>CM060931.1:903357494-904643038 GCA_030765085.1 Allium cepa | reverse complement strand
AAAAAGATGAATTCCCAAGGAAGTTCGTCCCTCCGACCATTCCAGCTTACAAAGGGACAAGTGATCCAAATGAGTTCCTGTACAAATATGATTGGCACATGACAGGTGCCAGAGCTTCTGACGAGATAAAATGCCGCTATTTTCCTGTGTATATAGAAGGGGTAGCTCTGCTTTGGTTCACAAAACTACCTGTCCGGTCCATCGATCAGTTTTCAGACCTAACCAGGAAATTTAAAGAGCAATTTAGGCTATATGCTTCAAAGGCAAAAGACATCATGTCGTTATCCGGTTGGAACAGAATCCGGGGGAAACTATCAAGTCTTTTTTAAATCGCTTAATATAGCGTTAGCTGAGGTGGATAATGCAGAACCCCGCATGGTCTTGACCTATTGATGAGAGCTATTGATAAGTCAAGTGAATTCGGAAAGTGGCTGAACATGAAGGAGCCAAATTCTCTGAAAAGTTCTACAAAAAGGCGGATGAATTCATGCGTTTGGAAAGCCGTCCTGTCCCGGCAAAGGCACAGTAGAGAAAGCTGAAGACAACAGCTGCGCGCCACGTAAGAATGGATCTGTGGGACAGAAAAGAGAAAATAATGATGGAAGGAAACAACACAATTCGAAGAAGCCTCGATCCTTCAAGCCATCAGAATATACTCCTTTGTTAGAGACACCAGAGCGCATCTACCTGGCTACAAAAGATTCTTTTGAGTATCCCAAACCTCCTGTTCTCAGAACCGGAAGAAAAGCTGTGCAAAGTGGGAAGTTCTGTCGCTTCCATAATCAGCCTGGTCATGACACAGACGACTGCCGTCAATTGAAAAATATAATCGAAGAATTGCTAAGAGAAAATAAGCTGCAGCAATTTGTGAAGAAGAGTGGAAATGATCCTGCTTCGTCAAGTCAGGGGCAACAAGCTCTTGCTCATCAGCCCAGGACAAATGAGAAGGCCGCAGGACATGAATCTGGAAGGCCAGTTATAATGTCATCACAGGAGGACCCCACCCAGCAGGCAGAAGCTGGGGTGAAATGGAGAGGTACACTCGAGCTCTGAAACATATGCCAACTGAAGAGAATGTCTTTGTTTTAGAGGACTCTACACCCCTGAAACAACAAAGGACTTTTAATGATGATATTGTGTTCAGGGCTAGAGATTCCACGGGCATTGAGGCCCCTACTTTGGACCCGTTAGTCATCTCGGCCGGTATTGGACCGGCTATTGTCAGAAGAGTTCTTATTGATTGCGGCGCATCTTGCAACATCCTCTTCAAGAAAACGTTTGACCAGATGAGAATCCCGATGGCGGATGTGCAAGCCTCATCTCAGAAGATTGTTGGCTTCACTGGGGAGCCAAAGCAACCAGTAGGAACCATTGACTTGCTTGTGGAACTCGGAGAAGGAGAAAGAAAAGTAGTTCGCAAGCAGACTTTTGTGATAGTAGATGAATTTTCTGCTTATAATGCTTTCTTTGGTCGACCTATTCTTGCTGCATTCAAAGCTGTCCTTGCCCCATGGTGTCTTACTATTAAATTCCCTACAGACAATGGGGTAGGAGTTATTAAAGGAGACCAGAACGCTGGGCGAGAATGTTATATGACAGAGCTGCGAGAAACAAGGAAGAGAGAAATGGGGAAAGATGCGGCAACCCCAATCCGCATCAAAACACCAACCCTATAGCAACTACAGGGCGGACCCTGCACTGGCGAGCATAGCGGGGCACGAAAAGTGATGGATCCTAGAAAGGCCAGTGCGGGGGAGAGTAGGGTGGTACCAGCAGAAACAACGATACCGGTGCCCGTTGATCTGAAGGACCCAAACAAGGTGCTGAATGTGGGTTCACAACTTAATGTGTCAGTTCAGAATGCCTTGATATCTTTTTTGAAAGCAAACCTGGATGTTTTCGCTTGGACCCATGCCGATATGTGCGGAATATCCCCAGAAGTTGCGGTACATGCTCTGAATATTGACCCAAAGTTCACGCCAGTAAAGCAGAAAAGAAGAATCCAAGGTCTAGAAAGGTCGACAGCATTGAAAGAGGAAGTTGACCGGCTCATGGAGAATAATTTCATCAGAGAATCTACCTATCCAAATTGGGTTTCAAATCCAGTGCTAGTTAAGAAAGCCAATGGTAAATGGAGAGTGTGCATCGACTTTTCAGATCTAAACAAGGCCTGTCCCAAAGACTGCTTCCCATTACCCAGGATCGATCAACTGGTAGATGGAACAGCGGGTCATGAATTGTTGTCTTTTATGGATGCCTACTCCGGATATAATCAGATCATGATGCATGAGCCAGATCAGGAGGACACAAGCTTTATCACCGATGTCGGTCTTTACTGTTACAGAGTTATGCCCTTTGGGTTGAAGAATGCGGGGGCAACATACCAAAGACTGGTTAATGCTATGTTCAAACCGCAGTTGGGAAAGACTATGGAAGTTTACGTTGATGACATGCTAGTAAAATCTAAGAAAGCAGTGGATCACATCGAACACTTAGCAGAAATGTTCGCAATTCTCCGAAGATACGGAATGAAGCTTAACCCTTTAAAATGTTCTTTCGGGGTAGAATCTGGGAAGTTCTTGGGTTTCATCGTGAGCGCTAGGGGCATTGAAGCTAGTCCGGCTCAAATCACTGCTCTAAAAGAAGTCAAAGCTCCTAAAACAAAGAGGGAATTGCAAAGTCTCAATGGAAAAATTGCCGCCTTAAGTCGGTTCATATCCAAAGCTACTGATAAATGCATTCCATTCTTCGACGCTCTAAAGAAAGGAAAGAAAAACTTTGACTGGACTCCCGAATGCCAGAAAGCTTTTGAAGAATTGATTCAACATATGGAAACGCCTCCAATACTTTCCAGGCCCGGCGATGGCGAGGATCTTCTTATATACTTGGCAGTTTCATCTCATGCTTTAAGTGCAGCGCTGGTACGGGAAGACAAAAGGATTCAACATCCAGTTTACTATATCAGCAAAAGACTCACTGGGGCAGAAATGAATTACTCCAAGTTGGAAAAACTCGCCTATTGTCTATTGATTGCCTCAAGAAAGTTGAGGCAATATTTCCAGGCTCATCCTATCAAAGTCCTCACTGATCAACCTTTAAAGCAAGTCTTGTTTCGCCCTGAGACTTCGGGCCGCCTTTTAAAGTGGAATATTGAATTGAGCCAATATGACATCACTTATCATCCTAGAAAAGCGATCAACGGACAAGCTTTGGCAGATTTTATTGCAGAATTTACAGACAAGGGTAACAGCGAGGAAGAAACAATCGAGAACTCCCCAACCCAATGGAAGTTATTTGTAGATGGCGCAAGAAATGATTACTGTTCAGGTGCTGGAATTGTTCTTGAAACTCCTGAAGGCCGGTCATTATGCTATGCGCTAAGATTAGAATTTCCTTCAACAAACAATGAAGCAGAATATGAAGCTCTGATCGCTGGTTTGAAAATTGCTAAAGAACTAAACATTCGAGCGTTACAGATCTTCAGTGATTCTCAGCTTATAGTATGCCAAGTCAAGAAGGAGTTTCAAACGAAAGGAGGAAATCTGCCCGCTTATGTGTCAAAGGCTTGGGAACTTTTATGTGAATTCGACCATTACACGATAAGTCATATTCCTCGAGAAGAAAACATGAAAGCAGATTCTCTCGCAAAATACTCAAGTTCTGGCGAAGCCCAATCCTTAGGGTTAGTTCCAGTGGAAGTTTTGTCAAATCCGAGCATTGATGAAATGGATATCGATTGGGTTATGAGTATGTCGCAAGAGCAAGAATCATGGATGACTCCAATAACAAAGTATCTACTCAATGGCTCTTTACCAGAAAACTCTAAAGAACGACAAAAGCTACTGAGAAAAGCTTCTCGATATATAATCCAGGATGGTCAATTATACAGACGAGGATTCTCAATGCCATTGCTTCGATGTGTATCCCGGGAAGAGTCCAAAACAATCCTAACTGAAGTGCATGGAGGAGAATGCGGTGATCATTCAGGTGGTCAAACATTAGCAAAGAAAATTCTCCGATACGGATATTTTTGGCCAGAAATTAATCGGGATGCCGCAGATTACTCCCGAAAATGTGACAAGTGCCAAAGATATGCCAAAATTCCTAGAGCACCTTCTACCGAACTCACACAGATGATCAGTCCATGGCCATTTGCAATTTGGGGAATGGATCTCATTGGGCCGCTACCAACCGCTAAATCAGGGATTAAATATGCTATTGTTGCGGTTGATTATTTTACTAAGTGGGCTGAAGCTGAACCATTGGCTACTATCACTTCTAAGAAAGTGATAAGCTTTGTGACCAAGAATATCATTTGCAGATACGGTGTGCCTCAAAAAATAATCACAGACAATGGTACTCAGTTTGAAAGTGAGGAATTCCAGGATTTTTGCAAACGATTCAAAATCCAGAAAAGCTTTTCGGCAGTAGCTCATCCGCAGGCAAACGGGCAAGTGGAAGCAGTGAACAAGATCATCAAATCAACCATCAAAAAGCAACTCGAAAGAGCAAAAGGTGGTTGGGTCGATAAACTACCACTTGCACTATGGGCATACAGAACTACTCACAAAACTGCAACTGGGCATACTCCTTTTTCGTTAGCATACGGATCGGAAGCAATGATCCCGGTTGAAACAGAGGTCCCTTCACACAGAAGAATCCATTTCAATCAAGCAGAAAATGAAAAGCTGCAACTTGAAGCGCTGGATCTCCTTGATGAAAAAAGAGATGAAGCTAACCTCAGAGTTGCAGCTCATCAGCAAAGGATAGCCAGACATTTCAATTCCAAAGTTCGTCAACGCAGCTTTGAAATTGGAGATCTAGTCCTAAAAAGAATTATGACTGCGACAGGTGTGTTTGGGCCAAATTGGGAAGGACCGTATGTGATAGGTCAGAAACTTCTTGACGGCACATTCAAGCTCACCACAGTTGATGGAGATCAAATTCCAAGGGCATGGAACAGCAATCACTTGCGTCCATACTTTACTTGAAAATTTTGTTGAAACATTGTAAAAAGAATTATGAATGTATGATTCCTGTAATTGAAAGCAATTGTGAAACTGATGCAAGTAAATAATGAAAGAATATAAAGTGGATGTAGGCCCAATTTCATGGCCGAACCACTATAAATCTTGTGTTCCTTATTATCATTATATGTTTGCTTTGTTTTCGATATAAAAATACACAAAATGTATTGCTGAAATATCGATTTAAATTTTTGCAGACAGTGGAGATAAAACTTGCGCATAATAAGACCGAGCGATTCTCACCATCATTCAACAAACAAATTTCAAGTCACAAAGACCCCGAATTCAAATCCTAGATAGGAAATGCTTCAATTGAACGGCTAATGATTTCGATAGGAACGAGCCCTTGCTGATAAATTGAGATTGTTTAAACAAACAAACATCCAATTAGGAAGCTAGTGCCCGTTCTCACGAACTTGCCTGGCAATGAAGTACACTTCCTTGGATTAAACAAGCCACTTGTGAGAAAAAGGGGGATGAAAACTTGAAAAGAAAGAAAAAAAAAAAAAAAAAAAAAAAAAGGATCGCTGAAAAGGCATAAGCAAGTGAACAGAGGAACAACCAAAGCTACCATCAGCGCCACAAGTCCTCTTCGGAGGCGCAACTCTTCGGATAATAAAAGACCTCTAATGGGTCATATGCCACAAAAAAGAAAGTTCTCTACTCAACAAAAAAGATTGGAGGAGTCATGACCCTCCAACCATGAGAGAGTAACTTCCAGGCGATGAAAACCCTCTCTGAGGCACATTTCACCAGGAGTTGAAGTGTTATAACCGCTCTTCGGGATTTCACTTCACCAGAGTTGAAATGTAAACAAAATAAAAGCCCTCTTCGGAGGCCCATTTCACCAGGAGTTGAAGTGTTATAACCGCTCTTCGGGATTTCACTTCACCAGAGTTGAAATGTAAACAAAATAAAAGCCCTCTTCGGAGGCCCATTTCACCAGGAGTTGAAGTGTTATAACCGCTCTTCGGGATTTCACTTCACCAGAGTTGAAATGTAAACAAAATAAAAGCCCTCTTCGGAGGCCCATTTCACCAGGAGTTGAAGTGTTATAACTGCTCTTCGGGATTTCACTTCACCAGAGTTGAAATGTAAACAAAATAAAAGCCCTCTTCGGAGGCCCATTTCGCCAGGAGTTGAAGTGTAGCAGCCGCTCTTCGGAATTTCACTTCACCAAAGTTGAAATGTAAAAACAAAGACCTTCTTGAAAGCACACGTTTCACCGAGATTGAAATAAAACTTCCAAGTGTTGAAACGTGAAAAGGCTTTCTTCAAAGGCACAACTCTTTGGGGGTACACGTTTCACCAAGATTGAAATAAAACTTCCAAGTGTTGGAACGTGAGAAATCCCTCCTCAGAGGTACAACCCCCTCCCGGGAACACAATTAAGAAAAAAGACCTCTTTGGAAACCCACGTTTCACCGAGATTGAAATAAAACTTCCAAGTGTTGAAACGTGAAAAGGATTTCTAAAGCATAACTCTTTGGAGGTACACGTTTCACCGAGATTGAAATAAAACTTCCAAGTGTTGAAACGTGAAAAAATCCCTCCTCAGAGGTACAACTTTCTATAAAAAAAAAAATCCTCATCAAAAGCGTACTTTAACTTTCAAAGGAAAAGTAATTTGCCTACTGTGGGAAATGATCGTAAAAAGAAAAGAAGTTAAAGTACCCTTCAGAGGTCCGCTTTACCACATAGAGGAATTCACTTGATGAGATATGCACATAAGCAAAAGAAAAAAGTGATTTCTTCGAACGACCAAGCGTAAAAACTTATACGAAGGGAGTTGTACTCTATAAAATTTTCTTTAAAGAATAAAATAATTATTCTTTAGCAAATAAGAGTGTAAGTCCCCTCGAGGTATAGAATATTGCAGCATACTTATGGAATGGGGGCAATATAGTATAATTACACACAATATGGTATAACTAAACCAGCAAAAGGTAACGCTCAAGTAACATACCATAAGCTCGCTGCAATATCAAATAAACTCATGCCAAAACGAATAACAAATGTATTCTTTAATTCAAACAAAAGTTTGTACAAACGAGGAATCATTTTATTCAATTACAACGCAGGTACAGGTTTCAAAATAAAGAAAAGCGGGGGCCGGTACCCGCACAATTCTCGGCCAGTACATGCAAAACACAAAAAACTAGAAACTGAAGATCTTCACTTCTTTTTGCTGCCTTTAGACCCTTTACCCGGCCGAATGATCAGCTTTTCAGGTCGACCAGTGGGTATAAGGGAGGAAGGAGAGGTAGGCGCAGCTGGCCCAACTTCTGGCTCCTCTTCAGTGGCAGTGATTATCTTCCCTCTCCTCCTTGATGCTCCTTGCTTCCTTCTCCTCTTTGAGGAAGACTCACTTCCTGGAGTGACAAGTTTAGATAAAGTTATATCGTCAGAAGGAGTCCGCTCCGGAGATATGTCACCTCCCTCAAGTCCCTCATCTTTTTGCTCTTGCGAAGCAATGGGATCATCCAGGCCATGGAGAGCTTCTATTTGTTCTTCTTGTGACCCAGGTTGAGAAGCAGAGGGAGGCGCCACTTGAAGAGATGGAGGAAGGATCACCGGGGGAGAAGAAGCTTGAGTTTGACTCGGTGCTTTCTCTACAAAGGAGAAAAAACTTAAAATATCAGTATCTTTCGAAAAGAGAGGGGATGACGGCTCATCAAAAGTCGGGAATTCATTGACATTTGAAAAATAATCAAGAAGATCGTCAAGTTCACAAGGAGCGAACGAGCAGTTCACCACTTGAGCTGGTCCGGTGTCAAGTTTACCTGGGGTAGTTGGATCTCTGAGGCTGATTTCATATCGCTGTGCTTCGTTGCTTTCACCACCTTCATCCCCGCCTTGTGCACTTGTAGTTTCAGTTACTGTCTTAGTTGCAGGCGGAGTAGAGGAGCTCGAACCCGTGATGTCAACCACAGGAGAAACTGGAGGATGGACAGAGGAAATAAGCGTTAATTCCTTTCCAGAACATTCCTCTTCCGCCATTCCAGTTCTCATCCTGGCAAGTTGTTCTCGCCCCTTCGCAAGAGCAGCGCGAGCTCCCTCATCCAGGTAACGCGCCTCAAAATCTTCATCGCCATACCCGGCGTCTTTAAACATGTTAAGAGCAGCTTCCCACACCTCGGCCAGGGTGATTTCATACTTAGGACCAAGAAAAGAGAGGCTGCCGCGTCCCAAGACACAATGTAAATAAAAATCGAATAAAGTCGAATTGATATCGTTTTCCATGGTCTGAGCAGTTTCTTCGGCTGCAATTTTGCCAGCCATGGCCTCATCTCGATCTTTTTCGGTCTGAGCAAGTTGGGCTTTTAGCGCTTCAATCTCCATGTCCCGGGCGCTCAGTTTATTCTGCAGCTGGGTGACATCAGTGCGGTGGTTCTCTACAGCTTGTTCCAACCTCTCAGCTTTAGCTTCAGCGTCCCTCTGGCTGGCGTGCGCATCTCGCACTTGTTTTTGCAATACCTCTTCTCTTTGGGTGTAAGTATTAGTAGAAGAGGCAAGATCATCTTTGAGCTGCTTTACTTCAGCTTCGAGTTTTTCATTGTATTCGGCTATCTCCTTCATCTCAGCGTTGTGTTGATCAAGAATCTTCTGCCATTCTGATTTGTCATTTTCCATGGTCAGCATTGCTTCGATGTTAGCCCGATTAACTCTTTGAAGTTCATCAACCAGCTTTTGCCATCCAGACATTCTATCGATATCAAGCTTGACAGCATCGAGATTTCTGTACATAGCTTCTTTGTCGATGGGGACCAAATCAAGGTCGAAGCGTACCCCCCTCAAACACCAGTTCGGGAATCGGCTCTGCAAAGTCGGGGGCCCCCTTTCAACATGGTATGAAGGCCTGTTGAGAAGTGTTTGGATGGCACTTCCTTCAAGAGCAGGAGATTTGGAAGGGATGTCAATAGAAACTGAGGCACCAGGTCTCTCAGATGTCACGGGCACGTGCTCCTCGCCAAGTTTGGTCCGCTTTCTCGAATCCTCAATATGGCTCTTCCCCCTATCATCGTGCGTTTTACGTTTATGGGAGTCATCATCCCTTGGGAAGGATTCATGTCGCGTGCCCGCTCCCTCATGACGTTCTTCATACCTTCTCCTCTCTTCAGCTTTTCGCGCAGCTCTCTGCTCATTGGTTTCTCTGGGATCGGCATAGTATTGCTTGTAGTCATAGCTGCCACGCCCTCCATAGCGTCGAAAGTCCTTGTAATAGGAACCGCTGCCGCTGCGCCCCATAGAGGAATCTGAAAAGGCAAAAATAGCAAGTCTTAGAAACTTCCGAAGAAAAGAAGTTAAATATGAACAAATGCCGAAAAATCCTAAGTGTTGTGTGATGTGCAAGCTACGCGCATTAAGCTACAAACCACTCATTGGTGTAGGGGTGATGATAGCTTGGGTATGAGGAGTTGGTGTTTGTGTTGGTGTTAGTCGAAGAAGGGACGTCGCCTCAATCATAGGAGAGATAGTTTTAGACACGTCATCTCTAAAAAGCTCCTGTGAGGTCACTATTATGTCGCTCAACCCATCATAAACATCGTCACCATCATGCTCGGTGAGACTTGTTTTCTCAGTTCCTACATCAGCTAATCCCCCGAGAGGCTGTGAAGGTTCTTCTTCTTCCTCAATCGGGGCAAGTGCCGTCTTACTAGATGACCCCATAATGTCGGTAGGGGTGGAACATTTCACCAATGAAGCTTCGATGTTAGACTCTTTTGATGAAGATTGTTCGATAGTAACGGGGGCATCCGATGCTTCAGTCGGGGAATCGGGAACTTCAGTCGGGGCTTCATGAGGCTGAGTATAGCGAGAAGAGTGAAGAAGCCCGTATTGATGTAAAAAGTCATCTCTCAGCAAAAACTTTATATTCCTCTCTTCTACTGGCACAGCATTCAATCTTTCAAAAATTTGCTTATAGCCTGGGTCTCTAGAAGGAGGTGGAAGCGCTGAAAAGTAAAAAGGGAAATTAACATCTAACTACTCAGGCTATGAAAAGATTTTATAAGGAAAACATGTGTCAGGAATAAAGCTGAACGCCCTTACTTCCAACTCTCCACACACCATAAAACCCCGGAGGGCAACGAACATAGAAGAATTGGGTTAAAAACCCGTGAGCAGTATCAGGGAGGCCAACAATCAGTTTGCGGTTTCGGGCGCTCCTCACAACAGTAATGGAAGGATGATCCTTAGTCCGAGAAAAAGAGCATAGATAACAAACTTCACCAAAGCTTGGAAGTCGATCAAGTGTTCTCCTAAAAAGCACACACAACCCCATTAGAATGGCATAGCCATTGGGGTGTAGCTGGGATGGAGCAATGGCCAGTTGACGGAGAAGTTGTTGGAAAAAGTCGTTGAAAGGAGGAATGCCTCCACTTAGGCACATTTGCCGGTTAATTGTCACAAAGCCAGAAGGAGCTATATCGGCAGTGTTATTTCTTTCGGGAAGAATGGCATCTGATTCAACGATACCAAACTGAGCACACAACTGGCGAAAAACTTTGTATGATAGTGAAGTAGGAGCTCTTTCGGGAGGATTAACCAGTGGAGCCGGAAGAACAGTTACCTCTCCAGTCCGAACTGTTGTATCACCTTCCTGAGAAGTCATTCTACACAAACAACTGGATATTCAAATATGAAGGTGCACGTTTCCTAAAAAAGTGTGAAGTGTTGTGCAAAAAACTAAAAAAAAAATAATAATAACAAGTAAATATAACTGAAATAAAACTAGTCGACGATTGATCGATTACAAAAATTTCAGAACTTGTTAGTCTTTAGTTCAAGTATAATATTAATGCGAGCTGGTCAATTTTAATTGACTATTTCAGTATTGCTTTAGTATTTTACTTGAAGTTAATAAGTTGAGCACTTCATTCACACAATCTGTTTAAGTTTAATGACTGTTATTAGCTAATCTGTCATTCGAAGAGGGCGATCAATGGCAGTATATTCGCCCCGGTTTTTCTGTAAATGTTGTATTGGACAGGTTGTTAACTTGCGAGTCAAAGTAATTTGTAAAAGAAGGCATCAAAGTTCAACAGTTCAACATCACTGCAACAATTCAAGGTTTAAGCAGATCCTAAAAAAAAAAAAAAAAAAAAAACAACACAAGTGCTAAGTCGTATCGAACACAAGTGCTAAGTCGTATCGAACACAAGTGCTAAGTCGTATCGGACTCAAGTGCTAAGTCAAAACCGACTCAAGTACTAAGTCGCAACCGACTCAAGGGATGAGTCGTTCCTATCCTCAGCCATCAAACACATCAAGCTGCTTATCCTCTAAGTCCTAAGTCGTAACTCGGGGAACAGGAGAAAGGCTCTGATCCAAAACAACTAGAAATCCTCCAAGTCTTAACTCGGCTACGGCTCATGGAAATCGCTAAGTCACATGGAAGAAGCCGAGTCATATATGAGACGATCCCTTGTTATTTTCAATCAACCTATTCGACCAACTCGCCTCCCTTTCAAATCTCTTAACCTGTTCATCCTTGGCTTCTTCAGCAGCGACAACCTTAACTCGTTACACTATGAATCGCCCCAAAGCGCGAATCACCATAGGCCAAATCAGATGAATTTTAGTTCATCGGTAATCAATTCGAATAGAATTCGCAGGGTTTGAATGGGGCAAACCAAAGATGATGAACTGAATACATAAAGTAACAATGGTTAACGGTCGAAGTTTGAAGCAAGATCTCTTACGATTGTTTGATGCTAGAAAGAATCAGAGATGAATCGGGTCGAAATCGCCTCGGAGAGCTTGAAGATGCGTTAATGGCAGAAAGCAGTTTAAAAGGTTAAGTGATGAGAAGAAGGACGACTCAGGCTTTTATATCTGGAAAGGTTGGGATTTGAAACGACATGACCGAGTTATGATAAGTCGAAGCACACGACTTACGATTTAAGCGTGTGCTTCGAGGGGCAAATGTTAACCCTAACTCGTTCACAAGTTAACAGGTCCACGAGTTAAGGCATGTACGACTCAAGGCATGTACGACTCAAGGCATGTACGACTCAAGGCATGTACGAGTTAAAGGATACATGAGTCAGCAACTTCCTACAACTTAAAGACCTCTACGAGTTAGCAAGCTTACGAGATAAGCAGCCTACGAGTTAAGGAGTACCCGAGTTAAGCTACTTGCGAGATAAGCCTTTACGAGTTAGCATATCTACAAATTAGCAAGTGTACGAGTTAAGATCTTCCACAAGTTAAGCCTCTACGAGTTAATCCTCTGCGAGTTAAGATCTTCTACGAGTTAGCAGGCATACGAGTTAAGAAAAGCTAACGACTTAAGGTCTTTACGACTTAAGGAAATTGATGGCCTACGACTTAATGATAACTGCAGTTTGTACGACTTAAGACCCTTACGACTTAAAAAAGTTATACGACTTAAGGAGGATACGACCTAAAGACACACCTCTTAACTCGTCTACGAGTTAAGACTTGCTTTAAACCAGTTGCAATTGGTTAAGTCGACTACGACTTACGACATAAAAAGAGTCGTATACGACTTAAGAAGGGAAATTAGCAATTGCAGCCAGATAACTCGCACACGACTTAGAACTTAGGGATGGGTTCAAAAAAGGGGAACTGCCATAGACTCGGCTCAGTGACCCGGGGACGACTTACCTTAAGTCGAACACGACTTATCTTAAGTCGGCCACGAGTTAGGACTTAGCACTTTTTCCGCCCAGAACTCTCTATAAATATGAAACCATCTCCAACATGCAAAGGACCTTTGGGCTCATTCTCTTCAAGCGCCATTACTCTGCCGAATTCCAGACGACTTCAAAGCTTTTTAGATCCAACAAACTTCTAAAGGAACTCCATGAAGGAATCATCCACATTCACCATGGATTTGAAGATGATTGTCAACATCAAAGCTTGAGCTACTTGTTTCACATATCCTATCACTTGAAGTGTGTTGTAATTGAAAGATCTTGTAAAGAATTGTAATCAAACTAGTGATAAAAAGATTAAAGTGGACGTAGGCTGGATTATAAGCCGAACCACTATAAATACTGTGTCTCTTACCGTTTTTCTACATACTTTCTGCTTATTTCTGTTTCCCGTACAAACGGGTGGTGCTTTCACAATCACATCTTATACACCAGGGTGTTAGCGTTTAAATTTTTTCGTTAACAGAGTCGAAAATTCCAAACCATTGAGAACTCCTATGAGCCCATCAACAAAGTTGGACAAAGATGAGAAAGGAATTGCAATTGATCAAAAGAAATATCGAGGGATAATCGGTTCACTTCTCTATCTTACTGCTTCTAGACCTGATATTATGTTTTCTGTGTGCTTGTGTGCACGTTTTCAAGCTAATCCCAAAGAATCTCATTTAAAAGCTACTAAACGAATTTTGAGATATCTTTCACACACACACAAATTTGGACTATGGTACCCCTCTTGTGAAAATTTTGATTTAGTAGGTTATTCCGATGCTGATTATGCTGGTTCATTAGTTGACAGAAAAAGCACTAGTGGGACATGTGTCATGCTAGGACATTCATTAGTCTCATGGTCAAGTCGGAAACAGAATTGTGTTGCATTATCCACCACTGAAGCAGAATATATTGCTTTGGGAAGTTGTTGTGCTCAAATTCTATGGATGATGCAAACTCTTTCTGATTTTGGCTTAGTCTATAAACAAGTCCCATTAAAATGTGATAGTAGGAGTGCTATAGATTTGTCAAATAATCCTGTTCATCACTCTCGCACAAAACACATTGATGTGAGACACCATTTTCTTCGAGATCACATTGCTAAAGAAGACATTTGCATTGAATATATTTCAACAGAAAATCAACTTGCTGATATTTTCACAAAACCTCTCCCCGAAGACAGATTTTCCAAATTACGCTTAGATTTGGGAATTATAGAGGTTGACTAATCATTTTTTTTTTTAAAAAAAAAATTTTGATTTTTGAATTTGATTCTAAATGACAATTTTTTAACTAATCTAACTCCCTAATGATTATCGAAAAGATGAATAGTGATTGAAAAAGTGATGAGTGTTGATATTTATCATATATTAAAACTCGAGAAAATATAATTAGGAAATTTCTTTAGAATTTCATAACAAGAGTTATAAAAACTTTTTGTTGGGTAATAATTCCATGACCATTTCTAATTCTATCATCTTTCTATCAAACATTACTCATCAAGATCATATTTAGTATGTAAATTTGTGGTAGTTTACAAAGGAAATCATTTGTTCTTCAATATCTTTAAATCAGTGAAGGAAATTATTTGTGCTTCAATTTATTATATTCAGCAATTAAAAATAAATATCCAAAGTATTCACTCTCATTTAAAAGTCCTCACGGTCATGCATGGGTGAATTACTTGGATTTTTTGATTATGTGCTTCCATGCTCATTTAAAAGTCCTCACGGTTATGCATGTATGGAACTCATATTAAAAATAATTGATTTAATAGACAAGTTGATTCTAATCTCATTTAAAAGTCCTCACGGTCATGCGTGGTTAGAAGATACTTGATTTCATTTTTTAAAATTAAATTGGAATACTACTAATCTCATTTAAAAGTCCTAACGGTTATGCATGGTTAGTAGATATTCAAATTTCCAGAAATAAATATACCACAAATAGACATAACTATATGAATTTTTGATGATTCTATCTTCATCACTTCTGAAAGTGGAATATGCGCTTGACAAGGGTAATTATGATTTTTGTTTGAATTTTATTGAAATTTGATATTTATATTTAACTGAGTTAAAAGATTGATTCATGTCGATCATTTCATCCCTATTTTATAACACTATTATTCTTTTGCTGATAACAAAAGGGGGAGAGAAAAGTTAAGATTTTTGTCGAATAGAATCAAGCAAAGGTCAAATAATTTTCATTGTGCATATAGGCTCTCTTATATATTTCTATGCATATATGTAGGGGGAGCATTGGGTGGAGAGGGAGCATTCAAATAGGGGGAGCAAATGAAATTATCAAATACATTTAATATATTCAAAATCTTAAATATATGTTTGTTATCATCAAAAGGGGGAGATTGTTGAATATGCGCTTTGCGCTATATGATTTTTTTTTTGATGATAATAAACATATATACATTCATATAAATGTATTTGGTAATGTACTATTTTGTTTTTCATAGTTTAAATAAATATTTGTTGAATAAAATTAAATTACACAGAATTCAAATTTGAATTCAAACAGAACAAGTTAAACAGATTTTGAATTCAAACAGAAATTTTTTATTCAAACAAATATTTATTACAAATTGTAAATAGTACAATTTCATGCTCTCACTATACATGTACACTTTTGATTACAATCACATCACATTTACATCACGACCTTACTACATATCGCTCACACTCATATTTTTGTCTTCAACTATAATCCGGTTTGAATCCAGCATCTGAGTAATCTGCAAAAATATTCAAACGCAGTAAAATTGAAAGAGAAATATTTTTGAAATTTGAAAGAAACGATGATTTTGAAAACATTGTTTGCCTCAGTTATTTGGGTTGTTCGTCATCATTTTTGACTGTGCGATATCTGTGCATATCGATATTTTTTATCAGGGACAGGTAATTACAAGTGGCTGCAGTACACACGTGTACATTCGTATACGTGTGCACTGCCTCGCCAACTCGTGTGCAAAAATCAAACAAAAGCCGGGTTCAACTCACGTGCAATAACATAAAAGTCACAACTCTCAGCACAAGGTCAAACCCGAGTTTTAAAACTGGATTCGACTCAGCAAACAGAAGTGCACCAGTACAAACCAAAGTCAAGGCAACATGAACTGCATAGGACTGTAACAACCAGAATGAAGACAAGTACACTTGAACAAAATGAACAAGTGGAGCATCTGTGTAAACTGGGCAAGTATGGACAGAGTTCGAGCACAGTTGAAGCTCAAGACATCAAGTGATATAAGTCAGAGTAACAAAATCATCACAATGGAGACCACTATGCAGTGTACAGTAATACAACAAAGAAATGCACAAGCATGATACAGAGAATACAGTATGAAGACCAAGGCTGCAAATGTGCAAATGCTCAAACTCAGTGACAACATACTACAATGACCAAGTACAAGTGCACCAATGAACCATCAAAGAAAGCAACAGGTTATGCTGCAGGGATGAATACAACATGAAGCACTGCAACTCAAGGAGATAGGGTCGACCAAAAATCCAAATGCACAAAAGCATGATGCAAACTGAACAACTTACAAATATGCAACCATACAGCAGTCATGTATGCAACAGGTTCAAGGCCAGAATGTCCAGTTACAACTACAAGAGTGACGCAGTGAACAATGCAACATAAAGCAACAGACTAACAATGGAACAGCAGTTCATATAAACAAGTGTGCAAAGGCAATATGAACAAGTGACTCAGGTAACAACCAAATTAAGAATCAAGTGGAAATGAATCGATGTCCAATATGCAACATGGTCGAGCATTGATACAAGACACAAATGAATGACAATGAATGCAACAGTGAAGCAAAATATGGCAGTAAAGATATAATGGCCGTGAACAGCAAGATGATCAGCCACTAGAATTTCAAATGAAGCAAATCCAAGTTTACATACAAAATTCAAATGCAGTGATATGCAGCAGGGTAAAACAACACATTACAACAATATCGAGCAGCCAATTTTCAAAAAGGAGCACAGAGTAACCACAGTCAAAATCAAGTGACCGAAGTCAAAAAGCAAACCACTGTCGTGATAACCAAGTAAACAAAATAGGTCAAAGCCAAGAAATCACAACTTCAAAACCGTGAGTATCAAATTATACGAAATTTATCAAGTCGGAGAAAGTCACGGAACCAAAATCAAATTCAAGCCGAGAATTCTCTACCGTGTCAACCAAGGAATCAAGTGCATACGAATTTGATTAAGTCAAAGAAATCTCAAGCATCAATACATAATCGAACGACCAAAGCAATTTTTTGAAATAATCAGTCGAACGCAAAAATAGGAAATCAAATCCTATTAAAACCCTAATCATCATCGGCATTTCAATTCGATCGAGTTCAAGTATCAAATTAGAAAAGCAAAAGGAGACAGCACATACCGAATTCACAAGCATCAAAACTCGATCGAGCAACTGCAAGCAAGCTAGGGCAACCAATCACAGATCAATTGAAGAAACCAGAGCCCTAATTGCAACGAAGAGCCGAAGCCCTAACTGGATCAAAAGGGAACGAAGCCCTAACTGGAACGAAGCCGCCATTATTTCTCACGAACGAAGATAAAAAGAGGATCGGGTGAAATAAGGAAGTGGGCCGGTGTTCAAAAACAAAAGGGGGTTTTTGTTCTTAATTAATATTGTTAATAAACTTATATTAATAATGTTAATTAGTTTAGGGCTATTTTGTTCTTAATTATTGTTTTTTTTATTCTACGAATCAAAGAGTTTAGGTAAATCACCACCTAGGTTTTAGGTTGTGTCTGATTGTCTATTTAGAGTTAGTTCAGTAAGCAGGGGTTGCGAGTTTGCAAAACTCTATAGGCGGTAGCAGGGTTTGCAAGTCTGTTAGAGTGTTTGTAAGCGTGATACTGTTTAATTCTAATAGAAATCTGGGAATGCAGCAGTAGGCAGGGGTTGCCGAAGCTGGGTAAATCTTGTGTGTGATTTACTTTTCAGTATATTTATTTCTGCAGTTTATTTTTGTGTTTAAATCAAGAAAATCTGCTATAACCCTATTCAACCCCCCCCCTCTAGGGTTAATTTAGATCCTACAAAGAGAGCTGAAAAGATCCTTAAAAATGAACCCCGACCCTCCTGTTTATAGCAGTAGATGGCCTGAAATCTCTCCCCCATGATCTCCACATCATTCTCCACACTCAAGATTAGTTCTCCTAAAAAAATGGACACTTCATCAATCACTACGGATCATTACTGATACATAGTCTTAGATCGGTACCGAACAATAAGATTAACTTATGGGTCGCTCTGAATTTCTTGGATATGTGAGACTTGCTGTTAGTTTCATGATTCCAAACTTGTTTACATCATTATTAGCTTGTTTTGAGTCCAAATGATGGATCGGTGGACGAATGGAGTTTTATGTTTCTGCAGCTTGTAGAGATCGACAATTGGTGCACGCGCATGATCATTGGAGGCCAGAAATGGGTTATAGGCAGCATGGCTTTGAAATGTAGAAAATTGGAGGCCAATTAAGTGAAATATCATGGATCGATATCGATCCATGAGTTGGATAGGTACTGATCCATGCCTATGGATCAGTACCGGTCCATGTGACTTGTTCGGGGTTCACTACAATTTGTGCCACTCGGCTACTAGGTGCATTCGCTCAAGTTTCTTGTCTTTGGTTCTAGTTTGCTGCAACTTCAGTTATTCCTGCTTATCTCATTCTTCTAAAGAGATTCTTCATCACCTCTTCTTGGTGAGCAATCATCCTTTCCTGCAATCCATTCATCATGGTCTCCATCTCATCCCTGATTATATAGATAGATGGGGTGTTAGCTCCTAAGAACAACTCTTGCCTGCCCCCTTGTTGATTTCCTCCACCAGCGGTCTTCCTAGTTGATTGTCTTATCATTTTGAATTTTTCCAAGTCTCAAATCAATGAATTCAAGTGATTCTTAGTGAAAGCACCAAAATATTTGAACCAAAAATGGTAAAACACCCAAATGATTAGAGAATAAAAAGTGAAGAAAAGTAAATTAAAAAGAGCAAGAAAAGAACGCACAATGTATTATAGTAGTTTGACTAATCTTGGCTTACATCCACTTAACTTTGTTAATGGTTTATAGGGTTGTCTACACTTCTATTCTTACGGATCGATATAAATCTGTGACTGAGTATAAGAAATTAGAGTAAGAAAAGAAGAGAGCCGAAAAGATCCCTAAAATGAGCCCCCTCCCTCTTATTTATATCTGTATATGGTCTGGAAATTCGACCCCATGATCTCCACATCATTCTCCACACCCAAGACTAGTTCTCTTGAAAAAATGGTGGACACCTCAGCAATCATCATAGATCATTACTAATCCATGGTCTTGGATTATAACCGACCCACAGGATTAACTTATGGGTCGCTCTGAATTTCTTGGATATGTGAGCCTTGTTGTTAGTTTCATGATTCCAAACTTGTTTGCATCTTTATTAGCTTGTTTTTGAGTCCAAAAGATGGATCGATGGAAGTATGGAGTTTCAGTTTTATGAAGTTCATGAAGATTGACCATTGGGGATGAAAATTATCGTTGGAGGCCAAAATTGGGTTGCACGCAGCATGGTTTTGGAGTGTAGAAAGTTGGAGGCCAACGGGGCAAAATATCGTGGATCGATATTGATCCATGGGTTGGATCGGTACCGATCCAACATATGCTGGATTTTTAGTTCCTCGTTTTTTGGAATGGACTTGTGTTTTCTTTGTGATCTCAGTTGTACTTGATTCCTGGACCCTTGTGGCAATCTTTTTGGGTTTCCTGTCTTGATAGCTTTCAAGTTTGACTCATCAAGTTTATCCATAATTGTCTGATCAAAAGGCAGGATAACAGATATGATCCAAGAAATGATAAAAAAGTGTTATTCGATAAGCATTAAGGTTAAGCAAGTATTTTGATAGATAAATCCAATAGTTTGAAATTCATTCGGAATGTAGAAGAAGTGTATGTTTATAAGAAAGAATATTAACAGGTACTAAAATATGTCTTAAACTATGAGTAAACAATAAACTTATGATTGTTAATAATGCATTCATGTTAAAATCATTTCAGTTTGGTATTTTAACACTCAACATTGAATTTGAAAACGACTTCTTTTATAATCATTATAAAAGGATGATGGGATTGTCCCAAACGATATATGCCAATATGATATTAAAATTGTTTAATATGGAGCATGTAAGATGGGTTCCTTATGCATTGAGAATATGAATTATCATACGTGTTATATTATCTACAATATCACACTTCGTTCATATATTTGATACATAGCCAGTAACAAATGCGAATTAAGATCATTTAATGATAGTATACAATGTTCTCAAGTATTTATGAAATATTAGAGAATTGTTTATAGAAACAACGAACTCCTTACGAAGGAGTGCATGGACTCGAACTTCATTAATGATACTAATTATAGTACGTCAATCCTAAATTCATATTCAAACTTAAGCTAGGAACTATAAGTTGGAATTGTTACAAACAATAAGCGGTGGCCGCTTCAATCAAAGGCTAAGTACATCGCCTTGAATAACACTGTGATGTAAGAACTATAAATAAATGCATAAATATATGACCAAGCTAGGGTTGATTCCAAATGTTGGGAATCCCACGATACTTGTTACATGATAATATTATTGCGATATAGTTCGTAAAAGATCCCAAGTCTCATTAGATGTCGAAAAACAAATCCGAAGGGTTCCACTTAATGAAGGTAGTTTATCAACATCAGAGAGTGTTGATTGACATAGTAGATAATTAAAAAATAATAGCATAATCATTTACTAAGGGATTAACCCAGTTAGTTTTCGAGGGAAACGATCGAAGGAATTAGAATAAGATTCTATAATTGACCCTAAGTTCAATTGGGAGATTGATTAAGTAAAGGGTATGCCGTAGAGGAAATTATGTAATTTATTACATATATCTAACTCGATAACCAATCATGTTCAAAGTAAAAGGTGTTTTCTTTTTATTATATACTCATTATATTTTTCTATAATTAATTAATTAGTTAAAAGTATATTAAGAAGAAAATCATTAAATAACTGATATGTGATAGTAACTTCATTGTATTGTAACCATGAGAAATTAATCACATTAAAATGATACGTTGCTTTAAATATTCCTAGTCAAGATGTTTCAAGTCGAAATATCGATACATCCGTTAGGACTAGATTGGATAACGCTCTCCAAATGTGGGCGGTGTAGTACTCATGGATGATGGGGACCAAGGGATTACACATTGGTAGTTATTGGATAACCATGGAATGACTTACTCAAATGTTTTATGTTGGTTAATATAACTAAGGTCAAACATAGAATCTCCAAGTGATGATGTTACACAACCCTCTTGACTTGAGAATATTTTTGAACGTCAATGTGGACACCCCACTTTGATTATCGTTAAATCTTGGCATGAGGTTTAACGAACAATTACGGTAGGGTTTGAGTTAAAGCATTGGAAGTGAAACTGTAATAACTTGCAGCTTAATGGACTTGAAATTTCGACTAAATCAAAATCCAAGTCTATTAAGGTACGTATCGTTGGTGTTAGAAACCTATATTAAATATAAGTATATCAGAGGGCTATATACATAAACTCACAGAGGAAGAGAAAAATATAATAGAATATAAAGACCGGCTGTAGCATCTGCGTTGGAATTAATATTATTCCTTGGATATCTAGTTGCCTTGTCAGTGTCAAGCATGACTAGGAAGACTTCTCCATCAACCATTCCCAACTTGCAGCAGTGGCTTGCCCATCTAAATCTATCATGTGGGTTGTAATTAGCAGGGGGTCAGAATAACATTTTACGTATCGGAAAATTACATACTTTATCCATAACACTCATTTATGCCGACTGATTTCAATTTAGGTGTATCACAGCTTATCAGTCCAATTCCATCTACATGTATAATATGTCCAACTTTCTCTGAGGTATAACCATATATATGCCTATATATAAGCATTGTACTAACCCAAAAAACCCCGACCACTAATACTTCTTGAATAGGGTTGAGGCAAACCCAATGGCCATTTAATATCTCAACCCAAAGTGGGCCCTCTGTAGCGTAATCGCCAACTAATCCGGCCCTAGCTACAGAGACTAATGACTCCTAGATATGGCTTTATGATTTAATTTGACATAATACTCATGCATCTCAAATACTTTTCTAAGAATTAACTAGCCCATATCCAACAAACAAATAATAAATAAAACTTTGAAGTCTTTACGTATCCCATGTGGATTCTACACTAGTAGAAAGTGAAATCCATCAAGGCATAACCAAGTCTTTCCTAGCGACTGCTCAGGATTTCCGAGGTTAAAGCCTATATGCCAGCCGTATTACTAAATACTGGTATACCAACAATGTGACATAGCCCGCCGACATGCTACAGTCGAAATCTAGTTTAGACTAACCTATTATAAGTCAAATAAAATACACATCATAGTTACTTAATACCTCTTATTATAAATGAAGCAGACCCCATTTCCCAATTAGGTATCGTCGTAGGTTATTTAAGACTTCTTACATAAGGAGGAGGCAGGCCCAGTGACCATTTATTACTTTCCACCTTGAAGTAAACTCTTGACATGTCTAAAAGTACCAAGCCATTTAATACTTGAAATCCTGGACGAACCCTTGCTATATTTCCGTACACCACTACGCTAACATATATCATGTGGCGACCCAGAATTTTCGATATTTGAAATTGAAATATTTAATTGATTTAAAATAGTTGAAAGTTAGTTTAACTTGAATTTCAAATATAAACATGAAGTTGGCAATTAAATTATTGAATTCAATTTATTAAAATTGGATAAAAATTTGAATCTTCAGTTTTAAGCTATTTAAAAATATTTCAAAGGGCTTAGAAAATTTATATTGATGATACTGAAGATAATGGGAGCTTCAGAATTGAATTTGAAAACGTTTTGTTCAGTTTTGGAAATTATATAGTTTAAATCGATATATAAAAAAAAGCCTTCTGAAGCACAGTCTTGGATTTCGACGAAACCAATTACGTTGAGTCTGTAATATTGTATTATTATCATATTTCAATTTTCGTTATGTTTGGAGCGATCATTTGGCCGTACGGTTGATAAATGCGCTGAATTTAAATTGGTTGATATTTTTAGCTGGTCCAAAAAGCTATCTTCTCCATTCGATCGAATTTGGCCTCGGAACCTTTTCATTGCGTTCAAAATAGGGGTTTAAAATTATAAATGCCTAGCGGCATGCCTCAATTGGAGTTCGAAATTTTTGACTTCGAATTAGGGATGATTTAAATTTGAATTTAAAATTTTAACATAAAAAATATAATTAAAACTATATATCATTCTTAGACACGTGGAGACAATTTTAGCTACGTGTTTCTTTTACTCTGAATATTCAACACGCGTTCATTCTTCTTTATGAAACAAAAACGAACAACAATTATTTCGTTCAAAGTTAAAAGAAGAAAAAAATGAACACAAACGAAAAACCATTTCTCATTCAAAATAAAAAATACAGTAGCTTCAATTTGAAAATTAATGGCCGAAGCCTTAAAAAAAGAAAATCATGTCCCTCTTTTCGAAACCCAAATTCTCGTTCTCCCTCGTTCAATAATTAGGGCATGTCTTCGTCGATTCGAAATCAATCAGCCTCATTCCTTTTCAAAGAAGTCGCCCTCGCATGCACGAGTACTTGGGGGACGAATTTGTCTCGTTCGATCGTGGAGGCAACAACCTAGGGCATCATCGATTCTCATAGTGGCAAGCGCAAGTGATTCGCGACCAGGCGGCGAGGTCATTCGAGTCCAGGTTGGATGAGCATCGTGACTCCACGTGCGCGCATGGGTTTAGGTCAGTGGCGCGCGAGGCGATGGGAAGTAACACGGTGAGGTAGAGCACGATAGTCCATTTGACGAGGCTCTGGCATGGGTGCCATCGCCAACAGGCGAGAGGAGGATGGCAGTGCTGTTTGGGGCCGAAGTTGATTAGGGTTTGGTGACAAATTTTCTGGTCGACGCTAGGGTTCTATTCAATCTCGAACTAGGTTGTAAGGTAAAAGCTATCTATTTCGATTTAGAGTGTGTGTGTATATATATGTATGTAGAGTATAGGTAAGCAATTTAAAAATATTTACAATTTGGTGATTAATTCACTTTTATTAACCTACTTAATTATTTTAAATACTGAAAATAAATTATTAAAGGAAATTTAGTCTTTAATTTAAAATTTTAGTTAAATAAATTTACTAAAAGGAATTTGTTTAAAATTTAATTCTTTGTTTAAAATTAAATCATTAGCTTAAAAATTAAATTATTAGTTGAATTAAAATTATAAAATGGTGAATTGAATTGTTTAAATTTATTTTGAATATTAATAAAATCATATAATTGTTATGCAAGGTCTAGATTCATGAAGAAAACTAGTCCGAAATGGAAATGGATTTCATGCATAGTTAAAGGTGAGATCTTCTCACTCAACCGGATTTTCCGTTTTAATTTTAAATAGTTAAATTTTAAATTGTTGATTGTATGCTTGGATGATAAATTATTGTCGGTTGTATTGGATTAGACCCTATGTGCCGCATAATAACGGAGGATATTATATAAACCTATATACCACGATATTCCACATCGAAGTGGAATTGGTATTGTATATGTATTTGGAGTGATTGATTTCCCACATTATATAGCGGATGAGACCCTATGCGCCGCATAATAGCGGATGATATTATATTAATCCCATATAACGCGATATTCCACCTCGAAGTGGAATTGTTATTTAATTATTGTGCTAATGTCTGTCGATGAGGGATGCAGGTTGGAGGGATCCAACTGGATTTCTCAAATATTTTAAATTGTTTCAATGTTTTGTGTTGATTTATTTATAGTATGTGTATGATTATATTTGTGATTGAAATCGTTGAAGGCTATAGTTTAGCCGAATATATTTTTGGTATCTTAGGATACCCAAAATAAATAAAGTTTGATTTTTGAAATAAAATAGAAAGTTTGTAGTGAAATTTATTTTTGAAAGTTGGGTGAATTTAAAAGAAGGAATTTAAAAGGATAAAGATTGATTTTGTATTCCTATTAATAAAATTCCAAAATATAGGAAAAAGGGTGTAATAAATGGGTTTTGAGTGATATTATTCAAAAGCAAAAGAATTTATTTAAAATATGGATTTTAAAAAGTTTGGAAGAGATAATGGAATTTATTTTAAAAGGAAATTAATTTAGAAATCAAATTTAGAATTTAAATCGGTGTTTGAAATAAATTTAGAAATCAAATTTTAGAATTTGTTTTGGTGTTTGAAATAAATTTAGAAATCAATTAGGAATTTGATTTGGTGATTGAAATAAATTGGAAATCAATTTGGGATTTGATTTGGTTTGAAAGGGATATTTGGAAAATCGATTTGAAAATCGGATATCAGCGGATATTTGAAAATTTAAATTCACAATGGGAATCTTATAAAGTAAAGGGAAATTTGTTTTAAAAAGAAACATTGGTTTATTTTTTAAAAGCGTGGAAAGAAGTTTACAGATTTGGAATGTAAATTAAAAATAAACCAAGAAAGATTTATTATTGATTTAAATGAACCATTTTAGAACGGAAAATGTATTTTCATTGAAAAGCCAAGTATATTTTCAAAGTAGCTTTCAAATATAAATTAAAAGTTATAGAGTTGGTTTTAAAAGGATGTTTGTGGTAAAATTATTTCTTAAGTTGTTTTTAAATCCTTAAAGTAAAAGATTTATTTAATTAGTTATAGAAGTTATTATTTAAAGATTTAATTGATATTTGATTAGAAAATGGTTATTTAAATAATTACACTCTATCTAATAATTTTATTTAAAAATTATTTTGGACTTAATTTTATATGAGATATTAGTATAATATTTTCATAACTAATATTTAAGCAAGTGTCTTAAAATAGTTTTATTTTAAATGTTTCCAAGTATATTTTGGATAAGTGTTTTAAATTATTTTTAAAGTATTTGAACTCGGCAAATTTTCAGTGGAAATAAAGAATATTTGAAAATTTATTCCACGTGAGGAAAGTGATTTGAAATTTGTTTTCAAAAGATTGAAATGTGAGATTCTGTTGTTGTTTCTGTTTCTTCTTCTATCGTCTTCTTCTTTAGCCCTAACGGTTTGGTTTTCCGGCATTCGACTGTACGACATTTGATACAGTGGACGTATTGATGTCAACTTTCAGGCGTCGAAAAATTGGGTCGTTACATATCCCTTCCGCTTGGGTCCTATAGTTGGAGATGTCCCATATTAGCAGTACATATACATGACTACTGGTAGCCTATAGGTAAACGATAGACTTTTGTTGTATAACTCTACCGACCTCGCATCCCAACCCATACTAAATCAAACCTATTATCCTAGACCTAAATATTAGGATAGGTCCACTAATTCACACTTGTCCTAAATGTGTTGTCAAGGCTATATTATTTTATACTATAAAATTTGTACAGCATTCTAAGTTTATTTACTAGTATCCCCTTAATTACTCGTTGAAAACTTATTTCTGTCTCATACACTTACACATACATTCTTTATTTCCCTTTTACATCCTATAAATGTCAATTGTCCCTAATAAATGGTCATTATTATTCAAAGTGAACAATCATTAATGACATTTAATTATCCATTTCAAGTTCAATTATGCCTCTTCCAATTTTCCATAAATGTCATACTAGATTCTGGAGTCAATCTCATTTAATAAATTTATGTCCCCATTTGATTTATGTAACTTCCTAATAACTGCATGTTTCCCTACTAATTTTGCAATCATTATTCATAATTTTTGGAATTACTAACTCTTTTCCATCATAACCACCTAATCCTATGGTTTACAATGCTATTAATATCTTCATAAGTAATAAGAGCACCGTTGTGTATTTAATTATTATGCTTTATTCGTTACCCTATGTATAATTATATTTTTAATCGGTAGGCGTGGTTATGCATGTTTATATAGTAATTCCTATTTCTAACTCATTAATTCCAATGTTTAGGAATTTCAAAATATACAGTTATATGTACATTCTGTAAAGAACACTCATTTCTATATCTTAATATAATAGAGTTATCCTTCCTAAAACGAATTAGCATTATAACATTCCATAGATTACTTAAAAGTGAGGCATTTTCCACGTTTGAAATTACAAGAAATTATCACTTTCCTTTATTTTGAAATAGATAATGCAAACTACGAAGAAGAACATCCATACTTTACACATCTCTTTCAATTTGATATTTTTACAAACATCGCACATTTTATACATAGCTATTTAGATTATTTATGGAAATTTACAAGAAAATAGAAACAACTAAATTGTACCCACAACGCTTCCAATAATTAAAACATCGAAATTTATATTCCAAGTCAGATTACGGAAAGTTAAATTAACATTAACGATTTACAACCCAATTATCATCATTTAGTGCAATGACTCCACCGCAATACCCATATTATTAAAGAACATTATAAATAATGTTGTCTAACAATACCGAGAATACAACTTTTTAAGCGGGGCCGACTATGAATATATCTTTAAACTAACACTAACATGTCATACTTAGTGTGAAGGCCCGAATTTCGATACCCTTTTGAGCCGACAATAAACCACACATGCCCAACTCAAATTGCATGAATAAGCGGATCTTTAAGGGATGAAAAATAAAATAAAGACAGAACAGAATCTCACACGGATGGAATAATATATATAATATCGAACAATATCTTAACAACGGAAAATTTTAAAGATACATATATCAGAGTCTAACCTAAATTCAGATTGGACAGTTATAAACATCTGTTCTTACAAATGCTGACAAAAATCAACAAAACAGACTAACTGCAGACGAACCTCACTAAGCAAAGCGGGTAATAGAATATGTTCGTACGTAGATTAATATCTCCAGCTCTCCATTGGAAACTCCAACCATCTTCATTAAACCTGAAACTACTCGGATCTGACCCGAGCATTGAAAATACCCGGATCAGGCTTGATAAACCAGCGTGAGAAACTCAAATATAAATGACAGTGTCATATATCAGCCTTGGAATAAAATCCGTTAAAAAGAAAGAGTATCTCATATGACCACGCCCACACATAAACATGGATGGGTTTGTGCCTTATGATAACTAAAAGACTTTTATATCAAAATATTTGATGTTATTTCTAAAGACATATCTTTGAAAACATTTGCAAATGAACTTATTAATCTTAGCCGAAATTGATATATTATTAAATTCCCGCATACCATCTTGTAATACAAGGCTTTCTACTTCTAAACTCGTAGAGGCACTTACTAGAGAATAGGTTTCCATACAATTGACAAGGTATGGGACTACTTTTCAACAGTACACCTCTAAAGGGATGCACCTAGGCTCCAGATACTAGGCGCCTAAACCAACACAAGACTAGCCTACCCCTCATGTTGGATTGTACTGAATATGTCATCACCCCGGTCGTTATCGACCATTAACGAGTACCCGATTTGTACATTCACCACATACTTAGACATGTGTAAAGTAAATCTAGAAGGATGATGACATCTCCTAATTGGGAGTGACTCGCTTAGCCTTGCTGCTTCTACACTGTTTCTGTCATTTTCGGGTGATGAGGCCTGAGATTATGATTACTGTTTCACATAGCACATCTTCTTTGAATGCCACATTGCCATTTCCGTTGACTACTAATTACCTTCTACAAAATAAAACCCTTGAGCTCGTATGTATCAAGGAGGGTGTTAAGCTAAGAGAAGTTGCCTTCCCTGCCAACACAGATGTATGTTTGTAAGTAAAAATGTAGTAATCTCTGAAAATGCACAATTAGACATCCATTCATACAAGTTCATTCTATAACTTGAATGAAACCGAAGGTACTTTCCTCGGCTATTACTAGGCGACAAGCCCTTTTTTTGAGGTTTTTCATAACAAGGAGACCACTACTACAAAAAGTAAATCGAGATTTTATCCCCAATTAATCAACAGTTGTCCCTCATTATTATTCGTCTCAGTATCTCCATCTTCAATCTTCGAACATGTAAATTGGCTTGAATTGGTTTTTGAATAGGAATTACCCAAATTCGACCCTGGTTCCTTCGTAGCCAATCATCACTTTAAAAGATGTTAAGTTCATATGTGGATATCAACAATCAATCAATTACTTCATCTTTTATTTAAATCAAATATCTCTCTTAGATATTGTTTGTGCCAAAATTGGTCACAAACCCCGAATGCCGTGAAAGCACCAAGATACGAATGTAAATCAACAATATTCCAAACATGAATCTCAGATCTAAGCAATATAGAGTACAATAATTCAGAAATAACAATCAGTGACATGAGATTTATAGTGGTTCGGCTATCTCTGGCCTACGTCCACTTCGAATGATAATCCTTTATTGACTTTCCTTTCTGATTACAGTTGATTACAACAATTACAATGAAGAAATTCAAGTATAATAGTTATGATGAAGTGTAGAATTGAATCCGACAGAGTCTGGGCGTCGAATAGCCAAAAGGCCCCCTCTTCTGTAGGTTCTGGGGCTCTATTTATAGGTGTAGGAGGCTGATATCTCGTTCAAACTTCAGAAGACTCCTTCTGGCACGTGAGCGGGCCCACGCGATCGATCCCGTGAAGTTTCGACTCGATCCATGATCGATACAAACCAATTTCGTATCGATCGAGATGTTGTCCAATGGAGTCGAAACTTGGCATGAACCCTCGTTGGCTTGTACGTAAGCTTCTGTGAAAATTCCATAGCATTTGGACCTGTGGTTTAGGAGATATGATCGATGCGAGTTATGGTTTTTCGGTAGGATGTATAATTCGAATCGATAGATTCGTATCGATCTCTTCGAATCAATCAAGGAACGTGACTGTAAGATGACATAGTTCGAAATTTCTGGATCGATCCATTTTGTATGCCGAGTTGATCGAGTACCGAAGATTCATTCGCATCGGCCATTGATTCGTATCTGTCACTTCAGTCCTTCTTCGAATCGATTATCAATTCGCATCCATTCATCATAGCCCTTGTTCGTATCGATAAATGTTGGCATATTTTGCATTGATCGCTGCAGATACCATCGATACGGAATGAACTCGCTTGAACATGATGGATACGAACATGGACTTGGACACTATCGATTCGAACAACCATGAACTGGATGGATGCGAACTAAGCTTACCTGTGATCGATACGAACTGTACCAGTCCCTAATCAATACAAAGTAGTTCTATAATGATGGATAAGAACTAAAATCGATACAACGCCACTGTTATTAGATCGTTGCGAAAGCCTAAATCTAGATGGAATCGAACAGCATCGATTCGAACAGAGCTCTGTGATGGATTTGAACAACATTTCCTCCTTAACTTGTATCGATCATATCTTGATCATATGAACTCCGATCGACTTGAAATTTGAAATGTAGCCTCCCCTAGTCCTGTTCATCATTCCCAATCGATTCCGTCTTTATTGGAGCAAGGCCTAATTTTAACGACATCGATCGCAGCGTTGTTTCCAATCGATCTCCAATCCTGATATCCATCCTTTCTTGCTAATTTGTTGATATTCCAGTCTTAACCAAAAGGTGGGATAACATTTGCCCCCCAAAACATGCCTTGTGGTAATATGGTGTGTTTTGGATAATTCCGAATCTGATATCCGAAGTCCATAGCCAATTCCATATCCATCTGGACCCGATAACCGAGTCCTAATCCATCCACATCCAATAACCAATAACCAAATCCATGACCTCTCTGGGTCGATATCCGAATCCGCAACCTCTTGGGGTTCTTGCCAAGCACGATCCACACTTAACGACCGTGGTCCAGTGTCCCTGGACATTGAGTAATTTCATGACATAAGTCCTAAGCAGAATCCTGGTCGCTCTGGACACTTGTCGAGTATGGTCCATGCCCGACGACCTAAAATAGTATCCGATAATATAGGGCCTATGTCCTAGGCCGAATTCTAGTCGCTCCAGATCCTTGCCGAGTATAGTCCATTCTCGGTAACCTGAATAAGTTGATTTGCCATGTCTGGGCAAAGCGACTTACCCTTTGTCATGTATAATCCATACCCGACGACCGCTTATCAAAAAGCCAAATAAGAATCTAATCAAAATCCAATCCAAAATCCAAACCAAATCAAAAAACAAAAAATCCACATCTAAAATCAAAACCAACATCCAAACATGAGAAAAATCATCCAAATAAAAGTCCAAATAAGAAAACAAACAGAATCAGGAGTTCAAACCAAACTCCAAAACCACACCATAGAAACGAGTATCCAATCCAAAAATGAAAAAAAGATTTCACAAACCATAGCATCGCGGTCTATCATCATTCAAGGCATGCCTAGGGGCCATCTCTGTCCCCGTACATGTGTAAATGACTTTGTCGTTTGCCAGTGGCTTGATACTTATTTCATAACATCCCAGTCAATTGATAACCAATCGACCATCATCCCTGGGCCTCACACCATCATGGTTTGAGGTAGACGGTGGTCGCTCCTGCTCCACAACTGCATTCTGAGCCTCAACATACTGCCACAATTGTCCATTCCTCACATGCTCCTCAATTATGTCCCTTAAGTGCCTGTAGCTGTTGGTATCGTGTCCATCCAAATCATGGAAGAGACAGAGCCTTCCTGATGCCCTTTCATGTTCAGAAGGTTCCCTCCTAGCTGGCCTTAGGTAAGGAAGGCGATTCCGGGTTGCATGTATATCCGCTCCAATGTTTCATTCAATCCTGTATATGTAGAGCATTTTGGTTCTCTCCATCGCTTCCTATCTTTTTCTGAATCAACAACGAGCTTCCTTTTTCCCCTTCCCTTATCTCTGTGCAATCCTCCACTGGATGGTCCTCCATCCTCAGTTGCATTTGCCTCTTTTTACTTTAAATCTACGCATGCATCTTCTTGCCGAAGGAATCTCACAGCTTCATGAAAGAATTCCCCAAGGTCCGTTGGTGGGTCCCGTGATAGATCCTTCTTCCAGCTGCCTGAAACACATAGCAACTATGTCCGTCAAGAATTAAGGGAAACGTCGGGCCAAAACTTTTTCCGATGCCCCCAGCACCTCCATGTGTCTTGTATATCTCATCAAGTGATATGTTAGATCGGCCTTACCATTGTACATCTCCACGTTAGGCAGCTTGAAATTTGGTAAATTCCGAGCTATCCTGATTTCACGAGTGAACGGACTCTTGTTTACTCCTTCCAGATCTCTATTGGCCAAACCTCCGCTCATAGTCCACCTGATAATCTCAGCCAATCCAGCACTGTCCGTCAAGGGTTGCCCCTCGAGTTCCCAAGGGAATTCTAGTACATACCCTTCATCTCTTGCTGTTACATTCCTGCCAGCATCCTGTTGTGTGGCACTGACTGGAATCCCTCTATGAACTGGTTCATCATTGTTGGAGGGTGTGCCCTCGAGTCTATGTCCATCTGGATTAGCAGGTGTATGCTGGTTAGGGGTTGCACCTTGTTGAGCCGTTCCATTTGATTGTCTATTTGGTTCTTCTACTCCCCCTCTGTGGATCTGAACTCCTGAAGCTCCGACTGTCCCTGTTTGTCCAAACTATTGAATAGGTTCTGCATCGTCTCCTTCCGCCTTTTCAGAAATTCTTCGTGCATCGCTCCCATCATCATTTCCATTTCGTCTCGGGTGATGAAAGCTGAAGTCTGGTTGGCTCCTGATGAAGCCTCCTGGCTTCCTTCATGTTGACTTCTCCTTGTCCTCTGTCTTCTACCCGATTGCCTTGTCATAATTCTCTAGATCTGGAAAGTTAAGCCTTCAAATTTGAACTCCAAATCTAATATAGCGGGTGCTAGTTGCCTTCTCAGTGAAAGCACCAAAGTGTTTGCGCCAAAATTGGTCACAAACCCCAAATGCCGTGAAAGCACCAAGATACGAATGTAAATCAACAATATTCCAAACACCAATCTCAGATCTAAGTAGTATACAGTGCAATAATTCAGAAATAACAATCAGTGACACGATATTTTGATGCAGCGCGACCTTCCCATATTTTAGGTCGCCAACGACCTAACAAGTTGGTAAGTCGTGCAAGCGAACTAACGAGTTATACAAGATATACAGTGGAGGAGAATGCAACGAGTTATGCAGGGTAGGATGTTCCAGCGACCTATGATAAGCCGCGTGTCCTTGAGTCGTTTCAACGACCCAACGAGTATGCAATAACAAGCTTTGTTTTAGGTCGTTCGTTCATTAAGTCGCGACCACCTTAGGTCGTAAGCCGTATGTCGCATTTCCAAAAGCCGTGCTTACTTTTATGTCGCTGAAGGTTAGGTCGCTCAGGATATGCCGCTGTCATATTAGGTCGCTCGACCTTATGTTAACTCGTGTTAAGGGTTAGGTCGCTCAGTTGATTTCGTATGCCGCAAAGTCCTTTAAGTCGCTTCTGGAGGTGCTGTTATGTCATTGTTCTGATAGTTCGTTATGATGTTGTGTTGTAAATATGTTATGTCGTGAGTCATTTGTTGTAATGATGTGCATGTTAGGTCGCGTAGTATTGAGTCGCAAAACTGTATGTTGTAAACTCGCATGATGTAACTCGTATATTGAGTGATAAGTCGTAGGTCGTTAATGACTTATGTTAGATCGTAGGTTGGCCATGTTAGATTGTAGGCTGTGTGTGGTGTAACTCTATAAATAGCGGGTGATTTTTATCATTTGAATAGGTTGATTTTGAATAAAACTTTGTTTGAGTGCTTTGTGCCTCTTTGAAATTGGAAGTTGAGCGTTGTCTCCTTTCTCCATTTTCGGTTATTCGAGTGCGCTCGAATCAACGTATTTGAAGCTGATTCACGGAATCTCATGCGCGAGATCAACTTAGAAGAGTCGTAGATCTTTTAACACGGTATCGTGTGCGATCAACGTGTTGGAGATAGCTAGAATTCGGTATCTCTCGAGATCAACGAATTTGGGCGTTCGGTATTTTTCAATCCATCGATTTATCTTGTTTCATCTAATCGCTTCATCGATTAGTTTGGCACAAAATCTTCATTTCGTTGTCACCCGTTAATATTCGCTGCGTCAGTTTGGTATCAGAGCTAGACTTAGCCAATCATAGCTAAGTTGAGCCCGTTCGGAGCAGAGAAGAAGTATTGGAGTTGTGCATCACTTTTGTTTGAGCTAAGTAGAGAAGGAACCAAGCTTGTTAGAGAGATCATGCCTTCGAGACTTGCTAACCGATTTTAAAATATTGGAGATGTGTATCGAAGAGAAGAAGCTGAGGCAATGGAACAGCGTATCAATGAGAAGTTCAATGAAGGTGTTGAGAAGTTGGAGAAATCGATGATCGATATGAATCAAAGTCAACGGAGAAGATCACCAATCTCGAACCATGGAGGAAACAGAGTTTCGCCATCGGTTACGAAATTGAGGAGGGTGTCACCACAATTCCACCGAGATCGAAGAGAATCATCGGTTTCAACAAGGCGAGATCGCCATGAGTATAGAAATGAAGAGAGAAGAACTCCATGTGAGTTTGGAGATGAGCCATATCGTGATGCTGAAAGACATAGTAGAAGAGATATGCGTGATCATAGAGATGTTGATGGTCGAGATCGATATCGAAGTACATTTGATTATGATGAAGATGGTGATAGATATAGTGTTCATTATCGAGATCGAGACCAAGTACGAAATCACTATCGGGAGGCATAAGATGATCGTAAATGGGAATCGGGGATGAAAACAGAAATTTCAGAATTCAAAGGAGGAATGATTGCTGAAGAATTTTTGGATTGGTTATCAAATGTTGAGGAAATTTTTGACTTCAAGGAAGTTCCTGAGCATCGTAGAGTTAAGTTGGTTGCTACTCGTTTGAGAGGTAGAGCTATGGCATGGTGGCAGCAAACCAAACTTACACGGGAAAGAATGGGAAAGTCAAAGATTGAGTCATGGGAGAAGACGAAGAAGTTGATGAAATCTACTTTTTTACCTTGTAATTATCAGTCTCTTATGTATCAGCGCTTACAAAATTTGAGATAGGGAACGAAGTCGGTGAATGATTATGCGGATGAATTTTATCATTTGATTGCGAGGAATGATATCATGGAGATAGAGGAACAGCTGACCGCAAGATTTGTTGGAGAGTTAAGAATGCAGATCTAGGATACGGTGAATATGTTTGATCCAAGATCCGTTGCTGAAGCACACCAAAAGGCACTAGCTTGGGAGAAGCAAGGTAGAAGAGGAGGTGGTGTGTTTACAAATTCCAACAATCAAGTGAAAGGGGCTAGTAGCAATACAAATGTTTCCAAGGCTGTTACTAAACCGGTTGTCAATGAAGTTGCTAAGACCAAGGTCAACAACAATTTCAAGTGCTATAACTGTCAGGAGTTTGGTCACAAGAGCAATGAATGTCCGAAGCCGAAGAAGCGAGCGATGGTTGCTGAGGTTGAGGATGAGGATGCAGAAACAGAATGTTTTAATTCACCACAAATTGAGGAAGAAGAAGAGTTGTTGGGAGACGAAGGTTGTAATTTAATGATGAGAAGATCTTGCTTGACGCCAAAACAGTAAGAGGAGACTAGTTGGTTGTGGAGTAATATCTTTCAGTCGACGTGCACTATTCTAGGGAAGGTTTGCAAGTTTGTTATCGATGCAGGAAGCTGTGACAATATTATCTCTTCAGAAGCTGTAAAGAAGTTGGCGTTAAAGACAGAAAAGCATCCCAAACCTTACAAGTTGGCTTGGTTGAGGAAAGGTGGAGAAGTAAAGGTTGGTCGAAGAGCTCGTGTAACTTTCTCCATTGGGAAGAAATATAAAGATGAGATTTGGTGCGATGTTGTGGATATGGATGTGTGTCATCTGTTGCTGGGGAGACCATGGCAATATGATAGGGCTGTGTAACATGATGATCGTACCAATAGCTATAGTTTCATGTTTGAGGGCACAAAAATCACTTTAGTTCCTAAGAAGCGACAACAAGAAGACAGCAAGTTGGAGGAGATTGAAGAACTGAAGACTTTGCTATTTTTGAAGGAGTTTGTTAAAGAAGTCGAAGATGAACCTGAAGTATTTTTGTTGATTGGACGTGAGAGTAATAAAGAGGTTGAAATTCCTGAAGAAGTAAAGCCAGTGCTGGAAGAATTTGAAGATGTATTTCCAGAAGAGTTGCCCAAAGAGTTACCACCGTTGAGGGACATACAACACCAAATAGATCTTGTTCCAGGAGCTGTGTTACCGCATAGACCACATTACAGGATGAGTCCAAAGGAACACAAGGAGTTGAGAAGACAGGTTAAGGAGTTGCTTGAACAAGGGCGTGTTCAGGAGAGTCTCAGCCCTTGTGTTGTACCAGCATTGTTAGTGCCGAAGAAGGATGGTTCGTGGAGGATGTGTACAGATAGCAGGGCGCTCAACAAAATAACTGTGAGGTACAGCTTTCCAATGCCTAGATTGGATGATTTGTTAGACCAGTTGAATGGAGCTTCTATATTTTCAAAGATTGATCTGAAAAGTGGGTACCATCAAATTCGAATTCGACCAGGGGATGAATGTAAAACAGCGTTCAAGACACGGGAGGGGTTGTATGAATGGCTGATTATGCCGTTTGGTCTTTCGAATGCACCTAATACTTTTATCCGGGTGATGAATCAGATCTTCAGACCATTTATTGGGAAGTTCGTGGTGGTGTATTTTGATGATATACTGATATACAGTGGAAGCCCAGAAGAACACTTGCATCATCTGAGAGAAGTGTTGATGATACCGCGACAGGAACAATTTTATGCTGCAACGAAGAAATGCGTGTTCATGATGCGTAGTGTTTTATTTTTGGGATATGTTGTATCAGAAGGAGGTATACAGGTGGATCAGAATAAAGTGGAAGCAATCAGGAATTGGCCACAACCCAGGACGATAACAGAAGTTAGAAGTTTGCATGGTTTAGCATCATTCTACCGAAGATTTATTCCACCTTTCAGTAGCGTGATGGCACCAGTTACTGATTGTATGAAGGGGAAGCAATTTTGATGGACAGAGGAAGCAGGAGTTGCTTTTGAGCGAATCAAGGAACTTTTGACGTCAGCACCAATTCTAGTATTACCAAACTTTCAGTTGTTGTTTGAGCTACATACAGACGCATTTAAAGTTGGAATTGGAGGGGTGTTAAGTCAGAGAGGCCGTCCAATTGCATATTTCAGTGAGAAACTTTCAGGAGCCAAGATGAGATATAACACTTATGATGTAGAATTTTACGCTGTTGTGCAAGCTGTGAAGCATTGGAGACACTATTTGTTCCATAAAGAATTTGTTTTATATACTGATCATGAAGCGTTGAAGCATTTGCAAGGGCAGGACAAGATTGCAGCTAGGCATGCCTCATGGATTGCATACTTACAACAGTTTACATTTGTTGTGAAGCATAAGTCAGGAGTTACAAACCGTGTGGCAGATGCATTGAGTAGCAGGAATCATTTGTTGACTACAATGCGGGTTGAAGTGACAGGGTTTGAGGTATTGCCAGAATTATTTGTTGATGATCCTTACTTTACAAAGGTTGTAGACGAAGTCAATAAGGGAAAGACGGATGAATTTGTGTTGGTGGATGGTTTTCTTTTCAAGGGAAATCAATTATGTATACCATATTGCAGTTTGCGAATAAAGATTTTGAAAGAATTGCATGAAGAAGGTCATCTGGGAAGAGATCGTACTTTGCAGTTGATTTCTCAATCATATTTTTGTCTTTCCATGAGGAAAGAAGTTGAGAGATTTGTGGAGAGATGTCACATATGTCAAGTTTCCAAAGGAACAGCTACGAATGCAGGATTGTATATGCCATTGCCTGTGCCTACTAGACCATGGGTTGATATTAACATGGACTTTGTTTTAGGTTTGCCTAGAACTCAACGTGGAAATGATTCCATATATGTGGTGGTAGATAGATTTTCGAAGATGGCACATTTCATAGCTTGTAAAAAACCGCCGACGCAGTCCGTGTTGCTCAGTTATTCTTTAAAGATATTTATCGATTACATGGGTTACCTGAGCCATTGTTTCTGACAGGGATACGCGATTTCTAAGCCATTTTTGGATGAGTTTGTGGAAGATGGTTAGAACGAAACTGAATTTTAGTAGCGCTTATCATCCACAAACAGATGGGAAAACAGAGGTGGTGAATAGATCATTGGGGAACTTGTTGAGATGTCTTGTAAAAGATAATTTTAAGAGCTGGGATATGAAGTTATGTCAATCGGAATTTGCACATAATCACGCTGTTAATCGAAGTACTGGATTCAGTCCATTTCAAGTTGTATATTCAGCAATTCCGAAGGGACCGTTGGATTTGTCGATAGTTCCATCTCAGAAAGGAGTTGTTAAACGAATTTGTGATTTTGTGAATGAGCTGCAGGAGTGTCACAAAACTGTTCGTGAACGATTGCTTGCATCAAATTAGAATTATAAACAAATGGCGGATAAGAAGTGAAGGAGTGTAGACTTCAAAGAAGGTGATTTGGTTTATGCAGTGTTGACGAAAGATCGGTTTCCAGTTGGAACTTACAACAAGTTGAAGGCTCGAAAGATTGGCCCGGTAAAAATCTTGAAGAAGATCAATGATAATGCATATCAGTTGAGGTTGCCGGATCATATTCACACTGCAGACGTTTTTAACGTTAAGTACTTGATTTCGTATCATGGGGATGAGCTTGTTGTGGAAGAGGAAGGTGCAAATTCGAGGTCGAATTCTTGTCAACCAAGGGGGGATGATGCAGCACGACCTTTCTATATTTTAGGTCGCCAACGACCTAACAAGTTGTAAGTCACGCAAGCGACCTAACTAGTTATACAAGATATACAGTGGAGGAGAATGCAACGAGTTATGCAGGGAAGGATGTTCCAGCGACCTATGATAAGTTGCGTGTCCTTAGGTCGTTTCAACGACCTAACGAGTATGCAATAACACGCTGTGTTTTAGGTCGTTCGTTCATTAAGTCGCGACCACCTTAGGTCGTAAGCCGTATGTCGCATTTCCATAAGCCGTGCTTTCTTTTATGTTGCTGAAGGTTAGATTGCTCAGGATATGCCGTTGTCATATTAGGTCGCTCGACCTTATGTTAACTCGCGTGAAGGGTTAGGTCGCTCAGTTGATTTCGTATGCCGCAAAGTCCTTTAAGTCACTCCTGGAGGTGCTATTATGTCGTTATTCTGATAGGTCGTTATGATGTTGTGTTGTAAATATGTTATGTCGTGAGTCATTTGTTGTAATGATGTACATGTTAGGTCACGTAGTATTGAGTCGCAGTACTGTATGTTGTAAACTCGCATGATGTAACTCGTATATTGAGTGATAAGTCGTAGGTCGTTAACGACCTATGTTAGATCGTAGGTTGGCCATGTTAGATCGTAGGCTGTGTGTGGTGTAACTCTATAAATAGCGGGTGAGTTGTATCATTTGAATAGGTTGATTTTGAATAAAACTTTGTTTGAGTGCTTTGTGCCTCTTTGAAATTGGAAGTTGAGCGTTGTCTCCTTTCTCCATTTTCGGTAATTCGAGTACGCTCGAATCAACGGATTTGAAGCCGATTCATGTAATCTCGTGCGCGAGATCAACGCAGAAGAGTCGTAGATCTTTTAACATGGTATCGTGCGCGATCAACGTGTTGGAGATAGCTAGAATTCGGTATCTCTCGAGATCAACGAATTTGGACGTTCGGTATTTTTCAATCCATCGATTTATCTTGTTTCATCTAATCGTTTCATCGATTAGTTTGACAACGAAATCTTCATTTCGTTGTCACCTGTTAATATCTGCTGCGTCAGATTTATAGTGGTTCGGCTATCTTTGGCCCACGTCCACTTCAAATGATAATCCTTTATTGACTTTCCTTGCTGATTATAGTTGGTTGCAGCAATTACAATGAAGAAATTCAAGTATAATAGTTATGATGAAGTGTAGAATTGAATCCGGCAGAGTTTGGACGTCGAATAGCCAAAAAGCCCCCTCTTCTGTAGGTTCTGGGGCTCTATTTATATGTGTAGGAGGCTGACATCTCGCTCAAACTTTGGAAGACTCCTTCTGGCATGTGAGCGGGGCCGCGCGATCGATCCCGTGAAGTTTCGACTCGATCCATTATATATACGAACCAATTTCATATTGATCAAGATGTTGTCCAATGGAGTCGAAACTTGGCATGAACCCTCGTTGGCTTGTACGTAAAATTTCATAGCATTTGGACATGTGGTTTAGGAGATATGATCGATATGAGTTATGGTTTTTCGGTAGGCTATGTAATTCGAATCGATAGATTCGTATCGATCTCTTCGAATCGATCAGGGCACGTGACTATAAGATGACATGATGCGAAATTCCTAGATCGATCCGTTTGTATGCCGAGTTGACCGAGTTATTTGCATTCAATACCATAGCTTCGTTCGCATCGGCCATTGATTCGTATCCACTCACTTCAGTCCTTCTTCGAATTGATTATCAATCCGCATCCATTCATCGTATCCCTTGTTCGTATCGATAAATGTTGGCATATTTCATATCGATCGCTGCAGATACCATCGATACGAAATGAACTCGCTTGAGCATGATGGATACGAACAAGGACTCGGACGCTATCGATTCGAACAACCACGAACTGGATGGATGCGAACTAAGCTTACCTATGATCGATATGAGTTGTACCAGTCCCTGGTCGATACGGAGTAGTTCTATCATGATGCATACGAACTAAAATCGATACGACGCTACTGTTATTGGATCAATGTGAAGAGCCTAAATCTAGATGGAATTGAACATCATCGATTCGAACAGAGCTCTATGATGGATTCGAACAACATTTCCTCTTTAACTTGTATCGATCATATCTTGATCATACGAACTCCGATCGACTTGAAATTTGAAATGTAGCCTCCCCTAGTCCTTTTCATCATTCCCAATCGATTCCGTCTTGACTGGAGCATGGCCAAATTTTAACGACATCGATCGCAGCCTTGTTTCCAGTCGATCTTCAATCCTGATATCCATCCTTTCTTGCCAATTTGTTGATATTCCAGCCTTGACCAAAAGGTGGGATAACAGATATATTCTCTTCAATTTATTCCATTTTCTTTTCAAGAGTGTAAGGAACCATTAAGCCTCATTTATTAAATCATTTGATTTATTTAAACCTTTCCTAAATCCTGAAATAATTCCAAATCATTTTCTCTTTTACTTAGGAAACGTTTCCAAATTATTCATTAAATCTTAATCAAAAATTTCTTATATTCAAGCTGTAACTTTTAACTTAGGGAAAATATTCCCAAATCATTCATTAAATCTAAATCAAAAATTTCTTTCATTCAAGTTACAATTTTTGACTTAGGGGCAATATTTCCAAATCATTCATTAAATCTAAATTAAAGATTTCTTTCTTAACTTCAAATCAAATTCATGCAAATAAAAGATTTTCATAATAGAGCACTACTGCCACATTAAATATGGAAAATTTAACCTTCAGGGACTAGTGGCAAGTAATCCTACGTCATGAAGATCTTTTCTTTTATATTGGAAAAAATTTAAATATGATCTTTTAGAGCATCCGGGCTTTCCTTTTGATCTGTTCCTCCCCTCGCCTAAAAGATAAAGCAAAGTACAGGTAAGTTAGGGCACTGGTTGCTCCATTCCTAACCTTAGTTACACATCTTGTTTTACTGTTTAGCTCTCACAAGCGGAACAAATGTACTAGTCATTTCTGTATACTCAATTTGTTATTATATTCAATATTCTTCAGTTATTGTTTAAGTGTTATAAACAATTCCTCTTAACCATTTATTCAAACTCTTATTCCAAATCATCTTTAAATGACTTAATTATTCTTTTAAATCATTCACACTAGATTCTAGGAAAAATTATCACGTTTAACTCATATTTCAAAAGTTATAGGATTCATAATATAAAAGTGCTGCAGAAAGTGCTATATAAGCTTATTTGATTTAAACAACTTTTTAACATTTGAAAATTCATATTTTTTTTCTTTAAATATCTTCTAAACTATTTAAATAGATTTATCAAATTTAATCAATATTTTTCCATAATTAAAACATTCATTTAAAATGATTTTCCGTTATGGTCACTTAATTGCACTAGCGCGATTTTTCTAAGTAATTGATTTGGACATATTTTAAAATATACAAGATGAAATCTTGATTTTATTTCTTTATTTCTTTAAACATATTAAATGTTTAAAAACATTTCTAACTCATTTTAAAACTATTTCTAAAAGGTTTAAGCATTCCATATACACCATTTCATTTTCAAAAGGAAAATGATTTCCTTTGTGCTTATCGACGTGTATTGACGTGAATTGGTAAAATAATTTAATAATCATATCAAACAATCGATACTTCATGATCAAAGCATATAAAAGCATCCATAGCAATCATAACACATCATCAAACATGTGTGTGTGTGTGTATAGATGTTAAATAGAGTTTCTCACCATAAACCAAAGCGATAAACTTCCTACCAACATTCTAACCAACCAACACTTCACTAATTAATTCATGCTCCATTTAAACACTAGCAAACAAGACTCTCTTCCTACCAGTAGCTTGGCCGAGGCTTGAGATGGAGGTTGGCCGAAAGTACAGAGAAGAAGCATTAGAGCTTTGAACTTGAATTCCCAAGATTGTTATCGAAAAAATAGTTTATTTTGTATTTGATTTTAGGCCCTGTTAATCTCAAATTCTAGAAAAGTTATTAACTTAAAAATTGTTGAAAATTCTTTTTTATTGAATTTCAAAAAAAGGATCATTTGAATCCAAGTTTTTTTGAGGAAGATAAGATAGAATGAAAAAGAGGTATTGTCGGATTGACAAAAATGAAGCCTAAAAATACACTTCAAAGAATTGAGTTTCAGGTATTGCGAACCTCAAAACTGGAAAAAGTGATCAAAATAAAAGTTGTAGCCACTATACTTTTGTATGGTTTGAAATTTTTTTTCTTAATTTGGACCGTTATGATAAAGTTACGATTAAAACAAAATAGGCTATTCTCTGGCTTAAAAACTGGGATAGAGAATGCACTGGAAAAAAAATGTATTTTTGACATAGTTAACTTTAGAATGAGACATAGTAGTCAACATAAAATTTGTAGCCACTGGAAAAATACATGATATGGAAATTTTTTTTTTTTGTATTTCGGTTCTACTTTTAAGAAGTTATGGCCGAGAGAAGAAGATGCAAAATATAGAGAAAAGAGGAGTTTGATTTCAAGAGAATGAACATTGATTTCTTTTGAATATTTTGTAAATATTTTGACATTATTTATTTCTAATCTTTCTATGTCTTGGAAGCCATAAAATAGGAGAGGAAGAAGATGAAGTAGCTCGAAAAAAGAAGAAGAAGAAATGAGAATGAAAGTGAAGAAGGAGGTAGGTATTTATAGAATAAGAAAGAAGTGGTAAATTTACCACAATAACCTCTTACCAATTTACCAAACTAACCTTACTTCAACCTAAAGTAATCTCCATTGTTTCAATACTTAACATCATCCTTAACATTCTTACTTTATATCTTAGTCACTTAAAGATTAAGTAAATAACATCATAATTATGTTGGCTCTGATTTGACGTGATTTGATGTTTATTTTTTCTTACTTTTGTTAATTCTTACTAACTTTTACTAATGATTTCTAGAAGTTTTATAATATTATTTAGTAAATGTAAACTTGATTAGATTAAAATATATACATTTATGTGTTTCAAACATGTTATCCTAGGTGCAACAACGTTGCGATAACTTATTTTGAACAAATACGTTGATTTTCGACAAAATGTTTTTCGGTCACATTTTGATGTTTTTGTCAAAATATTTATTCATTTAGACCAAACTTCAAAATAAAGTTCTTGTTATCTTTAAATAATTAAAGCAAGCATATTTAAATTATAAAATAATACAAAATAATATCCAAATCATTTTATAAAAATATGGAATCGATTTATCGACATTCAACGAAATTTGTCAACTTTTATAAAATAATTTTTACATATTTATCGAACCATTATAAATTAAAGTACTATTATTATCAAATGAGTTTGATATGGATTATATATTTTTAGAAATAATTATTTATCCTTTAAACAAATTTCACGAATATTTATCCTACTTTATTGAAATCTGACTTTTGTCAATTTTACAATGGAAATTCAAAATCTTTATTCAATATCAAAAATAAGTTTACCATTATTACTTATCATATAAAACATGATTGTTTAAGTTTGAAAACTATACATTTGAATATTTAAATAAATTAAATATTCCATTTTCATAGTGGTAAAATAATTGGTCGTTACATTTACGTTTTTTTTAATCTCTAGAATAAACTTTGACCTATACAGTATCAGTCCAAAGTAATAATTGCACAGGTTTCTTAGAATTAGAACAATATATCATATAAATAATAGTCATGGATCACAGCAAAATAATATACATCATATACAACACAAACCGCAGTCTACAAAGTAAAATACAGGACTCACATAACATACATCTGATATAAATCTCTATCTCAATTTTACATCTCATATACAAAATCCAAAATCTAAAAAGGGATAAAATAAAAGTCAACGATGTTTATCTCCTTGCTAGCACAACCAACCAAAGGTCAATATGTCCTGTAACTTGAAAATCTTGGTCTGACCTGAGCATTAAAATAACGCACGAGTCAGAATATCTCTAAATGTCCAAAAAGGTGAGAACAAGATATAACACAAGAATATATGACATATAAGTAGATGTCCAAGTTATAAAAAGTCACAGATTTTGTAACGACCTAGAATTTTGGATACTTAATTGATTTTTAATATTTGAAAGTTTATTTTTAACTTGAATTTCAAATATAAGTATTTATTTATAATTTAACTATTGAAATTAACAATTGGAAATTGGATAAAATATTGAATCTTGAGATTCAAGCTTGTTAAAAATAATTTGAAGGCTTGTAAATTTTTTATTTATAATACTGAAGATAATAAACTTTTAAAATTGAATTTAAAGATGATTTGTTTAGTTTTAAAAAAATTTAACGTTTAAATTGATATTTAAAAATAGCCTTCCGAGGCACAGTCTTGGAATTTTACAAAAATTGTTCAATTGGATCTATAATAGTGTATTATCATCGATTTCAAATTTCATAGTGTTTGAATTTATCGTTTGCCCGTATGGAATATAAACGCGCAGAAATTATATCAAAAATTCAATATAATAATTGGGTTCTAAAACGCTATCTTCTCCATTCGATCGAATTAAGACTCGAAACCTTTTCCATTGCGTTCAGAATAGGGGTATAACATTATAACGCCTAGCGGCATGCCTCGATAGGAGTTGAAATTTTAAGCTGTGAACTCATGACGATTAAGATTTAAATAATTATATATATTATATGTTGACAAATCAAAATATTGCACATCAGTGCCTTTTCCCCCTCATTTCAAAATACTATAGCCTTCACTCCATACGCCAACGTCTTTTCTTCCATCATCTTTTATAAATTCACAACCGAAAAAGAGATAGAGGAAAATTTTTATTAGTAATAATGCACAGACTCTCAAATTTTCCTTCATGCTCAAGAAAATCGTGATACCTTATCGGTTTAAATTGAAAGCCGCTTATTCGCATTCCTTTTTCTTTTTTGCAAAAAAATAAAAATGCGGGGGAGGGGGGTTTCTACGACGAAATCGCGATTGACTGATGCAAGTCGGGATGTAGAGGTTCGCCCACATGTAGAGGAGAGAAGCAAATGGCAGCGATAGCCACAGAGAGGGACGCGACTATTAGTAGGCACGCACGATTGACGATTTGAGGATTGGCAGCCGAGCTACTTTAGGATTGGGGTTCACGCATAGGGAGCCAGAGACCGTGTTAGGCGATTCTGAGGTGAGCATTGTAATTCTCGAGGGAAGCCTCTTACATGGGCATGATTTGGTGGTAGGCGGTTTTGGTTTGGGAAGTGCGACGTGTAGTTCGACGAGGGAAGATTGGGTTCAGTGTGTTTGATTTCATGCAGCGAGGAGGTGAGACAGTGTAATTAGTTTTATCTTCATTCGATTAAAATTTGGTTAATTAGACTATTAAAAGAAAAATTAAATTAATTAATTATGTAATTAGGCTGCTAATTATTTCTATTAAGTCAATTAATAGGTTAATTAAATTTGTAAATAGGTAATTAATTTAAATTAGGTGATCAGTATATTAGTTTTAATTAACGGTGAATTCGCTAATTTATATGAACTCGGAACTTTCTTATACGAGGTCGAAATTGAGCGAGATGTGCAATAAAGTCAAAAATTGGATTGATCGGCAAATTCGAGAAAAGAGAGAAAAAAATGGTGAGTTAATCTCACTGAAATTTGGATTACAACAATTTATTTTAAATAATCAAAATTTATTATTGTTTGATTGATTAAATTGATTAATTATTATCAGTTGGATATGATATTATGTGTATAGTATATATTAGAGTGATTGATATTCCCGTACATATATATGGTGGATGAGACCCTATGCGTCCCGCATAATAGTGGATAACCTATATACTATCATATCCCCCTCGAAGTGGGATTGGTATTTTTGTATTGTGTTAACATCTGTGGATGCACTTAAAACAAGATGGAGGGATCAAACTGGGTTCCTTGAAAATGTTGAATTTATTTTCATTTCAGTGATATATGAAATGTTGAATAATCTGTGATAGATTATAGTGGAATTTCAATTTATTGGATGTTGTGGTATTATTGGTTTAGATTTTGATATTTTGAAATACCGTAAATGTGTATATTAAATTTAAAAAGAAATTAAAAACAAAAATGGAAGTAAAAATATTTATAGTAAAATTTGAATTAATTAGAAGAAAGAATTTTTGGTAAAATAAGTAGTTTGATTTTAAATTTGTACATAATAATTTTGGAATATGGAAAAATAGAGATTTTGGAACAATTTAAATAAAGGATTTTAAATAATAGAACTTAAGCGGTATTGTTTAATTATGAAAGGATCTTTTTAAAATCGAGATTTAAATAGTTGGAAAAATGAAAAATTTTAAAAATAAAATACGGAATTGTTGTACTAGATTTAAAATAGGATTTTAAATTATAAAAAAAGAAGTGGATTCAGAATCTAGTTGGTTTTGGAATACAGTTGGTTTATTTAGGAAAGTTAATTTAAAAATGAATTTTAAATTAGAAATCGGTTTAAAATAGATTAAGTGTTATGAAATAGTGATAAAACGGGGAATGAGACTGTGGAATTTATAAACAGGAGTATAAATAAAATAAAGTAAATTATTAGTGGATAATGGGAATTATAAATTCACGATGAGGATTTATAAGAAAATGGTTAAGTCGGTTTAAAAATAAATGGCAGATTTATTTTTAGAAATGCGAAAAGAAATTTACGGGATTGAGACATAAATTGAATTGGAAATAAATCGAGAATGATTTATTAATATTGGACTAGCTATATGGAAGTTGAAAATATATTTTTCTATGAAGTTCAGTTATTTAAAAAGGGAATTTTGAAGTATTAATTAGAAAATTTAAAGTGTTTAAAGAATATTTCAAAAATTAATTATTTAGTTGTTAAAATGGGTTTAAGTATATTTTAAATTATGAATCAAGTTTGTTTATCTTAAAATAATTTTTGTTTAAGAAGAAATCAATATTATTATTTCGAAAGAATAAATTATTTAGTATTAATATTATTTTAATAACTTTTATTTAAAAAGTAGTTTTAGTCTAAAGTTAACTTGAAATTTATTTTAGAATTTACAAGCATTATTTTGAGAATTTTTTTAAATTAAAGTTTTCGAAGAGTATTGGTATACTCGCATGGCGTAAATCAGAGGTAGTGAGTGTCTGTAGTTAAGTCTTGGATTTCACTAGGATAGAGATGTAACCATTGAGTTGTGTTTCATGGTTTGATACCGCAGTGGTACTTTCCATATTATTTAAAAGGGTTTCCAAATATTTTGAAAAAAAGATAATTTGTGAATATGCCGAATTCAATAAGATAAGTGTATATTTTTGGATAAAGAGATTTAATTTATTTAAAATCTAATTTAAATAAGACTTGGTGTTTTCCATGAAAATGAAATATTTGGTTGAACGATTGTTTCATTTGATAGTCAAATAACCGACTATCAAATCTGGACCTAAATATAACTTTGGATACATCTAGAAGAAGTACGGAAATCGTATGGTATATTTACCGTTCAAGGTACTATACTGTACATGTAAACTCGTTTCGTTCTTCTAGGACGTTGATAAGGAAATCCATCCACTAATGGTTAGGAGGTGATCTCCGATCTTATTTCCGTCTGTTTATTTCCTAGAGAACCGGGGTTGAGTTTACAGAAAAATATCAAACGTTGTTTTAAAAAGACCGGGATCGGATTTGTTATCCAAAAACCACTTCGATCCAACACGTACGTTTTCGATATGAAGACAAGAGCATGGAGTCGAAGATGGAGCAGTGAAGTACAAGGGCTAATCGCTACTTATCCTGAGGATGATTCCAAAATGGATGCAGTAGAAATAGTGCCTTCAGTTCCGTTCAGACCGGGAACAGACTTGTATGGATGAATGCTATCAGTACATTGTCATTGGAGGACAATGAGCATTCTAAGTGAATATTTCTAAAAGGGTAATCGTAGCCTCTAGGCTCATCAACCAGGAATGACTAAAAAGCATGGGAAATGCAACAAGGCTAAGTGGGTAGCACCTATGTAGGGTATGTCTATCGCATTTCTAGATAACCTCGGAGAGTATCACTACGTGTGAAAGGAGCTCGAAAAGGGTGGGAAGACCTGAGGTGATGGCATATTCGGTCTATCTAGGTCAGGGATAGTTCGGTCTTGTGTTGGTAGGGATCGATAGGTTCGATCTCGGTACAGTGTTTCTAGACATATACCGTGACAGGTTGTACCAAAGTGCCTAGTCATTCAGTTGGAATTAATTTTCCAATAAGCGTTGTACGGTTTTGATTATGCCCAATTATGCTAGAATGTGAGATGCAAGCATTTCAGTTATTTGAATAAGTATTTGTACTTAGACACTATTATAATATAGATGATTTTGATATGAAATGTTTTGGTTATCGTAAGGTAAAAACCCGTCGTGTATATGTGTGGTGTGGTCTTACGAGATACCTTTGATTTTCAAAGGATTTTGAAAATTTTAGTAATTCAAATTGAGTGTGTTTTTCTCACACTGGTTTTCCAGACTGACTCGGGTGTTATTTTATTATAATGCTCGAGTCAGACCGAGTATTACAGATTCAGGATAGGATGCTATGGAGCTCAGAAGGCGAGCTAGATGGTATAGGCGTATTTCATGTACCTGATTTATATTCCACTGTGTATAGTAGGCTGTATATTCAGCTTTTGTGAGGACAAGTTATTATAACTATCTAATATTGTGCTATTGATTTGTGTTGTACTCTGATGATGCAATGTATAAACAGTTATCGTTCTTTCCGTATAAAGACCAATTGATATCTATAATATATTGTTCCGTTGTGATTGTGATATTCTGTGTTGTTATTTCTATTTTCTTCTTCTACCTCTTCTTCTTACCCTAACGATCTAGTATTTTTGACGTTCGATTGTTCGGCTGTAATACGGTGGACGTATTGATGTCGATTTTCGACTGTCTAAAATCCAGAATGTGACACTTGGTATCAGAGTTGAAGGTTAACAAAGAACCTTCGCTATGTTGGGAATTACTCATTGGTGATATGGTTAGTAGCACCCTAGAACGATTTTGAGTGTAATAATAGATATGAGCGCGTATTTGTTAGTGAATATAAAATTGTTTTATATTTGTACAGATTGTTTTGTTGAGTGGCTTATGGATTCTAGTCAATACTAGTAATTAACGTTATTGATAGGGATCTGTAAATACTTGAACAGAGAAAAATCGAAATGGTATTGTTTTGAATGGGGTAAATGAAATAATTTTACCCAAATTATTTGTATACATGAAAGGAATAAATTTTGAAAATTATTATAGTGTATATGGTGTACTTGGTTTTAGGAATGATAATATTATCTGAGAAATGTTGATTACGGATCTTAAGGCATGAATAACAGTAGAGAGAGTGGAGGGGGGGTTGAATAGTGTTTTATGGATTTTCTAAATCTTTTTAAAACTTATGTAATTTATTCACCAAAAAATGCAATTCATAAACATAGATATAATCACAGAATCAGACACAGATGCAAATACTATATAAAAGCAGTAAAGGAAAGAACACACCAAGATTTTATACTGGTTCGAATTTACCCTATATCCAGTACCATACAATTGTATGGATTTCTAATCAAAATAATATCCTAGATTACACCCTCGGTTTCAAGGCTACGAGGTACACCCTCCTGTATTCAAATCTAAGGAAAACTCTCTTGATTTAACCAGGCTACAAGATCCCCTAATTGATTTCCAAGGCTACAATCACGCCCAATTGATTTCAAGGCTCAATCGCACCTTTTACTCAACGGTTTGATTTACAAAAGATTTTAGAACTCTAAATGGCACTGAGATCTTGTGGAGAGAGTGGTAGAGAATCAAATAAGAGATAATCAAGTTTGATTCACTTGGTATATTGGCAGAGTATGGTTTAGGATTCTTTAGAATAAATGTGGAAGATGAAGAGGAGAGAAAATAAATGAAATCTGGTAAAAAATTCATTTAGAACTTACTGGTATTTATAGTAGAGCAACAACCATATCTATTCATGAAGGATACAACGAATAGACTCTTCTTTTGAAAATTTAAATTTGAAAACAATGGACACCGTGTCGACACGGGAGGTTAAGGGATGTCGACGTGCTCAAGGAAAAATTGATGTTTTGATTAAAATGGGTTTCTATAATTTGTCAAAACAATTTCTAAACTTTGTAAATATATTTGAATATAGTTTAAACATATACAAGAGTTTAGAAAGTAATTTTTAATATATATAATCCTAATCTATAAAGTGATTAAAAATCCGATTATATAAATATTTTTAGGCTAAATATTTAAAACAAGAGATGGTTTAAAAACATGGACAATTTTGAAATCAAAATATTAAAAATGATAAAAATAGTTTTAAGGCCAAAATATTTAAAACCAAGAGAGATGTCTTTTTGAAAAGAAAGTTTTGAAAACATCTTTTAAAAAAAAAGAGATATATTTTTGAAAAGAATTTTATAACATTAGTGGATATCAAAATAGGACCACTGTTTGTTCCACTAGATAGTGTCATGGGTTCCATCGCTTTAACAGGCTCGAAGTGGATTCCATTCAATGAATAAATTTCGAATAAAGATGTAAGTCCTTTCAAGAAGTTTTAACATAATTCTATACTCAATACTTATCTTTTACTATTGAAATCTTTAACTCTTGATATCTTGATACTCATGAGTCTTCAATCTTGATATCTTCAGTCTTGAATCTCTATGTTGTACATTCTTTATTCTTGGTATCTGCATGTTTATTTCCTGCATATACATATATGTCTAAACTATAATGTTAGTATTTATATTTTATAACAAGTTTTAAGATTGTTGTCATCAAAACCATCATCTCAAGGACTATTAATCTCCTCCTTTTTAATGATGACAACCTATGTTTATAAAATATACTTATCCTTCACAATAACTCCCCCTAAATCTAATAACTCCCCCTTAATCTAAGCCTAACTACTCTTACTATTCTATTTTATATTTCTCCACTTTGTCATCAACAAAAAACTTATCCTAAACTAATATAACTCCCTCTTAGTCTTATACCGGAGTACTTGTGACAAATTATGGAGTATATACATATAAATGCGTGTGTATATATATATATATATATATATATATATATATATATATACATACATATACATATATATACATATATATACAAAATAACATGAGTTAATAATAAAGACGTGACAAATATGAAAGTTTAAACCCAATAAATATATACTATGTTTCATATAATGTTATACAATTCATTCAAACCAAATCAATTCTGATCAAAGCAAATCAAATCGAATAAAATCGCACAATTCAAAAACAAGCAATTCAAACCATAAGGAGATCAAATATTTCTAGAAACTTCAATCCATCCTTCTTCCCCAAAGATAGGATCCTTTTTAATAACTTCCCAATCTTCATTACCTTGAATCAAAGTTCCTATAGGATTTGTATCGAGATCATCTTTGTTGAGGGCAGAAATCATCCAACGGAGGGAACCAAAATGCTTCTCTTGTTCTTTTATCATCTACGTTTGACTTAGTTCTAAGTGCCTTTGATTGCGGAGAATAAAAGTAAGTATATTCTAGAATGAATTGAGAGTTTCCTCAAGATTATCACTTAGAGTTTGAGAAGAGGAAGCCATTTTTGATAAGTAGTGAAGAGATCAAATAGAGATAAGTAGAAATGAAAAGATTACAAATTTCTGGGAGAAAATGGTGTTTAAATAGGCAAAATTTCATTTAAAATGAATAGACATGAGTTAGTTATTTTAATTTCAAAATTTAAAAAAATAATCAAATCACACAGTTATATATTGACATGGGGGTCGAGGCATGTTGATATGGGTCTGTTAATTCATGTGTCTTATTTATTTTGTGAATAAGTATGTATATATATAAACTTATGTACTATATTAACATTTATTCCAGAGACACGATAAGGTAGAAAAACATAAGATAGATGATTTTTATAAATAGATGAGATAATACATAAGATACTACATAATATGATAAAAAGAACAATAAAAGCTCACATAAAACAAACTAGTACATCATAATATAGTTCTTAGAATGTGCTATAGGATGAGGAGGATGATGATAAGCCAAGTTTCCGACCAACTTTAGCAAAGAATTTGTTCATATTAGTGGACATTTTATCCAATTTTTTACTAACAGATCTTTTGAGAATCTGTTGATTTTCCACTGTAATCTTTTGATTTTTGACGAGATTTTTATTGGAAGGATTGTTAGTATTGGTAGGATATTCAATACTTTCCAGGGAGGTTTCTTCATTATCTTCTTTAATTTCCATTTCCTCCCCTTCTTCTTCTTCTTCTTCATCTTCATCTTCTTCCTCCATATCTTCATTTGCTAATCTTTCATCCCTTTCGGCAAGAGATTCTTATTGTCGAAATATGAAAGGAATTTTCTGAAAGAAATTTTGGCATGATTAAACACTTTTCTTGAAACAAATTTTCCCTTTTATAATCAACGCCAAAATAATTAAAAATCCAAGTGAGATAGATACCTTGATACAAGGTATTCTCCCCCATTTCCAAATTCTTAGGACGATGTTCACCCATAATCACTTACGCCTTAATGTCATAATGACCAAAGATAGCAAAAGGAGATTTACAAACTTTTAAAGTCGGGTTACTGAAATTTCCCGATCTAGGAGTGATAGTATGTTGCAAAAGAAGATTGACAATACGTGCTTTCGAACGAAAGTTATGATTTTTAAATTCAAAGTTGTTGTCTCCTTCGAAAATTGGATGAAATGTCTCACGATTATTTTCATCAATATTAAAAGTCAAAAGATCTATTCCTGAATTCTTGCAATTGAGAATGTTGCCTAAAATTTCACAAAAAATTTTAGCGCCTTTAACACTACTCCAAATTTCATCTTCATTTCCTTCATAAAAACCACGATTCAAATTCGCATAAAACATTTTAACAAGATTTAGGTAACAAACAAAATCATTTTGAGAGTTGTTAAAAAACACTAAGGACATGATTCTCTTCAAGAAGAGTATTGATTTCATATATAGAGAAATCACTTTTTCAAAATCAGCATAGCTTACATAAGCCCTGATTGCTTTCGGATCATTATAGAGATACTCTTTAATGGTTTTAGACAGCTACATTGTGGATGGAGTGCTTAAAGAAGCCAATTTTGAAGAGAGTAGAAAGTTTGAAAGAGTGAAAGAGTGTTTGAATTTTAAAATGAAAGTGAAAACATATGATAAGATAATGGAAATAAATAGATATTCAATAGACATGTTCTTTGGTCAAGATGTACCTTTCCAGAACATTTGGTTTGGTGAAAAGATGGAGGATAATTCAAAGATTTTAATTCGAATTTGAATTTCAAATTTTTGACAGGGATGTCGACATCATGGGTAGGGTCATGTCGACATGGGTCAGGGAATTCATGCGATTTATATTTTCCTATATACTTTAATATCTATATGCATATATTATTTTTAATGTCTATATATTTTCTAGAGTAATATTAAATATAATAATACTCTTTTAATAAAATATATTATAATATTAAAAATAAAAATAAACCTAATAATAAAAAATTTAAAATTCAAACAACACATAATTTCAAAAATAATCAAACAATCGAACAATTTTAAGCAAACAATTTCAACTAATATATTGTAAACGTGTACCTTTTGCTAGATTCGTATCTCCGAGATCATCAGAATCATGAATAGCCGTAAAGCATATATTTGAATTTTCCACCTTTTGATCATTATCGCTTGAGGATGAGTATGAGTCTGAATCGTCTAGTGTAGTAGTAGACACTCTTTTCCTTTTCTTTGTATAATCATTACTTGCGGGAAACTTTTGCTTATCAGGATGCGGACAGTCTCTTTTGAGATGACCTGGTTCGTCACAGTTGAAACATTTGACGTGGTTTGGTACTTCACTATGATTTCTAGAATTCCTGTTATCATTCTTTTTGAAGTTGTTCATCTTTCTGTATTTTAGAAACTTTCGAAAATTCTTTGTCATGAAAGCTATTTCTTCATCATCATCACTTTCGGAGTCTGATCCATCTGTTAATGCATTGAACGCAATTGACTTCTGTTCGAATGCCTTGCTATCTCTTCTCTATTGCATTTGTACTTCAAACGACATTTGATTTCCAATCAATTTTTCAATCTTTAAAGTACTGATATCATTTGCTTCTTCGATTGCAAGAGTTTTCTAATCCTATTCCGAAGTAAGAGGATTTAGAATTTTTCCGACTTGATCTTCTTCGGAAAAACTTTTTCCCAATGATATTAGAGAATGCATAATATCTTGAAATCTACTATACATATCTGAAATGGACTCATTAGAATTCATTTTTGAATAATTAAAACTGATTTGTGAGTATGGATATTTTTGTCTATTTGACTTTGCTTGTTCCTTCATAAGTAACTTGCAAAGTTTTCCAGATATCATATGTAGAATTACAAATAGATACTCTATTGATTTCATTCCTATCAAGTGAACAAAATAAAATATTCATGGCTTTGGAATTATTTTTTGCAATAGTCTTTTACTCAGCAGTCCACTGTGCAAAACTAGTTGTGGGTTTAGAATATTTAGTTTGTGTGATATTCCAAATGTCTAATCCTATTGACTGCAAATATATTTTTATTCTACATGTTCAATATGCATAGTTACTACCATTAAAAAGTGGTGGTCTGGCAGTAGACTAACCCTCTAAAAATGAACTAGTGATAGTGTTAACAGAACTAGTTTGGTCACCATTTTTTAAAACTTTTCAAAATTCAGATTATGTAAACTTTGAAAACCAATGCTCTGATACCAAATGTGAGAAATGTGGATTATGGATCTTAAGGCTGGAATAACACTAGAGGGGGGATGAATAATATTTTATGGATTTTCTATTTTTTTTTTGAAACTTATGTAATTTAATCACCAATAAATGCAATTCACAAACTCATATATAATCAAAGAATGGGACATAGATGCAAATACTAAATAAAAGCAGTAAAGGAAAGAACACTAGGATTTTATACTGATTTGGAGTTACACGACATCAAGTGCCGTAAAGGTATGGATTTCTTATTAAAATAATCTCCCAGATTACAATCTTGGTTTCAAGGCTACGAGGTACACCCTCCTGTATTCGAGTCCGGGGCAAACTCACTTGATTTAACCAGGCTACAAGATCACCTAATTGATTTTCGGGGCTACAATCACTCCCAATTGACTTTATGGCTCAACCGCACCTTTTACTCAACAATTTGATTTACAAAAGATTCTATAACTTTGAATAGCACACATATCTTATGGAGAGAGTGGCAAAGAATCAAACAAGAGATAATCAAGTTTGATTTACTTGTCATTTTGGCAAAGTATAGTTTAGGATTCTTTAGAATAAATGTGAAAGATGAAGAGGAGAGAAAATAAATGAAATCTAGTAAAGCATTCGTTTAAAACTTACTGGTATTTGTAGTAGACAAACAACCATATCTATTCGTGAAAGGATACGACAAATAGACACTTCTTTTGAAAATTGAAATTTGAAAATAACGGACACCATGTCGACATGGGAGGTTGAGGGATGTCGACATGCTTAAGGCAAAATTGACGTTTTGATTAAATTTGGTTTCTATAATTTGTCAAAACAATTTCTAAACTTTGTAAATATATTTGAATGTAGTTTAAACAATAAAAGTGTTTAGAAAGTAATTTTTAATATGTATAATCTTAATCTATAAAGTGATTTTAAATCTGAGTATATAAATATTTTAAATCTAAATATCTAAAAAAAAAGAGATGGTTTAAAAACAAGAACAATTTTGAAATAAAAATACTAAAAATGATAAAAATAGTTTTGAGGCTAAAATAATTAAAACCAAGAGAGATGTATTTTTGAAAAGAAAGTTTTGAAAATATCTTTTAAAAAACAAGAGATATATTTTTGAAAATCATTTTTATAAAATTAGTGGATATCAAAATAGTACCACTATATGTTTCACTAGATATTGTCATGGGTTCCGTCCCACTAGGGTTCCATCCCTTTAACAGGCTCAAAGTGGATTCCATTTCATGAATAAATTTTGAATAAATATGTAAGTGCTTTCAAGAAGTTTTAACATAATTCTAGACTCAATACTTATCTTGTACTGTTCAAATCTTAAACTCTAGATATCTTGATACTCATGAGTCTTCAATCTTGATATCTTCAGTCTTGAATCTCTATACTGTACATTCTTCATTCTTGCTACCCGCATGTTTATATCCTACGTATACATACATATATATATATATATATACACATATATATATACACATATATACATATATATATACTATAATGTTAGTATTTGTATTTTATAACAAGTCTTAAGGTTGTTGTCATCAAAGCCATCATCTCAAGGACTAACATATTAAATTATTATCATTGTTGTTGGGAAATTGAATAAGAAATTAATATTATAACTAAAAATTAAGATAAATAATTCATAGAACAAAACAAAATTTGTAAATATAAATTTATAAGTGTGATTTATAATTTGAAGTGGAATGAAATTCTAGGGGATATTTAATATAGATTTAAAAAGATCTAAAATTTGAAAATTTGGGGATTTAAATCCCGTTGGTTTTGAAAATGTTTTTCAAGGTTGGAAAGTAATAGTGATATTGTTTGGAAATATTTTTGTGTTGGAAATGAAATCTATTGAGATTTGGAATAAGAATATTTAAAAAAAATGTTTTAAAATAAATAAAAGCACTGAACTCACTCGGTCATTGGAAAATAATTTCAGTGATGATTGCAGCATCATCGATTTTCATTTTGGAGTTTCCAAGGGAGGGATTGCTACATAAAATGTTTGAATTGGAGTTTATTCAAAAAACTTGTTTGATTTTGAAATTCATTGAAATAATTTGATATACCAAAGGATTTGGACATATACACGATTTCAAAAATGATTTTGAAATATTTAAGAAATTGTTTAAAACCTTGGAGTTTGATCTAAAATGTTTTATGGAATATAAATGAGTTTAAAAACTTATAAGAATTTGTAACTTGTTTAGAATAAAATTTAATTTAAGAAGAGTTAAGCAAAAGTAAGTGTGATAATGAAATAAATTACTAAAGTAAATAAGTTAATAAAGTAAATTGGGAGGAAATGGTGAATGGAATATAAATAAGTTTGAAACTTATGAAATTTGAAAATATAATTGGAATGGAAATAACTTCAACTAAGTTAAATAAGATAAATTTGGAAATTTAGCCTAAGGAGGCTAAAGGAAATAGTATTAAATAAAATTTATCAAGTCTAGAAATAAAATTTGATTGGAAATAAATTAGTAGATACAACTAATTTAAAATTGAATATTTAAAATTTTAGGGACAAATTGAGCAAAATTTGAGATTGAAAAGTGAACTTGAATAAAAATGGGTATAAACCAAAGTGATGAAGTGGAAATAAACATAAGGTTTGTATAAAATATATATAATGGACTTAAAAAGGTTAATAGTGAATTCTAAAGTGAAATTGGCATTGAGAAATATACTAAGTTAATATTTGAATGAGCATTAAACAAAATGGGTAAACGATAATTGTGGATAGTGGATGAAAATTTAAAGGAATTGATATAGCTAATAATCAATTTGGAAATTAATACATAGGTTGTACGTATATTATTTTATTCGCATAACGATTTGATCCAAATTCGAGTATAGAACTTCGAGATAGCTATATCGATCCGAGTTGGGATTTTTCACTCGATTTTCGATGGCAAACCCTGGATACGTGTTTTTGATTGATCCCGGAATTCTCTATCATAGTATACGACTATGCAAGGAGAATAACGTTTCTAATCAAAAAACTAGATTGAGTCTGCACTAGAGAGTCGTGTAAACGATACTAGTTCAGAAGTGAAATTGTGTGATCGAGTGAGCGATCAGATTTGATACTGCGTATGGATGACATATGTACATCATACGGGCTTAAGTAAAGCAAAATTTGAAAATTTTGGAAAGAAATAAATAGAATGAATTTATATTGTATGATTGGATACCATTGGTAAATAAGGTTCAGGTAACTGAAAGCAAAAGCTAAACTGATGTCTTCGATTTCAGAAATAAATTTGTTTGGCCGACAAAAAGGTATGTGTAAATTGTGTATGAAATTGATGGTTTTCAGATCTAGCCACTTGGCTTTTGTTTTCAGATCTAGCCATGCAAAAGTGACGCTGGCGAAATTTTTCGAAAATTTAAGGAGTTAGAAAAATTTTGAAGAAAATTTTGATAATTTAAAATTTTGGTTTTAAATTAAAATATGGATAATTGAGGGAGTAATATTATTTGAACTCTATGGATGAGTATGGAAAGTAAGAAAGAGTGATATGTCTTCAATAAAAATTGTTTTTGGAAAGTTTTTGAAACTGTGTAGCTTTGGAATATAGTTATTGTGTTTTGGACCATCCTTCTTACCTAGCAATTTCGAGCACGAAATTTTTATAAGGAGGAGAAATGTAACAACTCGAAATTTTGGATATTCAAAATTGGGATATTTAATTGATATTTAATATTTGAAAGTTTATTTTTGACTTGAATTTCAAATATATCTATTTATTTATAATTAACTATTGAATTGAATAATTGAAAATTGGATAAAATATTGAAAGTGGAGTTTCAAGCTTGTTAAAAAAAAATTGATGGCTTGTAAAATTTCTATTTATAATACTGAAGATAATTAAACTTTTAAAATTGAATTTAAAGGCAATTTGATTAGTTTTAAAAAATATAACGTTTAAATTGACATTTAAAAAAAGCCTTTCGAGGCACAATCTCGGAATTCGACGAAACCAGTTCCATTGGATACGTAAGAGTGTATTATTATTAGGTTTCAAATTTCATAGTGTTTGGAGTTACGTTTGGCCGTACATAATACAAACACACAGAAATTATATCGAAAATTCAATATAATAATTAGGTCCAAAAAGCTATCTTCTCTACTCGATTGAATTAGGACACGAAACCTTTTCCATTGTGTTTGGAATAGGGGTACAACATATATAAACGCCGAGTGGCATGCCTCGATAGGAGTTCGAGATTTTTAGCTGCGAAATCTAGACGATTTAAATTTAAATAATATATATATATATATATATATATATTGACCTGTCAAAATATTTCACCGCGGTGCCTTTTCGCCCTCATTTCAAAACACTGTAGCCTTCACTCCGTATGCCAACATCTTTTCTTCCCTCTTCTTTTATAAATTCACGGCCGAACAGTTATAAAATGAGATAAAGGAAAAAATATTATTAGTTAATAATCCGCTGGCTCTCAAATCTTCCTTCTCCCTTAAAAAAATCGCGATACCTTATTTTTTTAAATGGAAAGCCGCTTATTCCCATTCCTTCTTCTTCTCTGCAGTAATTCAAAATTGATTCAGAGTTCAAAAAAATATAAGGGTCGGTGGGGTTTCCACGATGAAATCGCAAACGACTGATGCGAGTCGCGATGTAGAGGTTCGCCCGCATGTAGAGGAGAGAAGCGAGTGGCGGCGATAGCCACAGAGAGGACGCGACTATTAGTAGGCGTGCGCGATTGATGATTTGGGGATTGGCAGCCGAGCTACTCTGGGACCGGGGTTCACGCATAGGGAGCCAAAGACTGTTTTAGGCGATTCTAAGGTGAGCAGTGAAGTCCTCAAGGGAAGCCGCTCATATGGGCATGATTTGGTGGTAGGAGGTTCTGGTTTGGGAAGTGCGACCTGCAGCTGGATGAGGTAAGATGGGTTCGACGTGTTTGATTTCATGCAGCAAGGAGTTGAAACTACGTAATTAGTTTTATCTTCATTCAGTTAAAATCTGGTTAATTAGATTGTTAAAAGAAAATTTAAATTTAGTTAATTGTGTAATAAGGTCGCTAATTATTTCTTTTAAGTCGATTAAATGGGAAATTAAATTTGTAAATAGGTAATTAATTTAAATTAGGTGATTAGTTGATTAATTTTTAATTAATGGTGAACTCGCTAATTTATATAAACTCGGAACTTTCTTATATGAGGTTAAAATCGAGCGAGATGTGCGGTCAAGTCAAAAATTGGATCGATCAGCAAATTCGAGAAAAAAGAGAAAAAATGGGTTAGTTAATCTCACTGAAAGTTTGGATTACATCAATTTATTTTAAATAATTAAAATTTATTATTGTTTAATTGGTTAAATTGGTAAATTATTATCAGTTGGATGTGATATTATATATATAGTATATATAATGAAGTGATTGATATTCCCGCACATATATATCGGATGAGACCCTATGCGTCCTGCACAATAGCGGATGGCCCTATATACTGCGATATCCCCAATTTAAGTGGGATTTGTATTTTTATTTTGTGCTGACATCTGTGGATGCAGGAAAAACATGTTGGAGGGATCCAACTGGATTCTTCAAAAATGATGAATTTATTTTCATTTCAGGGATATATGAAACGTTGAATAATTTGTGGTAGATTATAGTGGAATTTGAATTTATTGGATGTTATGGTATTACTAGATTATATTTTATTATTTTGAAATACCATAAATATTTATCTTAAATTACAAAGGAAATTAAAAAAATTGGAAGTAAAATATTTATAGTAAAATTTGATTAATTAGAAGAAAGAATTTTTGGTAAAATAAGTAGTTTGACTTTAAATTCGTATTTAATAATTTTGGAATATGGAAAAATAGAGATTTTGGAACAATTTAAATAAAGGATTTAATATATAGAACTTAAGCGGTATTGTTTAAGTATGAAAGGATTTTTTAAAATCGAGATTTAAATCGTTGGAAAAATGAAAAGGGAAATTTTGAAAATAAAATACGGAATTGTTGTACTACATTTAAAATAGGATTGTTAATTATAAAAAAAAAGAAGTGGAATCAGAATCTAGTTGGTTTTGGAATACAGTTGGGTTATTTAGGAAAGTTAATTTAAAAATGAATTTTAAATTAGAAATCGGTTTAAAATTGATTAAGTATTATGAAACAGTGATAAAACGGGGAATGAGACTATGGAATTTATAAACAAAGTATAAATAAAGTAAAGTAAATTATCAGTGGATAAATGGGAGTTATAAATTCACGAAGTGGATTTATAAGGAAATGGGTAAATCGGTTTAAAAATAAATGTTAGATTTATTTTTAGAAACGGGGAAAGGAATTTATGGGATTGGGACATAAATTAAATTGGAAATAAATCAAGAAGGATTTATTAATATTGGACTGGCTATATGGAATTTGAAAATATATTTTTCTGAGAAGTTCAGTTATTTTAAAAGGGAATTTTAAAGTATTAACTAGAAAATTTAAAGTGTTTAAAGAATATTTCAGAAATTAATTATTTAGTTGTTAAAATGGGTTTAAGAATTTTTTTAAATTATGAATCAAGTTAGTTTATATTAAATTAATTTTTATTTAAGAAGTAATCAATATTATTATTTCAAAGGAATAAATTATTTAGCATAAACATTATTTTACTAACTTTTATTTAAAAAGTATTTTTGTCTAAAGTTAGAAATTTATTTTAGAATTTACAAGCATTATTTTGAGACAAATTTTAAAACAAGTTTTCAGAGAGTATTGGTATACATGCATGCCGTAAATCGGAGGCAGTGAGTGCCTGTAGTTAAGTCTTGGATTTCTTTGGGATAGAGACGTAACCATTGAGCTGTGATCCATGGTTTGATACCGTAGTGGTACTTTCCATATTAGTTAAAAGGGTTTCCAAATATTTTGAAAAAAAAAGATAATTTGTGAATATGCCGAATTCGTTAAGATAAGTGTATATTTTTGGATAAAGAGATTTAATTTATTTAAAATCTAATCTAAACAAGACTTGGTGTTTTTCAGTGGAAATGAAATATTTGGTTGAATGATTTTTTCATTTGATAGTTAAATAACCGTGTTAACCCGCCTTTTAGCGCTGTAGGCAGGAAGATTTAACTAAATCGACTTGCTTGGTTATCGAGGCTAGGATACGGTGGATATGGTCCGGCATGTATCGTTCGGCCTTAATGTTTCGATGTGTGTCGATCGAGCACGTGTGGATCAGTCTTGATGGATGGCTCGGTCATAGTGATTAAGCCTAGGTGGCTCGGCACGTCAGGCTTGGTGGGTATAGCTCGGCCTGAGTGGATCGACGTGGAGTGGTTCGGCATTGAAGTTGTTTGGGTCGGTCGGCAAGCGAGGCATGCTAAAGTCTGGAGTGGATCGGCACGATGGAGTGCATCGGCATGAAGGGGTCGGGCAGCATAGGACATCGCTCGGCAGCCTCGTGTCCAAGTAATTGTTGCTTCGGGCCAACTTCGGGGGATATGGCTCGGCGTAGCTGGGATGTGGTTTGGTCATTAGTGGGTCGGCAGGTGCCGCCCGACGTAGGTTGGAAATTAGTGCATGGACCAGCCTAGGTGGGTTGGCAGGTGCCGGTTGGTGAAGGCTTGAAAGTTGTACATGGCTCGGTCATTGGTGGTGCGAGTCGGTCGGCATATGGAAGTAGGGTTCGGCTATGGCCTTAATGGGCCCGGGCTAGGAAGCCCAGTAACTTGGGATTTGCCTTTAAATACAACATGTGGGTCTCCAACTTTTGAGCTTTGCTATGTCGAAATCTCATTCTTTCAAACCCATTTTCGAACCCATATTTTCAAGTCTGAAAATACCTTTTCTTTTTCTTTTGACCATACCTTAAATAGATCCAAATGGAGTGATTATTTTATTAAATTGTAGAGGAAAGAATTTCCAAGAACCTTTCTTTTGATCACTGTTCCAAATTCCTAGAGTAGCATTGCCAAAAATCGAGGAAAAGATGATCCATTTTAGAGTTAATTTTGTGGTTTTTCAAGCCTTGCACGTTCTAAAATATTTCAAGCTTTCAAAAGAGTTGTGAAAAATATGGTGAGTAAACTTCTTAATTTTTGGAAAAGTTTTTAACTTTGCATTTATTGACTATTTGGTGGTAAAATAATATAATTGTTTAGTCGGATTATTGTATGGTTTGGATGCTGTAACGATCCATAATTTTATCATGTTGAAAATAGAAATATTTAATTTTAAAATATTAAAAAATAGGTTTATTTAAAAAAATTAATCATGTTTTGTATAACAAATAAGAATGATGAATTTATTTACAAAATAGAGAGTTTGAATTTTCATCCTAAAAGTGATAAAAGTCGATTTTCAGTAAAATTGAATATAACATCAAATAAGTACTTTAAATGATAAATAATCTATTTTTATTTGTTATAAAATAAAAAAATGGTTTATATTTTTTTTATAGACATATACTTGTTTTATAAAAGTGCACAAACTTCGTCGCACTTTGACAAATCGACGTCGTATTTTTATAAATTGAATTTTAATATTATTTACTATGGTTTTATAACTCAAATGATCATATTTTAATTAATCAAATATGATAGGAAACTTATTTTCAAGTTTGGTTTACAAATATATATAGTTTGATTAAAAACAGAAATTGCAACCGTAAAACGTTTTGTTGAAAATCAGTGTTTTGTTAAATGTAAGTTGTGTAAACCTTTTGCAAATTGAATATTTATTTATATGAACATACTAACACATAAACATGTATTTAGAGCTAACAAAGATTAATTAAACTAAGTGAGTACTTAATTAACCAAAGTTAGCAAAATCTAGTCACATCACATCAAATCCAAACCAAATCTTCCCTTTAGCCACAAATGCATCCACATTTATTTCCATAAGTGCTAATGCAAGGGAAAAAACATGAAGTGAAGTGTTGAAAGTAATGGGGGGATGATGTAAGGAGACAAAGCATGAAGTGAAGGAGGGGAGGTGATGTGATTGCATAAGGGGTGATGTAGGGAAGGGTGTTTTGGTAATTTGAGTTTGCTTCATGCTTAAGGAATTCAAGGCTGTAACTACCTACCACTTCCTTTAAAAATTTCACACACTTTCCATTCTTCTTCCTCCTCCTTTTTTAAGCTTTCTAATGGCTTATCTAATGGCCTCCTCTTCTTCTTCTTTAACAAAGTAAGGAAGTTATGCAAAAAAAATAGCAAAAAGAAAATAAAATATAGTTATATAGACACACACTAGTTTTTCACCTTGAAAGAAAGTTAAACTCCACCTCTCCACCTTCAAAACTCACGACCACATCATCATCCCACCTTTGGCTGAGCCTAACATAAAGCAAGGAAGAATTTGGGGAGCTCCGAAGCAAGAAAAAGAGGAGGAAGTGCCGTCGGTTTGGTTCCAAGAAGATAGAAGCAAGTTCGAAGTGTTGCAAAAGTTCCGTCGGATATATGGGAGCTTGGGAAGGAGGGAGCTTTAGCTAGTGAGTACTTGAGTTATCTTTAATCATCCAACTCCTTAAAATATTGTTAAGTATGATCGGTTAGTGAATTTATATACTTGGTTGAGAATTGATTGAGAATTGGATGATTATATGGATGTTAAGATGGTTGATAACTCGATTGTGAAATTCTATAACCAATTCATGTAAAAATAATATTCAAGTTAGGTAATGGTTAGTAAACTAAACCTAGTTGGTTAATAAATTCAAATGAAAAGTGTATGAAGTTGTTTAGCCTCTTAATGATTTTAAATATCTAAAAAGGTTTTTGAATGAATATTATAATATGAAATGAAATGGAAAATGAGTTTGAGATATGAAATATTGTTTAAAATGAGTTTAAAGTGGTTTAGAAATGTTTTATAAAAATTTAAAAGTTTTCCCATGAAGTTTGATAATAAATTGAAAAATAAGTCAAAACTAGGTCTCTTAATGGCAGTTCGCGATTTCACGTCGAAGATTTCAAATAAGTATACGAAATGAAATATAGCTAGGTATTGTTCGAGATAAGAATTTTTCCGACTATTATATCCATAGTTTTTAAATGAAGGAAGAAAATTAATATTTAATCTTGTAAATTTTTAAATAAGTCCAAAACAAGTTTTCAGAAAAATCGTGGTTTTGCAGCTTAAAACTTTAATTTGAAATTGATGTAATATGAATATTTTTAAATGTTTAAAAATATGGAATAAATTCTATAAATCCTTTAAAATGTTTTAAAAGTAGTTTGAGTTGTAAAAATGAACATGTGTGAAGTAAAAATGTTGTTTTGATCAAAGAAACATTAGTATACTGTTTGCAGCACTTTTCGTAGCAGTTTATAACTTATGAAATATAATTTTGAACTTAACCATTACTGTTCGTGTATTTTATAAATGGTTTTTTAAAAGAATAAATAAGATTTTTAAATAATGGTTTGAAAGTTTTATAAATCATTTCTAAAGATGAAAGGAGTATGTGGAAACGGCTAGTACACGTGTTTCGTTAGTGAAATCCAAGAAGACTTGGGCAAGGGACGGAACATATCGAATGGAAAGCCCGGATGCTCTAAAATAATGTTTTCAATATGAGATTTAAATAAATCTTTAGTAATTATTTTAATTCTTATACTTGAAATTAATTATTTTGGGTTTGCAATAAACTATGTCTTAAATAACACCGTATTTGACTATTTAAAAGTTATGTTTTGAATATATGTAATCTTTGATTAAGATTTAATAAATGATTTGGAAATGTTTCCTAAGTAAAAGGGTGAAATTATTTAGAATTGTTCCAAAGTTTAAAAGGTTTTAATTAACCAAAATATTTAATATAATGAGTTTAATGATTCCATATACTTTGAAAAAGATAAAGGAATAATTTAATGAATCTATCTCTAAGAATAATTTAATTTGAAAAAAAAGATTAATTGATTAGATATTGTTTGATAAATACCTATATACCTGATATCTCTTTACCCATGATTGGTTCGAAGGAATCGAGATCGGATTTGGGTAACCCCTATCCGAAAACCACTTCGAACCAATGTATATGTTCGGAAATGAAAACATCTTAATGATGAAGACATGTTAAAGATGATGATTATTGAAGAGTGAAAATCTTCATAGCGGAAGGACTGCTTATTGACATTCTCTGGATCGCTTCCAATATAGAGAAATTTATTATAGCAGTGGTCCTGTCATGTTTTGAAATCTTTGTATTGCAAAGACTACAAGCTACTAATCCTAGGAGTGATTCCCAAAACAATGTGATAGGAGGAGCGCCTTCGATTCCGTTCTATCCCAGAATGAACTTGTATGGATGAATGTCTGACGTTGCATTTCTGAAATCACAGACGTTGACATTTAAAAACATACATCTACTTGGTGGCGAAGAAGGCAACTTCTCTTGGCTTAACACCCTTCATTGAGACATACGAGCTCAGAAGTTGTATGTTCGTGGAAATCGATAATAATCGAAGGAATGACAACATGGCATTCTAAGTGGGATGTGCTTTGTGCAAGAATAAAGCGTGGCTTTGTAAAAAAAAAGTATGACTTTATGGAAAGAAAAGCGTAGCCTCTTTAGCCTCACAACCCAATAATGATATGGGATACTATGTGGTTTGCAAGACACAATTACGGGCTATCAAATGAAATGCGGAAAAGGCTACAGACTTCCATAGGTAGAATAAGTGGCGTCTGAGTCCTTGGATAGGTAGCCATTATATTGATTTCCATCGGTTGTTGACAGCATTATAGTGCCACCTAAGTCCTTAGATGTGTATCCATTGGATATATGTTTGTTGCAACCATAACACTACATAAGGACACTAGTTCCTTGTCATGTTAGAAATCTAATTCCAATACGAGCTTTATGATTTTGATTATAGTCCCAAAATAGCCGTAATACTTTGAAAACGTTCAGCTACCCCTTTGGTATCAGATATTTCGTCTAGGTATATTCCATTTGACCTAGTTCGGACATATTACCATAGACTTAGTTTGGGTATTGATACTTATTTTATATATATTTACTTGAAAAATGTTTTCAAAACCAACGTCATTAAAGATAATATCAAAGTGTTTTCAGTATAAAGTAGTTTGGTTATCGTAAGATAAAAACCTATCTGCATTTATGAGCGACGTGGTCTTACGAGATGATATTGTTCTTGAAAAGGTTTTATTTACCAATCTATGACTTCGTCATATGATTTTGGTTCAATTTTCTCATGTTGGTTTATAAAGCATGATCCAGATGTTTTTAATACTCAGGTCAGATCCGAGTTATTTCAGTTTTAGCTGCAGGAGCTTGGAGTTTCTAAAGTAGAGCTGGAGATCTTCATCAACGTATAAACTTATTCTATTATCTGCTTCATTTACTATATTTTTTTATTGTTTGTCAACATTTGTAAGGACATTGATTTATAACTGTCTAGGCTGAATCTAGGTTAGACTTTGATATATGTATTTCAAAAATTTCGCTGTAAAGATTATTGATATTATGAATTATTCCATTCGTAAGAGGTTGTATTTTCTGTTCTATCTTCTTTTCTTTTTTCACCCTTAACTATTCGCCCTTCCGTTCGGTTTGAGTTGGACATGTGTGGATTATTGCCTACTTGAACTATATAGAAAAGTGGGTCGTCATAGATGCATATATGTGTGTGTGTGTGTGTGTGTGTGTGTGTGTGTGTGCATATGATTATGTTAGTGTGTGCTTGAATGAGAAGTCTAGGTTTTTGTGAATGATGTAAAAGCGTGATCTTGTTTGTTTGGATTTGTGGTATAAATAAATTGTGATGTACATAATTATGTGGTTATTATGCAAAGAAAAATTAACAAAGTTAACAATTAGATTTGGTTATAGATGAATAATCCTTTGTGAGGAATATGAGTTTTGGGTTGTATTCAAAATCGATTTTAAAAGTTAGAATCTTGGTTTCTAATCATTTAATTTGCATTTGAAAAGTTAATAAGCTTTCTAGTATTAAGTTTTAAAAAGAAAAGCTGAAACATTTGCAGGTATGACACCCATGGCGATGATCGTTATGGATGAAGTTTCGATAATTGTCCGTTTTTTTTTGAAAATTTAGTTTCATACTTCAAAATTATTTCGAAAAGTTTTTATAATCTTAATAAAAAAATTAGAAAGTTAATTAAGTTTTCGTAATTAATTATTAACTAATTAAGCTTGGTAATTAGTAATTAATTAAGTATTATACAAGTCTCATTAATCTTAATTTAATAAAGATTAGTTACTAGTTAATTATCCTTTAAAAGTAAGATTAACTTTTAATTAATTATGAGTTAAGTATATGATTTATTTTTAACTACTTATTAATCAAATATAAGGTCAATTACTTATTTATTTAATAAATCAAGTGTTTAACTATTTTTAATTATAAATTAATTAAGGTTTTAATTTAAATTATTTATTTATTAAAGGTTTAGTTTATTATTTAAGTTTAAATTAAAAGATTATTTATTTAATTAATTGAGATTAATTGATAGTTAATTATTAATAAAGGTTTTAAATTATTATTTAATAATTAATAAAAGATTAATTAAGGGTTTAATTTATAAATAATAATTTATTAAAGGTTTAATTATTTATTAATTTATAATTAAATTAATTTCATATTTAATAAAGATTAATTATGATTTAATAATGTGTTTAACTTGTAAATAATTATTTTAAAAGGGAGTTTTAAGTTTTAAATCCTTTGTTTCGAGAATCAAATTATTCTAAAGGTACTTCTTTTCCAAAGATGATTTTGAACACAAGGGATCCAAATGTCGATACCATTAAGTGGACAAGCAAATATGAATGGGTTATTTAAATGGTTTGATTGTGCAACACGTGTAGCAGAATTTACCCTCGTTCTACTATAAGTTCATTGTTTGATTGTTTCGACATCTGCTAGTAGAACAAATCCCTGTTCTGCTATAATGTAATTGTTTATTGTGTGGACATATGTTTAGTAGAATAAATTCCTATTTTTCTATAAGCAATGAATTGTTTGAATATCTATTTAGCAAGACAAATCACCATCCTGCTATTATGTTTGTTGGATATGTATATGCAACTTGAGTTGTATTGAGTTATTCCCTGATTTGGATATGAATTGCATTTACATATATGGTTACTTATGTAAATAAATGGTTAAGTGACTTGAAAGTGAAATTGGTATTATATGGTAACTTAAATTACTACCATTGGGATTGCTAAGTCTCATTTTGAAATTATAAAGTACGGTTTCAATTAATTTCAATTCTTTAATCAATTTGGGGTTAAGATTTATAAATATTTTTTCAATTATATTATTATTTTGCAAAAGTATTTATAAATAATAACTTGTTTATAAAAGTGGTTTTAATAAGTAAAAAGTTTTATTTAAAGTGATTTAATAGGATGAGTTGCAAAAGATATTTTCTAAAGGATTTTCCTTAAAGAAGATTTATCAAAGGAGTTTTAAATAGGGAAAAGTTTTATAAATGATTTTAGAGATGTGTAAAGAGGTTTTGTAAATAGATTCGTAGACTTATAAAAGCGTTTTATAAATTGACTTTGGAAATTCATAAGTCAATTGAATTATGAAGATAGCTTTTAAAAAGGGAATTGTTATAAAATAAGAGGTTTAGTTTTATAGTAAGTAATGTTTGTAAAAAAAAAGGGAATTTGAAAGTTGGAAATTTGGCAAATGTTTTGGCAATATACTTATACCATTGAGATAAGTTTGTATATGTTTTTCCAAGTGTAAAAGGGATGTTAGGAGTTTTGGAAATAGTGTTTTAAAGAGATCTTTTGATCTGTTTTACAAAGTATTTTAATTAACAAGGGCTCGGTACATCCCTCATGGATTCAAATCAATATTGAATGATTGTTTTTTTGATAGTTAGATAACCGACCATCGGACCTGGACCAAAACATAACTCTGGAAACATCTAGGAGAAACACATGAGTTATATGGCACAATCATCCCCAATGATGTTGTACTATGCGTACAAATCTCGTTTTGTTCTTCTACGATAAATGATAAGGAAATATCTACTAGTGGTTAGGAGGTGATCTCTGCTCTTATCTTGTCTGTTTATTTCCTAAAGAACTATGGTTGAGTATACTAGAAATTATCGAAAGTTGTTTCAAAGAGACCGGGATTGGATATGTTATCCGTAAACCACTTCAATCTAACTTAAGCGTTTTGAACTGAAGACATCTTGAAGAGTATGGAATCAAAGATGGAGTTTTTAAGTGCAAAGGCTATTTGCTGCTAACCTCGAGATGATTTCAAAATGGGTGTAGTGGAGGTAGTTCCTTCGGTTCGTTCATCACTTGAACGACTTGTTTCGATAAATATTGGCATTGCGTCGGTGTTAGCATTCCATGTGGGAAGTGCTGTATAGAGGTAAAATGTAGCCTCAAGCCTCATCAATCAGGAAATGACAAAAATCAAGCATGCAGCAGGGCCATGTGGGTCGTTCCTATTCGGGGTATGGTCATCTGAAATATAGATTAATTACTATTTACTCATGTATGCTTGGGGACCTAAAGTGGGGTAATCATATTCAATACTATTAGTCAAGTAGTAGGCCAATTCTGTGTGGTAGGGGTACGAGATATTCTTGTCAAACCTCGGTGCATCTTATTTAAAGATATACCATCGAAAGGCAATTGCTTAACTTGTCATAGTATGGAATCCATCCAGGTTTCTCAAAGACTGCATTTTGGAGGAGCTGGAGTAGGTGGCTTCATCGTTAGCTGGTTATTATCTATTTCCATTATGTATGTAGCATGATCTATATATCAGTTAGGTAGGGACATGCTCTTATAACTGTCTTAGGGTAGAATTTGTATTAGCATGACTTTGATTTATCATTTTGGAAATGACTTTGCAAAGAATTATGTTGATTGTTATATGTTTTCCGCTGCGTTGTGGGATTCTATGATTGTTTAATTTCTTCCTATCTTCTATCTTCTTTCTTTTCCATAAAGATCAGTGTTTCCAACACTTGAATGCTCGACTTGCAATACAGTGGAGGTATTAGTGTTGATTTTCGATGTGACGACCCGGAATTTTGAGAAATATCAATTTAATAATCTTTGTTAATAATTAAATTGATTTGATAATTTTACATTATAAATTGACAAGTTAAAATTCTTTTAAAGGCTAATAATAATTTGATAATATCTATTAACATTTTTCTTAACAACATGAATTGGCAAGTTTAATTCTTTTGAAAACTAATAATATTTCAATTTGGAAATATTTATTCTAGCAATTTAAAATTGGTAAGATTTATTTTTCAAAAGCTAATCAAAATGTTTTCTATTTATAATATATATATTGATATATATTGTAAATAGGAAGTCTTTAATGTAAAAAAAGCTATATATTCAAATTGTAATATATATGAATATATACATATATATTGTGGTTTGGATTTGTGTTTCAAAAATTAATATAATGATTAGCAAAACTAATGTTAAAATGTTTTCCATTTGGAATGTGTGTGTATATATATATATTTGTATATATATTAGAAATAGGAAAAATATTGTTTTGAATTTAATAAAGTGTTTTCAAACTTTAATATATAATTTGTAGTTTGAAAATTTTAGTTTGACTTAATTCATTTAAAAATGATATTTGAGATTTAAATTTTAATAACAAGAATAATTTCTTATTTATTATAAACATATATTTTAAGCTTTTGTTTTAAATAAGAACTAATTTGAAGTTCACTTTCAATTGTTTTTAATATTCTTTCATTTTAATTTTAAAATAAGATAAGCATGTTTATTTAAAAGATAAGTACACAAAATATTCATATAAATATTTCATTATTACTTATTCATAACTTAAATAAATTTATAAATAAGAAAATAACATTTAAAATATTAATTAAATATTAAAACACTTGTAAGTATATAAATATATGTAAGGGACAATTGTAAATAAAAGTGTATATGTGTAAGATAATTGGAACTTAAGGGGACAAGTGTCATTCTCTTAATAATTTAATTTAAAATTAAAATTGTAAAATAAGAAGAAGTGATTTATTTCGTTTAATCTTCAGCTAAATCTTTTCTTCATCTCAACCAAAACACAAAATGAATACAAATCAAAAGTCCAAAAAAGAAAGAAAGAAGAAAATTGTAAAAGAAATCTGAAAACAAAAGGAAGAAAAAAATCTGGTTATTCAAAATCAAATGCAAGATCTTCGGATTTTCTAATTCAATCAAGCAACAAGGTGTAAAACTACAATTAATCAATTCAAATGCTCATCAGCAGTAGGATTAAATTCAACATGCAAAAAGGAAAGTTCAGGAGCTAAGAAATTTCAGAGCCTGGAAAATCAGTTTCTGTCTTCTTCATTATAAGGTGAGTAAATGGAATTTTAAAAACATTTTTAATTCTGGATTTTTATCTTGTTCTTATGATGAATATCATGATGTTGATGAATACTTGAATTAAAATTTGATGTATGTTTGAACGTTGAGTATTTGAATGCTTGTGATGATGAAATGGTCTCTGTATGCTTATAAACAGGTTTCATCTTCTTAATATAATTCAATAATTCAATTTTTTAATCCAAATTAGCTTATGATTTGTAAAGAAAAGTTGGTTGAAATCATGTAGCCTTCCATCTAAAAATAGTTATAAGTTTTTAAAATGAATGATTGGCTCGAAATTTTAAAATTTACAGTAAAAATCAAATTGGGTCAAAATTTTATGAATTCAAATTTTAGTTTTGATTGCATGATTGGAATAGCAATAGGAAATCATGATTTTTAATGCTTGTATCATGATTTTTAATTGGGTAATTAGTGAGATATCTGGGTTTATCTGTTTGGGCAAAATGGCCAATTGGTGGCGAACGACGGCGATCTGTGCGTCGTGGTTGAGTATGAAGGTCGAGGGGATGTAAGTGTTCATCAGAAAATTGCTTTGGGAATTTTTAATTGTTTGAGATGGCCGAAAATTGATGGATTAGGGTTTAACACTCTATGACTATCGATGTTGTTCATTTCAATTTCACGGCGTCAAGGAGCAATCGGAGGTGACCGCAGGTGTTGCTGTAGGTGCTGGAGGTCGTGACGTAGTTACGGTGGAGATGGTGAGTTTTCTCGAGGTTGGGGTTGCCGTGGAGGGTTGATTTTCTGGTGATGGTGGTTTCGAACTGATGGGTTCAGAGGTTAAAATTTGATGCTCGATCGAATCGAGATTTCTGGGTTGTGCGAAGTGTTTTCGTGGTGAATTATCGGAGGCCAGTGCTTGGTTCAACGTTGGCCGGCATGGTGGTGCACGTTGATATGCACGATTTTCGTGCATCAGGTTCGGGTTTTGGGAAGAGGAGGGTGGAGCTCGAAGTTCACTTCGGGTATCTATTGCTTTGGCTCGAAGCAAGGTGAAGGTGTTGGGGTAACTCGGGATTTCATTCGAATATTTAGGAATTTTGCTCGAGCATGCTGGGTTGTGTGATTTTGGTCCTGTTTAAGTTCTAAGGATTTTAAAATTTAACAGCAAAAGTTTAAAAAACTTTGAACTAAGAAAATTTGATTTTTTTTGTAAATAACTAAAGTTATAAAACATAGGTAAAACAAGTTTTTATTAAACTAACTTGTTTTCAAGAATAAATATTCTTTTTAAACAAGTTTTAATTATTTAAATAGAAAAGTTTTAAAATAAAATAACTGGATTTTCAAAAATAAGGTTTGTATTAAATTTTATTAAATAACTTTGGGAAAGTTTTAAAGATTTAAAAGTTAATTTAAAATGTGTTTTAATTATAAATTTATTTCGAAAATGTTATATTTTAAATAAGGGTCAATGATTACGATTTAGTAATCAATTATAATAAAGATTATCTTAAGTAATTTAGAGTTTGGTTAATTTAAAGGTAAACAAATGTATGAAAATAATTAAGGTAATTCAATTATTATTAAAAATCAAAGTGTTATTGGTTAATATTAATAATCTAATTAAGAAAATGGTTTTCTTAATTAAGGACCTTTTTAATATAAGAATTTAAAGAAATTATTTAATTAAATTTAAATGATTAATTAAATAATTAATTAAGTAATTAATTAGTGATTAATTAAGATAATCACTTTGGAGTTAATTAAGTGTGGTTACTTGGTATGGTAAAGTAAATAAGTAATCAATTACTGGAGGTAATTAAGTAAAGAATAATTATTTAACAAAGTAATTAAAATTTAATTACTTTATGAAAGTAATTAAGTGGAAGTAACTAAGGGTTAATCACTTGTGTTATTAATTAAAGAATCAAATAATATAATTAATTAAAGGTCTAAATTTATTTATTAATTGAAGACTAATTAATTAGTAAAAGAATTAAGCGTAACTAATTAAGTGATTAATTACTTGTTAAAGTAATTAATTTGGAAGAAATTTAATTAATGAAGTAATCATTAATTAATGAAAATAAATAATTAATTGTTAATTAATAATTAAAGGATAATTAATCTATAATTAAGTTTTAATTACTAAATGTAATTAAAAGTAATTAATCAAATGTGATTAATTAAAAGTAATTAATCAAGTATGAATAATTAAAAGCAGATAATCAAGAGTGTTTAATTAAAAGTAATTAATCAAGTGTGATTAAATAAAAGGTGATTAATCAGGTGTGATTAATTAAAGGATAATTAAGGAATAATTATCAGAATAATTAAAGGATAATTAATCAAGTGTGATTAATTTTAAAGGGTAATTAAGAGATAATTACTTGGTATAATTGAGAAGTAATTAATCAAGATGATTAATTTATATTGTAATTAAGGAATAATTACTTAAAGTAATTAAGTAATAATTAATCAAGGGAGATTAATTAAAATGGATAATTAAGTGATGTTTAGTTAATTAATTTGAGATTAATTAATGAATAAGTAAGCTGGATTGATGATAATCCAAGTGATTAAGTAAGGAATTAATTTAATTAAGGATTAATTAAATTAATTAAGTTTGGATGATAAATATCATTGGATGAGGTAAAGATATTGGATGATATTGGATGTCATTGATTTATATGTAGTGATTTGAATGTGATATATCTAAGATGTGATATATATGATGCTTTGTGATATACGTGGTTGAATTTGATAATAATGGATTATCTATGTGTGTGTTATGAATCATCCATTTATGACAAGTGATATTCTGAATATCTACTAGTTAAAACCCTTAAGTACAACTTGGACATTAAAAATGGCGTTTGGATTCGGTGAGACCGGGATCGGAATTTATATCCGTAAACCACATCGATCCAAATTAAAGTTAGGTCGTGAATCCAAGTGGAGTGCAAGTGAAGGCTCGAGGTGTAAGAACTATTCGTCAGTATAACTCTGGGGGTGATTCCGAGATGAGTTTGACGGAAATAGTACTTACAGATTCGAGAAGGTGATTCAGAGTGCAAGCGCTATGGTCGTTGACTCTGAGGGTGATTTGAAAATGAGTGCAACGAGGTAGTGCCTTCGGTTTCGTTCGAACCCAGAACAGACTTGTATGGATTGAATGCTTTCAGAACATCGTCAAGTGGACGATGAGCATTCTAAGATAGATGTGTTATATAAAGGTAATCGCAGCCTCAAGCCTCATCAATCGGGAATGGCTAAAACAGGGAGGTGCAGCAAGATTAAGTGGGTCATGCCCAAGTAGGACGAGATTTACCCTTGTCTAGATGTCCCTTTTTATTCAGTTGTGTGGGCGGTTGGATCTACAGCCAATTGCGGGGTGGTCTTGTTCGGGACTATTCAGTAAGGAATGGTTCCGGCCTTGTGTTGCAGGGGATTGGGAGTAATCCTCGGTACAGTGATCTAGGCCACGTACTGTGACGGGCGATACCCTAATATCCCTGCCATTGTTGGAAACCCATTCTTCCTACGAGACCCTACGGTTTTGTTTGTATTGTCCACTGTTGTGGCTAGTAGCTGGAATTTAATAGATGTAACAATTTCGGCTATTTCATATTTACTTGAAAACCCTAGACACTATTATAATATCACTGGATTTCCTATCAAATGTTTTGGTTAGCGTAAGGTAAAAACTTTTCCATGTTTACGTGTGGGAAGTCTTACGTGATACCCTTCTTTCAAAGGATTTTCTAAAGTTAAGCAATTTAAACCGTTTACTCACACCAGACCCCTGTCTGACCCGAGTGTTTATTTTATATTTTATTAAACTCTTGGGTACTCATATTATGTATGAGTAGTCAAGTGATTCAGGTTATCCTTGACGAATTCTGGAGAAGCTTTGGAGCAGGAGGCTTCATCGTGTAGATATATAGATAGAGTTTCCGCTGTGTGTTATTCTGTATTGATGTTCTTGTATTGTACATTAGACAGAAATGTTATAACTATCTAAATTGAGATGTATAGTTGTGTACTCTAATGTATATGATACTATATATATGTTATATATTATATTTCATGCGTTCCGCTGTGAGATTCTGATGTGTTGTTGTTCTTTCTTCTCTTTCTTTTCTTCTTCTATCCCTTTCTTTCTTAAATAGTGATGCGTCTTTCTGAAAATAGAAAGTCGGGCCGCTATAGGTGGTATCAGAGTGCTAGGTTGAGCGAATACCTAGGCTTTGGAGTGGTGTCTATCTTGAGAGAGCGTACTTGTAATTTTATATATATCTATATATATTTATATTTATATATCTACCTAATCTATTGGGTTATCTGTTTGGATTTTCCAACATAGGTTATAAAGGTAGATAAGGTAGGAGTGTGTGTAACACGACTACCACTAATGAAAGAGGCTCACATGTTGTGGTTGGAGGTGTATCTGTCGAGATTATAGACCTAATACCGTCTCGAATAAGCTTTATAGATTGGTGAAAGGATTTCATTGATCCCAGAGAAAGTATTTTCAAGAATTAGAGTATATTCTTGAAGTGAGAGGTTGATTTGCTCTCGAGTGAGCGGGATTTCCAAGAGTTGAGTCTGTTAGTTGAGCAGAAGCAGGTGATGGTATCTTGGTGACTTCAGGAAGGAATAGCTGTGTAGTGAGATGCAGTATCCATAGATGGTTGTGAAGATATTCTTTTGGAGCAAGATTTAGATGGTATTGGAGGAATAGTGATGCCACTGCAAGGAAGATTCGGATGTTTGGGATCTTCTGGATCTCGAGTAAAGGAGTTTTATCTATATTGAAGTATGAGACTAAGGTCGATGAGTTACCTCATTTCGAACATGGTCTCATTGTTGCCCTAAAGAAGATCAAGTGGTTGGTGTTTGGTTTGGAGCCGAGTTTCTTGAGAAGATGTCTACCCGTCTCAAGGATCTTTTAAGTGGAAATGGGTGATAGTTTTGTGTTTCAAGGAGCTTTTGGGTAATGGAAGATCTTTTGGCTTAGTAGTATCATTGAAGTGAAGTTTGGAAGCAGCAGCGTGGATCCGTTTCTTCGATGATTCAGAAATCTTTGGGATTCTTCTATCGGCAGACCAGGCAGATAGTGAAGGGTTATCTTTTTCTTCGAGAGGCTCAGTAGAGCAGGATATTTGTTGGAGGTGATTTATCAGTTTTTCTGGTAGACAAGCCATTCTTGAAGATTGATCTCGATTAGGAAAAGCTGTTCTAGTTGGGGAGGACAGTTCTTTGGAATCTGAACTGAGTAAGATCGCAAAAGTGACTTGCGATTAGTTGGAAATCTTTGAGTATTCTTTTGTTTGATATTGAGGCATCTCAAGTGGAGGTAAAAGCTATTAAAGTAGTCAGAGATTTTCTAGATGTTTTTGAGGAACTCAGAAGTTTACCCGAATCAAAGTTTGAGTTTCTTATCGACTTGGATTCGAGGAGTAATTTTGATGGTTCAACTGTGTAGAAGGATGACTCTTAGAGTGAGAAGAGTTTGGTGAAACGGCCCAGGATTCTTTGGAGAGGGATTGATCATCTAGTTCTAATTAAGATTCTGCTGGGATGTTTTGACCAAGTGGAATGGTCCCTAAGATTTTTAAGGATCTAATGAACTGTATATGGAGAAAGTTTGTGCTTGAGTTCTCCGATGGTATTCTCAACTACTCCAGATCAGAGTTGTGCATCGGAAGGGAGATAGCGGTTATTCTAGTATGGGAGCAACCGGGAGTTGTAGTTTCTTGGATTAGAGGATTTCTACAGGAAATTCAAGTATGAAGAAATTTTTTGGATTTGGAAGGTAAGGTTGTCAGGTGCAACTGTTTGGCTATTTCAGATAAGAGATGTAGGTCTGAAGTCCACTAATGCTTGTGGAATAAGGCTGTGTTTTGGATTTCGGCAAATTTTTTAGAGTCATTTTGTTGAGTAGGATCAGGAAATTGGTTTGATTTTGGTCCAATTGTTCATGAAGCAATCAGCAAGGGTTAAGCTGATCAGGAAAGATGGAGGTGACTCAGGATCATTAGAAGAGTTATGCAGTTAGAATTGAGAAGATTTGGAATGTGAAGTTGGAATTTGGATATTGTTTTAGATTTATCCGATCAAAGGAGATATAAGATTTGGTAAAACTGGGCAACTAGCTCCGGAAGTATTTTGAATTTTTCCTGTGTTCTCTGAAGATTAGATTTTGATCTATAGGATTGAATTGCCAGTTCGGATAGCTGGAATTCATTGTGTTTCACGTATCTTTGAGGAATATGTGTATGATTCATTGAGTGGTAGGATCAGCAGTTTAGAAGATTTTGGTAGTTGAGATGGTTTTGAGTTTAGTCTGATATCTTGTTTAGATTTGTAGGATCAGATGAGGGTGTTCTTGGTTATAGTAGTATAGTTACTTAAGATTCTGTAGAGCGAGTATTCCAGAATAGGTACCTGAAAAACTCTGGATAATATTAGGAAGTTATATTAAGAATTTTGTCTGGATAGATAAAATTATTTGTTTGAATTGGTTGCTGATTGAAATTTAAAAACTTTAGCTGGGTTATTAAATTATCTTTGCTTTTAAATTTCAGGGACGAAATTCTTTTAAGGGGGAGGAATGTGACGACCCGGAATTTTGAGCAATATCAATTTAATAATCTTTGTTAATAATTAAATTGATTTTATTATTTTACATTATAAATTAACAAGTTAAAATTCTTTTAAAGGCTAATAATTATAATTTGATATATCTATTAACATTTTTCTTAACAACATGAATTGGCAAGTTTAATTCGTTTGAAAACTAATAATATTTCAATTCGAAAATATTTATTCTAACAATTTAAAATTGGTAAGATTTATTTTTCAAAAGCTAATCAAAATTTTTTCTATTTATAATATATATATTGATATATATTATAAATAGGAAGTCTTTAATGTAATAAAAGCTATATATTCTAATTGTAATATATATGAATATATATATATATATATATATATATATATATTGTGGTTTGGATTTGTGTTTCAAAAATTAATATAGTGATTAGCAAAACTAATGTTAAAATGTTTTCCATTTGGAATGTGTGTGTGTATATATATGTATATTAGAAATAGGAAAAATATTGTTTTGAATTTAATAAAGTGTTTTCAAACTTTAATATATAATTTGTAGTTTCAAAATTTTAATTTGACTTAATACTTTTAAAAATGATATTTGAGATTTAAATTTTAATAACAACAATAATTTCTTATTTATTATAAACATATATTTTAAGCTTTTGTTTTAAATAAGAATTAATTTGAAGTTCACTTTCAATTGTTTTTAATATTCTTTCATTTTAATTTTAACATAAGATAAGCTTATTTATTTAAAAGATAAGTACACATTATAATCATATAAATTTTTCATAATTACTTATTCATAACTTAAATAAATTTATAAATAAGAAAATAACATTTAAAATATTAATTAGGTATTAAAACACTTGTAAGTATATTAATATATGTAAGGACAATTGTAAATAAGAGTGTATATGTGTAGGATAATTGGAACTTAAGGGGACAAGTGTCATTCTCTTAATAATTTAATTTAAAATTAAAATTGTAAAATAAGAAGAAGAGATTTATTTCTTTTAATCTTCAGCTAAATCTTTTCTTCATCTAACCAAAACACAAAATGAATACAAATCAAAAATCTAAAAAAAAAAAGAAGAAGAAAACTGTAAAAGAAATCTGAAAACAAAAGGAAGAAAAAAAATCTGGATATTCAAAATCAAATGCAAGATCTTCAGATTTTCTAATTCAATCAAGCAACAAGGTGTAAAACTACAATCAATCAATTCAAATGCTCATCAGCGGTAGGATTAAATTCAACATGCAAAAAGGAAAGTTCAGGAGCTAAGAAATTTCAAAGCCTGGAAAATCAGTTTCTGTCTTCTGCATTATAAGGTGAGTAAATGGAATTTTAAAAACAGTTTTAATTCTGGATTTTTATCTGGTTCTTATGATTAATATCATGAGGTTGATGAATACTTGAATTAAAATTTGATGTATGTTTGAATGTTGAGTATTTGAATGCCTGTGATGATGAAATGGTCTCTGTATGCTTATAAACAGGTGTCATCTTCTTAATATAATTCAATAATTCAATTTTTCAATCCAAATTAGCTTATGATTTGTAAACAAAAGTTGTCTGAAATCATGTAACCTTCCATCTAAAAATAGTTATAAGTTTTTAAACTGAATGATTGGCTCGAAAATTTCAAATTACAGTAAAAATCAAATTGGGCTAAAATTTTATGAATTCAATTTTTAGTTTTGATTGCATGATTGGAATAGCAATAGGAAATCATGATTTTTAATGCTTGTACCATGATTTTTAATTAGTAATTAGTGAGATATCTGGGTTTGTCTGTTTTGGGCAAAATGGCCAATTGGTGGCGAACGACGACGATCTGTGCGTCGTGGTTGAGTATGAAGGTCGAGGGGATGTAGGTGTTCATCAGAAAATTGCTTTGGGAAGTTTTAATTGTTTGAGATGGCCGGAAATTGATGGATTAGGGTTTAACACCATGTGACTGTCGATTGTGTTCATTTCGATTGCGCGGCGTCAAGGAGCAATCGAAGGCGACCGCATGTGTTGCCGTAGGTGCTGGAGGTCGTGACGTAGTTACGATGCAGATGGTGGGTTTTCTAGGTTGGGGTTGCCGTAGAGGGTTGATTTTCTGGTGATGGTGGTTTCGAACTGATGGGTTCAGAGGTCCAAATTTGATACTCGATCGAATCGAGATTTCTGGGTTGTGCGAATTGTTGTCGTGGTCGAGTGCGACTTATCGGAGGCCAGTGCTTGGTTCAACGTTGGCCGGCGTGGTGGTGCATGTTGATATGCACGGTTTTCATGCATCAGGTTCGGGTTTTAGGAAGAGGAGGTTGGAGCTCGAAGTTCACTTCGGGTATTTGTTGCTTTGGCTCGAAGCAAGGTGAAGGTGTTGGCGTAACTCGGGATTTCATTCGAGTATTTAGGAATTTTGCTCGAGTATGCTGGGTTGTGTGATTTTGGTGCTGTTTAAGTTCTAAGCATTTAAAAATTTAACAGCAAAAGTTTAAAAAAACTTTGAACAAAGAAAATTTGATTTTTTTGTAAATAAATCAAGTTTTAAAACATAGGTAAAACAAGTTTTTATTAAACTAACTTGTTTTCAAGAATAAATATTTTTTTAAACAAGTTTTAATTATTTAAGTAGAAAAGTTTTAAACTAAAATAAGTGGATTTTCAGTAATAAGGTTTGTATTAAATTTTATTAAATAACTTTGGGAAAGTTTTATTGATTTAAAATTTTAATTTAAAATGTGTTTTAATTATGCATTGATTTCTAAAATGTTATATTTTAAATAAGGTTTAATGATTACGATTTAGTAATCAATTATAATAAAGATTATCTTAAGTAATTTAGAGTTTGGTTAATTTAAAGGTAAACAAATGTATGAAAATAATTAAGATAATTCAATTAATATTAAAAATCAAAGTGTTATTGGTTAATATGAATAACCAAATTAAGAAAATGGTTTTCTTAATTAAGGATCTTTTTAATATAAGAAGTTAAAGAAATCATTTAATTAAATTTAAATGATTACTTAAATAATTAATTAAGTAACTAATTAGTGATTAATTAAGATAATCATTTTGGAGTTAATTAAGTGTGGTTACTTTGTAAAGTAATTAAGTAATCAATTACTGGAGGTAATTAAGTAAAGAGTAATTATTTAACAAAGTAATTAAAGGTTAATTACTTTATGAAAGTAATTAAGTGGAAGTGATTAAGGGTTAATCACTTGTGTTATTAAATAAAGAATTAATTAAAGGTTTAAATTCATTTATTAATTGAAGACTAATTAATTAATGAAAGAGTTAAGAGTAACTAATTAAGTGATTAATTACTTGTTAAAGTAATTAATTAAGAAGAAAATTAATTAATGAAGTAATCATTAATTAACGAAAATAATTAATTAATTGTTAATTAATAATTAAAGGATAATTTATTTATAATTAAGTTTTAATTACTAAATGTAATTAAAAGTAATTAATCAAATGTGATTAATCAAAAGTAATTAATCAAATGTGATTAATCAAAAGTAATTAATCAAGTATGAATAATTAAAAGTAGATAATCAAGAGTGTTTAATTAAAAGTAATTGATCAAGTGTGATTAATTAAAAGGTGATTAATCAGGTGCGATTAATTAAAGGATAATAAAGGAATAATTATCAAAATAATTAAAGGATTATTAATCAAGTGTGATTATTTTAAAGGGTAATTAAGAGATAATTACTTGGTATAATTGAGAAGTAATTAATCAAGATGATTAATTATATTGTAATTAAGGAATAATTACTTAAAGTAATTAAGTAATAATTAATCAAGGGAGGTTAATTAAAATGGATAATTAAGTGATGTTTATTAATTAATTTGAAATTAATTAATGAATAAGTAAGCTGGATTCATGATAATCCAAGTGATTAAGTAAGGAATTAATTTAATTAAGGATTAATTAAATTAATTAAGAATAGATGATAAATATCTTTGGATGAGTTAATGATATTGGATGATATTGGATGTCACTGATTTATATGTAGTGATTTGAATGTGATATATCTGAGATGTGATATATATGTTGCTTTGTGATATGTATGGTTGAATTTGATAATAATGGATTATCTATCTGTGTGTTATGAATCATCCATTTATGATAAGTGATATTCTGAATATCTACTGTTTAAAACCCTTAAGTACAACTTGGACATTAAAAATGGCGTTTGGATTCGGTGAGACCGGGATCGGATTTTATATCCGAAAGCACATCAATCCAAATTAAACATTAGGTCGTGAATCCAAGTGGAGTGCAAGTGAAGCCTCGAGGTGTAAGAACTATTCGTCAGTATAACTCTAGGGGTGATTCCGAGATGAGTTTGACGGAAATAATACTTACAGATTCGAGATGGTGATACAGAGTGCAAGGGCTATGGTCGTTGACTCTGAGGGTGATTCCAAAATGAGTTTAATGAGATAGTGCCTTCGGTTTCGTTCGAACTCGGAACGGACTTGTATGGATTGAATGCTTTCAGAACATCGTCAGGTGGACGATGAGCATTCTAAGATAGATGTGTCATATAAAGGTAGTCGCAGCCTCAAGCCTCATCAATCGGGAATGGATAAAACAGGGGAGGTGCAGCAAGGTTAAGTGGGTCATGCCCAAATAGGACGAGATTTACCCCTGTCTAGATGTCCCTTTTTATTCGGTTGTGTGGGCGGTTGGATCTGCAGCCAACTGCGTGGTGGTCTTGTTCGGGACTATTAAGTAAGGAATGGTTCCAACCTTGTGTTGCAGGGGATTGGGAGTAATCCTTGGTACTGTGATCTACGCCACGTACTGTGACGGGCGGTACCACAGTAGCCTTGCCATTGTTGAAACCCATTCTTCCTACGAGACCCTACGATTTTGTTTGTATTATCCACTTTTGTGTCTAGTAGCTGGAATTTAATAGATGTAACAATTTCGGCTATTTCATATTTACTTGAAATCCCTAGACACTATTATAATATCACTGGATTTCCTATCAAATGTTTTGGTTAGCGTAAGGTAAATTTTTTTCCATGTTTATGTGTGGGAAGTCTTACGTGATACCCTTCTTTCAAAGGATTTTCTAAAGTTATGCAATTAAAACCGTTTACTCACACCAGACCCTTGTCTGACCAGAGTGTTTATTTTCTGTTTTATTAAACTCTTGGGTACTCATATTATGTATGAGTGGTCAAGTGATTCAGGTTATCCTTGACGAATTCTAAAGGAGATTTGGAGAAGGAGGCTTCAGTGTTTAGATACATAGATAGAGTCTCCGCTGTGTGTTATTCTGTATTGATGTTCTTGTATTGTACATTAGACAGAAATGTTATAACTGTCTAAATTGAGATGTATAGTTGTGTCCTCTGATGTATATGATACTATATATATGTTATATATTATATTTCATTCGATCCGCTGTGAGATTCTGATGTGTTGTTGTTCTTTCTTCTCTTTCTTTTCTTCTTCTATCCCTTTCTTTCTTAAATAGTGATGCATTTTTCTGGAAATAGAAAGTTGGGTCGCTACATTCGAGGGTCGAAAGGCCCATTCATTACATTTGGTATCAGAGCGAAAGGATAAGCGAGAACCTTGGCCCTAGTCAGGTAAACTCATTTGTGATCGGGTAAGTGAGCCCCTAGAATGAGTATGAATGTATTATATATAAGAGCGCCTAGGTCGAGACGTGGGGCACCATAGTGTCGATAGGGATTTCTAAACACTTAAACTAGGTAAATCGATATATTATTGCTTTGAAATTGGATAAATGAAATCATTTTACCCAAAAGTCTAATTTATATAAAAGAATGATTTTCAAATGAGTATAGTATAGTATGGTATAGTTAGTTAGGTGTTGTTTGTTAAGGGATAATAATATTCTATTATTATCAATTAGGATTTGCTAGTCATGCTTGTCGAGTTAAGCATTGACTATTGTTAATCTATGTTGTAGGTATCTTCCTTTTCTAAGATTTAGGCTGGGTAAATTGAAACAGGGAAAAACATTGAAACGAACACCTTGTGAATTAAGTTTTACAATTTGACTATAAAACGTTTGATTGATAATGTAGGGTTAAATTGATTTAATAAAAGATGTTTATTAAAAGCTAGAATATTTGAAATAAATATTTGGAAAATGTTTTATAAAAGTTGATTTATAAAATGGATTTATAGGAATGTGTCTTTTAATTAGAAAGAATTTAAGCTAGAAACTTGAGGACTAAAATCTCAGCACTTTTGAAAAATGATTTTTATGGTTTTGAAAGATAGTAATAGTATTATTTAAAAAAAATTGGGTTAAGGAAATTTTAGGAATGAAAATGTTAAGTAAGAAGTATTTTCTTTGGATTCGATAGGTAGAATGAGGTCTTGATTTATGGTAATCAGAATAATCTTCTAAGTGATGATCATATGTTTGCTTAGGAAAACGTTGTAGTGCACTTAGTAAATTACTCTCTTTATCATTGTATAATCAAAACAAGCTCAACCTGAAAAAACCCAAAACAAGTTGGTGATAAATGTTTTGTTGGAAATATGAGAAGTATTGTTTCAAATATGGGATTTTGAAATTAAAGTAATATTCTTAAGTTAACTAGTTCGACTGGCTCGAAAGTAACTTAAAATTGGGGAAGAGAAGTGTTCGAATGTTAAACACTTCTCTTGAGTATTACCCTTCTTAGCAAGGGAGTATATGGTACTGTTTGGTAGTACCCAGTTTCTTAGTATCTTTTTGGAGTTACTCGGGCTATATATATATATATATATATTATTAAAATACATTGTTTCAATTCAAAAAAGTTTTTGAAATAAGACCAGGTATTTGGATCTTGAGTTTGCTTAGGGAAATAGATACAAAATAGAATAGTTGAATCAAATAGTGGATATCCTCTTAGGATGTAGTGGAGTAGTATCTAAGTGAACCTAAGTTTAGTTTTATGAAATGCTTTCAAAAATAATTAGTGTAAATAGAATTGGTATTAGGGGGAACCAATTGAAGAAGTGCACAGTTTGGACGTAGACCATCTCTCGTTTCCATATAGTTTGATCTAAGATTCGAGTACAGGGTTTTAAGGTGTTTCACACCATTCTGGATAAAGATCTATAACTCGATTTTTGACGGCGAGCACTCAATGAGGATTTTTGGTATGGGACTAGTGTTTTCAATCATAGTTACAGCTATGTAAGGAGAACATAGATTCCAAATCGAGGAACCAGATCGGAGTCCGCACTAGAAAATTGGGTGAGCTATACTAGTACAGAGGAAAAGTTATGTATTCGAGTAGAGAACGAATCAAACTTTGTATATGAATAATCTATGTACACCATACAAACTGATGTATAGTGCTAAGTGTTTTCTAGGTTAAGTGGAGATGTAATTTAGGGGACGAAATTCTTTTAAGGGTGGAAGAACGTAACGACCCTAAATTTCACTACTTCGATTTGTGAATATTTAATTAATTTTAAATAATCAAATAATAGGTTTTATAATGAAAATAAAACATTTTTAAATAATAATTGCTGATGGTGAAATAGTTTTAAGATGTATTTACAAAAATATTTAGTTTGAAGGAAAATTAGAAATGTGACCAGAATTCATTTCCAAATTTTTCGGCTTTTCTTCGGCTAAAAGATATAAGAAACGTTGTGAACACTTGTATACACACACACACACACACATTTATAAATAAGTTAGTATTCACATTCATTTGAAAATAAATAAAATCATATACAGGTATACATATATGTATAATAATGCATTTAATTAAGTTAAAATCAATTTTTTTTAAAAGATGCCTTGTGAAACATATAGAAACATAAGTACGTTTGGCTTTAAAAACATGTTGGAGCTTGAAAAATGGGAGGGGACTTGAGCATGGGATGAGGTACATGAAAGTGAGATGGCAAGAGGAGGTAGAGGTTAAAGGACAAAGGGTGTTTTGGTAATTTATTTTTTTGCTTATAAATACCCCTTTCGGTTTTTTTTCAATTCTTCCTTAATTATTTCTACCATATCTTTCCCATTTATTAACCAAATTAAGGTTTTTTATTCAAACCATGTAAAATTTTAGTGGATACAACTTTTTTTGTATCACTTATTCCGACTTTGAGCTTATCTTTGTCAAAATCTCATTTCCTTTGGACCCATTTTTGGACCCATATTTTCAAGTCCGAAAATACCTCTTCTTATTTTGACCATATCTTCCTCAAAACTGATCCAAATTGAGTGAATAATTTTACGGAACTATAGAGAAAATAATTATGACGAACTTTTCTTTTTACGACTATTCCAAATTCGAAGAGTAACATGGCCAAAAATCGAGTAAAAGATTACCCATTTTGTAACAACCCGTAATTTTGCTACTTAAAAAATGAGAGTTGTTTATCTTAAAATTTAAAAAAGGGTTTAAAACTTAAATAAATATGTTATATATAATAAATAATAATAGAGGAATTATTTATTATTATAACTACTAATTAAAAAGTATAAATTTGAATTTTGAAACAAATCAGCAAAATTTAAGTTTTCTTAAAAATAAGAAAAGGCTTAAACAAATGGATTTAATTATTTATTTGAAAATTTAAATCTTATTAAAAACATGTAATAAAGATAATAAAAGTGTATTAATATATTTAAAAATATGTTAATAATCATTTTACAAAAATAACCAAATATTGTCGCATCGTGTCATTTTAACATACATTGTAAAATTAGGGATTTTGATGTTAATTAAATATGATTTTAAAATATAAAGTGACATGTTTTAATTTATTTAAAGAAATAAAAATTTTATTTTAAAGTATGGTTTACTTCAATATATAGCTTAACAAAAACGTCAAATTATGACTCTAAAGTTTGTCAACAAAAGCACCGTTTTCAACCAAAACAAGTTATCGCCACATTATTGCAACTTGAATAGTATCATGTAAACATATTAACAAAGTTATAAACATCTCTCTTATATTAATAAAATATTAATTAAGCAAAAGGATTAATTAATTAAAGTAAAGACAAAATAACAAAAGGAGTTTACTTTTACAAAATCTAACCAAATCTCTTTATTTAAATCTCATTTTTTTTACCGCAAATATCATCATTACACTTTACATATTTTCTCATTAATGCTCAAGTCTTAAAAAAATGGAAAAGGAGCAAAAGAATATTTATGTGATTTAGAAAGTAAGAAAAAGAGGCAAAATCATTTCATAAGTTCATAAATCAAATCATAACATTATTTCACATTTAATATCATCTCCTCTCCATTAAGAAAAGTTCAAATCATGTGTAAAAAAGGTAAATTATAAGTCAAAAAATAGAGAAGGGTATTGTAGTCATTTGTCATCCAAAGCTCAAGTATAAATAAGCATCCATACCTTTCATTTTTTTTCCACAAAAACTAATTATCTCATTCTCTACTTTCTTCTTCACTTTCTCAATCTTCTTCTTCATCCTCTCCACTTCCATTTCCATGACATCCAACCTCTCTTTCACTTCCATAACTTGCATCACCTTAACCAAGCTCCTACGTACCCAAACCCCACTTCTACACCCTAAACATGCCTCCATCACCACCTACCCCCTTTCTAAAACGCACGACCAAGCTCCATTACCACACACCTGAGCTCCACCCACCACCTATAGCTAAGGACGTGCCTCCCGAACCACCTACCTACGTCAAAACATACGAACACCCCTACCTGCCTACCCAAAGCCACACACACCCCTAGCCCTGCCGTACCCCCTCCTCATAAAAAAAAAGAGAAAAAGGTAGAAATGAAAAGGAAAGGAAAGAAGAAAAAAAGAGAAGGAAAGCGAAAATTCGAGACGTTTGGAAATAGCAAGCTAGCTCGAAAGGCACATATCTTACATAAAAGATTTACGGAGTGGAAATGAAGGTGAGAAAATTCTCACCGCTTTTTAAAGATCATATTTTGATATTGTTATAATATTAATCTTATCATATGTAAGTATACACCCCTTTGGAATATTGTTATGGATATTTGGAAATGTTTATGTTATGTTTGAATAATTGTTTGAATGCTGAATAATCCATAGTAATGTTATGACATTTACCGTATTGAATATGTTAATATCGTATAATTGGTTGTATGGTTGTGATGTTAATTTGGACATCAAATTTCTATCATTTTTGATTAAGTGATCTCTTTGTTAAATAAGACCCAATTTTGGTGATATGGTATACTTTGGAAAAATAAGTCTCTTTTCAATTAGAATTCAAACTAAAGTAGAAATAAAAGAGAATTTGACATTTAAAGTAAAACGGGATTATAAAAGGATAGTTAAATTGAAATTGAAATCGATTTTGAAAATTGAATTTGAGATTAAGGTTGAATTGAAGTTTAAATTGAAATTAGATTCGAAATCTAAGTTTTAATTGAGTTTAATTTGAAGCTAGAATTGAAATTGAATTGGAATTTAAAATTTAATATTAAAATAATAGGAATAAAATAATATTATAATATGGTAACAGTGAAAATACATTTTAAATACTTTAAAAAGTGAAAATATTGATTTAGAATGATTTATAATGATTATAAAAGTGATAAAATTTAATATGATTAGATTATTTCAAATATTGAAAAATAAGTTAAAACTAGGTGCGTCGCGCAAAGGCAGTTCGCGATTTTGCGCAGAAAAGTTCTAATGAATGTGAAGAGTGGAATATATCCCGGAATTCTTCAAGATAAGAAAAATTCCGGACTATTATATCCATATTTTCTTAAAGAAGAAAGTAAATCAAAATTTCGTTGAGTAGATTTTGATTAAGTCCAAATCAATTTTCTAGAAAAATCGCGCTAATGCTGTTAAGTGGCCATAATGGAAAATATGTTTGAATGAACGTTTTTTTATTATGGAAAAATATGGAATAAATTTGATAAATCTACTTAAATATTTTAAAAGATATTTATGTTGGAAAATATGAATTATTGAATGTTTAAAAGTTGTCTAAATCAAATAAGTTTATATAGCACTTTCCGCAGCACTTTTATGCTGCGAATTGTATAACCTTTTGAATATGAGTTAAACGTAACGATTTATCCTGGAATCAATTTTGAATGTTTTCAAAAGGAAAATTAAGCATTTAAAAGATAATTTGGAATCTTTATAATCAATTCCAAAATAAATTTGATAACTGAGTATGCGAAAACGACTAGTACATTTGTCCCGCCTATGAGATCCGGGAAGATAAAACAGGGTGTTTAACTAAGGTTAGAGAAGGAGCAACCAGTGCTCGAAACTTACCTAGCCTATGTTTTCTTTTCTTAGGCGAAGGTTGGAACAGATCGAAAGGAAAGTCCGAATGCTCGAAAAAGATTGTATTAAGTTTCTGAAATAAAAGATGACCGGTATTATCCAAAATTAAAGCAATCTCCAAAATGAAAGATTTCTATGATCCTATTTACTAAAAAATGTTTGCTAAGTTTGATTTTAGGGTTTGTCATAAACGATGTCTTAAATAACAATATTTTTGACCCGCCTAAAAGTTAAGGAATTTGGACCGAGAGTTAAGTGAGGAAATTTGAAAAATTATCCAAAGCGAAAGAATGAATTAATTGGAATTATTTTAAGTCAAAAGAGAGAGATTTTGAAATCATCCGAAAAGAATTAATGTGAAAAGAGATTTAATAACTTCTGTATACTCATATTCACTTTTTATCGATAATTGGATTTCGAAGGAACTGAGGTCGGATTTGAGTGATTCCTATCCGAAAACCACTTCGAACCAATGTATACATTCGATATGAAGACATGTTGAAGATGATGATTATTGAAGACCGCTGATCTTCATAGCACGAGGACTGCTTGTTGAGCATGCTCTGGGTAGCTCCCATTATAGAGTTATTTATAGCAGTGGTCTGCTCGTGGTGGAGATTTTTCGGATTGTAAGGACTACTCGCTACTAGTGGTAGTACGAGAGTGCCTTCAGTTTGTCCTGTTCCATGATAACTTGTGTAGACGTTTGTTTAACATTGCGTTTTCTAAAGATTACGTACGTTGGCTTTTACAAACATACATCTGTGGTGGCGGAGAAGGCAACTTCTCTTAGCGTAACACCCTCCTTGAGACATACAAGCTCAAGGGTTGTATATTTGTGGAAGGAAATTAGTAGTCAACGAAAATGACAATGTGGCATTCAAAGATGTGATATGTGTTATATGAAAAGTTAATCGTTGCCTCAAGCCTCATCAACCGAAATGACCGAAACATGGTTAGATGCGGCAAGGCTAAGTGGGTCATTCCTAATTAGGGTATGATCATCCCTTTTTAGATATATTTGTTCCCACTATGACGTTTGAGTTGTAAATTAATGTGATGTATGGAAATTGAGCGCTCGGATAAAGGTCGGTAATGATCGGGGATGGCATATTCGGTACTATCTAGTTACTGAGGTAGGCCAGTCTTGTGTTTGTAGTGGGCAGATGTTCTACGCCTCGGGACATCCATCTAGAGGTGTACCCATTCGAAGATAGTCCCTTCACCTGCTCATCTGTATGAAAATCCATTTTCCAATTAGAACCTGCTGTTTTGTTTGTATTGGCGTAATGAATAGCCTCGAAATGCTATATGTGTAATCATTTCGGATAAAATTAATAAGTTTATTTGCCAATGTTTACAAAGAATATCATTAAAAATAATATCAAATGTTTTGATATATAAAAGTATTTTAAGTTATCATAAGGTATAAACCCGTCCGTGTTTATGTGTGGGTGTGGTCTTATGAGATACTCCTGCTTTTCAAACGATTTTATTTAAAGGCCGATATATGACACTGTCATTTATTATTGAGTAATTCTCACACTAGTTTATCAAGCCTGATCCGAGTATTTTGAATACTCGGGTCAGATCCGAATAGTTTCAGGTTTTGTCGAAGACGGTTGGAGTTTCCAAAGGAGAGCTGGAGATATTCATCTACGTATGGACATATTCTATTATCCACTGTAGTTTGTTAGTTTTAGTCTGATATTTGTCAGAAATTGTAAGGATGGATGTTTATAACTGTCCAAGTTGAATTTTGGTTAGATTCTGATATATGTATTTAAAAGTTTTCCGCCGTAAAAATATTTGTTTAATAATATATGTTATTCCATTCGTGTGAGATTCTGTTCTGTCTATTTTTCTTTATTACCCTTGATCATCCACAATTCCATGGAATTTGGGTCTGACATGTGTGGTTTATTATCCACACAAAGGGTACAGAACTGTGGATTGTACACATTTTCGAGTTAATTTTGTGGTTTTACAATTTTTGCAAGTTATAAGGTCTTTTAAGTTCTCAAAAGAGTTCTAAAAAATTTTGGTGAGTAAAATTCTTATTTTTTGGAAAAGTTTTTACCATTGCATTTATTGAGTATTTGGTGATAAAATAATTTGATTGTTTGGTTGGATTATCGTATGGTTTGGATGCATATATATGTTGTTTATATATGTGAATGCATGTGGTTAAGTTAGTGTGTGTTGACGTTTAGATTTTTGTGAATGATGTAAAAGTGTGATCCTGTTTGTTTGGGTTTGTGGTATAAGTTGTGTACATGATTATGTGGTTGTTATGCGAAGAAAAGTTAACAAAAGTAATAATTAGATTTGGTTATCGACGAAGAATCCTTTGTGAGGAGTACGAGTTTTGGTTTGTAATCAAAATCGATTTTAAAAGTTAGAATCTTGGTTTCAAATTATTTATTTTGCGTTTGAAAAGTTAGTAAGCTTTCTAGTATTAAGTTTCCAAAAAGAAAAGCTAAAACATTTTCAAGTATGACACCCATGGCTATGATCGTTACAGATGAAGCTTTGATAATTGTCCGTTCTTTTTAAAATTCAATTTCGTATTTTAAAATTATTTTGGAAAGGCTTTATAAACTTAATAAAAATGTTTTAGAGAGTTAATTAGGTTTTAATAATTAACTATTAAATAATTAAGTTTGGTAACTAATAATTAATTAAGTATTAAAAAAGGCACATTAATCTTGATTAAATAAAGATTATTTATTAGTTAATTATGACTTAAAAGTAAGATTTAGTTTTAATTAATTATGGGTTAAGTATTTGATTTACTTTTAGTGGATTGTTAATAAAATATAAGGTCAATTATTTATTTAACAAATCAAGTGTTTAACTATTTTTGATTATAAATTAATTAAAGTTTAATTTAAAATCATTATTTATTAAAGATTTAATTTATTATTTCAGTTTTAGTTAAAAGATTAATTTATTATTTAATTAAGATTAGTTAATAGTTAATTATTAATAATGGTTTAAAAATATGATTTAATAATTAATAAAGGATTAATTGAGGGTTTAATTTATAAATAAATTATTTATTAAAGGTTTAATTATTTATTGATTTTAATTAAATTTAGTTCAAATTTATTAAAGATTAATTATGATTTTATAAAGTGCTTAACTTGTTATTAATCATTTTAAAACGGAGTTTTAAGTTTTAAATCCTTTGTGTCGAGAATAAATTATTTTAAAGGTACTTCTTTTCCAAATATGGTTTTGAACGTGAGGGATTCCAATTTCGATATAATTAAGTATACAAACAATTGTGAATGAGTTATGTAAATGGTTTGATTGTGTAGATATGTGTTAGCAGAACAAATCCTCGTTCTACTATATGTTGATTGTTTGATCATCTGATAGTAGAATAAATCCTCATTCTGCTATAATGAAACTGTTTATTGTATGGACATATGTTTAGTAGAATAAATTCCCATTTTTCTATAAGTAGAGAATTGTTTGGACAACTATTTAGCCAGACAAACCACCAACCTTCTATTATGTTATTTGGACATGTATATGCGAGTTGAGTGGTATTGACTTGTTATTCCCTGATTTGGATATGAATTGCATCTACATATATGTTGGCTTATGTAAGTAAATGGTTAAGTGACATGAAAGTGAATTTAATGTTAAATGGTAACTTAAATTACTACCATTGGGATTGCTAAGCCTCATTTTGAAATTATAAAGTATGGTTTCGAATTAATTTCAATTCTTTAAACAAGTTGTGGTTAAGGTTTATAAATAATTTTTCAAGTTATATTATTATTTTATAAAGGTATTTATAAATAATAACTTGTTTATAAAAATGGGTTTCCCTAAATAAAATGGTTTATTTAAAGTAATTAAAAAGGATGAGTTGCAAAAGATATTTTGTAAGGATTTTCCTTAGAGAAGATTTATCAAAGGAGTTTTAAATGGGGAAATGTTTTATAAATGATTTTAGAGGTTTGTAAAGAGGTTTCGTAAATTAACTTGTAGACTTATAAAAGTGTTTTATAAATTTACTTTAGAAATTTATAAGTTATTTGAATTATGAAGTGAGATTTTAAAAAGGGAGTTGTTGTAAAGGATAAGAAGTTTGGTTTTACTGTAAGTAATGTTTGTAAAATAAAAAAGGGAATTTGAAAGGAGGAAATTTGCCAAATGTTCTGGTAATATATTTCTATCATTGGGATAAGTATATAAATGTTTTTCCAGTGTAAAAGGGATGTTTGTGATTTTGGAAAGAGTGTTTTGAAGAGATCTTTTGATCAATTTCGCAAAGTATTTTAATTAACATAAGATTAATTAATAGGGGCTTGGTACATCCCATATGGATTCAAATCAATGTTGAATGATTGTTTGTTTGATAGTTAAATAACCGACTATCAAACCTAGACCAAAATGTAGTTTTGGAAATATCTAAGAGAAACATGTGAGTTATATAGCACAATCATCCCCAATGATGACGTACTATACGTATAAATCTCGTTTCATTCTTTTAGGATAAATAATAAGGAATTCCATCCACTAACGATTAGGAGGTGATCTCCGCTCTTATCTTGTCTATTTATTTCCTAAAGAACCAGGGTTGAGTTTATCAAAAATTATCGAAAGTTATTTCGAAGAGACCGGGATCAGATATGTTATCCGGAAACCACTTCGATACAACTCAAGCATTTTGAAATGAAGACATCTTGAAGAGTATGAAATCGAAGATCGAGTTTTGAAGTGCAATGGCTATTTGCTACTAACTCTGAAGGTGATTTGTAGTGGAGGTAGTGCCATCGGTTCATTCATCACCTAAACCACTTGGATGGATGAATACTGACATTGCAACAGTGTTAGAATTCCAAATGGGAAGTGTTATGTAAAGGTTAAACATAGCCTTTAGCCTCATCAGTTGGGAAATGACAAAAACTGGGTATGCAGTAGAGCCATATGGGTCGCTCCCATCAGGGTTGGCCATCCCAAATCTAAATTGATTACTATCACTCATGTATGCATCGGGGCCCAAAATGGGGTGATTATATTTGGTAATACTGATCAAGTAGTAGGCCAATCCTATGTGGTAAGGGTACAAGATGTTCTTACAGACCTCGGTGCATTTTATCTAGAGATTACCGTCGGAAGGTAGTTCCTCATCTTGTCATAGTATGAAAACCATTCTCCAATACACGCCTTTACGGCTTTAGATGTACCTAACTATGATCAAATCTGAGATGCAAGCATTTCGGCTATATTCATATTTTACTTGAACCGTTAGACATTATTATAATATCACTAGGTTTCCTATAAAAATGTTTTGTTTATTGTAAGTAAAAACCTGTTCGTGTTTATGTGCGGCACGGTCTTACGAGATACTCTTGATTTTAAAAGTGTTTTAAAGGAGATAATTCAGGTGTTTGAGTTCTCATACCAGATAAATGTCTGACCTGAGTTTCATTTTCTTTTCCAAAAACTCTTGGGTACTCAAATTTATAGGAGTTTCCAAATGATCCAACTTTCTCAAGACTGCGTTTTGGAGGAGCTGGATCAGGTGGCTTCACCGTTAACTAGTTATTATCTATTTCCACTATGTTTGTATGCATGATCTATGTATCAGTTAGGTAAGGACATGCTGTTATAACTGTCTTAGGGTAGAATTTATATTAGTACGACTATGATGTATCATTTTGGAAATGACTTTGTAAAGAATTATGTTGATTAGTATATGTTATTCCATTGCATTATGAGATTCTGTGATTGTTTAGATTCTTCTTATCTTCTGTCTTCTTTCTTTTCGATAACAATCTGTCTTTTCGAAACTTAAATGCTCGGCATGCAATATAGTGGATGTATTAGTGTCGATTTTCGAGGGTCGAAAGACTCGTTCGTTACTATATGTCTTCAATCAGCAATCCATAAAAATCAATAATGATAGGACAGTCCAAGCCCAACAAATGAGTCAACTGGCATCCAGCCTCAGGAATCTTTCTATATGTCCGCTCATGCTCTTCTTGTTCAATGCCTTTTGGTACGGCCTCATCCCGTGGGATATATAGGGTAGGTGCATCAATCTAACTCTAATTAATGTTCCAACTCATAGTTTCATCATCCATCTTTTCAGAATATGGTCACAACTAATTCCGTAGTCAAAGTTCATAGAGCTTGGCGTATTATACAAACATACAGTACATTCTCTCAACGTATCCTAATTCTATGATCAACTAACTTAAGCTCTGGTACCAAATGTAACAAGCCGCAACTTATTGGGCACAAATTTCGACTGAATCAAAATTCATGTCCATTAGGGTACGAACCATTGGTATTGGTAACCTGTAATAAACATAAGTATACAAGATAGCTATCTACATAAACTCATAGCAGAATAGTAAATATATAATAGAACATTAATATCAACTAAGGCAACTACCTTGGAATCAATATTACTCCTTAGATATCTAGTTGCCTTGTCAGTGCTAAGCCTAAATGAGAAGAATTTTCCATCAACTGTTCTCGTCTAACAACAATAGCATGTTCCTCTAAATATATTCCGTGGACTGCAATGAGGAGGGGGTCAAAACAACATTCCAATGACTAGTAAATTACATAATTTATCCATAACACTCATTTATTCCAATTGATTTATATTAGGTGTTATATCTATTATTCACGGCTTATTCCGTTAATTCCATCTACATATACAATCAATCCAACCTTATTTAAGGTATAATATATATATAATATATATATATATATATTTAAGCATTAACTATCCAAAAGAAAACCCTAACAACTTAATGCTTCTTGAATATGGAGGAGGTAGATCCAACGACTATTTAATGCCTTAACCCCGAAGTGGGCCCTCCGTAACGTAATCACTAATCAATACGACCCTAGCCACAGAGACTTATTACTTCTAGATACGGCTTTATAATTTAATTTTCCATATTACTAATGTGTCTCAAAGACTCATCTAAGGGTTGATTAGTCCACCTTCAACAATCAAGCAATAAATGAAACTTTGAGGTCTTTGCGTATTCCATACAGATTCTACACTAGTAGGAAGCGAAATTCGTCATGGAATAACTCAAGTCTTTGCTAACGACCAATTGGGACTGTTGGGATCAAAGCCTATATGATAGCGTTACTACTAAATATCATTTACCAAGAACACTGACCTAGCCCACCGACATCCCACAGCGGAAATCCTATTTAGGCTAACCTACTGTATGTCAAGGAAACTAATCATCCTAGTTACTTAATACCTCTTACTAGAAATGAAGCAGACCCTATTTCTCTATTAGGTGCTATTGTATGTTATTGAAGACTTCTTACTTAAAGAGGAGGTGACCCAACGTCCATTTAATACCTTCCACTTTAAAATAAACCCCTTGACATCCTAAAAGATACCGAGCCATTTATTACTTCAAATATGACGCGAACCATTCGTATATTTTCCCACACCTATATATAAACGTATATCCCTTCCTCGTAAGTCCTATAGTTGGAGATATCCCACATTAGTAGTACATATACATAACTATTGGTAGCCTCTCGGCGAAGGGTAGACTTCCATTATGTAACTCTACGACCTTGCATTCTAACCCATACTAAACCAAACCAATTATACTAGACCTAAATATTTGGCTAGGCCCACTAATTTACGTTCATCCTAACGTGTTATTGAGGGTATGTATTTTCCAACTATGAAAATTATATTGCCTCCTAAGTTTATTTACTAGTATCCCTATAATTATTCGCTGCAAACCTATTTCTATCTTATACGCATATTAAGTACATTCTTTATTTCCCCCTTAAGTCCTATAAATGTCAATTGTTCGTAATAAATGTTCATTATTATTAAAATTGGACAATCATGACATTTAATTATCTGGTTCAAATTCAAATTTTTACGCCTATTTCATTTTCTCATAAATGTTATAATAAGTTCTGCAATCGGTCCCATTCCATACATTTTTGTCTACGTTTAATTTCTATAACTTCCTATTAACTTTTCATTCATTGCTCTATTAATTTGGCAATCCTTATTCATAATTTCTGAAGTTACTACCTTTTTTCATCATAACCTCTTGATCCTATGGTTTACTATGCTATTTATATCCAGTCATCCAAATTATGACTAATACGAGTACCATCGTATATTTAATTATTATGCTTATTTGTTACCCTATGCATTATTATATTTTTAGTCAGTAAGTGCGGTTATATGTGTGTGTATTCCAATTTCTAACTCATTAATTCTTATGCTTAGGATTTTTAGAATATATACTTATATGTACATTCTATAGAGAACATTCATTTCCACATTTTAATATATTAGAGCTATCCTTCCAAAGAGCATTACCGTTATAGCTTCTCATAAAATTTCTAAAAGTGAGGCCTTTGCCATGTTTGAAATTACAAGAAAATATCTCTTTCCTTTATTTTGAAATAGACAATGCAAATTACGGAAAAGAACATCCTTACTTTACGCACTTCTTTGAATTTGATATATTCCTTATTACTCCAAAGTCGCACTTTTTATACATAGTTGTTTAGATTATTTATGAAAATTTACATGGAAATGAATATAACTAAATTGTACCCACAATGCTCCCAATAAATTAAAAGACAAAAATTCACATTGCAAGTCAAATTAGGGCTATCCAAATTAATAGTAAAAATTTACAGCCCAATTACCATAAATATGGAAAAGTTCTACAATCTTATCAACATTCTATGTTAAAAAATTTAAGGACTAATTTTCAAATTTCAAGATTTGGGTGTAAATACCATTCCATTCTTATGACCTAACTTATAGAATATGTATGAAAGATTTCAATTTAATACATTCTTTCTAAGCCTACAACTCAGTAGATCTTGCATAGGCATAATAATTAAATAAAATTCAATGATATAAATTTCAATATTATATATAAATCTGTAATTTTCCACTCATCTTTCTAGCTTACCAAATCTCCCAAATCCAAATTCCTCCCTTTAATCGACTCCTTTTCCTTTCCAATCCAAATATATATATATATAACAAAATATATGCATACTGTTATCCCGCTTTTTGACAAAGCCGTGATACCAAAATATCGATCAAAAACAAAAGACAGTTCGTCTCAGAGATTGGTTGTACTTCACTTCGCTATGGATATCGATGAATTTTGTCCGAGTCCGGATTGTGCCAGAATTGACAAGACATGATGAGCAAAGCTGTAGAAGCCAACGTTTCAAATTTCAAGCCAATCCGAGTTCGTATGCTCAAGATATGATGGATTTAATTTGAGAAAGATAGCCCTTGTTCGGTTCGAACCCATAGGATACCCCATAGATCGAATCGATGGACAGAAATTATGTTCAAATCCATTGATTCGACTCCACCTACTTCGAATCCATCACTTTGGAATACTTCGAATCCATGAAGTTCGTACCCATCCTCATGTCTCAGCTCGACTCCATCTAGTTCGACTCCATGCTACTTCGTGTCTATTGCGTTCGCACCGGTTAGAAAGGAATTAGCCTCGCGTCTACCTAGTTCGAATCCATCATCCTCGCATTAGTTCGAACCCATGAGATATAGCCGTGCCTCGAATCTATCAATATAGCAATAGTTCGAATCCACCCTCGTATGCCTTAGTTCGAATCCATCAGGTATATATTGCTTCGAATCCATGAGAAGTTCCTCTGCTTTGACTCCATCGGGCAAGCCCTCACTTCAAATCCATCCTCGCATGTCTATGTTTGAATCCATCCAAAACCCTTTCTCGTTCGAATCCATCAGAGTATTCCTATCTTCGAGTCCGTCAAGCTGAAACCCTTCGAATCCATGCAGTTGTAGGGACTTCGACTCCATCTAATAACTGTCTTCGAATCCACCCTGTTGAGGCAAATTCGAATCGATTAATAGTGACTTGCCCTGATCGATTCGAAGGAGCATTGGTTCAATTAATACGAAGGAGGCACGTCTTCGAATCGATCACCTCGAATCCACCAAGTCCATGCAGCTAAAACCAAGGATTAGACCTAGTAAACTCGGAGGAAAAGGAGGATTGACCCGAAGCACACGGACCACATCATCATCTTCACATACAGAAGCATGGATTCGAACCTATGGATTCGAACCATTCGAACGAATCCGTAGGACGAGGAGCACCATCTTGAATCGATCATAACTCGAGATCTACAAGTCCACATGCTATGAAATTTTCACAGGAGCTTGCGTATACATAGAAGAATGTCCACGCCAAGTTTCATCATGGTTGGACACTTTCTCGATCGATTCGAACCAAGGGTCGAATCGATCCCAAAGTGGGCCCGGATTTCCAAAATTCGGCCGTATGGGCCCCCTCACGTGCCAGAAGTGGTCCCTCCGGATTTTAGGCGAAATATCAGCCTTCTGCAGCTATAAATAGAGCCTCAGGTCATTCAGAAAAGGGGATCGGAATTCTGAAGCGCCAAGACTCTACCAGATTCACTTCTACACCTTATCATCGTTGTTGCATTCGAGTTTCAGAGCTATAATCCATTGTAACTTGCTGTAACCACTGTAATCACCAAGAGAATAATCAATAAAGATAGAAAACTTCAAAGTGGACGTAGGCAAGATCCCCGAACCACTATAAATCCTGTGTCGTTTACTAGTTTTCTGTTGTTTCTGTTGAATGTTCATCATTTTTGTTATCTACAAATTTGTTATTTGTGACTGCGAACGGGCGCTTTCACGACTATTGGGTGTTTGTGGTCAATTTTGACGCAAACATTTTGGTGCTTTCACTGAGAACTGCTGATTCAGGATAATTTGAATTTGAAGGCTTAAAGATTTAGATCTAAGAACCATGACGAGACAATCGAGCAGAAGGCCAAGGCCAGAGAGAAGTGAACACCAAGGAAGTCAAGAGGCTTCTTTAGGAGCGAATCAAGCATCGATCTTCATCACTAGGGACGAGATGGAGACAATGATGAAGAAAGAGGAGGAGCTGATCCAAAGTTTGTTCCAACAGATAGGACAACTTGGAGCACAGAATAGAGAAGCGAATGGAGTTCAAAACGGAGCAGGACCATCCGACGTAGCACCTGAACTAGGGGACGTGCACATGGAGAATGTTGATCCAATCCCTGAGAGAGAGAGAGAGAGAGAGAGATGCATCTACCCAAGCTAGGAGTAGCAGAGGAGTGAACGGTCAGTCAAGGGGGCAAATCCAAGAATTCCCTCGTGGACTTGGGGGGCATGTTGAAAGTAATGAACGAAGATTGCATCTCGGTGACAACGACAGATTGGCGGAGATAGTTAGAAGAGCTATGAGAGGCGGTTTGATAAATAAAGATTTGGAGGATGTTAATAGGAGTCCTTTTACTCCAGCAATCAGACGAGCTAGGAACCCACCGGATTTCAAGTTACCATCATTAGACATGTATGACGGGAGAACAGACCCCAGGGTTCATCTAACGAAGTATATGAGACATATGGAAGTGCTGGGGGCATCAGAGGAGGTTATGGCCCGGTGCTTTCCATTGTACTTGATGGATATTGCAGCATTGTGGTTTAGACAATTGGAGAATGGATCCATCGGAACGTGGAATGGTTTAATTGAGAGATTTATGAGGCAATTCAGGGTTCACATTACAAGACCCAAGTATGCGATGACTTTGGCAACCCTAAAGCAGAAAGCCGGAGAGACCTTGAGGAGTTATCTAGCGCGATTCAATGCAGCAACAGCTTCGGTGGATCGAGCAGATCCATCTATGGTGGTGATGGCAGCTGTGTCCGGAGTAGCTGACGGCACATAGTTCAAAAACTCATTGACTAAAGATCCACCCGTGGATCTAGAGGAATTCTACAACGAGGCAGAAAAGTTTTTACGATTAGAGGATGCGAATGCAGAAAGAGAAGAAGGAGAGGGAATAGAAGTTTATGTGCTTAAAGAAAAAAAGCCTTTCGAAAAGGACTCAGACAAGGATAAAGGAAAACGAAAGGCTGAGGATTATAACGACAAGTCAAAGCGGCAACGAAGGGAGCCGCGATTCACCACTTACACCGAGCTGAATGAGAGTCTGGAGCAAATTTATCAGGATACCAAAGAGCAGGTTCCGTATTGTAGACCGATGCGAAGGGATCCAACTTCTGACGAAAGGAGATCAGAAAAGTTTTGTGTATTTCATGAATTAAATGGTCATAACACTAATGATTGTAGGCATCTGAAGGACGAGGTGGAAGGGCGTATCAGGAACGGTATGCTCCTTCAATATGTGAGGAGGCAAGCTTCAGCGGTGGAGCCGGAGCTTCCACCGTCTACATCAGCCAGGGGTGGCCCTGAACCGGGACACCGTTTGATCATCAATTGATTGAAATAACGATGGACAAGTCATAAGCTTCCCACTAATGCAATTAAACCATTTGCACATGTACGAGATCGCGAATGATCCCCAGGTATGCTCTGAATGATCATTGACCGTTTCGTAGTGGGAACTTACACTTTGACATCCTTACTTTGCTTTTGTTTCATTTTGATTTGGACATTTAGACTTGGTTTGTTTGGACATTTCTGTTTTAAAATTCATCTGTTGAATAGATATTTGATCCTGATAATTCTGAAATGGCTAAGATAGTTACACATGTACGGGGCCGCGAACCGTCCTTAGGCATGCTCTGAGATGGCGATAAACCGCCCTGACAAACGATCTAGGGACCCACGCGAACGTGAGCCTGGTATCGATAATACCAAGCCCTCCCGGGCACACTTTCTCGCCCCGAACGGCACCCGACTTCGAACAGTTACAACTCGCCACGAACAGCACCCGACCGCGAACGGTCACAAAAACGCCTCGAACGGCACACGATCGCGAACGGTCACAACTCACCTCGAACAGGCACTACTCGCCTCAAACAGGTACGACTCGCCCCGAATGGCACAACTCATCTCACCTCAAATGGCTCGATCGCGAACGGTCGTCATTTGAGGTTCGCCACTTGACCGTGTACGGTCGCACTTCACCTCAAATGGGTCGATCCCGAACGATCGTCATTGGAAGTCAGGCGCTTGACCATGAACGGTCACACTTCATCTCAAATATCTTGATCCCGAACGGTCGTTATTTGAGGTCACATAAAACTATAACTTCCTTTGCAGGACATCAGCAGGATATGAACGTCCAGCTCATGGCATTACAAAACACGCCTTCCTACCGCAAGGCGTGTTTCAAGAGGCAAGTGTTATCCCGCTTTTTGACAAAGCCGCGATACCAAAATATCGGTCAAAAACAAAAGATAGTTCGTCTCAGAGATTGGTTGTACTTCACTTCGCTATGGATATCGATGAATTTTGTCCGAGTCCGGATTGTGCCAGAATTGACAAGACATGATGAGCAAAGCTGTAGAAGCCAGCATTTCAAGTTTCAAGCCAATCCGAGTTTGTATGCTCAAGATATGATGGATTCAATTTGAGAAAGATAGCCCTTGTTCGGTTCGAACCCATAGGTTACCCCATAGTTCGAATCGATGGCCAGAAATTATGTTCGAATCCATTGATTTGACTCCACCTACTTCGAATCCATCACTTTGGAATACTTTGAATCCATGAAGTTCGTACCCATCCTCATGTCTCAGCTCGACTCCATCTAGTTCGACTCCATGCTACTTCATGTCCATTGCGTTCGCACCGGTTAGAAAGGAATTAGCCTCGCGTCTACCTAGTTCGAATCCATCATCCTCGCATTAGTTCGAAACCATGAGATATTGCCGTGCCTCGAATCCATCAAGATAGCAATAGTTCGAATCCACCCTCGTATGCCTTAGTTCGAATCCATCAGGTATATATTGCTTCGAATCCATGAGAAGTTCCTCTGCTTCGACTCCATCGGGCAAGCCCTCACTTCAAATCCATCCTCGCATGTCTATGTTCAAATCCATCCAAAACCCTCCCTAGTTCGAATCCATCAGAGTATTCCTATCTTCGAGTCCGTTAAGCTGAAACCCTTCGAATCCATGCAGTTGTAGGGACTTCGACTCCATCTAATAACTGTCTTTGAATCCACCCTGTTGAGGCAAATTTGAATCGATCAATAGTGACTTGCCCTGATCGATTCGAAGGAGCATTGGTTCAATTAATACGAAGGAGGCACGTCTTCGAATCGATCACCTCGTATCCACCAAGTCCATGCAGCTAAAACCAAGGATTAGACCTAGTAAACTCGGAGGAAAAGGAGGATTGACCCGAAGCACACGGACCACATCATCATCTTCACATACAGAAGCATGGATTTGAACCTATGGATTCGAACCATTCGAACGAATCCATAGGACGAGGAGCACCTCTTGAATCGATCATAACTCGAGATCTACAAGTCCAAATGCTATGAAATTTTCACAGGAGCTTGCGTATACATAGAAGAATGTCCACGCCAAGTTTCATCACGGTTGGACACTTTCTCGATCGATTCGAACCAAGGGTCGAATCGATCCCATAGTGGGCCCGGATCTCCAGAATTCGGCCGTATGGGCCCCCTCACGTGCCAGAAGTGGTCCCCCCAGATTTTAGGCGAAATATCAGCCTTCTGCAGCTATAAATAGAGCCTCAGGTCATTCAAAAAAGGGGATCGGAATTCTGAAGCGCCAAGACTCTACCAGATTCAATTCTACACCTTATCATCGTTGTTGCATTCGAGTTTCAGAGCTATAATCCATTGTAACTTGCTGTAACCACTGTAACCACCAAGAGAATAATCAATAAAGGTAGAAAACTTCAAAGTGGACGTAGGCAAGATCGCTGAACCACTATAAATCCTGTGTCATTTACTTGTTTTCTACTGTTTCTGTTGAATGTTCATCATTTTTGTTATCTACAAATTTGTGATTTATGACTGCGAACGGGCGCTTTCACGACTATTGGGTGTTTGTGGTCAATTTTGACGCAAACACATACCTACTAGAATTATAGATCTGAGAAGAGATTTGAATTAAGTAGAATATAGATTTATAATTATAAAATTTTACCCTTCCACAAAATCGATGCCCTCCTCTTCTTCTCTTATATTTTCCCCTTCAATATATATATATATATATATATATATATATATATGTATATATATATTTATAATTTCTAGAAGTAGTGGAGGAGAAAAAGGGCAGAGCTCTGCTACTTTGATCAGAAAATATGAGAAGAAAAGTGAGGGGTTAGGCCTATATTTATGGATGCTTGAATCAATCTTATTCGTTATATTTAAATTAATTAAATCTAGGTCATTAGGTTGAGGTTCAACCCTAGCCACCACCCTTTAACCGAGTGACCGCTCCCTTGTAGGCAGTCGACTGCTAGCGGATGACCGGGTTAAGGAGAGGGTCGACTAGTGGGGTAAACACGACTAATATTATTTATTTCATTTTATTCCTTTTTACTTTGTTTTGCTTTAAACACTCAAACGCTGATAACTTCTTCTTGTAATCTTTGATCGTGAAACTTCAAATATGAAAGTTGCTTTGAAAATCACCACAAACACAATGGTGCTAGTTTCATGACCAAATTTCGATGTTTTCTCGAATTCCATTTTTGAGTCTTATTAATTAATGTTTATTCTAAAGGGCATTGCAGTAGCAGTCTTCAATAGAAAATTCATCTCTTCGATTATATGGGGTTATTATCAAGGTCAACTCTTGTAAACTAAAAGATAGAGTCTCTGGCCAAAGCAGTATGGTTAATAATAATTGTTATATTTGAACCAAGAACTTTTTCTTTGGACTATTCAAATTGTATGCGGGCAATGTTGGAATTTTGACCAAAACCAAATTCTATAAGTCCAGATATGATATATTGCCGACGAAGAGAATTAGTATAAATAATTGTTACTACTGGGTACTGCTTATAATATGTAAAATTGAATTTTTCTAATAAAGATGTGTAAGCTATAGATTCTGTTAGAATTTCACACCACTAGCTAAGGTGATGTGTGAACATTAATATTCAAATAGTTCGATATTAACCACTGATTGAATTTACATATTTGAGTGGTACTACCGAAATGATGCATATATTGTATGAACCACATGATTTAATTAATTTAAGAAAATTGTAAATTAATTAATATTTATTAAATATTAATCATTAAAATTTTATTTTATTTGTTTGAGTACCATTTGTATTTAATAAAGTGTTTATATAAAAGTTATAAACATGTGTATCGTTATACGATGTTGGTAGATTATTTTAATTTGATTTGAATAGAATAAATACTAAGTAGGTTATCTAATTAATTAAATTAATAAATATTTTTGATATATTAATTACTAAAATTTGATTTGATTTGATTGAATACCATTAGTATTTAATAAAGTGCGTATATGAAAGTTATAAATAGGCCTATTGATATACGATGATGATAGAATGTTCAAATTGGATTTGCTAAGTGGTTTAAAAGTTTTAAGGGCTTTGTTGCACCTATTATGGTCGGCCATAGACAATAGATGGGGGATTTTTACTCAAAGGGCTTCTTTGTGTAGGATAATAAGTTTTAAGGACAATTTCAGGAAAAAGATAAATGAAGTTATCATTTTTAGTTATACAGAAATAATGATAAATGAATTTATCATTTTCCTATACAACTTAAAAAGATAATTGAATTTACCCTTTTCATGTAAATTGTCCTTAAAACTAATTATTCATAAGTGTTATCCTTAAAACTTATTACCCTGGAATGAGAAGCCCTTCAACCTAATTTCCATCAATAAATAATGATAAAGGATTTTGATGAGATTTAATTGGGATTAAATAGAGAAAGTTTTAAGGGAGGAAATTGAAAGATTTCAATGTTTCCTCTAAAACATATTCTCTCTTATTCATTTTAGAATAATCTTTAGACATTTCTCATTTATTTCTCTCCTCTTCCATCCTAGACGAAAATAATGGCTTCCAAATCCTAATAAAATTTAAAATCAAAATAAATAATAAAAAGGTGGTTTTCATCTCTCGATTCTTGCAAAATCCGAAGATCGATTCAACCTAGTCTGGGAGGATCGATTCATCGTTTTAAGTTGTTATTTTTCAGTACAATCCATAGTATCGAATTTAGCTTATTTACGTTACTTATGTGTTTGGATCCCATATGATACATCCGTTGTTTATGATTATCTTAGAACAAGTAATTCAAATCCTTTTATCTTAAATCTATTGAAAATATGTTGATTATGTTGATCTGATTCAAATTTGTTTTAGCTCTTCATCTCATCTCAAAATATGTTCCGTAGTATTGATATGATTTAGTCCTTCTTCTCCTTTGTTAATTTTTTGACTTTTTTGTGTTGTTTAGATTCATATGTTATTATCATGAATTTTCGTTTTCCTAATTTGTTTAATTCCTTTTCTATTGCATTGAAATTTTGTTAGTAAAAAACTAATTTTGATCTAGATCTATTTTATAATATTCATATTAATAAATATAAAATATCTACGTTAATAAATTAACTTTCATCTTAAAAACTATTTCCATTTGTTAAATGGTTACTATTTTGAGTACGAATGGTTTTGTTATTGTTTTAAAAAACTCATTTCAATCCATAATTTATAAATGGACCTTTGTGTAGATTCTGAATCCTTTATTTCTTTTCAAATTTTAAGTTATATGTATTTCCTTTTTAAATTAAAAAGTTAATTAAAATTTTGGCTTTAAATTCTATTGTGTATTTTCTTAATTTACAAATATTTATGTATAAATAATATTTTTAAATCTAAATTATTGGTTGCAATATGTATGTGTGTGTGTGTGTGTGTGTGTGTGTGTGTGTGTGTTTGTAGTAACATACATGTGTTTCTTTAATTTGAAATCACAACATGGACCTTGTGTTATAAATGCCATATTTATTATCAAACATTTCTGTAATTAAAAGCAAACCCACTATTGGTAATTTTAGATTTCAAATCATATAAGGTTGTCTAATATGTTTGTAATGTATACATATATAATTATATACTTCTTCACTTTTATTATGTATAAATATTTTTATATCAAAATCTTGGACAACAAAGGCATATTTCTTATCTGTAGCATGTGCACTTCATATAAACAAGGATATTTGATATACTTGTAAAAAACTACTAAATAAAATAAAATTACCCCTTTGTTCAAAAAATATTTTGATTAGATCTAAAATCCATTAGGCTTAGTAGACTTAATAAAGATCAAAATAGAAAAAAATTGAAATTCACCCATTTATTCTGTTTTCGACGGGCTCGGTTCCTGCACTTTCCTCCTTTCTTTACTTATTCAATCAATATCATTTCAAATCAACAATTGAACTCTTAAACATATATGCATGTAAAATTAATTTTGACCATTTTTACATTTTAAAATCGATAATTGACAAGTATGGATCGAATTTCTACTTAGGAAGGATTTTAAACTTAATTTTGTGCTTTTACACAAAAGTCCATTTACAAACTTTAAATTAAAATAACATGCGCACACATAAAAACATATACAATAAATTGCAACCTAGGTTTAAAATAAAAATAACATATATACGTGTAAAATTTTTAATTTAATATATGTGTTAATAAATAGAAAGGCTAACACTAAATTAGGAAGGATTTAGAAGTTTATGATATTTTGCACGAAAGTCCACCTTTTTTAAACAACTTTCAAACAAAAGTATTGTAACGACCTAGACATTTTAACAATTTAAGTAACATAATTAACTAAACTTTGTTTTGAAAATAAACAATAAAAATTTAGCAATGAAAATTTGATATTTGGTATGCGTCTATTAAAACATAGCAAGTGGCAGATTTTCACTTGAAAATATGGAAGTTTGTTTGGTTGTGAAATTTCAATTTAAAATTTAAATCTGTTGAAAATTGATGGAAATAAAATATTTTTGAAATCTGAATATTTTTATATCAGAAAAATGTAAATCATTTTCTAAGTGAGACGTAATATTTCATTTCGCCAATTTTGAAATGTTCTAGCCCCTTTCATCTTATTTTCGGCTATGTAGCAGCGAATATCGAGTTTTGATAAGAGGGTCGTATTACTCATATCTTTGTACTATTATATTCATCTCATTGCGCTGGTCTATACAGTAAATTAATTTGTACATTTCGGTGTAACGGTGAAATCTGCGAAATGATTAGTCGTATCGGTTTCGCATTTGGGTCCTTTGTGTTTTCTATGTCCATTCGTTTGTCCACTGGCTGAAACAAACAGACGTTTATTTTTAATAATTCATAAATTATTGTGCTTGATTTTTGACATTCCTATTGTTATATACGTATATATGATGGTTCGATTCTCTCTCTTCTTTTTTTATCCTGCCATAAAAAACAACAAAAGAATATACATTGCATTCTTATTTTTATAAACCTTCTCCTTCTTCTAGTAGAATTCGTCCTCTTTTCTTAGCAAACCCATCACCTTCCCATCATCGAAGCTTTCCCGCCTGTGCTCGAACAACCATCACCGTAGCAGACCCGCTTCCCTCCCATCGGCCATTACTCCGGCCCACCTAATCGTTGCTGCCAGAAACCTTTTCCTTCCTCTCTTTCATGCCAAGCCCTACATCGCAACCCTTTTCCATCACAATGGACGCAAGCAGCCTGCTCCTCCCCTATGTATCGCTTCCGGCCTCACCAACATAACACTTCCCCACAACCGCATCACCCAAGCAACCCAGCTAGTCTCCCCTCCAACCTTCTCCTTTCCCTGACCATCTTCCTCCACCAGCTCGCACACAAGCTGACAGCCCAGCCCTTCCACCGATTGCAACTCCACTTCATTCCTACCACCAATGCTTCACTATAGTTCGCCACCACGACAGCCATCTTCCAGACTTCGCCATCAGCCTAGACCTCACTCCAGCCTCCTTGCTTCCCCTGCTAATCCACCACAACACTAACCTGTCACCGAACCATCAGTCTTCCTCACGCTTAACCCTTTTCCACCGCAAACCGAACCACCAGGGCTCCACCTAGCTGCCGAACCAAACTCCAACTCCTTCATTGACTTACCCTGCAATCACGTCGAAGGTTGAACCAAGCAGTAGCCACTTCATTTTGCTGAGAAAACCCTATTCGCCACGTTCTCCTCATCGTAGTCTCTCTACTGTGTGTTGCAACAACCTTCGAAAGTTTCGAGCAAGCGTAGTTAGGTCTTCCCCTTATTGAGCAATAGACTCTTGCTCTTCTCTTTCTTTTATAAAATATATATATATATATATATATATATATATATATATATATATATATCTTGTTTTCATCATTCGCAACTCTCCTCTTCGCTGTCCAGCTTTGTCGTAGCAATCTTTGTTCACTTTGCCGCTACCTGGATCTGCATCCGAGTTGTCGTGTCTGTATACATATGTGTGTCCATATCCGCTTACTTATTCTTGATGTATATCTAGCCTCAAAAGGTGAATGATCACTCAGGATTAACATTCATATGTTTAATAAATTGATTTCACATGAAATGCTGATTTAATATGTTATTAAACTTGAATTGGTTAATAATTTAATCGTTAAATACGATATCTTAATACTTTAAAAAAAATACTATGTTAATTGACATTTGACACTAATTGACATGTTATTTTATTTAAATTGTTGTAGATTATATATGCTTGTCATTGCTATGTATGATATTTCATGTTATTTTATTGTTCTCACACTGCAAGTTTCCTGATAGTTAGGAATTCCCTATGGGTTGAAATGATACATACCTGAATGATTTTATAGATTAGGAAAAATCGTTATGGGTTGAAATGATAAACCCAAGCGGTTTTATTGAATTTGAAATTTTAGGATTGCGGTTTGAAATGATATATACCCATAAATATTAAATAGTTGCAGATTGAAAAGATAAATATTCATATCACTTGACCATAGGATAGAAAATTATATACGGACACCTTTGGTCTATTTTTGAACGATTTCCAAAAATCTTGAGAGAAGAAAAATATATGAGTTAGGATTTTAAAAAAAGATATAGAGATTATATTTTAATATATGTTTAAAATTCATATTTTTAAATTATATGTTTGGAAATATAAATTTATAGGCTAAGTTTGGAAAAATGTAAATTTTAAGATTTTACTTATATTTTTATTATTTTTAAAATATATAAATAAGATTTAAAATTAGATTTAATAATAAGATTTAATTTAATAAAATTTAATATAATATAATAAAATTTACTTTAATAAGTATATATGTATAATATGTTTAAGTATTTATTTAAATTTATATTAATATTTCAAAATAGATTTTGTAATAACTTTAATAAATTAAGGTTGGAACGATAAATTTAAATTGATTTGAAATTTTATTTGTTTAAGAAGTGTATTTCAATAAAAATTGATTTGAAACTTATTAATTTAAAGATTTTGAAAGATATGATTTTTATAACTTGATAATTGGATTTTGATTAAAGGCGATTAAATGTATATTTTCAAATTTAAATATAATTGAAATTGAAGATTTAATATAGATTTAAATTTGTAATTTGAGATTTTATTTAAATGTTAAATAAAATTAAAGTTCAATTTTGAAATATAAATAAAATTTATCAAATTGAGTTATTGTAAACTATGTGGATATTTAAACTTTGGAACCTATTGAATTGAAAGTGGTCTAAATTTGTAGTTCAAACTTGGATTTGAAATCGATATAAATTAAAAATGGTTTTAATGAGAATTTGAATTGAACCTTCTACCTTTTTAATTGAAATTGTTGAACTAAGATTTATTTACATTGAATTTTGGAACTAAAGTTGATTTGAATTGATTTGTGAAATTGGAAGAAACAATTCTAATTTGAAACTAGTTTCGATATGAACTCTTTAAAAATATAAACTATTTTAATATATATTATTTTAAATTTATAAAAAAAATTTAAATATATATATATAAACTATTTTTAATATATAAATTATTTTAATTTATAACCTATTTTCAAATATAAACTAGTTTTATTGTATAATTGTTCCAATATATAAACTACTTTCAATATTCAAACCGTTTAAGTTGGTACCGTTATGATTTACATTTAATGGATTTAAATGCGAATACTTCGATATAATGGTTTAACCTATTTTGTAGTTATGATTTTGGAAATGAATATGATTCAAAGCGAATAATGACTTCGAAAATGAATATGATTTCAAAAGTGATATGATTTCGAAAGCGAATATGATTTCGAAAGTAGCATGATTTTGAAATGAATATGATATTTTGATAAGAAGTGTGAACATTTTGAAATGAAAATGACCATGGTGTGAAATAAGCGTTTGGTTGTTAAAGAGATCGGGATCAGATATTGTGTCACGACCCATTTTTCCGTATCGATTTAAACCGACTTTAAACCACTCTTGTCAGCTAAACTGCTCGGAAAGACGGATAATGAAAGAAAGAAAGAAGGTGGAAATAGAAAGAATATAGAAGGAAAGAGAACAACTCAGAATCTCACAGCGGATCGACCAAATTATAATATAAACAAATCTTCACGGGAAATCAAAACTGTTACTTTATATAACATATACAGGTTTTACATCAGAGTTACAACCACACAACTCGGTCAGTTATACCAACCCTGTCCTTACAACCTTAACCACACGACTAAACGGACTGAATATAAACATCTACGAGAATACGTTCCTGATCCAGCTTCTCTCCTGAACAACATCCACTCTTCCAGTTAAACCTGGAATACATATGCTCAGTCTGACCCGAGCATATAGGAAAACACCAAGCCCGGGCCAGTCTGGTAAACCAGCATGAGAAACACACTCAACTTGGTTGTTAAAGTTAGAAAATTCTGTGAAACAGAAGCATCTCGTAAGACCACGCCACAAATAAACATGTCGGGTTTTTACCTTACGATAGCTAAAATATTTGTTATTAAAATCCTCTGATATTATAGTAGGGTCTATATACAAATACTTATTAAAATAGCCGAAATTGTTACATTATTAAATTCCAGCTACTAGCCACAGAGTGGGTAATACAAACAAAACTCGTAAAAGCGCGTAGGGAGAATGGATTTCCAACCAATGACTAGGCACTTTGGTACCACCTGTCACATTTCGTGGCCTAGATCACTGTACCTAGAATTACTCCCAATCCCCTGCAACACAAGACCGGGACTACCCCTTACTGGATAATCCCGAGTAAGATCACCCCACGGTTAGGATCAGCAACCGCACCACTAAGCCGAAATAAAAAGGGACATCTAGACAGGGATGACCTTACCCTAAAATGGGTGCAACCCACCTAGCCTTGCTGCATAACCCCTGATTTTCAGTCATTCCTGGTTGATGAGGCTTGAGGCTAAGCGTTACCTTTTTAGAACATATCCCTTAGAATGCTCATCGCCCACCTGACGATGTTCTGAAAGCATTCATCCATACAAGTCCGTCCCGGGTCCGAACGGATCCAAAGGCACTACTCCTACTACATCCATTTTGGAATCACCTCAGGATTAGTAGCAACTAGCCCTTACACTTCACTGCTTCATCTTCGACTTCGAACTCATCTTTTTCACGAAAATGTACAGACTAGATCGAAGTAGTTTTCGAGAAATTAATCTCGATCCGGTCTCTTCGAAACGATCAGCGTATTGTCCAATATTGATAGTCGGTTATTTAACTATCAAATAGCTAACCAGTACAACCAAGTTATTTCCCATTGTAACCATTAAGCCTTGTTCACATTTTAAAAATCCTAGCAGAATTAAGAAAGCTCATATACTGGGTAGTTATAAATTTCAAACAACTTCTTTCCAAATCATACTTGTAAAATTTCTAAATACATTTCTTTGGTAACTTAAATAAAATACTCTTCCTTTTTTTATAAAAGTTTCCATAAAATATTATATTAAAGGATAAATACTTAAATTCTAAATAAATATAACTTTTTTCAAATAATTATTACAAAAATATTATTTTATACTTGAAATTGTTCAATTAATACATACTTATAACAAATTATACCTTTTAAAACGATTTCCACAATAATATATAAACTACATTTGATATTTTCAAAATATTTATTAATTATTTTAATACATTCTAAAATAATATTTATTTTTAAAACAAAACTAGGTTCAAAATCAATTAAAAAAAGAATAAGGCTTATCAGTCTCAACGGTACTTATCAATTCACCATTCACATTTCACAGTTTCAAATATTCAAATCAATCAGCTTCAATAGATCGATTCACATTATATTCTCAAATATAATTAACAGGGAAATACAAATATGTGTATGAATAACTGATCATAAATAAGCAATGCTAGTAACAACTATACAGATAATATCAGATAGATGGCTTATACAATCCACAAGAGTTAAATTTTACTCTTCAGTGGAATGGTGTCAGCTTCCGCTGTCCGGATTTCAAACAGCTTGAATAATCTACTATTAACACATATATTCAGTTTGGAATCATCTTGACAGATAAGCCGTGTAAAATTATACAAGGGCACTTATGTTCAAATGGTATTTTAATTCTGCCTGTAAAGTCTGTAAAATTTTCTTATTTAATCTTCACAATAGATCGTACAACGGCGTACATCCATTGATATGAACAATCTTCTTAATAACACTTTATTTTGTGGGAAATTAAATAATTATTATAAAATTACTTAAGAATTTGCGTTAATTCCAAAAGTATAACATTTGTTTATTTTTTCCTTAATTATTTCAATTATACTTCACTTTATCCCAAAAATTCAAGTATAATAAATAAATTACTGTTTTAAAAAGCTTGAATAGTTTGAAATAAAATAATTATTCTTAACTACTTTAAATAGACTTAAAGTAGACAAATTTATTACCTTTAAAATAAATTCTCCGTCTAAAACTTAAGTAAATTTTTTTTAATATAAAGGTGATTGATTCAACACATATACCTTAAACACTTGTATGTTACATGCTTTGTGGAACAATTCGTTGCAAATTTCCCTGTATTATAATTATATCTTATATTATTTAAAACCAGCTTCTAAATCACACCAAACCTATCGGCCCAAGCCCAAATCCACAGTTAAAAATAAACAACGCCCGAAACTTATTTATACTCCACTCAAACGGGCCGTAGCCGAAAAATTGCTTCTCCTCAAATCCTTCTGCTTCCCATTACCAGATTCCATCTCCAACATCGGTAACACAGCCAAAACGACCAACTCAAAGCAACAACCCAAGCTCAATAAATTCGAGCATCACCCCGAAGATAGCTTGACACCATCACCGATCGAACGCAATGTCAAACACGAACCACCACACCTGGATCACTCGTGCATAGTGATGTACGTGCACATGCATAACCTCATCATTGACCATCACATGCAGTGACATCCAAGCCTAATCACACCTCATTTCCAGATCCCATTCGATATCTCACCGTAGTCCCTCGACCATCTGATCGAAAAATCAATCAACGGCCAACTTCCAGAAACCAGACATATCCAACGTACCCCCACATTTTTACACACCGCTACAACCACCAGCTAATAACTGGCACGCCGCCTATCACAATCGAGAGCCCATCCATTTCTCTTACTTCCTACCCAAAATCAAAGGAGTCGGTCGCCACATCAATTCTAAAATCAACTCCATTCCCACCATTACCCAAAACTTCACTAAACCCTAAATTTGATTCGAACAACCGAACCAAACCCAAAATCAATAAACGGCCATGGTAGATGCCTCCATCATAATCACCTACTCCTATCAGAACAGACCACATCACCCCTTTTCGATGAAATCGTCGGAAAAATATTTTTGAGTGAAAACCGATCATCTAACAATTTCTCAAAATATTCAACACAAAAAATTAAAATTTCACCACTAAAATTCATATTTTCTTACAAGAATCAAGATTACATGCTTGAATCTTAGAAATAAAAACATTGAATTTTGACCAAAATTGGATTACCCACTGTAAAACAAGACCCTATTGATCTACACAGCATATTCCTACACGAATCTATTTTTTTCACAGACTATATTAGAAAGTACACAAACTCCTAGTTTGCATCAACATGAAATATAGACTAGGTGAAAAGATTTAGATTTTTGAAGGCTAAGTGAACATTATTTTTACTATAATGGAGAAAATTTCTATTTACAGGTTTTGAAAATTTAGTTTCTCACCTTCCACATTGATTCCAGATGCTTCAGAACTTGAAGTTGAAATCTTGACTAAAATTTGAAATTTGAAATTCGAACTGCTCCTTTAAAATTTTTGTGTTTTGAATTTGAACAGCAATCACATCAGAATGTTTCCTTCTTGATATACAGAACACTGTTTTTCTTCTTACCCTTAAAACTTTGATCTTTAATTGCTTAAGAAATTTAAACAGAGCTTTGTTTTCGAATTAGGCTCTACGATTTCAAACAACTCGACCTAAGGTTGCTCAGATATATACATGTAGCTGCAGTCAAGGATAATGAACAGAGTTGACATATTGTTAGATGGAGTTGCCATTTTGTTAGCTGAGGTTGATATTTTCTTTTTTGTTGAAAAGATTGTGAAAAGAATGTGGATTTTTTTGTTATATATTTCCTCCTTTGGTCAGACAAATTACTGCCGCGTGTATACAATTGTTATTTGTTTGTTTCCAGATACTTAAGTTAACCGGTTTCCTTTTCTTTTTACTTATTACTAATCTTCCTATCTATGTTGCAGCTTTCTTTGTTTACAAAAATGTTTGTATATAGGTTTGAACAAAAGACAAATATGTGTATGTATTATATTTAAGTGATGGATGAAAATAATCCCTTGGCTGCTGAAATAAATGTTTGATTTTTGGGGTGAAATGAAAATCGAAAAGTATTTGAATTAGTGTTTTTTGGTTTTTACTATATCTTGCCAGACAAGCTGCTGCAATGCATCTTTTATTTCTTTCCATCTTACTTGATTTGGATTTATATTTATTTAATTATTTATTGTTTCTTTTGATAAGATAAATATTTTCTACTTGTTACTGTTCTCTGGTTTCTTACTTACAGTAAATAATTTTACAGCCTTCCTCTTATCATATATTTTATAATAACGTAAACCATACACTATTAAAAGCGTATGCAAGTCTATTCAAGATTTTAAATAGCTCATAATTCACATTATTTGACAAAGTAATATTTGTATTGTTTCTATATATTTAAAAATGAAAATGAAAATGAGAAACTATATTGAAATAACACTTCTTAATTAATTTATCTTATAAATATATGTGTTAATTTAAACAAAGACTACAAAATAGCTGAAATCTTTGCTTTTGACTTATTTGAAATTTGCATTTGTCATTCATACAGTGAAATAAAGGTGAAAACTAGTAAATTAAAATAACTTCTTGTCTCATTTGTTTTATAAAAATACATATGGTTTTTAAATAGAATGTAACATTCTATGTTAAATACCTCATATACATATGTTATAAAATAGAATAACTTTCAATATTAAATACTCGATGTGTTATGAAACTTCATAGTGGTATATATATATATATATATATATATATCTTTTTTTTAAATCCTTGTATATATAATCATATCCACAATTCCATTTATAATATAGACATATATTATATATAAATATATTAAATCATTTGTTATCTATGTGTATATAGTTTCTCCCAATTATATATACACAACCTCGCTTTATTATATTTAAGTGATTGTTATCCACTTAAATTTATTTATAACGTTTTATCAATTAAGTATTATAAAATTCCTCATTCAATGTGTATATAGTTTCTTTCCAATTATTTATTTGATTCATATACACATCTATTTATTTATAACATTCCGTTAACTTGATATTTTAAATTTTCTTTTTAACTTATCATTACACATTCACACTTTTCTAATTCAATATATATCATTATTTTAGAAATCTTAATACTTCTATTTGGTTAATATAGACAACAATTTATATATATATATACCGAAATCAAAAATTTCACTTTTACTTCATTATGAATTTTTATCCAAATTTTATATACATCTCAATTTAATTTAATGCCATGCATTCCTATTCTCATTTGTGTAACTTTATTGTTTCCGATATATGTGACTATGAGCATTTGATTTTAATAAATTTAAATTCTCTAATATAGTTTATCTTTTAGAGTAAAATATACATATTTAATCTTTAAACAAAATTCACATATTGAACCATGGAAAACATGTATTTCTTTTTCTTACTTCAGTAGGAATACAAGGATCTTTAAACAAAATGTATATATGTAAGAAATTCCATTTAAACCATTCTATAATTTAATATATATTTGAAAATTCAAATTATATTGTAACGACCCGTAAATTTTAGCGGTTTGTTTATCTAATTAATTGGAAGTTAGTGAGATTTTAAAAATAAAATTTTGAAATAAAAATTTAATATTTGAAATGCGTCTAGTTAAACATAGAAACTGGTAAATTTTCATCCAAAAATATGAAAGTTTATTTTCGTGCGTGATTTTATTTCAATTTAATCAGTTAAGAATTAATGAAAATAAAATATTTTCAAAACCTAAATATATTTATATAGAAAAATTGTAAATCATCTTCTGAGCAAGATGTCAATTTTTGTTTTTCCAAATTCGGACTTTTTTAGCTCCGTCGATCTTAATCTTTTGCATTTTTGCTGCATTTTCCGCTAGTAGAAAATTCAAATTTTATAATTAAATCGTACCACTGATACCTGTATACCGTTTTGATCGTCTCATCGCGCTGAGTACAGTGGTATATTCATTTCTGTTTTTCGAACCCTGATGTTTTGTGAAATCAGTATACCAGTCACTATATCGATACCGTTTAAACCTTTGAACTTCACGTGACCATTCAAATTTCTACGGTACAAATCAATAACCTTTAGCCTTTTCCAATTCCCAGAATGCAAGCTGTGTTTTATCTATTCCCTGTGTCAATTTTCATATGATGGTTGTCCTTTCATTCCTCTTTGGCTTCCTCTCTTTCTTTCTGTAAAGAAAATATAATAAAACATTATATATGAAGTTCATGTATATTTGTTGAAGCACTGCACGCCTCCTTTTCCCCTAGCACCCACTCTCGCATCTTACCCCTTCAGCCCGCCACCCCTTCCTTCGACCAAACGCCTTCAACCCTTCCCTATCCGTGCCCATCTCTGCGTCAAACCCAGATCTGCCGACCCAATCTCCGAACTCCGAACCCAAACACCAGCAGTCAGCGTCCATCTCCCCTTCCCCATCATTCTCCACACACCTCCTCACAGCTGGTCATCCATGCGTAGACCATCACACGCCACTCCTCCGCTATAGCCGCAGCCTTAACCTTGTCACAAACCCCTCCGAGCACCCATCTCTACTTGCCTTCTCACAGCCCTTCTTCCCTCGGCTTCAACCACCTTGGCTTCTCAAAATCCGAGACCCATCACCCCCTCACCTTGCAATGCCTCCCCACTGTGCTCCTCCATCTTGACTGTCGTATCACCATCACGCGACCTTGAACCCAAGCACCTAAGGCCTCAGATCCTTCCACCTCGTCATTCACCAAGCTTGACCCAGGCCGAACCACCCAAACCCTTTGCCTTCCACTGCACCGCCTCTTTCTTCTTCTTTGTATTGGGTTAGTTTATAAATTCTATATGTTTATGTTTTGTTCTTTTATATCGTTGCTTATGTAAACATGCTGGGTTGCATACAAGCTCTGTAGCTTTAGTCCTTTACCTTGTCAGCACTTGCTTATAAGAAATTTATTCACAAATATATTATAACTATATGCTTGGGTCCTATTTTTATCTCATATATATAAAGTATAAACTTGTATAAAGTTTTGTGACTTTTGTCTGTTGTTCTGATCAGAGAAAATATTTTCCAAATATAGCAATGGTTGTAGGTTATACGTTAGTTATTGTATATTAGTAATATGACAGCCTATGCAAATATTATGTTTGCACACACACACACACAAATATATATATATATATATATATATATATATATATATATATATATATATGCGTTCACTCTTTATGTATGGATTCTGTAAATATTTGTTGAAAGCTAATACATATCTTTCTGGTCATGTTAGAATTCTGAAACCTGTTATTTACATATAATCATATATTTTATATGTGAACTATAAAACTGTTGGTAAGTAAGTAATGTTAAGTATTGTGTGTTATAAACTATATATTTTAAAACCTGTTTTATATATATTTTCGTTAATATATATATACTGTTGAGCTTTGTAATATGAAGATGGTCCGGTTGAGTTTGGTTATATATAGCAGTTTATATCTAAGTATACAACAAAATATGTTATATATATCAAGTTTCAGGTTACATAAATCAATTGGTTTACAAATTGTTCTTATGTTATATATATACACACACACACACATATAATTTTAACATTCATCTTAATTTAAAATATTGAAATTAAATATGTAATATAGCAATAATGTATAGATGTTGACTTCGGTATATTTGTAATTTAAAAACAATGATTTTATTACAAGTTTAAAGTTCATATTTGATTTCAGTATATTATATGTTTGTGAAGTTTATATATCTTGGTTGCATATAATAGTTATATATATAACGACATGGGTTGGTTTCAAGTTCAATGGAAGGTTTTATTTTATGTTTGTATTTTAATAAAAAACAATAATCCTTAATTAAATATACATATTCTATTTTGGTATTCGTCCATAATTTGATATTGGTCTCATAGGATAATATAATAATACAATATTTTGTCTCTATCTAAATGATTCTAATTATCTCATCTATGTCTGCTATCAGCTTTGTCGAATTCATGCCAATCTTGCTTTGATTTGGAATTTGTGCTAGGATTCGTGACTCAATCTATCCTCTATCCTCGAAAGGTGAGCAATCACTCAAGATTAATGTTCTTTTATTTATTAAATTTGATTTTAATTGAAATGGCAATTGGAATATGTGGCTGTTAGTTATTTACACCGTTATATATATGTTATTACCTGTATCAGTTCACCTGTGACATCTGACCCCATTATCTGTTATTTATACGATGATAATCTAGTTTGGTTGATAAATGATTGAATGTTTGATGTTGATATTGGACGCTAAATTGTTAATGTATGAAGTGATAAATAATTTGAAACTGAAATTGACGTAGGAGTTAACAAATTTAAATTGATATATGTGTTGAATTTGATTAGATAAAATTTGTATAATATGACCCTCTTTAAATGTTTAATTACTTGACACGTAGAAATTTGGTTAAGTACACCTTGGACCATTGAATGTATGTTGTGTAAGTGGATGTAGTATAAAATTGAATAATAGATATCAAGTGAAAAACCGTATGAATGTTAATGTAATAATCTTTAATCTACATGAAATGATAGTGTAGATTCTTGGAATAATTATAATAATTTGCATAAATAACAAATGTAAATTAATACGATTATTTCAGGATTATTTAAATTAATTATTGGATTGTTATTGATTGTTGTTATTGCTTGTTTATTTACTTTGACACCATCCCAGTTATCACACTACAAGTTCCCTTTGCTATGCTTTGATTTTTGAATTGAAATGGAATCGGGTTGAAATGATAAATACCCAAATAAAACTTTGACTTAGGATAGAGAATTAAATAAACCCGATTGGTCAATAATTTGATTTAGAAATAAAATAAAGATTTTATTTGAATAAAATAATAAGGGTTTTAAACGAAGTTGGAATTTGAATTCTAGTGAAATTTAAATGTTAATATATAATAATATGAAACAAAATATTAACAAAGAAGTTGACGAAAGAACGTTGTTTTAAAATTAATTATTTAATAATTAAGTTTTGAAATTATTTAATAATTACGTTTTGAAATTATTTAATAATTAAATAAGATTGAATTATTTAATAATTAAATGAAATGGAATTCTTGATAAGAGAAATTGAACTTCGTAATAAGTGAAATTGAACTTCTTTAATAAGTGAAATTGAGTTATGTAATGATTAAGATTGAAAATTTGTTTAAAATAAATAAGTAAATAATTGAAATTGAATTTTCTTTAACAAGAAATAAAAATGTGATTTTTTGAAATTAATGTAAGACTTGAAATTTAAAGAATTGATTTGACGAATCTAATTTAGTTAAATTGGTAAGTTGATATAATGGAGTTGAACTTAAGTAATTGCATTAATAAATTGGAAATTAAATAGAAATTGCCTTGAATGATAAATTAACTTAACGAATATTGAATGAAATCGTTCAATGAATTTAAAATTGAATTGAATGTTAAATTAAATTAATTTAAACGATTACGGAATGAAACTTATATACGATCTTGAATCAATATTTGAATTGTTTTAAATAAAAATTGAAATTGAATTATAAGATGTTGAAATGTAAATTTGGAAGTTTTGAAACGTAAATTATGGAAATTGATATAGAATGACAAATGGAATCTTGGTTTACAAATTTTAATTGAAATTGAATTTGATTTGGTTTCGAAGTATGTTAAACGACCAATCGATGTAATAATTACGAAAGTTATTAAAGAAACCTGGATCGGTTATGGACATACTCTCTGTCTAGACCGAAAACCACTTTAATAACTATACGCGGAGTGTGATCCAGAATAAAGTGGTTGGAATGGTGTACATGATGACTGAAGAAAGAGAACGATAATGGATAGCCTTGACACTTGTGTCAAAATTGAAAATGACTAAAACAGGAGTCGTGCCGGGCCAAATGGGGTTAGCCACCTCGAGCGCACACTTCTTCGTAAACTACTCATTACTTGTTATTGATTGGTGCACCCTTGGAATTTTGGGAGTGTTGTTTCGCGGTGTTGCGATCGTTGCGGCGATATGTTTTCACCAGTCCTGATCAGGCAAACGGTAGTTTCACTACCTTGGTTATTGCCTCATGTGCCTTGTCATACTTGGATCCCTATATACACGACCACTACGAATTTGTTTTGTGTTATACCTATGGAGTACTCCCTGATGGGCCACTAGTTTACGGTGGAGTTTACAGTGTTGTATAGACTATGACACTTATATAAAATGTGTTAAGGGGGATAATGGTAACGCCTTCACACTATTTTGATACTTTATATTACTGATAGACATAATCTATTTAGCGTATATTACTACATATTAGATAGTTTATCGGATCCTTAGAGGATGGTTATTCCAACGTCCTTTGAGTTACTTGTATTTCAGTTATTATTTCACTTGAGCTGATTTATTGATATAAGAATGTTAATCCTGACTCGAGTGTTTTGTGTTTTGCTTTACGCTCGGGTCAAACTGAGTGTACCGGTATTCGAGACTCGCCTTTTGAGTTGAAGCTTCGCTTGGAGATCCAGCTATCTATCCAGCTTTAGGATATTCAGTTGATTCCGTGATGTATTCAGATATTGTATTTGACTATTGTATTCGAGACTTCTGTTGTATCTTATTTAACTCTATGATATATTTAGTAGCTTCATGAACTACTATCTTTTGTTTCCGCTGCATTTATTACTCTATGTCTGTGATCTGTGATTATTTATTTACTGTATATGTTCAGTTTTGCCAATTCTAAAATTAACAATTCGATATTTTAAATTATTTAAGTCCGACATGTGCGGATGCGAATAGTCCAAAATAGCGGGTTGTTACAGTTGGTATCAGAGCTTTGGCAGCTCTAGGGAAAACTTAGCATATAAGGTAAATGTATTTACAGAATCACTTTCATTCGGGTTTGAATCTCTCCCTTTTGACTCGATTCCTTTGAATTTTGGGACGTTCCCTTGGTTTCGAAATTCATTCTAGTCCCTCACTATTCGTTCTTCTGAATTCTGGAGTATACCATAACTCCACTTCGAATGATCTTTATAATGAGTTGGCGGTCTCACCAACATTCATATGAATTGTAAAAGGATGAAACTCATTTTCAATAGCATTGATTCACCGAAAATTTATATATATCCTCGGTTTAGATGCTAATATCTCTAGATATCCCAAATTCTATCTCTTGAGATCGGATGTGGATTTGCCTTAGAATTGCACATCGATCTAATTCTTGAAGTCACGGTTGACCCGCCCGTGAATTAAATAAGCTTATCCATCTCCAAATTCTATTATTGGATCATCTTGTCTTTTCTTTTGAACTTGTCTTCGAATCAGAATTCTCTTTAATTTGAGTCCATCAAATTCGAATCCTTATCCTTGCTTTGAAATCCATTCTCGTATCGTCAAGCGGGGAAGTGTATTTGTAAACTAATATTTAAAATGTTATATATAATGTGTTGTTTGAATTGTTGATGTTGATTTGGGTTTTTGATCGATTCGTCTGATCAACGTCATCGATAGGATTTCCAAAACACTTGAGTAGAACAAACTGACACAATATTGTTTTCAAATTTGGTAAACAAAATAGTTTTGTATGATCATACTATATATAAGTATAAATTTCTCTGGAATTAAATTGTTAATGAAGTTGTTGTAAGAAATGATAACATTTTATTTTCATATTTGTTTTGTAAACCATTGACTATTGCATAACATAAATGAATTTATAAAATTTGATTATAATTTGATTTGGAGTTTGTAATGAATTTAAATCAAGAATTTGAGAATTTAATTTTCGGTGGTTTCAAACTTTGGATCTAAATTTTAAATGCATATTATATAAAGTAATTTCAAATATAAATTGTTTCCAAAGAATTTTGAAATGTCTAAAATCATTGCTTTTTTCTCTGTCGCTGGAAAATAATTTCGGTGATGGCGGTCGCATCATCGATATTCATTTTCGAGTTTCGAAGTGGAGAGACTATTCTGTAGCCTTGCTACACTTTTGTTTTGAAATGAATTTGATTTGAATTTCTAAAAGTATGACTTGATTTAATATATATATATATATATATATTAGTATTTGATTTACATTTGAGTTGGATATATTATATGTATACAATTATCTCTAAATTGTTTGAAGTTAATTGGAAATTAATTCTTAAATTTAGGTAAAAGATAATTTCAATTATAAATGAAACCAAAATTTTGAATTAATATTTAAACTTGAGAGAATTGAATTAGAAATTTACTTGTATAATACTCGATTGCATTCGATATAACTTACCTAAATTGCTCAAAAAGTTAACTATGTAATTGGATAGTATACAATATAAATTGTCTTTAGGAAAAAAAAATTGAGTGCATATAAAAATGTTATACACTTAAAGTTTAATTATAAAATGGTTAATAGAGATAAATAGAATACTAGGTTAGTTGAATAATAAATGGATTAATAAAATAAACTATTGTTAGAAATAAATTTTGTAACAAACAATGATAAACAGAAAATAAACCAAGTTAATGAAATTCCTTGAGTTTAAAGTCAATTGTTGAATATAAATTAATTTAAATTGAAATTTATAAGGTTTAAATTAATGGTTTTATTTTGTAATTCAAGTCTATTTTCTTCTGGTTGTTTCTATTCTCCTAACTCCTTCCTTTTCGGGGACGAAAAGTTTTGAGTGGGGAAGAGTGTAACGACCCGTAAATCTTAGCGGTTTGTTTATTTAACTAATTGGAAGTTAGTGAGATTTTAAAAATAAAATTTTGAAATAAAAATTTAATATTTGAAATGCGTCTAGTTAAACATAGCAACTGGTAAATTTTCATCTGAAAATATGAAAGTTTATTTTCGTGTGTGATTTTATTTCAATTTAATCAGTTAAGAATTGATGAAAATAAAATGTTTTCAAAACCTAAATATTTTTATATAGAAAAATTATAAATCATCTTCTAAGCAAGACGTCATTTTTTGTTTTTCCAAATTCGGACTTCTTTAGCTCCGTCGATCTTAATCTTCTGCGTTTTTGCTGCATTTTCCGCTAGTAGAAAATTCAAATTTTATAATTAAATCGTACCATTGATACATGTATATTGTTTTGACCGTCTCATCGCGCTGAGTATAGCGGTATATTCAATTCTGTTTCTCGAACCCTGATGTTTTGTGAAATCAGTATAACGGTTTCCATATCGATACCCTTTAAACCTTTGAACTTCACGTGACCATTCAAATTTCTAAAGTACAAATCAATAACCTTTAGCCTTTTCCAATTCCCAGAATGCAAGCTATGTTTTATCTATTCCCTATGTCAATTTTCATATGATGGTTGTCCTTTCATTCCTCTTTGGCTTCCTCTCTTTCGTTCTGTAAATAAAATATAATAAAACATTATATATGAAGTTCATACATATTTGTTGAAGCACTGCACGTCTCCTTTTCCCCTAGCACCCTCTCTCGCATCTTACCCCTTCGGCCCGCCACCCCTTCCTTCGACCAAACGCCTTCAACCCTTCCCTATCCGCGCCCATCTCCGCATCAAACCCAGATCTGCTGACCCAATCTCCGAACTCTGAACCCAAACGCCAGCAGCCAAAGTCCATCTCCCCTTCCCCATCATTCTCCATACACCTTCTCATAGCTGGTCATCCATGCGTAGACCATCCCATGCCACTCCTCCACTATAGCCACAGCCTTAACCTTGTCACAAACCCCTCCGGGCACCCATCTATGCTTGCCTTCTCATAGCCCTTCTTCCCTCGGCTTCAACCACCTTGGCTTCTCAGAATCCGAGACCCATCACCCCCTCACCTTGCAATGCCTCCCCACTCTGCTCCTCTGCCTTGACTGTCGTATCACCACCACGCGGCCTTGAATGCAAGCACCTGAGGCCTCAGATCCTTCCACCTCGTCGTTCACCAAGCTTGACCTAGGCCGAACCACCCAAACCCTTTGCCTTCCACTTCACCGCCTCCTTCTTCTTCTTTGTATTGGGTTAGTTTATAAATTCTATATGTTTATATTTTGTTCTTTTATATCATTGCTTATGTAAACATGCTGGGTTTTCATACAAGCTCTGTAGCTATAGTCCTTTACCTTGTCAGCACTTGCTTATAAGAAATTTATTCACATATATATTATATAACTATATGCTTGGGTCCTATTCTTATCTCATATATATAAAGTATAAACTTTTATAAAGCTTTGTGACTTTTGTCTGTTGTTCTGGTCAGAGAAAATATTTTCCAAATATAGCAATGGTTGTAGGTTATACGTTAGTTATTGTATATTAGTAATATGACAGCCCATGCAAATATTATGTTTGCATATATATATATATACACACATATATATATATATACATACATACATACATACATACATACATACATACATACATACATACATACATACATATATATATATATATATATATATATATATGCGTTCACTCTTTATGTACGGCTTCTGTAAATGTTTGTTTGAAAGCTAATACATATCATTCGGGTCATGTTAGAATTTTGAAACCTGTTATTTTCATATAATCATATATTTTATATGTGAACTGTAAAAATGTTGGTAAGTAAGTAATGTTAAGTATTATTTATTATAAACTATATATTTTCAAACCTGTTTTATATATATATATTCGTTAATATATATATACTGTTGAGCTTTATAATATGCAGATGGTTTGGTTGAGTTTTGTTATATATAGCAGTTTGTTTATATCTAAGTATACAGCAAAATATGTTATATGTATCAAGTTTCAGGTTATATAAATCAATTGGTTTACGAATTGTTCTTATGTTATATATATACATATAATTTTAACATTCATCTTAATTTAAAATATTGAAATTAAATATGTAATATAGTAATAATGTATAGATGTTGACTTCGGTGTATTTGTAATTTGAAAACAACGATTTTATTACAAGTTTAAAGTTAATATTTGATTTCAGTGTATTATATGTTTGTGAAGTTTATATATCTTAGTTGTATATAATAGTTATATATATATAACGACATGGGTTGGTTTCAAGTTCATTGGAAGGTTTTATTTTATGTTTGTGTTTTAATATAAACAATAATCTTTAATTAAATATACATATTCTATTTTGATATTCGTACATAATTTGATATTGATCTCATAGGATAATATAATAATACAATATTCTATCTCTATCTAAATGATTCTAATTATCTCATCTATTTCTGCTATCAGCTTTGTCGAATTCATGCAAATCTTGCTTTGATTTGGAATTTTTGCTTGGATTCGTGACTCAATCTATGCTCTATCCTTGAAAGGTGAGCAATCACTCACGATTAATGTTCATTTATTTATTAAATTTGATTTCAGTTGAAACGACAATTGGAATATGTGGTTGTTAGTTATTTACACTGTTATATATATGTTATTACCTGTATCAGTTCGTCTGTGACATTTGACACCATTATCTGCTATTTATACGATGATAATCTAGTTTGGTTCATAAATGATTGAATGTTTGATGTTGATATTGGACGCTAAATTGTTAATGTATGAAATGATAAATAATTGGAATTGAAATTGACGTAGGAGTTAACAATTTGAAATTGATATATGTGTTGAATTTGATTAGATAAAATTTGTATAATATAACCCCCTTTAAATGTTTAAATACTTGACACGTAGAAATTTGGTTAAGTACACCTTGGACCATTGAATGTATGTTGTGTAAGTTGATGTAGTATAAAATTGAATAATAGATATCAAGTGAAAAAGCGTATGAGTATTAATGTAATAATCTTTAATCTACATGAAATGATAGTGTAGATTCTAGGAATAATTATATTAATTTGCGTAAACAACAAATGTAAGTTAATACGATTATTTCGAGATTATTTAAATTAATTATGGATTGTTATTGATTGTTGTTATTGCTTGTTTATTTACTTTGACACCATCCCAGTTATCACACTGCAAGTTCCCTTTGCTATGCTTTGATTTTTGAATTGAAATGGAATTGGGTTGAAATGATAAATACCCAAATAAAACTTTGACTTAGGATAGAGAATTAAATAAACCCGATTGGTCAATAATTTTATTTAAAAACAAAATAAAGATTTTATTTCAATAAAATAATAAGGGTTTTAAATGAAGTTGGAATTTGAATTCTAGTGAAATTTAAATGTTAATATTTAATAATATGAAACAAAATATTAACAAAGAAATTGACAAAAGAACATTGTTTCAAAGTTAATTATTTAATAATTAAGTTTTTAAATTATTTAATAATTATGTTTTAAAATTATTTAATAATTAAATAAGATTGAATTATTTAATAATTAAATGAAATGGAATTATTGATAAGAGAAATTGAACTTCGTAATAAGTGAAATTGAACTTCTTTAATAAGTGAAATTGTGTTATGTAATGATTAAGTTTTGAAAATTTGTTTAAAATAAATAAGTAAATAATTGAAATTGAATTTTCTTTAACAAGAAATAAAAATGTGATTTGTTGAAACTAATGTAAGACTTGAAATTTAAAGAATTGATTTGACGAATCTAATTTAATTAAATTTGTAAGCTGATTTAGTTTAGTTGAACTTAAGTAATTGATTTAAAAAATTGGAAATTAAATAGAAATTGTTTTGAATGATAAATTAACTTAACGAATATTGAATGAAATTGATCAATGAATTTAAAATTGACTTGAATGTTAAATTAAATTAATTTAAACGATTACGAAATGAAACTTATATACGAACTTGAATCAATATTTGAATTGTTTTAAATAAAAATTGAAATTGAAATTGAATTATAAGATTTTGAAATGTAAATTTGGAAGTTTTGAAACGTAAATTATGGAAACTGATATAGAATGACAAATGGAATGTTGGTTTACAAATTTTAATTGAAACTGAATTTGCTTTGGTTTTGAAATATGTTAAACGACCAATCGGTGTAATAATTATGAAAGTTATTAAAGAAACCGGGATCGGTTATGGACATACTCTCTGTTTAAACCGAAAACCACTTTAATAACTGTACGCGGAGTGTGATCCAGAATGAAGTGGTTGGAATGGTATACGTGATTACTGAAGAAAGAGAACGATAATGGATAGCCTTGACACTTGTGTCAAAATTGGAAATGACTAAAACAGGAGTCGTACCGGGCCAAATGGGGTTAGCCACCTCGAGTGAACACATTTCTTTGTAAACTACTCATTACTTGTTATTTATTAGTGCACCCTCGGAATTTTGGGAGTGTTGTTTCGCCGTGTTGCGATCGTTGCGGTGATGCGTTTTCACCAGTCCGAATCAGGCAAACGGTAGATTCACTACCTTGGATATTGCCTCATGTGCCTTGTCATACTTGAATCCCTATATACGCGACCACTACGAATTTGTTTTGTGTTATACCTATGGAGTACTCCTTGATAGCCCACTAGTTTACGGTGGAGTTTACAGTGTTGTATAGACTATGACACTTATATAAAATGTGTTAAGGGGGATAATGGTAACGCCTTAACACTATTTTGATACTTCATATTACTGATAGACATTATCTATTTAGCGTATATTACTACATAGTAGATAGTTTAACGGATCCTTAGAGGATGGTTATTCCAACGTCCTTTGAGTTACTTGTATTTTAGTTGTTATTTCACTTGAGTTGTATTTATTGATATAAGAATGTTAATCCTGACTCGAGTGTTTTGTGTTTTGCTTTACGCTCGGGTCAGACTGAGTGTACCAGTATTCGAGACTCGCCTTTGGAGTTGGAGCTTCGCTTGGAGATCCAGCTATCTATCCAGCTTTCAGATATTCATACTCAGACTTAAAGGAGCAACTCGCTCGAACCTTGGTATCCACTCAACCTATGCTATGATACCACAATGTCACGACCCATTTTTTCGTACCGAGTTAAACCGACTTTAAACCACTATTATCAGCCAAACCGCTCGGAAAGACAGATAATGAAAGAAAGAAAGAAGGTAGAAATAGAAGAAGATAGAAGAAAAGAGAACAAATCAGAATCTCACAGCGGATCGACCAAATTATAATATAAACAAATCTTTACATGAAACTAAAACTGTTACTTTATATAATATATACAGGTTTTACATCAGAGTTACAACTACACAACTCAGACAGTTATATCGACCCTGTCCTTACAACCATAACCACATGACCAAACAGACTGAATATAAACATCTACGAGAATACGTTCCTGATCCAACTTCTCTCTTGAACAGCTTCCGCTCTTCTAGTTAAACCTGGAATACATATGCTCGGTCTGACCCGAGCATATAGGAAAACACCAAGCCCGGGTCGGTCTGGTAAACCAGCGTGAGAAACACACTCAACTTGATTGTTAAAGTTAGATAATCCTTTGAAACAAAAGCATCTCGTAAGACCACGCCACAAATAAACATGTCGGGTTTTTACCTTACGATAGCTAAAACATTTTTTATTAAAATCCTCTGATATTATAGTAGGGTCTATATACAAATGCTTATTAAAATAGCCGAAATCGTTACATTATTAAATTCCAGCTACTAGGCATAGAGTGGGTAATACAAACAAAACTCGTAAAAGCGCGTAGGGAGAATGGATTTCCAACTAATGACTAGGCATTGGGGTACCACCTGTCACAATACGTGGCCTAGATCACCGTACCTAGGATTACTCCCAATCCCCTGCAACACAAGACCGGGATTACCCCTTACTAGATAATCTCGAGCAAGATCACCCCACGGTTGGGATCAGCAACCGCACCACTAAGCCGAAATAAAAAGGGACATCTAGACATGGATGACCTTACCCCGAAATGAGTGCTGCCCACCTAGCCTGGCTGCATAACCCCTGATTTTCAGTCATTCCTGGTTGATGAGGCTTGAGGCTAAGCGTTAACTTTTTAGGACATATCCCTTAGAATGCTCATCGCCCACCTGACGATGTTCTGAAAGCATTCGTCCATACAAGTCCGTCCTGGGTCCGAACGGATCCGAAGGCACTACTCCTACTACATCCATTTTGGAATCACCTCAGGATTAGTAGCGACTAGCCCTTCCACTTCACTGGTCCATCTTCGACTCCGAACTCGTCTTTCTTACGAAAATGTACAACCGAATCGAAGTGGTTTTCGAGAAATTAATCCCGATCCCGGTCTCTTCGAAACGATCAACATACTGTCCAATATTGATTATCGGTTATTTAACTATCAAATAACTAACCAATACAACCAAGTTATTTCCCATTTTAACCATTAAGCCTTGTTCACATTTTAAAAATCCTAGCAGAAATAAGAAAGCTCGTATACTGGGTAATTATAAATTTCAAACAACTTCTTTCCAAATCATACTTATAAAATTTCTAAATACATTTCTTAGGTAACTTAAATAAAATACTCTTCCATTTTTTTATAAAAGTTTCCATGATATATTATATTAAAGGATAAATACTTAAATTATAAATAAATAAAACTTTCATCTCAAATAATTATTACAAAACAAGTATTTTATACTTGAAATAGTTCAATTAGTACATACTTATAACAAATTATACCTTTTAAAACGATTTCCACAATAAGATATAAACTACATTTGATATTTTCAAAATATTTATTAATTCTTTTAATAATTCTAAAATAATATTTATTTTTAAAACAAAACTAGGATCAAAATCAATCAAAAAAAGAATAAGGCTTATCAGTCTCAACGTTACTTATCAATTCACCATTCACACTTCACAGTTTCAAGTATCCAAATCAATCAGCTTCCATAGATCGATTCACATTATATTCTCAAATTTAATTAACGGGGAAATACAGATACATGTATGAATAACTGATCATAAATTAGCAATGCTAGTAACAACTATACAGATAAAATCAGATAGATGGCTTATAGGATCCACAAGAGTTAAATTTTACTATTCAGCGGAATGGTGTCAGTTTCCGCTGTTCGGATGTCAAACAGTTTAAATAATCTAATATTAACACATATATTCAGTTTGGAATCATCTTGACAGATAAGCCGTGTAAAATTATACAACGACACTTATATTCAAATGGTATTTTAATTCTGCCTGTAAAGTCTATAAAATTTTCTTATTTAATCTTCACAATAGATCGTACAACGGCGTACATCCATTGTGTGACGCCCCACCTATATGATCACAATAACAAAGGTTATTATAAGGAATAATGTTTGCTATTGCGTAGAATAAGGCTTGTTAGAAGTGACCATCCGTAAGTTATGCCTTAGATATGTATTGATTACATCGATAGGAGTTGTGTAAATTACTCTCAAAGATATATTCAATCCAAATCTAAAACGAAACTACGGTGGCTAAAGAAAAATTATATAATCACATCAAAATAGAAATATCAGATATATAGCGGAAGATAAGTCTGGATACATGCTACAATAATTGATGGTTCACATAAACCAAATGTACATTTACATGTCATAAACATACATGAGACGAGAGTCAATACACCAAAAGAAACACCTCGAAGCTAGGAAAATGATGAAGTGAAATCCCAAAAGCTGAAGCAGTAACTGAATCAGAGATAACGATTATCCTGAAATAACTCGGTCTGACCCCAATATTATTTAAATAAAATAATAAACGGATCAGTCTAATTTAAACTTCAAAAATAAATGTATGATAAACAACACTTAAGCAAATAATCATAATCTCGAATGAGATTATACAACATAGATAATCAACATAGTTCAAATGAAGAAATCTCAATTTAAACTCCATCAAAATCTATAATCTCGAATGAGACTATTCAACATAAATAATCACCATAATTTAAATGAAGAAATCTCAATTTAAACTCCATCAAAATCATCTTTTAAATTCCCAATTGAATTCAAAACAGTAATACGTAAATTTATAATCTCGGATGAGACTATACACAAATTATAATCTTGGATGAGACTATACACAAATTTATAATCTCGAATGAGACTATACACAAAATTATAGTCTCGGGTGAGACTATACAACATAGTAATCAGTATAGTTTAAAGGAAGAAATCCCATTAAACATCATCAAAATCAACTTCTAAATTCACAATTGAATTCAAAACAGTAATACGCAGAATCTAGAAATCAAAAATAAGATAACTAGAAAATCAACATAAAAGTGGATCGATCCCAGCAGATGGCGAGTTTTAGCTACGCCGCACGTGCATCTCGTATGGCTGAAGCCTACCAAGTACAATAATTTTTGGCACCCATCAGATGACCCGAAGGTCCACAGAGTGACCCGAAGGTCTAGTACTGGTAATTGATCCGAAGGTCCATCAAATGACCCGAAGGTCCAACAAATGACCCGAAGGTCCAGCAGAGTGGCTCGAAAGCCCAACAAAATCATCAAACAGCAAATATTTCAATAAACGAGTCCGGAATTAACCGAAATAGTAAAAGTGTGGTTCCATGCTCCACACTTTTGCTGAATCGTTTAAATCTCTTCATCGTTTCCTTGAAAGTGCAAAATAGTGTAATTTATATAAATAACATTTTACGTTCTCAAACGGACAAGTCCGAAATTAACCGAATCAGTAAAAGTGAGGGTTCATAGTCCTTAATTTTGCTGAATCGTTTAAATCGATTCCTCATTCTTTTGAAAGCGTAAACTGTGAAATTTTTGGAAACAATTTTATTTTAAAACGATTTGAAAACACGTGATTTAAACAGCAACATCTGTAGCAATTTCGACAAGGAAATTGCATTTCACAAAACTCCGTAAAAACGGATATCAAATCAGCGTTGCGGGATAGCCACTTAAAAATTCACTTTAAATTGACGGTTACTGAAGTTAAACAACACTAATTTTTATTCATCCAAAATGTCGTCAAAAACAACACGCTTCAAAAATTTAACGCCGTCGTAAAAATTGCGTTATAAAATTAACGGCAACAAAATTCATTTTAAAAGAAATGCCGGTTCAATGTAAATTAAACACTGGTATTTAAAACACTTTCGTGCAATTAATCATTACTAACACAACTAAATTTTTCACGCATATACTATAAACGTGCACGAATTAAACAATGATCTAGACTACATACATTATTTACATTCATTTCTGTTATTATGCATTTCAAAACTACTCACTAGCTATCAGTGTGCATTTTTGTTACATTTTGTTACATTCATTTCATTCTGTTTACTAAAATATGGAAAAACACGTCCCCTATTGGAATATTAATACTCACGCACATTTAGTTTGTATGCATGCGATTGATGCTTGGGAAATATATCAGTGCCCGCATGTATATAAAAAAAATGTGGCTTGGACTAAGAATACACTTTCCACTCATATTAGAAACAAAGTAAACCAAAGCATTAGACCAGAAAATATTTTTATGTACCTCAACATATACTCAGTTAAACACAAACATGGAAATGACCACTTACCCATATAACAAAATTTTTAAAACATTTACCCATGCACGAAACGAAAATAGGATTTGGATCTCCCTTACGTGTACTAGATGACCCCTACAATGCAATGCCTAGCCTAGTCTGTGCGTTACTCTCACATGCAACATGAATTAGAGAAAATAAACTAGGATCTGGACTGCTACTCATGTACGCACGCAAAAATTGAAAACAAAAGTAAAATAAAGCTACCTGTACACACTATATATGCGCAAACAGTGAATAAATTTAGAGAAAGGCCTGAGCTAACTCTCGTATCATATGATACACTTGAAATGAGAAATTTGTATGATTGCCAGGACAGGGTTTACTCACATACACGTTGCATTTGCTTAAGATAATCTTGGGTAATATAGTATGCACCACAATTTGCATGCAAAATGCATTAATTGAAATAAAACGCTCCTGGAATGCATGCATGAAAAATAAATTTAGGCGACCTGGGTAAAGCTTGCACGCACGGAATGAAGGATGACGTGTTAAAATCTATTCTTGTCCAAAATGAAATTAACACTATTTTAAAGTAACATGGGAAAAGTTTAATTAGATGTGTGAGTTTGCACTCACCTTAGATTCGTTTCGAAACAACTAGCAACCAAGATTCAAGTAAACAAGAATTTGAGCGGCCATTAAACCTTTCACCGAGTTACTTGAAAAAAAAATTAGAGCAATGAAAGAATGATGCTACTGTGCAGTTACTTTCTCTCTCTAAAATTTGTGTATATCAAATAAAATATGCTGCTAACTCCTTTTAGTACACACACATTAAATATAGACGTGCTCAATAGAAGAGAAGGACACGGCCTGTACAAAATGATGATGGTGAAAAGTGTGTGTTCACTTTTGCTCTTCATAAATATAAGTGGTGACAGCAAAAGGCAAAGGAAATGCTTCCACTTGCTTTACAAAATGAATATCACGGTACTTGTTCAATTTTTTTATATATTAGCCTATATCCACATATACACGTGAAGAAGGCAAAAAAAGTCACAACATACTTATGTATATACACATATAAAATCCAACTACACAAGTGCGTGTATCCAATTTTTCAGGCATTAAGCAAATGGTTGCATAGGACGGACATGCAAATCACTCGAGCAAAAAGGTATAGCCATACCCAAACAAACTAGTGCTAGCCACAGCAAACAGCAAAGACACGCATGCATGGAGCAATACCAAAATTTCAGGTCATTGCAAAGTGACCATGCCACTTTCAAGTCAGGCCATAAGCGAGATGGCTCTGGCAAATGTGGCCAGCAAACACAAGACGTGGCATGCAAATTATTACAGGCAGTTCAATGCAAAAGGAGAAATGGCAAGCCACTCAAGATGTCAGAGTCAAGTAAAATGCTCAAGACATAGGCAACCACAGCGTACAAAGAGCAACAGCAGAACAAGGAAGTGCACAAGGCACAACTGTACAAGCTCAGATTTAACAAGTGGAACATGCACATCAAATACAAATGGAACACAACTGCTAGTATACAAGACATAGCACGACAAAGGAAATTAATATGTTCCAACCATTGTTTTCAAACTGAAGGTGACAGCACAAAACGAATGATGGTCCAAAGTGTCCACTTGCATTTAAAATGGACCAATATATGTTATACGTGAAAGAAGAAGGAATTTTATAACGCAACTTAGATATGTTAACTGACTTCGCAAAATGATTTGCACTAAATATTTTTTTCAGATTTAAATTTAAAAATTCCTATTTTAGATTTTTATTACGACGGTGAAAATCATGGTTGTTACACATTGATACGAACAATCTTCTTAGTAACACTTTATTTTATGGGAAATTAAATAATTATTATAAAATTACTTAAGAATTTGTGTTAATTCCAAAAGTATAACATTTGTTTATGTTTTGCCTTAATTATTTCAATTATACTTCACTTTATCCCAAAAACTCAAGTATAATAAATAAATTACTATTTTAAAAAGCTTGACTAGTTTGAAATAAAATAATTATTCTTAACTACTTTAAATAGACTTAAAGTAGACAAATTTATTACCTTTGAAATAAATTCTTTGTCTAAAACTTAAGTAACTTTTTTTTAATATAAAGGTGATTGATTCAACACATATACCTTATCCACTTGCATGTTACATGCTTTGTGGAACAATTCGTTGCAAATTTCCCTGTATTATAGTTATACTCTTATATTATTTAAAACCAGCTTTTAAATCATACCAAACCTATCGGCCCAAGCCCAAATCCACAGTTAAAAAAACAACACCCGAAACTTATTTATACTCCACTCAAATGGGCCGTAGCCAAAAAACTGCTTCCCCTCAAATCCTTCTTCTTCCCATCACCAGATTCCATCTCCAACATCGGTAACACAACCAAAACGGCCAACTCAAAGCAAAAACCCAAGCTCGATAAATTCGAGCATCACCCCAAAGATAGCTCGACGCCATCACCGATCAAACGCAACGTCAAACACGAAACACCACACCTTGCTCACTCATGCACGATGATGTACGTGCACGTGCATAACCTCATCATTGACCATCACATCGCAGCGACATCCAAGCCTAATCACACCTCATTTTCAGATCCCATTCGATATCTCACCGTAGTCCCTCGACCATCTGATCGAAAAATCGATCAACAGCCAACTTCCAGAAACCAGACATATCCAACGTACCCCCACATTTTTACACACCGCGACAACCACCAGCCACTACCTGGCACATCGCCTATCATAATCGAGAGCCCATCCATTGCTCTTATTTCCTACCCAAAATCAAAGGACTCGGTCGCCTCATCAATTCCAAAATCAACTTCGTTCCCACCATTTCCCAAAACTTCACTAAACCCTAAATTTGATTCGAACAACCGAACCAAACCCAAAATCAACAACGACCATGGTAGATGCCTCCACCATGATCGCCTACTCCTATCAGAATAGGCCACATCACCCCTCTTCAATGAAATCGTCGAAAAAATATTTTTGAGTGAAAACCGATCATCTAACAATTTCTCAAAATATTCAACACTAAAAATTATAATTTCACTACCAAAATTCATATTTTCTTACAAGAATCAAGATTACATGCTTGAATCTTAGAAATAAAAACATTGAATTTCGACCAAAATTGGATTACCCACTGCAAAACAGGACCCTATCGATCTACACAGCATATTCCTACGCGAATCTATTTTTTTTCACAGACTATATTGGAAAGTAAACAAACTCCTAGTTTGCATCAACATGAAATATAGACTAGGTGAAAAGATTTAGATTTTTGAAGGATAAGTGAACATTATTTTTACTGTAACAGAGCAAATTTCTATTTACAGGTTTTGAAAATTTAGTTTCTCACCTTCCACATTGATTCCAGATGCTTCAAAATTTGAAGTTGAAATCTTGACTAAAAGTTGAAATCCGAAATTCGAACCGATTCTTTAAAATTTCTGTGTTTTGAATTTGAACAGCAATCACATTAGAGTGTTTCCTTCTTGATATACAGAACACTGTTTTTCTTCTTACCCTTAAAACTTTGATCTTTAATTTCTTAAGAAATTTAAACATAGATTTGTTTTCGAATTAGGCTCTACGATTTCAAATAACTTGACCTGAGGTTGCTTTGATATATACATGTAGCTGCAGTCAAGGATAGTGAATAGAGTTGACATATTGTTAGCTGGAGTTTCCATTTTGTTAGCTGAGGTTGATATTTTATTTTTTGTTGAAAAGATTGTGAAAAGAATATGGATTTTTTGTTAGATATTTCCTCCTTTGGTCAGACAAATTACTGTCGCATGTATACAATTGTTATTTGTTTGTTTCCAGATACTTAAGTTAACCAGTTTCCTTTTCTTTTTACTTGTAATAAAGGGTTTTACTAATCTTCCTATCTATGTTGCACCTTTCTTTGTTTATAAAAATGTTTGTATTTAGGTTTGAACGAAAGAAAAATATGTGTATGTATTATAATTAAGTGATGGATGAAAATAATCCCTTGGCTGCTAAAAACATGTGTGATTTTTGGGGTGAAATGAAAATTGAAAAGTATTTGAATTAGTGTTTTTGGTTTTTACTATATCTTGCCAGACAAGCTGCTGCAACGCATCTTTTATTTCTTTCCATCTTACTTGATTTAGATTTAGATTTATTTTATTTTTCTTGTTTCTTTTGATAAGATAAATATTTGCTACTTGTTACTGTTCTCTGGTTTCTTACTTACAGTAAATAATTTTATAGCCTTCCTCTTATCATATATTTATAATAACGTAAACCATACACTATTAAAAGCGTATGCAAGTATAGTCAAGATTTTAAACAGCTCATAATTCACATTATTTGACAGTAATATTTGTATTGTTTCTATATATTTAAAAATAAAAATGAAAATGAGAAACTACATTGAAATAGCACTTCTTAATTAATTTATCTTATAAATATATGTGTTAATTTAAACAAAGACTAAAAAATAGCTAAAATCTTATCTTTGCTTTTAACTTAGTTGAAATTTGCATTTGTCATTAACACAGTGAAATAAAGGTGAAAACTAGTAAATTAAAATAACTTCATGTCTCTTTCGTCTTATAAAAATACATATGGTTTTTAAATAGAACGTAACATTCAATGTTAAATACCCTATATATATATGTTATAAAAATATAATAACTTTCAATATTAAATACTCGGTGTGTTATAAAATTTCATAGTGGTATAGATATATATATATTTTAATCCTTGTATATATAACCATATTCACAATTCCATTTATAATATAAACATTTATTATCTACAAGTATATTAAATCATTTGTTATCTATGTGTATATAGTTTCTCCCAATTATATATATACAACCTCTCTTTATTACACTTAAGTGATGTCATCCACCTAAATTTATTTATAACGTTTTATCAATTAAGTATTATAGAATTCCTCATTCAATGTATATATAATTTCTTTCCAATTATTTATTTGATTCATATACATATCTATTTATTCATAACATTCCATCAATTTAAATATTTTAAATTTTCTTTTTAACTTATCATTACACATTCACACTTTTCTAATTCAATATATATCATTATTTTAGAAATCTTAATACTTCTATTTGGTTAACATAGACAACATTGTTTATATATATACCGAAATCCAAAATTTCACTTTTACTTCATTATGAATTTTTATCCAAATTTTATATACATCTCAATTTAATTTATTGCCATGAATTCCTATTCTCATTATGTGCAACTTTATTGTTTCTGATATATATGACTATGAGCATTTGATTTTAATAAATTTAAATTCTCTAATATAGTTTATCTTTTAGAATAAAATATACATATTTAATTTTTAAACAAAATGCATATATTGAACCATGGAAAACATGTATTTCTTTTTCTTACTTCAGTAGGAACATAAGGATCTTAAACAAAATGTATATATGTAAGAAAATCCATTTAAACCATTCTATAATTTAATATAGATTTGAAAATTCAAATTATATTGATTTGGAAAATTGCATAAGATTATTAACCATTAATTTATAGAAATATTGTATATAAAAATACAATATTATTAAATGTTATAAATTAATATTCACAACTCGGAATGTCCAAAATCCCGGGTCGTTACATATTGTTATACTCTCTACCAATACCAAAACCACTTTAATAACTGTGTACGAGGTGGAGATTCCAGAATAAGAAGGATGGTTTGGCGAACGTCTGTATAAGGTATGAACGTAGCCCTAACTACCTCGATTCAGTCTGCTGTGACTAAAATAGGAACTATATCTGGGCCAGCTGAGCCTGCACCTTCGATCGGGCATGCATCTTCGATATCATATCTATTACTTTGTGATTTGATTGGTTGCATCATTGGTTGTAGGAGTGTGTCTCAAGGTGGGCGGTAGGAGCTGCTATGCGTTACCACCAACCGGTTCTGCAATATGGTTGTTTCCTACCCTGGCATTGCCTCGTGTGCCTTGTCACATGCCTTATCGCGCCTACTACGAGTTTGGTTTGTGTCGTACCTATGGGCCGCTCCCTGATAGCCCACCGGTTTGGTGGAGTTTACAGAACTGTATAAACTATGACATTTATATAAAAATGCGTCTAGGGGATATAGGTAACGCCGTAACACTATTTTAATATTTTACTTTACTGTAGACATTATCTATGCAGCATATTGTGCTATGTATGTAGATAGTTCAATAGATCCTTAAAGGAGGAGTCCCAACATCTTTTAAGTTATATTGCATTCCACTTGGGCATTTCACTTGAGTTGATTTACTTGCATAAGACTGTTAATCCTGACTTGAGTGTTTTGTGTGTTGCTTTATGCTCGGGTTAGACTATGTGTCACAACATTTGAGACTCGCCTTTGGAGCTTGGAGCTTTGCTTGGAGATCTTTCTTTATATGTTCAGCTTTCAGTTATTTCAGTTACTTCCAGTTGTTTATGTTTAGACTTGTCTTTTGCTTTTGTATTTAGATTTCTATGTATTCGATTTCTGTTGTATTTTACTTTAGACTCTGATATTCTATAGTAGCCTCATGAACTATTATTTATCTATTTTCGCTTCTTAGTGTTATATTACTCTGTGTCGGTGATTCAGTGATTGATTTATTTACTGTATATGCTAAGTTTTGCCAAATATAAATTAACAATCTGTTGTTTTGAGCAATTCAAGTCAGACATGTGTGGATTATTATCGATTTGAATGGTTTGAAATTTCAGGTCGTTACAAATGGTATTAGAGCTCTGGTTTAGGAAAACTTAGCATATGGAGTAAAAAATCAATAGAGATAGGGTAGTACTACCCTAGAATGAGTAAAATTAATCATGAGTCATCTTCGTTCGATCTTGAAATTCTTGGGTTAGGATTTTCTTTGATTAGGATTTTCTATGAATTTTGAAACTTTCCCTTTGTCCTAAAATCCATTCTTGCCTTTTCCGATTCCGGTTCTTCTTGATACTGGAGCATTCCTTAGCTTTATTTCTATCGATCTTTGTAATAGATTTGAGCACATCTTGCTAACTCAATTGGCAACTTCATCCTTATGTGTGACTAATCCCATCGGTGGTCTCGCCAACCTTAGTATGATTTGTAAATGGGTGAAACTCCTTTACAACAAGCGTTGATCCACCGGAGATTTCTGTGTCCTCGGTTTTGATGCATTTGATATCATACTTGGGGCGATTGGTTAAAGAAATTTGATGTAGTCAATTCTTGCATAGCCCGAATCGTTTCTTTAGTAGATTACCAGGATAATTCTCTTGTGATCGAATGTCGAATGCCTCAAGATTATGCAGGCAGTTTTATCTCTCCGTTTGATTCTCAGCCTAGTGATCTTGACTTCACCTCGATAGTCAGGGGTTATCCTGATGTCTTGGTGAAGTCATTTCTTTATCCGATGTAGAAAATTGAATTCCGCACTGATTTTATCCCTAGAGCTCGACCTATTGTCCTTCCTCTCAGACGGATGGTTTTCTATGAATGGTTAGTCACGCCCTTTGGATTAACCAATGCTCCTACCTTCTTCGTCGATCTCATGAATCATGTTTTCCGTGATGTCCTCAACAAGTTTGACCGCATTTTCGCTGCTGATATTCTTGTCTTTTCTAAGTCTGAGAGGCAGCATGAATCTTATTTGGGCTTTGTGCTGGAAACTCTTAGGAGTCATCAGTTGAAAGCTAAATTTTTTAAATACATTTTTTGGAGGGATGAGTCTAATTCCTAAGGCATATTGTTTTTGAAAATGGAGTCTCGGTTGACACGGTTAAGGTCGCCGCATTTAATATAAGTTTGTCCATCATTCCTTTTTTGTAATTTAATAATCTAATCTTCCTTTTGAGTCCATCTTCTTAGTTAGAATTCCCTTTGATTAGGGTCCCTCTAAATTTAAATCTCTATCCTTGTTCTAAAATCATTCTTGAATCATCCTATGAGGGAGCGTATTTGTAATTTATATAAAAATATTTTATATCATGTTGTTTGAGTTGTTAAGTTTGACTTTTGGGTTTTGATCGATTCGTCTAGCCAACGCTATCAATAGGAATTCCAAAACACTTGAACAGAGCAAACTGACACAATATTGTTTTCGAAATTGGTAAATGAAATAATTTTATGTATGATTATTTTTTATATAAAATTATAATTTTTTGAAATTAGCTAGTTAAATTAATTGCTTGTTAGAAATGATAGTACTATATTATCATTTATTGTTTTGTCAACATTCCTAAAATGTTAACTATTGTTAAATGTTATAAGGAGTTGAAATTTTTAAAACATGGTTAATAAACCTGATTTACAAATGAAATGAATTTAAATTAAGGATTTGAGAATTAAATTTTCGATGCTTTTCAAAATTTGGTTTTCAAAGTTTTGAAAAAAATACGATTTGAATGTATTTTGGAATGGAAATTGTTTCCAAAGAATTTTAAGAGAAGTAAGTCAGTACTCTCCTCTTATGTCGTGGGAAAATAATTCTGGTGATGACTGCAGCATCATCGACATTCATCTTCGTGTCTCAAAGTGGGGAGGCCACTTAGTAGTATGCTACACTTTTGTTTTGAATAAAGTATTTTGATTTGAATTTCTTGAGTATGATTTGATGTACAAAATATATACATGTATATATTTATTTCAAAATGGCTTAAAGTGAAACCAGAAATTTAACTCTTAAGTTTTATAATAAGTGATGATTTTCAATTAATGAAATGAAGCAAAATTTTGAATAGTTGGAGTGTCTAAAATGAGAAATGGAATTGAAACAACTTGTAACAGTTAAATTAAGATCAAATTTATTTGTGTAATACTCAATTGCATTCTAAAACATGTATGACTTACCTGAAATATTCAAAAAATAATTAAAATGTTAATGTGAATATGTAATTGAAGGTTATACAAGAGAAAATTTATGTAATAAAACGTTCAAGCTAAAATTTTCTTAACAGAAATGTTGTATATAAAAGGTAAATTGGTATAATTCTCAATTACATTAGGAACATTAATAAAAGCTTATCCGGAAAAGTTTGAATGTAATTGAGAATATATAATTGAATAGTATACAATATAAATGTAAGTAATAAGATGTCCAAAAATGAAATTTATATGGTTTTGAATTAGTTGTTGTATCTGGTACTATGTGTTTCGAATTTATCTTTCCTTTCTATTACTTCTATTCTCCTATCTTATTACCTTTCGGGGACAAAAAGTTTTGAGTGGGATAATGTATAATGTCCTGGAAATTTTAACGATTTAAATAACGTAATTAACTAAAAAAAATTCTTGAAAATAAATAACTAAAATTTAGAAATGAAAATTTGATATTTGGTATGCGTCTATTTAAACACATCAAGTGGCAGATTTTTATTAGAAAATATGGAAGTTTGTTCCGTTGTGAAATTTCAATTTAAAATTTAAATCAGTTGAGAATTGATGGAAATAAAATATTTCTAAATATTTGTGTATAAGAAAAATGTAAACCGTTTTCTGTGTAAGACATCATATTTCATTTTGCCAAAATTTGGAATGTTCTAGCCCCGTTTATCTAATTTTGGCTATTTAGCATTATTTTGGCAGCGAATATTGAGTTTTGATAGGAGGGTCGTATCACCTATATTTGTGCACCATTCTTTTCATTTCATCGCACTGATTTTCGCAGTAAATTCATTTGTACATTTCAGTGTTCGGCACACAGCGAAATCTGCAAAACTATTAGTTGTACGGTTTTGCATTTGGGTCCTTTGGGTTTTCTATGTCCATTCATTTGTCCATCGGCTGAAACAAACAGCCATTTTTTTTAATAATTCCTGAATTCTTATGCTTCACTTTTGTTATTCCTATATATATATATATATGATGGTTTGGTTCTCTCTCTTCTCTTTGGTTAGGCCATAAAGATAATAATAAGAAACAACGAAAGAATATATATGACATTCTTATTTTCATAAACCTGCTCCTTCTTCTTGTTAAATTCGTCCTCTTTCCTTAGCAAACCCATCCACCTTCCCATTATCGAAGCTTTCCCACCTATGCTCTGACAACTATCACTGCAACAGACCAGCTTCGCTCCATTCAACCATAACTCTGGCCCACCTAACCGTTATTGCTGGAAACCCTTTCCTTCCTCTCTGTCATGCCAAGCCCTTCATTGCAACCTCTTTCCATCACCATGGACGCAAATAGCCTGCTCCTCCCGTGCACATCGCCTCTGGCCAAACCAACGCAAAACTTCCCCACAACCGCGTCACCCAAGTAACCCAGCTAGTCTCCCCTCCAACCTTCTCCTTTCCCTGACCATGTTCCTCCGCCACTAACCCACCAACTCGCACACAAGACGACAACCCAGCCCTTCCACCGATTGCAACTCCACTTCATTCCCACCCCCAACGCTTCACCATTGTTCGCCGCCACAATAGCCATCTTCCAGCCTTCACCATAAGCCCAGACCTCCCTCCATCCACCCTTGCTTCCCTTGCCAATCCACATAGCTCTACCCAGTCGCCGAACCATCAGTCTTCCCCACACTCAACCCCTTTCCACTGCAAATCAAACCACCAGGGCTCCACCTAGCTGTCGAACCAAACTCCACTCCTCCACTGACCTACTCTGCAATCATGTCGAATGCCGAACCAAGTAGTAGTCAATTAATTTTGCCGAGCAAACCCTATTCGCCACCTTCTCCTTGCGTAGTCTCTCCACTATGTGTTGCAGCCACCTTCGATAGTTCCGAGCAAGAGCAGTCGGGTCTTCCCTTATCGAGTAGTGAACTCTTGCTCTTCTCTTTCTTCTATAAAAAAATGGAAATATATATATATATATATATATATTGTTTTCTTCATTCACAACTCTCCTCTCCACTGTATAGATTTGTCGCGGCCATCATTGTTCGCTTTGCCGCTATCGGGATCCGCATCCGAGTTGTCGTGTCTGTATCCGTGTGTGTGTGTGTCCGTTCCACTTGCTTAATATTGTTGTATCTCTAGCCTCGAAAGGTGAGCAATCACTCACCATTAACATTCATATGTTTAGTAAATTGATTTCACACGAAATTACGATTTAATATGTTATTAAACATAAAATGGTTCGTAATTTATTCGTTAAATATGATATGTTAATATTTAAATTTTGTTTGCCTATGTTAATCGACATTTGACACTAATTAACATGATACATTCTATTTCAATTGTTAATTATAATATATGTTTGTGATTGATATGTATGCTATTTCATGTTATTCTATTGTTCTCACACTACAAGTTCCCTGATGTTAGGAATTCCCTATGGGTTGAAATGATACATACCCGAATGATTTTATAGATTAGGGCAAATTGTTACGAGTTGAAATGATAAACCCAAGTGATTTTATTGAATCTGAAATTTTAGGACTACGGGTTGAAATGATATATACCCGTAAATATTAAATTATTGTGGATTGAAATGATAAATATATATATCGCTTGATCATAGGATAGAAAATTATATATGAACACCGTTAGTCTATTTTTAAATGATTTCCAAAAATTTTGAGAAAAGAGAAATATGTGTTAGGATTTTAAAATAAGATATAGAGATTTTATTTTAATATATGTGTAAAATTTATAATATTAAATTATATGTTTGGAAATTTCAAATTTATAAGTGAAGTTTTGAAAAATGTAAACTTTTAGATTTTACTTATATTTTTATTATTTTTAAATAGATAAATAAGATTTAAAATTAGATTTAATAGTACGATTTAATTTAATAAAATTTAGTATAATAAAATTTACTTTAATTAGTATATATATATATAACATGTTTATGTATTTATTTAAATTTATATTAGTATTTTAAAGTATATTTTGTAATAACTTTAATAAATTAAGGTTAGAAAGATAAATTGAAATTGATTTGAAATTTTATTTGTTTAAGAATTATATTTAAACAAAAATTGATTTAAAACTTATTAATTTTAGGATTTTGAAAGATATGAATTTTATAACTTGATAATTGGATTTTGATTAAAGGTGATTAAATGAGTATTTTCAAAATTGAATATAATTGAAATTGAATATTTAATACTGAAAATTTGTAATCTATGATTTTATTGAAATGTTATTAAAAAAAATTAAGTGAATATATTCAAATTTAAATAAAATTAAAGTTAAATATTGAAATATAAATGAAATTTATCAAATTGAGTTATTGTAAATTGTTTGAATATTTAAACTCTGAAACCTATTGAATGGAAGTGGTTTAAATTTGTAGTTCAAACTTAGATTTGAAATCGATATAAATTAAAAATGGTTTTAATGAGAATTTGAATTGAACTTTAACCTTTTTAATTGAAATTGTTGAATTGAGATTTATTTAAATTGAATTTTGGAACTAAAGTTGATTTGAATTGGTTTATGCAATTAGAAGAAACAATTCTAATTTGAAACTAATTTTGATATAAACTCTTTTAAAAATATAAACTATTTTAATATATATATTATTTTAAATTTATAAACAATTTTAAATATATATGTGTGTGTATGTGTTTTAATATATAAACTATTTTTAATATATAAACTATTTTAATCTATAACCTGTTTTAAAATTTAAACTTTTTTAATGTATAACTATTCCAATATATAAACTTATTTCAATATTCATACCGTTTAATCTTGCACAATTAAGATTTAGATTTAATGAATTTAAATGCGAATACTTTGATATAATAGTTTAACCTATTGTGTGGTTATGATTTTGGAAACGAATATGATATAAAGCGAATAATGACTTCGAAAGTGACATGATTTCAAAAGTGAATATGATTTCAAAAGTAATATTATTTTGAAATGAATACGATATTTTGATAAGAAGTATGAACTGTTTGAAATGAAAATGACCACGGTGTGAAATAAGTGTTTGGTTGTTAAAGAGACTGTGATCGAATATTGTCACACTCTCTGCCAATACCGAAAACCATTTTAACAATTGTGTACATGGTGGAGAATCCAAAACGAAGAAGGATGGTTTGGAAAACGTTTGTATAAGGTATGAACGCAGCCCTGAGTCCCTCAAATCAGCTTGATGTGACTAAAACAGAAGCTATACGTAGGCCAAGTGAGGTCGCACCTCCGATTGAGCATGTTTCTTTGATATCATATATATTACATTGTGATTTAATTGGGTGCACCTTTGATTATGGGAGTGTGTCTTGAGGTGGGCCGTAGCAGCTGCTAGCGTTACCACCGGCACGGTTCTACAAAACGGTAGTATTCTATATTGGGCATTGCCTCACATGCCTTATCGCGCCCACTACGAGTTTGGTTTGCATCGTACCTATGGAGTGCTCCTCGATAGCCCACCGGTTTAGTCAAGTTTACAGTACTGTATAGACTACAACATTTATATAAAAATGAGTTAAGGGGATATGGGTAACGCCTTAACATTATTTTAATATTTTATTTCACTGTAGACATTATCTATGTGGCGTATTGTCTTATGTATATAGACAGTTTAACGGATCCTTAAAGGATGAAATCCCAACATCTTTTAAGTTATATTGCATTTCACTTGGTCATTTCACTTGAATTTATTTACTTGTATAAGAATGTTAATCCTGACTCGAGTGTTTTGTGTTTTACTTTATGTTTGGGTCAGATTGAGTGTCACAGTATTTGAGACTCACCTTTGGAGCTTGGAGATTCACTTGGGATCTATCTTTATCTGTTCGGCTTTAAGTTATTTCAGTTACTTCCTGTTGTTTATGTTTGGACTTGTCATTTGCTTTTGTATTGAGACTTTTATGCATTGAATTTCTTTGTATTTTACTATAGACTCTGATATTCTGTAGTAGCTTCATGAACTACTATTTATCTATTACCGCTGCTTAGTGTTATACTACTCTGTCTGTGATTCTATGATTTATTTATTTACCGTATATGCTAAGTTTGCTAAACATAAATTAACAATCTGTTGTTTTGAGAAATTCAATTCTGACATGTGTGGATTATTGTTGATTTGAATGGTTTGAAATTCTAGGTCATTACTAGTATACAATAATCAAAAGAATTATATTCAAACAATAGTCATATAAAACTTATATTCAATTTCCAAATGATTTCAAATAGACACACATGAAGTTTATTCATGTTTGTACAAAAATAATTGATAAGATCATATCAGTTACTTCAAAATTAGGTTTTAAACAAATTGATTTTTTGTTAAACAATAATAAACAAGAACAAAATGACAAATTAGGCACATATTAATTCATTATATAATTTCAGATCCAAACTATAAGAAACAATATGAACAACTAATTAAATAAGATGCAACATTTGATAGATACAATGTTAACAAGATAACCATGTAACCAAAAAGGGATATAGGACAAAATAGATCTAAATCAAATTGACCTTATGAACATATATTATTAAAAAGGATGTAACAGAAGGATATTTATTTCAAGTTAAATAGATAAGCTTATGTTCAGTTGTGTACACAAAAGATCTAAATCATATGAAGTAGATTAATATAAAAATAAATAAAAATAGCATTTTACTTTAAGATGCAACCAAAAGAACGCATCTTGAATGGAGAATAAAAGCCTCATAAATTCCTAAATCCACCTCAAGATTTTGCAAAGATCGGAAGGTATCGACCACCTTTATTATTTGATTTTATTTTGATCTTGGAATTTTTCTATGCCATGATGGCCATGAAGTTCAGCCATGATAAGGAAGAGAGAGGAGGTATAGAAAAGTGAATTATCTATAGAGGAAAAAGAAATGAATAAAGAGAATAAGTTTTAAATGAAACATTAAAACATTTCAGCTCCCTCCTTTAAAATTTTCCCTACTTAATTGCTCATCAAATCTCATCTAATCCTCTCCCTTTTAATTTTGTATAGCCCTCGTGACATCAAAATTTTTCAAAATCACTTAGCATTTAATCCACATAAATATAAATTTAAATATTCTATCGATATCGTTTATTGATACACACATTCATAACTTTTATATATGTATTTTATTAGATATAAATGGTATTCAACCAAATAAATTTACATATAATAATTAATATTTCATACATAATAATTAATTTAATTAATTTACAATGACTATAAATTAATTATATTACATGGTTTTTAAGAGTATTCATCATTACGGTTGTGCAACTCAAAGTCGTAAATTCGGTAAGCGATTAGTATCGAACAATTCGAATATTAAAGTTCATACATCAACTTAGCTAATGTGTGACACTTTAGCTGAACATATAATTTTAGTAAAATCCTATTTATTATAAGCAGTACCTGGTAGCAATGATTATTTACACCAGTTCTCTTTGTTAACACTATATCACATTTGGATTAGTTTTAGTCAAAATTTCAACATCATCCACATTCAACTTGATTAGCCCAAATACAAAATCCTTATTTCAAAAATTATTACAAACCGTACTGCTTTGGAAAATGACTTTGACTTTGAGTTGACTACAACTAACCATGATACCTACCTCATATAAACAAGGAGATGAATTCTTTATTAAATAGTGCATTACTTCCATTGCTTCAACTCAGACCTAACTATAGTCGTTCGATGGACGCCATGCCTTGATTTAACTATATCAAAGTGTAATATTCATATTAAAGTTTAATTATATTCTCAAGTTGATAAAATTATGCAATGTCATCACTTCGGGATTCCCTGTTTGTCCTTAGTTATATTAACCAATAGAAAAATCTCGAGCAAGTCATTTCACAGTTATCCAATAATTATCAGTACGTAACCCCTTAGTTCCCTTAGCAGCCATGAAATATTACACTACCTTACATTTGGAAAGCATTAAATCCTCTAGTCTCATTGGATGAATAAATAACCATTCTTGAAACAACTTGAGTAGAAAAATTTAAAATAGTATGTTCTTTTAGTGTAATAAATTTTACATAATTACAACACATTGTAGTTATTACCACATAACATATCATTTAAGGATTATCAATTTTATATACTTTAAATTAACTACTTAATTAATTATAACTTAATATAACAAAGTATATCATAGAAATCAAATACATTTATTATGAATAAGATTAGTTGTCGAGTTAGATATGTGTATTAAAAATTACATAATTGCCCTTTGGCATATCACTAACTCTATCAACTTGGATGTTATTGCTGGATATTATTGGATTCCATTATCGGATATTGTTTGGTTATTATTAAACTGCTAACGTTTTAATATTGTTGGATATTATTAGATGTTATTGTGTTATATTAGTGAGATTATACTATAAATATATATATCTATATGAATTTGTAATGGAGGTGAGAAATATAGAAGAAATGCTGCAAAAATACTTTAAATATGGCATCGTTATGGCACTAGAAAATCCAATTTGAGCAAATTAAATAGGTGTGAATGTGGCATCGACGAGGCATTAGCCAATAAATCCATTCTGTGTCGACATGCATAGCAATGGCATCAGTATGGCATCAAAAGTATGGTATCGATACGGCATCAGTAAGTGTCGTTAGTATGGAAGCCGTAAGTATCCCATGGAAGACGTCATAAAGGTATTCACAAATATTTTTGATGCCTTGTTTATTGGCGCCACATATGGCTTCGGCGTAGCATCGGAAAACTGTTTACCGACGTCGCACCGACAACATATTGGCGTTAGTAAAAGTGATTTTTTTTAAACTAGTAGTTTATTTGAATTTATGGAAATTAATTTGGAATTAATTTTTCAAGACAAATATAATTAATATTGATTTATACATATATAAATGGATTATAATTCAAATTTAAAATTTGAATTTGAATTTGAATTTATTTAAATAAATGCCTTAGTGAACTAATTTGGATTTAAAATAATATATATATATATATAATTATAAAATTTATTTAGTGTGTAATTTTTTTTTAAAACATTTTTCCTTAAAAGAAGTATATTTAAATAAAGAAGAAATGTATTCATAAAATAGGAAGAAACAATTTAAAAATAATGTATAAACATTTTATCATGTAAGAAAATTTACAAGTGTTAATATTTAACATATAAATTACAAGTGTAAGTGTTTTAGTAAGAGAATTAACAAATGTAAGCCATGTAATTTAAAAGATGAAAAAGTGTCATTTATTTCAATTTTTTCTAAAATAATAAATAAAAAGGAAAATGAAACTATATAATATCTTTACTCTTCTCTCTCACATTTCTTTTAACATTTGCAAAACTACAAAGAAAACAAAAAGCCGGTATAACTTTCTCAAACCAGAAAAGAAAGAAAAAATCATCAGACAAATTTAGAAAAACAAATCGAGCAAAATCTGGAAATTCAACCACCCTTTTCAATTCAAAGTATAAACCTAGAAATCATCTCAGACATCAAAGCAGGGATTTCAACTTCAAACCTAAAGCAGATTCAAAGCTTCAATTCAACTAAAATCAGAGAAATTTCAGACCAAACAGCAAGGATCAAAACCAGAAAGTAATTTCCAAATTTCTTTTCAAACTTTGAAACCCAGAATTCTCCTCTGTTCAAGGCAAACATGTGAGTAAACCTTCTGAAATCTTAGAATCTTGTCACGACCTAAAATTCAGTGTTCGAATATCGACATCAAATACCTCATTTGTATTCAACTGCTGAAGATTCAAACGTCGAACTCCAGTTCGGATGTAGCTTATAACAACATTAGATGAAAATAAATAGCGAAAACAAAAGATGATTCCATTAATCACAACACAGATACAACACTGATACAATATTCATTAGAACATTTATCACCAACATCAGAATACTACAAAAATGATACAACAACAAAGTGGTGACTCCACAGCGGAACAACAGAGTTATCACAACTTCAAGAGAGTCTTCAAAAGAAAGAGAGCGAGAATCCCAACTAAGCACCTTTAGATCCAAAAAGCTTCCAACAGATCTTCAAGTCAAAAGCTTTCAAAATCTGATAGCTTCCAAACCAAAAGACATCAAAATCTAAGCTAGCTCCAAAACACGGATAACCTGCTTCTAGGCTGCCCGTATGGAAATTATGGGCACCCAGAGTTTAGGAAGGGAACAATAAACTCCGGGTCAGTCATGGGATTGGTATGATTAAACAAAAATAGTTGTTTATACAAAAACAGTTTCTAAAAGAAATCCATTCATGCTTATAGAAAATGAAACAACCATAAGGCCTCCCTGCACACACACAATGCAATCGCACACTTGGGGGAGATTTCTCCTTATGATAGTCAAATATGCTTGATACGAGAAAACTCTTTTGATATTATTACTATTAGTGCATAGTGTGAAAAACATTTCAAAAATATAATATTAATCTTAGCCGGCATAGGTACTATTATACTATGCCTACTATAGCTTCCATTTAAGAATGGTAGGTTATACAACTAAAACCATAGTGGGCGTGTATTGGTGGTTGGATTTCCAACAAATGGTTAGGCTAAGGAACTTCCTGGACCACATGGGTATACCTATGGAGGGACGCCTCGAGAACCTAACTGGATCTCTGCCAACACATGGTCGGGTTACCTATGTAACTAGGTAACTACTACACGAGTATGCCATCCCCCGGTCATAACCGACCTTTATTCGGGGCCCTAATAACAACAACCACAGAGCAACATAATTGCAATCCGCATAACTTAAGTATCTTGGCTGCATACCATGATACCACTTCTATCCGAAAGGAAATGCACATACCCTAAGGGGCGCTACCCCCAATAACCTTGCTGCATCCTTCCTGTTTCGACCATTTCCGGGTTGTGAGGTTCGACGAAGTCTCGTCCACAAAGCTACGCTTTCCACAAAAGCCATGCTTCGATCAACAAATGATCAGCAGCACTCAGCATGCCACACTACCAAATTGGGAGTATATCACTAATAACCATCGACTACATAACCTCTAAGCTCGTATGTCTCAGAGAAGGGTGTTAAGCTAAGAAAAAAAAATTCTTCGCCACCAACAAAAATGTATTTGAAAGAAATCAGCTTTATATCTCAAAGTGTAGTGTCAGACATACAGCCATACAAGTCTGTTTCGGGTTCGAACAGAACCAAAGGCACTTCGTCCAATAAAGGAAGAAGCCCTTGCAATCCGGGCATCCACAATCCCGATCGGACTCCCATCACATATGGAGATCTCTACACCGGAGCAACTCAGTGCAGAGTCATTCGAAAGGTTATCCTATCGTTCTCGAAGACACCCGGTCTTCACCACCGTCTTCAAATGCTATCCATTTCGTCGTATCACTATTCGAAATGGGTTATATGACACAAGGTCCTCTCCCGGCTAAACCGAATAGTGAGCGCTTAACTTAAAAACACGTGGATATTTCAATGACAAAGATTCACCATTAAGGTTCGATGTGGGTTTCGGATAACCAATTGGAATCTGACTCGCTGTCGCATCGAAATTCAAATGCCGTTTTACGGGCCAATAGGTTTTCACATTCGCATAGTAATATATTCATCACAGATATCACAGTTCAGCACAAAGCAGTTCATATCACATAGTATCACAACCACATATCAGAGATATCAATTAATACAAAGTATTCAACAACAATCAATCATTTACAATAAAGATGAATTAACTGTGTGATTATAATTAATTAATCACATAATCATTTTAACTAATTATCCTTAATTATTAATTAATTAATCCTTAATTATTATTATTAATTAAATCTTAATCACCTTCATTAATTAATTATTAATTAATCCTTAATTTTAAATTAACCTTGATTATAAATTAATTAAATCCTTAATCATTCTTTGATTACTTAAATACCTAATTAATTTAAAAGATAAATCATTGAAATCCTTAATTAATAACTACATAATTTATCATCATTAACCATAAATTTATTCAAGAGATTAAGGTTAATTAAAAAGCAATATTTTATCTTAATCAATTCTTTAATTAAAAATAATTTATAAATAATAATTTATAAATAATGATCACATAATTAAATAACTTAATTACTTTCAAAATAACTAACTTAAACCTTTGTTAATACCATTTTTAAATAAAACAATTATTTTTAAAAGAATAAGTTAAAACATGTTTAAACTTGAATTTTTTTAAAACTTGAAAACTGTTTTAAAACCTTCCCGCGTCCTTCCCGAGCATCACTCAAGAAAAAATGCCTATTAACTTCGAGTCATTTTCGAGATAACCTCTCATTTCATTTTAAAACTTAGAATTTGTTTAAGTTTTATAAGAACCCGGTACATACTCGAAAACACACAGACTCAAACTCGAGCCAGCATGCAAACTCCCCGAGGGACACTTTGAGTCACCAATGCTTCTTCCCCAACCTAAATTTTTGATACAACATCGACACCGTGCAAATGCACGGGCATTCAAGCCAACTCCGATTGGTGCTACGACTATCTACAGGTCAAAGATCACCTTTCCTGGCCACTTGAGCACCTAAAAGCCTACAACGTCGACGAACTCAAAATTTCGTTACTCATCATCAACCGGAACGAAACTTCGATCACCAAAAACATCTCGTTCTCCCTCCTCCGACCATCAAAGGTCATGAAATTCTGGCCAGCGCTACATCTGTCTCCCTAGTTTCGATCGCCACAGATGCGAATGGCTCTGATGCAACGACGAGGAGACAGCAACCCAAAACCCGGCCTCGACCAAGTATGGGTTTTAAACCTAGATCGACTCCGATCACCATCCACGATGGATTATGAATTCATCTCGCATTTTTCTCGAGTTCGACGACCACCCAAGCACCTCTGGAAGCAATCCCGACACCCAATAGTTCGGCGATTACAAGAATTTCGTGAAAAAGTGATTCCGTTCATCCTCGATTTTCTCAGAGGATACTTCATTAAAAATTATGATTTTGCTTTTAAAAATCATCAATTTAAAAAACATTTTGACTTATATACTCGAGATCAGGAATCATGATAATTAAATTTTTAACAGGTTTATGTTTGCCTGTATTTTTCAATTTTCTAGAGAAAATTTAATTTATTTCTGCTTAAATCTATTTTTAAGATTTGAATCATGTTAAAACTAACAACTTTAGTTTAGATCCCATAGTCTAGTTTGGATTTGAGAAAGAGCAATTGAATTTTGAACAGGATTTTGAATTCTTGTAACCTGGAACAGGGGTTACTGACATGCATAATCATCTTAGCATAGACATATACACATCTTTGCATGCATGTAAATATTTTACAATTTCTATTTCAAGCATGATTCAAACAAAAGATCAAATTCTAAGATTTCAGAAGGTTTACTCACATGTTTGCTTTGAACAGAGGAGAAGTCTGGGATTCAAAGTTTGAAAAGAAATCTGGAAATTACTTTCTAGTTTTGATCCTTGCTTTTTGATCTAAAATTTCTTTGATTTTAATTGAATTGATGCTTTGAATCTACTTAAGGTTTGAAGTTGAAATCCCTGCTTTGATGTTTGAGATGATATCCAGGTTTATACTTTGAATTAAAAAGGGTGTTTGAAATTCCAAGTTTTGCTTGATTTGTTTTTTTAATTTGTTTGATGATTTTTTCTTTACTTTCTGGTTTGAGAAAGTTAGACAGGATTTTTTTTTTCTTTGTAGTTTTGCAAATGTTAAAAGAAATGAGAGGGAGGAGAGTAAAGATATTATATAGTTTCATTTTCCTTTTTATTTATTATTTTAGAAAAATTGAAATAAATGACACTTGTTCATCTTTTAAATTACATAGCTTACATTTGTTAATTCTCTTACTAAAACACACATACTTGTTATTTATATGTTAAATATTAACACTTGTAAATTTTCTTACATGAGAAAATGTTTATGCATTATTTTTAAATTGTTTCTTCCTATTTTATAAATACATTTCTTATTTATTTAAATATACATCTTTAAAGAAAAATGTTTTAAAAAAAGATTACACGCTAAATAAAATTTATAATTATATGTATATTATCTTAAATCCAAATTATTTCACTAAGGAATTTATTTTAATAAATTTAAATCCAACTTTAAATTTCAAATTTGAATTATAATCCATTTATATATGTATAAATCAATACTAATTCTATCTGTCTTGAAAATTTTCAAATTAATTCCAAATTAATTTTCAGAAATTCAAAAAAATTACTAATTTTAAATTGATAAAATTTTGAGATGTTACAGATTCCTCCCTTATGAAAATTTCTTCCTCGAAATTTGAAAGAGAGAGAAAAACCAACAAAGAATTTATGAATACAGAAAAAGATAGAGAATGGCATACCAGATTAAGCCGAAATATTCACTCTGCAATTGGGATAGGACTTCTGCAGGATATCCTCTGTTTCCCAAGTATAGTCATTTTGATCACAACTCCATTGCACTTTAACTAGTTTTACAACCTTATTCCTCAATTGCTTTTCCTCACAATCAATGATCTTTAACAGATCTCTTTTAACTGCCAGATTTGGTGTGATCTCCAAATCCTACTGAGTAGCTTCTTTAATGACACTATCTGGATTGTGCACATATTTTCGAAGATGTGAAACGTGAAATACATCGTGTACGCGAGATAACCAGCTTGGTAGCTGCAGTCGATATGCTAAAGCACTGATCCTCTCCAGAATAGGAAAAGGACCAATATAACGCGGTGCCAACTTGCCAGTTTTTCCAAATGTCAACATACCACGCATTGGAGAAACTTTTAGGAATACAGAATCTCCAACCTGGAATTCCAGAGCTCTTCTCCTATGGTGGTAAAAACTTTTCTGATGACTTCGTGCAGTTATCAACTTCTTTCGAATAAAATCCACTTTCTCTATAGCTTCATTGATCATATCAGGTCCAAGGACGGGTCTATCACCTGACTCGATCCAGCATGCCGAAGATCGACATGGATGACCATATAATGCATTGAAAGGAGCCATTTCGATACTGGCCTGATAGCTATTATTATATGAGAATTCAACCAGATGCAAATAGTTCTCCCATGAACCGCCAAAGTCAAGTATAAAAGCACGCCATAGGTCTTCTAAGATTCGATTAATCCTCTCAGTCTGCCCATCAGACTGCGGGTGATAAGCAGTACTGAAGGTCAGTTTGATTCCCAATGCGGCTTGAAATGCCTTCCAAAATCTAGTGAAGATCGGGTCACGATCACTCAATATACTGCTTGGTATACTGTGGAGACGGAAAATTTCTTTTACAATTAATTCAGCCAAGCTAGTTGCTGTCCGGGTAGATTTTACCGGGATAAAGTGGGCTGCCTTAGTCAAATGGTCCACAATAACCCAAATTGCTTCATTCCCCTTTCGAATACATGGCAACCCGTCGATGAAATCCATAGATACTTGATCCTACTTCCACTTAGGAACCTCCAATGGTTGGAGTAAACCCTCCATCTCCTTGTGATCACTTTTAATTTGTTGACAAGTAGCATAACGACTCACATATATGGATATATCCTTCTTCATTGTTTTCCACCAGAAAGTTCTTTTGATATCCTATACATCTTATTAACTCCTAGACGGATACTGAGTTTAGACTTGTGGCATTCATCTAAAACTTCACGTTTCAGATTCGGGATATCGAGGACATAGATCCTGCCTTCTAGTCTTACATTTCTATTCTTATCGATCGCAAAACTGGTATTTTCACCACGACGAATTCTCCTATAAATTTCTAGGAGAAACTTGTCTTCTTTCTATTTACTGGCGATCTTCTTAAGAAGAGTAGGAGTGACAACAAGATGAGAAAGAGTAGCACGTCTTCTACTCAAGGCATCAGCTACCACATTGGCCTCCCTAGGCGTATACAGAATATCTAGGTCATATGACGCTAGAAATTCTAGCCATCGTTGTTGCCTCAGATTTAAATCTTTCTAGGTGAAGAAATACTTTAGAGATTTGTGAGCGGTGAACAATTCAATTTTTTCACCTAAAACAAGAAGGATTTATTAAGTATATACTTTAAGTTAAATTAAACTTTTAAATTTTAGTACAGCTGAAAGAGATTTTTACCCAGAAGATAGTGTTGCCAGATTTTCAAAGCAAAAATAACAGATAGAAGCTCGAGATTGTGGGTTGGGTAATTTTTCTCATGCGGACGTAATTGTCTAATCACGTAGGAAATTACTTTCCCATTCTGCATTAGCACTGCACCCACACCATCCCCACAAGCATCTGCATAAATAGATAAGCCTTGATTCCCGTTAATGATAGTAAGAATGGGAGCGGTAGTCAATCTCCTCTTCAACTCCTGGAAAGCTTCATCACATTTTGGAGTCCAATCAAACTTAGCATTCTTCATTGTTAGCTTAGTCAATGGACTGGCCGACCTGGAGAAATCTTGGACAAATTTCCAGTAATATCCCTCTAAACCTAGAAAACTTCTAACTTCTTTCGGCGTTGTGGGTTGCTTCCAGTCTAGAATAGCGGAAATCTTGCCCGGATCAACAGAGATCCCTCTTCATTAACAATGCGCCCGAGAAATCTGACTTCCTTAACCAAAAATGGCGTTCGGAAAATTTTGCAAACAAAATATTCTTGCTCAATATTTCCAAAACAATTCTGAGATGCTCAGCATGCTCCTCTTTGGTTTTGGAATAGATTTGAATATCATCAATAAACACCAGAACAAATTTATTCAATACTCCTCGACATACACGGGACATTAAGTCTACGAAGTATGCGGGAGCATTGGTTAGTCCGAAAGGCATGACTAACCATTCGTAGAATGTGTTCGGACCCCTGAAAGCAGTAAAGTGAACACAGTCTGCAGCAATACATAGCTGATGGAATTCCTGGGCAAGATCAATATTTGAAAAGAATCGGGCGCCATGCAGTTGATCAAACAAGTTGTCGATCCTGGGCAAACGAAATTTGTTTTTGAAAGTTAATTTGTTGAGATCGCGGTAGTCCACGCACAATCTCAAGGATCTGTCAGACTTAGCGACGAATACCACATCTGAACCCCAATTAGAAACACTAGGATGGATTCACCCTTTTTCTAGCAAATCATGGGTTTGATTGACTAGTTTTATCCTTTCCCTGGGTGCCATCCTACGGCTTGCATGAACGGCAGGACAAGCATTTGGAACTAAGTTAATTCTGAACTCAATTTCTCTGTGTGGAGGCAAAGATTTGACTTCTTTGAATTCATCGAAAAATTCCCGGACAACAGGTATGGACTCCAGACTAGGTTTGGGATATCCCAAAGTATACATCAGCTTATCCCACTTAGGACTCGGATCCTCACAAGAGATTTCAGTAAAATTTCCTATTTTGTTTTGATTGAAATCATTCGATTGATACAATCTAATTTGGCTTCGTATTCCGATATCCATTCCATTCCAAGTAAGATTTCAAATTCATTAAAATCGAGGACAAAGGGACTGATAGGAAATTAATGACAAGAATACGAGATAGGAACATCTCTACATCATAGACAAAGGTTTGCAGGGCCACTAACTGGATTTTTCACACAAATGGGCTCGTCGACAAAATCAAGTTTTAGTTTTAATTCATTTATGGTTTGTTGGGAGACAAAGCTATCTAACAACTCTATCATAAACAATAAAGTTACCTTCTAGAACTCCTTTTCCTTTATTCGCCTTTGAAGTTGAGGGTTCATCCATTATTGCGTACACATATGCCACTTGAGCTTGCTTCATCGCCGGGCAATTTCTAACTACATGTCTAGGCTTGTGACAATAATAACACTCTCTGGTTCCCTGACTTGTCTTCACGGGTTATTCTTTCTTAACTTGTTTCTTCGGATTCTTACAGCTGTTTGAATAATGGCCCTTCTCCTGGAAAATGTAACAAGTCATATCTCTAGCCAGATTTTCCTGATTGATCTTCTTCTCCTTGCCTTGATATGGTTTCTTCCCTCCAAATTTACTTTTTTCCCAATTTGGATTGCTCGTATTTCCTTTCTCCTCCGGAGCTTAGGGCACCTCCAATAGACAAGTAATCCTTTCGCTTTCCAAAATATCCGGTCTTCGCCACCGGTCTTCAAATGCTATCCCTATCGTCATATAATTATTCAGAATGGGTTTTATGACACAAAGGTCCTCTCTCGGCTAAACCGAACAACAAGCGCTTAACTTTAAAAACATATGGATATATGGGATGTTATTTAAGTCACAACTTATTGCCCAAAACCTTTCTTTCAAATGGTTTAAACAAATTACCATTTTAATCTTTTAAAAAAAGATTCACTCTTTTAATCATCACTTTCAAATTGAAACAAAGTTTCATCAATCTTTCACAAAGATTCATTCATATCTTTCAAAACCATTTCAATTCCAAATCTTTTATACAAAAGATACACCTTTAAGATCCTCTTCAATTGGAAAACAAAGTTCACCAATCTTTAACAAAGATTTATTCATAGCTTTCAAAAACAATTCCATTTCAAAACTTGAAATCTTTTCAATACAAATTGGAAATCCTTTCTTTATACGAAAGCTATTATTATTTAAAAAACAAAGGTTTATGTATCGAAAAAATTCGATTACATTTTCACAAGTTAAAGAGCTTTAAGTCTCAAACTTGGGTTAAATTCAAATTTCCAAAATAATATTTTAGAAATGGTTTAAAACCCATATAAACACATTTATAACTTATAAAACCTTTTTAAACGATAATTTCCAAACATAGAATTCAATTCCATATCTTGAATTTAAATTCAATCAAACTATTTAAATTTCAAAACTTTATCAAGTTATTCAAAATAATTTTAACCTTTAAAACTCCTTTTCAAAAGCTTTTCATATTTAACCCAATTCCATTTCCAAAACCATTTGGATTCAAAGTTCAACTTTAAAACAATTTCGAAAATCTATGACTTGACCAATTTCCTCGTGCAATTCATATTTATGTGTGTATAGTGTAGTCCAGGGGTTTTACACAATAGTGCAACATCATCAATCATTGCAGATTCAAGCACAACAATATTGGTAAGTGGTATAATCTTATAACGCTTATTTTCATTCACAGATTCACAGATAAACATAGAAATTCATCACAGATAAATAAATTACATTCATCACGGCTCAAATCAAAATACTTCATATCACAAGGCATCACACAACAAGGATATTCAACAATTCAATATTTAATACAATTCAAACATTCGTAAGTAGGATCAATTAATCATCTGATTTAAATCAGATTAATTACTTATGAATAAATTTCTAATCCTGGTTAATTAAAATTAATTAATTACAAACCTTTAATTAACTATCATTTAATCATTTATTAATTTACCTTAATTAATAAATCAATTCATCTTAATCATTAAACAATTAACCCTTAATAATTTAATTATTCATTAATTAATTTTAATTAATTACCTTAGTTAATCCTTAATTAATTATCTTTTAAATAATTATCCTTAATTAATTATCTTCATAAGTAACATAAATTAATCATCCTTTAATTAATTATTATTTAATCACTTGATTAATCAACTTTAATCATTTAATTAATCTTTAATCAATAATTAATTAGTCTTAATTATGTAATTAAAAATCTTAATTATGAAGTTAGTAAACCTAAATTCATTCCTTAATTTAAATTAATAAATTTTAATTATTAATTAATTAACCTTTAATTTATCACATAATTAATTATCATTAATTAATTACCTTTAATCAACCATTACTTAACCTTTAATCAACCATTAATTTAGTAATTATCTTAAATCAAGTAATTAATCTTTAATTACTTAAGACTTTAATTAAACTAAAAGATAATCCTTTTATCTTAACTAATTACTTTAATTATCCTTAAAAATCATCATTTAATAAACTTGTGATTAATTATCATTAATAAATAAATTAACGTAGATTTTAAAGTTAATTAACAATTAAACATCTTTTCATAATTAACTTCTTAATTGTAACGACCCAGAATTTTTATTAATTAAAATATGAGTATTTAATTAATTTTAAATATTTAAAAAGTGAATTTATAAGTCAAATAAATTTTTATTTGAATTATTGGATTTAATTGGATAATTAAATCGATAATTTAATATGTTAAATTATGGAAATAATTGAAAATAGGGTTAAATATGATTGAAAATGATTTGTAAAAATTTATTTTATCATGTTGGAGTTAGAACGATATTTTAGAACTTTTAAAATCGAATTTGAAGTTAATTTGTGAAAATTGAATATTTTAATATTAAAACCGACTAGTGAAAATAGTCAATTTTTGAACAGTCTCGGAATTGAACGAAACCAGTTCCATTGGATCCGTAATAGTTAGTTATTACCGGATTTCAATTTTCGTGTCAATCGGAGTTATCGTTTGATCGTGGCAGCTCGAAAACGCATCGATTTATTTTTAATTTAAATTTGGCGAGCTAAAATAACCATTTTTCAAAAAGTCTCGGATTTTGACGAAACCAGTTTCATCGGATCCGTAATGTGATATTATTGTAAGGTTTCAAATTTCAAGTCAATTGGATTTACCGTTTGTCCAGTACAAATTAAAACGCCTAGAAATCGATTTAAATCGGTTTAATTCAAATTGAGCGTTTATAGCCATAACTCGCACATACTTCCGAATTAGCTTCCGAAACCTGTTCCATTGTGTCCGGAACGCGGGATAAACCCTAGGAATGTCAGTTTCGGCGCGTAAATCGGAGTTCGGAATTTCCGGATGAATAGTGTCGAACGGAACTCTATAAATAGCCCCACCCTTGATTAAAAAAAAAAATTATAAAACTAAACCCTAATTTGTAACTGCAGCCGCCACTACCCAATGAACGGCCAGAAATGTTCTAACTTCTTCCCTCTAGATCTTCCAATCCGTCGACAATTAGAGGAAGTTGTCAACATGAAAGTTGGAGAGGGGAGTGAGAGCTACGATGTGAACGGTGGAGATCGCGAATGGCTTCACGGATCAACGGGAATCATGCCATGAAGGGGCCGGCCTGCGCACGCGTTTCTATGCAGATGTGGGGGCCGAGTTCACCACTGGTCAGGCCGTGGGTAGCTAAGGGGGAGGCGACCGTGTGGTGGCGACGTGATGAAGTTTCGTCGTGTATTGATGTCAAAAATTTAAACCCTAATCTACGTTTATGGGTTCATGGTGTTCGTGTACAACCTGTAGAGTAACGAAGTGGAGAGGAAGGAGAGCACGCACGGCCAGATTTGCATTGGGTTTGGATCTAGTGGCTGGTAATGGTTGTAGTTAAAAATTAAATTGAAAGATGTTGGAATTGTTTATATAAATCGTGTACAAACTTCATAAAATCATAACTTTTTCATACGAGGTCGAAAAAATGCAAACTCAGTTGCGTTGGAATCGTATGGACGAGCACTACGTGATGGAGTTGGTTTGGAGTCGTTTGGAGTTAGTGAGAATTTTGGGTAAAATTAAACGTCCGTTTAATTTTATTCGAAATAAATCGCTAAAACGAAAATAAAATCAAGGTGAGAATTTCTCACTCAATCGAATCAGTTTCGATTTTATTTTAAATAGTTAGATTTAAAATATTTGAATGCATGTTTGAATGTTGATTGATATCTATTGATTGTTAAAATAGACATTATGCGCCGTTAGTAAGCGGATGTTATTTAATAAAAACATATACCGCGAATATTTCATAAACAGTGAAATTGGTATTATATATAATATCAATATATATATATATTGGCATATGTATATATTGCAGTTGTTGATTTCCCGCATTTTTTTGTTTAGCGGATGAGACCCTATTACGCCGTTATTAAGCGGATAATATTTAATAAGAACATATACTGCGATAATTTCGTACTGGAGCGAAATTGGTATTGTGCTAATGTTTGTGGATGCAGGAAACAGGTTGGAGGGATCCAACTGGATTCCTCAACAGTATTTATTTGATTATGGATATTTTGATATTCGTTGATTTTCATATCGATATATGATATCGTTGTTGTCGTGATTGACTATTTGGTATGTAGCATCATTGGACCAAGTTTTGGAATTTTAAAATGATTTCAAAGTGATTTTTGAAAGTATAAGTTATAAAATAATTTTTGGAATTGATCCATGTTAAATAAATAAACGTTATAATTTTAAAGTTATAAAAATTATGATTTTTGAGAATATGATGCTAATGATTTTATAAATTACTTTAATCGGGATTTTAGAATTTATTGTGAAAAGTCTAAATATAGGATTTATAAAATTTAATTATTTTATGAATCGAAATGGTGAGATAATAAAGGAATTTAAAGATGTTTTAAAGAATAATATAAATTGATTTATATTAAGAGATTTATAAATGGATATTTATAAATTGAAATATGGACATTATAAAATGAGTTTTTATAAGTGTTTGAATGAAGTGAAAATAAATTTCATAATTGAATGGAATTTATAGAATTTTATACGGTGAAGTTATAAATGGAATTTTATAAGCAGTAGGTTTACAAAATTTATTAAGTTATTAAAATAATGATTTTGGATAAATGAATGAATCTTATAAGTTATAAGATTTATAATTTGGGAAGTTAAAAAGAACGATTTTGTAAAATAATCGTTTTATAAGTATTTAACTTATAATATGAACGTTTAGTTTATAATTGAGTTATAAACTGGAATAGGTTAATAAAAGAATTTATAAAAAGAAGTTTTTATAAATAAATAGAAATGGAATTTATAAACGTTGTTTATAAATTCGCAAATGACTTATTTTTTTTAAGTAAATTGTTGAAACCTATAAATGGAGTTATATTCACATTTTTGAATAGTGAATAATCCTTTGAATTAAAATGAATAAAAGGATGAAATTGTTAATGAAGTATATTCACGTTTTTGAATAGTGAATAAGAGGTTAAAGAAATTGTTTTGAATGTGATATTTCAAATAGAATTAAAACTATCTAACGATGTTTTAAAATGTGTTGAGATTCGAAGCCATAGATTTCAACATTAATTGTTGAAATAGACGTTTTCGAGAAATGAAAAGGAAATAGTGGACTATAACACTGTTGTTATAGTAAATGATTTTCGAAAGGAAATGTTTTGTATAGTATTGGGATTTATATATCTATTTTAATTTCGAATCCCTATACTAGTGATTTTGGGTTGTTGTAACGATGTTTTACGCAACATTCGTTTTGGCCCAAATAAATATGTTTAAGAGAATGATTTCCTTAAAGGATGAAATATATACTTAATTTCGATTAGAGTATATTAAATATTTTCTAAGTGTTGAAAATAAATAAAATTTGTGAACTACTTATGAATAAATAAGTATGGAAACATTTTCCAATATAAAGTGAATATTAGAGAATTTATCTTTTTGAAGATAAATTGAAATGAATAATTGAAATCGAATATTCATAGATATTGTGAAATGTAAATTCACTAAGGAATTTATAAAAGAAAGTGAAATTGGTTTAAAAATAAATATTGATTTATTTTTGAAGTGTTGAAATAATATATCTAGTGAAGATATTTTTGAAAATAAATGATTTGGAAAATTATTTGGAAACTGGTGATGTGTGCATATCCAGTGATAGTTCAATAACCGACTATCAATATTTCCCTTTGAATGGGTAATTGATGTGATTTGTTTGAATGTGAATGCTACACTAATTTTTGAATAAGCGCTCACTATTCGGGTTAACCGGGAAAGGACCATGGGGTCGTATAACCCATTCCGAATATGTGATACGTCGTTATAATTGCATTGAAGATCGGTGTTGAAGACCCGGTATTTGCGAGAGCGATAGGATGACCTGTCGATTTACTCTGCACCGAGTTGCTCCGGTATAGAGTTCTCCATATGTGATGGTGAATCCGATCAGGATTGTGAATATCTGGATTGCAAGGACTTCTTTGTAAGTACCTTCGGTTTTGTTCGATCCCGGAACAGACTTGTATGGATTGTGTGTCTGACATTACAAGTTGAGATATAAAGCAGATTTCTTTCAAATATATTTCTGTTGGTGGCGAAGAATTTATTCTTTTAGCTTAACACCCTTCTCTGAGACGTACGAGCTCAGAGATTATATAGTTGAAGTTATCAGCGATATATTCCCAATTTGGTAATGTGACATGCTGAGTGTTGCTGTAAATGATCATTGTGTTGATTATTGTGATAGGATCGTTTATTTGATCGTCTATCTTAGTGATCATTGTGTTGATCATTTGTTGACCCAAAGCATGGCTTTTGTATAAAGTATGTTTTTGTGGACGTGACTTCGTCGAGCCTCACACCCCGGAAATGGTCAAAACAGGAAAGATGCGGCAAGGTTATGAGGGGTAGCACCCTTTAGGGTATGTACATTTCCTTCTGGATAGAGGTTGTATCATGGTATGGAGCCCAGATATTTAACCTATGTGGTTACTACGAATTTATTACTTTGTGGTTGTTGGTTTTCGGGATCCCGTGAGAAAGGTCGTTTACGATCGGGGAATGGCGTGCTCGTGTCAGTAGTTACCCAGTTAGGGGTAACCCGGCCTTGTGTTGGCAGAGTTCCGGTTTGGTTCTCGGGGATGTCTTTCCAGAGGCATTCTCATGTGGCAATGGGAAGTTCCTTGGCCTGACCATTTGTTGGAAATCCAATTCCCAATACGAAACTTGTACGGTTTTAGTTGTAGAACCTATCATTCACTTATGGTGTCGCAACACTGTTTGGATGGTAGCTATAGTAGGCATAGTTCGAAATGTCTATGTTGGCTAAGATTTATATTCTACTTTCAAAATGAATTTTTCCCCTACACTATGCACTAGTAATAATATCAAATGTTCTTTTAAATGCGTATCAAGCATCTTTGACTATCATAAGGAGAAATCTCCTCTGATTCTGCGTTTGCATGTGTGTGTGTGCGGGAGGCCTTATGGTAGTCTCATTTTTAAAAGCATTGCGAATTGACTTTAAAAATATTCCTCTATTTTGATTTTAAAGATAAATAAACTGTTTTGAGTTCTCACACCAGTCACATGACTGACTTGGAGTTTATTGTTTTCCTTCCTAAACTCTGGGTGCCCACCAATTTTCACACGGGCAGTCAAGAGTAAGGTTTATCAGGATATTCTGGATATTCAGGAATTGCTGGAGGCAAGCTGGATGGCATGGCGTATTACTAGTTTATATAGTATTTCTTTTCCGCTGCACTGTTTGTTGTTGTTGTTGTACACTCTGATGATATGATGTAATGTAATGTATAAAATGTAATAACTGATATAGTTCTTTGTTTAAAGATTATTCATTTATTATTATATGTTGTTCCGCTGCGAATTGTGGGATTCTGATGTTGTTCTGTTTTCTTCTGTTTTTCTTTTTCCTCTATTCTCTTTTTTCTTCTATTTTAAAATTTTCTATCTTCTTTTCCCTATCTAAATTTTCTATCTTATGTTTTCTCTTCCCTCTATTATCTATTTTCTTCTCTCCATCTTCTACCTTCTTTTCTTCTTCTTTTCCTAAATTCTTTTTCTTAAACCCCTAAGGGTTCGTATTTTCGTTCATCTTGAATTAATCAAAGGAGATTAGTGTCTATTCAAGGAGTACGGATTTACGGGTCTTTACATCTGGTATCAGAGCTTATGGTTAAGCGACAACCATGGTTCTGTTGGGTATAATTCATTAGAGATAGAGTCAGCAGTGCTCTAGAATGAATTTGAGTGTAATAATAGCTATGAGAGCGTATTTGTTAGTGAATATAAAATTGTTTTGTATTGTGTTGACTTATCGGTTGATTGTTTATAGATTCCAGTCGATGTAGTCTAGCTAACTATCGTAGATAGGAGTTTCTAAACTCTTAAACAAGATAAACCGACATAATATTGTTTTAAATTGGGTAAATGAAATAATTTTGCCTTGATTATATTTTATATATAAAGGAATAATTTTTCAGAATTATTAAAGTGTATATAAGTTGATTGTTTAGTTGTTTGAATAATCTAAATAAAAAATAATTGTATAAGTAAATGAATTATAAGAATTGAATTATAATTAAAGTAATCTACAATTGTGAAATAAACTTATATATAAGAAGTGAAACTAATGAATATATTTATAAATTTAGTTGTAAATAAAAATGAATTTAAAGTTAAATGGAATATAACTTAAGTGTTGTTGAATGGAATTGATTTCGGTATCAAAGTAAATAATCAAATGGATTAAATGAATATGAACTTGAGTTATATAAATAAAATTCAACTGTTGAAATTAAATTGAATTAATGGATTAAATGTTAATCAATTGAATGTGAATTAAGTTGATATGAAATAATGAATATAAGTGTTAATTCATTAAAATCTAATGTTATTAAAAGTTGAAAGATTGAATGAAAAATCAATTAATTAAACCAATTGAAAGTGATGGTGTTAAACCAAATTGAATGAATATAAGCAAAGGAAATTTGGTTGTAATTAATATACATTGATTTTTTATATGATTGTTAGTTGATTGTATATAATTCATTAAGTGTTAATGAAATTGGAAGCTAAAGTAATTGAAATTCGATTGGAAGTTAAGTGAATCTTAAATAAGAATTGAATTTGAATTGGAAGCGAACCAACTTGAAAATGAATTAGTGAATATAAACTAATTGAAAATGAATGTTAGAAAGATCATCCACTGTTAATGAATCAAATGTGATTAAATTGAAAACCAATTCATTGAATATTAATGAGAATAAGAATGAATATTTATTGGTTATGAATGGTAGTTGGTTGATGTTTGCATTTGTTGTTTAGTTGCATTTGCTATGTGACATATATAGTTGATATGTTACTATATGTTGTATATTGAGATTATTGTCATATATGCATGTTCTCATGTTGTTTGTTGAGTGATTAGTAGGTGCGGATCGCGTTTGCTTCGCATTTGGAACTCGCTTTTGCGCTATATTAGCCGTATATGCTCGCTAATAAAATATAAGGTACATATCTCGGATTAAATACCGTACTTTTACACTTTTTTCCCTTCGGGATGCCTCATTACTTGATGAGATGTATATTTGTGATATATATACTATCATTTTTTTTTTCGGATCGAGCCGCGCAAAGGAGACTATGGCGAATTTTTCCGAAAATTTAAGGCGTTAGAAAAAATTTGAGAAAATTGGAAAATTTTGAAAACTTTAACTTTGATTTTGGAATTGAAAGTTAAACAATAGTAGTTGTTTTGAAAAAGATAACTAAGTATGACTTGAAAACTTAGTAAGTATTATAAGAAGTTTAATTATAAATTTTGGAAAAATTAATAAATTCTGTAACTTTTCTTACTAATAATTTCGAGGACGAAATTCTTTTAAGGGGGAAAGATTGTAACGACCCAGAATTTTTATTAATTAAAATATGAGTATTTAATTAATTTTAAATATTTAAAAAGTGAATTTATAAGTCAAATAAATTTTTATTTGAATTATTGGATTTAATTGGATAATTAAATCGATAATTTAATATGTTAAATTATGGAAATAATTGAAAATAGGGTTAAATATGATTGAAAATGATTTGTAAAAATTTATTTTATCATGTTGGAGTTAGAACGATATTTTAGAACTTTTAAAATCGAATTTGAAGTTAATTTGTGAAAATTGAATATTTTAATATTAAAATCGACTAGTGAAAATAGACAATTTTTGAACAGTCTCAGAATTGAACGAAAGCAGTTCCATTGGATCTGTAATAGTTAGTTATTATCGAATTTCAATTTTCGTGTCAATCGGAGTTATCGTTTGATCGTGGCAGCTCGAAAACGCATCGATTTATTTTTAATTTAAATTTGGCGAGCTAAAATAGCCATTTTTCAAAAAGTCTCGGATTTCGACGAAACCAGTTCCATCAGATCCGTAATGTGATATTATTGTAAGGTTTCAAATTTCAAGTCAATTGGATTTACCGTTTGTCCGGTACAAATTAAAACGCCTAGAAATCGATTTAAATCGGTTTAATTCAAATTGAGCGTTTATAGCCATAACTCGCACATACTTCCGAATTAGCTTCCGAAACCTGTTCCATTGTGTCCGGAACGCGGGATAAACCCTAGGAATGTCAGTTTCGGCGCGTAAATCGGAGTTCGGAATTTCCGGATGAATAGTGTCGAACGAAACTCTATAAATAGCCCCACCCTTCATTAAAAATATATATATATAAAACTAAACCCTAATTTGTAACTGCAGCCGCCACTACCCAATGAACGGCCAGAAATGTTCTAACTTCTTCCCTCTAGATCTTCCAATCCGTCGACAATTAGAGGAAGTTGTCAACATGAAAGTTGGAGAGGGGAGTGAGAGCTACGATGTGAACGGTGGAGATCGCGAATGGCTTCACGGATCAACGGGAATCATGCCATGAAGGGGCCGGCCTGCGCACGCGTTTCTATGCAGATGTGGGGGCCGAGTTCACCACTGGTCAGGCCGTGGGTAGCTAAGGGGGAGGCGACCGTGTGGTGGCGACGTGATGAAGTTTCGTCGTGTATTGATGTCAAAAATTTAAACCCTAATCTACGTTTATGGGTTCATGGTGTTCGTGTACAACCTGTAGAGTAACGAAGTGGAGAGGAAGGAGAGCACGCACGGCCAGATTTGCATTGGGTTTGGATCTAGTGGCTGGTAATGGTTGTAGTTAAAAATTAAATTGAAAGATGTTGGAATTGTTTATATAAATCGTGTACAAACTTCATAAAATCATAACTTTTTCATACGAGGTCGAAAAAATGCAAACTCAGTTGCGTTGGAATCGTATGGACGAGCACTACGTGATGGAGTTGGTTTGGAGTCGTTTGGAGTTAGTGAGAATTTTGGGTAAAATTAAACGTCCGTTTAATTTTATTCGAAATAAATCGCTAAAACGAAAATAAAATCAAGGTGAGAATTTCTCACTCAATCGAATCAGTTTCGATTTTATTTTAAATAGTTAGATTTAAAATATTTGAATGCATGTTTGAATGTTGATTGATATCTATTGATTGTTAAAATAGACATTATGCGCCGTTAGTAAGCGGATGTTATTTAATAAAAACATATACCGCGAATATTTCATAAACAGTGAAATTGGTATTATATATAATATCAATATATATATATATATTGGCATATGTATATATTGCAGTTGTTGATTTCCCGCATTTTTTTGTTTAGCGGATGAGACCCTATTACGCCGTTATTAAGCGGATAATATTTAATAAGAACATATACCGCGATAATTTCGTACTGGAGCGAAATTGGTATTGTGCTAATGTTTGTGGATGCAGGAAACAGGTTGGAGGGATCCAACTGGATTCCTCAACAGTATTTATTTGATTATGGATATTTTGATATTCGTTGATTTTCATATCGATATATGATATCGTTGTTGTCGTGATTGACTATTTGGTATGTAGCATCATTGGACCAAGTTTTGGAATTTTAAAATGATTTCAAAGTGATTTTTGAAAGTATAAGTTATAAAATAATTTTTGGAATTGATCCATGTTAAATAAATAAACGTTATAATTTTAAAGTTATAAAATTATGATTTTTGAGAATATGATGCTAATGATTTTATAAATTACTTTAATCGGGATTTTAGAATTTATTGTGAAAAGTCTAAATATAGGATTTATAAAATTTAATTATTTTATGAATCGAAATGGTGAGATAATAAAGGAATTTAAAGATGTTTTAAAGAATAATATAAATTGATTTATATTAAGAGATTTATAAATGGATATTTATAAATTGAAATATGGACATTATAAAATGAGTTTTTATAAGTGTTTGAATGAAGTGAAAATAAATTTCATAATTGAATGGAATTTATAGAATTTTATACGGTGAAGTTATAAATGGAATTTTATAAGCAGTAGGTTTACAAAATTTATTAAGTTATTAAAATAATGATTTTGGATAAATGAATGAATCTTATAAGTTATAAGATTTATAATTTGGGAAGTTAAAAAGAACGATTTTGTAAAATAATCGTTTTATAAGTATTTAACTTATAATATGAACGTTTAGTTTATAATTGAGTTATAAACTGGAATAGGTTAATAAAAGAATTTATAAAAAGAAGTTTTTATAAATAAATAGAAATGGAATTTATAAACGTTGTTTATAAATTCGCAAATGACTTATTTTTTTTAAGTAAATTGTTGAAACCTATAAATGGAGTTATATTCACATTTTTGAATAGTGAATAATCCTTTGAATTAAAATGAATAAAAGGATGAAATTGTTAATGAAGTATATTCACGTTTTTGAATAGTGAATAAGAGGTTAAAGAAATTGTTTTGAATGTGATATTTCAAATAGAATTAAAACTATCTAACGATGTTTTAAAATGTGTTGAGATTCGAAGCCATAGATTTCAACATTAATTGTTGAAATAGACGTTTTCGAGAAATGAAAAGGAAATAGTGGACTATAACACTGTTGTTATAGTAAATGATTTTCGAAAGGAAATGTTTTGTATAGTATTGGGATTTATATATCTATTTTAATTTCGAATCCCTATACTAGTGATTTTGGGTTGTTGTAACGATGTTTTACGCAACATTCGTTTTGGCCCAAATAAATATGTTTAAGAGAATGATTTCCTTAAAGGATGAAATATATACTTAATTTCGATTAGAGTATATTAAATATTTTCTAAGTGTTGAAAATAAATAAAATTTGTGAACTACTTATGAATAAATAAGTATGGAAACATTTTCCAATATAAAGTGAATATTAGAGAATTTATCTTTTTGAAGATAAATTGAAATGAATAATTGAAATCGAATATTCATAGATATTGTGAAATGTAAATTCACTAAGGAATTTATAAAAGAAAGTGAAATTGGTTTAAAAATAAATATTGATTTATTTTTGAAGTGTTGAAATAATATATCTAGTGAAGATATTTTTGAAAATAAATGATTTGGAAAATTATTTGGAAACTGGTGATGTGTGCATATCCAGTGATAGTTCAATAACCGACTATCAATATTTCCCTTTGAATGGGTAATTGATGTGGTTTGTTTGAATGTGAATGCTACACTAATTTTTGAATAAGCGCTCACTATTCGGGTTAACCGGGAAAGGACCATGGGGTCGTATAACCCATTCCGAATATGTGATACGTCGTTATAATTGCATTGAAGATCGGTGTTGAAGACCCGGTATTTGCGAGAGCGATAGGATGACCTGTCGATTTACTCTGCACCGAGTTGCTCCGGTATAGAGTTCTCCATATGTGATGGTGAATCCGATCAGGATTGTGAATATCCGGATTGCAAGGACTTCTTTGTAAGTACCTTCGGTTTTGTTCGATCCCGGAACAGACTTGTATGGATTGTGTGTCTGACATTACAAGTTGAGATATAAAGCAGATTTCTTTCAAATATATTTCTGTTGGTGGCGAAGAATTTATTCTTTTAGCTTAACACCCTTCTCTGAGACGTACGAGCTCAGAGGTTATATAGTTGAAGTTATCAGCGATATATTCCCAATTTGGTAATGTGACATGCTGAGTGTTGCTGTAAATGCTCATTGTGTTGATTATTGTGATAGGATCGTTTATTTGATCGTCTATCTTAGTGATCATTGTGTTGATCATTTGTTGACCCAAAGCATGGCTTTTGTATAAAGTATGTTTTTGTGGACGTGACTTCGTCGAGCCTCACACCCCGGAAATGGTCAAAACAGGAAAGATGCGGCAAGGTTATGAGGGGTAGCACCCTTTAGGGTATGTACATTTCCTTCTGGATAGAGGTTGTATCATGGTATGGAGCCCAGATATTTAACCTATGTGGTTACTACGAATTTATTACTTTGTGGTTGTTGGTTTTCGGGATCCCGTGAGAAAGGTCGTTTACGATCGGGGAATGGCGTGCTCGTGTCAGTAGTTACCCAGTTAGGGGTAACCCGGCCTTGTGTTGGCAGAGTTCCGGTTTGGTTCTCGGGGATGTCTTTCCAGAGGATTTCTCATGTGGCAATGGGAAGTTCCTTGGCCTGACCATTTGTTGGAAATCCAATTCCCAATACAAAACTTGTACGGTTTTAGTTGTAGAACCTATCATTCACTTATGGTGTCGCAACACTGTTTGGATGGTAGCTATAGTAGGCATAGTTCGAAATGTCTATGTTGGCTAAGATTTATATTCTACTTTCAAAATGAATTTTTCCCCTACACTATGCACTAGTAATAATATCAAATGTTCTTTTAAATGCGTATCAAGCATCTTTGACTATCATAAGGAGAAATCTCCTCCGATTCTGCGTTTGCATGTGTGTGTGTGCGGGAGGCCTTATGGTAGTCTCATTTTTAAAAGCATTGCGAATTGACTTTAAAAATATTCCTCTATTTTGATTTTAAAGATAAATAAACTGTTTTGAGTTCTCACACCAGTCACATGACTGACTTGGAGTTTATTGTTTTCCTTCCTAAACTCTGGGTGCCCACCAATTTTCACACGGGCAGTCAAGAGTAAGGTTTATCAGGATATTCTGGATATTCAGGAATTGCTGGAGGCAAGCTGGATGGCATGGCGTATTACTAGTTTATATAGTATTTCTTTTCCGCTGCACTGTTTGTTGTTGTTGTTGTACACTCTGATGATATGATGTAATGTAATGTATAAAATGTAATAACTGATATAGTTCTTTGTTTAAAGATTATTCATTTATTATTATATGTTGTTCCGCTGCGAATTGTGAGATTCTGATGTTGTTCTGTTTTCTTCTGTTTTTCTTTTTCCTCTATTCTCTTTTTTCTTCTATTTTAAAATTTTCTATCTTCTTTTCCCTATCTAAATTTTCTATCTTATGTTTTCTCTTCCCTCTATTATCTATTTTCTTCTCTCCATCTTCTACCTTCTTTTCTTCTTCTTTTCCTAAATTCTTTTTCTTAAACCCCTAAGGGTTCGTATTTTCGTTCATCTTGAATTAATCAAAGGAGATTAGTGTCTATTCAAGGAGTACGGATTTACGGGTCTTTACATTAATATTATTAAGTGTATTTGAAAATAGCTTTCAAAACAAACGATATATATATTAAAACACTTTTAAATTTAATTAATTAAGATAAATCATTTTAAAAACCTTTAATTAATCTTAAACTTAAATAAGTTATTTATTTTCTTAAAAACTAAACAAAATTTACTTTAAAACTTTAAAACATAATTGTATTTTAAAACCTGGATTATTTTAAAATCTGGTAAGTTACCAGAAAAACAAAGCCAAGACAATTGAATGAAAACCCGAGCCATTCCTATGTAATTCTCGAGCTAATCAGTTCATCATTTCCTTAGAGCCAATCCCACATCAACACCGAGAAAATCCCCGAGAAACTTTCATCTTCCCAAATCCACAACGAACCAAATGCCCTAAATTTACGCATGCACGTGTACCGTCGCCATGATCACCTCTAGTCACTGCCGCGACCACTCATAAGTCGACGCTGATCACCTCGCCTTAGGAAAACGCCTAAAAGTTTGATTCCATGTAAGATTTTAAATTTAACTATTCGAATGGAAAACTGGAATCAAACCATTGTCCAGAAATTTCCTCAACGCCGACGATCTAGCTCAACGGAACCTCTGCATTTCCATCCAGAGCAACGTCACACCCTCAGCCTCTATCCCTAGGTCCGACCTCGTTCGATACAATGTCGACGACGTAGTTAGTCGAATTCCAACCATATATCTAAGTTAGGTTCAAACCCAAAAATTTCACCATGGCGTTGCCTCGTTGGTCGGAAAAATCTTCGATCAATTTTTTCGAGCTCAACAATCTCCCGGACACCTTCAGAAGCAACCACGATCGCCCGTTCAACTACGGTCGCCGTGAATTGCCAATAAGCCCAAAACCGTTCATCCTCAATTTCCCCAATCAATATGACATAAAAAATCTTGATTTTTCCTTTAAAATTCATAGTTTAAGCAAAGAATAAGATTATGTAGTCAAAACCCAAATTTTAAACAATGGATTTTGGGACAAAATTGGATTTTGCTGTGTTATTATATTTTTGAATAAAAACATTCATTTTAAATATTTAAAAGTATTTTTAAATTTTTGATCTTGGAAATTTGAACATGTTTTATTTAGACATCAGAGTCTACAGAGGATTGGAGGAAGAGTTGCGGATTTTTGAAAACAGGTTTGAAAACTTGTAAAATCTGGAACAGAACCCATATTCTTGTTTCCAGACATACACATCTCATATTCACTTATATATACACAAGATTTTTGTTTGCACAAAAATTGGTCACAACACTCTTCGGGAGTCGTTGAATAGATAATAATGAAGAATGTAAATTCAAAACGTATATTATCTAACAAAAACTCCAATCAACAGTAAAGTAAATGCGTAGACAAGCGATTTATAGTGGTTCGGCGTGTTGCCTACGTCCACTGTGAAATTTTTTGGAGTTTTATTGATTCTCTTTCAATGATTACAAGTTGTTACGGTGATCAACAGTGAGTTACAACTGAAAATTCGAAATCAACAGCAAAGTTATGATGTAGGATGATGGAGATCTCGATCCGGTAGAGTCTGGGCGCTTGAGAGTCGAAAGATCCCTTTTCTGTTGGCTCTGGGGCTCTATTTATAGGCGTAGGATGCTGATATTTCACTAAAAATTCAGGAGACCAATTCTGGCACGTGAGGGGGCCCACGCGTCCGGCCTCAGGAAATTTGGGCCCACTTTGGCATCGATTCAAACTCCATTCGAATCGATCATAAAATCATCCAATCGAGGTGAAATTTGGTGTCGACATTCTTCAACATGTATGCAAGCTTCTGTGAAAGTTTCGTGACATTTGGATTTGTGGATCTCGAGTTATCATGGATACGAAATGGGATTCCTTGTGTGGCTGTTTGGTTCGAATCGATCACTTCGAACCGATGGTGGCACGCGCCTTGGTGTTGACGTGGAGCGCACACTTCGCCTCGATCCGGATTTGGCTACGAGTTGACCGCTTCGATTCCATATATCTCGGCACGTTCGCATCGATGAATGACACGTCACCTTGGCTAGTTGACTCGATGGATTCGAATGGTGCCGTATTCATGGATACGAACTGCAACTGTTGATGGGTGTGAAGTCCATCGATACGAACTTAATGGATTCGAAGAGAAGTGTTCCCATGGATTCGAACTATCGCGAGTTTGGTGGATTCGAACCAGATGGGGGCGAGGTTATCTTCCTTTTGACCGCTTTAAGTGTTATGGATTCGAAGGTTGATGTTACTGATGGACTCGAACATCACCCCTTTGATGGATACGACCCTTGTAGCTTCCCATGGATGCGAAGTCACCTAATGGACTCGAGGCAGATGGATGCGAGGGATTTCCATGATGGATATGAAGCAGGGGAAGCCGATGGGTTCGAATCGTGATCGAGTCGAACTGAGGCATCTCGATGGATTCGAGCTCGGTCGATACGAATGAGATCGATTCGAGTTGGAGCGTGAGGATGGATACGAAACTTAGGCCTTTCCCTTGAAATTGAATCGATCATAACTCGAGCGTACGAACTCGGATTGACTTGAAATTTGAGATGCTGACTGCTATGATCTTTCTTGTCATGTCCTAGCAATTGTAGCTCAATCTGGACTCGGACAAAATTCAGCGATATCCATAGTGAAGAGAAGTATGACCAACCTCTGAGACGAATTGTCCTTTGTTTTCGATCGACCTTTTGGTATCACGGCTTTGCCAAAAAGCGGGATAACATTTGATGGAACATAACCCATATTCTTGTTTCCAGACATACACATCTCATATTCACTTATATATACACAAGATTTTATACATGCAAACAATTTTCATGATTTCAAGCAATAAGTTAAATCCAAATTTCAAAAAGAGTTTACTCACAAGCATTGCATAGAAATAAATCAAGGGTTGAAAAGTTCGCTCAACTGGATTTAACTTATTGCTTGAAATCATGAAAATTGTTTGCATGTATACAATCCTGTGTATATATAAGTGAATATGAGATGTGTATGTCTGGAAACAAGAATATGGGTCCTGTTCCAGATTTTACAGGTTTTCAAACCTGTTTTCAAAATTCCACAACTCTTCCTCCAATCCTCTGTCGACTCTGATGTCTAAATAAAACATGTTCAAATTTGCAAGATCAAAATTTTAAAAATATTTTTAAATATTTAAAATGAATGGTTTTATTGAAAAATTTAATAGCATAGTGAAATCCACTTTTGTCTAAAAATATGTTGTTTAAAATTTGGGTTTTGGCTACATAACCTTGTTCGTTTTCTTAAACTATTAATTTTAAAGGAAAAATCAAGATTTTTCATGTCATATTGATTGGGGAAATTGAGGATGAACGATTTTTGGCTTATTGGCAATTCACGACGAATGTAGTTGAATGGGCGATCGTGGTTGCGTCTGAAGGTGTCTGGGAGATTGTTGAGCTCAAAAAAATTGATTGGGGATTTTTCCAACCAATGAGGCAACCTCAGGGCGAAATTTTCGGGTTTAAACCTAAGTTAGATATAGGTTCGTAATTCGATTAACTACGTCGTCGATGTTGTATCTTACGAGGTCGAACCTAGGGGATAGATGGTCGGGGGTGTGACGTTGCTCTGGACGGAATTGCAGAGGTTCTGGTGAGCTAGATCATCGGCGATGAGGAAATTTTTGGACAATGGTTTGGTTCCAATATTCCAATCGAACGGTCGAATTTCAAATCTTAGACGGAATCAAACTACTAGGTGTTTGCCTGAGGTGAGATGATCAGCGTCGACTTATGAGTGGTCGTGGCGTTGACCAGAGGTGATCGTGGCGGCGGTACACGTGCATGCGTAAATTTGGTGCATCTGGTGTGTTATGGATTTGGGAAGAAAGTTTCTCGGGGATTTGCTCGGGGTTGATGTGGGATTTGCTCGGGGTTGATGTGGGATTGGCTCGAAGAAAATGATGAACTGATTAGTTCAAAAATTACGTAGGAGTGGCTCGGGTTTTCATTTAATTGTCTTTGGGTGCCTACAATTTTTCACACGGGCAGCCTAGAGTTAGATTTTTAGATAGTCAGATAGTAGTTGTAGATTTAATAGACTTCGAAGTCTTTGGTTTGGCAATCGCGTTGGAGTTCGAGTTTGCTTCATTACAACATGATGGTGATTCGAGCTTGATGGTTTGGGAGTTCCTTGAGCTTTTGGTTTAGGAGATGAAAGTCTTTAGAATTTTGGAGCAATTGGTGTCGCAGTGTTGGATTCTTTCTTTCCTTCTCTTTTGAAGATTAGCATTGAAGATGTTATCTCTTCTTCCGGTGCTATTATATTACCACTGTGGTACATCTCTAATAATGTTGGTATTCAATTGTATCATTGTTGTATCGAATATTGTATATCAATGATATATTCATTTTCTTCCGCTGTGTTGTTCTACTTAATGTGTTATAAGCTCCGGCGAATCGAATTCGAACGTTTTGAATCTACGGCAATTTGAATTCGAGTGAAATATGGATGTCGATTTTCGAACTCGAAAATAAAAATATATTCGAAGAGTAAAACCAGGCTAATATATCAAGTTTTCTCCCATCTTCAAAAAAAAATCTGAAACCTGAAAAAATAAAGAGAAATAAAAAAATAAAAATCGAAACTTGATCAAAGAAAACTACAAAACAATATCAAAAATCTATTTTCAAAATTCTTCAAGCTTGGAAATTATATAAGCTGAAATCAAAACCTGGAAACAATGATTCAAGTAGCAAGTTTAGATCAAAGATTAAAGCTCAACATCAACAATCAAATGTAAGATCAACTTCAACAAGCTAAGAATCAGATACAAGTTCCAGAACCAATTAAGTAGCAGATCAGATTCTCACAAGAGTTCCAGATCAAATAAAAAGAATAAATACTGTCTCTGTTTCTGGAAATAAGGTGAGCAAACAAACCTTGAACCTTGCATCTATATCCCTGTTTGTATGAATTTGATTCTCACAAGAGTTTGTATGAATGTTAAGATGCTTGCATATCTCTGTGTGTGTGTGTATTTGTATACATATTTGTTTACATGCATCTATATTCCTGTTAAACATTCATAGGCTAAAGAACAGCATAAAAGAAAATCTATATCTCCCTAAATAAACATTGTTAGATTATGATTCTCGAATGAAAAAGGATTGTAATGGTGTAATGTTATTTTTAAAAATAAAAATAAGTAGAAATATTGAGTAATTCATCCAGAAAATAGAAATTATAGTAAAAATATGTTTAAAACAGAAAAATCAATAAATATGAATTCAAATTTGGATTTCATAATTTGATTCGTAGCAGGAAATGGTGAATTTAGGTAGAGGAATCAAATTTTTTTAATAAGTATATGGTGAGAATTTTTGAGATGGACGGATTTGTCCAAAATGTCAAATTTCGGTGATCGGTGGTGATTTAGGTGTTGAGTTCGATCGTGGTGGAAGCTAGGGTGATAAGGAGCATCGGAAAAATGATTATAGCATTTTTAGATCATCGAGGAAGCAATACGATGTTGATTTAAGGTTTTTGTACAATTTTGGGTCGTAGTGGTTATCGTGATGAAAGCATCGCCAATGGGAGATCGGAGTGATCGGTCCAAGGTGAAGAGTTGTGTAGGACTCTGGCGAACATTTGGGTGAAAGGCCTGGTGTTCAATTGGCCGAAGGTGGCCACGCGGGGGGTTTCCAGTTGATGAGTTTGATTCAGATGGGTGTTGAGGTGGCTCGTATTCGATTTCCCGACGATCTCGAAGATTTGTGTGGTCGGGAAGGAAGTGGGTGGCGATTTCGACTTGATGGCGTTCTCGTCGATGATCAAAGCATCGCTGTTCGGGCATGCACGTGCACAGATCTATTTGCATATCTAGGTGAATTTGGATCGGGAAGAAGAAGGAAATAGCTCGGGTTTTGTCTCAAAAAAATTTGAATCTGGCTCGAGTAATGTCTTGGGGTATTGTCATCATGGGCTCGGGTTTTTAAATTAAAGCCAGGTTTTTATTTTTTTTAAAAGAAATATGTTTCATATTTTAAATTTTTAAAAAAAATTAAACCAATTTCGGAAATAAATGAAGATGTGAAATTAAGTTCAAAGTTTTAAGTATAAGAAAGATGATATAAAAGTTTTAAAGCCAAAATAAATTTTTAAGTATATTAAAATAAGTAAATTTCAAAGAAAAATAAAACCAATTTTTCGAATTTAAATTATAAACAAGTTTTTAAATAAGTTTTCAAAGATTTGGTTTTTAATTTAAAATATGTTTAAAATTGTTTTTGGGTTGAATAATTATATTGGAATAATTATTTAAATTATTCTTAAGTGTTTCACATGGAATTTGATGATGTAATTAAAATAAGATTAAGATAAATGGTTTATCTTAAGTTAATTAAGGCCTTGGGTAGTTAAAGATTAATTTATTAATAATTAAAAGTTAATCATTAATAAAAATTGATCTTTGTGATTTATTTAAGGATAATCAATTAATTGATGTAATTAATTACTTGATGAAAATGATTAAAGGGTAAATTACTTAATGAAAGTAATTAAATGATCATTACTTAAGGTAATTAATTAAGGGATTGATTTCTTAAATTACTTGATGGATAATTAACTGATATGATTAATTAAAGGATAATTAAGTAATTAATTAAAAGTTGAATTAACTAATAATTAAGGGTTAGTTAGTTTATAATTGGAAAACAATTATTTAATATAAATAATTAAAGGTTAATTAATTATGTAATTAACTTAAGATTAATTAATTATGTGATTAATTAGGGATGTTTAATTAATTAAGGAAAATTTATTAAGATGGGTAATTAGAGTTGATTGATTAATTTCGTTAATTAAAATCAAATGATTTGTAGTTAATTAATAAGGATTTGGGTAATTAATTCATAAGTGATTAATTAAATGGGAAATTAAATTTGAATTAATTAAGGACTGAACAATTAGTTAATCCTGCTTATAGATGATTATTGAATGCTCAGATTGCTTATGAATGTATAAATTATACTGAATGATTGAATTAATTGCTATATCTGATCCGCAATATTGTGTTCTATGAATTGTGCTGTGTGTAATTTATTTATTTATCTACGATGAACTCACATATATTTGTCTATGATCTGCGAATAAAAGATAAGCCTTATAGATTATACCACTTATCAATGTTTCTGTGATTGAATCTGCGATGATTAATAATATTGCACTATTATTGTTTAAAACCCTGGACTACACATATACACACACAAATATGGATATCACAGGAAATTGATTAAGTCATGAGGATTTTAAAATGGTGAAAAAGTTTTGAAAATTGAAATTTGAATTCAAATTGGTTTGAAAGAGAAATGGGTTTTAATATGAAAAGTTTCTGAAAAAGGAAGTTTTTGAAATTTGATTATTTTGAACATAATATGATTTGCTGAAATTTGAAATTTAAATTGAATTTGAATTCAAAGAACTTAAGTTAAATTCTTTGGGCAAACAAGTTTTTAATTGGAAATTCTTTCCAATAAGGTTTAATTGACTTCTAAATTTTTTGGAACTTTAAAGATGAATTTTGAGAAAAATTATTTAAAGTATTCGATTTAGATAATTGATTTTAAACTTTGGAATCTATGTTTTGAAAAGGAATATACAAGTTAAAATATGTGTATATATGGATTCTAAACCATTTTCAAAGTATGTTCAAATGAATCATTTTGGGAATTCAAATTTAATCTAAATGGAATCTTCTTAGGGTACTGTAGGTTCACTGATTTTCCAAATTTGACTTTCAAGGGCTACAACTTAAGCAAATTGAACTGGATTGTTCCAAAATGAAAACATTCGTTTTCTAATAATAATGGCTTTCATATAAAAGAAGAATTTTCAGTTTTTGCCGAAAGGATTTCCAAGTTATGATTTAAATCTCATTTGAAATGGAAATTATTTTTGAAAGCTATGAATTGAGTTTAAATATTGTGAGTGAATCTTTGTGAAATATTTGTTGAACTTTGTTTCAAGTTGAAAAGGATCTTAATGGTGAATCTTTTGGTTTAAAAGATTAAAATGGAAATTGTTTATTCCACTTAAAAGAAAAGGTTTTGGGAAATTGTTGTGGTTTAACTGAGATCCTAATATCCATATGGTTTTAAAATTATGCACTCGTTATTCGGTTTAGCCGGGAGAGGACCTTTGTGTCATAAAACCCATTCTGAATAATGATATGGCGAAATGGATAGCATTTGAAGAGCGGTGGTGAAGACCGTATACTTTCGAAAGCGAAAGGTGTAACGACCCGCAAATCCGTACCTCTTGAGTCAACACTATTCTACAACAATCAACTCAAGTTGCATAGAAATACGAACCATTTGGGTTTAAGAAGAAGAGGTAGAAGAAGAGAAAACAAAATCAACATCAAAATCTAACCATCGCAGGGGAATAAAATATAATAGAAAGTAAATAATCTTTACTCAAAATCAAATATATATGTTTACATACATTACATCATCAGAGTACATCAGTCACAGCTCACATCAATAACATACAATGGATACACAACAACCCAACAGCGGAATATATATATATAAAAACAAGTACGAATGTACGTATCGCCATTCTGCTCGTCTCCTGAGCTCCACAACATCATATCCTGTATTCTATAATACTCGGTCTGACCCGAGCATTACAGTTAAATAACACCCGAGTCAGTCTGGAATACCAGCGTGAGAAAATCACATCCAATTGATTATTAAAGTTTCAAAAATCCTTTGAAAACAAAAGCATCTCGTAAGACCACGCCACAAATAAACATGTCGGGTTTTTACCTTACGATAGCTAAAACAATTTTTATAGAAATCCTCTGATATTATAATAGGGTCTATATACAAATACTTATAAAATAGCCGAAATTGTTACATGATTAAATTCCAGCTACTAGCCACAAAGTGGGTAATACAAACAAAACTTATACAAAGCTCGTAGGGAGAATGGATTTCCAACTGATGACTAGGCACTGGGGTACCACCTGTCACAGTACGGGGCCTAGATCACCGTACCGAGGAGTACGCCCGCTCCCCTGTAACACAAGACCGGGACTAACCCTTACTGGATAATCCCGAGTGAGATCACCCCGCGGTTGGGATCAGCAACCACACCACTAAGCCGAAATAAAAAGGGACATCTAGACTGGAATGACCTCACCCTGCTTGGGTGCTACCCACCTAGCCTTGCTGCATAACCCCTGATTTTCAGTCATTCCCATTTGATGAGGCTTGAGGCTAAGCGTTACCTTTTTAGAATATATCCCTTAGAATGCCCATCGTCCACCTTACGATGTTTCGCAAGCATTCATCCATACAAGTCCGTCTCGGGTCCGAACAGAACCGAAGGCACTATTCCTACTACATTCATTTTGGAAATATCCTCAAGATTAGTAGCGACTAGCCCTTGCACTTCACTGCTCCATTTTCGAATCCAAAATCGTTTTCACGAAACGTACAAACCGGATCGAAGTGGTTTTCGAGAAATTAATCTCGATCCCGGTCTCTTCGGAACGATCAATGGATTTGTCCAATATTGATAGTCGGTTATTTAACTATCAATTATATTAACAAAACAACCATCAACCAATAAATAATTTTTTCTAAATTATTTATTAATCTCAAAAATATCTTCACAAGATATATTTCTGTTTTCAATCCTTAGAAAACAGTTTCAAAACCATCATTCTTTTTAGAATCAACTTTCCCAAATATTTTATATCTCCTCTGAAATCACCAAGCACAAAACTAGATTTTCTAAATTAATTTAAAACACTTTACTTTTAAAAATGTACTTTAAAACATTTAGGATAAAACTACTTAAATAATTTGTTAAATATACATACTATATGAATTTGAAAATAAAGTTACTTAATAAAATATAAAACTAGATTTCTACCTTTAAAAAAACAAAATACTAAGTTACTCCTTTAATCATTACTGCTAGAATAGATTAAAAGAAAATACTTACTTTAAATATGGAAATAATAAATTTTACAAAACTTGCTTTCTTTTAAAAAAAACTTTAAAAACATTTAATTTATATTTACAACTTTACTTTTAAATACATGTACTTGGCCATCCAAAGAAAATTCCAACTCCAATCACTTAAATCAATTTCCCGAATTGATTTCCAATTCATTCTATTTGAAATAAATTTCTTTACTTGCTCGGTTCATTTCAAAATTCATAAATTTTGGACTATATATTTTATTATTATTATTTGCTGTTTGATTTTAATCTTTTGACTGAAATATACAAATTTCAGGGTTTTCCCATTTTCTTCTTTGTTCTTTTCCAAAATTAAAAATCTTAAATTTAAAATAAATGTTTTGTTCTTTAGATATTAGCATTGGAGTTTTCAATTCATTAACTTTCTACTTATTCAAAAATCTCCTTTCTATACTCAAGATTTATTAATTAGAATTCTTATGTCACTTTATTTTATTTTTATTTCATTCTTAAATTTATTCAAATTTCCATAATTATTTTACTTACAAATTCACTTCCTTTTCTTTCTTTCCTACATCTAAGTTATATATTTTTTTCTGGAAATTTATTATCCAATTATCCATTCGAACCATAGCATTTAATATTTCAACATAATCCATCATAATATATCAAATCATCATAACAGGGTAATTTAAATAATTTAAATAAATGTTGAGGGCTCCATTTGGATCCCTCCAACCTGTTTTTCCCTGCATCCACAGACGTTAGCATTACATAATATGTCAAATTCAAATTATACTATACTCTATCACATCAATCAATCCAACCATTCAATCAATTATTTAAATTTTGATCATTTAAATTTAAATTTCAACTGAGTGAGATTAACTCACCTTGAATTTGTTTGCAGTCCAATCCAAACTAGCTTGTTTCCAATATTATCGACCTTGTACAAACATTGTAGGATTTATTAATATTTGAACTACTCGAACAATTTATTATCATTTATTTAGTTAAAATTTTACCTAATAATTTGATCTAAACAATTTTCCCTTTTTAACTATATATATATACTTATAAAATAGATTATAGATTCTAAGAAACTATTTTATATATACTTCCAATATATTTTATTTTATATTTTTTTTCAAACCCCTATATATGTTTCCTGTCTATTTATCTGGTTATTACTTTTTAAACTAAGACAGACATTTTATTACTTACTATAAATATTAAAACAATAACTCCCTTTACTGTGAAAACTTCCTACCTTTTATCTATTTTAAAACCTTTGATCTATTCCTAATCTACAACTATATATAAAAAAAAACAAGACAGTTGTACCTACTGCCAATTTAAAATCCTACCAGTATGTAAACTAAAACAAAAAGAAATTTTGTGTTATAAACATTTCTGTAAAATAAAATTTCCTTTTCTAACTTCTGTACATATACTAAATTAAATAAATAAAACAAACATAATCAAAAACCACCTGACAGCTACACCCCGGATATCTCGACTTCGGTGACATGCCTCCCTTGAAACCCTGGCTCAAATCTCAGCACCTCAAGTTGCGAGGCCGGTCGCGATTCCAACATCAAACTCGCGTCCCCTCCCCCAGATCGATTCACAGAAATCGCGTCAGCACCTACGCGCTCACGCTTACAGAGGAGGCGCGTCCCCCACCTAGATCGAACCCTCAGGCTTGCGCTCGAACGAGAAGATCGGCACGATGATTGAGGAAGTTCCAAGATTCGACCATTATTTCTTTTACAATTTTTTTTCGATGCGAAAACGATACGAAACGGAAGTGTTTCGGCCTCCTTTTTACTTGATTTCAATTCGATTCGTTCTGCCATTTCATTTTTTTAAGGATCTCGATTTTTATTTGAGAAGTTTGGGCTTCGGCCATTAAATAATTTTTTTTTTCGAATTGTTAAGTGAACTGAAGGAATCAAGGTCTCGTATTCGAAAAGAAACAGGATAGGGTATGGTGTGTTCGAGAAGGCAAGGAAGCATGTAGAAGACGCCTTGCTACAGTGTCCACTTATTTTTATTTCAAATTCAAATCGATTATTATCAATCGAATTCTCAGCGCGTTTATATATCGTACACACACACACTAACTCCGATCAATACGAAATTTGAAATCCGATAATAATTCAATATTACGGACCCAATGGAACCGGTTTCGTCAAATTCTGAGACTGTGCCTCGGAAGGCTATTTTTTTTAAATTCAATTTAAACGATTAAATTCCAAAACTGACCAATTCAGTGTTAGATTCCATTTTAACACTTCTATTATATTCAATGTTATCAATATAAATTTTATAAGCCTTCCGATTATTTTTAATAAGCTTAAAACTCCAGATTCAACAATTCACCCATCTTCAAAATTATATAATTCAATAATTAATTATCAAATAAATTGTGATATTCGTAATTCAATTGAAAATTATACTATTGAATATTTACAATCGATTAAATATTCCGATTTAAATTGCTTAAAAATTCCGGGTCGTCACACAAGGATTACCTGTCGAATGTCTTTGCACCGAATGGCCTCGGTATAGAGATTTGATCAACCTTTGTGATGGAGAGTTTGGACGTGATTAGGGATTCTTCGAATTGCAAGGGCATCATCGAAAGAGCCTTCGGTTCTGTTCAAACTCGAAACTGACTTGTATGGATGTATGTCTGACGTTACACTTTGAGATGTAAAGCTGGTTTCTGTAAAATATATTTCTATTTAGTGGCGGAGAATTTATTCTCTTAGCTTAACACCCTTCTCTAAGACGTACAAGCTCAGAGGTTATGTAGTTGATCGTTCCAAATTTGATAATGTGGCATACGAAATGCTTCTGATCATGTGTTGATCGAACCATGGCTTTTGTGAAAAGCGTTGCTTTGTGGACGAGACCTTGTCAGACATCACAGCCCGGAATGGTCGAAACACGAAGGATGCAACAAGGTTATTTGTGGGTAGCGCCCCCTGAGGGTATGTTCATTTCCTTCTGGATAGAAGTGGTATCATGGTATGGATCCCAAATACTTAACTTATGTGGTTACTGCAAACTTATTGCTTTATGGTTGTTGGTTGAGAGTCGCCTCGGATAAGGGTTGGTTATGACCGGAGGATGGCATACTGGTGTAGTAGTTACCTAGTTACAGAGGTAACCCGGCCTTGTTTTGGCAGAGATCCGGTTAGTTTCTCAGAGAGTCCATCCAGAGGCGTACCCATGTGGCCCAGGAAGTTCCTTTGTCTGACCATTGTAGAAAATCCGATCACCAATACGTGCCTTGTACGGTTTATTTGTAGAACCTGCCATCTAATATGGTAGATATAGTAGGCATACTGTAATGGTACGTATGGTGGCTAAGATTAACATTATAATTGCAAATGTTTTCTTCTATGCACTAATAATAATATCAAAAGGATTTTGCGTATCAAGCATGTATGACTATCATAAGGAGAAATCTCCCCCAAGTGTGAGATTACATTGTGTGTGCCCGGAGGCCATACGGTAGTTTCATTTTCCAAAAAGCATAGCGGATTTCAATTTTAAATGCTTTTGTTGTTTGTTTCAAAGGTAAACTGTTTTTGTTTGCTCACACCAGTCGCATGAATGACCTGGAGTTTATTGTTCCCTTTCTAAACTCTGGGTGCCCACAATTTTCCACACGGGCAGCCTAGAGTTAGATTTTCAGAAAATCAGCTAGTAGATATAGAGTCGATAGCTTTCAGTCTTTGGATTTTGGCAATCATGTTGGGGATCGAGTTTTCTTAGTTCAGTTTGATGGTGGTTCAAGCTTATTGGTTTGGAGTCTTCAAAGCTTTTGAGTTGAGCTATTGGTTTTGGAGCATTAGAGAAAGAGTTGCAATATGGACAATGGATCTCTTTTGAAGCATTTGTTGTTGGTGCAAATTTTTACGCTGTTGTGTATCTATTATTATGTGATATTCATTGTATCATTGTTGTATCGAATGTTGTATGTCAATGATATATATATTCTTTTTCTTCCGCTATATTGTTGTACTTAATGTGTTATAAGCTCTGGCGAATCGAATTTGAACGTTTGAATCTGCGGCATTCGAATACGGGTAAAGTATGGATGTCGATTTTCGAAAGCAAAAATCACCAACACGATTTTTTCAGGTTTTGATTTTCACCTTTCTTGATTACAGGTTGAATATTTTCTTTTCTCTTTTCTCTGTTTGGTTTGTATTTTGTTTACCAGGTTTCGTTTTCGTTTCGGAAAAATCTTACTACATTTGCACAAGTTAAAGCCCTTCAAGTCTAAAACTTGGGTTAAATTCAAATTTCCAAAATAATATTTTAAAACTGGTTTAAAACCTATATAAACACATTTATAACCTGTATAACATTTTTAAACCATAATTTCCAAACGTAGAATTCACTTTCAAATCTTGAATTTAAATTCAAATCAAACTATTTGAATTTCAAAACTTTATCAAGTTAATCAAAATAACTTATATCTTTAAAACACCTTTTCAAAAGCTTTTCATATTTAACCCAATTCCATTTCCAAAATCATTTGGATTCAAAATTCAACTTTAAAACCATTTCAAAATCTATGACTTAACCAATTTCCTTGTGCAATCCATATTTGTGTGTGTATAGTGTAGTCCAGGGATTTTACATAATAGTGCAACATCATCAATCATTACAAATTCAAGCGCAACAATATTTTTAAGCGGTATAATCCTATAACGCTTATTTTCATTCACAGATTCACAGATAAACAATATAAATTCATCATAGATAAATAAATTACATTCATCACAGCTCAAATCAAAATACTTCACATCACAAGGCATCACACATCAGAGATATTAAACAATTCAATATTCAGTACAATTCAAACATTCATAAGTAGGATCAATTAATCATCTGATTTAAATCAGACTAATTAGTTATGAATAAATTTCTAATCCTGGTTAATTAACATTAGTTAATTACAAATCTTTAATTAGTTATCCTTTAATCATTTATTAATTAACCATAATTAATAAATCAATTAATCTTAATCATTAAATAATTAACCCTTAATTATTTAATTATTCTTTAATTAATTTTAATTAGTTACCTAAATTAATTAATCCTTAATAAATTATCTTTTAATTAATTATCCTTAATTAATTATCTTAATAAATCACATAAATTAATCATCCTTTAATTAATTATTCTTTAATCACTTGATTAATCTACCTTAATCATTTAATTGATCTTTAATCAATAATTCATTAGTCTTAATTATGTAGTTAAAAATCTTAATTATGTAGTTAAAAATCTTAATTATGAAGTTAATTAACCTTAATTCATTCCTTAATTTTAAATTAATAAATTTTAATTATCAATTAATTAACCTTTAATTTATCACATAATTAATTATCATTAATGAATTACCTTTAATCAACCTGTAACGACCCGGAAATTTCGATCCCGAAAGTTCCAGATAGTTAGGAAAGAATAAGAAAGAGAAAGAAGAAGAAACAGGAACAAGTCACAGAAACCTCACATACGCAGCGGATCAAAATATAATACCACATAAATAACAGTTTACAAAAAGAACTATATCAGTACACTTATATATTGTACATCAGAGTTACAACCATTATTAATCACTGGACAGTTTTAAACAACATGTCCTAGTTATACAATAACATATCACAGCGGTAGACACTCTATACATTCCAGCCATCCAGCTCGCCTCCTGAGTTCCAGAACGTCCTTACCTGAAAAATCTGTAATACTCGGTCTGACCCGAGCTTTGCACCAAAGTAACACCCGAGTCAGGCTGGAAACCAGCGTGAGTAAACCCATCTAACAAGGAATACAAAGCATACAACTTATATAAAACCCGGGTAACTCGTATAAATTTACAAATTCACAATTTGTTATAGACATCACTTATTTCACATCGCAATTTCTAAGTACTAAAACTTAGATTAAATGGTCCAAATTCGCTTAAAACATTCCATGCAGCCTACTAATTTCACACATCAATCTATAGAGAATCGAAATGGTTTCGGATATTAACTAAAATCCAACTCTGGTCTCTTTGAATCCAATGTCTCCTTAATTCAAGTTATTCAAGTGAAATTTTAAACACAGGATGTCACGGTTTAGCCCACCATACTACAGTGAAATTCCAATTACTTCTATAGTGAAATTTTAAACATAGAAATATCAACTAATCTAAACATACTCTGTCATTCAATTATTCACAAGCAAGATTTATCAGCCACACCATCAGTAATTAATTTAATTAAACACCAAATTAACTACTTCAATTACTTCTGAATCTTGCTTACTAATCATTAATTGATGACAAACCAATTGATTAACGATCCACTAATTTCTATCGTAATGAATCATTCTTGATTTATTATACTTCAATTACATTACATCAATCCTTAATTAATTACATTAATCATTTATCTTCAACTAATTTTATTAATCAATTCTTAAATTAATTACACTAAGTAATTAATTATTAATTTCTTCCCACTAAGTGATTACCCTTCTTATTAGTTACACAAGGTAATTAAACCCAAATCATTTCCCATAAAATTACCATTTCAAATTCAATTAACATCTAATACTTATCCATTAATTACTTTCATTAAGCATTTTCCTCTAATAATCTTCTTACATTAAGTAATTAACCTCTTAATTACTTATTACTAAACTATTCCCTTAACTGACCAACCTTGATTAATCAATCCTTAATTAAGTAATATACTACACTTAATTAATTTCACAATTTAACTTGTCCTAGTTTAATTACCTAAATTTCTTATCCGTTAATTTCTTTAGTTAATAAAAGATGATCAAATTAAGATAAATCATTTATTACATTAGACTCTTAATTTCCATTTAAAATAAATTAAATTATAAACTTGAATTTGATAAATTTTAAAATCATTATTCTTTGATTTATAGTAAAGTACCCTTTTACTTAAGTCCTAATTAAATTTCAACAAATATCCAAATAGGTTTTTAATTTAAATTAATTAATAATAATTTATAACCTGAAAACAAACTCGGGTATTCCCATCAAAAACTGAGTTACCTCAACTCTTCCCTAGTCTTCTCTTTATTCAAACTTTAGTTTAAATTCAATAAAACTTGTGACATAAAAATCTGGAACAACACACACCAGGACTCGAAGACCGAATCGAGAAAATCAGCAAAATCCTCAGGGAATTACTTCGAGCACACTACCCTCCAGATTCCACTTCTTCATCTGACACGTTGTGCACCAGTGTACATACACAGGTGACCGCAGACGACTTGGCTCCATCCACTACTGTCGACAAGTCACTTACTAACCCCATCTTCGATCTCAAACATCCTGCTCAATCACCAAGCTCGAAATCGAAATCGAGTATTCCAGTGGAAATCTGGAACTAGACACCCAGCCTGAAAATTTCATCAAACGATCAACTACGACCACCGGGCCGCCAGAAACTCTGGCCACATCTCCACGCAACATCCACACAGCTTCCATCAAAATCTAAAGCAGCTTGATGCATTGGAAACAACACAACACCCAAAATTGTAAGGTCGACCAAAACTAGGGTTAGAACAGAAAACATCACATTGACGTCGCGTCTGTCCAAAACCACCCAATCCACCATTTTTGCCGAACACACCGTAACTTCCTCCATCACCAGTAGAAACCCCGAGACTTCTCACCTTCTTGATCGTCAAAGGAAGCCTCAATATCATTTTCCAGACAAACTCAGATTGTATATCCAATACAATATTAAAAACTTAGATTTTAGTTCTAAAAATCATAATTTTCTAAATTGATTCGAGTTATAATCTTGAAACGTCAAATTACGATGTTTGAATCTTAACTTATTTTGAATTCTTGTCTGCAATTCCTAATTTACAGAGAAATTTTGTTATCATTAACTTTAAAACTATTTTTATAGTTTAAATCTTGATAAAACTAACATCTTTTGTCTAGAGATTTTTGTCTAATATCAATCAGGGAATTAGGAAATGATTTTTTTTCTCTTTTAAACAAAATCTAATGCCTATAATATGGAAAAATCTTATGTGTCTGAGATTCATATATGCATAGCACCTTTATACATACAAACATGTTTCAAAATAATAAAACCATCATGCAAACATATTTTAAAGCATACATCACTAGTTATTTTCAGCCATATGTCACATGCAACAAATTTAAAGATGTTTCATGCTCACAGTTTAAAGGACAGAGGCTAATACTAAAACAGAGATTATAAAATCAACAGAATACACTAGGCTTAACTATATGCAAATACGCAAGGCAATCATCACACAATAATTCATATAAAGCTTATGTTTCCCTTAAGTTTTACTCACCTTTAATCAAAGAAGAGATAGCACTGCTGTATTTTTGATTGCCTAGAATAGTATTCGATCAGTACTTTGAAACTTCTGTTAATTTATTTTTCTTGCTGTAGTCCAGAGATCCTAGCAGATTGATCTACAATTTGCTATTGAATTTCCTTGTTGTTTGAGAAGATTACTTTAATTTTGAACCCCCCCCTTTTTTTAGATCTGGTTTTCCAGTTTTAGAAGAGAAGAAGAAAATGTTTTTGCTTAATACATTTATTAATAATTGTTTTCAAAATAAACTTAAGGTAATGCTACTTGTTTCTTTAAGTTGTAGATTATATTACAAGTGTATTTGCATGATCTCGTATACTTACACATTGTTACATTTTCAAATATTATAGTAACTACTTATTTTTTTATAAATGTTTTTAAATTTATTTCTTAATTGTACCAACATGTTTAAATGTTTATTTCAGTTTAGCTTTAATGTTAATATACAAACATCTTTATTAATTCTAAACTATGCTTAGTTCATTGATATAATTTAAAAATATAATTTCAAGCTAAATTTAAAAGGAAGGAAAATTTAAATAGAAAAGAATATTAAATTAAATCCTATTTCCAAGTTTCAAACTAAATTATTATACTTTAATATATGAACTAGATTTATTCCAAAAGCTAATTTTTAAAGAAAACAAACTAGACTTTTTACAATAATATATTATTTAAGCTATTATATTTTAACAAAATAAATATTTACTTTAATTACTTTACAAATTAAGATAGATTTTTTTTAAATAAGCTATTGAAAAGTTTCTATATTAAATTCAATCACAATCTTTCAATTCCCAATATATATACACACACAGATATATTGTAAATTTGAAAAACAATTTTTATTAAATTTAAATTAAACCCAAACTTCCTATTCACAATGTATACACTCATATATACATTATAAATAGAATATATTTCTAATTAGCTTAGAGAGATAAATTTTATCAATTAAATATGTTATTGATTTTGAAAAGAATAAAATCTCTAAATTACCATTAAAAAATTTGAAAAGATAATCATTTATCAAATTAAACAATTATTATTATATTTTTTTATTTTTAAAAGATAATTAGATTATTACATCAATATTACACATTTTGAAATAATTATTAATGGAAATTATTAAATAAATATTTCCTAAATTCCCGGGACATCACACAACCATTGCTTAACTTTTAATCAACTATTAATTTAGTAATTATTTTAAATCAAATAATTAATCTTTAATTACTTAAGACTTCAATTAAATTAAAATATAATCCTTTTATCTTAACTAATTACTTTAATTATCATTAAAAATCTTCATTTAATAAACTTATGATTAATTATCATCAATAAATAAATTAAACTAGCTTTTAAAGTTAATTAACAATTAAACATCTTTTCATAATTAACTTCTTAATATTATTTAGTTTATTTAAAAATAGCTTTGAAAATAAAGGATATATATATACATATATATATATATATATATATTAAAGCACTTTCAAACTTAATTAGTTAAGATAAATCATTTTAAAAACCTTTATTTAATCTTAAACCTAAATAAGGTATTTATTTTCTTAAAAACTAAACAAAATTTAGTTTATAACTATAAAACATAATTGTGTTTTAAAACCTGGATCATTTTAAAATCTGGTAAGTTACCAGAAAAATAAACCCGAGACAATTGAATGAAAACCCGAGCCACTCCTACGTAATTCTCGAGCTAATCAGTTCATCATTTCCTTCGAGCCATTCCCACATCAACTCCGAGTAAATCCTCGAGAAACTTTCATCTTCCCAAATTCACAACGAAGCAGATGCACCAAATTTATGCATGCATGTGTACCGTCGCCACGATCACCTCTAGTCACTGCTGCGACCATTCACAAGTCGACGCTGATCACCTTGCCTCAGGCGAACACCCAGGAGTTTGATTCCGCTTAAGATTCGAAATTTAACCATTCGATTGGAAAACTGGAACCAAACCATTATCCATAAATTTCCTCAACGCCGATGATCTAGCTTACCAGAACCTCTGCAATTCCGTCCAGAGCAACGTCACAGCCCCGAGCCTCTATCCCCTTAGGTCCGACCTCGTCCGATACAACATAGATGGCATAGTTAATCGAATTTCGACCCTATATCTAACTTAGGTTTAAACCTAAAAATTTCATCGTGACGTCGCCTCCTTAGTCGTAAAAATCTTGATCAATTTTTTCGAGCTCAACAATCTCCCAGACACCTTCAGAAGCAATCACGATCGCCCATTCAACTACGATCGCCGTAAATTGCCAATAAGCCCAAAACCGTTCATCCTCAATTTCCCCAATCAATACGACATAAAGAATCTTGATTTTTCATTGAAAAATTCATAATTTAAGCGAAGGAACAAGATTATGTAGTCAAAACCCAATTTTAAACAACTGATTTTGGACAAAATTGGATTTTACCGTGTTATTATATTTTTCAATAAAACCATTCATTTAAAATATATTTAAGTATTATTAAAATTTTGATCTTGCAAATTTGAACATGTTTTATTTAGACATCAGTGTCTATAGAGGATTGGAGGAAGAGTTGTGGATTTTTGAAAACAGGTTTGAAAACATGTAAAATCTGGAACAGAACCCATATTCTTGTTTCCAGACATGGCCATCTCATATTCACTTATATATACACAAGATTGTATACATGCAAACAATTTTCATGATTTCAAGCAACAAGTTAAATCCAGATTTCAAAAAGAGTTTACTCACAAGCACTAACATAGAAATAAATCAAGGGCTGAAAAGTTCGCTCATGTGGATGTTGAACAGAGACCGTATATTTTTTCTTTTAAAATCTGGAACTGCTTTTGTTCTATGATTTGAAACTTTGCTTATTGTTTGAGTTGAATTCTTGCTTTGATTCAAGTTTGATTCCAGACTGCAGCTTTTGTTTGTTATTAAACTTTGATCTTCGGGTTTTTGAGTTAATGATTTTGATAATTTATTCTCAGATTTTCATTTCCAGAAAATGAAGATGAAAGACCTTAGCCTATTTTTTATTTTGTGATATTTATTCACATTTTAAAATCTTAAAGAATAGGATTGCCATTTGTAAAATTAAGTTACACTTGTTATGTGTATTTATTAATTATTTTACACTTGTTAATTTTAAGTTTTTATATTTTTACAAATGTCACATGTTACTTAAATCGTGTTTTAAACCTTGGTTTATAATTTACTTACAAATTCATGTTTTAAACCTTACTTTGTTTTAATTTATAAAACATGTTTATCTATTTTGTTTTCTTACATTCATATATAAATTTAGTTCAACAAATTTTAAAAAGAAGGTATATAAACTTTTTATTCAATTCTTTTTTTAAACTTAAGTTAAAATATCTTTATATAGATCATTTTTATTTCCAAAAGATACATATACATATATGTAAGTTTAAAGCCTTTATTAATTTACATATATATTTATTTTCGAGTATATAAGTAAAAGTATCTTAATTTTTTTAATTAAATCTTATTTTATAAATTTACAAACCAATTTTATTCATGTTTTCTTATTAATTTCCGAAAGCTATGTATATTTTAAACTTTTACTAAACCTTGTGTTAATATCATATTATATTTACAATTCTATTTATATACATATATATTATTTTTCAAAATATAACTTTTAAATCCAATTAATTTTATTATATATTTTATTCTCAAATTCCCAATCCAAATTTACTTTCACAATTTACTTATATATATGTATATATATATTCCAAATATTGAAATTAATTCTCAGTTAATTCACAAGTAAATCCAAAATTTATATTAACTACTAAATAAATTTGGCTTAAAAATCAAGAATGTTACAGATTCCCCCTTAAGAAAATTTCGTCCTTGAAATTTGAAAGTAGAGGACAATCCTAAAACCTTTTTGGTTTAAGAAACCAAAGTATACCTATCAACCATAGCAACCAAAGCAAACAATTTATCAAAACAAACAATTCTGACCTATCTGGAGTTTATGTCCCATTCTAATTTATCCTCTGATTCAACCAAAATAATGATCTCTCACCAAAGCTTCTTCTTATAGCTGCAAGAAATTCATCAGAGAATTGAAAGTGAATGATGATCAAAAGAGAGTAATGTGAGAAGATTGTTCCCTGTTGTTGCAGGGTATTGACCATTTGTAGTGGTATTCCCCTATCCCCTACCTCATCCTCTTCTTACACTCATACTCACTATCAGTGGATAGTAAGAGAATTTACTGAGGCGGACAGACAGATATCTTAAGGATACTCATTCTAGGGTATTTGTAGCCCTATATCTAATGAGTCACTTAATGTGTTATACTCCAGAGCTAAAGCTCAATTAATCTTAATCATTAAATAGTTAACCCTTAATTATTTAATTATTCTTTAATTAATTTTAATTAATTACCTTAATTAATTAATCCTTAATTAATTATCTTTTAATTTATTATCCTTAATTAATTATTAATAAATCACATAAATTAATCGTCCTTTAATTAATTATTCTTTAATCACTTGATTAATCAACTTTAATCATTTAATTAATGTTTAATCAATAATTAATTAGTCTTAATTATGTAATTAAAAATATTAACTATAAAGTTAATTAACCTTAATTCATTCCTTAATTTTAAATTAATAAATTTTAATTATTAATTAATTAACCTTTAATTTATCACATAATTAATTATCATTAATTAATTACCTTTAATCAACAATTGCTTAACCTTTAATCAACCATTAATTTAGTAATTATCTTAAATCAAGTAATTAGACTTTAATTACTTAAGACTTTCATTAAATTAAAAGATCATCCTTTTATCTTAACAAATTACTTTAATTATCATTAAAAATCTTCATTTAATAAACTTGTGATTAATTATCATTAATAAATCAGTTAACCTAGATTTTAAAGTTAATTAACAATTAAACATCTTTTCATAATAAACCTCTTAATATTATTAAGTTTATTTAAAAAAAGCTTTCAAAACAAAGGATATATATTAAAACACTTCTAAACTTAATTAATTAAGATAAATCATTTTAAAAACCTTTATTTAATCTAAAATTAAATAAGGTATTTATTTTTCTAAAAACTAAACAAAATTTACTTAATAATTTTAAAACATAATTGTATTTTAAAACCTGGATCATTTTAGAATCTGGTAAGTTACTGAAAAACAAACCTGAGATAATTGAATGAGAACCCGAGCCACTCCTACGTAATTCTCAAGCTAATCAGTTCATCATTTCCTTCGAGCCAATCCCACATCAATCCTGAGAAAATCCCCAAGAAACTTTCATCTTCCTAAATCAACAATGAACCAAATGCACCAAATTTACGCGTGCACGTGTACCGCCGCCACGATTACCTCTGGTCACTGTCGCGACCACTCACAAGTCGACGCTGATCACCTCGCCTAAGACAAACACCCAGAAGTTTGGTTCCGCTTAAGGATCGAAATTTAACTTTTCGATTGGAAAACTGGAACCAAACCATTGTCTAGAAATTTCCTCGACGCCGACGATCTAGCAAACCAGAACCTCTGCAATTCCGTCCAGAGCAACGTCGCACCCCCGTGCCTCGATCCCCTAGGTCCGAACTCTTTCGATACAACGTCGACGACGTAGTTAATCGAATTCCGACTCTATATCTAACTTAGGTTTAAACCCAAAATTTCGCCGTGACGTCGCCTCGTTGGTCGGAAAAATCTCCAATCAATTTTTTCGAGCTCAACAATCTCCCAGATACCTTCAAAAGCAACCACGATCTCCCATTCAATTATGATCGCCGTGAATTGCCAATAGGCCCAAAAACGTTCATCCTCAATTTCCCCAATCAATATGACATAAAAATCTTGATTTATCCTTTAAAATTAATAGTTTAAGCAAACTAACAAGATTACATAGTCAAAACCCAAATTTTAAACGGCTAACTTTTGGGCAAAATTGGATTTTACTGTGTTATTATATTTTCAATAAAACCATTCATTTTAAATATTTAAAAGTATTTTAAAAATATTAATCTTGCAAATTTGAACATGTTTTATTTAGACATCAGAGTCTATAGAGGATTGGAGGAAGAGTTGTGGATTTTTGAAAACTGGTTTGAAAACCTGTAAAATCTGAAACATGACCCATATTCTTGTTTCTAAACATACACATCTCATATTCACTTTTATATACACAAGATTGTATACATGCAAATAATTTTCATGATTTCAAGCAACAAGTTAAATTCAGATTTCAAAAAAAGTTTACTCACATGCATTAACATAGAAATAAATCAAGGGCTGAAAAATTCGCTCAATTGGATGTTGAACGGAGATAGTATATTTTTTTTTCTTTTAAAATCTGAAACTGCTTTTGTTTTATGATCTGACACTTTGCTTATTGTTTGAGTTGAATTCTTGCTTTGATTTAGATTTGATTCTAGACTATAGCTTTTGTTTCTTATTAAACTTTGATCTTCAGGTTTTTGATTTAAGGATTTTGATAATTTATTCTCAAATTTTCATTTCCTGAAAATAAAGATGAAAGACCTTAGCCTGGTTTTTATTTTGTGATATTTATTCACATTTTAAAATCTTAAAGAATAGGATTGCTATTTGTAAAATTAAGTTACACTTGTTATGTGCATATATTAATTCTTTTACACTTGTTAATTTTATGTTTTTATATCTTTACAAATATCACATGTTACTTAAATTGTGTTTTAAACCTTGGTTTATAATTTACTTACAAATTCATGTTTTAAACCTTACTTTATTTTAATTTATAAAATATGTTTATCTATTTTGTTTTCTTACATTCATATATTCTTTTATATATATATACACACACACACAAAAATTTAGTTCAACAAATTTCAAAAAGAAGGTATATAAACTTTTTATTCAATTCTTATTTTAAACTTAAACTTAGGATAAAATATCTTTATATAGATCATTTTTATTTCCAAAAGATATATATACGTATATGTAAGTTTAAAGCCTTTATTAGTTTACATATATATTTATTTTCGTGTATATAAGTAAAAGTATCTTAAATTTTTTTATTAAATCTTATTTTATAAATTTACAAACCAATTTTATTCATGTTTTCTTATTAATTTCCAAAAGATGTGTATATTTTAAAATTTTACTAAACCTATTTTAATGTCGTATTATATTTACAATTTTAGTTATATACATATATATTATTTTTCAAAATATAACTTTTAAATCCAATTAATTTTATAATATATTTTATTCTCAAATTCCCAATCCAAATTTACTTTCACAATTTACTTATATATATATTTATTCCAAATATTCAAATTAATTCTTATTTAATTCATAAATAAATCCAAAATTTATATTAATTACTAAATAAATTTGGCTTAAAAATCAGGAATGATACAAATTCCCCCTTAAGAAAATTTCGTCCTCGAAATTTGAGAGTAGAGGACAATCCTAAAACCTTTTTGCTTTAAGAAACCAAAGTATACCTATCAACCATAGCAACCAAAGCAAACAATTTATCCAAACAAACAATTCTGACCTATTTGGAGTTTATGTCCCGTTCTAATTTATCCTCTGATTCAGCCAAAATAATGATCTCTCACCAAAGCTTCTTCTTGTAGCTGCCAGAAATTCATCAGAGAATTGAAAGTGAATGATGATCAAAAGAGATTTATGAGAAAATAATGTTCCTTGTTGTTGTAGGGTATTGGCCATTTGTAGTGGTATTCCGCTATCCCCTACCTCATCCTCTTCTTGCACTCATACTCATTATCAGTCGATAGTAAGAGAATTTACTGAGGCATACAGACGGATATCTTAGGGATACTCATTTTAGGGTATTTGTAACCCTATCTCTAATGAGTCACTTAATGTGTTATACTCCTGAGCTAAAGTTCAACCTTCAGCTCTGATACCAAATGTGACGACCCAGATTTTCACGTTCGAAATTCGACATCCATACTTCACGCGTATTCGAATGCCGCAGATTCAAAATGTTCGAATCCGATTCGCCGGAGCTTATAACATGTCGAGTACAACAACACAGCGAAAGAAAATGAATATATCATTGATATACAATATTCAATACAACAATGATACAATTGAATACCAAAATTATCAAAGATATACAACAATGGTAATATAATAGCACCAGAAGAAGAGATAATAGCTTCAATGCTAATCTTCAAAAGAGAAGGAAAGAAAGAATCCAATATGGTGACACCAATTGCTCCAAAACTCTAAAGACTTTCATCTCCAAAACCAAAAGCTCAAGGAATTCCCAAACCATCAAGCTCGGATCACCATCACGCTGTAATGAAGCAAACTCGATCCCCAACGCGATTGCCAAACCAAAGACTTCGAAGGCTATTGAATCTACATCTACTATCTGACTATCTGAAAATCTAACTCTAGGCAGCCCATGTGGAAAATTATGGGCATCCAGAGTTTAGATAGGGAACAATAAACTCTAGGTCAGTCATGGAACTGGTGTGAGCAAACGAAAATAGTTCTATTTAAAACAAAACAAAGAAAAGAACCTAAATTTGAAATCCGCAGTGCTTTTTGGAAAATTAAATTACCATAAGGCCTCCCGGCACACACAATGCAATCGCACACTTGGGGGAGATTTCTCCTTATGATAGTCAAACATGCTTGATACGCAAATCCTTTTGATATTATTATTAGTCATAGTGCAGAAAACATTTCGAAAGTATAATATTAATCTTAGCCAGCATAGGTACCATTATACTATGCCTACTATAGCTACCATTTAAGAATGGTAGGTTATACAGCTGCAATCGTAAAGGGCGCGTATTGGCGATTGGATTTCCGATAATGGTCAGGCTAAGGAACTTCCTAGGCCACATGGGTACGCCTCTGGAGGGACTCCCTAAGAACGTAACCGTATATTTGCCAACACATCAACCCCACGATTCGAATACGAATACAAGTGAAGTATGGATGTCGATTTTCAAACGCGAAAATCTGGTCGTTACATTTATCAGTTATAAGTGATGTTTTCTCCCACTCTCATAGGTTTTACATATTCAAGTGCCAAGATGCTATTGTGCCTTAGTGTAACAACCTGCCTTTTTGACCGTCGAAAGTCGACACCGAATACTACCACCATGTTCAAATATTGAACATCCAAGTTCAAATATTGAACATCCAATCTACAAAAGGACATTGTTGGGATAAATAAAGAGGAAATAAAAGAATAGAGGATAGAAAAAATAGAATCTCACATTGGAATTGAAAAAATATAATATAAGAAGAAGGGTAGAAACTGTCATTCCAAAAATATAGAGTATATTAAATTTAAAAGAAAACCTTATCAGCTGGACAATTATAAAATCCTAACCTTACAATTGCTGATATGGGTACTATATAATACAGCGGAAAATAAAACAGCATGATAGGAGAACCTCCAGCTCCTCTCCACGATCTACATAACACCAAAGCCAACCTGGGAAAAAACTCGGTCTAACCAGAGCATTATAATAAAATAACACCAGGATTAGTCTGGGAATACCAATGTGAGAAAATTCAAATAATGGGGAGGATATAAAAGTTCTATGAGACCACGCCACTCGTGTGGAATGGGTCTTTAGCTCATAAGAATAACATTCATATGGGAAGAGTAGAGATAAATAATAGGAAACAAATCCAAATAAGAATGAGCATACATAATATTAAAAAAATCAGACTTGAAAGACTGAAAATAATCCGAGAAAAATCAAAACTGGATAGAATGAATAAAATAAGATAACAGTCCAAACTTAAAAAATGGACAAAACCTATAATTAAACATCGTGAAGACTAGTTGACTCTTCCCGTTGCAATTACAAAAAGACAATTTGAAGGTTCGAATCAAATAAGAAAGGAAAATTTTCAACAAATGACTAGAAAGATGCACCTCCTTAAAGTATACCTCTAGTAATATACTTTCGAGCTCGATTACCTATTGTGTAACACTTCTCAGGATCTCCAAGTTGGACCTCACCAAATCTTACCGAGAATCCAAATAATTTCCACATCTAAGTGCACAACAAATTTAATCTAGATGAGAGGTGAAATATCTTAATAGAAGCAACCCCACCTAGCATTGCCCTCTTCCACGCTTTGGGTTTAATCTTTTCCGACAAAGGATAACAAAGCTCAAAGAGCAGCAAATCGTTTTTAAGGTGACGATAAACCATGAGGAAAGCTGAATCCAGTAATTAATAAATCAACTATCGGGAATAATTTTAATGATTGTATATAGATATTAAATATTATGTATTTAACGCTACTCATCAATTCCAAACAAGTACTATTTCTTGGTTGAAAAATGAAGCCAGGCGAGTTGAGGCAGTGTTACCTCTTGGCATCATCGTGACAACATTTTTTAACTTTGAAATAGAAACGAGTCCGAGCCATAACATTTAGCTTTAAAAGTATGGCTAGATCCTTTTCATATAAGCGATATCGTTTACAGAATTATTTTTCCTTCAGCGAATCGAACTTGAACTTTTAAAATTAAACTTAAGCTTGATTTCCATGTTACAGCATTGGTAAAACACATTTAGAAATACCTTTTCAAATGTTCATTTAAATGACAAATTGTATAATATTAAGTGTATTAAAACAAGGGTAAAAAAAACAAATGTCGCTATAACATTGTTTTAATATAAATCCAAAACAATTTACACTTAGTTTTATTTATAATGACTCCTTTTAAAGTATTTTCTCATTTATGAGCCATTATTTATAGATTTAAAACAATTTTTATTATCCTAAAGAATAATAAAACAATTTAAATATCTTCACAAGGTTAAAACAATATTAGTTATCCGGAAAGACAGTTAATCGCATTTAAAATCTCTTTTAAATAAGAAAATCAATTATTTTAACTAAAATAGTTAATTATTTCCAAAACATTTTTATATCATCGGAAAATTAACTTTAAAATCTTTATTAAATCTGTTTATTAACTTTAAAACATTTTCACCAAATTAGTTAATTTACTTTAATCATTTTTACTAAGTTAATTTACTTTAAATATCATTAAATAAAAAAGATTTGCTAAATTCAAATAATTATTAATTAAAATGATAAATTAATCTCAAACATCATTGATTAAAATGATTAATAAATTTTAAATGTTGTTAATTAAAACAATTAATTAAGTTAAAATAATTTTAATTAATTGGATTAATTAAATTCCAACTTCATTAGTCAAAACGATAAATAAAATACAAAACATCATTTGTTAAAAATGATTAATTAACTATAAAACATCGTTAACTAAAATGATTAAAGAAATTTCAAATATCATTATTTAAAACAATTAATAAAATTTGAAAAAATCGTTAATTAATATGATTAATAAAAGTTTAAAATCATTAATTAAAATGATTTAATTTAAATTCAAATCTCATTAATAAAATTGATTAGTACATTTCAAAACATCATTAATTAAAATAATTAATTAATTTCAAATTAGTTGCTAACATGATTAGTTAACTTTAAAAATAATTAGTTAAATCAGCTAATTAAATTTAAATAATCATTAACTAAAATGATTAATTAAACTCCATTATCATTAATTAAAATAATTAAGTAAACTAAAATAATCATTAATTAAATGATTGATTAAGTACAAAACACCATTAGCAAAAATGATTAATTAAATCTAAAGAACACCCAACTTTAAACATGTATATTAAATTGGTTAATTGATTTCAAAATCATTAGCTAAAATTATTAATTAATTAATTTAAATAAACATTAATTAAAATGATTAATAATTTTAAAATATCATTAATTAATATGATTAATGAATTTTGAAATTCTATTTAGTGAAGAAACAAGCTCAAGTTCAAAACACACATGATAGAATTTTGGGGATGAAAGTCAATAAATAACGGTATAACGAAATCACTATAATGATATTTAAACAATTTAAACGGAATATCAAGATTTATTTCAATTAAATATCCATATAACAGCATAAGGTGGTAAATATTTATTGATGAGAAATCCTTCAAGGTCTCTTTACAAATTTTTCCTACAAAATAATGGTTAAGGACAACATACATAATCATATAAATTCATAACAATCAATTTAATATGTCATCTATTTTCCAAATGGAAATTCAACCAAACAATCAAACAAAAAATGCAACTAACTTCCAACCAATCAATAATTTTATGGCATCGTATATATGATATAGTAAAATTGAATATGAGTTAAACTCACATTGATACTAATTTTCGCTAGCCAAAAATTCCTCAAGCTCCAAATTCAACCGAACCAACTCCATTGCATTGCTATCATCACCTTGTGTCCAACGCAAAATAGGTTTTGAATCCGACCTCGTAAGTAAAAAAATATTCAAATTATAATTTTTCTGACTTGAATAATATAATTAAATAATTAATTACATCATTAAAAAACTAATCACTCACTCATCTTCTTCCTCCCTCATCCCTTCCTGTACACAAAAATGGACATGACCGTGCACCCTATTTCAATGACACAGAGCTCCGCTTAGCCAATTAACGAATGGAGAGTGTCGTTGGCTCCCCCTCCTCGATCTCGACCTACCGGACACCTCGAATTCCCCTCTACGCCATCCCACCAAATCACGACATGTAGCAGCCCCCTATATGTCATACGATCGCGAATCCTCCCAGACCACCTGCCTCACCAAAACGTGGCCAAGATGCGCTCCAACCTTCCAAACTCCAGTACGAAATCGAATTAGCCACAAGCGTCACCAAATCTTAGCAAAACCAAAACCTAACTGAACCCTAACTATTGGAAAATTGTCGAGTTTCCTAATATGGTGCCGCATACTCTCAAAACACCACAGCAAGAAGATCTCAAGCAAATGAAATTAACGAAACAAGTGGCATGATTTTTCATTGAGTATAGAATTTTATTTTAATTTTTAAACTTTATAAAAGCTTCAATTTTTAGTTCTCAGGCATGGTTTTATAAGAGGAGATAGTATAGGATGAGTATGGGTAGGTATGGGGGAGGTAGGGTGTGAATACTCCAGAAAATGGGTAAGAGTTTGGGCATGTTTTATTATTATTTTATATTTTTATTCGATAGTATCTGGTATTAAACACATCCAAAATCTTGAACTCCAATCAGAGCATGCCGACTGGCATCCTATACCAAATACCCCTATTGTGAACTCGATGGAACTATTATCAAGACCTAATTTCAAAGCACATGGAAGTTAGCTTTATAAATCCAATTATATTTAAAATAAATCGCTAGGCATTTCGAGCTCGAATAACCATATGGTAGGTCCAATCTTTATGAAACTCAATGATGTACAACCATTTATTATTCCAGATCTAATCGCACTGGTCTCATCAAAGTCCAAAACGGTGCTCCAGAATGCTAGTTTCATAAACAGGAAATTATTTTCAAGGATAAAATTTCTTAGCATTTTAGCCTCAAGGATAGACCTTCAGTATTTTAGCCCGAAGGACAATTTTCTTTTGGTGTCATTTTTAGTCAATGATAGCAATTTTTAGGTATCAGTTTGTAGTTATTGGTAGCGGTATTTAGGTATAGGTTTTTGGTTCGGTAGCAGTTTTGGAAGAAGGTCTGTCATTATGATTAATTTTTAGGAGAACGTTTGTCTTTTGTGGTTAAAATATCGAGGTCTTGTCCTTGAGGCTAAAAATATAAAAAAATTTGCCCTTTAAATTAATGTCCCCTTTCAGAAATTTAAATATCGTTTTATATTTTCGAACACATTATCGATGTTTGCCCAATCTATTTATTTTTGTAAATAAATTTACGAATTGAATTCACCAATATTATTTATTTATTAAAAAAAGTTAAATAATATTATTAAATCCATTTAATGAATACTTAATTTATAATTCAAATATTTAAACGATTAATCATATTTGAATTCAAATTATTAAGTTCCAAAAAATCATGTAATTTAAATATTTAAAACAAGAAATTATTGTCAAGTACAATATTTCTTAATGTTTTAGCCTCAAGGATAGACCTTTAGTATTATAGCCTGAAGGACAACTTTCTTTAGGTATCGTTTTTTGTTATTGATAGCAGATTTTAGGTATCAATTTGTGGTTATCAGTAGCAGTTTTTAGGTTCCAGTTTTTAGTTGGTAGCAGTTTTAGAAGAACGTTTGTCCTCATAAATAATTTTGGAAGAATGTTTATCCATTTGAATAATTTTTAGGAGAATGTTTTCCTTGTGGTAAAAATTTAAGGTTATGTCCTTGTGGCTAAAAATATACAAATTTTTGTCCTTTAAATTAATTTCCTCTATTTAAAATTAGTTCAACATTTAAAATCAAATGACCAAAATTTTGGGTTGTTACACTTGGTATTTCTATCAAATATCCACCAAAATTTATTCATAAAAGTAAATCATACCTTTATGTTGTGGCCCCATATCATATGATTGTACTGTTGGATCTGGCTTATTTTGCAGCGAGTGAAACGGATAAATTTCAATAAAAAATGCTTATTTGGATTGTAATAGGTCTATGTTAACTATCATAATCATTAAGTCCAATCTATTTTTTAAAATAATATCTTATTTTCTTTGAAGATGTTATATGATGTGCATGTATCACACACACACACAGATATATATATGTATATGTATATGCATACACGTGTGCCAAAATAATATAACAACATGATACTATAAGCATGTGTATGTGTGTGTGGATGTGTATATAGACACATATGTACATAAAGATATTTGGATTTGTATATGTTGTATATACACATACTTACACACACACACACATATATATATATATATATATATATATATATGATAATTTTATGTACATATCATAGGAATATGTGTGCATATACAGTAGATATAAATCCCAATATCTATATGTGTGTGTGTATATATATGTATACACATTTATGTGTGTATATGTACATGCTTATTATTATCATATTATATTATTTTAGGGGGGAAGCGTGTGTATTAATCCAAAATATACATGTTTATATCCAGATGTATGAACATCTTAAAATAAAATAAGACGTAGATCGGATCTAATGCTTATTAATAGTCTACATAGACCCATTAAGATCAAAATAGCGATCTTATTTTGAACTTTTCCTATTCCATAGTTGCCAAATGTGCCAGACCAAACAATGGCATCAAAGCCCAATTGGTCTATGCAAATATATTGTCAGCAATTAGTCAACACTTAAGGCCAACTAATAAACTAACATGCTTAATGGATGTACCAAATAGGAGTATCAGAGCTTGGGCTTGGATAATAAGTATTCTTCCCTCTTTGGCTCCTAGCCTAGCCTAATGGATGTAGTAAGTCCAAAAGGTTGGCCCAAATGTAAAGCCCGGGTTTAATTTGGGACATAGGCAAATTTTAAATTAAGATTTAAAATTCTAAAACATATTTTAACAATAAATGTTAACTTTAAAATATAAAAGGAATTTTATAAATATGATAATATTTTAAGATTTTAGAATTATTTTGAGAAATTAGTTGAAATGATTTTTTAAAATTTATAAATATTTTACTTAATATAATTAAATAAATAAAGGAAGTTTAATATATATATATAATTATAATGGTTGTAGTTGAATAGTTATCTTAAATAGTTTAAGACAAATTACACAAAATTTCAAAATTTATTAAATATCTAATTGAAATATTTAATTAAATAGTTAATTAATTAACTAATGAAATAGTTAACACATATATACAAATATATTGATATATATATATATATAAACTATAAAGGTTATAGTTAATTATTAATCTTAAATAATTTAAGACGAATAAAATAAAATTTTGAAATGTTAAATAAAATCTAATTAAATTAGTTAATTAAATTAAGCATTAGAAAAATTAACTAATTTTTTTTAATTAATAAGATACATATGAATATTATATGAATTGGTTATATTATAATTGTTATAAATGATTGAAGTTGCATAATTATATGTAAAAATTAGTTATAAATGGAATAAAATAAACCTAAATAGATTTTTGGAATAATACATATATATGGTGCGTACACCGTGATATCAGATGTGTTTGGAACTTATATCACAAGGGTATTTCATAGGAAATAAATTATTCCTTAAATTGATATCAGTTAAAAGTTATTAAAGATTATGAAACTTTAATATATAGTTGTCAAATATCATTTATGTAATAATAGATTAGTTGCATATGCATTAGTTGTTGAGAAAACTCAATCTAAGATTGTTATGTGTAGTACCAATAATATATTTCTTGATGAGGTAAGATAAATGCTTGTATATGTTTAGCAAACTTAAGGTATAAGTTTATATAGTTAGGCAATCAAGAATCGATAGGTAAGAGTGAATAATGTCTTTTGATTTGTTAAGCAAACTCAAGGTCAATATTGGAAAAAACCATGGTTAGAAGTTATATATGATATAACCAATAAGAGTTATCCATCACTTGCAGGGCAATGATTTGTCAAGCGAACTCAGATCAGAATCCCAAGGCAAGAAAATCTTAACATTCACTACAGAAGTCGAAAAGTGCAATAGAAGCCTTACTAGAAAAATTAAATGATAATATTTAACTATTCTAATATTATAATAACACTTATTATATAAAACTATGCTAATCTACTTAAAAATAAATTTGCACAAAAATGACCGACCTAAGATTGGTTTCTAAAAATGAAAAACTCATTAGACCAAATTACACGGACTGGCTAAGAGCAATTGATATAGCACTAACGTATGAATGATCAAGGTACATTATAACCGAACCTTCAAGAACCAAGCCCACCGTGAATGCAAATCTCCAAACTATAAAATCTTATAACACCTGGGTAGCCGATTTTGACATAGCCCATTCTTATGTGATGTCTACTTTTGACAAATCATTAGAATAATAGCACAAAAATATGTTTACACGAAATCTTCGATAGCCTCATATCTTTGTTTTGAAAGCGATCTCATTCTACAAGGTACGAGACAACTAAAAAGTTGTTCAATGAAGATGAGTAAGGGAAGTAGTGTTGAGAACTATGTCATAATAGTGAAAGGATATATTGATAGGCATTTCGAATTTGGTGCTAAGATCTGGGAAGAATTACATGTAGACCTAATTGTAGGCTCATTGATTTAACAGTTTGAGTCGTTCATATGGAATTTCAATATAAACCAGATGGAAGTGAGCCTTATTTAGCTTTTCAATAAATTGAGTTAGTTGAAAGTTCACTAAAGGATCAAGGTATGGTGATTATTATAAATGGGAAGGCATCATCTTTGAAAGGTTCGAAGAAAAGAAAGTGAGAGATTAAGGAAGGTAAGAAGGGCAACTCTAATGACAAGGGTCAATGTCACCATTGTCATAAGAAGGGATACTAGGAAAGGAATTTCATTGACTATGTCATGATGGTGAGAGAGATGAAGGAATCAAATTCCTAGGCTCATAAAGGTATATTTACAATTCAAAGTTATTCTACAATCAATAAAAATATCTGTGTTTTAGGTACCAAATCTTGAATTCATATTGTATTTCAATATAGGGACTTATGAGTAGATAGCTCATGACAAAAGGGGAAATGAGCCTTAAAGCTACTAATAGATCTATAGTAGATGCAATTGAAGTTAATTTTTTCATTTATTTTTTCCTAATGAACATGTTATTATTTTGAATAATTATTATTATGTAAAAAACTTTATCTGCGGAGTAATTTCTATGTCTAGATTAGCTGAGACCAAATATGGTTTTCACTGTAATATTTTTTTTGCGAGGCAAGCTAGTTTTTAAAGTGTCCCATCCACTTTTTATAAAATAATTAAAGTACTAAACACTACTTTGGCACATACACCTAAGGAGAACTTACACAAAAAATTGCACAAAGCTTCCACTCATACATTCACCCAATCACTCATATTTTTACAAGGAGCAAAATACTCACAACTACAAGATGCATCACAATAACACATCAAACCAAGGGACCATAACCTAGGATACAAAAGACTTAACTACTAAGCCAAATAATGCACCAAAGAAAAACTAAATAACCCATCGGTGCAGAAGAAAACTTGTAACACCCTATATTTTAGATAACATTATTTAGAAAATTTAATTAGTTGAATTAAATAAAGTAATGTGTTGATTAGGGTATTGAGATTTGATTTTTAATTAAGATTAGCCATGCCATTTAATAGTGAACTAAAGAGGGGTTTAAATTGAAATAAAAGAAGGGTAAAATAGGAAAGAGGTCATTCCTATATCCTCTAAACCTAGGCCATGTAAAATTTTACACATTCATTTCACTTTCAAATTTTTTAAAAAGAGGCCGGCTGTGAGAAATGCGGATTACGGATCTTAAGGATAAGATTAACAATAGAGGGGGGTGAATAGTGTTGATCAAGAATTACTAAATCTTTTTAATTTATATAAATTTAGGCACAAAAGTATGCAATATACAGACACAAATATGATCACAGAAACAATCACAGATGCAGAAATAAAATAAAAGCAGTAAAGGAAAGAACACACCGGATTTTATACTAGTTCGGAGTTACCGTACATCCAGTCCCACAACACAAGTACAGATTTCCTTTCAAAAGCAATTGTACAATTACACCCTCGGTTTCAAGGCTACGAGGTACACCCTCCAGAATTTCGATCCTCTGGGTAGAGATACTTGATTTCCGGGCTACAAGTTTACCCAATTGATTTACCAAGGCTACAATCACACATTTTCCCTTTTGATTGATTTCCAAGGCTACAACCACACCTTTTCTCACTTAATAGATTACAAAGAAGTCTATAACTCTGAATTGCACTGAGAATCTTATAGAGATAGTGATAGAGAATCAAAGTAGAAGTAATCGAGTATGATTCATGTTGATTTCGGCAGAGTAATGATATGAATATGTATTAAGAAATGAGGAAGAAGAAGAGGAGTGAAAACCAGAAAAAAAGTGTTTAAAAATTCGTTGAAACTGACCCCTATATATAGAAGAACAACAGCCATGTCCATTCATGAAGAGTTATGGTGAATAGACACTTCCTTTGAAATTGAATTTTTGAATCAAACTATCACCATGTCGACATGGTAGCCATAGGCATGTTGACATCCAAAGCATTTTATGATGTTTTGAATTTCTTTGAAAATAACATTTATCTTATATAAAAACTATTTTAAACTTTATAAATATACTTGACTATAGTTAAAGTTCATAAGTAAATATAAGGAATAATATATATATATATATATATATATATATATATATATATATTTTAACTATAATTTTATATAAAAGTTAAAAATCAGGAGTAATTTGACTTTGAAAATAAGTATACTTGACTATAATTTTATATATATTTTAACTATAATTTTAGTTTGAAAAGATAGTTTAAAATCAGGAGTAATTTGACTTTGAAAATAAAGATGTTTTTTAGGCTAAAATTATTTAAAATCAGGATCGAGGGTTTTGAGTCTTTTAAAAGGAAAGTTTTGAAAACATTTTGAAAACGATATAATTTTGTATTATCTTTTGACTTAAAATTAGTGGATACAAAACAATGTCCCACTAGATTTTCGTAGGTTCCATCCTACTTAGGGTTCCATCCCTTTAACGGGCTCGAAGTGGATTCCATTCCACGAATAAATTAGATTTTAAGATGTCATTGCTTTTCTACAAGTTTTAACAAAAATTCCTAATAATAAAAAATACTTATCCTTGAAATTTTGAACTCTAGATAGTCTTGATACTTAAGAGTCTTCTATCTTGATATTTTATCTTGATATCTTGAATTTCTATACTGTATAGTCTTCATTCTTAGTACCTGCATGGTTAAATCCTGCATATACATATATATCTAAACTTATAATGTTAGTATTTATATTTTATAATCTATTCTAAGGTTCTTGTCATCAAAACCATCATCTCACGGACTAACAATCTCCCCCTTTTTGATGATGACAACCTTTGTTTATAAAATATTTTTTCTATCCTAATAACTCCCCCTTAATCTATACCTAACTATCCTATTTTATATTTCTCCCCCTTTGTCATCAACAAAAACTTTATCTAAACTAGATAACTCCAAACTATATAACTCCCCCTAAAACTATTACTCTATGACATGTGATTAAAATGATATTGTTATCATAAATAATCAACATTTAAGTCTAATACTAAAACATAGTCCTAAACTATTAACTATCCTAACAAAGAATTCACAATAATACTTATAATAAAAACACATATAAGAACACGGGTTATTTATTACGTATATGGTTGTATTTACATTTGCGTTTGGAAAACATAAAAACACAAACAACAACGGAAGGAAAGAGAAGAAACTAAAGTGTGTTTATGAACATAGGAGATCAATGAATCGAACAGTTTGGATAATGGAAATAGAAATTTCCACATTGTTCGACAAGATTCCCATTTCTGTTGAAACAAACTTCTCCAACACACACTACTTGGTCATCATCCTCCTCGCGTGCTTCTTCCATGAGTTCTTCTTCTTCGCTGGCCTCTTGTTCTTGATTGAGCGAAGAGTCTTCATCGATCAAGATATGGTTGGCCTGGTTGTCCATTAGGAATTTTTGCAAATTCCTAAGAATCTTGCCTTGCCTTTCCTGTTCCTTTGCCATACGAAGTTGAGTTACTTGAATTTCAGTTAACATTTGAAGTACATCAATCATAGACTCCCTTATTTTCGTTACACGAGCAAGAGTAGTGCATTGGAATGGACCAGAAGTAAGAGAGGGAAATAAGAAAGTTGATTTTATGTTTGATTTTGAGGATGAAGCCATGATTTTTTTATTTCAGAAGAGAGAATGAAGAGAAAACAGAGAGAATGAATGAAAAGTCGAAATTGAGAAGAATATATAACTAAATTTTTGAATTTTGATGGGAAAATTTTTAAAAAATCAAAAACGTTATATGTCGACATATATACCTAGGGGATGTCGACATGGTCTTTTTAAAATTGAACTCTTTGATTTATTTTGATACCAATTGTTAATTATACTTGTTATTTATATTTTATATTTCAGTTATAGAACAAATTCCTAATTCTCTTCTTAATTTAGTAAATATTGATTCATTTAAAGGTTTTGTTAAGATATCATCAATTTGATTTTCAAAATTGATATAATCGAGAGTAACTACTTCCTTGCTTATATTATCTTTGAGAAAATGATGTCTGATATCAATATGTTTAGTTCGAGCATGTTGAGTACTATTTTTGGATAAATTTATCGCACTCATATTGTCACAATAAATTGGAGATTTTGAGAAATTTAAATCAAAATCTTTTAAGGTTTGTTGCATACATATTACTTGAGAACAAGCCAAAGCAGCAGAAATATACACTGCTTCAGTTGTTGATAAAGAAACTGTGTTTTTCTTTTTACTAAGCCAAGAAATCAGAAAACTCCCAAAAAGTGACAAGTCCCACTTGTACTTTTTCGGTCTGATTTACAACCAGCATATTCAGCATCACAGTAAGATATTAAGTCAAAAGAATCATTTTTAGGGTAGAATAAACCATAATCAGATGTGTGTTTAACATATCTTATGATTCGTTTCACGGCTTTTAAGTGAGTCTCTTTAGGTTGGGATTGATATCTGGCACGGAGACAGACACTATGCGTGACATCAGGTCTACCAACAGTAATATAGAGTAATAAGCCTATCATTCCTCTATATAATTTTTGATCTACATCTTTAAAGAGATTTTCTTTACTAAGGTACTCATTGGTTGCCATGGGAGTGGGTTTTCCACTCGCAGTGATCAAACCAAATTTACTAATTAGGTCTTTATCATACTTTTCTTGACTAATAAAGATACCATTATCTAATTGTTTTATTTGTAATCCTGAAAGAAATTTAATTCACCCATATGACTCATCTCAAATTCTTTTTTCATTATTTCAGAAAATTCTTTATCCATTTCAAAATTAGTTGAACCAAAAATGATATCATCTACGTAAACTTATACTAGTTGAATATCATTTTTATTTCTTTTAATAAAGAGTATTATCTACTTTACCAATTTCAAAATTAGATTGCAATAAATAAGATCTTAGTCTATCATACCTGGCTCTAGGAGCTTGTTTTAGACCATATAGTGCTTTTTTAAGTTTGTAAACATGATTTGGTAATTTATCATTTTCAAAAAGTGGTGGTTGTTCGACATATACTTCATCTTTTAGAAATCCATTTAAAAAGGCACTTTTAACATCCATTCGAAATAATTTGAAATTATTATGATTTGCGAAAGCAAGTAGAATCCTAATGGCTTCTAATCTTGCTACGGGAGCAAAGGTTTCATCAAAAACTATTCCTTCTTCTTGACAATAACCTTGAGCAACAAAACGAGCTTTATTTCTAACTACCTCTCCTTGTCCATTCATTTTATTTTTATAAACCCATTTAGTTCCAATTATAGTTTTAATTTCTGGTCTAGGAACAAGTTCCCAAAACGTCATTTCTAGTTAACTGATTTAATTCTTCTTGCATAGCCAAAATCCATGAATCATCATTTGATGCTTCTATTGGATTTTTGGGTTCAATAGTTGATATAAAAGCTACATTACTCATTTGACTTAGTTGATTTCTAGTTTAAACAATAGATTGCATATCTCCCAGTATATTTTCTATAGGATGATCTTTTAAAAGTTTTGTCCTTTCATTAGGATGATTAATTTCATTATTAGTTTTCAATAGGTTCTTGATTTTGAGTGATTAAATCCTCTTCATCATTTGTATCTTAAAAATTTAAAATTTTCATCAAATGAAACATGCATTGTTTGTTCAATGGTATTAGTTTTTAAATTAAACACTCTATACGCTTTACTTCTATTAGAATATCCGATAAAGATACCTTTGTCGGATTTATGATCAAATTTATCTAAATTATCTTTTGTATTTAAAATAAAGCATTTACTTTCAAAAATTCTGAAATAAGATGCCTTAGGTTTCTTTGAATAAAGAAGTTCATAAGATGTCTTATCAGTTAGAGGTCTAATTAAAGTTCTGTTCAAAATATAACATGCGGTAGCAACTGCTTATGCCCAAAAATTCTTTGGTAAATTACTATCTGTAAGCATAGTTCTCGCACACTCTTGAATCATCCTATTTTTACGTTCTACTACTCCGTTTTGCTGTGGAGTTCTCAGAAACGAAAAATTGTGAGTTATTCCCTTTTTATTATAGAATTCCTCAAACCTTTCATTTTCAAATTCAACACCGTGATCACTTCGAATAGTTATAATTTTTAAAGAAAATTGATTTTGAATTCTTTTTGAGAATGTCTTAAAACATTCAAAAGTATCACTTTTATGTTTCAAAAATATTTTCCATGTAAATCTAGAATAATCATCTACAATTTCAAAGACATATCTACTATGATTTATTGATAAGATTTGAGATGGACCAAATAAATCAAGATGAAGTAATTCAAGAGGTTTTGAAGTTGAAATCATATCTTTTAACTTAAAAGAATTTTTTCTAAGTTTTCCTAATTGACAAGCATCACATAAACTATCTACTATAAAATTCATTTTAGGGAGACCTCTTACTAGATCATGCTTTGACAGTCTAGATAGGAGTTTGAAATTCAAATTCCCAAATATCTTGTGCTAAATCCAAGGGTCACTTGTATTTGCCAACAGACACGGGTTATCATTTGAAACTTTCATACTAAGAATATATATATTCTTTTTCCTGACTCCCTCAAATATAATGGTTGAATTATTATCTTCAATGTGACATTTATCTGTTTCAAATTTAATTTTAGAACCTTTATCACATAGTTGACTTATACTTAGCAGATTATGTTTCAGATTCTTAACTAGCAAAACATTAGTAATAGTAGGAGTTTCAGAATTACCGACTTTGCCGCTGCCAATTACATATCCTTTTGAATTGTCTCCAAAGTTAACCAAACCTCCGTCTTTGTATATTATATCACTCGGTATATCTTGATTGCCAGTCATCTGTCTAGAAAATCCACTATCAAGTATCCATTTGTTCTTTCCGATCTACACAATTTGTCTGTTGTGGATTGATTCTTGAACACCCATAAAGCATGATTCCTGCACATCAAACAATTTCGGTAGATAACTTGAATTTGAATATTGATTATATGCAGAATCATGAAACAATGATGATTTGAATACTTCTAAATTAGTATTAACGAATATAGCCATTTTAAAAAAAAATTCAAAAATCATATTATGAAACTTTGAAAACCTCGCTCTGATACCAATTGTGAGAAATGCGGATTACAGATCATAAGGCTAAGACTAACACTAGAGGGGGTGAATAGTGTTAATCAAGAATTACTAAATCTTTTTAATTTATATTAATTTAGACACAAAAGTATGCAATATACAGACACAGATATGATCACAGAAACAATCACATATGCAGAAATAAAATAAAAGCAGTAAAGGAAAGAACACACCAGATTTTATACTGGTTCTGAGTTACCCTACATTCAATCCCGCAACACAAGTACGGATTTCCTTTCAAAAGCAATTGTACAATTACACCAACGGTTTCAAGGCTACGAGGTACACCCTCCAGAATTTCGATCCTCTGGGTAGAGATACTTGATTTCCGGGCCACAAGTTTACCCAATTGATTACCAAGGCTACAATCACACCTTTTCCCTTTCAATTGATTTCCAAGGCTACAATCACACCTTTTCTCGCTTAATAGATTATAAAGAAGTCTATAACTCTGAATAGCACTGAGAATCTTGTAGAGATAGTGATAGAGAATCAAACTAGAAGTAATCGAGTATGACTCAATGTTGATTTCGGCAGAATAATGATAAGAATATGTATTAAGAAATGAGGAAGAAGAAGAGGAGTGAAAACTAGAAAAAAGTGATTAAGAATTCGTTGAAACCGACCCCTATTTATAGAAGAACAACAGCCATGTCCATTCATTAAGAGTTATGAAGAATAAACACTTCTTTTGAAATTTGAATTCTTGAATCAAACTGTCACCATGTCGACATGGTACCCATAGGCATGTCGACATCCCAAAGCATTTTATGATGTTTTGAATTTCTTTGAAAATAACCTTTATCTTATATAAAAAACTATTTTAAACTTTATAAATATACTTGACTAAGTAAATATAAGGAATAATATATATAGATTTCAACTATAATTTTAAATAAAAGTTAAATATATTATTTTGAAAAGATAGTTTAAAATCAGGAATAATTTGACTTTGAAAAAAAAGATGTTTTTGAGGCTAAAATTATTTAAAATCAGGATCGAGGGTTTTGAGTCTTTTAAAAGGAAAGTTTTGAAAACATTTTGAAAACAAGATAATTTTGTAAAATCTTTTGAATTAAAATTAGTGGATACAAAACAGTGTCCCACTAGATTTTCGTAGGTTCCATCCTACTTAGGGTTCCATCCCTTTAACGGGCTCGAAGTGGATTCCATTCCACGAATAAATTGGATTTTAAGATGCCAATGCTTTCTTACGAGTTTTAACAAAAATTCCTAATAATAAAAAAATATTTATCCTTGAAATCTTGAACTCTAGATAGTCTCGATACTCATGAGTCTTCTATCTTGATATTTTATCTTGATATCTTGAATCTCTATACTGTACAGTCTTCATTCTTAGTACCTGCATGGTTAAATCCTGCATATACATATATATATCTAAACTTATAATGTTGGTATTTATATTTTATAATCTATTCTAAGGTTGTTGTCATCAAAACCATCATTTTACGGACTAACACCGGCCACTATTAATAAGGAAATGAAGAAGAAAAGCTAGGAAGAAGCTAATTCAAATCAAATCTATTCACATCTCGATCTCCATAATCTCTAAAGCTAAGGTGAATAACGTTAACATCTTATTTTTTATTGTGTTTTCAGTTTTAATACGAATTTCGGATATTTTGCAATGATTTGCCATGTTTTTGAATGATGGAATGAATATATATACTTTTTAATGAATTATGATTATGCATATTGAATTTATGATATGTTTTAAGGTGAAAATCCTGTAAAATAATATCCAAATGTCTTGCTAATTTTTATGAGGATCATAAATATTATTTTGAAGCTGTGCAGTCAATTCCCCAAAATTGCCCCGATATATCCCCGATATATCTTGTAGCGGACTTTTGGAGCAACGATATTCCACTACAGCGGTCCAATATAGCAGATCCGCTATTATCCCCGATATTGCGGCAATAATCCGCTATATCCTCGATTTGTTGCCCCGCTATATCCCCCTTTCTTATAAATAAGCATTTTGCTTGATGCCTTGCTTTTAAGTTTTATGGTAACTTCAAAGTTGATGTAACAATGATATAAGCTGTTGGTTATTATAAATAGTTCTAACCTTTTAAGTGCCAACTTTGTTTATCTTTACTTTATTATAACTTGTTTTGCTTGGTGGGAAATTATAAGCAATACTTGTTGCAATACTTGTTCCTCTTTGTAATGTACAATGTTCATTATTCCTATTTTTAAAGTCGTCCGCTTTATCCTACTATATCCCCGATATATCTCCGCTACAACTTTTCGTAGCTTTAAATGCACAGTTTTGGAGATGTGTTTTAATTTTTAGATTTTTCTGAATTTTTGGTTAATTAATATAAATTTTCTAGTAAAGAAAATGGTATTTTGATTCATCGTTTCTTACTATATCCTACTATAGTAGGATTAATTTTCTAGTAAATTAATCCTACTATATCCTACTATATCCCTCGATTTTCTTGATTTATACCTTGTATAAATATTTAAACAATTTATTAATATTCGAACAGATCGAATAATAAATTTTCATTTGATAATTTTGATTCATCGTTGATTTCTTTTTAATAGTTAAATTAACTGATGGTGTTATTTAAACCTATTTCTTGTTTAATAAATTTATTTTAGCTAATTATTTTACTCTCAAGTTAATGATTTTTTTATTTTAAACTAAAAATTAAAGATTCAAACTGATTTTCTTCAAATTAAACTTGTTTAACTAAAGGTTACAATTTAAAAACTAAATCCCTTTTTAATAAATTGTTTTTGCTTTCAAACCATTTCTTTCTAATACTCTGATTTAACAAAAATTAAATTCAAACTATTCTTTATAAATTCAATTTTTGTCGAACAAATTTAATTTCTATTTAAATAAATTTTATTAACTAACTATTTAATTTAAACAAAATTTTCTTTTATAAAATATCCTTTAGTCCTTAATTACTCATTTTTCCAATAATAAATAATATTTTCTTTTGATAAATCATTTTATCAAATAAGTAAAATTTCTAACTAATTTTCCTTTTACAAAATATTTTTCATTTGAAACTAAAATTTCTATTCAACTAATAATTTAGTTTTAAACTAAATTTTCTTTAAGTTTTAAAATTCCTATTATTATTTATTTCAAATCTATATACATTTATTAAAATTAAATTAAATTTGAAATCATTAAATTTTTAAAACTCGAAAATTACCTTACTGTCATGCCCTACCCTGTGAATCCCAGGCTCCGACCACCTCACATCCACTGTCGCCGCTCGATGCTCGACCCCCTATCAACGTCGAGCCTCCTGCTCTCGCTGCTGCCGCCGCGCCGCCGCAACGCTCCTCTCGATCGAACCCAGTCGCGACTTCATCCACGCGACGCCTCACCTCGTCGCCGCCACATACTGCTCGCGAAACCCACTACAACAATCCCCAAATCAGTGATGACGCCGCTGCCACCTCCATCATCTCGCACGCGCGTGTGCTACTCCCTCCAGCGAGCGCCTTCCCACGCGAGTCGCCGTGCCGTAGCCTCGAGCGCTGTTCCACTCCCCAGCCTCACGCGATGCTTCCAATTGCCGCGATTCGATTCCAAACGAGGCGAGCGACTCGAGAATTTAGGCCGAGCAAAGAACATGAACGATCGATTTTTGAAGAGGGGGGGTCATCGACTTCGGCCATTAATTTTGATTTTTGTTTTCTGTGATTTTTATTTCCTAGGCTTCGGTATTTTAAAAGAAATGGGAGGCATGGTCATCATAATCCTTTCGTGATTCTCGGCATGCTTAAAGGAGAGGCAACATGATTTTAGGCATAAATTCAGGAAGGAAGGTGGCTGCGTTGACAAAAATTTAAAGTTTAAATTTAAATTGAACTCGATTAATTTCAACGCATTTATTTACCATGTGCTCACATAACAACTCCGAAAAATACGAAATTTGAAATCTGAGAATAATTCAATATTACGGACCCAATGGAACTGGTTTCGTCGAATTCCGAGACTGTGCCTCGGACGGCTATTTTTGAATATCGATTCAAACGATTAAAATTTCAAAACTGAACAAAGCAGTTTCAAATTAAATTCTGAAGCTTCTATTATCTTTAATATTATCAATATGAATTTTACAAGCCTTTGAAATATTTTTAATCAGCTTGAAATTGAAGATTCAAATATTTATTCAACTCTCAATAGATTAAACTCTATAATTTAATCGCCAAATTCATTCTGATAATTTGAAATTCAAGTCGAACCATCATTCAAATATTTAAAATAAATTAAATATTTTCAAATTAAATTGTTAAAAATTCTGGGTCGTTACAGGGATAGATATAGAAAAGAAAGAGAAAGGAACAACAACAAACACGAAATCTCACAGCGAAATGGAATAAAATATAATACATCACATAACAATTACATAATTTACATATATCAGAGTTATACAATATTATACACTTGACAAATTTTTATATACATCTGTCACTACATACATCACAATATACAACATACTCTAATTAACACAGCGGAACTATATAGATATCTACATACGTCTGGGCTACTGCTCCAAGCTCCTCCGGAACTCAACAATCCAAGCACCTATCACTTGGCTACTCGTAAAAATTTGAGTACCCAAGAGTTTATGAAAACACAAAATATAAACTCCGGGTCAGACATGGGTCTGGTATGAGTAAACGGTTTAAGGTTGTTTAACTTGAAAAACATTTGAAAATAAAGGTATCACGTAAGACTCCCACACATAAATACGGGTAAGTTTTTACCTTACGCTAACCAAAACATTTCATAGGAAATTCTATGATATTATAATAGTGTCTAGGGTTTTCAAGTAAATAGAAAATAGCCGAAATTGTTACATGATTAAATTCCAGCTACTAGCCACAAAAGTGGGTAATACAATCAAAACCGTGGGCACTTATTGGAAGATGGATTCCATACAATGGCAGGGCTACTGGGGTACCGCCCGTCATAGTATGGGGCCTAGATCACCGTACCAAGGATCACTCCCGACCCCCTACAACACAAGGCTGGAACCATTCCTTACTGAACAGTCCCGAACAAGATAAACCCCGTGGTTGGCACGCCCAACCACCCACTAACCCGAATAAAAAGGAACATCTAGACAGGGGAAATATCTTGTCCTGCTTGGGCATGACCCACCTAACCTTGCTGCATCTCCCCTGTTTTAGCCATTCCCGGTTGATGAGGCTTGAGGCTACGATTACCTTTAGAGAACAAATTTCTTAGAATTCTCATCGCCCGCCTGACGATGTGTTGAAAGCATTCAATCCATAAAAGTTCGTTCTGGGTTCGAACGAAACTGAAGGCATTATCTCATTACACTCATTTTGGAATCACCCTCAGAGTTAACGACGATAACCCTTGCATTTTGAATCTTCGTCTTCACATCAGATTCACGACCTAACGTTAATTTGGATCGATGTGGTTTTCGGATGTTCCAAATATGGAAACCCGATCCTGGTCTCATCGAAAACCAAAACATGTCTTTTAGGGCCAAGTTGTTTTAAAGGTTAAAACAATTCAATTATCCATATACACACAGATAGATAATTCACAATATCACAATAGAACATCATCATCATAAGCAGATAATCAATATTATCATCATAACAGATAATTCATATTATCATCATATTTCAATCAAGCATACATTTCATATAGCATCATTTATCTCAAACTAGAAATCTCAAATCATTCAAGACAAACAATATCATCCATTCATACATAAATAATCATATCAGCTATAATTAATTTAAAATGAATTAAATTAATTACTTGCATCTCTAATTAATTTAAAGTAAATTAAATTAATTACTACACTATCATAATCTTGCTTATATAACTATTGACCAACTATCAATCAATTAATAAATTAATCACACTTGATTAATTAACATTTAATTTTATTCAAGTAATCATCCTTTAATTGTTTTCACAAATTAATTATCTAATCCAAATATAGAAATTTAACTTCAATTTCAAACATTACGTTACTTCTTAATTATACTAATTAATTACTCTTTAATCTTTTAATATTAATTACATTTATTAATGATTACTAATTACATTTTAATTTCATTATCCTGTATTAAATTAATTACCTTAAGTAATTAATCTTAAATAAACTATATTTATTAATCACCCCTGCTTAATACTATTCAGAAATCAACCACCTTTAATTACTCTTATCACATCACTTAATTATTCCTTAACTGAGTATCAATCCCATGATTAATTGCCCAAAGTAATTATTCTCAACTTACTTTCACTATTAAATCATCCCCGGTCAATTTCATCCAGTTATTATTATTAATTACTTCTCCAAGTGTTTATGCTTATCACATCTTCAATACTTATGTAAGTTAATTAAACTTAATTAATTAACTTAAACAATTCATATTAAACTTCATTAATTACAATAAGTAATTAATTCCTTAATTACTTGTTTATTTAATCATTCTATTTCATGCTATTTAGTTTATCACTTCTACATCAATTTGTTTAACCTTAATTACTTAATTAGCTTTTCCGTAATCATTAGTTGTAAACCTTAATTATAAATCAAATAACTTGATTATCTAATTTTTTTAATTGTTGATTTATTCATTAATCATTTCTTAATTCTTAGTTAAATCACTTGATTAATGAACTATTAATTGTTCATTAATTTACCTAAGTAGTTAATTACAGATTAACTTATTTCTTAATTACTATTCGATCTCTAAATAAAATTATAAAGTAATCATTCTTAATTACTCCTAAAATTGTTAGTAAATTACAATTGATCTTAATTAACATTTGAAAGAATTTTCTTAAGTTTGAATTCTTAAATGTTGATTAACTTTATTCTTAACTTAAATCAATTGCTTAATTAAAAATAATAATCAAGTGTTAATCACATTTGTTAAGTACTAACTAGATAACTAAACCTTGTATCTAAGTTTTAACTTAAAACTGTTAAAATCCTATTAAGTTATACAATGCTTAAGATTTGTTTGAGAGTGATTTACTTAGCTTCCATATTTTATAAAATACTGTTGTTGGAAGGTACCCGAGTCCTCCCTTTTAGAACCCCGCGTGCAACTTCGAGTCTTCACCAAACTTCCCCGAGACTCCTCTGTACAAACCCCTTCTTTTTTTTTAGTTTCAGTTTTAAGTTTTAACTAAGCTTTAAGCTACAACACATGAATTTAACTCACGCACCTCAACACTCGTCACAAACCCGAAGATAACACCCCAAATGTTCGAGCACGTCTCGAGAATTTCACTAACACGACGCTGTCCCCTCCTCCCCACCGTGCACGTGCACGGCGGCACCAATGACCACCGACGAACCCCCACGACACAGACACATCACAAATCACTCGTATACCCTAAAACCAAGATCCAATAGCCTTCAGGAACGTCGAAACGAAAAACAACAGGTCGGCCGAGATGCAGAGTTCAACCCAAACGACATAATCACCTCGCCACTGTCAGTCACGCCACCGGGGTTGTTGAAACTTTACCCACTCAACGTCACCACTCCAAACAACCACCCACCCGAGTTTCGAACAACTCGATCACAAATAGCTGAAGAACTCATCGCGTTTACAGGCATGCCAAAAACTTGAATAAAAACCCTAAATTGATTCTGATGTTCAAATTCACGCAATGGAAAAATTATGCATATTTTCCCAAGATCACTGATGTCCACACTATCCTCAAATCAAATTTCAACTGTTAAAATTGATTGCAATGTTTAAAATCTGTAAAAGTATAATTTCTGTTTAAATTCAATCTGCTCTTCAAACACTAATTTAAAAATCCTAATTTAAATTCTAAAAATCATAATTTGTAGTGATACTTCAAGATATAAACTTGAATTAAAGTTCTACAGCAATCGAACCTTACTCATTTATCACTTGATTGCCTGCAAATAAATTTACAGTGTATATTTCTAACAGAACATAATTTGATCAGTTTAAAAATCTAGATTTAGGTGTACTATCTTGTTTAATTGAAGAACTGGAGCTTTACATCAATCTGATAAGTAAAAATTTGAATTCGAAGAAAAGTTTCAACCCTGAAGCACATCACAGTGAAGATTCAAAACACACTAAGTTAACCATCACATATGCAAATAATAGTATCAATAAATTCTCAACTGTCTTAAATTAAACTTAAAACTTTATATTTAATGTTTACTCACCAAAACAACTGTTGAACAGAGGATGGTTGTTAATAGATGCCTGCAGCTTAAAATTTTGAATAAAATCAGAGTTTGCTTGCATCCTTTTTCCCTTTTTCTTTCTGTTCTCCTCTTTATATTTTTTCTTCTTCTTTCAGCTATACTTATATTATAAACTAAATAAAAGATGAATATCTATATATAAAGAAGATAAGAAGTTATGAATGTTTTACCCAGGTTAGGTGTTATCTGTTAATACACTGTTCAAATCTTGTTTTATCAGGCAAGCTTCCTCTTCTCTTTCTCTTTTTTTTTTAAAGGCTGATATGATACAACATTAAATGCTAATGTACTATTGTCTACCTTAATCCTATTAGCACACAAAATTTTCATTACTTGCTTTACCAAAATCATTTGCAGGTTACAATATATTCAAACCTGTTATATTTTTTTTATACTTATCTTACTGCTATTCAATTATGTTGATTAGATTTCGCTGCAAAATAAAGATTTGCATATTATAAATAAACACAAAGAGGTGCTCGAACAGAAGAGCATTAAATGTTTGTGTTGTTTAATTTGTTTACATAATTATGTTTAACTGAGAATATATATTTGGTATGAAAAGTATATTTGCAGGAAAGCTTGTAACTTAAGATGTTTGTATCAAAAGAATATGTGTCAAGTTCCTTGATTAGTGTATATATCATAATTATGTTTGGCTGTGTGAAAATATTGTATGTAAACATGTACTTATGTAGGCAGGCTAGGGTGTTGTATATGAAGATAATTTATAGATGAATCCCTGTCTTGTTATTAGCCTCCATTTTAAATATTTTCATATATGTGTCAGGTGTTATATTATATGCTTTGACTGATTGCAGGTAGATTTTGTATATATGAAGTTAACTTGTTTTATTATTCCTAGCTTGAATAGCTTATCTACATATGGTTGTTGTTATTTTGTATATGAAAATATATTTTTTGCTAACTTAAAGTTTACATAATTTATACACACAAATTTGAGTTTGGTTTTACATTATATTTGATTTCATTTCACTTTACACTTTGTATTCTTATACCTTGTTCTTATTTTAGTTTTGCTTACAAATTTTTAATTTATGTTGTATACAAATCTTGACTAATAAATTCTTATGTTAAATTTTACATTTGTATTTTATATTTAACTATCAATGTTCAAGTCATATTCAAAATGATTTCTTACTTATATTTGTATTCATTTCTATTCGTACTATGCTATCACTTATTTAAATTAAGTTATATACACATATTTAATTTATATTTTACATTTATATTTTATTCTTGTTAGAATTAGATTTTAATTTAAACATTAACATCCATATGTATATTTCCAAATGTAAACAAAGTACAGTATTTTTAATTCAATTATGTAAGATAAATATTATTAAGAAATTTTATTTACATTCCCAGAATCAAATTTCCCTTTAAAAATACAAATTTATATAAACAAATGGCACTTATTCCAAAATCATAGTCATTTGAAAATAATTAGTTCACATTTTATTTAATCAGATTAAATATTTATTAAAATAAACAGGGCCAAAATTCAGGGTCTTACAAAGTCGGCAGCACTTTTAACAAAGTGCAGTCTTTTTTATTGGTAAAGAAAGAGGCAAAAAATCACAATTAGAGACATACGGCATGTTAGGTGAAAAGAACTATTTGTTACAATTTTTTCACTGTTTCATCTCTTTCGACACCAGTTTTCACCTCCATAACTATTGCCTCCGACATAGTCGAAACCAATGCATATGGTATCAGGAAACTGGAATGTAATGAATTGGATGAGGGCAGAAGGTAGGGAGTCGAAACCATAGGTTTCGAAGGGGTTGAGGCAGTCCTTTATTTTGAATTAGGGAAATACGCCTGATTGCTTTCGATTAATAGCTTTTGACAAAATAGCTTTCGACCAAGTCAATGATTTAAAGGAAATGGTTTCGATTAAGTTACGCCTCTATTTTAAAATAATTTATTTCGACTAAGCTGAAATCTTTTACTGCCGCCTTTCTACCTTTCGACCCAGATGGTTTCGAAAGGTTGTTTTTGCTTTCTAAAACTTGGTCATCTCTCCAATGCTTTCGAAGGGATGGTTTTAACACCATCACTTAATTACTTGGGAAATGGTTTCGAAGCAGTTGCTTTTGACTTAAATGTTTTATGGACCCTTTTTCTATAGGTAAAGTAAAACCCAAATGGTTACTAAAGAGATAGTTTTAAAAGGTTTTGAAACTGATGCTTTCAACTTTAATGGGTTTCTGATCCTTTTGCTCTACTTGTAGGCAGAATACAAATGGTTTCAACCGAGATGTTTCTGAATGGTTTTGAAAGCTTTCCTCATGTTTTAAATTAAACCCAAAGTGCTTTCAAAAGGATTCAGTTTGACTGTTTCGAAAGGTTTTATGAATGATTTTGAAAGGGGTGGTTCCTCAGGGTTTCGAAAGGTTTTAAAGGAAGGATTTTCCTATGTTTTCGAAAGGCAATATTTAAAAGGTTTTAAAGGGGGTTGTTTGTTATTTTGAAGCTTTCAGAGAAAGGAAGAATTTTCCAATGTTTTCAAAAGGCAGTATTTAATGGTTTCGAAAGGGGTTTTCCAATAATTTAGAAGGGTTACCTTCAATGGTTTCGAAAGGGTTGTTTAATGGTTTTAAACAAAGGTTTTGAATATAATAAATAGGCAATATAGCCTAAGTGTTTTCAATTTAAAAAGGGTTCAGACTTGTTTTAGAAGGATAGTTAATCCTTATTAAATCTCATCGATACAGTTTTGAGTAAACTGTATATATATATATATAACATGGCAAAATGGCTTTAGATTAAAGCTAAAGATAAATTTTCCTTGTGCACGTATATGATTTGATGGTTAAATATTTTTGAAAAGGTTACCAAGGAAAATTTAAAGGGTAATTAACCCTAAGAAAATAATTCGGACGGTCAATCCATTTTGCAGGCAATCAATCTAGATTTTGAATAGTTGGTCCAGTTTGCGGGTAGTTAGCCCAGTTGTATGGACAGATGATCCATTTGTAGCATAATGGACCTTGCTATTATGTGTGGGCAGACAGTTCACATATTAGCTGTTTTACGGACAGATAGTCCATTTATTAGCATAAAGGATATTGCCATTTTGATATAATTAGTTTGATTGACCAATTTGGTCGCAGGAAAGGATTCGTAAAATATATGTTTTAAAGAGGATATTAGTGAGGGAAAACCCGTTCCGTTAAGCGATGTGGTCTCACTTAATATAAGTGAACCGAGTTGTGATAGAATTATTCACACCAGGCTTTATGTCTGACTCGAAGTTTTTGTTTCCCCTTAAACTCTCGGATACTTAAAATTAATTTGAATAGGTTTAGGGTTAAGGTTTTTAGATTTTTGTCTTTTGGCGAATAAAGCATCCAAGATGAGCAGGTGGCTGACGGATAGCTAATTAAGATTTTTCGTTTCATTTTGTTTTGATTTCGCTGTGTATATAAGTCAGATATGACCATATTGCTTTGATCAACTAAGCGGGCATCGTCATATGTCACTCTTGGCATATTATTGTCATGATATATTTAATCATTGCCTGGGAAACATTAAGGGATTATGTAACATGGATATGAATTATTGTTTTGAAATGTAATCAACAAAATGTTTTTTGTAAAAACTGAGATTTTTTCATATTCATGTGCTTCTGATATTATGGATACCATTATCATTACCGTATTTTTTCACCAAAAGTTAATACTATGGATGACTGCAGCATCTGTAGCACTTAGCTTTTGGCCTCCAAATACGCGATGTTACAACTTGGTATCAGAGCATGGTTTATGAGAAACTTTAAATTAAAAAAGTTTTTTAAAAAACGTAATCCTAAAGAATTAGATTAAGACTGGGAGCATGGGATAATGCTGTAATAAAGTACTTGTATCTGTCATATATAAGTATATGCTTTTCTCTAGACTCCTATCTTTATTAGGTTCTTTTTCTATATCCCATAAGATTAGAATACAGATATGGATGGAAGAAGATGAAAGGTTAACCAAGAAGGAGAGGGCATCGAAGGAAATGTCGGGCCTAATGTGAGAAGAGGTCAAGGTCAGGCATAAGTAGAGAATACAGGTGTTGGAATCCCTCATGTGGACATAGGGGCTATGTATCAGCTTTTTTGTGAACATGATGCAAACTAGAGTTGCAGCTGTAATGGTAGGAGGAAATGCTGCTGGGACTGGAGTTCTGGAAGCTTCGATAGTTAATCATTGTGCTAAGATTAGCGATTACACCAAGATTAGAGGAAAGTCATTTGTTGGAACGGAGGATGCCATTGATGTAGAGAATTAGCTATTGCACTATGAAATAATTTTTCAGATTCGGGGCTCACTGATCAGCAGAAGAGGAGGTTGGCATCTAGACAGCTTTAGGAAGCAGCTCTGTTCTAGCAGAACAGTGTGACTGTAGTGGTGGATGAGGAAACTATGACCTGGGAAGATATTAAGGGAAGGTTCTAGGAGAGGCTTATGTCGGCAGTGGCACGGTCAGTTTTGGTTAGGAAGTCTTATGAATTAGAGCGGCGGGAGATGTCAGTTCTGGGGTATGCAAGGAAGTATGAGGAGTTAGCCTGATATGGGTATGCATTAGTGGACACAGTCATGAAGAGGAACGAGAAGTTCATTAGGGGTTGAAGCCTGAGTTGGCTAAGGCTACATTTTCTCATATTAGAGATCCTTCTGACTTTGTTGTAGAGATGGCCTTAACACATAAGGAGTTGCTTGATTCTCTAGAGAAGAGTATAGCCAAAGAAGTCCAGGTTGGGTACAATCAGAAAAGGAAGTTCTTTCCAAAGAAGGATGCTCAAAAGGGTGGAGCAGCTAAGAAGGGGAAGTCTGAGATTGTCTGTTTTAAGTGTGATAAGAAGGTTCACTATGCTAATGAATGTCATGCCAGGAAGGCTAAGGAAGTGGCTGGGAGGAAGAATGTCAGATGCTACAAATGTGACCAGATTGGTCACTACAAGAGCCAGTGCAAGGAGCCCGCTAAGGATGAAAACGTGCAAGGTATATGCATTGGAGCCAGCTTCATCTAAGCCGGCAGCTCAGGAAAAAAGGAGAGGCAGTCTTGAGAGGTACGCTTCAGATTCATGGTATGACTGTTAGCTTTCTATTTGATACTGGTGCATCGCATTCTTTTATATCTAGATGTTTGATAGATGAGCTTAACCTAGAACCCACTTATTTAGTTACTTCCTTATGGGTTGTGACTCCAATAGGAGGGTATGCAACTCTAAGGATAAGATATGATCAGTTAGAGTTTGACCTGTTAGGTCATACTTTTGTTTGCGGTTTGCATGTGTTTGATTTTGTGGGGTTTAGAATTATTATTTGTATGGACCGGTTAAGCGAGTACGATGCGAGAATATTTTGCCAGGATAGGAAAATATCTCTTAGACACCCAAATTGTAGCGATCGGATAGTTTATACCGTAAAAGGTTCTTGCGGTGAGATGTCTGCCTTATTGGGTACGATGGAGTAGGATGATGAGTTGAGTCGGGTTTTCGTGGTTAGAGAATTCGCAGATGTTTTTGAGCCTGTAGTTGGATTGCCGCTGAAACGAGCCATTGAGTTTTGGATAGATTTGGTTCCGAGAATAGAACCAGTGAGTAACCACCAAACAGGATGGCCCTTTAAGAGATGAGGGAGTTGAAGGTTCAATTGGTGGATTTAGAAGGCAAGAATTTTATCAAGCCGAATAGTTCACCATAGGGAGCAGCCGTAGTATTTGCTAAGAAGCCGGATAGATCGTTAAGGTTATGCATCGATTATCATAATTTGAATGAAAGAACGATAAAGAATCGATATCCATTGCCATGGATTGACAATTTATTCTACCGGTTGAGTGGAGCTAAGGTATTCTCGTAATTGGATTTAGCGACAGGTTTCCATCAGCTCAGGGTAGCAGAGGATAGTATACCTTTAATGGCGTTTTGGACTAGATATGGGTCCTACGAATGGTTAGTTATGCTGTTCGGACTAATATATGCGCCAGCTTTCTTTGTAGATTTAATGAACAGGGTTTTCCGAGAGCATTTGGATAGGTACGTATTGGTTTTCATAGACGATATCTTGATTTACTCTAAGAATGAGAGAAAGCATGAAGTTTATCTTAGAGTGGTGCTTGAGACACTGAGGCAGCATCAGCTGAAGGCGAAGTTCTTGAAGTGTCATTTCTAGAAGACTGAAGTGAATTTTCTTGGTCAGGTAGCCTTAGAAGATGGGTTATCAATGGATCCGACTATGATAGAAGCAGTGAATAGTTAGAAGAGACCCGAGATGGTAACCGAAATAAAGAGTTTCCTTGGATTGGCCGGTTATATCGAAGGTTCATTAAGGATTTTTTGTAGATAGCAGCACCGATGACCAAGCTGACGAGAAAAGAAGTTAAGTTTGTGTGGACTGATAATTGTGAGGAAGCATTCCAAAGTTTGAAGCACTTACTGACCCATGCACCTATGTTGGTTGTTCCAAAAGGGAATCGGGATTTTTTGGTTTATACAGACACTTATGGAACATGATTAGGAGCTATGCTGATGCAGAGGGGTAAAGTGATTGCCTACGCTTCTAGACAACTTAGACCACATGAGGTCAGATATCTAACGCGTGATTTAGAATTAGATGCAGTGATTTTTACTTTAAAGGTGTGGAGACGTTACCTTTTGGGAGAAAGGTTTGAGCAATATACAGATCATAAGTCGCTGAAGTAATTGTTCTCTCAAAAGGAGTTGAACATGAGATGGTAGAGGTGGTTAGAGTTTATCGTTGCTTATGATTTCGAGATTGATACACACCAGGGAAAGGCAACAAGGTTGCAGATGCACACAGCAGGAAACATTAGAATGCAGTATTAGCGATGATTGCTGAGTGGAAGGATTTAAAAGCATTGGCAGATTACAGAGTGCATTGGAGATCCGAGGCTAGGTCTAGTGGAGATATAGTTGTATTATCTTATTTGAAAGTTCGACCAACATTGATCGAAAAAATTGCTTCTAGACAGATAGAGGATCCAGTTTTAGCTGAACGAATCAGGAAACTAAGAAATGGAATTAAGAGCAATGACTTGAAAGATTTCAGCCTTGACCAGAATGGGAGGTTGGGAAAGAGAAGAAGATTATGTGTTCCGAGTGTAGGAAATATAAGAAAATAAGTTTTGGAGGAATGCCATCCTTCGAAGTTATCTATTCACCCATGAGGTACTAAGAAGTATCAAGATATGAAGAGAAGTTTCTTCTACGACCGTATGGAGTGGGATATTGGGTTATGTGTGAAGCAGTGTATGATTTTCCAATAGGCGAAGGTTGAACACCAGAAATAAAGTGGGTTCCTTCATCCATTGGATATTCCAGTATGGAAGTGGGATTCTGTCTCCATGGATTTTATTTACGGGTTGCAAAGGTCGAACAAAGGAAATGATAGTATATGGGTTATAATGGATAGACTGACCAAGAGTGCCCATTTTATTCCAGTTAGGTCAACCGTAACAGCACCAGTTTTGGCGAGGTTATTCCTGAAGAATGTAGTTAGACTACATGAAGTTCCTAGTAGTATAATTAGTGATAGAGATCCTTTGTTCACTAGTGAATTATGGAAGAGTCTACAGGAAGCTTTGGAAACCAAGCTCAATATGAGTACCGCTTACCATCCGCAGACTGAAGGGAAAACGAAGAGATTTAACAAGATCTTAGAAGATTTGTTAAGAGCTTGTGTCCTGGATTTTGGAGAATCTTGGGAAGACCACCTGCATGTAGTCGAGTTTTCATATAATAACAGTTATCTGACTAGTATTGGGATGGCACCATTTGAAGCTTTGTATGGAAGGCCATGCGATCTCCTATTTATTGGATAGTGACCGGGGATAGGTTGGTTCTTAGTCCAGATTTAGTCCGAGAATCTACAGATAAGATTGAGGTCATTCAAGATAGAATAAAGGAGGCTTAATCTAGACAGAAAAGTTATGCAGATAAGAGACGGATAGATCTAGAGTTCTCAGTTGGAGACTAGGTTTTCGTCAAAGTGTCACCAATGAAGGGCGTAATAAGATTTGAGAAATCATAGAAGTTAGCCCCGATATTCGTTGGACTTTTTCCTATTGTTGAGAGGATCACGAAACTCGCATATAAAGTTGAGTTACCGAGTAGTATAGCAGGAGTCCACGATGTTTTTCTTGTTTCTCATCATAGAAAGTGTGTTAGAAACCTGGAGACTGCTATTGCACCGACTGTGCTAGATGATTTAATATTAGAACCGGACTTGACATAGTGAGGAAGCCGGTTCGCATTGTTGCGAGAGATGAGAAGGGACTTAGAACCACGACGGCCAAATTAGTTAAAGTCCAGTGGAGTGATGATGACAAGGATTGTATTTGGGAGATTGAGAGCAGGATTAGAGGTACTTATCCTGACTCGTTTGATGGTATGTTTTACCTTCTTCTTTGATTTTCTATGTACCTTATCGTAATTTTGAGGACGAAATTCTTTATGGAGGGGAGTCTGTAATACCTCAGATTTTTGGCAGCCTTATTTAGGAAATTTAACTAGTTTAATTAAATAAAATAATATGTTAATTTGAGGATTGAGATTTGATTTTTAATCAAGGGTAGCTAGGCCATTTAATAATGAACTAAAGAGGAGTTTAAATTGAAATAGAACAGCGGTAAAATAGGAAAGAGGCCATTCCTATATCCTCCAAGCCTTGGCCTTTTAAATTTTACACATTCATTTCACCTTCAAAATTTTTAAAAAGAGGCCGGCCACCATTAACAACGAAGAGAAGAAGAAAAGCTAGGAAGAAGATAATTCTAATCAAATCTATTCACATCTCAATCTCCATAATCTCTAAAGCAAAGGTGAATAATGTTTACATCTCATTTTTGATTGTGTTTTCTCTTTTAATTTGAATTCCGAATATTTTGCAATGATTTGCCATGTTTTTGAATGAATGAATATACGTACATGTTGATGAGTTATGGTTATTCGTATTGAATTTATGAAATGTTTTAAGGTGAAAACCCTATAAAATAACTTTCAAATGCTTTGTGAATTTTTATGAGGATCATAAATATTATTTTGGAGATGCATTTTAATTTCAGGTTTTTCAAAATTTTCGTGGAACTAATATGAATTTTCTTGTAAAGAAAATGGTATTTTGGGTTCTAAATTATTTATGGGTAATTAATTAATTATTTGGGTCTGAAATTTTTATATGTTGGAAAAACATATATAACGTGATTTTCTAGAATTTTTCTACATTTTTCCTAAGTTTTTTAATGGTTATATAAAATTATTTAAGGTATGAGACTTAAATATTTTATATAATTAAAAGAGGAGAGGGGGATTTTTGCAAAAGATTTAAATTATAAAAATCTGGAAAATTCAACAACACTTTTGACAAAATGCAATACTTTTTGTTGGTAAAGAAAGAGGCAACCAATCACAACTAGAAACATAAGGCAGGTTAGGTGAAAAGAACTTTTGCTACAAGTTTTTCACCGTTTCGTCTCATTCGACACCGTGTTCGGCCTCCATAACTATCGCCTCCGACACAGTCGAAACCAATGCATATTGTATCAGGCAACTGGTATGTAATGAATTGTATAAAGGCGGAAGGTAGAGAGTTGAAACCATGGGCTTCGAAGGGGTTGAGGCAGTCCTTTGTTTTAAATTAAAGAAATATGCTTGCTTGCTTTCAAGTAAATGGCTTTCGACAAAGTAGCTTTTGACCAAGTCAATGATTTAAAGGAAATGGTTTCGATTGGGTTATGCCTATTTTTTTAAATAACTTTTTTCGACTTAGCCAAAGTCTTTTTGTTGTCACCTTTCTATCTTTCGACCCAAAGGTTTCGAGACGGTTACGACTTAAATGTTTTAAGGATCCTTTTTCTATAACCCAAATGGTTTCGAAAGAAATAGTTTTAAAAGGTTTCAAAACTAATGCTTTCGACTTTAATGAGTTTCTGATCCTTTTACTTTACTTGAAGACAGAATCCAAATGGTTTCGATGGAGATGTTTTTGAATAGTTTCTAAAGGTTTCCCCATGTTTTAAATTAAACCCAAAGTGCTTTCAAAAGGATTGAGTTTGACTGTTTTGAAAGGTTTAATGAATGGTTTCGAAAGGGGTGGTTCCCTAGGGTTTTTGTAAAGACCCGATTCTTCGACTCCCGAAAATCAACATTCATACGTCCACTGTATCAACTGCCGAACAATCGAACGCCGAAAAACCGAACCGTTAGGGTTAAAGAAGAGGTAGAAGATAGAAGAAGAAAGAAAGAAGAAGCAACAGAAACAAAATTAGAATCTCACAATCGCAGCGGAACAACATATAATAGATAAATGAATAATCTTTAAATCAAAAGAACTGTACATTTTATACATTACATCATCAGAGTAAATATACAACACAACACGATAATGGACAGTTATATATACATGTCCTCACAACTGAATACACAGCGGAAAAGAAATATCATGTGCAAGTGATACATTTCACCATCCAGCTCACCTCTTGAGCTCCACGTCAACTCCTGAATTCCAGAGTGACCTTATAACCTGACTCTAGGCTGCCCGTGTGGAAAATGATGGGCACCCAGAGTTTAGGAAGGGAACAATAAACTCCAGGTCAGTCATGGGACTGGTGTGAGAACTTAAAATAGTTTATCTTTTAAAACAAACAAAGAAATATTTTAAAATAGATCCACAATGCTTTTGGAAAATGAAACAACCATAAGGCCTCCCACCACACGCACAATGCAAACGCAGAATTGGAAAAGATTTCTCCTTATGATAGTTAAATATGCTTGATACGTGAATTTCTTTGATATTATTACAATAAGTGCAAAGTGTAGGACAACATTTCGAAAGCATAATATAAATCTTAGCCAGCATAGACATTTCGAACTATGCCTACTATAGCTACCATGTTCAATAGCAGGTTACCGCCACATTCCATGACAGGTTATACAACTAAAACTGTACAGGGCTCGTATTGTTTCTTTGGTTTTTCCAACAAATGGTCAGGCTAAGGAACATCCTATTGCCACATGGGAACGCCTCTGGCGGGACTCCCCGAGAACCTAATCGGATCTCTGCCAACACAAGGCAGGGTTACCTCTGCAAAAGTAGATAACTACTGACACGAGTATGCCATCCCCCGGTTGTAAACAACCTTTATCCGAGGATTCTCAACCAACAATAATCACAAAGTCATATATATTTGCGACATCCACATAAGTTAAGTATCCGGGCTCCATACCATGATACCACTTCTACCCAGAAGGAAATGCACATACCCTAAGGGGCGCTACTCCCTATAACCTTGCTGCATCTTTCCTGTTTTGACCATTACCGGGTTGTGAGGTCCGACGAAGTCTCATCCACAAAGCTACGCTTTTAACAAAAGCTATGCTTTGATCAACAAATGATCAGCAGCACTTCATATGCCACATTACCAAATTGGGAATGTATCACTAGTAACCATCAACTACATAACCTCTGAGCTCATACGTCTCAGAGAAGGGTGTTAAGCTAAAAGAATAAATTCTCCGCCACCAACAGAAATGTATTTGATAGAAACCAGCTTTACATCTTAAATTGTAACGTCAGACACACATCCATACAAGTCCGTTCCGGGATCGAACGGAACCGAATGCACTTCCAAAGAAGCCCTTGCAATCCGGATATTCACTAATCACGTCCGGACTTCCATCACAAAGGGTGATAAAATCTCTATATCGGAGATCAGCCGATGCAGAGACATTCGATGGTAATCCTTCCGTTTCCGAAAATATCTGGTCTTCAACACCGGTCTTCAAATGCTATCCATTACGATGTATCACTATTCGGAATGGGATTCATGACCCAAAGGTCCTCTCCCGGCTAAATCGAATAACAAGCGCTTATTTTAAAATAAGTGTAGCATTCAAATTCAAGAAAATCACAACAAATGCCATTTTAAAGGTAAATATTGATAGTCGGTTATTTAACTATCAATAGATATGCACACCATCACCAGATTCCAACTAATTTCTCAAATTATTTAATTTCCAAAAATATCTTTACAAGATATATTTTTCCACACTTCAACCATTTGAAAACAAATTTCAAATCATTTTCCTTACGGGGAAACACTTTCAAATATTTATTCATTTTCACTGGAAATCTGCCGAGTTCAAATACTTTAAAATAATTTATAACACTTATCCAAAATATATCGGGAAAACACTTTGAAATAAAACTATTTTCTTTAAAACTTTACTTAAAATATTAGTTATAAAAATATTATACCAATATTACATATAATTGAAGTCCAAACTAATTTTCAAAATAAAATTAGTAGATAGAGTATAACTATTTAAATAACTATTTTCTAAAACAATTATTGATTAATCTTAGAAATAATCATTTCTATATCAACTTAATAAATCTTTACTTAAAGGATTTAAAACAATTTGAGAAGCTAATTTCTCCAAAGTATCCTTTTCAAAACCAATTCTAGAATTTTATATATATATATATATATATATATATATATGTATGTATGTATGTATGTATGTATGTATGTATGTATATATCTTTCAAAGTTATTCAGAAATTTTATTCGGCTTTCCAGGGAGAATACGCTTTCATTTCATAATGGTTCATTTAAACCAATTAAATAAATCCTTACCGATTTACTTTAATTTTTACGTTCCAAATCCGTAAATTTATTTCCACGCTTCAAAAATAAATCAATGTTTATTTTTAAACAAATTTCCCTTTCCTTTATAAATTCCATGGTGAATTTAAATTTCCAAATATCCACTGATATGCGATTTTTCAAATTGATTTCAAATATTCGCTTTCAACGAAAATTCAATTTTTCAATTGATTTCAAAAACAACCAAATCAAATTCTATATTGATTTTCCAAGAAATTAAAAACCAAGTGAATTTCATTCAAATCTCAAATCAAAATCAATTTCTACAAAACCCTAAACAAATTTTCAAATTGATTCTAAATTCTTTTCAAAACACCAAATAAATTTCCAAAGGGATTTTCAAAAGATTTAATTTCAATCACTAAAATCAATTCCCAAATGGATTTCTAAATTTATTTCCTTTTAATCAATTCCTTTTAAAGAAACAAATTCTTTTATTTTTCAAACTCTTTAAAATCCGTATTTTGAATAAATTCTTTAACTATTAAGATAATATTATCCGAAATCCATTTATTAAAGCTTTTCCCATATTTTGAAATTTTATTCAATAAGATTAAAAATAAAACTTTATTATTTTAGAATTCCTTCTTTTAAATTTATCTAATCCTCAAAAATAAAGTTTAATATAAACTTTCAACCAAAATTTTCAAAAATCAAATTTTTATTTATTTCCAGCATCCAACGATGCCAAAATTTTATTCGGCTAAATTTTAGCCTTCAACGATTTCAATCACAAAGATAATCACACAGAGATTATAAATAATCAACACACAACATTGGAACAAATTCAATTATTTGAGGGATCCAGTTGGATCCCTCCAACCTGTTTCCCTACATCCATAGATGTTAGCACAATACCAATCCCGTTTCAAGATGGGATATTGCGGTACATGGGTTTATATAAAATATTATCCGCTATTATGCGGCGCAATAGGGTCTCATCCGCTATATAATGCGGGAAATCAACTCCAGTTACATATATAATACCAATTCCACTTCAAGGTGGAATATCGCGGTATATGTGTTTAATATAATAACCTCCGCTTAATATGCGGCGTATAGGTTCTATTTCAATACAACAGATAGCAATTTATCATTCAATCACACAATCAAGCAATTTTAAATTTAACTATTTAAAATTTTAAATCGTAACAAGATTCGATTGAGTGAGAAGTTCTCACCTTGCTTCCTATACAGTTGCATTGTTTTATTTCGAATAAAATTAAACACGCGTTTAATTTTACCTAAGATTCACACTAGCTCCAATCAATCCCAATCCAGCTCCATTGCGTAGTGTTCGTCCATATGAACCCGACGCAACTCGTTTCGTGCGAAACGGACCTCGTATCAAAAAGTTATGCTACTTTAAAGATTATACGAATTTTAATATAATTTACAAAAAAAATTGTTATTTTAAACCCTACTTGATATCTGCCGTTCATTTCCCTGATCAAATCCTGACCGATGCACTGTAGCTTCTTCTCCCAGGTATGAACGAACGAACAAACCCATACCAGCCGCCTACTTCATAAATTTTCGCGACCTCCTACGATCGATTTCAGGTCGTTTGAGCACCTTCATTCGAAAGGCCACGACGAGCTCCCCCATCACCACCAATGCCGACGAACTCGGTCGCGGCATGCCCTAGGAAATCTCATTCGAACGTGGTGACTTTGAGCGTCTATTACCGATGATCTACTTACTAAAAATCGATCACAACCGTTGAAGTTGTAGATCTCAATACGCTCTTCAACTTTGTAGTTGATAACTTTTCGTATAGATTGATGAATTTGAAGAAATCAAAGAGGAAAGGAAACGAAAATATCGGCCATTGAAATTAAAACTGGCGGCCTGACCTAAGTTCTCTAGGGTTTGTGTAAAATGAAGAAAGTTACGTCTTTATATAGAAAATTTCCAAAACTCTATTCATCTGAAATTTTCATGAACTCGAAACAAAGCGTGCTGCCTGGCATTTATAATGTTTTACCACTATTCCGAACATAATGGAATATATGTCAGGAGCCAATTCGATCATATTTGGAAGATAGGTTTTCAAATCGACTTTAAATTCAAAACTCACTTAAACCGATTTCTACGCATTTTAGCTTGCCCCGGACAAATCGTAAATCCAATTGACACAAAATTTGAAATTTTATAGTAATTTAACATTATGGGTCCAATGAAACTAGTTTCGTCGAAATCCGAGACTGTTTAAAAAATGGCTATTTTTACTCGTCAATTAAATATTAAAATATTCAATTTCTGCATATTAACTTTTAATTCGATTTTAAAAGTTCTATAGTATCATTTTAACTCCAACATGATTTAATACAACTTTACAAATCAATTTTGATCACATTAAACCCAATTTCCAATTATTTCTGTAATTTCAAGTATTAATTTATCGATTTAATTATCCAATTAAATCTAGATATTCGAAATATAATTTATTCGACTTACATATTTTACTTGTTAATATTTAAAATCAATTAAATATACGAATTTCAAATGACAGAAATTCTGGGTCGTTCAAGTTTCGAAAGGATTGAAAGGAAGGTTTTTACTTTGTTTTCGAAAGGTGATATTTAAAAGATTTTAAAGGGGGATGTTTTTTATTTTAAGGCTTTAAGAGAAAGGAAAGGAAAGGATTTTCGAAAGGCAAGTATTTAATGGTTTCGAAAGGGGTATTCCAATGGTTTTAAAGGAGGAAGAGGGTGTGATACTGATGAAATGGTTATGTATATGCACATAAATATCATGATATTTTAGTTCACATCTTTGCCTATAAATACCACCATACATCTTCACTTCATCTGTTCATAATTCATATCATCAAAATATTTAATCTGCAAAATAATCCATTTCATTGTTAAATATTCTTCCTCAAATAAATAAATTTCCCAATCAATATTCAATCTACAAAATATTTATCAATTATTAATAATTCATATCATAAAAATATTTAATCTACAAAATAGTCCATTTCATTATTAAATATTCTTCCTCAAATAAATAAATTTCCTAATAAATATTTCATTACCAGATTCCATTATTTCTAAACCTTTTAAAATAATTCTAATTAAATCTTTAAAGTTCCTTTTTAATTAATTAAGTCACAGTTATAAGTTTTAATTAATTGCTTCTAACTACCGTGTTGTTACAAAAAGGTTCGAAAAAGCAAAACAGAGTTAATAAGAAGAATAAGAAGACTTCCAACCAAGAAGTGTGAATGTCATCACTATCACAAGAAGAGTCGTTGGAAACAGAACTATTCGAAGTACATAAAGATTGTCAGAGAGAAGATATAGAATGGTTCTGCTGCTCTTACGGGTATATTTATGATTCAAAATTGGTTTGCAACAACAAATTTTCTTGGGTTTTGGATACTGGATCTAGAATTTGCATCCATAACTCGTTATATGGGCTTAGGAACAGGCATTATGTGGAAAAGAGAGAGATGAGGCTTTAGGTTGCTAATGAATCTCTAGCAGATGCAACAGCAATTGGAGATTTTTATTTAGGTTTGGCTATGGGATTAGTATTGATATAAAATAATTGCTATTATGTAAAAGACTTTATTTATAGGAATATTTTTGTTTCTATGTTGTTTGAGACTGGTTACACATTTCAATGTGCTAATAATGTTATGAACATTTTGTTAGAAGGTAATAAAGTCGATGATGGAATTTTAGATAATGACATTTATGTGATAAATACTAATTATGTCTATGCTATGAGAAATGTAACGACCCGGAATTTTACAGCCTTGATTTGTGAATATTTAATAAATTTTAAATATGAAAATAATAGGTTTTATAATCAAATATATATATAACCCTTTTAAATAATAATAAACGATAGTAAAATAGATTTGCAATGACCCAGGATTTGGCCACGTTGGAATAGGCTATAAGATATATTTTATAAGATCAATAAATGGATTTACATAAGAAAATAAACCTACTTTAATTATTAGAAAATGATGATCAAATAATGTTCAATTTTTTTTACCAATATAGATTGTTCAAATAAAAATAGAAAATGTGACCGAAGAACGTTTTCTGAAATTTCGACTTTTCGGCACCGAAAAATTACCAGGAAACGTTATGAACACTAGTGTACACATGCGCACACTTATAAACTAGGGTTTTGTGACGACCCGCAAATCCGTACCCCTTTGAACTAACAAATTCCACCACAGTTCAGTTCAAAATGGCACAAAAATACAAGTCTTCGGGTTAAAGAAGAAAGAGGTAGAAGAAGAAGAACAAAAACAACATCAGAATCTCACATTGCAGCGGAATAAAATATAATATATAGAATACAGTTTTAAATACAAGAAATCTGTACTGTATACATATACACACATACCATCATTAGAGTACATCAATCAATCATACATGTCCATACACAGCGGAAATAATAGACAAATACGGAAATACGCTCTGTCACCAGCTCGTCTCTTGAGCTCCAGCCTATAACCTGAATCATGTTTAAATCGGTCTGACCCGAGCATCATATAAAACAACACCCAAGTCAGTCTGGAATACCGGCGTGAGAAAATCACACTCAATTGGATTATTAAAGTTTCGAAAATCTTTTGAAAACAAAAGCATCTCGTAAGACCACGCCACAAATAAACATGTCGGGTTTTTACCTTACGATAGCTAAAACAATTTTTTAATAGAAATCCTCTGATATTATAATAGGGTCTATATATAAATACTTATAAAATAGCCGAAATTGTTACATCTATTAAATTCCAGCTACTAGCCACGGAGTGGGTAATACAAACAAAACTCGTACAAGGCTCGTAGGGAGAATGGATTTCCATCAATGGCTGGGCTACTGGGGTACCGCTCGTCACAGTACCTGGCCTAGATCAGAGTATCGAGGAGTACGCCCGTTCCCCTGCAACACAAGGCCGGAACCATTCCTTACTGAATAGTCCCGAACAAGATAACCCCGTGGTTGGCGCGACCAACCACCCACTAAGCCGAATAAAAAGGGACATCTAGACAGGGGAAAATCTTGTCCTGCTTGGGCATGACCCAACTAACCTTGCTGCACCTCCCCTGTTTTAGCCATTCCCGGTTGATGAGGCTTGAAGTTAAGCGTTACCTTTCAAAAACGCATCTCTTAGAATGCTCATCGTCCACCTGACGATGTTCTGAAAGCATTCAATCTATACAAGTTGCCCTGGGTCTAGACAAACCTAATCACCGTCTTCAACTCTTCACGGTCTTCATTCGTAATCGTTCAAACCGAATCGAAGTGGTTTTCGGATAATTAAATCCTATCCCGGACTCTTCGAAACGATCAACGCATTGTCCAATATTGATAGTCGGTTATTTAACTATCAATTAATCATACAAAAGTAACCATCAAATAATTTCCACAAATTATTTATCTCGAATATCATTCAGATATTATTCCCATTTAACCCATTTGGAATAGTTTCAAATTCCTTTATTTCCATGAAATCACCTAACTGATTTCTTATACACACTCCATTTGATTTAACCTTTGAAAATATTTCTTCATTTCCTTATTCCCTTTCCAAAATCAATTTATACTTTGTTTATAAATTTTCAAACACAATTCCTTCACTTAATAAGATTTCTCCTAAATCTTATCTCATTTAATAACTCACTTATCATCACAAGAGGATTATTAATTGGATTCTTTTAAAAGCATTTGAAAATATTTAGATTTATAAAATAATAAGTATAGTTTTATATAATTTACAGTTTAAGAGAAATAGTTAACATAAAAATTAGAGTTCATATCCAGTTAATGATAAATTGTAAAACTAGTTTTAGAAAATCCAAGTTTATTATAAATATTTGCGTATCCTTCGAAAATAACTAATTCGAAACATTTTAAATTCAAGTAATAGTTTACAAGAAATTTATGTAGTGTAGTAATTTAAAATATTCCTTTAAAAAAATAAGTTTATAATTTTAGAAAACCTGATATCCATCTATAATGCCTCTTGTCCAAATTCATACTTCTTACTTCCGGAAATATTCAACTATTTCCCTCCAAACCAATTTTCATAACTTATATCAAGTCCTTACCATGACTTATCTCATTGCATATTCGCTAATACTTTCTATCTCATTTATAAACTCCGTTTATAAATTTATAACTCCCTGAGTTTTCCCTTTTATTTAGTTATGAAGACAATTTATTCAGCAATCCTATTTTTTTAAAATTTTATTCTTCAATTCAATTCCATATTGTTCCTTAATAAAATTCCATTTCATTTCTTAATAAAATTTCCTTATCTTATTTCTTAATATAGTTCTCTTATTTTATTTTTATTAATATAGTTTTGCTTTTACTTCAAATCTATTCATCGATCACAATATTTTCTTAAAGTCTTTGTACATAATTTAATCTTTTCCCAAACTCAACTTTAACTAAATTTAAGTTCAACCAAAGTAATAATTATTCTTTTAATTTTTATTTTAGTCTCAATAGGAGTAAATGCAAATCCTAAATAAATATTCTTTTAATTTAAATTTCATTTAACTTCCTTCAATCAAATTATTTATAGCATTTAAAAATTCTAGTAAATTCCAATTTCCATATAAATTTAATTCGCATGCAAATCCATATCAATATCATTCATCCTGTCATATGGCAACAATATATATAATAAATAAATATCTTTGAGGAATCCTATTGGATCCCTCCAACCTGTTTCCCTGCATCCACAAATGTTAGCACAGAATAAAATATCAATTCCACTTTCAAATGGATATTACAGTATATGGGTTATGATATTAACCAGTGAATAAATTATTATCAAACAACCAAACACATCCAATAATTTAAATTTAACATTTAAATTTTATCTAGGGCATCCAAATGAGTGAGAAAATCTCACCTTTGCTTTTAAGTTGCAACCCATTCCAATGTTGCCTTGGTTTCTCGATTTTTGACCTTGAATAACAATTTGATGATTTATTAATATTTGAACTGATCCATGATAAATTTATCGGGGAATATTTTAATTGACTTACAATTTATTTAAGCTATTTATTTCCCGACTTTAAACCTTATATAACAATTTATATGAATTTTATAAATATTCAAATTAATCAATCCATAAATTTCCATTTTATAAATTTAATGAACTGATAATTCAAAATTGAATTTTATAAGTATTTGGAACAAATTTACCAATTAATTTCTTAAATAAATTTAATTTACTAACTACTTAGTTTTAAACTGAAAACATTTTCTTCTAAAAAAAAAATCTTTTTATTAGCTGAAATAATTAACACAAGTCAACTAAACAATTTTTTTTTTCTCCAGACCATTATTATTAAAATAGACCTAACAATTTTTTTTTTAAAATAAGGATATTTAATTGAACGAACTTAATTACCTGAATAAATTATTCCTAGTAATTTAAAATGGATAGAGGTGTATATACTTTATTTCTCACCTAGGAATTACATATATTTAATTACTGGGATTTCTAATCCTTAAACATTTCAATATTTATTTAATTAAAATTAAATCAAAGTTAACATTTTTAAACAAACTATTTTAACCGATCAAACAAACTGCCTAACAGTACAATCACTACTATAAATTTAAATTTAATCCTCAAATTTAAAATTTAAATTATCTGACTATAAAACTTATACCTCACAGTACCCAGCCTCGCGCAACCCTAACGATCGACCCACTCGCGAACAACCACGCCGCCTTCAAATCGAGCAATCGCTGCCTCAACTTCGTCACCGTCCCCCTTTGTCCTCGCGCGAGCGTGCGCCCACATACGCGACTCAAATTCGCGTGCCACCCCACGAGGTCACGAACCATCTCGATCTTGCTTCTAAAAGTCGCGGCCATCATCACCTAAATTGCACGCGACGCCCCGCCTCCCAGTCACTCGCCGCCGCCTCGAACGAGCCGTCCCCATCACTCGCGACGCGCCTAAGACGCGACCGCCCTCTCTTCCGTGCAGCTCGAACACGATTTTGGGTTTTTTTTATTATGCCGTGAATCTGCTTGAGGTAGAAAGGGAAACGAGGGATTTCGAAGGTGAAGAAGTGAGGGTTTTTTTTTAAATTGAGACAGAAGTAGGAAACGCGATTTCTCACATAAAGGCTTCGGCCATTATCTTTTGTTCTGAGATCGAAGAGTGAACAGGCAGCAACACAATAATAAAGAAGATGGGAGGCGTATTCAGGAAGACAAACAATAGTGTGTTGAGGAAGCTATGCGAATTATTTTATTTTAAACGTTATATTTTAAACTCTTCTCGAATTCAATTATAACGCGTATGCTTATCGTACAATCACACGGAGACTCCGATAATTACGAAATCTGAAATCCGACAATAACTCAATATTACGGATCCAATGGAACTGGTTTCGTTGAAATCCGAGACTATGCTTCGGGAGGCTATTTTAAAATATTAATTTAAACGATTTATTTTAAAACCGAACCAACCACTTTTAAATTCAAATTTTAACTCGTCTATTATTTTCAGTAATATTAATATAAATTCTATAAGCCTTTAAAATATTTTAAACAAGCTTACTACCCCAGATTTAATATTTTACCCGATATTCAATTACTATTTAATTTATTCAATTAATTGTTATATTTAAATTCTGAGTTCTTTTTATTAAATCAAACCAACTTTTCATATTGAAAACAAATTATATTTCAAATTAATTATTTAAATTCATTTTAGATATCACAAATTAACTGTTGAAAAAGCCGGGTCGTTACATTCCTCCCCCCTTAAAAGAATTTCGTCCCCGAAATTACTAATTAGGAAGAATGGTCCAATATCCGATACTATTACTTTACAATCAACAATTCAACATCCTTCCAAATTACCTTTTACATAAAAGATGCATTAGCCTTCTTATTAACTTTCTAAACCTTTTTCCTAGTTCCAAACTATACCATATGCTTAGCTATTCAAGTTTCAATTTAAACTCAAATTTTGACTTATCAAAATTTCTCAAAATTTTTCTAACACCCTAAATTCCCGAAATTTTTTGCCAGCGTCTCCTTTGCGCGGCTAACTCGGTACAACTACAAAATGGCTCTACGGCCTCCCAAATCTCAAAAGAAAACAAAAGGCCAAGTGGCTCGATCAAAATCCCAATCAATTTCCATATAGAAATTTACACACATACCTTTTTGTCGAGCATTTCAAATTTATCTTCTGAAATCAAAATCAATTCTCTTTATCTTTATATTACTTGCATTTCTTACACAGCAATATATCCAATCACAATATACAAAACATTTTATCGACATTTCTACAAATGTCAATATCTATTCATTCGAATATTATTTTAGATTATATTTGAAATATCAATTCCCAATTGAGAATGCATCATTCCTTACTTAAGTTAGTATAAGCATTCTATATGTTTCTTATATTTATTTTCATCTTACCACTATAGTTTGTATTCATTCTTATCCAATTGATTCTTTCATTACTATACGAATTCAATCTCTCTTTAATCCCGAATATTTAAATTCTATTTTTTTTATTTATATCAAATTCATGTCATTATTTGAAATTAGTTTCATTCACTAATTTATTTCAATTTCCAATTTGAAAACATTTGTTGTTAACAAAATTTTCAAAAACTTCAAAAAATTTCTAACTCCCAAAATTTTAGCAGAGTCCCCTTTGTACGGAGGAGCTTTTGCAATTTGACAATAGATATAAATATATATACATCGACCCACACGGTCGGAAAAACCAAAAACAGTTCATATTTCCTAGTTTGTATTGCGTAGGCGTACCTTATTTAGCATTTTAAGCAAGCGGCTTATTTAATTTAGCATATGTGCGTCCAAAATCTCGCTATACGGTCTTCCGGTACCTGTACTTACTCAATTTAAACATATAAGCAACATATTTATGAAATTTATAACATTTCATTCATTTAAGCAGCTACAACACATCAATAACATAAGCAATGCTATATAAATAACTTCATAACCAACTTATATAGTTTCTAAACTAGTTCCATTTGTTTATAACTGACACAAATACCGTTTGCATTGATCTTTAAGTGGGTTACGACACATTTACTTAACTTCAATTCATAATTATGCCCAAACAAATCTATTCTCCGTTTAATTGATTTCAAAAGATCAATTTCTGCTTCTTAACAATTCAAAACCATATGTTATAAACAATGTATACAAGCAATTTGTATAAACAATTGATAAGGTTCCAATTAAATCCATTGCTTTTACACAATTTATAACACCATATTTGATTCAGAATGATTTTCACATCATTCTTTTATTCAATTCATTCTTAATCCGAACTTTTTTGTATTCATGGCAATTTTATTCAAAAATCAGGTTTATTTACTTCTATTATTCCATAGAACAACAATTATTTCATGCAAATTCAACAATATTCATTCAACAAACAATTTCTTTAGTTTTATAACTATTTTAAAATTGATTCCAATTTAAGTTATATGAAATTTCATTCCATTCTACCATATCTTTGCATTGATGTTATTCAAAACCATTTTTATTAAACTCGACAACTCCAATGCTCAAAATTTATCAATCATGTCCCAACTTATATAAGTCATGCCTCATTGAATTTTAGACTTAAGTTAAGTTACTTCAAATTATTTAATTCTCATAACTTAAGTTTATTTCATTTGCCCATACATTCTTTTCCCAATTTAATTTGCTTTTATTTAAATCAAATCTCTTTTATCTACTTCTTAGCTCAATTAATTATTTCAATTAAAAATTTCAATTCCCATGTTCGATTCATTCTCGAACTTATTTAACTTATTACAAGACCACTTTCACTTTATTTATACACAATTGGATTTTGTTTGCACTTCTAACTATTTATATTTAATCCAATTCCATCTTATTTGCTAACCAATCCAAGATGAATTTTTTATTATTATTTAAAATTCAAGGTCTCTTCCTCCCATTCACTTTAATTCACTCTCCACTTCTATTAATTTACCAATCAACTTTTATTGAACCAACTCGAAATTTATTCACATATTCAAGTTACTAATTTATCCCAAGTTAGTTTACTCCCAATTTATAATTCAATACTTGACTTTTTAGCTTCAAAAATTCTCTCCATTTAAATTTCTTTGGTTCAATTCTATTTAGAAATTCAGGTTTGGATTTCTATTCATTTTCCATATTCAAACGATTCTATTTGACTTATTTATTCCATCTTAATTTTATAAGTCCACTTCTTATTTATCTTTACACTTCCATTGATTTACAGTTAACCACTTTCCCATTTTATTTTACTTCGGGTTTATATACTTTTACTTAGCCAAGTATATATTTTTATTTCAACGCCTCTCAATTCTTTTATAAACTATCAAAGTCTTATTTATTCAAATTCAAATTTCACTTAACTTACATTAAATTCAACCTCATTTCATTATTATGAATTTTTACTCAAGTGAGAGTTTTATTACAATATTATCTATATCTCAATTTAATCCATCTTCATTCAAATTCAAATATTAACTTAGCTTAAGACAATTCCAGTTCAATCAAAGTTCTCAATCCATTCAAATTGGCTATTTACTATCCATTCACATCCAAAGTTTAAGGTGCTTTACCTATCTACTTTATTCAATGAACTTTCACTTTCATCAGAATCACCTTTCCATAAATTTTAAATCTTAAGTTAATTTAATTATTGCAACTTCTTACTTAAATTCATTGCAATTGATTTGATACTCACCTGGATCAAATCCCATGTGATTTAATTAACCAATCTAAATTTGTTAAGATAACATCCAAGGCCAATTTATTCCATCCATACTTGATTTGGATTTTATTTGTAAAGTCAAACTATCTTTACTTTAATCCAATTCATAATAATTATGATTCATGTTAAATTTTTACTTACCATTTCAATGGAATTTCTATTTATAACTCGAGTTTCATCACCTAGTCCCATTTTTAATTCCAATTACAACTTAATTCAAATACAACTGAATTTTAATTTCAGTTTAATGCAATTACTTCCATTCACATACCTTAAATTAATTTCAATCCACTTTAAGTTTTATTTCTCATTTCAACTTCATTTAAAATCTACTAATTCATTTCTTCCAAATCATTAATTAAATTGCAAGTTTTAGATTTCAATCCAAGATAAATTTGCATCTTTAACTTTTTGCTTTAAATTTTAATTCCAAAATTCAACATTTAATGTTTTCCTTGATTAGATAACTATTTTAAATTTAATAATCTCATTTGTCAAACTTATTATCATCCAAACATCCATGTTATAATAATTTCAGAAAAATATTCCTTTTATATCAAAATATATTTTGGATGAAATTATTTCGTTCACCCACTTTTGAAAATCAATATTGTGTCGAATTGCTCTATTTAAGTGTTTAGAAACCCTTTCGATACAGTTTTCGAGGCTGTGCCGACGAAGGTTGTGACGCCCCACCTCTATACCCACGCTAGCCAAGAACACTACGGTGTAGTACTGTCAACTAGCACGGAGAATAAGCCTGTTGAGGAGCGACCATCCATGTAATTGCTTATCACACGGTGGCGATAAATAATCTTTGGAAATAAGCATAACACAAATCAGTCACAGTCATCCATATCACAAAGGCGGAAGAAGATATGAATATATACTAACACATGAAGGTGTACATCAGAGTAGTGGTCAAAAAGAGCCACAATAATACAAAAGAATAGCATCACGTGTTATACAAAAGAATACAACTATGAGTCTATGTCTCAAGTGTATACAACAAAAAAAACTGCTAATCTAAATAGTTAGCCAAAAGTCAGAGTAGCAAATCCCGGGAAGAAGTCAAGCAGAAGCACCTGTAACATCTAGGTCTGACGAGTATTATTTAAGAAAATAATAAACGGATCAGTCTAGCTATAAATATCAGATGACATGGTATAAAATAAAAGATATGGCATAAACATAAAATATTCATACTGACATACTACTATAAGTATGCAAATGATGATCAACAGAAGATCAATCAATAAGAGATAAATCGATATCACAAGAATCTTCTCAAAGATCCAAAGAGGGCATCATACCCTAAACCTGTACTCATAACAAGTCAATGACATAAATTCCAGAAATCAACACAAGAAATCCAGAAATCACAGAAAAAAGGGAAAGAGGCCTATCACATGACGGTCTGAAGACCATGGGGAGCTACCCCATATGGGTGAGTCGGAATCACCCAGATGAGGTCTAGGCTAACCAAAAAGAATAAAGGTATGTGTGAGTGGAATCACACAAATGGTGTTTAGCCTAACCTCGCAACAAAAAGGTATGTGTGAGTGGAATCACACAAATGGTGTCTAGACTAACCTTGCGGACAAAGAGATATGTGTGAGTCGGAATCACACCAATGAGGCCTAGTCTAACCTTGCAACAAAGAGACATTGCACAATTGCTAGTCTAAATCATAAAATGATCATCATGATCAACGAGAAGTGTCAATTACACTAAGTTAGTAAATATAAAAGTTTAGTTTCATGTCCCATAACCATTAGCTTAACTTAAATATTTACGAACATACTGTAAATCTTCACTAATAAAATTGTCACTAGAGGTTCAATCGAACAAGTCCAAGAATTAACCGACGAAGCAAACGCAAGCGTTTCATACCACTTGTTTTACTAAGCCGTTTAATTAGATTTCTCATCCGAGTGAGGTAAAGGTTTGTATATACTAATAGATTGGAAAACGGGTTAAGAAAAGAGCTTTGTTATTAAAAATAGAGTTGAAATTATTTTGTTGAAAGAGTTTTAATATTTACTACTAGTATTGAAACCTTTATATTTTAAAGTGACAAATCACAAAAGCGATTGTAGAAACAATCAATCACAAAGATCACATTCGAAGATGTGATAAAAATCCAAGGAAATCAGCTCAACAAGTTCTGTTGAATGTTTTTCAGATAAGATCCCCTACGGAGGGGGGTCCAGGGGGATGGCAACCCCCCAAGGTGGGGGTGCGGGGGCAACGCCCCTGCTAGGGATTCGACCTGCCCGGTCAGGTCGCGGGGGTCCAGGGGCAGCGCCCCCGGTGGGGTGCGGGGCAGCGCCCCGTCCAAAACGGTACGACCTAGTGAAGACCTAACGGAGGCAAGCGACTTATAAAACTCGCGACCTAAAAGTTAGCAAGGCCGAGCGACCTATCGGTGTAAACAACTTAACGGTGTAAGGGCCATGCGACCTAACGTCCCAAGCGACTCAACGAAGAGGGGGTGAGCGACCTATGGTCATAAACGAGGTCGAGCAACCTATAGAGGCATAGGGTGCAGCGACCTAAAACGTCGCGACCTAGCGACCTAAGAGAGGGCGAGGTACGCGACCTAGTGGTAGAACAGATCGAGCGAGTTAAAAAAAGTCAACGACCTAATGGCTTAAGCAGGGTCGAGCGACTTAAGGAAATAGGCATGGCCGAGCGACCTACAACCTATCTTCCCCACGACCTACGACCTAACTTCTCCACGACCTATGACCTAACTTCTCCACGACCTACGAGTTAGCGACCTAACTCCGAACGAGGTAAAAATGGCCAGAATGACCTAGGGTTAACTCGTAAGCGACCTACGACCTATGGACGAGCGACCTAACTCCGAACGAGGTAAAAATGGCCAGAACGACCTAGGGTTAACTCGTAAGCGACCTACGACCTATGGACGAGCGACCTAACTCCGAACGAGGTAAAAATGGCCAGAACGACCTAGGGTTAACTCGTAAGCGACCTACGACCTATGGACGAGCGATCTAACTCCGAACGAGGTAAAAATGGCCAGAACGACCTAGGGTTAACTCGTAAGCGACCTACGACCTATGGACGAGCGACCTAACTCCGAACGAGCTAAAAATGGCCAGAATGACCTAGTAGCAGTTTTTTTACCAAAATCACTAAAATTTGGAGTTTTTGGCCAATCCAATCCAAACCAAATGCAAATGTGCATACTAAAGTGATAGGGATCATTCCCAACAGTCCAATATAGATATAGACTAGATTTGTGGGATAAAACTCTCACCTTTGCACCAAATATTAATGAAAATGAAGTTTTAAGCAAGCAAGAATCAATCCCTCATCTATCTAAGCAAAAGAAGCTTAAATCCAATGTCTTCTTCTTGAATTTGGAGTAGAAAGATGGATTGCAATTGAATTTGAGCTCGGAATATTAATTTCCCCTTCCACTCACCATTAATGCTAAAGCTTGGTTGTTAGGAAATTTATGAAGAGTGAGGAGAAGGAGAGAAGTGGGTTTGAGTTATAATGGCTAAACTAACCCAAAGTCCAAAGCGGGAAAAGTAAGTGAAATTCCACTAACTCCAAACCTATCAATGTTTATACTTAAAAAAAATTGTAAACGGCATTTCGAACTCAATGGAAGTGGTCTCGAGTCCTAATTTGACCGTTTGCAAAAAGTAGCTTTTCGGACCAATATCCGATAAACGACAAAATATTTAAATAAAGTATTTAAATATAAAATCGATAAATATGCGGGTTGTTACAGACTCCCCTCCTTAAAGAAATTGCGTCCTCGCAATATATAAGATGGATATAAAAGTAACAACGATAAAAGCATATTAACACAAAAGAAATTTGAAATAAGAAGTTCACCTTATTGAGCACTAGAAAGTAAGTCCGGAGGTGTTCGCTCGATGAATTCTCTGGATTCCCAAGAACAATCCTTAAGATTTGAGGACCATTGAACCTTCACAAGCGAAACATCTTTATTTCGAAGTCGTTTAACCTCAGAAGCTATAATTCGAATAGGATGCTGCTCATAAGTTAAATTCGACGAAACTTCAATTTCTTCCACAATAGCAGGCTCAAGAATAGAATCGGAGTCCCGAAGGCATTTCCGTAATTGAGAAACGTGAAATACGTCATGCATAGCAGAAAACTGAATCGGCAATGCAAGGCGATGAGCCATGGAACCAATACGTTCAGTGATAGGAAATGGCCCAATATATCGAGGCGCTAACTTCCCCGATCGACTGAAACGTACAACACCCTTCATAGGTGAAACACGAATAAAAACAAGATCTCCAATAGAAAATTCTAATTTCCTTCTTCGATTATCGGCATAGGATTTTTGTCTACTCTGGGCTTCTTTCATCCTATGTCGAATAAGTTCAATCTTTTATGTGGAATCACGAATAAAGTGTGGACCAAAAACCAGCTTCTCACCGGCCTCAAGCCCACAAGAAGGAGATCGGCATGGCCTTCCATAGAGTGCCTCGAAAGGTGCCATACCAATACTAGATTGGAAGCTATTATTATAGGAAAATTCAACAAATTAAATATGATCTTCCCAGCTTCCACCAAAGTCAAGCACACAAGCTCTAAGAAGATCTTCAAGAGTTTGATTCACACGCTCGGTTTGTCCATCGGACTGAGGGTGATAAGCGGTGCTAAAATTAAGCTTCGTCCCCAAAGCTTTTTGAAGACTCTTCCAAAATTCACTAGTAAACAATGGATCGCGATCGCTAACAATAGAAGTAGGAACTCCATGCAATTTAATAATTTCTTTGATAAAGAGTTTGGCCAAAAGAGGAACGGTTCGGTTAGACCGAACGGGAATAAAATGGGCAGACTTAGTAAGTCTATCAACGATCACCCATAAGCTATCATTACCTGAACGAGAATGGTGAAAGCCATCTATAAAATCCATGGAAATTTGGTCCCACTTCCAAATTGGAATTTCTAAAGGTTGCAATAACCCACCAGGACTTTGATGTTCGACCTTAACAAGTTGGCAAGTCATGCAACACTTAACAAAGTTAGCAATATCAGATTTCATTCCCTCCCAATAATAAAGTCGCTTCATATCAGCGTACATTTTACTACTACCGGGATGAATGGTGAATTTAGATCGATGGGAATCTTCCAAAATATCTTTACGAAGATCACCAATATTTGGTACGGTAAGTCTTCCAAATTTTCGAATGGCGCCATGAGAATCAATATCAAAGTCTTTCAAACCTTCAATATCAATTTTATCCTTAACCTTTTGGCCAAGAAGAGCCAATTCAGGATCTAGCCCTTGAGCTTCAAGAATGCGGTCAAAAAGAGAAGGATGGGCCTCAAGGCTACATAAAACAAGTGATGAGCATAAATCGGACACGCGCTCCCGAATCTCACAAGTGGATAAAATCTCGAGATCGTTCCATTCGGATATCAACATAGAAACAACAGCTTGTTGTTTACGGCTAAGAGCATCGGCGACACGATTACCCTTACCGGGGGTATAAAGAATATCAAGATCATAAGGTGCAAGAAACTCGAGCCAACGCTGTTGACGTAAATTAAGTTTCTTTTGAGAAAATAAATATTTCAAAGACTTATGATCCGTGTAAAGAATAAATTTCTCTCCCAATAGATGATGACGCCAAATTCGAAGGGCGAAAACAATAGTCGCGAGTTCTAAATCATGTGTGGCATATCTAGTCTCGGCCGGCTTCAATTGCCTAGAAGCATAAGCAATAACACGTTCTTTTTGCATAAGAACGGCCCCCAAACCAACGTGACTAGCATCAGTATAAACAACAAAATCTTGATTCCCTTAAGGAATAACAAGAATAGGAGCAACGGAAAGGAGTTCTTTCAATTTCTGAAAAGAGGCTTCACATTTGTCCGACCAAATGTATTTAACTCCCTTCTTAGTCAAGCCAGTAAGAGGCACGGCAATCTTAGAAAAGTCTTTAATAAAACGACGGTAATAGCCCGCCAATCCGAGAAAGCTACGGATTTCAGTCACACTCTCAGGTCTTTTCCAATCTTGAATCGTTTCAATCTTTGAAGGATCCACGGAAATTCCGGATTCGGAAATAAAATGACCGAGAAACTTCACACGAGATTGCCAAAAGTGGCATTTAGAAAATTTCGCCTTTAATTGATTACTCCTAAGAGTTTCCAATACAATCCGAAGATGTTTCTCATGTTCCTCCTCGGTTTTTGAATACACAAGAATATTATCAATGAATATGAGAACAAACCGATCGAGGAAATCTTTGAAAACTCGATTCATGAGGTCAACGAAATACGATGGAGCATTCGTTAACCCAAATGGCATAACTAGCCATTCATAAGATCCATATCGAGCACGGAATGATGTCAAAGGAATGCTATCCTCTGCGATACGAAGCTGATGGAAACCGGTAGCGAAGTCCAATTGTGAAAAGACCTTAGCACCGCTAAGCTGATCGAATAGATCATCAATCCGAGGTAAAGGATATTTATTTTTAATAGTCAGATCGTTAAGCTTGCGATAGTCAACGCAAAGCCTAAGCATACCGTCGGATTTCTTCACGAAAATAGCCGAAGCTCCCCAAGGCGAGGAACTAGAGCGAATAAATTGCTTCGTCTCCAATTCGGACAACTGTTTCCGCATCTCCTCATTTTCCTTATTGGACATGCGATAAGGAGGACGAGTAATAGGTTGAGCTCCAGAAACAAGATTAGTTCTGAACTCAATTGCTCATTTAGGTGGTAAACCTAAAACGGGCTCGAATATGTCGGAAAATTCACGAACAACGTGAATACGAGAAATAATATCATCTTCATCATCATCATCGTTATCACGAGGATTTAAAGAATATAAAGATGCCACTAAACAGGATTCTGAATCTCTAAGATTAACAGAAATCTGATTAACAGATAGTGGATGTCGGAGATGAATAGTCCGCTCAGGACATAGGATATGGGCTTGATAACGGTTAAGCCAATCCATTTCCAAAATTATTCCAAAGCCTAATTAACGCATGACATGCAAATCGGCTAGAAAAGAAAAATCACACAAAATAATCTCCACATCTTTACAATGCAAACTAAGAGTTGCGGATCCACCAACAGGATTCGCAATTTTTAAAGAAGTCATTAATGCAGTAACACTTAAGGAAATAGTGTCTACCAGTTCCTTTGATATAAAAAAATGGGATGAACCCGTATCAAAGAGAACTCTAATAGATTGATCATGAAATAAAATAATACCATCAAGAATGGAGTGAGACATACCTTGGCCACGAGATGTGTTGCCAGGGGCTTGAGCCACATTCAACTTTCCTTCCTTCTTGCCTTCACGTTTGAGGCATTGATGTATGTAGTGATTCGGGCTCTTACAATAGCGACAAGATTTGGGCTTAGAGCACTTATTCGCAAAATGATCCCCAGATCCACAGTTGAAGCATCTCGCACCACTAGGAGAAGGAGGCTTTGCCGCAAGGGTTGCTTGCTTACCCTTTTTATTGGGATAAGGGCCTTTGAATTTATTGGGCCTCTTTTTGTTGTTATTGAAGTTTGGTTTGACACCCACCACTTCAACATCACTTTCCTTTTCGGCCTCTTCGAGACGAAGAGCGATATCAATTAGTTGATCAAATGCGACTTCTAGTTTCAGGAGTAATGGCTTCTTAAGATTCTTATTTAAGCCATAAACGAACCTCTGGTTCTTCTTCAATGGGGTGTTGATGTATTCAACCCCATAATTGGAAAGCGACTCGAAGGCTGCGACGTAATCAGTCACAGAGGATTGACCTTGAACAAGGTCTATAAAACGTCGAGCCAAGGTTACTTTCCCAGCTTCTGGTACAAACTTTAACTCGGAGCACCCCTGAAATTGCTCCCAGGTGAGATCCGCTTCATTAATTTCTGAAATAAGGAGTTCGTACCAGTCCAATGCTCTCTCCTGGAGCATGCTGGAAGCCACCTGAACGCGGTGGAGATCGATAAGGTTCATGCGAGAAAAGATTCGATCGCATGATTTTAACCAAGCCTGGACCTCAATGATAGTTTCCGAACCTTTGAAGGGCTTCCCACCCAAGTTGGTGTAATCGCTGCACAAGCGTGCAAATCCCGACTTTGGGTGAGTAGGTTCCGGGATAGCTCTAGCTGCTTGAGCATTTGTTACTAAATCAAGAAGCTGTTGAGCAGTCATAAAAACTCCATCCTGGGGAGCAGCACTAGATGATCCAGTTCTGGGACGGCCTGGTCTAGACATTCTCTTCCTTTAAGAAAGAAAGAAGAGAAGGAAGAAGGTTATTCACCAATGAATATCAAGCAATCTTGATAGATAAAACAAGGAATCATAAAGGAAATAGGATGAATCGGTACGAAGACTCGAATTAATCCTATGGTATAACTCCTAAGATAGACTTAGGACGATGATCCTTGTTAAGTTATTCTACATTTTTCTGAAGTTTGGCTCTGATACCAAGCTGTGACGCCCCACCTCTATACCCACGCTAGCCAAGAACACTACGGTGTAGTGCTGTCAACTAGCACGGAGAATAAGGCTGTTGAGGAGCGACCATCCATGTAATTGCTTATCACACGGTGGCTATAAATAATCTTCGAAAACAAACATAGAAATAAGCATAACACAAATCAGTCACAGTCATTCATATCACAAAGGCGGAATATGATATGAATATATAACTAACACATGAAGGTGTACATCAGAGTAGTGGTCAAAAAGAGCCATAATAATACAAAAGAATAGCATCACGTGCTATACAAAAGAATACAACTATGAGTCTATGTCTCAAGTGTATACAACAAAAAAAACTGCTAATCTAAATAGTTAGCCAAAAGTCAGAGTAGCAAATCCCGGGAAGAAGTCAAGCAGAAGCACCTGTAACATCTCGGTCTGACCCAAGTATTATTTAAGAAAATAATAAATGGATCAGTCTAGCTATGAATATCAGATGACATGGTATACAATAAAAGATATGGCATAAACATAAAATATCCATACTGAATATGCAAATGATGATCAACAGAAGATCAATCAATAAGAGATAAATCGATATCACAAGAATCTTCTCAAAGATCCAAAGAGGGCATCATACCCTAAAGTTGTACTCATAACAAGTCAATGACAAAATTCCAGAAATCAACACAAGAAATCCAGAAATCACAGAAAAAAGGGAAAGAGGCCTATCACATGACGGTCCGAAGACCATGGGGAGCTACCCCATATAGGTGAGTTGGAATCACCCAGATGAGGTCTAGGCTAACCAAAAAGAATAAAGGTATGTGTGAGTGGAATCACACAAATGGTGTCTAGCCTAACCTCGCAACAAAAAGGTATGTGTGAGTGGAATCACACAAATGGTGTCTAGACTAACCTTGCGGACAAAGAGATATGTGTGAGTCGGAATCACACCAATGAGGCCTAGTCTAACCTTGCAACAAAGAGACATCGCACAATTGCTAGTCTAAATCATAAAATGACATCATGATCAACGAGAAGTGTCAATTACACTAGGTTAGTAAATATAAAAGTTTAGTTTCATGTCCCAAACCATTAGCTTAACTTAAATATTTACGAACATACTGTAAATCTTCGCTAATAAAATTGTCACTAGAGGTTCAATCGAACAAATCCAAGAATTAACCGACGAAGCAAATGCAAGCGTTTCATACCACTTATTTTACTAAGCCGTTTAATTAGATTTCTCATCCGAGTGAGGTAAAGGTTTGTATATACTAATAGATTGGAAAACGGGTTAAGAAAAGAGCTTTGTTATTAAAAATAGAGTTGAAATCATTTTGTTGAAAGAGTTTTGATATTTACTACTAATATTGAAACCTTTACATTTTAAAGTGACAAATCACAGAAGCAATTGTAGAAACAATCAATCACAAAGATCACATTCGAAGATGTGATAAAAATCCAAGGAAATCAGCTCAACAAGTTCTGTTGAATGTTTTTCAGATAAGATCCCCTACGGAGGGGGGTCCAGGGGGGTGGCAACCCCCCAAGGTGGGGGTGCGGGGGCAACGCCCCTGCTAGGGGTTCGACCTGCCCGGTCAGGTCGCGGGGGTCCAGGGGCAGCGCCCCCGGCGGGGTGCGGGGCAGCGCCCCGTCCAAAACGGTACGACCTAGTGAAGACTAAGCGAGGCAAGCGACTTATAAAACTCGCGGCCTAAAAGTTAGCAAGGCCGAGCGACCTATCGGTGTAAACAACTTAACGGTGTAAGGGCCATGCGACCTAACGTCCCAAGCGACTCAACGAAGAGGGGGTGAGCGACCTAGGGTCATAAACGAGGTCGAGCGACCTATAGAGGCATAGGGTGCAGCGACCTAAAACGTCGCGACCTAGCGACCTAAGAGAGGGCGAGGTACGCGACCTATGGGCAGAACAGATCGAGCGAGTTAAAAAAAGTCAACGACCTAATGGCTTAAGCAGGGTCGAGCGACTTAAGGAAATAGGCATGGCCGAGCGACCTACGACCTATCTTCCCCACGACCTACGACCTAACTTCTCCACGACCTACGAGTTAGCGACCTAACTCCGAACGAGGTAAAAATGGCCAGAACGACCTAGGGTTAACTCGTAAGCGACCTACGACCTATGGACGAGCGACCTAACTCCGAACGAGGTAAAAATGGCCAGAACGACCTAGGGTTAACTCGTAAGCGACCTACGACCTATGGACGAGCGACCTAACTCCGAACGAGGTAAAAATGGCCAGAACGACCTAGGGTTAACTCGTAAGCGACCTACGACCTATGGACGAGCGACCTAACTCCGAACGAGCTAAAAATGGCCAGAACGACCTAGTAGCAGTTTTTTACCAAAATCACTAAAATTTGGAGTTTTTGGCCAATCCAATCCAAACCAAATGCAAATGTGCATACTAAAGTGATAGGGATCATTCCCAACAGTCCAATATAGATATAGACTAGATTTGTGGGATAAAAATCTCACTTTTGCACCAAATATCAATGAAAATGAAGTTTTAAGCAAGCAAGAATCAATCCCTCTTCTATCTAAGCACAAGAAGCTTAAATCCAATGTCTTCTTCTTGAATTTGGAGTAGAAAGATGGATTGCAATTGAATTTGAGCTTGGAATATTAATTTCCTCTTCCACTCACCATTAATGCTAAAGGTTGGTTGTTAGGAAATTTATGAAGAGTGAGGAGAAGGAGAAAAGTGGGTTTGAGTTATAATGGCTAAACTAACCCAAAGTCCAAAGCGGGAAAAGTAAGTGAAATTCCACTAACTCCAAACCTATCAATGTTTATACTTAAAAAAAATTGTAAACGGCATTTCGAACTCAATGAAAGTGGTCTCGAGTCCTAATTTGACCGTTTGCAAACAGTAGCTTTTCGGACCAATATCCGATTAACGACAAAATATTTAAATATAAAATCGATAAATATGCGGGTTGTTACAAAGGTTCATATACCACTCAATAAATCAATCAACACAATATAAAACCATTTTATATTCACTAACAAATACGCACTCATATCTATAAATACGCTCAAACTCGTTCTAGAGTACCATTGACTCTATTTCTAATGAGTAATTCCCCACCAGAGCCAAGGTTCTCGCTTAACCTTTCAGCACTGATACTAAGTGCGACGACCCGCAAATCCGTACCCCTTTGAACTAACAAATTCCACCACAATTCAGTTCAAAGTGGCACAAAAATACGAGTCTTCGGGTTAAAGAAGAAAGAGGTAGAAGAAGAAGAAGAAAAACAACATCAGAATCTCACATCGCAGCGGAATAAAATATAATATATAGAATACAGTTTTAAATACAAGAAATCTGTGCTGTATACATATACACACATACCATCATTAGAGTACATCAATCAATCATACATGTCCATACACAGCGGAAATAATAGACAAATACGGAAATACGCTCTATCACCAGCTCGTCTCCTAAGCTCCAGCCTATAACCTGAATCCTGTTTAACTCGGTCTGACCCGAGCATCATATAAAACAACACCTGAGTCAGTCTGGAATACCAGCGTGAGAAAATCACACTCAATTGGATTATTAAAGTTTCGAAAATCTTTTGAAAACAAAAGCATCTCGTAAGACCACGCCACAAATAAACATGTCGGGTTTTTACCTTACGGTAGCTAAAACAATTTTTTTATAGAAATCCTCTGTTATTATAATAGGGTCTATATACAAATACTTATAAAATAGCCAAAATTGTTACATCTATTAAATTCCAGCTACTAGCCACGGAGTGGGTAATACAAACAAAACTCGTACAAGGCTCGTAGGGAGAATGGATTTCCATCAATGGCTGGGATACAGGGGTACCGTCCGTCACAGTACCTGGCCTAGATCAGAGTACCGAGGAGTACGCCCGCTCCCCTGCAACACAAGGCCTGAACCATTCCTTACTGAGCAGTCCCGAACAAGATAACCCCGTGGTTGGCGCGACCAACCACCCACTAAGCCGAATAAAAAGGGACATCTAGACAGGGGAAAATCTTTTCCTACTTGGGCATGACCCACCTAACCTTGCTGCACCTCCCCTGTTTTAGCCATTCCCGGTTGATGAGGCTTGAGGTTAAGCGTTACCTTTCAAGACCGCATCTCTTAGAATGCTCATCGTCCACCTGACGATGTTCTGAAAGCATTCAATCCATACAAGTTGCCCTGGGTCTGGACAAACCGAATCACCGTCTTCAACTCTTCACGGTCTTCATTCGTAATCGTTCAAACCGCATCGAAGTGGTTTTCGGATAATTAAATCCTATCCCGGACTCTTCGAAACGATCAGCGCATTGTCCAATATTGATAGTCGGTTATTTAACTATCAATTAATCATACACAAGCAACCATCATATAATTTCCACAAATTATTTATCTCGAATATCATTCAGATATTATTCCCATTTAACCCATTTGGAATAGTTTCAAATTCCTTTATTTCCATGAAATTACCTAACTGATTTCTTATACACACTCCATTTGATTTAAGCTTTGAAAATATTTCTTCATTTCCTTATTCCCTTTCCAAAATCAATTTATACTTTGTTTATAAATTTTCAAACACAATTCCTTCACTTAATAAGATTTCTCCTAAATCTTATCTCATTTAATAACTCACTTATCATCACAAGGGGATTATTAATTGGATTCTTTTAAAAGCATTTGAAAATATTTAGATTTATAAAATAGTAAGTATAGTTTTATATAATTTACGGTTTAAGAGAAATAGTTAACATAAAAATTAGAGTTCATATCCAGTTAATGATAAATTGTAAAACTAGTTTTAGAAAATCCAAGTTTATTATAAATATTTGCCTATCCTTCGAAAATAACTAATTCGAAACATTTTAAATTCAAGTAATAGTTTACAAGAAATTTATATAGTGTAGTATTTTAAAATATTCCTTTAAAAAAAATAAGTTTATAATTTTAGAAAACCCAATATCCATCTATAATGCCTCTTGTCCAAATTCAAACTTCTTACTTCCGAAAATATTCAACTATTTCCCTCCAAACCAATTTTCGTAACTCATATCAAGTCCTTACCATGACTTATCTCATTACATATTCGCTAATACTTTCTATCTCATTTATAAACTCCATTTATAAATTTATAACTCCCTTAGTTTTCCCTTTTATTTAGTTATGAAGACAATTTATTCAACAATCCTATTTTTTTAAAATTTTATTCTTCAATTCAATTCCATATTGTTCCTTAATAAAATTCCATTTCATTTCTTAATAAAATTTCCTTATTTTATTTCTTAATATAGTTCTCTTATTTTATTTTTATTAATATAGTTTTGCTTTTACTTTAAATCTATTCATCGATCACAATATTTTCTTAAAGTCTTTGTACATAATTTAATCTTTTCCCAAACTCAACTTTAACTAAATTTAAGTTCAACCAAAGTAATAATTATTCTTTTAATTTTATTTTTGTCTCAATAGGAGTAAATGCAAATCCTAAAGAAATATTCTTTTAATTTAAATTTCATTTAACTTCCTTCAATCAAATTATTTATAGCATTTAAAAATTCTTCCAATTTCCATATAAATTTAATTCGCATGTCAATCCATATCAATATCATTCATCCTATCATATGGAACCAATATATATAATAAATAAATATCTTTGAGGAATCCTGTTGGATCCCTCCAACCTGTTTCCCTACATCCACAAATGTTAGCACAGAATAAAATATCAATTCCACTTTCAAATGGATATTACAGTATATGGGTTATGATATTAACCAGTGAATAAATTATTATCAAACAACCAAACACATCCAATAATTTAAATTTAACATTTAAATTTTATCTAGGGCATCCAAATGAGTGAGAAAATCTCACCTTTGCTTTTAAGTTGCAATCCATTCCAATGTTGCCTTGGTTTCTCGATTTTTGACCTTGAATAACAATTTGATGATTTATTAATATTTGAACTGATCCATGATAAATTTATCGGGGAATATTTTAATTGACTTACAATTTATTTAAGCTATTTATTTCCCGAATTTAAACCTTATATAACAATTTATATGAATTTTATAAATATTCAAATTAATCGATCAATAAATTTCCATTTTATAAATTTAATGAACTGATAATTCAAAATTGAATTTTATAAGTATTTGGAACAAATTTACTAATTAATTTCTTAAATAAATTTAATTTACTAACTACTTAGTTTTAAACTGAAAACATTTTCTTCTAAAAAAAATCTTTTTATTAGCTGAAATAATTAACACAAGTCAACTAAACAATTTTTTTTTCTCCAGACCATTATTATTAAAATAGACCTAACAATTTTTTTTTTAAAATAAGGATATTTAATTGAACGAACTTAATTACCTGAATAAATTATTCCTAGTAATTTAAAATGGATAGAGGTGTATATACTTTATTTCTCACCTAGGAATTACATATATTTAATTACTGGGATTTCTAATCCTTAAACATTTCAATATTTATTTAATTAAAATTAAATAAAAGTTAACATTTTTAAACAAACTATTTTAACCGATCAAACAAACTGCCTAACAGTACAAGTCACTACTGTAAATTTAAATTTAATCCTCAAATTTAAAATTTAAATTATCCGACTATAAAACTTATACCTCACAGTACCTAGCCTCGCGCAACCCTAACGATCGACCCACTCGCGAACAACCACGCCGCCTTCGAATCGAGCAACCGCTGCCTCAACTTCGTCACCATCCCCCCTTGTCCTCGCGCGAGCGCGTGCCTACATACGCGACTCAAATTCGCATGCCTCCCCACGAGGTCGCGAACCATGTCGATCTTGCATCTAAAAGTCACGGCCATCATCACCTAAATTGTACGCGACTCCCCGCCTCCCAGTCACTCGCCGCCGCCTCGAACGAGCCGTCCCCATCACTCGTGACGCGCCTAAGACGCGACCGCCCTCTCTTCCGTGCAGCTCGAACACGATTTTGGGTTTTTTTTTATTATGCCGTGAATCGGCTTGAGGTAGAAAGGGAAACGAGGGATTTCGAAGGTGAAGAAGTGAGGGTTTTTTTAAAAAAAATTGAGACAGAAGAAGGAAACACGATTTCTCACATAAAGGCTTCGGCCATTATCTTTTGTTCTAAGATCGAAGAGTGAACAGGCAGCAACACAATAATAAAGAAGATGGGAGGCGTATTCAGGAAGACAAACAATAGTGTGTTGAGGAAGCTATGTGAATTATTTTATTTTAAACGTTATATTTTAAACTCTTCTCGAATTCAATTATATCGCGTATGCTTATCGTACAATCACACGGAGACTTCGAAAATTACGAAATCTGAAATCCGGCAATAACTCAATATTACGGACCCAATGGAACTGGTTTCATTGAAATCTGAGACTATGCTTTGGGAGGCTATTTTAAAATATTAATTTAAACGATTTATTTTAAAACCGAACCAACCACTTTTAAATTCAAATTTTAACTCGTCTATTATTTTCAGTATTATTAATATAAATTCTATAAGCCTTTAAAATATTTTAAACAAGCTTACTACCCCAGATTTAATATTTTACCCGATATTCAATTACTATTTAATTTATTCAATTAATTGTTATATTTAAATTCTGAGTTCTTTTTATTAAATCAAACCAACTTTTCATATTGAAAACAAATTATATTTCAAATTAATTATTTAAATTCATTTTAGATATCAAAAATTAACTGTTGAAAAAGCCGGGTCGTTACAGCTTTGATAAGAATTTGCCAATAATATACATGCATATACATCTATACAGACATGAATACTTATAATATATACATATACATTCATGATATTACCATTTATGCATATTTATATGCATACATATATAATATAACCTAGGTTAGCAGCTAAACATCACCTAAACACCTGGGATAAGTACTTGCAATTATGGTGGGAAGGGTTAATAGGGAGAACGTGTATTATGGGGATGGTGGGTGGTATGGCAAACATGTTTTCATGAGAAGTTTATTATTATTTTATACTAAAAGTCATTTTACTAAATTACCCCTCTTATTTTCTATAAATAGCTCCTCATTCTCTTAATTTTTCCTTTGTTCATCTCCAACCTATTTTCAATTTCCTTCACTTTTTCCATTCATGACTTCCATCTCTTTTTCCTACGAGGAAAGTTAGTGCATATACTCTAAAAATAAGTCTAAAATCACCTACATCCATATGCATACATTACCTCCACACAAAGCAAGTTCCATCTCCCCAAAAACTCAATGGGCCATCTCCTTTGTTTCTAGGCCGAGCCGAAAGCACCTAAGGTCGAACCATATTTTCTTTCCCGATGTCCAAAAGTTAAGTTTTACAAGGAGAAGCTAGGTCCATTAGTCAATTAGAGATTTTGATAGCTTTGATTTAAAATTATACTTAGTTTGGTGAGTAAAGGTTATCTTTTTGAATCAAGATACTAATCTTTAATTTGATGTATAAATGGTACTAAATAATGATGCTTCCTTTTGTAGTTATGATGTGAATTGGTTATGCTTGAACTTGTTGGAAGTGTTGACGATTTGGCTGTGCATATGCATGTTATGTATGTCGTAGTTAAACTAGAAATTTGAAGTTAGTTAGTGAAGAAATTTAGTATGTTGTTATGATTATGGTTATGATGTGAATGTATGATGGATATAAAGTTTAGTAAAGTTAGTTAATGTTAGAAAAGTTAGCACTTACTAACTTTAAGCGATATGGAAATTCCTTTATAAAATGGTAATGTTTGATTTGTGAAATTATAATTATATTAAAGTTAAAATCTTTATTTTAGTCTCAAAAACATTTATTTATGTTTTAGAAGTAATAAGAGTTTTAAAGGTTACGATATTAAAAGTTAGAAATTAAAGTTCAAGTTTTGAAAATTTCGGGTCCGTATAGCGATAGACGCTATGCACGCAGTTCGCAAAAAAACAGCTATTCCCGAATCTGAAACTTGTTTCCCCTTAGAAACTGTTTAAAATATGTTTTCTAAGTTTCTTATAAGTTCTATGGTGTAAAATTAGAGTTGAAGTTAATTTGCTTAAAAACCAAGTTTTGAAAATTACGGTCGTATAGTAATAGTCGTTATACGCGCAGTTCGAAAAATCTAACTTATTTTCTAATCTAAACTTGTTAAAACTTTAAATCTTTTCAGAAAATATATTCTAACTTTAAATTAGTAATTAGAGACGAATTATTTATTTATTTATTTAATGATTATTTAATTGATTAATTAATTAATAAAGGTAATTAGTACTTAATTATTTGGTATTAATTGTTTTTTTTTAAATGTAATGTTAATCAATCAAGTTAATCATGATTTGTTACCTAATTATAGTTAATTATTACTTAATTATTAATTAATGAATTATTTATTATTATTTAATTATTTATTTAGGATAATTATTAATTAATTATTATTTTAAATAAAGGTTTTATTTAAAGTAATCTTTGATTAAATTTAATTATTTTTTAATAAGGTTTAATTACCTTTAATTAGAGTTTAATTACTATTTAACAAGGATTTGATTCTTATTTACAAGGGTATATTTTAAAATCACTTTGCGTTTAAGTATTTGATTTTGTTTTAAACTGTTTTCTTTTCAAATTTGTTTTAAATTGAGGGATTTTTATATATCTTACCCTTAAGTAACCCATATGATAAGGAAAACTAAATGACATCCATTAGCAGAACAAAACTCCATTCTGCCATTACAATTAACTTGGACATTTAATTAAGTTGATTGATTGTTATGTGTTGATCCCTTGTATACCTATTGTTGTGTAATACCATGTTAGAATGGATAAGAAAAACCAAATTAAAAGCAACATTATGGTCATTAAGCTTCCATTTGATTTTGTAAGGATAATTATTTCATTTTCCTTTTGAAATGGTTTCAAAGTTATTGCATTTTAAACAAGATATTTAAAGAATAATTTGAAAAATAGTTTTACTAAATATGTTTTTAACTAATGGGAATGTTTTTCATGTTATAAAAAGAAGTTCTTACAAAGAGTTTTATAGGAAATTTATAAGGTGTTTTTGGGTAAACTGATTTAAGCTTTTAAGCAAAGAAGATTTAATAAATAAGGTAGAGCTATAAAATGGATTGGCTAATTGAAGGACGCTAAATTAACTTAAGGTTAATTAAGAAGTTGTTACACAGAAAATGTTTATGAAGAAGTTTTATAAATAAGGTATTTATAAAAGAATTTTAGGAAATGATTTGAATATTCATAAAGAGAGTTTATAAAAGGGTTTGGATATTTATAAGAAATTTATACAAAAAGTTGTATATTTACAAAAGAAATTCATATAAATGATTTTGAATATTTATAAAAGGGTTTTATAAATGAATTTGAAAGTTTGGAAAGCATTTTTAAATAGTTTTGATTTCAAAAATAAAAAGAGATTTCATGAATGAAATAGATTTGATTAAAAAGGATTCATCGAAAGAAGTATAAAAATAATTTGAGATCTGGGTTCTCTAAACAGACCTTTTAAAAATGGTGGTATGAAACATTCGTTCCACATTTGCACCGAGGGAATTATGTTGAGGGTTGTCCTTACCTCCAATTTAAACAACATTTGTTTAATCCTTTCTAACAGGAGTTGGAAGTAAGAAGTTATTCATAAATGTTTTGTGTATATACTTATGTCAGAGTGATAAGTATATGAGATTTTTAGACAAATGTTTTGAAAAGAAATTTATTAAATAAAGATTTGGTTTGAGGCTTAGTGGTTGCTAGGATAAATAAATCTCAAACTGAATTGGTTGTTTTTTTGTTTATTTAATGGTTAAATAACCGACTATCAAATAAGGACCAAAAATGTAACATTGGAAATATCTAGGAGAAACACGTGAGTTATACCGCATAGTCATTTCCGATGTTGTTGTACTATGCATGTAAATCTCACTTCATTCTCCTAGGACAAATGATAAGGAAATCCATCCACTAATGGATAGGAGGTGATCTTCGCTCTTATCTTTGACTATTTATTTTCTAAAGAACCGGGGTTGAGTTTACCAAAAACCATCGAATGTTGTTTCGAAGAGACCAGGTTCTGATATATTATCGAAAAATCACTTCGATCCAACTTAAGCATTGAAGATGAAGTTTTTTGAAATGTAAGGGCTGCTTACTAGTAATTTTATGGGTGATTCCAAAATGGATGTAGTAGAAGTAGTGACTTCGGTTTTTCCATCTCTTGGACAACTTGTATGGATGAATATTGGCATTACATTGTTGCTTGGAGGGCAGTGTTAGCATTCCAAGTGGGAAGTGCAACACAAAAGGTAAAATGTAGCCTCAAGCATCATCAATTGGAAATAACTAAAATAGGAGAGATGCAGCAGGGCTAAGTGGGTTGATCCTTTAGGGTATGATCATACCTATCTAGAATCGATATTATCTCTCATTTGAATGCTTCGGGGCCCATATACTAAAGGGGTGATCATATTTGGTACTATCCAGTAAGGGGTAGGCTGGTTCTGTGTTAACAGGGGATCCTGAAGAGGTCCTTGGTGTTATTTTATCTGCAGATGCACCGTGATGGGCAGTAACCCAGTAGCCCAGTCGTTGTATGAAATCCATTCTCCAATAAGCGCTATACGAACTTAGTTGTACCCAAGTATGTTGAAACATGAGATGCAAGCATTTTAGTTATATTCATATTTTTCTTTGAGACCTAGAAATTATTATAATTTTAGTGACTTTTCTACAGAAAATGTTTTGGTTAATGTAAGGTGAAAACCCTTCCGTTTTTATATGCAGCGTAATCTTGTGAGATATCTTTGATTCAAAGGTTTTTATAAAGTTAAGATATACTTTACTTACAGCAGACCCTTGTCTGACCTGGAGTTTATTTTTCTCTTTTCCAAAATTCTTGGGTGCTCAAATTCGAATGGGCAGCCAATTAGTTTATATTTTTCGCAGATTCATATTGGAGGAGCTTGCAGCAGGTGGCTTCATCGATAGCAGGTTATTACCTTATTTTCCATTGTATTTTATGTATATTTTATCTGTTAGATAAGGATTGGCTGTTATAACTATCCTACGCTTGAATTTTTATTAGAATAACTCTGACATAACATTTTTGAAATGACTTTGTAATATATTATGGTTAGTAATATATATTATGTCGTTGCATAGTGAGATTCTGAGTTGTTAGTTTCTTCTCTTCTATCTTAACATTCTTTTCCTTTTTCCCTTAATAGCCTACCTTTCGAAGTAAGAAAGGCGGTCCGTTACATTTGGTATTAGAGCCCGGATGAGCGAACATCTACGCTTTGGTGGGAAAAACTAATTATTGATAGGTTAGTAGTGCCCTAGAAAGAGTTTGGGTGTAATATATGTTTGAGTGCGTAGTTGTTAGTGAATAAAAATGTTTTATATTGTGTTGTTTGACATATTGAGTGGCTTAAGAATTTACTCGATGCGCCTGATTAACGTTATCGCTAAGGGTTTTCTAAACACTTAAACAAGTTAAATTGATATAATATTGTTTTAAATTTGGTAAATTAAATCATTTTACCTAGAAATATATTACCTATATATAAAAAGGGATGATTTTACAAATCTATGTTGTTATCTATGAGGACAATGGGTTAGCAGTTAGTAATATTTAAATTATTAGCATTTAGGGTTTAACTAGTCATGCTCGTCCAGTTTTGAACATTGACTATTGACGGATTTAATAGTAGATTTCCTTTTTCCATCATGGGTTGGGTAGATAGAATGTGTAGGAACATTGAATCAAAAACCTTATGAATTAAGTTTCATAATTTGACTACATGGCATTCAACGATAGTAGGATTAAAATTGAATTTTAATGAAGGTACTTATTAAAAGTAAATCTTCAGATAGTTTTATAAGATGAATTAAGAAAGATGATTTTACAAATCAGAATTATTAAATGTGTTTTAAAAATGAAAAGGGTTTTGAGAATGTTAAATCCTGGTGGCTTTGATAAATCCCAAATGAATTTAAAAAATAGTAGTTATTTTCTTAAAGTTATTTTAAGATACAGATATTTCAGAAAAAAGTTTTAGATTAAGGTTTCCTTTGGACAGTCGGGAATAAGTCCTGATCTGTTATGTGATGATCAGAATAATCTTCTAAGTGACCATCGAATCTTTGCTTAGGCAAATATGATGGTGCACTTGGTAAATTATCCACTATGTCATTATACAATCGGGACAAGTTCAAATATGAATGAATCAAAAGCAAGTGGATGATTTTATTAAAAGCTATTTGCCTATAAATAGTATTGTTTCAAGAAGAAACTTGAAAAAAAAGAAATATATTTTATTAACTTGTTCGAGTGTCCCAGAAATGATAAAAAATAAGTAAGAGATGTGTTCGAATGGAAAACACTCGTGAGTATTGCCCTTCTTATTAAAGGGATATATGATACTATTTGGTAGCACCTAGTTCCTTGATGTCATTTTGGAGTTACTCAGGCAAAACGCATGTTTTCAAATGATTTTTAAAATAAAACCCAGTATTATGTTCTTGTATCCCTTAAAAGGAAGAGTTTTCAAGAAAAAGATATTTTGAAGGTGGATTATTAATTGGGTTAGATTTAATAAGGGGTCTTAATAAACTTTGATTTTTAAATGTCTTTTGATTTTAACATCTAGTATGCGAAGAATTATTTGATGTTATTAGGCCGGCTAATAGATGTTTTTACCTTTGTAGTGTCTAAGAAAAAGCAGAATCTAGGATGGAGTTTGGATATCGACATCCTACTCTTCTTAGCTACTTTCCAAACCAATTAGGGTAAAGAGGTTGATTTGGTCAACTTAGTTTCAAGACCCAAATTATATTTGGCCTACATCTTACAGTTAAAATTAAATAGAAATAAAAGTCAAATGTTTATATATACTCTTAGGATGTAGAAGAGAATTATATAAGTTAATAAAAAAACTAAAAATGATTCTTGTGAAGCATGGTGGGAGGGTAGAAGTAGCTATATAGTAAGAATCGTTTGATCAATATGTAGGTTGTATGAAGATCATTTCTTCTTTTCATGTAGTTCTCGATCCTGGATTCGAGTACATGAGTGGAGCTATTTTACGCCATTCCGAATAAATTTTTTTCAATCAATTTTTGATGGTGATCATTGGTAAGAGTTCTTATGTGGAACCAAAAGTTGTCAATCATAGTTTATGGCTATGCAAGGAGAATAGAGGTTTCTAATTAAGAGGCCTAATCAAAGTCCATAATAGGAAATCAGGTGTGCGATACTAGTTCGAAAATGAAGTTATATGTTCGAGTGAATGATCAAATCAGATTTTACATAGGAATGATCTACGTACATCATAAGAATTGAAGAATAGTTTAAGTGTTTCTCGAAATAAGGGTTGTGGCACAATTTTGGGGATGAAATTTTTTTAAGGAGGGGAGGAGTGTAATAACCCAAAATTTTACTGCCTTTATTTATGAATATTTATTAATAATAGGTTTTATAATTAAAAATATATATATACATATATAAATCTTTTAAATAATAACAAATGATGGTAAAATAGATTTATACCGACCCAGGATTTTGCCACTTTGGTTTAGGCTATTAACTATATTTTATATAATCAATAAGTGGATTTTAATTAGCAAATAAATAATAAATTATTTAATAATGATGATAAAATAGTTTTCAAAATATTGTTACCTATATATATAGTTCAAATAAAAATAAAAATGTGATCGAAGAATGTTTTCTGAAATTTCGACTTTTCGACATAGAAAAGTTATCAGGAAACGTTGTGCACACTAATGTATACATGCACACACCTATAAACTAGGGTTTGATAAAATTTTGCAAATAATATACATGCATATACATGTATACGTAAATGAATACTTATAATATATACATACACATATGATATGACCATTTATGCACATTATATATATATATATATACACCTAGGTTATCCCTAAACATCACCTAAACACCTGGGGTAAGTACTTGCAAGTATGGAGGGAAGGGGTACTAGGGGAGAACGTGTATTGTGGGGTTGGTGGAAGGTATGGAAAGCATGTTTTCATGAGAATTTTATTATTATTTTATACCAAAACTCATTTTACTGAATTACCCCTCTCATTTCTATAAATATCTCCTCATTCTCTTTATTTTTTCTTTGTTCATCTCCATTCTATTTTTAAGTTCCTCCACTTCTTCCATTCATGGCTTCCATCTCTTTATCCTAAGAGAAAAGTTAGTGCATATACTCTAAAATCAAGTCTTAAATCACCTGCATCCATATACATACACTACTCCTCACAAAGCAAGCTCCATCTCCCCGAAAACTCCATGGGCTGAGCCCCTTTATTGCTAGGCCAAGCTCAACGCACCCAAGGCCGAACCATATTTGCTTTTTCGATGTCCAAAAGTTGAGTTTTACAAGGATAAGTTAGGTCCATTAGTCGATCAGAAATTTTGATAGCTTTGGTTTAAGGCATACTTAGTTTGGTGAGTAAAGGTTCTCTTTTTGAATTGAGATAGCCTTGAATTTGATGTATAAATGGTAGTAAATAATGATGCTTGGTTGTGTAGTTATGATGTGAATTGGTTATGCTTGAGCTTGTTGGAAGTGTTGATGATTTTGTTGTGCGTATGCGTGTTATGTATGTTGGAGTTAAACTTGAAATCTGAACTTAGTTAGTGAATGAAAAATTAGTATATTGTTATGATTATGGTTATGATGTGAATGTATGATGGATATGAAGTTTAGTAAAGTTAGTTAATGGTATAATAGTTAGCACTTACTAACTTAAAGCGATATGGAAATTCCTTTATAAAAGGGTGAAACTTGATTTTTGAAATTATAATTATATTAAAGTTAAAATCTTTGTTTGAATTTCAAAAACATTTATTTATGTTTTAGAACAAATAAGAGTTTCAAAGGTTAAGGCTTTAAAAGTTAGAAAGTAAAGTTCAAGTTTTGAAAATTTCGATTCCGTATAGCGATAGTCATTATACGTGTAGTTCACAAAAAAAAAAACTATTTCCAAATCCGTAACTTGTTTCCACCTAGAAACTATTTGAAAGGTGTTTTCTAACTTTTCTATAAGTTTTAATGTGTAAAATTAGAGTTTTGATGTCAATTTTCTTAAAAACCAAGTTTTGAAAATTACTGGTCCGCGCAGCGATAGTCGCTATACGTGCAGTTCAGAAAATCTAACAATTTTTCTAATCTAAACTTTTTTAACTTGAAATGTTTTTAGAAAATGTTTTCTAACTTTAATTTAGTAATTATATAAGAATTATTTAATTTTTTTAGTCATTTATATATTTAATTGTGACGACCCGAATTCCAGCATTTGAAAATCGACATCCATACTTCACACGTATTCTAATGTCGTAGATTCAAACGTCGAAATCCGATTCGCCGGGGCTTATAACAACATTAGATGGTACAACACAGAAGAAATAGAAAAATAATTTTATTGATACACAACATTTGATACAACAATGATACAAATTAAATGATCAACATTATCAGCGATAGATACAACAGCGGAAAGAATAAGACAGCAACAACAACGGAACACAACATCTCCAATGCCAAAGCTCAAAACCACAAGCTCGAACCACCATCAAGCTGAAGCGAAATGCAATGCGATCGCCAAACTAATGACTCCAAAGGTTGCCAAAAGCCAAAGATTGAAGGCTATCGAATCTACACCTACTAGCTGACTATTTGAAAATCTGACTCTAGGCTGCCCATGTGGAAAATTATGGAAGTCCAGAGTTTAGAAAGGAACAATTAACTCCAGGTCAGTCATGGGACTGATGTGAGCAAACAAAAATAGTTTTATTTGAACAAAAAAAACAACAAAAGAAGTAAAAAGAAATCCGCAATGCTTTTGGGAAAATGAAACTACCATAAGGCCTCTCGCCATACCCACAATGCAAACGCACAATTGAAGGAGATTTCTCCCTATGATAGTCAAACATGCTTAATACGCGAAAATCCTTTTGATATTATTATTAATGCATAGTGCAGAAAACATTTCGAAAGTATAATACTAATCTTAGCCAGCATACGTACCATTATAGTATGCCTACTATAGCAACCATATTAGATGGCAGGTTTAACAACTAAAACCATATAGGGCGCGTATTGGGTGATTGGATTTCCAACAAATGGCCAAGGTTAAGGAACTTCCTTCACCGAATGGGTACGCCTCTAGAGGGACGCCTCGAGAACCTAACCGGATCTCTGCTAACACAAGGTTGGGTTACCTCTGTAACTAGGTAACTAACTATCATAAGTATGTCATCCCCTGGTCCTCACCAACCTTTATCCCGGGATTCACCAACAAATTGCAACAACCACATAAGTTAAATATCTGGGTTCCATACCATGATATCACATTTTATCCAAAAGGAAATGCACACACCCTAAAGGACGCGACCCTTATAATCTTGTCGCATCCTTCCTGTTTCGACCATTTCTGGGTTGTGAGATTCGACGAAATCTCACCCACAATGCTATGCTTTTCACAAAATCCATGCTTTGATCAATAAGTGATCAGCAGCACTTGGTATGCCACATTACCAAATTGGGTATATATCACTAGTAAATATCAACTACATAACCTCTGAGCTCGTACGTCTCAGAGAAGGGTGCTAGCTAAGAGAATAAATTCTCCGCCACCAAACAGAAATGTATTTGATAGAAACCAGCTTTATATCTCAAAGTATAATGTTAGACATACATCTATACAAGTTTGTTCCGGGTTCGAATGAAACTGAAGGCACTTCAAAAGAAGCCCTTAAAATCCGAGTGTTCGCAATCCCGATCGAACTCCCATCACATATGGAGATCTCTATATCGGAGCAACTCAGTGCAGAGACATTTGACAGGAATTCCTATCGTTCTCGAAAATACCCGGTCTTCACCACCGTCTTCAAATGCTATCCATTTCGTCGTATCACTATTCGGAATGGGTTTTACGACATAAAGTCCTCTCCCGGCTAAACCGCATAATGAGCGCTTATTTTAAAAACATATGGATATATTGGGATCTTGGTTAAGTCACAACTTTCAACACTTGTTTCCCAAAACCTTCGATTTTAAATGGTTTAAACAATCTCCCACTTTTAATCTTTTAAATAAAAATTCATCTTTAAGATCCTCTTCAAATTGAAAACAAAGCTCACCAATCTTTAACAATCAATCTTAACAATGATTCATTCATAGCTTTCAAAACCATTTCAATTTCAAATTTGATTTACTCACAACTTGAAATCCATTCAAAAAAACTGGAATTTCTTTCTTTATATGAAAGCAATTATCATTTGAAAACAAATGCTTTTCATTTCGGGAAAATCCGATTCGATTTACTCAAGTTATAGCCTTTCAAAGTATACATTGGAAAGTAAACGAATTGCCATATTTCCAGCAAGTTCTATTTGAATTACTTTCAAATCTTCAAAATAATTTGTCCAGTATACTTCAAAATGGATTAAAATCCATATATATTGTATAACTTGTATAACCCTTTCAAACCATAGTTTCCAAAATAATTTCAAAAATTAGACAAGACATATTATATTCAAACCGAATTTTAATTTCAAAACTTCCTTTTTAAAAAGCTTTTCATATTCAACTGAATTACATTTCCAAACCATTTAGATTCAAAATTCAAATTTTAAAACTGTTTCATCATTTTGAATAAAATAATATTAAATTCAAATAGCTGTGACTTAACCAATTCCTCGTGAAATCCATATTTTTGTGTGTGTGGTGTAGTCCAGGGGTTTTACACACAACAATAACATATCACAACCATCATCAATTCAAGTACAATAATATTGATAAGTGGTATAATCCTATAACGCTTTTCTTTCATTCATAGATAAACAAGTAAATTCATCATAGATAAATAAATCACAGAGCATAGCTCAATTCGAAACAATTCACATAACAGCACGTCACACACCAGAGATATCAAACAATTCAAAGCATTCAATAGAATTCAATCATCTATAAGTAAGATCAATTAATCATCTGATTAATTAATTTAAACCAATTAATTACTTATAAATAAATCACTAATCCTGGTTAATTAACGTTAATTAATTACAAACCATTTGATATTAATTTATGAAATTAATTAATCAACCTTAATTATCCATCTTAATTAATTATCCTTAATTATCATTTATTAATCAACCTTTAATAATAAATTAATTAACCTTTAATAATAAATTATCTTTTAATTACTTTCATTAAGTAATTAACCTTTAAGCAATCAATTATCCTTAATTAATTACATTAATTAACCAACCTTAATTACATTAAAGTAAATAACCTTTAATAAATTCACCTTTAATCATTAATTAATTAATTAACCTTTAATTAATCACATCAACAAATAAACCCCTCAATTAATTATCATTTAATTAATAAATTAAGTCATTAGCCTTTAAGCAATTATTATTAATTAACCTTTAATTAAATCTATTAATTGATTGTCCTTAATCAAGTAATTATCTTATATTAATCATATTGAGTAATTATCTTTAATAACTTGATTAATCACTCATTGATTATTAGTAAATTATCCTTTAATTACTTAATTTATTATCCTTAAATTATTAATTTATTAACCTTTAATTAATTACATTAATTAATTATACCTTAATTAGTTACATTAAATAATTATTCTATAATTAATTACCTTGAGTAATTATCCTTTTATTTTGAAAACAAATAGAGGTTTAAATTAATTACTTAACCTTAGCATATAATAATTATTATTTTTAAAACCTTGAAAACTTGTTTATTTCATTTGGCTTTGAAAAACTTTGTACAACATTTAGCTTTCAAACTTGCATCTTTTGTTACTTTTTAAAACAGATACATATTTACTTACAAAATTTTTAAAACCTGCACATAATTTATTTGTAAAATTTAAAACCTATTATGCTCATAACAACCGAGCCAAAAAACTCGAGTCAATTTCATGGTTTTCCCGAGCATCCCCCGAGAAACTCGCGTCCTCACTTTCCATCGAATAACCTTCGAACAACACTTCGAGTTCGTCCTGATAACAATGCTTCTTCCTAAACAGCTTGATCAACCAGACACATATGTGCACAGGTGCATGTGCACTGACAATCTGGTTATCTCTGACCATCGTAGCAGCCTCCAGCACGTCAACGATAACCACCGCAAACATCACAACCATCCAGCACCCTCAAACTCGTCGAAATTCAAAATCGAGCAACTCGATTTCATATTGGAACAAAATAGATCGTCAAAAATCGTATCGCCTCGCCAATCCCGGTCACCAGAGACCTCGCCCGTCCACCCGGATCCGCGACGATGACCCATGCGACGTTTCCCCATGGTCCGGTCCGCTTCAACACACCGACGATGTTGAAATCCTCTCGACAACCTCCTCAAGCCTACTAGTGCTTTAAACCCTAAATCGATGAAACCAGACCACTACGACAACTTATAATTTTTCTGATCATTTTCCCAATTATCACTAGACCTCCGACCATCTCCAGTATCAACCGCGACGATCGCTTCGTCGCCATTCGACGAGAATCAATAGAAACAAGTCTTCCGTTCTTCTCGCAAATTCGCATCCAATTCCAAACTAAATATTTTGATTCCATGACTAAAACTCATCAATTTAGATTTCGATTCTAATCATATAATCAAACCATGAAAATTTGATAATCGAATTTCCTAACATCTATTTATACTTACTGTATTTCTTTGATTCCTGTAATGTTATTTGCATTTGATGCTTCCAAATGATTTTAAAATCCGAATCAGGTAAATACAACCAAAATTTATTTAAAGATCATTGCCTAAATCTTTTTAGATTTTGAGATTAAAAAAATTTCTTGAATTTTGTTAACCTGTTATTAAACAGACATATATATATACACACACACACACACAGAGACATGCATCCAACAATATATATATACACACAGATATGCAGGCAACTTAACATTTATACTAATAGCTTCAAGTATTTATCATAGCATCAAAAATCACAACAGATTCAAATAAAAAATGGTAGTTTGCTCACCAATTTTGAAAGAACAGAGGCCTGGAAGCTTAAAACTGGAAGTATTTTGATTTGGTAATTGATATTTGATTGATTTGAAGCTCGAATGTTGGTTTTGTACTTGAACGTTGATATGATCTTGCTATTGTTTGTGTTGAATTTGCCTTGTTCTTGATCAGGTTTGAGATGTTTGAGATTTTTGATTTTCTTTTCTGTTCTGATTTTTTGTTTGCAGCTTGAAAAAGAATGCAAGAGATTTGAGAAGCCTGGTTTTCTTTCTCATACATGTTTATATGATTTTCAAATTAAACGAAATTTGTGAGATGCTACTTGTTATCATAAGTTTACACTCATAAATTTCAAGTTACATAGCTAACAAGTGTTTTAATACATTTTAAAAATATTTACACTTGTTAAAACATGTTTTCTTAAGTTTACAAATATCATGTGCAATATTATTTTATGTTATACCCCCGTTTAATTAAGTATTTATGTTTTATATATAACTTATTTACATATGTATTATATTTTCAAATTTATACTTGTTATGTTTTTAAATGTTAGATACTTTTAAATACAAACCTTTTCATTTATCTTATTTTAATTCAAAATATTTAATCTTTATACATTTACCTTTATAACTATTTGTTAACCTTAAGAAAAGAGATTTTAAAACTAATTATACATTAACAAGTAATCACATATACTTCATATATATAATAATTTTAACTTAAAACAGCCTTTTGAAAATTTATTTATATTTAATTCAAATCATAACTTCCAAAATATATATTACATATATATGTATATTATAATTAGAAAAAAATTATTAATCTTAAAATATAGAGTATTTAAATTCAATTTATTTTTCTAAAATATTTATTTTTGAAAATTTAAAATTCAATTTAAAATCAGTTTGTATACATATATATATATATATATATATATATATAAATAAACAACGTATATTTCTTATTTTGGAAATTTTCAAATTCAAATATCAAATTACAATCTATTTACATAAATAAACAGGCACATATCTTATTTAATTTGAAAAATTCAAATTAGTTCACAATTTAATCCAAAATTATATATTAATTACCAAATTAAATTTGACTCAAAACCGGGATCGTTACAGATTCCTCCTTAAGAAAATTTCGTCCCTGAAATTTGCTAGACAGAGAGACAACCAAAGATCAGATGAACATATCAAAGAGAAATAGCTTTCCAGATCAAACTGAATATTTATTCTACATTTGGCCTACCAAATCAGAATATCAACAATAGATATGAGGATGAATTTATTCAACACTTTACGAAATACTCGAGTCATCTAGTCTACGAAGCATGCAAGGGCATTGGTTAGTTCGTAGGGATAACTAACCATTCATAGAATATATTTGGACCCTAAAAATAAAAAAATGGATACAATCCAATTTAACTTCATATTTTGCTAATCAATTTGTTTCAAATAAAATTTTAAATTCATTGAAGTTAAAAACGAAAGGACTGATAAGAAATTGGTGAAGATACGAAGTAAGGATTTTCTACAACGATTCGTAGGGCCACTATCATACCAAAGCTTCTTCCTGGAGCTTCCATGAAGCCATCAAAGAATTGAAATTGAATGATGATCAAAATAGATTGATAAAAAAAGTTGTTCCTTATTGTTAGAGGGAATCGACCATTTGTAGTGGTACTCCCATGTCCCCTACCTCGTTCTCTTCTTGCACTGATACTCACCACTAGTGAATAGTAAGAGAATTTGCTGAGGCACACGGACAACATATCTTAGGGAATTTACTCATTATAAGGAATTTATATCTCTATCTGTAGTGAGTCACCTAATGTGTTATACTCCTGAGCTAAAGTTCTTATTCAACCTTCAGCTTTGATACCAAATGTGATGACCCGAATTCCAGCGTTTGAAAATCGACATCCATACTTCATCCGTATTTGAATGCCGCAGATTCAAATATCGAAATCCGATTCACCGGAGCTTATAACAACATTAGATGATACAACATAGCAGAAACAGAAGAATAATTTTATTGATACACAACATTTGATGCAACAATGATACAAATGAAATGATCAACATGATCAGAGATAGATACAACAGCGGAAAGAATAAGAAAGCAACAGCGGTGGAACACAACAACTCCAATGCCAAAGCTCCAAACCACAAGCTCGAACCACCATCAAGTTGAAGTGAAACGCAATGCGATCGCCAAACCAATGACTCCAAAGGTTGCCAAAAGCCAAAGACTGAAGGCTATCGAATCTACATCTATTAGCTAACTATCTGAAAACTTGACTCTAGGCTGCCCATGTGGAAAATTATGGGCACCCAGAGTTTAGAAAGGAAACAATAAACTTCAGGTCAGTCATGAGACTGGTGTGAGAAAATAAAAACAGTTTTATTTGAACAAAAACAAACAACAAAAGAGGTAAAAAGAAATCCTCAATGCTTTTTGGAAAATGAAACTACCATAAAGCCTCCCGCCACACACATAATGCAAACGCACAATTGGGGGAGATTTCTCCTTATGATAGTCAAATATGCTTGATAGACGAAAATCCTTTTGATATTATTATTAATACATAGTGCAGAAAACATTTCGAAAGTATAATATTAATCTTAGCCAGTGTACATACCATTATAGTATGCCCACTATAGCTACCATATTATCATCAAAGAATTACATGAAGAAGGACACGTGGGCCGTGACCATACTAGGCAGTTGATCTCAAAGTCTTATTTCTGGCCATCAATGAGGAAGGAGGTTGAAAGGTTCGTTCAGAGGTGCCATATTTGTCAAGTTTCAAAGGGGACCGCAACAAATGCAGGTTTTTATATGTCGTTGCCTATATCTACTAAACCATGGGTGGATGTTAGTGTGGACTTTGTATTGCGATTGCCGAGAGCGCAACGTGGCCATGATTCTATCTACGTGGTGGTTGATCGGTTTTCAAAAATGGTACATTTTATCGCATGCAAGAAGACGGTAGATGCAGTTAATGTCGCACAGTTATATTTCAAAGAGATCTATCGTCTTCATGGGTTGCCTAAATCTATTGTATCGGATAGAGACACTCGTTTTCTGAGTCATTTTTGGATGAGTCTATGGAGAATGGTCGGGACAAAGCTGAAATTCAGTAGTGCTTATCATCCACAGACGGATGGACAGACAAAAGTAGTGAATAAATCCCTAGGTAATCTATTGAGATGCCTCGTGAATGACAATTTGAAGAGTTGGGATTCCAAGCTGTGTCAAGCTGAGTTTGCACACAACCATGAAGTTAATCGTAGCACTGGGTTCAGTCCATTCCAGGTGGTTTACTCAACAATGCCTAAGGGACCATTAGATTTATCTACAGTACCACAGCAGAAAAGAGTGATCAAACGAGCTAGTGATTTTGTGAACGAACTACAAGGGTGCCACAAAGTTGTACACGAACGATTGCTTAAGGCGAATAAGAAATATAAGCAATCCTCGGATGTTAAGCGACGAAATGTTGAGTTCAAAGAAGGAGATTTTGTATATGCAGTATTGACTAAGGATCGATTTCCTATTGGTACTTACAGCAAACTGGCTGCTATAAAGATTGGCCCTTTGGAAATCGTAAAGAAGATTAATGAGAATGCTTATCAGTTAAGATTGCCGAATCATATCCATATTGCTGACGTTTTCAACGTCAAACACTTGATTCCATATCATAAGAATAAGCATGTCGAAGAAGAAGAAAGTGTGAATTCGGGGTCGAATTCTTTTCAACCAGGGGAGGAGGATGCAGCGCACTAGGATAAACAGGCGGAACAGACTCGACATAGCGAGATGCTGCCTTGAACTGCTGTGCCGTTTTTTCATAAGCGTTTGTGTTGTATTTGTTGTGCCATTTTTTCTTAAGTCGCGCGTATGTGTACTATGTTTGGTGTGATGTACATTGTGGGGTTTTTTGTTTTTGAAATAAATTTGTGTGTGAGTTTTGGCCACCATTGTTGGAAGTTGAGTGTGATCTCCTTCTTCTTTCCATCTTCGGGTTATTCGTGAGCAAATCAACGAATTTGAAGCCAATTCTCGGTATCACTTATGAGTGATCAACGATCGAATTGTAGATCTTTTAATATGGTATCTTGCGAGTTCAACGGGTTGGAGATATCTAGATTCCGGCATCATCACGATCAACAGAATTGGGCATCTATCTGTTTATTTGACATGAAATCATCATTTCTTGAGGAAGATCCTGGAAAGGTTGCGACAGTTTGGTATCAAGAACTGTTCGATCCCTAGTCAAGATGCGTCATTTAATTTCAAGGCCAAAGTTAGCATAATAATTACTTTTAAGGACAAAGTCAGCAGTCCAATTACTTTCAAGGATATAATTTTATAGGTTTTTAGGCCTTAGAAACTAATTATTTTTCATTTTGTCCTTAAAAGTAATTATTTCAGTTGTGTGTCATAGAAACTAATTGCACTAGCTAAAGAGGCCATTGTGGCTAATTTCCACTATAATATATATCTCAGCCATCAAATAAATAAATAAAATTAAAAAATTTAATTTTTGAATATAAATAATATTTTTAAAAGGGTTTTTAAATATATATATATATATAATTTATAAATGTAATTATATATTACATATAAAGATTTGTTAAATCACATACATACAAGTATTTTCATATATGTGTGTGTATATATATATATAAATCCCAAATATAAATATATAAATTATTGTTTTAAAATTAAAATAATATATGTATCACAAAACATGTATTTATATATATTTTTTAATATACATTTGAAATTAGTTTTAAAAAATATTTAAAGAATTGTGCAAAAACGATTTATATAAAATAAAAAACACATTTTAAAACTGTAAGGGTTTAAATAAAAAATAATTTTTTTCAAACGTATTTTAGGCTTAATATATATATATATATATATATATATATATTAGTTCATTTATATTTTAAATACATTATGTTATTTTATGTTCAAAATTTTAATTTTAATTAATATGTATGTATGTATGTGTACATATATATACATATTTTTCAAAATGAAAACTTTTATTCTATATATTAAGATGTATTTATTTTATTTTATCAAAATATTATTTGTTAATTTAAATTTGAAATTATAAATATATTAAATTCAAATCTTGATCTGAAATTTGACGTTAAATTTAATTTATAGTTATTAATATTTGCATTTGCAAGTATGAGTATTATACAATATTATATATATAAATTATATTAAATATATTTTATATCACATTATACTAAATATATAATAGATAGCACATGTGTATACCGAGGGGCTGGCATGTCTCTTGTGGTGTAAATCACGTCACTTATATATAAGCATATTAAACCAAAAGCCCTATATTTTGCACGTGCACGTGCACACATAAGTGTATATGATACGCATGTTCAAATATATTATATAATATAAATACAATTTCAAAATACACTTTATTTACAAATGAAATAAAATAATGATCTTATTTAAAATTAGTTTAGATCAAATCTAAAATTACTTTAGACCTTAAAGGCCTAACAAAATCCAAAATAGCAATTTTTTTGAAACTCCCCCGTATAACCCATTGTGTGCTGGCCCAAATCCAAGATCTGTATGCTCTAAAAGCATAAATTTCCCATATCCTCTTTTTGAAGTGTTTCCTTTCTCTAGCCCTATCATCCACTTTTCATTTGTTCTGATCCTGGGGCTTTTCATCTCTAACTTGGTTGACATTAATAAGTCCCACCTTGGCATCGAAGTCCTCCAAGTGCATGTACTTATCAACTTGATAGTATAAGTCCTCCAAGTCGATGGTTGGATATTTCTTAAGTCCCTATAAAATTCTTTCTTTATATTGATTCCTGAAATAACAACTACATGGACAATTCATTCATCTGGTTGACGTATAACCATGGTTATTGTGTTGACTGCGCTAGATAGCTCTATAGGGTTTCTCGATCCATTTGCTTGATATTTTCCAAGCATATCTCATTTTTAGGCTAAATGACATAAACTCTAAAATGATTCGTGAACTTTTCCTTCGATACAGCCCAAGTGCTAATGGATTTGTGTTCCAAATAACTAAACCACATAGCCGCTAAGTCTGGTAAGAATAAAGGAAAGCAACGATGCATTACTTCTTTCATGGCTCCAATTGCTTTCATATGCTGAATGTAATGCCTCAAATAGGCTGTAGAATCAGTTTTTCCTATGTATGGTTCCATAACCGACATCTTAAACTTAAGGGGTTAATTGCATATCAAATGTTTGGAGTGAACAGACTCTAGTTCATCTCATCAACATCTGGTATCCTATTTTATTTGCCCAATAGCCTACATATTATCACTGTGATTTTCTCTTCCACCATTGGAGCGCTTCCTTGGGTTTCTTGGAGGACTACACCGTACCCACGCACAATGGATCAACCACTTGTGGACTAATCGGTTTGAACTTAGGCAGTCCCATTTCAATAGCCAAGTGTGTGGTTTTAGAATCATCATTGACTTATGGAAGGGACATCCTCCCTCAATTCAACATGGGTCGTACCGTACAATCTAGTATCAATCAATTCGGTACCAAGCCAAATAGGTTTAACCCCGACCTAGCTCAGTTGTATAGAATTCTGCATATTCATGGCTTCTTCCTAACTTACTTGATCCTTAGTATACATTTCTGAAGTATTATCAACAAATTTATGATTTGGTCTCTTTAGACATACATTAGTGTTACCTGCTCCATGTGTCTAATGAATACGTCCATTTTCTTTCCCTTCTTAGCCAAGAAAAGCTTCCATTATTTCCATCATTGTTTGTACCTCCATCTTGATAAGGGAGTTGACTGGTTGACTTGGACTAGATGTTGCTTCCTGACTGTCCCATGGGTCGACTGCTCTACATCCAACAATGCCCTCTTCTACCATTGTTCTCTTGCTAATGGCTTAAAATCTGAATTGAGCTCTCGAGGAAAGCACCCAAATATTGGCATTAAAAATGACCAAATCCCAAGAGAGAGATTTGATAGAGACTAGGATCCTGAGTGTGATCCTAATGCTACTTTTTAGGAGCTGGGATCCCTGATCATCAATTATGTTAAATTCTTACTCTAATTCACCCTGATCATCAATTATGTTAAATTCTTACTCTAATTCAAACTTCGAATCATAGATGAATATACTAAAAGCAAGAAGTGAAATGCTAAAAAAGTAAAGATGCATAGAATTTCTATAGTTATTAAACAATATGTTATCTATGTCCACTTTGTATCTTTTATTATGATTCTCCTATTTACGGTTGCAACTACACTTACTAGATCTCTCTGGACTAGTTACAATAGTCATGAGTTGCTAGTTCTATGTTACATTGATGTCGTAGATCTTGAACTTGGTCCACGATAACCCAATGTTGGATGACGACTGGATGGTCAAAGGTGATTGAATAAGCTTGATTCGATTCCTTGCTATTTAAAAGTGCTCTGAAGCTTCTCCCTATGATTTTATGGGGATTAGTGCTCTAGGATTCCGTCCTCAAAATGATGATGCTATAGGATATTTATAGGTATATTCCAGAGTCAACGAGGCTCTAACGCTATTGCATAGAGGTGTGAATTCACATTGGTATGGATCTTGAAGCCGAAGAAGAAGGCCAAGTCCATCTGGGTGTGCTTATATGCAAGCAAAATTCTGGTTGATACCAACCAGAACAATACTATATGGTTTACATTTGGCCTAACCATATAACCATTTTCACAATTTGATACATGATTGTGTTCATGGTCCAGTAGGCCACTTACCAGACTATTTTTACAATTTCTTAAGCTACCTGTTCGACCATTTTTGTTGTCCAACTCTGGGATCTTCAGTTTTTTCTTTGAGCATTTGTTGTCATGTACTACATTTTGTCCTCCATACACAACTCTTGGGCGCATTGTTTTGCTAGGTTTTGAGTTAATTTTTGAATAGGAGAAGAAGGTTGAACCATTATTATAGAAATCGTAACTTCTTTATTTTAATTCGCAATGGAATGAAACTTGGATCAGTAGCTTTATATAATCGAGCAGAATGCTCCATTGCCTTTGGATGATCCATTTAGGTAGAGTAGATAGTAGCTCTCATAGGTCGATCCCAAATCGGTTAAATAGTAGACCGATTTTAAGATGGCCGAATCTTTCAATTTGTAGCTTGGATTGAGATACGGTTTCAACTAAGATGCATCTCCCGACCTTAAGCATATTTTCCAACTGATCTGGGTCTGTTCTGAGACTATGCCAAATTTTCGTCTAACCTTAAGCATATACGAGGATGCCATGAGATCTTCTATTTTTACTTAGTTGCATTAACCTACAAAAGATTCTAGTCGAGTCATTTTATGATTGTTCCAAACAACCACAAGTATGTATCTTAGTTGGAACCCTTAATGATCAAAAGTAAAGCACTATCCATTGTATGGAGAGCGTTACATGTACTAGTCTCAATAGACATGTTGATATCCATTTTGGTACATCTTGACTATGAACATTTAAGAAGTAAGTAATTAGATATTGATCAAATACACATCATTAAGAAAGCATTTGTAACTACAATCGACAAAATACTTCTCTTAAAGATTTTCTACATATATATGTCTAAGTTTTTAATATCATTACATATATCTCTATATAACAATGCATATAAACGAAAATAAAACCAAAAGCATACTTTGTTTCGAACAAGATTCTCTATAAGAGTAAAGTTACATAATTAAATTACACAGTTACCCCTAGGGTACACCTTTAACTCAATCAAATAGGATGTCAGTATAGTTTTAGTGTTATGCTTTATGTTGCTCATGCATTGCTGCTTTTATGTTTTCATATTTTATTTTTACATTGGAATTTCGAAGGCAAACTCTTAAAAAGGGGGACGGAGAAGAATGTAATGATCCACGCTTTTACATGTTGGTCGGTAAATAAAATATGATTTACATAACCAAACAATTTTAAAATTAGGATCCCGACTTAATCATAATAGAAAATTCTACTAAGAAAGAATGTAGGCATAAGTCATAAGCTAATAACAAATATAGAGAAGTTTTACATAGCTATGATTCCATAAACTCACTTATCAAAGGTGCAAAATCAGTAGGAGTTGGTTTGGTAACAAAACTGCTTTAAAAATTTAGGAAATAGTGTAATTTAACATTTTTGAACTTCAAAAAAAAAAAGCATACATTTTTTGGACTGAAACTTTGTAGAGGTCATAATTTTTGGTAAGAGCAATATTATAACTTGATTCTTTTTCCAGATGAGAGATTTAGCACGCCACACATAAGACTACAGATATTGAAACTCAAAAATACGGATATAAACATCGATATTTAAAACAAAAGGTATCTCATAAGACCATGCAATACATAAACACGGAACAGGTAATTGACTTATGATAATCAAAACATTTGCTATGCAAAATTAGGGGTATTATCATTAATGAAATTCTTTGAAAATCCTTTCAAAGAACATGGTAATTATAGGTATAATTGTTACATTTGTTAAATTCGATAGCATAATAGGTTTACAACTAAAACTTAAAGGCTTGTATTGGTGAATGGATTCCATACAATAATAAGTTAAGGAAGGGACTACCTTTCGATGATACCTCTCTAGAAAAATGCACTGAGGCACCAATAGATGGTCCACTACCAATACAGAATCTACCTACCTTTACCGTAGATAGTACAGACACCACCCTAGCCGTTACCGACCTTTGCCGGGGTCCCCAAGCATACGCAACATACCTGACATATAGAGGATAATCTAGAAGGGTGGTGACGATATCCTAATGGATGAGACCCACAAAGACCTGCCGCATCTACCCTGTTTTTGTCATTCCCAGGTGTAAGGCTTATGGTCACATTCACCTCGCATAGAATCATCAAATCCTACTTAGAATGTCACATTGCCATTTCCATCATACAATATAGATTTCCACAAATGTATAAATTCTGAGATCATACGTCTCAAAGAAAGGTGTTAAGTGTAAGAGAGGTTAACTCCTACACCACCAAATAGATGTACGTTTGTAAAGATCAATGTACGTGTATTTTAAAAATACAACGTCAGACATTCGTCAATACAAGTTGTCCAGGAACAGGACAAACCAAAGACATTCTCCTACTGCATCCTCTTTTAGGAATCACCCCTAAGATTAGTTTTCCTTGCATGAAGATTTTAAAAATTAAGTACTATTGCCATCATATGTATATAATTTGGAAATCGAGGGGATAGTGGCAAGTTGCCTTTCATTATGAAGATCTCGGTATTCAAAATCTTGGCCCTTATCATATTTCAATTTCCAATGTACATTGGTTTGAACTGGTTTTCGGATAGAAATTACCCAAATCTGATCTCGGTCTCTCCAAACCAATTATCGATAAAACATAATTTATAGATATATCATTTCTTTTCTAGTATATGTGAGATTATTAAACCTCTCTTTAACCTCGGAAAACAACAAATCATTTGTCATAAATCATGTTGAAAAACATTATTGAGTAGAAAGGATTCACGGAAATTGTACTAAATTTCTATATTCAACTATTACTAATCATCAAACAACTGTGAGATCACCTTTTTAATTCACACGAATAGGACAAGTTCCCTCCTTGGAATTTAACATTAAGTATAAGAAGATTATTTCTATACAACCCAAGTTAAGGAATTACTTATGGAAAGTACATCATTTATACTTGTCTCATTTCTGACATTTTGACCTTATCTATTCCTCTCCCAAGAAGAGGCCAATGAGCCAGGACAATGGTTGCTCCTAAATATCTCCTTAGTTTAAGCACCATATATCCGGATCTCACGAATAAAAGAATCAGGTCTACTCATCCACTTTTAGAGCCAAGATTTAATCATTTATTTATAACAGCTTTTCTTTTAATCATTTATTTAAACTCTTTAAAAAATAATATATATTCCATATTACCTTTAAACCTCTTATTTATTTATTTGAAAATGTTTACAAAATATTCTTGAAAGAATAGTTAAGTTAAAATTGTAATTTGTATAAGTTATTAAAATTGCTATGAAAAGTGTTGCAAATAGTGTTTTCGAAACTTATTTAATAAAACAATTTTTATTTCATTTGGAAGTTCATTTTTATAATTCAAATCCATTTTAAAACTTTTTAGTATATTTATAGAATTTATTGCATATTTTTTAAGATTTAAAAATATCATTTCAAGGAAATTTCCTTTTTGGTCCGAACTACCAAACCGCGACTATTTTAAAAACTTGTTTTTTTTCATGTTTCAAAATCTATTAAATGAAATGTTGATCTTTTTCTTTATTGAAATCTATGATTATAAGAGTTCAAAAAATTCTTGTTCCAAAGAATTTTGACTCTGGTTCCATTGCATAAATAGATTTAAAGTATTACGGCACGAAATATCGACTTGCCGCTACGCAACGCGCCTATTTTTGACTCCAATTTCAATACTTTTCAAAACTACACCAAACTGAGTTTTTGGTGATTATAAACCATTTATAAGCTAATTTAAATAGGTTTAATCATCTTGTAGCACTTTTATAATTCATTTCGGAAAGTGATTTCTGTTGTATACTTACGACGTGTATTAAATGTGAATTGTTTACACATCCAAACAACCATATTTTTTCACAACCAAAACATGATGATCAAAACATAACAACCAATCATTCTAAATATATCATATCACCATCCACATCATAATATAAATAGAGCTTTCTCACATTTATATGACATGTTTAAATATATATTACTTTTTTCTTCTTTAGCAACCATCAAGCATCATTAATTAACCAATCAAACATCTTATCCACTTTTAAAACTCATGTTAACTTATTTAGAACCATTTGATAATAAATCTATCAATTAAAAAGTATATTTTTAATTGATTTCTCACCATAATATCCACTCCTCCTCGATGCTTCCTAAAATCATCTCGGTGGCATTTGGCTCAACAAATTTCACTCTGGAGCTCAACGTATCCTTCTCTATGCCTCCAATAGTTTTGGGCTTGACCGTAAAAATGGTGGAGCTCAACCTTGAAGAGATATTAGGTGGTGGTCGTGGGTACTAGATGCGGTAGGGAGTAATATTACTTTGGTTTGAAAGTGGATCGACATTGATTTCATATGTATAGGATTTGTCTTTATTTTTGACTTTATTTTTCTTCATGAATTTCCTAAGATGAAGAGGTCATTAGAGACCATTAGGAAGATTGAGAAAAGGAAGAAGAAGATGAAGAAATATGTGAATGAAAGGAAGAATGGATGCTTTTTTATAGGCAAAGGTTTGGAAAAATATCATCATACTTTCCATTAGCTTTCACATCACCATTTCACCTCAACAATGGCATGCCTACACCTACACCATCACCATTACATATGCAACCCACTCCCCTTCTCATTCTCCTCCATGCACACAAGGTGAAGTGATGTTTTGAGTTGATTTTTGTAAGAAAATATCTAGATTTTTATTCACTAATATCATGATAGTTATACCATTCACCATTAGTAATATATGAAAGCAAATGTAGTTCTTATGTGTTCATATGTGTGCATGGATGTATATATGTGTATATGTGTGCATGTATGTCACATATAACATATAACGTTGCATAACTTCTCTACGCTGAACCGTTACGAATTCTGATTTTGATTTCCGATCATATTTTCACTTCTTAATTAATATACATATATTTGTAAACAAAGTTTAAAAACAATATTTCTATCATCATATAATAATTAATAAGGCTTCATTTGATATTTAAAATAATTATTAAATAATTTATACTTCATTTAAATTTAAAAGTTAATTATTCCAAAATAGTATATCGTTAATAATGACGTAAAGGCATTTTAGTTTCATAAATAAAATAAATAATTTTATTACATATTCCCACTCATATAGATAAATGATTATATCTATCCAGCCCCGTGCAAGATGTTAGTGGGTCTAAGAGTTGTTTATCGATAAATCGATTTTTGGTCATTTGATCGATATTTTCCAAAGTGTGTATTTTTGTAAATATTTATTCAAAATAAGATTACCGATATTATTTATTGTTCAAAACAAAAAAATTTACTTTTGAATATTTTTAAATTTAAACATTATTTTCCCAAATGATAAATGCGTGGGTCGTTTCAGATTTCCCTTCTTGAAAGAATTTTATCCTCGAAATTACAACGCAAAACCTAAAGGCGTTCGTCCAAAATATTTATTTTTTAAAACTTACACTTGTAATGAAAATAGATTATACGTACGCGATAGTTGTTTCGATCTTCTTTTCGAATATACAATTTTACGTCTGAACTAGTATTGATCTTTTGATTCTCTAGTGCAGAACTTTGATCGGGCTCATAAGCTTTTATTTTCCTTGCATAGCTCTCAACTATGATAGAAAATGCAAGTATATGAATACAAATCCTTATCAATGTTTGCCATCGAGCATCGAGTGATAAATTCTTTTTGGATATCAAAGTCTTATATCCAAATCTTAGGTTAAGTTATATTGAGACATAATTAATGGATAATGCGTTTATGATTTATCTTTTCCAAAATATTTAGTAAAATTTTTAAACATTTCATAACATACCTTTTTATCTTACAAAGAAAATTCTCCATTTAAATTTGGTTTCCTTTATCAAGAATTCTTATTAATTTTCTTGAGTGATTTTTGTAATTGCAAATGAATGAAGTCAAAACGAAAGCTCATAGTTATATTATACCACTTTACATCTTACATTATCATTCCTACCACAATTGGATCATTCTTAGGTTATCCCAATCTTACTCGAGTACATAATAGAAGTACATAATACAAATACAAATACATGACTAACCACAACACAACCTTATCACAAGCCATATGTATAGGCTACTACTTAATGCTTAATAGCGGATAGATATTCACAAATCTTCAATCACAATCTCAATCATCACTCAGAATCCGTTGCCGATGGTGCACTCCAATATCCAAACTTCAATGAAACTTCCCCAACATTCTCATCCTCTCTTTCTTATTCGTCATCGGCTTCATTTCGTCTTTATTTTGTTGTATCTCATCCTCCACATATGGTAGCCAAGGCTGATTCCATGGAACATGTCCAAGTCCGACTGGTAATCCCTATAACATTCCCCCTTCCTCTAATTCCTTCAATCCTTGCACTCTCATCTCCCCGGGATTCTCAAATTCCTCTACAGCTTCTTCCTCAGCTTCCTCTTCATTATCTTCAATATCATCCCAATGGATATATGAATTTTGATGACTCCTCATGCCAAATAACATGACCCCATCCATCTCCCATATGATATTGTTGTACCCACTACCGTGGTTCGATTCATCTGATATTACATCATTCGGATTCTCCTCTGAATCTGACTCTTCCTTCCTATTCTTAATCCTCTCAATACCATTATTAAAGATCTTATAGTCAAACTGTGAAACTCTAATCACAAAATATTTATTCTTGATTTAACTAATTTGTTTTTAAAACAATTATCCAATTTATGGCTTTAATATCATAACTAACTATATTTTCCAAAATATATTCTTTATATTTAAAATATGACCTTAGGTAAAATTATTTCATTTGCCATATTTTGAAAACAAATCATTTTTATATATCATTAACAAATGTGCGCTCTTATATAATGCACTTCAACTCATTTAAGGCGCTACTAACCCTATCTCTAATGAGTTGCTCATCCTAGAGTATTACTAACCCTATATCTGATGAGATGTTATCCATATTAGGCTCAGTGTTCGCTCAACCTAAGTTTTGATACCAAATGTGATGACCCGCCCTTTCACCCCCTAAAAATCGACACTAATACATCCTCGGTATTCACATACCGCAAGACCAAGTGCCGGAAATCAAATAGTAAAAGATAAAAAGAAAGTAAAGACATAATAGAATCTTACGCTAATGGAATAACATATATTATTTCAATATATATGATCTTTACAGTGGAAATTTTAAATACATTTATCAGAGTCTACCTTATAAATCAGCCTGGATAGTTATAAATCTGTGTCCTTGTAAATGCCGAATACAATGGAAAACAAATGCAGCAGAAATGGAAATGAAGAATTATCTACAGGACATCTTTAGCTCCAAAATTGAAGCTTTATCACAATGCTCCAAGTTATACCTAACTACTTGACCTCCCGAAAAATAAAGCACCCAGAGTTTAAGGGAGAAAAAAATAAACTCCGAGTCAGTCATGGGACTGATGTGAGAAACTCAACAATACAGATATTGAGAAACAAGGTATCTCATAAGACCACATCGCACATAAACATGTAACAGGTTTTTACCTTATGATGACCAAAACATATGCTACGCAAAATTAGGGATATTATCTTTGGTGATATTCTTTGAAAATCTTTTCAAATAACATATTAATCATAGTTAGAGCTGTTACATTTGTTAAATTCGATAGCATAATAGGTTTACAACTAAAACTATAATGGCTCGAATGAGAGAATGGATTTCATATAATAACAAGGTGAGAGACTACCTTCCAACGGTACATCTCTAGAAAATTGCACTGAGGCACCTACAGATGGTCCTCTACTAACACGGAACCGACCTATCTTTAACATAAATAGTACCGAATATAACATCACCTCGGTCGTTACCGACCTTTATTGGGATCCCAATGCATACACAACAAACCAAACATATAGAGGGTGATCTAGAAAGGTGGTGTCATATTCTAATGGGTGCGACCCACATTGCCCTACAGCATCTATCCAGTCTTTGTCATTCCAAGGTAGGAGGCTTAAGGTCACGTTTACCATGTGTAGAATCATCTAATTCTACTTAGAATGCCACATTGCCATTTCCATCACACACTATTGATTTCCAAAAATGTACAACCTTTGAGCTCGCACGTCTCAGGGAAGGGTGTTCTATTTTGACATACTTTAAATTGATTTAAGGATTTTCTATTTTTATATACTTTAAATAAATAAATTTAATTTATTATATCACTATATAACAAAGCATATGATAGAAATTAAATAACTTTATTATGAACAAGATTGGTTATAAAGTTAAATATATGCTAAAGCTAAATAATTACCCCTAAGGCATACCCCTAACTCTTTCAACCTCCCACTTGCACTTGTTGTCAATTATGGAATCTTATTCCTTTGATTTCAAACAGTTTTCTTCAAACATTTGAGTTACTCCCTTAGTGAGCGCATATGTTATATTGTCTTAATTATCTGATCTATTAACCAAATCTCTTCGGCATTAATAAACTTACTTTATCTTGTGGAACTTTTCAGAGTATGTTTCTCAACTTCTAATGAGCTCAAGGTTCTTTTGTGATATGTATTATGACATTATTATCGTATAACAACGTCATTGAATTTTTAACATTTGGAATCACCCTAGCTTAGTTATTAATGAATTATATATATATATATATATATATATATATTTGAATAATATGTATTATATATATATATATATATATTTGAATAATATGTGTTATATATATACACTGCTTTTGCAATAGTGATATTCAAAGCGATGTACTTAGTTTTTTTTTATTAAATCAACCCCAAACTTGATGTTGGAACATTTCAAACTTAAATCTCCTTATCTAAGGTTTGAATAAAAATATAGGGTTGACATTTTATACTCAAAACCGTTTATAAAGTTTGAGCCCCGATACTCCTTAATAAGGAGTTCATTGTTTCTATAAATAGTTCCTTAATTTTTCATAAATACTTAAGAATGCCCTTAACTACTTTTAGTGATCGTAACTCAGATTTGATAATTGCTACGATATTTGTTACATAAGAAAATTGCTATGTAGTATAAAACAAAGCGTATACGGTAATTATTACTATCGATGCATTAGGAACTCGTCTCATATGCTCCATGTAAAACATTTTAATATGGTATATGTGTATATTGTTTGCGACAATCTCAACATTCTTTTATACTATTATAAAAGATGTCATTTTCAAATGCAATGTCGAGTATTAAACAACCAAATTAAAATGATTTTAAAAAGGATACATTATTAACAATCATAAGTTTGTCATTGACTTATAGTTTTAGAAATATTTTTGTACCTTCGATGTTCTTTTTTATAGACACACGCTTCCTCTGAATTTTGACTAAAAGTCAAACTATTTGATATTTCTACCAAAATACATGTTCAGCTGTAATGCTTGATGAACTACATTTTCGTATCACTTCTCGAATGCCACAAACACAGTATTGCTCGCACTGACTTTGAGATACTTTGGTTGTTTTATGCAAATAGTCTTTTCTAAATCATTATTTAGAATTTTCTGTTTCAACATGTATACCAAAATTCAAATTCATGTTGGTAAAAAATTTTGCAACTAACATACAAATTAAATTAAGAATGTTGATGAACAATCTATTACACTAATTTCAATAATAAAAATTTACAACATTATTCTTATCAACATAAATTCCAACTACATTAGCCTTCTTATCGAAGACACATTTGCAGTCGATGAATCATATCCCTTTAAGTACAATTGCCAAAATTATATTTTGGCACTATGCCTGGAATCCATTTTGGATATGCGCATCATGCCATATTGTAAAGTCAACACTTCTATTGGCTTATTGACAGTTAAGAAAATTTATTTTCTTGACATTGATAAAAAATTCATGATTTCTCTATAATGTGCAAGTATTCTTATTAGATATTCTAATGTACCGTGTCCATTTAGATTTAATTAATTCCATTTCATCCTTTGTAATCAGTTTTATATTTTGACCGTATCCAAATCCAATTTTGCACCAATAATTTCTAAAAGAAATTACTTCGTCATGAAATTGGCATTTCATGAAACAACAATTGTTTCTTGGTGCAATGGAATAGGTGCTCATAAATATTTTATGGATTACCTTTATATGTGTATAAAACCAATTTTGGTTTTGGGTTTATAAAAATTTTATGTTCAAAACATTAACTGGTCGATCAATATTGATTGGTTCCAAACTCCTTTTGGTTGATCAACATAATATTCCTTACAAATAAGTATTACGTGCAGTTCATCAACTCACATAGCCTATTAACACCTTAACCCATGATATGTAGGGAGACATTATAAACTCTTATCTAGTATATTCTCATAAATTATGCTTTAGATGAAATTAAATTTTCAATTTTATGTACATACTCTTAAGTTCACGACCTTGTAGAAAGAAGTTGACTGAACTTCACTCATTATCGATTGTACTATGTTCAACAAAGTTTGATCATTTCTTATCGATACACCATTATGTATCATAAGGAGGAGTGGCTTTTGAGATTGAATCATTCGTTTTAGGCATATTTGGAACCCTTTCACAACACGTTCACTTATTAGATAAAATTGAATCCTTTTGTTTCCATACATATTATGTTTTCTATTTCCATTTCATGTTCAATGAACTTACTAGAAATATAGTACTTGTATCAAATGCACATGTATTAATTCTATGATAATTCATTCATGAATTTAATGAAATAAGCGAATCCATTTTTTGTATCATTTTACTTTGAACTACATAGTTACATACATACACACACACATACATATGTATTATACATACACACACACACACATACATACATATATATACATATACATATATGCATATCAATCTGATTAGCTTACCGACACTTTTTCCGCTCCCACTGAATGTGTATTATTCCCTTAATTGTTTGAGATATAACTCATTAGTACCTTATGATTCATAATGACATGATTAAAGAATTATTTTTCAACATTATGGCTTAGTCCATAATCCTAAAGTAATAGTAAAAATTTCAGATAAATCTGTATTCTCTACTGTATGATTTTGTTGTACCTTCATTATAGTTTTATCATATAATGAATATTCATATTGAAATAAAAATATGTCTACTTTCATTCAATACTAAAAGTAGTTATTATTTTATAAATATTATTTGGCATGTTAATGTAAACAACTTTAGTAACTTTATCCATCGACTAAGAAGTGCTATATGGCATGCTTTCACTATTTCCACCATTACTATAATAGCTTAAGAAATATGAAGCTCTATTTAATGATTTATTACAAAAATTTAATTCATGCGCTGTAATTAGTTTAAAGTCGAAAGTTTCAGATCAAATTTCTTGCACCGAAGAAATAACATTCATATAAAGCAATTTTCTATATGAAAGTACATTTTAAATATAAATCGCATTTCTTATTCCATATTAAGTGCCTTTTAATATTTCAAATAATTCATGTTTCCAATATCTCTTTATGAAGCAAAGGTGACCATTCGCTCTCTTTATCCTGATAGAGTTAAGAGTATGCCTTAGTGGCAACTCTGTAATTTATTGTAAATTATTAACTTTGTAATAATAGCTCATTCGAAATAAAAGGGGTATTCTTCTTATCATATACTTAATATAATGTGTCATATTAATTAATTAATTTAATTTAAATATATTTAATATAAAATCCTCAAATGATGCGTTTTAAGATGGTAATTATAATGTGATATAGTCCTAAGCGATTTTTAGCAATTTAATAAATGCATCATTTTAAATATTCCTAGTCAAGATCTATCGAGAATGATTATATATATAGACACATATCTGTTGAGATTAGAGTACGTAATGATCTTCAAATGTTGGACAGTGTATTACTCATGGCTATTTGGGGGCACCATCGGGTTACGTATTGATATTTACTGGATAACCATGGAATGACCCACTCGACATTTTTTTATTAGTTAATTTGACTAAGGTCAAACAGAAAATATCGATATGACAATATTACATAGTTCTCTTGACTTAAGAATATTGTCGGACTTAAATGTGGAAATTCGCTTTGATTATAGTTAAATCGTGGCATGACATCCATTGAACAACTATAGTTGGGTCAAGTGGAAACATTGAAAGTAAAACACCATTCAGTGGAGAATACGTCTCCTTGATTATATAAGGTCGGTATCACGGTCAACTGAAGTTAACGCAAAGTCAAAGTCAATTGAACGAAGGACTTTGTGTTTGAACTATAAATTGAATAAGGATGATATTGGAATTTTGACCACTACTAAATTCTTTAAGTCCTAATATGATATAGTTTTGGTAAAGAGAATTGATGTAAATAATTGTCGCTACCGGGTACTGCTTAAAATAAGTAAAATTGGATTTTACCTAGATTATATAAGCCATAAATTTGGCCATAATGTTACACCATTAGCAAAGATGAGATGTGAACATTTATATTTGAATTGTTTGATATTAATCATTGACTAAACTTACACCTAAGAGTCATGCAATCGAAATGTTGAATATGCTGACTATCTGTAACGAATCGACTTTTCGACCTTTGAATGTCGATAATAACACATCCATGTTATTTCTGTGTCGAGCATCCAAGTGCCAGAAAGACAAAAATTTAGGGTGAAGTAAAATAGAAAAGAACAAGGAAGAAGGAACATAATATCAGAATCTCACAGCATAAAGATAACATATAATATCAAAGAAAAGGTACAAAGGGTTACTCCAATACAAAAATTTTGGAATTACAATACCTAAGCACTATCATCAGCCTAGACATTTATAATAACATGTCCTCACAAATGCTGATATGTACACTATAGTAATGCATTGGAAATAAGAACACTATGGTAGGTGAAACATCCAGCTCATCCTCTCGAGCTTCAAAGAACATCAACGAAAACCTACCTTTCTCAAACTACACGAAAGACCATGCGAAGAACTTAGGGGAAAAAACTAAGCATCAGACATAAATCTTATATGAGAAACTCAAAAAATATGTGTACAGCATATAACAATACTTTTGAGACTGCATGGAATGCCATAACGGTTACCCCCTGAAAAGAACCACGGTCTAAAAGGTACATAAGGTGATATAGTAGATAATGTATAGGGTGTAGAATATAAATATTATAACATAGCTAGAATGGTTGCATTGGTTACATTCAATAGCACATTAGGGTACAATCAAATCAATAAGGGTCGTTCATATATTGGATTTTCCGCGGAGATCTCTTCGGAGAAGCCGAATCCGAACTTCATGCGCAAGGATCAAAAACCACCTTCGAAGCATCGTATATCTCTAAATAAAATTATACCACAAGGTAAGCACAAAGGCCTAGCCTGCACATCAATATGAACCACATGGTTCCAAATATCATCAATCCCAGTACCAACATCGATAAGCATAATCTAGATACAGAGTTGACAATACCCTATCGTTGGACTGCAAAACCCTGGATTATGCATCCTACTCTATCTTTAGCCATTTCCGATGTCAAGGTCATGTTCGGCATCTTTCACATGAGTCTTCGTCACTCGAATAGAACACGAATCATCAATTAGATTCCCACATCTCAAACAAATCTCAAAACCACACACTGATTCCCATATGTCAATAGATCTTGGAATCACATACGGATTCCCACATCCTGAATAGATCACGAACAACTACATGCGTTCAAACATTTTAAACAGATCTCGAATCTCTATATAGACTTCAGCATCTCAAACAGATCCACTTCCAAGAGATAGAACAATTTCTCAGCCTTGAAGTGGTTTTCGATAAGTGAAACACTTACCGATCCCGGTCTCTCTAAGACTGAATCGAAGAATTTGGTCATTCAATGATAATGATAGTGACCATATATGGAAACCAAGTCTCGTTTACTTATCATATTTCCGATATTTTCATTTTACACCATCCCTCATCAAGAGTGAAGCCAATAGGTTAGAGCTTTATTGCTCTGTCCTTACATGAACATCGGTCTTAATTTCCACAAATAGACAAGCCTACTTCATCAACTTTTTGTGCTAAGTATATGAATAAATATTTTCCATAAACGAGGAAACAAATAAAGCACGATCAAGTCACACAAAGCACGATCACGTCTCAAAAGTGACTTCTAATCCCCTTTTTATTTAATTGATTTTTTGTTAATTAAAACCTCTTTTATTAGTAAATATTCTTTTATCTGATAAAACATCATTTACGAATTTCTACTATTCGTCTATACTTTTTTAATACTTCAAAAAGTCTTCATTTACTTATCTCAAATGGTATAAGTATATTAACAAATCATTAATAAGATTCCTTACTTACAAATTCCTTCAAAATATCCATTTGAAGTATCTAAATACTTTCATAAATCCATTCAAAAGGTATAAGACTAATGTTTCATAAAATTGTCCCTACAAATCCAAAAACCGTTTCACTTATGCTTATCTTTAAAATATTCTTTTAAAGATCTATTTACATTCATAAGTATAATAAAAAGGGATTAAAGACGAAAGTTATTAACACGTTGTCACAAGAAACCCAAAACTATTTCATATTTGCATTATCTTTGAAACATTCTTTTTAAAAATCTAAGTTTAATAATAAGTTAAGTTCAATAGTCGACTAATCGATTATCTAGTCAGTTGAATTGCTTATACAATTCAACGTTTGTATACTTAACTCTTTTTCGACATTCCGGACTTAACTATCTTCGTTGAAGAGGGAAGCCCAGTAGGTTAGAGCTTTATTGCTCTATCCCTACTCGACATAATCTTTAACTATCAGAAATAGGTAGGCCAACTTTGTTGGCTTTTAATATTAAGTGTAGTATTAATGATTTCCATAATAAGTAACAAACAACCTTGTTAACCCATTTCCAACATTTCACACTTAACCATTCCTCTATTAAGAGGGAAACTGGTAGGTTAGAGCTATATTATTCCATCCGTACTCGATATTAGTCTTTAACTCTTAGAAATAGATAAGCTTACTTCGTCGACTTTTAGTGTTAAGCAATGTTAATAACCTTTTTAGGCATGTAAGTAAACAACAAGATTAACACTTTTACGACATTTCAACTCATATTGTTCCTCGTTCAAGAATGAAGCCAGGTAGGTTTAGGCACTGGTTGCTTCAAGCCTTGCCTAGGCACCTTATTCTTGAATTTCACAAACACACAAGTTTACTCGTTGGTTTTTAGTGGTAAGCCTAGTCAGTCACCTTTGTCAAAACTTATATATATAAAATAATACTTTAGAAATACATGTAAATAGGTTTTAAATATCTACGTAAAATATCATTTGAAAATAACTAATTTTAGAAGTTCGATTAAAAACATGTTTCGCATTTTGTAGCACTTTACTTTCAAAATTCATAAATAATCATTAAAACTATATTTAAACTTCTATTCTTTTTTTCATACTCAAATACATTTTATAAGAACTTCCATAAAAAGGTTTTATATGGAAAAGAAATCAGAAACCATTTAAATCATGAAAAACTAGCCAAAACGTTGTATTTTAAACACTTAAAACAATAAGCAACTTACTATATAAATGCTTTTAAAGTCCTTGTTGAAACAACATTGCAAAGCGCAATCTTTTCAACTAGTTTTAACCACTTAAACAAATGATTTAAGACTTAAAAGTTTTATGGTAAGTACTACCATTGGAGTAAAAAACCATGGAAAAACATCTTTAAGAATATCTTTCCATTTATTTATAAAAATTCTCGAAAACAAAGGATTCTGAAGTGCGCTTATAATGACTATTTTTGCTTCAAACACTTTCAGACTTACTTAAATTTAACATACAAGTTAAATAACCATTTAAACATCAAGTCAAGGCCACATCACATGTTTAAGAGGATAATAGAAGTGATGTTTGTAGGATCGATTTCACCCTAAAGGGGGGTGAATAGGGTGATACTATTAATTATAAAAATTATTGCGAAAGTTTATAAAATAATTTCAACACAGATCACAGCAGAATAATAGCAGCATAGATAATAGCAGAATAAAAATGCAGAAATAGAACAACACAAAATTTACTCAGCTTCGGCAAAACCCTACCTACAACTCAGCCACTAAGTTGTGAGTTCACGAACTACACCACCGTAGTTCGACCCCTAGTCACACGACTGGGTTATACAATAGTTTGAAATGAAAATTAAAAATAATTTAAACAATAAAAACACAAAGCCCTTAAATATAAATAAAAGCCCAGAATAAAGAAAAGGAAACTGGCCCAAATTTAAAAGGAAACCCCCTTTTTCTTTCTATGTTACATTGGCTCGCTTTCTTCTTTGTTTGTGAAAATGGCTCCTTCAATATTCGTTCATTCCTCTCTGAGGAAATTAGGGCTCGTGAAAAAATTCAAGGCGCCGACTTTGTTGATCGTTCAGGTGGATGTTGCCGTGATTACTTTGACGATCGATTATTTCTTCGTTGCTTTGCACACGGATCCCCCAATTTTTGATCGAGTTCGAATAAGTGGTATGTGATTTATTCTCTTTGCTTTACTGGTTGATATGCTTGAACTTGATGCTTTTACGACCGATGATTGGGTTTTATAGGATTCAAATTCCTATACTTTAATTCATATAAATTCATTTGAATTCGTCAAATATTTTGTTTCAGCCGTTAGATGTTGCTTGGATGTTGATGATGATTTCTGACTTCTTCAATTTTGTGTGTGTATATATATATATATATTAAACAACACATATGTATATGAAGGGGCAAACATGTCTATTGGAATGTAAATCCCAACACTTATATACGAGCATGTTAAATCATATACACTGTGTATGTTACGCGTACACGTACACACATATATGTATGTAATATGCATGTTCATATCATATAGCATAAATATAGTATTAAAATAAAACTTTATTTAAAATAAATGAAATAATGATTTTATTTAAAATTAGTTTAGATCAGATCCAAATAAACTTAGACTTCATAGGCACAATAAGATCCATAAAAAATTTGCTCATCTGCGTGCTGGTCCAGATCCGACAGTGGTATAAAAGCCTAATAGCATATGCGATCTAAATTAGCAGTATTATGGCAAACTTGTTAAAGCCTACTCAAGTAGTGAGGTGTCTAAAAAAGTAGCGTCTAAGGTTGGATTTGGATAATTAAGTATTATATCTTACATGGTTGTTGGTCTGGCCCGAAAGGATAAGGTACGCCCAAAGGTATCCCCAATATAAAGGTCCAAATTGATTTGAGTCTTGGGCTAATTTTCAAAAGCAATTTTGAAATAAAAATAAAATTTTAAATTAAAAAGGCTAGATTTAAAATAAATAAAAATAATTTTTATATTTAAAAGGTTAAATTTTAAATAAGTAATGATTTTATAAATGTTATAATATAATTTTCAAAATTATTTAAAGAAAAATAACTATTTTCAAAAATGATTAATAATTATTTATATTAAATGAATAATAGAAAAATATATTTAACTAACTAAATTAAATTACATATATATCGATATATGTAACATTGTCTTAAAATGTTGTAATATATATAATTTTCAAAATAAACTATAACTAAATTAATACATGTTAATTAAATAATATCAATTAAATGTTAATTAATATATAATACAATACATATATAAGATATATGTGTATAATTATAAATGTTATAATGCACATATTCAATTTAAAATGAATAAAACAAAATTAATTAAATGTTTATTAATTAATTAATTATTAAGTAAGACTTAACTAATAAAGTTAATATAAAATTATACGCAAGATTACTGTATAAGATAATTAAACTACAAAATGTTATACAAGAATTAAACTTATGTAGTATAAATGTATGGTAAAAGGTGGAATCGTAAGAAACTCTAATTAGATCCAAGGAGTCAAAATATAGGTATAGTAAGTATACCATGATTTCAGATGTGTCCGAAAATTGAATCACGAGGTTATTTCATAAGAAATATATTGTTCAATAAGTCGATGTCGCTCAATTAAATATATTAAAGATTATGAGTCTTTAGTATAAATTTGTCCTCTACTATTTATATATTAATAGATTACGTGCATACTCCTTAGTTGTTGAGCTTTCCTCAAGTTAGGGATGTTATATATAGCATTATTAATAGATTATGACAACTCAATGTTCTACTTCAAATTTACTAAGTTTGAGGAGAGGCAGTGTGTTCTAGAATCTGAGCCATCATTCATTGACTGCAACCCCTTTATTATAACTACTTGGAGTGCGCCTATCGATAATGCTAAGAGCAAGTTTTATCCATTCTTGTTTGGGGTCATTTCTCCCACATCCTTTCTGTTTTGCAACCATGATTGGGTTAGACTAGCTGACTAGCCTAGTGGGCAAAACTTAAGTATTTTGATGTGAATAGGGTAGCTAGGAAAAAGCTAGTTTATGCTATGGCCCTGATTGAAATTACCCTAGATAAACCTCTGCCTTCCAAGCTTAGGGTTGCCTTGCTTCGAGTCATGTGGGAACTGATGATGTTCACTATAGTTGGAAGCCTGGTATTTGTATGAGATGTCGCTCCTTTAGTCATATGACTGGCTCTTATAAGCATGGTAACCCTTCTATTTCTTCACCAGCATTAAATCCGCCTCCTTCGTTTTCTGCTAAGGTCCCTCTTCCTCGTCTTCCGACTAAAAAATGGGCCTCGAAGCCTAAAACTATTTCTATAGTTGTTCCAGTTGTCCCTGAGAGCTCCTCTATTATAACTCCTTTGGAGGTCAGTCCTCCAACACTTTCTCTGCCGCGTGTCACTTCCGTTGAGTCAACCTTGGGTCGACTAGTTGTGGTTCCACCTTCCCATCTTGATTTTTATTGGAATTCATCTGAAAAAGTTTGGGTCCATGAGATTACTGAAATGAGATATGAACCCTCTAGTGGTAGTTTTTACAAATATATGGGATTGGACGATGAGGAGAGACAGCCTTTTCTCCCAAGTGGAAAATGATGCACTATGCCTTTGTGTTCAGGAGATATAGGTTTAATATGTGCACACCTATTTTTCACTTAAAAAGCTTAATTCCCTCTTACCAGGGTAAGCCTAGTCTAGCACTATGTTTACACCAACATTAAGACAACTAATGGAAAACTATCAAGGTTAAAAAGAATCTTACATTAGTTTGATTTATTGATCTTAAAATCTTTGCACTTTTTTCTCATCGACTGTTATTTACAAGTAGCAAGCTGTAAATATAACAGAAGGGTTTGCCTTGCTAAAACTATACTCTGAAGCATTTCCTAATTTTCATGACTAGTGGAAAATGTAATCTACAATTATGTGTGCAGAAATTAAAAACACTAAATTATATATCATGCAGAATTGTATATCCTTACATGCCACATGATGGTCAAAAGCTTCATTCTCTAAATATGAAATTAACTGTATTAGCCCATTGAATGCTTTGAAAGCATATATTTTGCTGTTAACGTACCTCTGCAAATACTAGCATAGTGCAACGAAAGGCCAGCATGCCCAAGTCTTTGGCAAGTGTAACTCTTCAATGAGCAACAATGTAAGGCACGGTAGCTGAGTTGCCATTGGCTGTACAATTGGTGCACCTAACTGGAGAAAAGCTTCCTTCATCGTATCCAAGAGCAGCCACTACTCTTGGTTTCATTAAATGTCATCCAGTTTTTTACTCTATCATCAAACATATTGAAACAGAAATCCGCGTAGTCCCTCACTACTCTTTTACATTTGTGCAGTACAAGTTGCATTTTTACTGAAAATCGCTGCAATGATAAATAATGAATGATAAATGCACAAATTACTTTATTATTAAGACGAATTGCAATTTCATTAAAACTTAACATCAAATAGATGCAGGTAAGATAAGTGAAAAGTTGTAAATCATTTCCAATAATAATATTCAGGTTTTGATTGATTTATAGGATAATAATTCTACATCCTACTACATTATCATAAATAATAAAACCATAGATACTGCTGTCACTGCATTTATAGAAGAAATTCTTTTCTCTCATTGTTCCAATGGATCCTCCTAACAAAAAAATTGAATACAAAATACATATTTCTCCTTTTATTATTCGCAGAGGAAGGAAACTACCATACTTAATTACAGATTATCATACACGAATATATTCCAGATTTATTCATCAAAAAATAATGCAAGGCAATTCCATTGAATCATTAGTTCATAAATTCATATATGATCCAGACAAATTATTTCTATGGTGATACTTGTTTTTTCTTCAATGATATTTTTATGGTGATACTTGTTTTTTCTTTAATGAAACTACTGAAGCAATCCACCATTTACTAGATTGCAAAAATTACCCTGATTCTTAATCCAATTAACATGGCCAAGTCACTTTAGAGTTAGACCATACTCGTGCCTAGCATTAGCATTTCATTTAGAAATACGTAACCAGAAAACCGAGAAGAATAAAATCAGAACTCGGTAAAAAGTTTGTCACTAATCTCGTTACCCCACAGTAAATTACTATTAGGATAAAAGGTTATAGATGAATTTTCAAGGAACATTTGATATAGCCATCAGGTGTTATTTGAAATCTTAGACTTATTGTTCAATGTTCATTTTTAGTAGACTTACCATATTTTCTAATATTCGCAATGCATTTTGTGGACGGTTTTGACTGTTTCTGATAAATTTTGCTTTCTATATAGTATAATTATATCAATACAACCAATATTTGCAGCTTTGACAAGTTCATACCATATTTTTATAAATTTAAATGCACAAAATTATAACTTATGCCTTCAAGAAGACTACCTTATGCCTTCAAGAAGATTCAAACAAAATTTTAGCATTTGTTAACAAACATATTAGACAGCACACATAAAAAGTACTGAATATTCAAACATTAGAAAGTCCAAAATTTCAGCCCTTATTCAAAAAATATCGAAAGAATTCCAAACCTGAATCCTAGGGTGGAGCAGTGAGCCTTAACCTAAAAATGGAAACAAAAAAAGCTTTGAATCTCCACTGGCAATCAATATCGAAGAAAGATTTAAAATCTTGGAGATCCAACCACCTCTCTCACGGTCTCACCCGCCACCTGCCCGCCTCCTCTCACGCCATGTAACCCCGTTGGTGGGCTATCGTGCGGCTTGGTTGAGGTTCTCGCAGAAATTCTCCTAGTAAACTTTCCATCGATTCCTCCTTCATTCGCCAATGAAATTAACTAGAGATAATAGAGAGATGCGGAGGGATAAAATTAGGGGCGAAGATGAAAACCCTATATTTGGTTTTGTTGTAGAATATAAGAGGGATAAAATTGTGATATGGGAGAAGATATTGCGTTTGAGGATTGGAGAAAGTTCTTGGGGGAGGGAAGAAGGAGATTAATTTAAGGAAGAGGGAAATTTGAAATAATTTAAAGAAGAGCAGCCGTGAAAATTAACGAGGGTTCCGCTTTCTCAAAGCATTACGTAACAGATCCAATCCTAAATAAAACAAAACTAAAATAAGCAACAACACTGTGCAATAAAGTGTTATTTATTGACATGATAAAAAAACTACTTTTCTTGTAATGACAATAGAAATATAAAACATACTTGTCAATAATTTTTTTGCATGTCGATCCATGAAAGCTACTAATTATACAATTATTAAATACGTTCATAACTTGATCACTTATGTGTTTACTTGTCCAAGAATGTGTATTGTCTTTAATGGGTTTCGAACTCTAAAAGCAATATAAGGATATTGTGGGTTGTAGAATTATGAATCTTAAGGATAATTTAACACTAGACGAGGGGGAATGGTGCTTTCTAACTTATGTAAATCTTTTTAATTTTTTTGGATTGATATTAAATCATAGATTAACAATATAGAATTATACTGATAACCAATCATAGATGAAATCATATGTAAAAATAAAAGCAGCAAAGTAAAGTAAAGTGTTAGAGGGATGACACTAGAGATTTTATACTGGTTTGAATTTCTCCTACATCTAGTCCCATACAATTGCTTGTATAGATTTCTTTCCAAATGTCAATCTTTAAACGGGCAGAAGGTAAACCCAAATACAATCTTAATTTTGAGGCTAAGAGATTCATCCTCCAGAATTTTCGAGCTTAGGGTAGACTCGCTTGATTTGATTGGGCTACAAGCACACCCACTTGATTTGAATCGGGATACATGCACACTCACTTGATTTGAACGGTCTATGAGCACACATATGCAAATACAAATAGAATTGATAGATTTTCCAAAGACAAATTCTTGTACTTTGGAAACAATGGATCCTATAGAATCTTGGATAGCACTTTGGTTTTTGAATTGAGAGAAAGTTACTTCCAAAAACAGTAAGAAAGTAGTATTGACTAAATACAATGAAATATGAATTGATTCTACATAATTTGAAGAGAATAAAGTATATTTTTCAAGAGAATTTTTAAAAGAGTAAGAAGAGGGAAGAAAATAAGTAATTAGTTATGTAAAAATTCGTTTGCACTCCCCTCTTATATTGCAAATGAATAGATATGTCTGTTCGTAAAGAGTTACGACGAATAGACACTTCCTTTCAAAATTAAAAAAAAAAAACCAATTAGCGGCATGTAAGTCGACATACCCTATAGCTATATGTCGACATATCGTAGCTAAAAATTAAAACTATTTTTCTTTCAAACTGTTTTAAAAATCCTATACTTTGTAAAATAATTTGATACTTTGTAAAATAGTTCGAACATAGTTTATAAACATTTTGAACTTTGAAATGGTTTTATAAAATATTTAAAACATATTGTGTAATTTATTTTGGTTAAAAATATAAAAGATTAAAAAATTGTAGATAGAGATCAAAGATTGCAATCAAGAACTTTAACAGTATATGACATGACTCTATACGTTAAATTATAATCTTGAGATCTTCGTATCTTGGTCTTTGAACTCATGAGTCTTCATGTCTATTTCTTGATTCTTCATACTATACAGTCTTCGATTCAACAACTATGTAATATTTTTCACTATATGCTATATATCTTAGCAAAACATTAGTATCTATATTTTATATGTTTGTATATGGTTAATCTCACGAAAACCATTAACTGAGGTATTAACAATCTCACCATTTTTGACGATGACAGCGAATAGATATTTAAGTGTATAAAATCTGATATAACTCCTCTTTAATATATGCATGCGTATATTTTATTTTATTTTCCCATTTTCCATCAACAAAAATGGATGAAAAATAAAACTCCCCCTAAATGAAATACGTGTTAAACTTGTAGAGTCAAAATCAATAGTTTATAATATGATATTATATGTTGATTAATATGTGGAAATTTCATAAATAAGATGGGATAAACTTTATTTATTCAAATCAAATTATGTAAATCAAACTATCAATCCAAACACACATATTTAAACAAGTCAAACCAAATCAAAACCATACTTGATTATAATCCACGCTAAATCAAAATGGATTATTTGCATATCAACTAAAATATATATATATATATATATTTCATATACACACTAACGAATTAAAGTCAGACATTTCTGGGGACTTCAACCCAACCTTCGGATTCAAAGATCGAATTTGCTTTGATGGCATTCCAATCTTCATTGTCTTTCAAGCATTTTGGGTTGTTGATCATCTTTGATCGAGGAAGAGATTAACAATCAAAGAGCATCAAAGTGCTTCTCTTGCTCTTTTATCATTTGCATTTGGCTTAATTCCAAATGCCCTCGGTTTCATAGAATAAAAGAGAGAATATCTTCGAATGATTTGAGAGTTTCTTTAAGATTTTCATTACGTTTTTGGTGTGGAGAATATATTTTTACTAAAAAGTGATTGAGACCGAAAAGGAAATACAGAATGAAAAGATGAGTGAATTTTTCAGGAAGATATAGGTTTTATATAGGAATGAAAAGTCGTTTGGAAAGTTTGAATAGATGGCAGTTATGAGACTTTTAAATTTCAAATTTTTGCCAAATGGATAGGATATATCGACATATGTCATATATCTGTGTCGACTTGTATGCCTGAATTTACAATATTTAATTTTTGATATAGTTTTTGTTTTTACTTAATGTTATTATATTTTTATAATTTCTAGAGACTAATAGAAATATACGTAACAATAAGAAATAGATTTCATCATTAAGAATAGTGAAATACATGGATTTCTAAAAAAAATACATGAAATAAAACTAGATAAACATAGGAAAAGAGTACAAAGGTAGAATATCTAAATTAAAAAGATGATAATGAAGATGAAGAGTTCCCACCAAGCTTCTTAATGATTTTCCCAAAGTAATTGTATACATTGTTGGAGAGAGAAGTGAGCTTTTTACTAAAGGAACATTTAAGCCTCTTTTGGTTTTTGAGCAGTTTCTCTTGGTTCTTTAGAATCCCTTCATTGGAAGAGTGAGAAGGTTTGTCAAAGCTTACTAGGGAAATATCCATTTCCTCCTCTTCCTCTTCTTGATTACCCTCTTCTTCAATTTCCATTTCGTCCTCATCTTCTTATTGAATTTCTTGAACCTCTTCCCATGTCAGTGTTTCTTCTTTTTCAATAACGGTTTCATAGAGTTTGAAATAAGGAGGAATATGCATGAGGGAGATGATGGTCTTGTCAAAAAAATTCAAGGTAAAGTGGGTTCACCTCTTAAATCAACACCAAAATATTCAAACATTCTAGTAAGATATACACCATAGCAAAATGTATTCTTATATCTAGAAATATTCTTTTCAACAAATCATCTAAAATGACTTGTGCCCAATTGATGTCATAATTCTCATAGGTGACAAAAGGAGCTTTAAATACTTTTTGAGTCAGGTTACTGTAATTTCTGTCCTTAGAGTAATGCTTTGTTGTAAAATGAGACTCATAAGTCTCGATTTTGGTCTAAGATTTTTATGTTTAAAATCAAATTCTTCATCACTTCCAAAAATATCATGAAAAACTTCACAATTTTTGAAACGACCCGCAAATCCGTACCCCCTGAGTCGACACTATTCTTCAACATATCAACTCGAAGAGAACAGAAATACGAACCATTGGGGTTAAAGAAGAAAGAGGTAGAAGAAGAAAATAGAAACAACAATAGAATCTTACCATCGCAGCGGAATAAAATATAATAGATAATAACAGATCTTTACATAAAATAAAACTATATCTGTTTTATACATACATCATCAGAATACATCATCAGAGTTCAACAACATCAATAACATACAACTGGACGGTCATATAAACTTGCCCTCAAAACTGAATACACAGTGGAATAATAATCAAGTACGGAAGTACGTATCACCATCCAGCTCGTCTCCTAAGCTCCACAGCATATTTCCTGTAATTTATAATACTCGGTCTAACCCGAGCATTATAGTGAATAACACCCGAGTTAGTTTGGAATAGCAGCGTGAGAAAATCACACCCAATTTGATTATTAAAGTTTCAAAATTCTTTTGAGAACAAAAGCATCTCGCAAGACCACATCACAAATAAGCATGTCGGGTTTTTACCTTACGATAGCCAAAACATTTATTACAAAATCCTCTGATATTATAATAGTGTCTATAGATAGTAAAAAAGAATCTAGCTGAAATGCTTGCATCTCGCGTTTAAACCTTGCAGGCGCGTAGGGAGATTGGATTTCCAACTAATGACTAGGCACTGGGGTACCACCTGTCACGGTACCTGGTCTTGAGCATCATAACGAGGATCACTCCCGACCCTCTGCAACACAAGACCGTGACTACCCCTTACTGGATAATCCCGAGCAAGATCACCCCACGGTTGGGATCAGCAACCGCACCACTAAGCCGAAATAAAAAGGGACATCTAGACAGGGATGGCCTCACCCTAGTGGGCGCTACCCACCTAGCCTTGCTGCATAACCCCTGGTTTTCAGTCATTCCAGGTTGATGAGGCTCGAGGCTAAGCATTACCTTTCTAGAACATGTCACTTAGAATGCTCATCGTCCACCTGACAATGTTCTGAAAGCTTTCATCCATACAAGTCCGTTCTGGGTTCGAACGGAACCGAAGGCACTACTCCTACTACATCCATTTTGGAATCATCCTCAGGATTAGTAGCGACTAGTCCTTGCACTTCACTGCTCCATCTTCGCATCCAAACTCATCTTCCTCATGAAAACATACAAAACGGATCGAAGTGGTTTTTGAGAAATAAATCCCGATCCCGGTCTCCTCGAACGATCAGCGCATTGGCAGTATTGATTATCGGTTATTTAACTATAAATTAACATTCACAAACATACATCAACACAAATCATTTCTCTAAATTATTTATTATTCTCAAAATATCTTTGTAAGATATATTTCCACTTTTCAATCCCTTTTAAAAATAGTTTCAAACCATTTTCTCTCACGGAGTAGATTTCACCAAAAATTTCGATTCCCACTGAAATCACCAAGTACAAACATCTTAGATTTTAAAATAATTTACAACACTTTATTACAAAACATACTTTACATTTAAATTTAGGAAAAACTACTTTAATACTTTATTAAAAATATATACTTTAAGACTATTTAAAATAAAACTACTTTGTACAATATAAAACTGAATTTCTAACTTTTAAAACATAATACCAAACTACCTTTAAAAATTACTCCTAAAATAAATTTGAAAATACTTACTTTAAAATTTAGCATTTAAAAATAATAATTTTCTAAAACATACTTTTTTAAAACAACATTAATGCCTTTAACTTATATTTAAAAATTTACTTTGAAAATGTACTTGGCTATCCAGGGAAATATACTTCTCTTCACATCCTTTGAAAATAAATCACTATTTATTTTTAAACAAATTTTCCCATTCCTTTAATAAATTCCCATCGTGAATTTATTCTTCAAATATCCACTGATATATTACTTCACATTTATAAACCCAGTTTATAAATTTCAAGTCTCACTTCTCTTTTAAAAATCCTGATTTTACACACATAAATCAATACCCAAATTGACTTCCAATTTACTTTGCTTTTGAATAAATTTCCTTACTTACTCCATTTATTCCAAAATCCATTAACTTCAGATTTATTTCTTCATTATGATTTAAAAATCATTTAACTGAAAATACCAATTTCATATTTCCCAAATTTCTTCTTATCCTTTCAAATAAATTCAAACCTTGAATTTCAAAATAAATTCTTTATTTCTTGAAATAATATCACTTGAGATTAAAAGAAAATTACTTGTTCCCGTTTATTCAAAATCTCATTTTCCATATTTGGAATTATTTATTTGGATTTTAAAATCACTTTTATTCTTATCCAGTTCATTTTTAAATTTATTCAAATTCTCTATGATTATTTTACTTAAAAATTTACTCTTTTATTTTCTTTTCAAAAATCCAATTCTATATCTTATGATAACTCAGTGTACCGAAATATATTCAAGCAAATCATAACATCCAATATTCCAATCATCTATACAATTTATCACAGAATATCAAATATTCATAACATAGAATATTAAACAATTCTAAATGATTTTGAGGAATCCAGTTGGATCCCTCCAACCTGTTTCCCTGCATCCACAGATGTTAGCACAATACCAGTTCCACTTCGAGGTGGAATATCGCGGTATATGGTTTTTAAATATAATATCATCCGCTATTAAGCAGCACATAGGTTCTCATCCGCTATATAATGCGGCAAATCAATCATTCTAATATATACTACATACTACTATAATATATCACATTCAATCAAATATTTAAATTAAACCATTTAAATTTAAATAGCAACCAGATGAGTGAGATTAACTCACCTTTGCTTTAATTTGAAATCTGCTTCAATATTGCCTTGGTTTCTCGACTTTTGTCCTTGTATAAACAATTATTCGATTTTATTAATATTCGAACAAATCGAACAATTAATTGCCATGTAATTAATTTAACTAAAAACTAGTTTTAAACTAATTTTCCTTTTGATAAATTATTATTTAAACATCTTTAATTGACTAATTATTTAATTTAACAAATTCCCTTTTTATAATTTTTTAGTAACTAAAATAAATTAAATAAGTTCATTAAACAAATTAATATCCATCATGTATTATTTTTAAAATTAGACCAGTAAATGAAAATAGGTATATTTATATATGTTTATTTTATTTTTCTTCCTTGAAACTACTTATACAAGAAATAATCTATATATATATATATATATTAAATTCTTATAAGATAAATTTCCTTTCCAAACCTTTATATATTTATTGGAAAAAAAGAGCTACTTTAATTTTCTTTTCTGTTTTCACACACATATTTATATATATCTATATAAATTGTAAATGGCCAACCTATATATTTCTCACTATAAAGATTTCCCTCAAAACAGCTTATAGTAGAAGTGTGTGTGTGTGTGTGTGTGTGTGTATTAATACATATCTAATAGATTTAATAAAATAAAAGAAATTGCCTTAATACCTCGCTGCCGTAGACCCGAGACCAACATCGCCGAACTCCTCCTACGACCTTCGACCGCTGCTCGCGTCCTACTCGAACTGCCACTGCCACCTTCCAATCGAGCAAGCTGAGTTCCCAACCTCCAATTGTCGTATGCGAACCCCGAGTCTCCATCCCAATCTTCGCTTGTCAACCCATGGTCGCGAACCCTAGTTTGTGTTCCCACCTGTCGACAATCGCGAGCAACGCGACTGCCCCTCCTCTCGATGGCAACCCTTGGCTGCCCTAACTTTCGATCGATCAAGTAGACATCACGATTTACTCGCATGTTCGAGCACGTGAATCTCCTCTCTTTTTTTTATTGATTCGATTTCGAAACCGAGAGAGAGACTCGACTTCGATTTACATTGGAAAAGAAAGCAGCCATTATTTTCATTTTCTTTCACCAATGAATGAAGAAGAAAAAAGATGCATGGTTTTTTTTTTAAAAAAGAAAAAAGAAAAAGGAGACAAGAACGACGTTGGCATGAGGGTTGATGGCTACATTGCCTTGGAAGGAGAGGAAATGTTTTGATGTGGATATAATTTCAGCTAATGACATACAAAGATGAAAAGAAGGGATAAGGCTGATATGAAATTTTCTTTGATTGGCCAATATTATATACTATTTTAAATTTTAAATTCATATTGTCTCGAAAAAACAACTTAAAATTTTGACATCCTATCGAGGAATGCTGCTAGGTGTTCATAATGTTATACCCCTATTACGAACACAATTGGAAGTGTTTCGGAGCCAAATTCAGTCATACGTGGAAGATAGCTTTTTGAATCGAGTTTAAATATTAAATTATCATTTTTAATTTCAACATATTTCTCACCCATATGGACAAACCGTATCTCCAAACGGTACAAAAATTGAAATCCGATAATAACTAACTATATTGGATTCGATGGAACTGGTTTCGTCGAATTCTGAGACTGTGCCTCGGAAGGCTATTTTTAAATATCGATTTAAACGATAAAATTTCAAAACTGAACAAATATGTGTTAAATTCAATTTTAAAAATTTTATTATCCTCAGCACTATCAATATAAATTTTACAAGCCTTCAAATTATTTGTAACAAACTTAAAACTCCATATTCAACATTTTACCCAACTTCAAATTATTTAATTTAATAATTAAATTACCCAATAAATGGTGATATTTTAATTCAAGTTAAAAATTAACTTTTAAATATTTAAAATCAATTAAATATCCTTATTTCAAACATCTAAAAATTTCAGGTCGTCACATTCCTCCCCCTTAAAAGAATTTCGTCCCCGAAATTATTAGTTAAGAAGAATGGTCCAATGCTTGTCCTCTAGTTTCCCTAAAACCAATAATTCAACATCCCACCAACTATCTTGTTATAAAGGACCCATTATCATTCTTACTAACTTCCCAAACTCTCCCATTATTTCAAACAATACTATTTGCTCAATCATTCAAATTTCAATTTAAAACCAAATTTTGAATTATCAAAATTTTCTCAAAAATTTTCTAACTCTCTTAAATTTTGAAAAAAATTTCCAACGTCTTCTTTGCGCGGCTAGCTCGAAACAACTACAAAATGCTTCTACGAGCTCCCAAATTCCAAAAGAAAACAAAAGGCCAAGTGGCTAGATCAAAACCCAATCAAATTCATTCAGAAATTTAAACATATACCTTTTTGTCGAGCAATTCAAATTTATCTTTAGAAATCAAAAAAAAAATTCCTTTTCCTTTATAATATTGTATATCCTACATAGCAATAATATCCAATCAAAACATTCAAAATCATTTTATCGGCTTCCTTACAAAATTTCAATACCTATTCATTCAAGCCCGTATGATGTACTTATCATTCGTACGCATTTTCGAATCTGATCGCTTACTCGATCACACAATTTCATTTCCGAACTGGTATCGTCCCCCCGATTTCCTAGTGCGGACTCAGATCTGGTTTCTTGATCTGAAACCGTCATTCGCCTTGCATAGTCATAACTATGATTGAGAATTTCTAGAATCAATCAAAATCCATATTCAGGGTTCGGCGTTGAAAATCGAGTGAAAAATCCTAACTCGGATTGATATAACTATCTCGAAATTCTATGCTCGAATCTGGATCAAATTGCTATGCGAATAAAATAATATACGTACATCCTACGTATTTATCTCAATTGATTATCAACTAAATCAACTTCTTTTTATTCACATCCATTTTGATTTTTGTTCACTTATCAACACTTATCAATTCACACATTTTTTAATAAATCTTCACTCAAATGTCTATTCAATATATTTTCCCGACACCCATATTACTTAAGAATTTTACCATTTCTTTTCAATTTCAATATAAGTATTTTATGCGCTTCTTATATTTATTTTCACTTCACCACTTTAGTTTAAATCTAGTTATATTCAAACTGGTTCTCTCATTTCCATATGAATTCAACTTATCTTCAACTCAGAATATGGAATTTTATCTTTCATTTATAACTGATTCATATCATTATTTTAAATTAGTTTTATCCATTAATTTATTTCAATTTCCAATTTGAAATCATTTTGACGCTAACAAATATTTTTCCCAAAAAAATTCTAACTCCCAAAAAATTTCGAAATTTTTTGGCACCTCCTTTGTATGGAGGAGATTTTGCAATTTGACAAGGCATATAAATATATATACATCGGTCCACACGGTCGAAAAAACAAAAACAGTTCATATTTCCTATTTTTATTGCATAGGCGTACATTTATTTAGCATTTTTAAGCAAGCGGCTTATTATTTTAGCAATTAACGTGTCCAAATCCAGCCAACGGCTTCCCGATACCTATACTTAATTTAAACATGTAAGTGCCAAAATCAAGTAATTTAACAAGATTTAACATATTGATTAGCAAACATACAAGTTTCTATAAGCAATGCAGGTTGAACAATATTTATAAGCCACTTATAGGGATCCGACATTAATTTTAATTATTTACACCCAATTCATATACAACTTCATTCAATTTAAATGATTTGTAACTCAATTGCTTACATTTAATTCATTTTTAACCCAAACAACTCACATTTATTTCAATTGATTCCAAAAATCAATTTTATTCACCTTTATTAATTCATAGAATTTTATTTAATCTCATTTTCGTCAAACGACAATTATTTCTATGCAAATTCGGCGATATTTATGTGAATAAACAATTGCTTAAGCTTATGATCATATTAAATTGATTCCAATACAATTTATATTAAATTTTATTCCATTCTAATATATTTACAAACCATTCACTTGCATTTCATTCATTCCTGCGTTGATTTCATTTAAATCTATTCTCAGTTTGTTAAAATAATATTCAAGTTTAGATTTCTATTTTATTTCCAAAATACAAAACAATTTTATATTGGCTTACTATTTTACTTCACCATTTTTTTTATAAGTCCCACACTTATATTTTTCATACTTCTTCCCGTTTTAAGCTTGACTATATTCACATTTCATTTTTACTCAAGATTATACATTTATTTACCATTTTACAAGTTAATTTCATTCCAGGAAATTTTCAAACTTCATAAATTTCCAAATCTTTTATAATCCACAAACATTTTTAGTTAAACCTCTAGAGCTTAGCCATTACTTAGACACTCAAAACATCTTAAACCAATTCCAGAGCCTTCAATAATTACTTAAGTATTACAAAATCATTAGAAACCAATTATATCCAAAATTCTTTTGTAAATTCAATTACCTCTTTGAATTTCAAATCCAAACCCAGATTTTGCAAACAATTCCAATTTAAAACAATTTGGTACCAATCTCTCTCTTGGAAACCCGAAAATGAACAGCGACGTCGCGATCATCATCGAAATTATTTCCCAACGACCGAAAAGAGTTCAATGCTTTTATCACTTTAAAATCTCTTCAAATATTCCAAACACTCCAGAGTTCAAGTCCAATTCAAAAAAATTCCCAAAATTCCAAATTCGAAATCCACCCAAAACATTACTCTGGAACTTTCATCACAATTTATTTCCATCTCTGGAATTCTATTTCAAATTATAAATCATATTTACAATTCACATTTCAAATTTCGTTCTATAAATGAATTTCTTTCCTTAACCTTTGGTTATTTTTAATTTCAAGTTAAATTTCCACACAACAATGATAATAATTATCATTCCTAACATCCAAGCAACCAATAATTTTAAAAACTTTTCTTTTATATCCGAAAATAATTTGGGGTAAAATTATTTCATTTACCCTATTTTAAAACTATGTTGCGTCGGTTTATCTCAATCAAGAGTTTAGAAACCCCTATCGATAAAATGGCGTTCCACATATCGACCAAAATCCATAAACACTCAACCGATAAGTCAACATAATATAAAAAATATTATATTCACTAACAAATATGTGCTCATATCTATTAATACTCTCAAACTCATTCTAGAGTACCACAGACTCTATTTGAGTAATTCCCACCAGGGCCAAGGCCGTCGCTTAACCTTCAGCTCTGATACCAAGTGAAACGACCCACAAATCCATACCCCTTGAGTCGACACTATTCATCTTCATATCAACTCAAAGAGAACGGAAATACAAACATTGGATTTAAAGAAGAAAGAGGTAGAAGAAAAAAATAGAAACAACAACAGAGTCATACCATCGCAGCGGAATAAAATATAATAGATAATAACAGACTTTTACACAAAAGAAAACTATATCTGTTTTAAACATACATCATCAGAATACATCATTAGAGTTCAACAACATCAATAAAATACAACTAGACAGTCATATAAACTTGTCCTCAAATCTGAATACAAAGCAGAATAATAATCAAGTACGGAAGTACGTATCGCCATTTAGCTCGTCTCCTGAGTTCCGCAACATTTTTCCTGTAATCTATAATACTCTGTCTGACCCGAGCATTATAGTGAAATAATACCCGAGTCAGTCTGGAATACCAGTGTGAGAAAATCACACCCAATTTGATTATTAAAGTTTCGAAATTCTTTTGAAAACAAAAGCATCTCGTAAGACCACGCCACAAATAAACATGTCGGGTTTTTACCTTACGATAGCCAAAATATTTATTATAAAATCCTCTGATATTATAATAGTGTCTATAGAAAGTAAAATAGAATCTAGCTAAAATGCTTGCATCTCACGTTTTAGCAATAGTTGGGAACAATCAAAACCGTACTGGCGCGTAGGGAGAATGGATTTCCAACTAATGACTAGGCACTGGGGTACCACCTGTCACGGAACCTGGTCTAGATCAGCATACCGAGGATCACTCCCGATCCCCTGCAACACAAGACCGAGACTACCCCTTACTGGACAATCCCGAGTAAGATCACCCCACGGTTGGGATCAGCAACTGCACCACTAAGACAAAATAAAAACGGACATCTAGACAGGGATGACCTCACCCTAATGGGTGCTACCCACCTAGCCCTGCTGCATAACCCCTGATTTTCAGTCATTCCCGATTGATCAGGCTCGAGGCTAAGCGTTACCTTTCTATAACATATCACTTAGAATGCTCATCGTCCACCTGACGATGTTCTGAAAGCTTTCATCCATACAAGTCTGTTCTGGGTTCGAATGGAACCAAAGGCACTACTCCTACCACATCCATTTTGGAATCATCCTCAGGATTAGTAGCGACTAGCCCTTGCACTACACTACTCCATCTTCGAATCCAAACTCGTCTTCCTCATGAAAACATACAAACCAGATCGACGTGGTTTTCAAGAAATAAATCCCGATCCCGGTCTCTTCGAAACGATCAGCGCATTGGCCAATATTGATAGTCGGTTATCTAACTATCAATTAACATTCACAAGCATCCATCAACACAAATAATTTCTCCAAATTAATTATTATTCTCAAAATATCTTCATAAGATATAGTTCTAATTTTCAATCCCTTTTGGAACCAGTTTCAAACCATTTTCTCTCACGGAGTAGATTTCCCCAAAAATTTCGATTCCTACTGAAATCACCAAGTTACAAGTATCTTAGATTTTAAAATAATTTAAAACACTTTATTATTAAAAATATTTAACATTTAAATTTAGAAAACTACTTTAATATTTTATTAAAATATATACTTTAAGAATATTTAAAATAAAATTACTTTGTACAATAAAAAACTGAATTTCTAACTTTTAAAATATAATACCAAGCTACCTTTAAATAATTACTACTATAATAAATTTGCAAAGACTTGCTTTAAAATTTAGCATTTAAAAATAATAAATTTTCTAAAACATACTTTTTTGAAACAACATTAAAGCCTTTAACTTATATTTAAAAATTTACTTTGAAACCGTACTTGGCTATCCAGGGAAATATACTTCTCTTCACATCCTTTAAAAATAAATCACAATTTATTTTTAAACAAATTTTCCCATTCCTTTAATAAATTCCCATCGTGAATTTATTCTTCAATATCCTCAGATATATTACTTCACTTTTATAAACCCAGTTTATAAATTTCATGTCTCACTTCTCTTTTAAAAATCCTGATTTTACACACTTAAATCAATCCCCAAATTGGTTTCCAATTTACTTTACTTTTGAATAAATTTCCTTACTTAATCCATTTATTCCAAAATCCATTAACTTCAGATTTATTTCTTCATTATGATTAAAAAATAATTTAACTAAAAATACTAATTTCATATTTCCCAAATTTGATCTTATCCTTTCAAATAAATTCAAACCTTGAATTTCAAAATAAATTCTTTATTTCTTGAAATAATATCACTTGAGATTAAAAATAGAATTACTTGTTCCAGTTTATTCAAAATCTCATTTTCCATACTTGGAATTATTTATTTGGATTTTAAAATCACTTTTATTCTTATCCAGATCATTCTTAAATTTCAAATTCTTTATGATTATTTTACTTAAAATTTCACTCTTTTATTTTCTTTTCAAAAATCCAATTCTATATCTTATGATAACTCAGTGTACCGAAATATATTCAAGCAAACCATAACATCTAATATTCCAATCATCAATTCAATTTATCACAGAATATCAAATATTCATAACACAGAATATTAAACAATTCTAAATAATTTTGAGGAATCCAGTTGGATCCCTCCAACCTATTTCCCTGCATCCACAGATTTTAGCACAATACCAATTCCACTTCGAGGTGGAATATCGTGGTATATGGGTTTTAAATATAATATCATCCGCTACTATGCGGCGCATCGGGTCTCATCCGCTATATAATACGGGAAATCAATCATTCAATATAAACTATATACTATTATTGTAACGCCCCACCTCTATACCCACGCTAGACAAGAACACTACGGAGTAATGCTGTCAACTAGCACGGAGAATAAGGCTGTTGAGGATCGACCATCCATGCAATGGCTTTGTGCGAGCACCGCTATGTCGGATAGTATAACGCATTTTCGGGAGGAAATCCGACACACCGATACAAACTCAAAGCTACTACACGGTGGCTGTAATAATCTTCGGAAATAAATATAGAAATAAACATAACACAAATCAGTCACAGATAATTCATATCACAAAGGCGGAAGAAGATATGAACATATAACTAACACATGAAGGGGTACATCAGAGTAGTGGTCAAAAAGATCCACAATAATACAGAAGAATAGCAACACATGCTATACAAAAGAATACAACTACGAGTCTATATCTCAAGTGTATGCAACAAAAACTGCTAATCTAAATAGTTAGCCAAAAGTCAGAGTAATGAATCCCTGAGGAGAAGTCAAGCAGAAGCACCTGTAACATCTCGGTCTGACCTGAGTATTATTTATAAGAAAATAATAAACGGATCAGTCTAGCTATAAATATCAGATAACATGATATAGAACAAGAGATATGGCATAAACATATGATAACCATACGGGCATACTACAATAAGTATATAATTGAAACTCAACATGAGATTAATCAATATAACAAAAATCTTCACAAAGATCCAAAAAGGGTATCATACCCAAAACCTGTATTCACAACAAGTCAATGACACACAAATTCACCAACGGACAAAAACTGATAAATCATATCAATGAAAATCACTAAAATTGGTGAAGCACAAATTCCATAATTCAACACACGAAATCCAGAAATCATAAAAGGGGGGAGGCCTATCACACGAACGGGAGCATAAAAACTCACCTACATATGCATCACACGAACGAGACGCTATCTCATGGTAGCTAGCCATTAATATTTTTTTTGACACACGAACGACCCGAAGACCATGGGTTGCTACCCCACCAATTTGAGTCGAAACTCCACAAAACGGGGTTTAGTCTCCCTCGCAGACAAAGAGACATCGCACATTGCTAGTCTAAATCACAAAATGATCGTCATGATTATCAAGAAGTGTCAATTACAGTAAGCGAGTAAATATATGAGCTTAGCATCATGTTCCATAACCACTAGCTTAACTTAAATATTTACAAACAAATTGTAGATTTCCACTAGAAAATTGTCACAAGAGATTCAATCGAACAAGTCCAAGAATTAACCGACGAAGTAAACGCAAGCGGTTCATACCACTTGTTTTACTAAGTCGTTTAATTAAATTTCTCATACGAGTGAGGAAAAGGTTTGTATATACTAATAGATTGGAAAATGGTTTAAGAGAACGAGTTTTGTAATAAAATAGTGTTGAAATCATTTGATGAAAGAGTTTTGATATTTACTACTAGTATTGAAACCTTTATATTTTTAAAGTGACAAATCATCGAAATGATTGTAGAAACAATCAATCACTAAAATTCATGTTCGAAGTCGTGAATAAAATCCAAAGAGATCGATACCGAATCCACCAAAATGGATATTCCAAAAATTCCCGAAGAAAAGAAGTCATCAAAGTCAATAACAAATGATAACAACAAATAGATAAATAACACGGATCGATTAAATTTGGAAACCACGCAAAATAGGCGAAATAGGCAAAACAGCAACAAATCGGTCGGCCGGCTACAGAGCTCGGTCGACCGGACCCTGTTTTGGAAAAATCCTCGGGAAGCAGGTCGGTCGACTGAGCTCTGTAGTTGGTCGACAGGACCTGAGACAGAGAAGTGTTGTGCACTTTTAGTAGCAGATCGGTCGACCGGCCTAGTGGTTCGGTCGGCCGAACCTGTATTCTTGCACTTCCTGCCATATGCCAAAAGAGGTGCAAACTCCCTCAATTTGCAAACGGTCGAGCAATGGCACTAAGGTTTACGCCGATCGACTACCCGCCATAGAAGCTCTTCGGTTCATCACCAAAACATGGTCAAAACATCAAAGCTATGATTTTTAAAGAGTTGAACCCAAAACACCAAAAATTGGAATATTCACCAAATCAATCCAAACCAAAAGCAATTGCACACGAATAAGTGTTAGGAATTCATACCTAACAATCGAAGATAAATATAGACTAAGATGTGAGATAAAAATCTCACCTTTGAACCCAAACAAATGAAGAAGCTTGAAAGCAAAGGAGAATTAACCACTCTTCAAATCCAACACAAGAAGCTTGATTCTAAGCTTTAAAAGGAGAACATTCCCAAAGTTAGGTTTAGAAATTTCTGAAATTGATAAGAGAATGAGTTGGAGAAGAAGAAGAGAAGGCTTACCAATGGGTTCTCTTGAATTTGGAGCTAGAACTTGATTTGTATATGGAAACTAGGGTTTGGAGTTTTAATTTCCCATTCCACTCACCATTGTTGCTAAAGCTTGAGTATTAGGAATTAGAAATGAAGTAATAAAGAGTTGGAGTGGAGTTGGGTTCATATGTTAGGCTAATGAGCTGAAACCCAAACCAAAGCCCTAAGTGAAAAAGTAGCAAATTTCTACTATCTCCAAACATATCAAAGTTTATACTTAAAAAGATCGCAAACGTCATTTTGAACTCAATGGGAGTGGTCTCGAGTCCTAATTTGACTGTTCGCAAAAAGTAGCTTTTTCGGACAAAATCCGACTAACGATGAAATATTTAAATAAAATATTTAAATACTCAATCGTAAAATATGCGGGTTGTTAAAGACTCCCCTCCTTAAAGAAATTGCGCCCTCGCAATATTTAAGAAGAAAATATATAGTAACAACCATGAAAGCATATTCAACACAAAAGAAATTTGAAATAAGAAATTCACCTCAAAGTGCACGGGAAAGTAAGTCCGGATGTGTTCGCTCGATGAACTCTCTAGATTTCCAAGAGCAATCCTTAGGATTTGAGGACCATTGGACTTTAACAAGGGGAACATCTTTATTTCGAAGGCGCTTGACCTCCGAAGTAATAATACGAATATGATGTTGCTCATAAGTTAAATTAGGTGAAACTTCAATTTCTTCCACAACACCGGGCTTAAGAATAGGATTGGAATCTCGAAGGCACTTCCTTAGTTGAGAAACGTGAAACACGTCATGAATAGCAGAAAACTGAGCCGGTAATAAAAGGCGATAAGCCACGGAACCAATACGTTCGGTGATAGGAAATGGCAACATATCGAGGCGCTAATTTTCCCGATCGACTGAAACGTACAACATCTTTCATAGGTGAAACACGAATGAACACAAGATCTCCCACAGAAAATTCTAATTTCCTTCTTCGGTTATCAGCATAGGATTTTTGTCTACTCTGGGCTTCTTTCATCCTACGACAAATAAGATCAATCTTTTCTGTGGAATCACGAATAAAATCTGGACCTAAAACCAGCTTCTCACCAGAATCAAGCCAACAAGAAGGAGATCGGCATGGCCTTACACAGAGTGCCTCGAAAGGTGTCATACCAATACTAGATTGGAAGCTATTATTATAGGAAAATTCAACAAGAGGAATATGATCTTCCCAGCTTCCACCGAAATCAAGCACACAAGCACGAAGAAGATCTTCAAGAGTTTGATTTACACGCTCGGTTTGTCCATCGGACTGGGGGTGATAAGCGGTGCTAAAATTAAGCTTCGTTCCTAAAGCTTTTTGAAGACTCTTCCAAAATCCACTAGTAAACAATGGATCACGATCACTAACTATAGAAGTAGGAACTCCATGTAATTTAACAATCTCTTTAACAAAGAGTTTGGCCAAAAGAGGAACGGTTCGGTTAGACCGAACGGGAATAAAATGGGTAGATTTAGTAAGTCTATCAACAATTACCCATAAGCTATCATGACCCAAATGAGAACGGGGAAGGCCATCTATAAAATCCATGGAAATCTGGTCCCACTTCCAAATTGGAATTTCTAAAGGTTGCAATAACCCACCGGGCCTTTGATGTTCGGCCTTAACGAGTTGGGAAGTCATGCAACGCTTAACGGAGTTAGCGATGTCAAGTTTCATTCCCTCCTAATAATAAAGTCGCTTCATATCCGCGTACATTTTACTACTACCGGGATGAATGGTAAATTTAGAACGATGTGGATCTTCTAAAATATCTTTACGAAGATCACTAATATTTGGCATGATAAGTCTACCAAATTTCCGAATGACGCCACGAGAATCGATATCAAAGTCTTTCAAACCTTCAATATCAATTTTATCCTTAATATTTTGGCCAAGAAGAGCCAATTCAGGATCTAGCCCTTGAGCTTCAAGAATGCGGTCTAAAAGAGAAGGATGAGCCTCAAGGGTACATAAAACAAGAGATGAACATAAATCAGAAACACGGTCTCGAATTTCGCAAGTGGATAAAATCTCGAGATCGTTCCATTCGGATATCAGCATAGAAACAACCGCTTGTTGCTTTCGACTAAGTGCATCCGCAACGCGGTTTCCCTTTCCGTGAGTATAAAGGATATCAAGATCATATGGTGCAAGAAATTCGAGCCAACGTTGTTGACGCAAATTAATTTCCTTTTGAGAAAATAAATACCTCAAAGACTTATGATCGGTATAAAGAACAAATTTCTCTCCTAAAAGATAATGATGCCAAATACGAAAGGTGAAAACAATAGCCGCGAGCTCTAAATCATGAGTGGCATATCTAGTCTCAGCAGGCTTCAATTGCCTAGAAGCATAAGCAATAACATGTTTTCCTTGCATAAGAACGACACCCAAACCAACGCGACTAGCATCGGTATAAACAACGAAATCTTGATTTCCCTCGGGAATAACAAGAATAGGAGCATCTGAAAGAAGTTCCTTTAGTTTCTGAAAAGAAGTTTCACATTTGTCCGACCAAATGTATTTAACACCTTTCTTTGTTAAGCTAGTGAGAAGCACGACAATCTTAGAAAAGTCTTTGATAAAACGGCGGTAATAACCCGCCAACCCAAGAAAACTATGAATCTCCGTCACACTCTCCGGTCTCTTCCAATCTTGAATCGCTTCAATCTTTGAAGGATCCACGGAAATTCTGGATTCGGAAATAATATGACCGAGAAACATCACACGAGATTGCCAAAAGTGGCACTTAGAAAATTTCGCCTTTAATTGATTACTCCTAAGAGTTTCCAACACAATCCCAAGATGCTTTTCATGCTCCTCCTCGATTTTTGAATACACAAGAATATCATACATAAAGACGAGGACAAACCGGTCGAGGAAGTCTTTGAAAACTCTATTCATAAGGTCAACGAAATAAGCCGGAGCATTCGTTAGACCAAATGGCATAACAAGCCATTCATAAGATCCATAACGAGTATGGAACGATGTCAAAGGAATGTTATCCTCTGCAATACGAAGTTGATGAAATCCAGTAGCTAAGTCTAATTGTGAAAAGACTCTAGCACCACTAAGTTGATCGAATAGATCATCAATCCAAGGTAAAGGATATTTATTTTTGATAGTAAGATCATTAAGCTTGCGGTAGTCAACGCAAAGCCTAAGTGTACCATCGGATTTCTTCACAAAAATAGCTGAAGCTCCCCAAGGCAAGGAACTTGAGCAAATAAATTACTTCGTTTCCAAATCGGATAATTGTATGCGCATCTCCTCATTTTCTTTATTGGACATGCGATAAGGAGGACGAGTAATAGGTTGAGCTCCAGGGATATTGATTAATTCTGAACTCAATTGCTCGCTTAGGCGGTAATCCTAAAACGGGCTCAAATATGTCGGAAAATTCACGAACAACGTGAATAAGAGCAATGACATCCTCCTCATCATCATTATCGTCATCACGAGGATTTAAAGAATATAAAGATGCTGATAAAGTGGAATCCGAATCATTGAGAATAATAGAAATCTTCTTTACAGATTGCGGGTGTCGGAGATAAATAGTCCGCTCGGGACATAGGATGTGAGCTTCATAACGGTTAATCCAGTCCATTCCCAAAATCATTCCAAAGCCTAAATAACGCATGACATGCAAGTCGGCTAGGAAGGGAAAATCACACAAAATAATCTCCACATCTTTACAAAGCAAACTAAGCGTTGCGGATCCACCAACCGGATTCGCAATTCTCAAAGAAGTCATTAAAGCAACAACATTTAAAGAAAAAGTATCAAAAAGCTCTTTTGATATAAAAGAATGGGATGCTCACGTATCAAAAAGAACTCGAATAGGTTGATCACGAAATATAATAATACCATCAAGGATAGAATGAGAAACACCTTGACCACGAGATGTGTTGCCTGGGGCTTGAGCAACATTAAGCTTTCCCTATCCGCCTCTTCAAGACGAAGAGCGATATCAACGAGTTGGTCGAAGGGAACTTCTAAGTTTAGAAGTAATGGCTTCATGAGATTTTTGTTTAAGCCATAGAAAAATCTTTGGCTCTTCTTCAATGGGGTGTTGATGTACTCAACCCCATATTTGGAAAGCGACTCGAAGGACGCAACATAATCAATCACGGAGGCTTCACCCTAAACAAGGTCTATGAAACGCCGAGCCAATGTCACTTTCTCAGCTTCCGGCACGAATTTTAATTCGAAGCGTTCCCGGAATTGCTCCCAGGTGAGATCCGCTTCATTAATCTCAGAAATAAAAAGTTCGTACCAGTCCAATGCTCTCTCTTGGAGCATACTGAAAGCCACCTGAGCACGGTGAAGATCGATGAGATTCATGCGAACGAAGATTCGATCACAGGTCCTCAACCATGCCTGGACATCGATGACATTTTCAGAACCTTTAAATAGCTTCCCACCCAGATTGGTGTAATCATTGCACAAACGTGCAAACCCAGATTTAGGGTGAGTAGGTTTCGGATTAGAACCAGCTGCTTGAGCATTCGTGACAAGGTCAAGAAGTTGTTGGGTAGTCATAAAAACTCCATCATGGGGTGGTGCACTAGATGGTCCAGCTCTGGAAAGACCTGGTCTAACCATTTCTCTTCCTTAAGAAAGAAAGAAGGAAGAAGAAGAAGGTTATTCTCAAAATGAATATCAAGCAATCTTGATAGATAAAACAAGGAATCATAAAAAAAATAGGATGAATCGGTACGAAGACTCGAATTAGATCCTAAAGCACGACTCCTAAGATAGACTTAGCACGATGATCCTTGCTAAGTTATTCTACATTGTTCCGAAGTTTGGCTTTGATACCAAGCTGTGACGCCCCACCTCTATAACCACGCTAGACAAGAACACTACGGAGTAATGCTGTCAACTAGCATGGAGAATAAGGCTGTTGAGGAGCGACCATCCATGCAATGGCTTTGTGCGAGCACCGCTATGTCGGATAGTATAACGCATTTTCGGGAGGGAATCCGACACACCGATACAAACTCAAAGCTACTACACGGTGGCTATAATAATCTTCGAAAACAAATATAGAAATAAACATAACATAAATCAGCCACAGATAATTCATATCACAAAGGCGGTAGAAGATATGAACATATAACTAACACATGAAGGTGTACATCAGAGTAGTGGTCAAAAAGATCCACAATAATACAGAAGAATAGCAGCATGTGCTATATAAAAGAATACAACTACGAGTCTATATCTCAAGTGTATGCAACAAAAACTGCTAATCTAAATAGTTAGCCAAAAGTCAGAGTAATGAATCCCTGGGGAGAAGTCAAGCAGAAGCACCTGTAACATCTCGGTCTGACCCGAGTATTATTTATAAGAAAATAATAAACGGATCAGTCTAGCTATAAATATCAAATAACATGATATGGAACAAGAGATATGGCATAAACATATGATAACCATATGGGCATACTACAATAAGTATGTAATTGAAACTCAACATGAGATTAATCAATATCACAAAAATCTTCACAAAGATCCAAAAAGGGTATCATACCCAAAACTTCTATTCACAACAAGTCAATGACACACGAATTCACCAATGCACAAAAATTGATAAATCATATCAATGAAAATCACTAAAATTGGTGAAGCACAAATTCCAGAATTCAACACACGAAATCCAGAAATCATAAAAAGGGGGAGGCCTATCACACGAACGGGAGCATGAAAAGTCACCTACATATGTATCACACGAACGAGAGGCTATCTCATGGTAGCTAGCCATTAATTTTTTTTTGACACACGAACGGCCCGAAGGCCATGGGTTGCTGCCCCACCAATTTGAGTCGAAACTCCACAAAACGGGGTTTAGTCTTCCTCGCAGACAAAGAGACATCGCACATTGCTAGTATAAATCACAAAATGATCGTCATGATCATCAGGAAGTGTCAATTACAGTAAGCTAGTAAATATATGAGCTTAGCATCATGTCCCATAACCACTAGCTTAACTTAAATATTTACGAACAAATTGTAGATTTCCACTAGAAAATTATCACAAGAGATTCAATCGAACAAGTCCAAGAATTAACCGACGAAGTAAAAGCAAGCGTTTCATACCACTTGTTTTACTAAGTCGTTTAATTAGATTTCTCATACGAGTGAGGAAAAGGTTTGTATATACTAATACATTGGAAAACGGTTTAAGAGAACGAGTTTTGTAATAAAATAGTGTTGAAATCATTTGATGAAAGAGTTTGATATTTACTATTAGTATTGAAACCTTTATATTTCAAAGTGACAAATCATCGAAATGATTGTAGAAACAATCAATCACTAAAATTCACGTTCGAAGTCGTGAAAAAAATCCAAAGAGATCGATACCGAATCTACCAAAATGGATATTCCAAAAATTCTCGAAGAAAAGAAGTCATCAAAGTCAATAAAACATGATAATAACAAATAGGGAAATAACACGGATCGATTAAATTTGGAAACCACGCAAAATAGGTGAAATCCTCGAGAAGCAGGTCGGTCGACTGAACTCTGTAGTTAGTCGACCGGACCTGAGACAGAGAAGTGCTATGCACTTTTAGTAGCAGGTCGGTCGACCGGCCCAGTGGTTCGGTCGGCCGAACCTGTATTCTTGCACTTCCTGCCCTATGTCAAAAGAGGTGCAAACTCCCTCAATTTGCAAACGGTCGAGCAACGGCACTAAGGGTTTACGCCAATCGACTACCCGGCCATAGAGGCTCTTCGGTTCATCACCAAAACATGGTCAAAACATCAAAGCTATGCTTTTTAAAGAGTTGAACCCAAAACACCAAAAATTGGAATATTCACCAAATCAATCCAAACCAAAAGCAACTGCACACGAATAAGTGTTAGGAATTCATACCTAACAATCGAAGATAAATATAGACTAAGATGTGAGATAAAAATCTCACCTTTGAACCCAAACAAATGAAGAAGAAGCTTGAAAGCAAAGGAGAATTAACCACTCTTCAAATCCAACACAAGAAGCTTGATTCTAAGCTTTAAAAGGAGAACATTTCCAAAGTTAGGTTTAGGAATTTCTGAAATTGATAAGAGAATGAGTTGGAGAAGAAGAAGAGAAGACTTACCAATGGGTTCTCTTGAATTTGGAGCTAGAACTTGATTTTAAATGGAAACTAGGGTTTGGAGTTTTAGTTTCTCATTCCACTCACCATTGTTGCTAAAGCTTGAGTATTAGGAATTAGAAATGAAGTAATGAAGAGTTGGAGTGGAGTTGGGTTCATATGTTAGGTTAATGGGCTAAAACCCAAACCAAAGCCCTAAGTGAAAAGGTAGCAACATTCTACTATCTCCAAACATATCAAAGTTTATACTCAAAAAGATCGCAAACGTCATTTAAACTCAATGGGAGTGGTCTCGAGTCCTAATTTGACTGTTCGCAAAAAGTAGCTTTTTTCGGACAAAATCCGACTAACGATGAAATATTTAAATAAAATATTTAAATACTCAATCGTAAAATAAGCGGGTTGTTACAACTATAATACATCACATTCAATCAATTCAATCAATTCAATCAAATATTTAAATTAAACCATTTAAATATTAATGGCAACCAGATGAGTGAGATTAACTCACCTTTGCTTTAATTTGAAATCTGCTTCAATATTGCCTTGATTTCCCGACTTTTGACCTTGTATAAACAATTATACGATTTTATTAATATTCGAACAAATCAAACAAATAATTGCCATTTATTTAATTTAAGTAAAAATTAGTTTTAATCTAAGTTTCCTTTGATAAATTATTATTTAAACATCTTTAATTGGGTAATTATTTAATTTAACAAATTCCTTTTTTAGAATTTTTAGTAACTAAAATAAATTAAATAAGTTCATCAAACAAATTAATCTCCATCATATATTATTTTTAGAATTAGACTAGTAAATGAAAATAGGTATATTTATATATATTTATTTTATTTTTTCTTCCTTGAAACTACTTATACCAGAAATAATCTCTATATATATATATTAAATTCTAATAAGATAAATTTCCTTTCCAAACCTATATATATTTATTGACAAAAAAAAGGGTTACTTTAATTTTCTTTTCTGTTTTCACACGCATATTTATATTTATATCTATATAAATTGTAAATGGTCTAACTATATATTTCCCACTATAAAGATTTCCCTCAAAACAGTTTATAGTTGAAGTATATATATATATATATATTAATACATATCTAAAAGATTTAATGAAATAAAAGAAACTGCACTAATACCTCGCTGCTGCAGACCCGAGACCAACAACGTCGAACTCCTCCCACGACCTTCCACCGCTGCTCGGGTCCCACTCGAACCGCACTGCCACCTTCCAATTGAGAAAACCGAGTTCCCAACCTCCAATTGTCGTATGCGAACTCCGAGTCTCCATCCCAATCTTTGCTCGTCAACCCGAGGTCGCGATTTCTTGAATAGAAATGATCGCGAACCCTAGTTTGCGTTCCCACCTTTCGACAATCACGAGCAACGCGACTGGCCCTCCTCTCGATGGCAACCCTTGGCTGCCCTGACTTTCGATCGATCAAGTTGACATCACGATTTACTCGTGTGTTCGAGCACGCGAAATCTCCTCTCTTTTTTTATTGATTCGATTTCGAAACTGAGAGAGAGAGAGACACGGCTTCGATTTAAATTAAAAAAGAAAGCAGCCATTATTTTCATTTTCTTTCACCACTGAATGAGGAAGAGAAAAGATGCTTGGTTTTAAAAAAAAGGAAAAAAGGAGACAAGAAACGACGTTGGCATGAGGGTTGATGGCTACAGTGCCTTGGAAGGAGAGGAAAAGTTTTGATGTGGATATAATTTTAGTTGATGACATACAAAGATGAAAAGAAGGGATAGGGCTAATGTGAAATTTTATGACTGGCCAATATTATATATTATTTTAAATTTTAAATTCAAATTGTCTCGAAAACGCAACTTAAAATTTCGACATCCTATCGAGGCATGCCGTTAGGTGTTCATAATGTTATACCCTGATTATGAACACAATGGAATGTGTTTTGGAGCCTAATTCAGTCATATGTGGAAGATAGCTTTTTGAATCGGGTTTAAATATTAAACTATCGATTTTAATTTCAACACGTTTCTCACCCGTATGGACAAACGTTAACTCCAAACGTTACGAAAATTGAAATCTGATAATAACTAACTATTTCAGATTCAATGGAACTAGTTTCGTCGAATTCTGAGACTATGCGTCGGAAGGCTATTTTTAAATGTTGATTTAAACGACAAAAATTCAAAAATGAACATATCAGTGTTAAATTCAATTTTAAAACTTTTACCATCCTCAACACTATCAATATAAATTTTACAAGCCTTCAAATTATTTTTAACAGACTTAAAACTCCATATTCAACATTTTACCCAACTTCAAGTTATTTAATTTAATAATTAAATTACCCAATAAATGGTGATATTTGAATTCAGATCAAAAATAAACTTTTAAATATTTAAAATCAATTAAATATCCCAATTTCGAACATCCAAAAATTATGGGCCGTCATAATTTTGTTAATCAATTTTAAAGGTGGAGAGGTCAATTCCATTAAATTAGTAACCAGGTATCTGACCCAAAATTTTACAATTTAAAACAATAGTGGTGCCTTTTACACTCTCCAAACTTGTCCCCCTTCTCCTTGAAAAAACTCTCCATTTAAAGTTGCATAAAACATTTTAACTAAACATGGATAACAAACAAAATCATTTTGAGAAAATTCGACTAAACCAAGTATTTCATTTTGTAAGTAAGATCTTGAAGGCTATAAGGAGAGAAATCGTCAAACTTTGCAAATCTTCCCGAATTTTTTTTTTCAAAAGTAGCATATCCAACATAAGTTCCTATGCTTCTTCATCACTAAAAAGAAAGCCATTGATTCACTTTGAAAGCGTTATGATTTTTGGTGGTTGGCTTGAGGCCAATTTTGAGTTTTTGAAGACACAAGAGAATGAAGAGATAATTTGAATTTTGAAATAAAGTGAGTGAATGAATGGATAAAGATAAGATGAACTAATAGATAGAGAACTGGCATTTCGGTTTTGAAAAGATGCCTTTCTGGTTATTGGATTTAATGCAAAAGAGAATAAAATTCAAATTTTTTGTTTGAAATGAAATTTCAAAGTCTTTCATCGATATACAGGCTCTGGTATGTCGGCATATGGGTTGTAAAATCCAAAATTAAAAATGGTATATAATATCATCTATATACTTGTCGACATCCAATATTATTATTAATCAATTTTTATTTCTAAAAACATGATATCAAAAATAAATGTAAAAAGTACCACTTTTTGCTACTTTCCTTTAATTACTTCTAATTAGTCTACTATTGTAGTGAAACATATGTTTGTATCCTCGGTATCCATTTCATCGTCACTTAAAGTAGTATAGGAATCGTCTAATGTTGTTGTATAAGTCATCTTTCTTTTTGTAGATGAATCAGTAATCGGCAAGATCCTAGATTTATTCTAATGCAGACAGTCTCTTTGTAAATGATCAGATTTATCACAGTTGAAACATCTAATTGTAGTTCCAGTTCCAAGAGTCTTGTTTTCAGGTCTCCGAAAGTTGTTCATCTTCTATACTTTGGTAACTTTCTGAAATCTCTAGTCATAAAAGCAATCTCCTCATCATTGTCATTGTTCGAATCGTGATCATTGGTTATTTCGTTGAATGCAATGGATTTCTTTTCTGTTTCCATACTTTCTCTTCTGCCCTACAATTATCATTAGCCTCTTCAGTTGCTAGTGTCTTTTGATCCCACTCCGAAAAAGTGAATTAAGGATTTTTCTAACTTGGTCCACTTCAGAAAAGTTTTACCCAGTGATACTAAAGAATGTACGATATCTTAAAATCTATAAAACATGTCAGAAATAGACTCATTTTGATTCATTCTAAAAAACTAAAACCGATTAGTTAGCGTAGAATGGTCTGTTTGACTTTACTAGTACCCTCATGAGTGACTTGCAATGTTGTCTAATATCTTATGCAAACTTACAAATAGAAATTCTATTAAATTCATTTTTATCTAATGAGAAAAATAAAATATTCATGACCTTAGAACTATTAAGTGCTAGTGTCTTTTGGTCAACAATCCAAGTTGAAAAGTCAGTCCAGGGTTCAGTGTACTTATTCTATGTAGTGTCCTAAATATCTAAACCATTAGACTGTAAGTAAATTTTGTCCTACATGACTAATAATTGTAATTACTGCCATTAAAAAATGGGGGTTTAGTAGTAGATTATTCTTCAACAAAAATGTTAACAAGTGTACTAACGGTGTTGCTAGATATTTACACTTTTTCAAAAATCAAATTACAAATTTTGAAAACCTAGCACTCTGATGCCAAATGCGGGTCGCAGAATTATAGATCTTAAGGCTAATTTAACACTACAGGAGGGTGAATAATTTTTCTAACTTATGTAAATCTTTTTAACATTTTCAAGGTTGATATTAAATCACATACTAACAACACAAAATTATACTAACAATCAATTACATATGCAATCATAGATAAAAATAAAAGCAGTAAAGTGAAGAGTTAAAGAGATAACACCAGGCATTTTTTACTGGTTCGGATTTTTCTTACCTCCATTCCCGTACAATTGCATATAAAGATTTCTTTTCAGAAGCCAATCTTTAACTAGGCAGAAGAAAAACCCAAATATAGTCTCGATTTTAAGGCTATGAAACAAACCCTCTTGAATTTCTGAGCTCAGGGTAGGCTAGCTTGATTTGACTGGGCTACAAGCACGCCTACTTGATTTGAATTGGGCTACAAGCACACCCACTTGATTTGAATGAGCTACAAGCACATCCAAGAAAATACAAATAGAGTTGATAGCTTTTCCAAAGATAAATTCTTGTTCTTTGGATAAAATGGATCCTATAACCTCTTGGATAACACTTTGATCTTCCAGTTAAGAGAGAGATGTTTCCAACATAGTAAGAAAGTAGTATCGAATCAATACAATGAAGTACTAATTGATTATATATAATGTTAAAGAGAATAGAGTATGCTTTTCAAGAGATTTTTCAAGAGAGTGAGAGTCGGGAAGAAAGTAGGTAATTAGTTACGTAAAATTTCTTTTGCACTCCACTTTATATAGCAAATGGACAGATGTGTTAGTGTGAAGAGTTGGGACGAATAAACACTTTCTTTCAAACTTAGAAAACCAATTGGTGGCATGTATGTCGACATACCCAATACTTATATGTCGACATATCCTACTTAAAAATGAAAACTATTTTTCTTCTAAATTGTTTTAAAAATCCTATACTTGGTAATGTGATAAATTGTAAAACAGTTTGAACATAGTTTATAAATATCTTAAACTTTGAAATACTTTTATGAAATATTTTGAAATATATTTTTGTTAAAAATATAAAAGATTAGAATATTTTACATGGAGATCAAAGATCGCTATCAAGGACTTTAACAATATATGTTATGAATTTATACAACAAATTATAATCTTGATATATTCATATCTTGGTCTTTGAACTCGTGAATCTTCATGCCTATCTCTTGATTCTTTATACTGTATAGTCTTTGATTCAACACCTATGTAATATTCTACACTATACGCTATATAACTTGACAAAACATTTGTATCTATGTTTTATATGTTTGTATACGACTGTTATCATCAAAATCAATAACTAAGATACTAACAGAAATGAATATTTGATCCATATCTAATCGCATACAAATATTATATGGTGAATGCTCGTAGCTCGTAGTTTACAAAAACCTCAATGAAATTAATTCATTCGAAATCAGCAAGTAAACCAAAATGTGCAATTAGATGTTCATTGTGATTGATTACAATAAGGATCTTATGTTAAATGTAACACTAGACTAAAAGCTGCACGATAGGTATAAGAATTCGATCATTGAAATGTTGGTTTGATCAGTTTACGTAAAGTGCAACTTATTTGATATCCTTAAAACTTGAGGATAACCAAATTTACTTTTGTAAAGAGTTCATTATGTAACATTGGAATGAGAAATATGGTTTCTACTCTAAATGTATGTTCACATAAAAATTGTTTTTGATGATATTATTTCCTTGGGTTTAAGAAATTTGATTTCAAAACTCTCGATTGTAAACTGATCACAATAGATGGAATAAATAGTCTATATTAAGTGGTTGAATGGAGCTTTTAACGTCAAACATTGTTATAGTAATGGCAAAAATAGTAAGAGTATACCATATAATACTTTTTGGCTATAACATCAAGTTATGAAATTGTTTTCATAAAAATATCATGTATTATTTATGAAATAACAACTACTTTCAGTATTGACTGAAAATGTGTATACTTCTATGTTAATATAAATATTTTGGGCATTCATTATAAAATAAAACTATAGTAGTGGTATTTATTTTCATAGCAAAAGTGATGCTGTAACGACCCGGAATATTTGGTCGCCAAATTTGAACATATAATTCATTTTAAATGTTGAATATGGATTATAATTTGAATTTTGAAATAAATCGATTTTGGTTAAGTTAATAGGATTAGTAAAATTTCAAATATGGGAATTAAATTGAAATTTGAATAATAATAATTTAATATTAGAATTGGAATAATTGGTGATTCTGGGTGTAAATAGATATAAAAAATTAGATTCTAAAATTTATTTTAGGTCTAATTGGATTTAAATTATGATATTGGGCTATTGGATGAAATTAAAAGTCGATATGTTGAATTTGGAATTTTAACTTAATTTAATAATGGAATTTAATAATATAAGAATGCAAATATTCAGATTTTGATTTAAACTGAATCAGTATGATTTCTAATGTGGGTATGAATTCTACATGAATTATAATTAAGTTAACAAAGTGTTAAAAGTGAAATTGTGAGTGATTTCGACAATTTCGAAAATCGTCCGATTTAATCGACGAGCTAAAATAGCCTTCCAGGGAACAGTCTCGGAATTCGACGAAAACAGTTCTATTGGATCCGTAATAGTTAGTTATTATCGGATTTCAATTTTCGTAACAATCGGAGTTGTCGTTCGACCGTGGCAGCTCAAAACGCATGGAAATCGATTTAACCGATTTGATTTTAAATTGATCGTTTAATTCCGTAACTCGCATATACGATCAAATTAGCTTACGAAACCTATTCCATTGTGTCCGGAACATGGAAAAACCCTAGGAACGCCTATCATCACATATGAATTGGAGTCTGTTTGTAAACGCTAGTTAAAACGAGATTTAATATTAAATTAATATATATATATACGTATATATTCATGCAAATCAGCCAAACCCTAAACCCTTTTCACCGGCCGCCACTTATTCATTTTCATGGCCGAAAATCGATTTCAATTCCCTTCAAAAATATCTCAATCCATGCTTTAATTTGGGAAACTTTCTAAATGAAAGTTGTAGATCGATGACTGATCTATAGATCCAACGGGTGATTTTGCGTGAAGTGATCGTTTGGAGGAGTTTTGGTGTCACGTTTGTAACGATCCCAAATTTTAATTTATTTTAAATTGATAATTAAACTAATTTTTGAATAAAATTATGAAATTAAATGATAAATTGATTTGAGTTTGTCCAAATCCAAATAAAATATGTTATTTATAAAGAAAGAGATAGTTTCTTTTATAAATTATTTTAATTTAATATTGAGTTATTTTTAAAAAAAACAATATTAATAATAAAATATCTTTACAAATGAATTATTATTTTAAATATAAAAAAATACAAATACACTCAAGTATAAAGTAAATACATTGGCAACAATTCCAACAATATATTAATTATGGATATTCAGTTTTGTTTCAAAGTAACAAGGCCAAAACAAATAAAACAAATAAAAAAAACAACAGTAATAAATGCAGCCACCATTTTAAAGCAAAAGAAGAAATACACTCAAATTAGAAATAAAAACAATTGTAGGCAAATAAAATAGGTAGCCTGTAAATGCATATACAGTTGAAATAGTATGAACTTACAAAACAAAGCACCAAAAACAAGAAACAAAAGAAAGAACCAACAAAATAAAGTAAGTTGCTGTAAACAAATATGTAGGCAGAAAAAAGCAATAATTAAAACAAAACACTTTTATTTTACAAAAAGTAAACTATGAAACCAAACAGAAAATTAAAAGGGAACTTCATTTCTATTCAAAAGTAAACAAGACTACAAGTATAAAGAAGATAAGTATGAACACAAATAAGATAAAGGAAATACGTATGTAGCCTGTAGAGAGATATGCATGCAAGTAAAAGAAAAGTGAGATATCTAAACAAATAAAAAAAAGTATTGCAAAAGAATGAAACAAAGCAAGACAAAGGCAAGAACAAAGTTAAAGAAATAAGTTATGGCTGAAGTACTAAAGAAATTAATGCATTGCATGTTTACACCTCTAGCAATTAATGAATACATCTCAGCCATACTTATTGTATAAACAAAGATATCACACTGTTGTACTAACCATACCGGCCTGCACACATTAGCTTTTCATATATATACATTAAACTCTCATTTTAGTTCGTCCATCATAACTGAAAAGAAAAGAAAAATGAAAGAATTAATATCATCTCAACCTTAAGCAACAACACAAATGAAACAAGGCAATCAGAAATTAAAGAATCAAGTAAAGGCTTCAGCAGGTAAATTTCAAGCTTGATTCAAAATAAAAGCAAATCCAGTTTCCAGTTTCTCAGAGCACTTCCAGGCTTGTACTCTCTGTTCCAAACAAAATCAAAGTGAGTAACTACAATATAAAATCTTTAAGTCGGCTATATTTGTGAATGGATTATGTTTAATATGTACATCTTCTTTGTTTAAACTCTGGGTGCATACATATTCATTTTGACAGTATTCAAAATCTCTCTGTAAATTCACAGGGTAAATGACAATCAATAAATTCGATCTCTCATCATCTACTTAGAAATTTGATGTCAATAGTAAAGATGTGTATTCAAGTAAGAACTATGATAAAAATAATTTTTATGAAGTATAGATGTATACAGGAGGAAACATAAAATTTTTGCAGATGAAACTTTAAAACTTAGAAATTTCGAAATCAACAAAATAGTGGTTCACGAATATAACCTGAATCCTTATCTAAAGTTATGATTCTTAAGATAAATATTAGAATTTTTAATATTAAATTCAACGCGTATTTGGGAAACGACTGGAATTTGGGTTTTGGTCGGAATCTGGTGGTCGGAGCAACTGGAGAGGTCGGGTTTCCTCATGCTGCTGGAGGAAGCTATGGTGGTGATGGAAAAAATAGTCATAGGTGGCCACGGCCACGGCGGCGATGCATTTAAATCTGTAGCCCTAGTTTAGACAGGGTTAAGTTTTGTGACTCGTTCGTTCTCTGTAGTGGATCGAGTGTTATGAGTTCTTTGGGAATGGTTGAGGGAGTATGGACGAAGGCTTGGGCGAAGGGGGTGGTACTCCGATGGTCGGAGGACGAAGCAAGGCGCGTTGACAGGTTTTGGTCAGGAGATGTCCCTATGTTTTCCAGGTTTGAGTTTAAAACCTAATTTTTGATTTCGCGTGAGTTTTGGGGTGCTGATGATTGGAAGTCGGTTTGGGAACGTTCGTCGACATGCTCAACATTATGGAGATGACCGGAGATGGTCGGCGACCACGTGCAAGTGCACCGTGCACTTCTGTATCTGGTGATTTTTTTGAGTTGGATTTTGGAGTGAGACTCGAGTTTTCTCGAGTTAGTACCGGGGAAGACTCGAAGCAGGGGGGTGAACGACTCGAAGCAAAATTTTTTGTTCAACTCGAGCCAGTTGTTTTTCCAGACCTTTCTCAAAACCTGGCAGCAAATTGAATTTTGAACAATTTAAATGAAACTTAAATTTGAATAATAGGTTTAAACAAAATTTAGATCCAGTTTTAAGTTTAGTTTCAAATAGACTTTGAAATTAAAATTCTTTTTTTAAAGAAATTTGATTTTAAATCAAAGTTGTAAATATTATAAGGTGGATTTTCATATTTTAAACCTTTTTAAAAAATTTAAATTAAAATCTGAAAACAAAACTTAAATATGGCTTCAAATTTAAAATCTGGAATTTGAACTAGTTTTCAAATCATGTATGTTTTAAAAATAAGTATAAATCAAATAGTTTTTTTTTAAATAAATTTGTTTTCAAGCCAATAACTATACTTGATTTTTTGATAATTTGAATCTGTAAGTTAAATAGTGGTGTATTTTTAAAGGCTTAATTTTTAAATAAAATTAAGTAAATTGGTTTAAAGGATTACATAAGTTCATATGTAAATAACAAATGTTCTTTACATTTATTTTAAAGATTATAAGTGGATATTTAAATTTGGTTAATATTTAGATATGTAAGCATTTTGAATCATAAATTCAAAATGAAATTTGAGTCTAAATTTAAAAGTGAAATGTTTTACACTTAAAATATTGATGAAGTCATTAATAAGGAAATTAATTATCTTAGAGATAATTAAGGTAATTAAAATGATTTAATTAATAAGATAATTAAAGAATGATTTATTTAAATTAGAAACAAGTAATTTAGATTTATTAATTAGAAATGATTAATAAAGATTTAATCTAAGAAGTTTTCTTAAGAAGGTAATTAAAGAAATATTATTAGTTAATAAAGATAATTAACTAAAGATTCTCAAGTATTGATTAAAGTGATAAATATTAATAATTAAATGGATTAATTAATTTAGAAAATCAATTATAAATTGTTAATTGTAATTACTTAATGAAAGTAATTAAGGATTAATCACATATTGTAATTAATTTTAGATATTTTGATAAACTAAAATATTTCATAAATAAATTAATATCAAATGATTTGTAATTAATTAACAAGATTGGATAATTAATTCATAAGTAATTGATATAATTGGAAATTAAGTTGAATTAATTTAGGATTTAAATAATTAATTAATCCTGCTTAAAAATGATTATTAAATGCTTGACCTTACTTATGAATGATTGTATTGTATGAGATGCTTTAAATTGATTGTCCTATATGATCTGTGACACTTTGTTCTGTGGATTGTGCTATGTATATTTTATTCATTTATTTATGATAAATCTATATATTATCTGTGAATCTGTGAATGGGCGATAAGCCTTATAGTTAAATCGCTTATCAACTATATTTCTGTGTTTGATCTATGATGATTGAATGATGTTGCACTATTATGTTAAACCCTGGACCCCACTTATACACACACCAATATGGATTTCACGAGGAAATTGATTAAGTCACGAATCTTTGAAATAGTTTTAAATTTGAATATTTGAATTCAAATGTTTTGAAAATGGATTGGGTTAAATGAGCAAAGCTTTTGAAATGGAATTTTTAAGATGAAATTTATTATGAATAACTTGATTAAGTTTTAGAATTTAAATAATTTGATTTAAAATTGAATTCAAATTTTGGAAATTCAATTCTATGATTTAAAACTAGGGATTAACGATATTATACTAGTTATATATGAGTCAAACCATTTTTAAAGTATTGTTCTTTTGGGAATTTGAATTAACCCAAAGATTGTAACTTGTATAAATGAAATAGATTTTTTCCGAAATAAGATTGTTGTTTCTAAATAATAAAAAGCTTTCATGGGAGAAATGAATTTCAAATTGTATTAAAGGGATTTCAAGTTTAAACTGAAATAGTCTTCCAAGTTATAGATGAATATCTGGAAACGAATTTTGAAAGAGAATATTTGGGAACGAACTTTGAAAGATATAAGTTAAATCTTAATTTAAAGATTTAATAAATTTAATCCAATTGAATTGGAATTGTTTTGAAATCCAGGAATGAATCTTTGAGAAACTAGGTGAACTTTATGAAATAAATCCTTTTGTTTTAAAGGATTGGAAATGGTAAATTGTTAAACCATTTGAAAGAAAAACTTTGGATTTTTAAGTTGTGACTTAATTGAAATCCTATATCCATATGTTTTAAATGTCGCGCTCACTATTCGGGTTAGCCGGGAAAGGACCTTTGGGTCGTATAACCCATTCCGAATATGTGATACGTCGTTATGGATAGCATTTGAAGAATCGGTGGTGAAGACCGGGTATTTGCGAGAACTATAGGATGACCTATTGATTGTCTCTACACTGAGTTGCTCCGGTATAGAGATTCCCTAAGTGATGGGAAGTCCAATCGGGATTGTGAATACCCGGATTGCAAGGACTTCTTTGGAAGTGCCTTCGGTTCTGTTCGAACCCAGAACAGACTTGTATGGATTGTATGTCTGACATTAAAATCTGAGATATAAAGCAGATTTCTTTCAAATACATTTCTATTGGTGGCGGAGAATTTATTCTCTTAGCTTAACACCCTTCTCTGAGACGTACGAGCTCAGAGGTTATGTAGTTGATGGTTATCAGCGATATATTCCCAATTTGGTAATGTGACATGCTGAGTGTTGCTGTGAAATGATCATTGTTTGATCATTTGTGATATGATCATTTGTTTGATCATTTATCTTTGTGATCATTACTTTGATCATTTGTTGACCCGAAACATGGCTTTGTACAAAAGCGTGGCTTTATGGACGAGACTTCGTCGGACCTCACACCCCGGAAATGGTCAAAACAGGAAGGATGCAGCAAGGTTATTGGGGGTAGCGCCCCTTAGGGTATGTTCATTTCCTTCTGGATAGAGGTGGTATCATGGTATGGAGCCCAGATACTTAACCTATGTTGCTGCTGCAAATTCATTACTTTATGGTTGTTGGTTATCGGGATCCTAGATAAAGGTTGGTTACGACCGGGGGATGGCATAATCGTGTCAGTAGTTACCCAGTTAGGGGTAGCCCGGCCTTGTGTTGGCAGAGATCCGGTTAGGTTCTCGGGGACGTCCTTCCAGAGGCGTTCTCATGTGCCAATGGGAAGTTCCTTGGCCTGACCGTTTGTTGGAAATCCAAAGAAACAATATGATCTTGTACGGTTTTAGTTGTAGAACCTATCATTCACTTATGGTTGTCACCACTGTTTGGATGGTAGCTATAGTAGGCATAAATGTGAAATGCCTATGTTGGCTAAGATTTATATATTTACTTTCGAAATGATTTTTTCTACACTATGCACTAGTAATAATATCAAATGTTCCTTTTTAATGCGTATCAAGCATCTTTGACTATCATAAGGAGAAATCTCCTCCGATTCTGCGTTTGCATTGTGTATGTGTGTGTGTGGGAGGCCTTATGGTAGTCTTATTTCTAAAAAGCATTGCGAATCTATTTTAAAATATTTCGTTGTTTGTTTTTAAAGATAAACTGTTTTTATTGCTCACAACAGTCTCATGACTAATTCAGAGTTTATTGTTTCTTTCCTAAACTCTGGGTGCTTAAAATTTTCTACACGAGCAGTCTAGAGTTGGGTTTTACAGATAGTTAGGTTCAGTGAATTATCAAGAGCTGTTTCAGTCTTTGGATGTGGACGAGACTTGCTTGTCTTTGCGTATCATGATGTAGGATCGAGCTGCTACTTCTGGAGTTCTCTTTTGAAGACTATCTTAGAGTTATTTTGTTCCGCTGCTAGATGTTATCTATTTTCCTTTTCCGCTGCTATTTCTTGTATCATATCTCTGATGTATATTGATATTCATTTTATCAGATATTGTATCAAAGTTGTATATCAATGTATTATTTCTTTTATTTCCGCTGTATTGTTTACTTAATGTTGTTATAAGCTCCGGCGACTCGGATTTGAACGGTCGAATCTATGGCATTCGAGTACGATGTAAAGTATGGATGTCGATTTTCGAGCGGGAAAAATTCGCAATCGTCGCATTTGGTATCAGAGCTAAGGTAAACCTTTAGCTCGGGAGTATAACACATTAAGTAACTCATTAGAGATAGGGTGAATTATCCCTAGAATGAGAAATCCCTAAGATATCTGTTCAAATGCCTTAGTAAATTCTCTTACTATCCAGTGATAGTGAGTATGAGTGCAAGAAGAGGATGAGATAGGGGTCAGGGAAATATGACTATAATTGGTCATTACCCTGCAACAGTGGAAATGACTTTCTTATCAATTTCCTTTGATTCGATTCCAATTTCTTTTGATTTCTTCGTGACAGCTATAAGAAGAAGTTTCAGTGCGATGATGGCTCTACTAATCGTTGTAGAAATTTTTTTTACTTCGTATCTTCATCGATTTCTTATCAGTTTTGGATTTAAACCTTAATGAATACGAATTTGAAATTTGAAATTAGGAATTTTAAATAAATTGGAAATTTTAAATTGAGTTAAATTGGTTAATAGAATATGAAGCTAAATTTGAATTGTATCAATAAAGCGATTTCGTTTAAAACCAAATTTGAAATTTATTGTAATTTCTTGGGTAGATCGAAGTCCGAAGAGGGACAAGTTGTATGTACCCTAAAGAATAAGTATTTCGACTTGAGTTTGGAATCCATATTTGATGTTTGAAAATTATGGAAGATTAAATCCATTTATCTATTATTTGGGTCTCGATATAATCTACGAACGGTTAGTTATCCCTTCGAACTAACCAATACCACCGCATATTTCGTAGATTCGATAACCCGAGTATCTTGTGAAGTGTTAAATAGATTCATTCTTGTATCTATTGCTGATATTCTGATTTGGTGAGCCAAATGCAGAATAGATATTCAGGTTGATTGGATGAAACATTCTTCATCTGTCTTAGTTTCGTGCCTGCGAATTTCGAGGATGAAATTCCTTTCAAGGGGGGAAGTCTGTAACGATCCCAAATTTTAATTTATTTAAAATTGATAGTTAAACAAATTTTTGAATAAAAATTATGTAATTAAATGATAAATTGATTTGAGTTTGTCCAAATCCAAATAAAATATGTTATTTATTAGTAAAGAGATAGTTTCTTTTATAAATTATTTTAATTTAATATTGAGTTATTTTTAAAAAAACAATATTAATAATAAAATGTCTTTACAAATGAATTCTTATTTTAAATATAAAAAAAATACAAATACATTCAAGTATAAAGTAAATACATTGGCAACAATTCCAACAATATATTAATTATGGATATTCAGTTTTGTTTCAAAGTAACAAGGCCAAAACAAATAAAACAAATAAAAAAACAACAGTAATAAATGCAGCCACCATTTTAAAGCAAAATAAGAAATACACTCAAATTAGAAATAGAAACAAATGTAGGCAAATAAAATAGGTAGCCTGTAAATGCATATACAATTGAAATAGTATGAACTTATAAAACAAAGCACCAAAAACAAGAAACAAAAGAAAGAAACAACAAAATAAAGTAAGTTGCTGTAAACAAATATGTAGACAGTAGAAAGCAATAACTAAAACAAACACTTTTATTTTACAAAAAGTAAACTATGAAACCAAACAGAAAATTAAAAGGGAACTTCATTTCTATTCAAAAGTAAACAAGACTACAAGTATAAAGAAGATAAGTATGAACACAAATAAGATAAAGGAAATAGGTATGTAGCCTGTAGGGAGATATGCATGCAAGTAAAAGAAAAGTGAGATATCTAAACAAATAATAAAAAAAAGTATTGCAAAAGAATGAAACAAAGCAAGACAAAGGCAAGAACAAAGTTAAAGAAATAAGTTATGGCTGAAGTACTAAAGCAATTAATGCGTTACATGTTTACACCTCTAGCAATTAATGAATACATCTCAGCCATGCTTATTGTATAAACAAAGATATCACATTGTTGTACTAACCATACCAGCCTGCACACATCAGCTTTTCATATATATACATTAAACTCTCATTTTAGTTCATCCATCATAACTGAAAAGAAAAGAAAAATGAAAGAAGTAATATCATCTCAACCTTAAGCAACAACACAAACGAAACAAGGCAACCAGAAATTAAAGAATCAAGTAAAGGCTTCAGCAAGTAAATTTCAAGCTTGATTCAAAATAAAAGCAAATCCAGTTTCCAGTTTCTCAAAGCACTTCCAGGCTTGTACTCTCTGTTTCAAACAAAATCAAAGTGATTAACTATAATACAAAATCTTTAAGTCAACTATATTTGTGAATGGATTATGTTTAATATGTACATCTTCTTTGTTTAAACTCTAGGTGCATACATATTCATTTTGACAGTATTCAAAATCTCTCTATTAATTCACAGGGTAGATGACAATCTAGAAATTCAATCTCTCATCATCTACTTAAAATTTGATGTCAATAGTAAAGATGTGTATTCAAGTAAGAACTATGATAAAAATAATTTTTATGAAGTATAGATGTATACAGAAGGAAACATAAAATTTTTGCAGATGAAACTTTAGAAACTAGAAATTTCGAAATCAACAAAATAGTGGTTCACGAATATAACCTGATTCCTTATCTAAAGCTATGATTTTTAAGATAAATATTAGAATTTTTAATATTAAATTCAACGCGTATTTGGGAAACGACTGGAATTTGGGTTTTGGTCGGAATCTGGTGGCCGGAGCAACTGGAGAGGTAGGGTTTCCTCGTGCTGCTAGAGGAAGCTATGGTGGTGATGGGAAAAATAGTCATAGGTGGCCACGGCCACAGTGGCGACGGCGGCGATGCAGTTAAATCTGTAGCCCTAGTTTAGACAGGGTTAAGTATTGTGACTCGTTCGTTCTCTGTAGTGGATCGAGTGTTATGAGTTCGTGGGGGATGGTCGAGGGAGCATGGACGAAGGCTTGGGCGAAGGTGGTGGCACTCCGGTGGTCGGAGGACGAAGCAAGGCGCGTTGACAGGTTTTGGTCAGGAGACGTCCCATTGTTTTCCAGGTTTGAGTTTAAAACCTAATTTTTGATTTCGTGTGATTTTTGGGGTGCTGATGATTTGAAGTCGGTTTGGGAACGTTCGTCGACATGCTCAACGTTATGGAGATGACCGGAGATGGTCGGCGACAACGTGCAAGTACACCGTGCACTTCTGTATCTGGTGAATTTTTTTGAGTTGGATTTTGGAGTGAGACTCGAGTTTTCTCGAGTAAGTACCGGGGAAGACTCGAAGCAGGGGGGTGAACGAATCGAAGAAATTTTTTTTGTTCGACTCGAGTTAGTTGTTTTTCCAGGCCTTTCTCAAAACCTGGCAGCAAATTGAATTTTGAACAATTTAAATGAAACTTAGATTTGAATAATAGGTTTAAACAAAATTTAGATCCAGTTTTAAGTTTAGTTTCAAATAAACTTTGAAATTAAAATTCTTTTTTTTAAAGAAATTTGATTTTAAATCAAAGTTGTAAATATTATAAGGTGGATTTTCAGATTTTAAACCTTTTTAAAAAATTTAAATTAAAATCTGAAAATAAGACTTAAATATGGCTTCAAATTTAAAATCTGGAATTTGAACCAGTTTTCAAATCATATTTGTTTTAAAAATAAGTATAAATCAAATAGTTTTTTTTAAATAAATTTGTTTTCAAGCCAATAACTATACTTGATTTTTTGATAATTTGAATCTATATGTTAAATAGTGGTGTATTTTAAAGGCTTAATTTTTAAACAAAATGAAGTAAATTGGTTTAAAGGCTTACATAAGTTCATATGTAAATAACAAATGTTCTTTACATTTATTTTAAAGATTATAAGTGGATATTTAAATTTGGTTAATATTTAGATATGTAAGCATTTTGAATCATAAATTCAAAATGAAATTTGAGTCTAAATTCAAAAGTGAAATGTTTTACACTTAAAATATTGATGAAGTCATTAATAAGGAAATTAATTATCTTAGAGATAATTAAGGTAATTAAAATGATTTAATTAATAAGGTAATTAAAGAAAGATTTATTTAAATTAGAAACAAGTAATTTAGATTTATTAATTAGAAATGATTAATAAAGATTTAATCTAAGAAGTTTTCTTAAGAAGGTAATTAAAGAAATATTATTAGTTAATAAAGATAATTAACTAAAGATTCTCAAGTATTGATTAAAGTGATAAATATTAATAATTAAATGGATTAATTAATTTAGAAAATCAATTATAAATTGTTAATTGTAATTACTTAATGAAAGTAATTAAGGATTAATCACTTATTGTAATTAATTATAGATACTTTGATTATAAAATATTTGATAAATAAATTAATATCAAATGATTTGTAATTAATTAACAAGATTGGATAATTAATTCATAAGTAATCGATATAATTGGAAATTAAATTGAATTAATTTAGGATTTAAATAATTAATTAATCCTGCTTAAAAATGATTATTAAATGCTTGACCTTACTTATGAATGATTGTATTGTATGAGATGCTTTGAATTGATTGTCCTATCTGATCTGTGACACTTTGTTCTATTCATTTATTTATGATAAATCTATATATTATCTGTGAATCTGTGAATGGGCGATAAGCCTTATAGTGATATCGCTTATCAACTATATTTCTGTGTTTGATCTGTGATGATTGAATGATGTTGCACTATTGTGTTAAACCATGGACCCCACTTATACACACACCAATATGGATTTCATGAGGAAATTGATTAAGTCACAGATCTTTGAAATAGTTTTAAATTTGAATATTTGAATTCAAATGTTTTGAAAATGGATTGGGTTAAATGTGAAAAGCTTTTGAAATGGAATTTTTAAGATGAAATTTATTTTGAATAATTTGATTAGGTTTTAGAATTTAAATAATTTGATTTAAAATTGAATTCAAAATTTGGAAATTGAATTCTATGATTTAAAACTAGGGATTAACGATATTATACTAGTTATATATGAGTCAAACCATTTCTAAAGTATTGTTCTTTTGGGAATTTGAATTAACCCAAAGATTGTAACTTGTATAAATGAAATAGGTTTTTTCCGAAATAAGATTGTTGTTTCTAAATAATAAAAAGCTTTCATAGGAGAAATGAATTTCAAATTGTATTAAAGGGATTTCAAGTTTAAACTGAAATAGTCTTCCAAGTTATAGATGAATATCTGGAAACGAATTTTGAAAGAGAATATTTGGGAACGAACTTTGAAAGATATAAGTTAAATCTTAATTTAAATATTTAATAAATTAAATCCAATTGAATTGGAATTGTTTTGAAATCCAGGAATGAATCTTTGAGAAACTAGGTGAACTTTATGAAATAAATCCTTTTGTTTTAAAGGATTGGAAATGGTAAATTGTTAAACCATTTGAAAGAAAAACTTTGGATTTTTAAGTTGTGACTTAATTGAAATCACATATCCATATGTTTTAAATGTCGCGCTCACTATTCGGGTTAGCCGGGAAAGGACCTTTGGGTCGTATAACCCATTCCGAATATGTGATACGTCGTTATGGATAGCATTTGAAGATCGGTGGTGAAGACCGGGTATTTGCGAGAACGATAGGATGACCTATTGATTGTCTCTGCACTGATTTGCTCCGGTATAGAGATTCCCTATGTGATGGGAAGTCCAATCGAGATTGTGAAAACCCGGATTGCAAGGACTTCTTTGGAAGTGCCTTCGGTTCTGTTCAAACCCAGAACAAACTTGTATGGATTGTATGTCTGACATTACAATCTGAGATATAAAGCAGATTTCTTACAAATACATTTCTGTTGGTGGCGGAGAATTTATTCTCTTAGCTTAACACCCTTCTCTGAGACGTACGAGCTCAGAGGTTATGTAGTTGATGGTTATCAGCGATATATTCCCAATTTGGTAATGTGACATGCTGAGTGTTGCTGTGAAATGATCATTGTTTGATTATTTGTGATTTGATCATTTGTTTGATCATTTATCTTTGTGATCATTACTTTGATCATTTGTTGACCCAAAACATGGCTTTGTACCAAAGCGTGGCTTTGTGGACGAGACTTCGTCGGACCTCACACCCCGGAAATGGTCAAAACAGGAAGGATGCAGCAAGTTTATTGGGGGTAGCGCCCCTTAGGGTATGTTCATTTCCTTCTGGATAGAGGTGGTATCATGGTATGGAGCCCAGATACTTAACCTATGTTGTTGCTGCAAATTTATTACTTTGTGGTTGTTGGTCATCGGGATCCCGGATAAAGGTTGATTACGACCGGGGGATGGCATAATCGTGTCAGTAGTTACCCAGTTAGGGGTAACCCGGCCTTGTGTTGGTAGAGATCCGGTTAGGTTTTCGGGGACGTCCTTCCAGAGGCGTTCTCATGTGGCAATGGGAAGTTCTTTGGCCTGACCATTTGTTGGAAATCCAAAGAAACAATACGATCTTGTACGGTTTTAGTTGTAGAACCTATCATTCACTTATGGTGGTCACCACTGTTTGGGTGGTAACTATAGTAGGCATAAGTGCGAAATGCCTATGTTGGCTAAGATTTATATCTTTACTTTCGAAATGATTTTTTCTACACTATGCACTAGTAATAATATCAAATGTTCCTTTTTAATGCGTATCAAGCATCTTTGACTATCATAAGGAGAAATCTCCTCCGATTCTACGTTTGCATTGTGTGTGTGTGCGGGAGGCCTTATGGTAGTCTCATTTCTAAAAAGCTTGCGAATCTATTTTAAAATATTTCGTTGTTTGTTTTTAAAGATAAACTGTTTTTATTGCTCACACCTGTCCCATGACTGATCCAAAGTTTATTTTTTCTTTCCTAAACTCTGGGTGCTCAAAATTTTCTACACGAGCAGTCTAGAGTTAGGTTTTACAGATAGTTAGGATCAGTGAATTATATGGGGCTAGTTCAGTCTTTGGATGTGGATGAGACTTGCTTGTCTTTGCGTATCGTGATGTAGGATCGAGCTGTTGCTTCTGGAGTTCTCTTTTAAAGACTATCTTAGAGTTATATTGTTCCGCTGTTAGATGTTATCTATTTTCCTTTTTCGCTGCTATTTCTTGTATCATATCTCTAATGTATATTGATATTCATTGTATCAGATATTGTATCAAAGTTGTATATCAATGTATTATTTCTTTTATTTCCACTGTATTGTTTACTTAATGTTGTTAAAAGCTCCGGCGACTCGGATTTGAACGATCGAATCTATAGCATTCGAGTACGATGTAAAATATGGATGTCGATTTTCGAGCGGGCAAAATTCGCAATCGTCACATTTGGTATCAGAGCTAAGGTAAACCTTTAGCTCAGAAGTATAACACATTATGTAACTCATTAGAGATAGGGTGAATTATCCCTAGAATGAGAAATCCCTAAGATATCTGTTCGAACGCCTTAGTAAATTCTCTTACTATCCAGTGATAGTGAGTATGAGTGCAAGAAGAGGATGAGATAGGAGACAGGGAAATATGACTATAATTGGTCATTACCCTGCAACAGTGGAAACGACTTTCTTATCAATTTCCTTTGATTCGATTCCAATTTCTTTTGATTTCTTCGTGACAGATATAAGAAGTTTCGGTGTGATGATGGCTCTACGAATCGTTGTAGAAATTTTTTTACTTCGTATCTTCATCGATTTCTTATCAGTTTTGGATTTAAACCTTGATATATACGAATTTGAAATTTTAAATTAGGAATTTTAAATAAATTGGAAATTTTAAATTGAGTTAAATTGGTTAATAGAATATGAAGCTAAATTTGAATTGTATCAATAAAGCGATTTCGTTTAAAACTAAATTGAAATTTATTGTAATTTCTTGGGTAGATCGAAGTCCGAAGAGGGACAAGTTGTATGTACCCTAAAGAATAAGTATTCTGATTTGAGTTTGGAATCCATATTTGATGTTTGAAAATTATGGAAGATTAAATCCATTTATCTATTATTTGGGTCTCGATATGATCTACGAACGGTTAGTTATCCCTTCGAACTAACCAATACCACTGCATATTTCGTAGATTCGAAAACCCGAGTATCTTGTGAAGTGTTAAATAGATTCGTTCTTGTATCAATTGTTGATATTCTGATTTGGTGAGCCAAATGCAGAATAGATATTCAGGTTGATTGGATGAAACATTCTTCATCTGTCTTAGTTTCGTGCCTGCGAATTTCGAGGACGAAATTCCTTTTAAGGGGGGAAGTCTGTAACGATCCCGAATTTTAATTTATTTTAAATTGATAATTAAACAAATTTTTGAATAAAAATTATGAAATTAAATGATAAATTGATTTGAGTTTGTCCAAATCCAAATTAAATATGTTATTTATTAAGAAAGAGATAGTTTCTTTTATAAATTATTTTAATTTAATATTGAGTTATTTAAAAAAAAACAATATTAATAATAAAATGTCTTTACAAATGAATTCTTATTTTAAATATAAAAAAAATACAAATACATTCAAGTATAAAGTAAATACATTGGCAACAATTCTAACTATATATTAATTATGGATATTCAGTTTTGTTTCAAAGTAACAAGGCCAAAACAAATAAAACAAATAAAAAAAACAACAGTAATAAATGCAGCCACCATTTTAAAGCAAAATAAGAAATACACTCAAATTAGAAATAGAAACAAATGTAGGTAAATAAAATAGGTAGCCTGTAAATGCATATACAATTGAAATAGTATGAACTTACAAAACAAAGCACCAAAAACAAGAAACAAAAGATAGAAACAACAAAATAAAGTAAGTTATTGTAAACAGATATGTAGACAGAAGAAAGCAATAACTAAAACAAAACACTTTTATTTTACAAAAAGTAAACTATGAAACCAAACAAAAAATTAAAAGGGAACTTCATTTCTATTCAAAAGTAAACAAGACTAGAAGTATAAAGAAGATAAGTATGAACACAAATAAGATAAAGGAAATAGGTATGTAGCTTGTAGGGAGATATGCATGCAAGTAAAAGAAAAGTGAGATATCTAAACAAATAATAAAAAAAAAGTATTGCAAAAGAATGAAACAAAGCAAGACAAAGGCAAGAACAAAGTTAAAGAAATAAGTTATGGCTGAAGTACTAAAGAAATTAATGCATTGCATGTTTACACCTCTAGCAATTAATGAATACATCTCAGCCATGCTTATTGTATAAACAAAGATATCACACTGTTGTACTAACCATACCAGCCTGCACACATTAGCTTTTCATATATATACATTAAACTCTCATTTTAGTTCGTCCATCATAACTGAAAAGAAAAGAAAAATGAAAGAAGTAATGTCATCCCAACCTTAAGCAACAACACAAATGAAACAAGGCAACCAGAAATTAAAGAATCAAGTAAAGGCTTCAGCAGGTAAATTTCAAGCTTGATTCAAAATAAAAGCAAATCTAGTTTCCAGTTTTTTAGAGCACTTCCAGGCTTGTACTCTCTGTTTCAAACAAAATCAAAGTGAGTAACTATAATATAAAATCTTTAAGTCGGCTATATTTGTGAATGGATTATGTTTAATATGTACATCTTCTTTGTTTAAACTCTGGGTGCATACATATTCATTTTGACAGTATTCAAAATCTCTCTGTTAATTCACAGGGTAGATGACAATCAAGAAATTCGATCTCTCATCATCTGCTTAGAAATTTGATGTCAATAGTAAAGATGTGTATTCAAGTAAGAACTATGATAAAAATAATTTTTATGAAGTATAGATGTATACAGGAGGAAACATAAAATTTTTGCAGATGAAACTTTAAAACTTAGAAATTTCAAAATCAACAAAATAGTGGTTCACGAATATAACCTGAATCCTTATCTAAAGTTATGATTTTTAAGATAAATATTAGAATTTTAAATTTTAAATTCAACGCGTATTTGGGAAACGACTGGAATTTGGGTTTTGGTCGGAATCTGGTGGCCGGAGCAACTGGAGAGGTCGGGTTTCCTCGTGCTGCTAGAGGAAGCTATGGTGGTGATGGGAAAAATAGTCATAGGTGGCCACAGCCACGGTGGCGAAGGCGGCGATGCAATTAAATCTGTAGCTCTATTTTAGACAGGGTTAAGTATTGTGACTCGTTCGTTCTCTGTAGTGGATCGAGTGTTATGAGTTCTTGGGGAATGGTCGAGGGAGTATGGACGAAGGCTTGGGCGAAGGTGGTGGTACTCCGGTGGTCGGAGGACGAAGCAAGGCGCGTTGACAGGTTTGGGTCAGGAGATGTCCCAATGTTTTCCAGGTTTGAGTTTATAACCTAATTTTTGATTTCGCGTGAGTTTTGGGGTGCTAATGATTGGAAGTCGGTTTGGGAACGTTCGTCGACATGCTCAACGTTATGGAGATGACCGGAGATGGTCGGCGACCACGTGCAAGTGCACCGTGCACTTCTGTATCTGGTGATTTTTTTTTGAGTTGGATTTGGGAGTGAGACTCGAGTTTTCTCGAGTAAGTACCGGGGAAGACTCGAAGCTGGGGGTGAACGACTCGAAGCAAAAATTTTTGTTCAACTCGAGTCAGTTGTTTTTCCAGGCCTTTCTCAAAACCTGGCAGCAAATTGAATTTTAAACAATTTAAATGAAATTTAAATTTGAATAATAGGTTTAAACAAAATTTAGATCCAGTTTTAAGTTTAGTTTCAAATAAAATTTGAAATTAAAATTCTTTTTTTAAAGAAATTTGATTTTAAATCAAAGTTGTAAATATTATAAGGTGGGTTTTCATATTTTAAACCTTTTTAAAAATTTAAATTAAAATCTGAAAACAAGACTTAAATATGGCTTCAAATTTAAAATCTGGAATTTGAACCAGTTTTCAAATCATATATGTTTTAAAAATAAGTATAAATCAAATAGTTTTTTTTAAATAAATTTGTTTTCAAGCCAATAACTATACTTGATTTTTTGATAATTTGAATCTGTAAGTTAAATAGTGGTGTATTTTAAAGGCTTAATTTTTAAATAAAATTTAGTAAATTGGATTAAAGGCTTATATAAGTTCATATGTAAATAACAAATGTTCTTTACATTTATTTTAAAGATTATAAGTGGATATTTAAATTTGGTTAATATTTAGATATGTAAGCATTTTGAATCATAAATTCAAAATGAAATTTTAGTCTAAATTCAAAAGTGAAATGTTTTAGACTTAAAATATTGATGAAGTCATTAATAAGGAAATTAATTATCTTAGAGATAATTAAGGTAATTAAAATGATTTAATTAATAAGGTAATTAAAGAATGATTTATTTAAATTAGAAACAAGTAATTTAGATTTATTAATTAGAAATGATTAATAAAGATTTAATCTAAGAAGTTTTCTTAAGAAGGTAATTAAAGAAATATTATTAGTTAATAAAGATAATTAACTAAAGATTCTCAAGTATTGATTAAAGTGATAAATATTAATAATTAAATGGATTAATTAATTTAGAAAATCAATTATAAATTGTTAATTGTAATTACTTAATGAAAGTAATTAAGGATTAATCACTTATTGTAATTAATTTTAGATATTTTGATTAACTAGAATATTTGATAAATAAATTAATATCAAATGATTTGTAATTAATTAACAAGATTGGATAATTAATTCATAAGTAATTGATATAATTGGAAATTAAATTGAATTAATTTAGAATTTAAATAATTAATTAATCCTGCCTAAAAATGATTATTAAATGCTTGACCTTACTTATGAATGATTGTATTGTATGAGATGCTTTGAATTGATTGTCCTATCTGATCTGTGACACTTTGTTCTGTGGATTGTGCTATGTATATTTTATTCATTTATTTATGATAAATCTTTATATTATCTGTGAATCTGTGAATGGGCGATAAGCCTTATAGTTATATCGCTTATCAACTATATTTCTGTGTTTGATCTGTGAGGATTGAATGATGTTGCACTATTGTGTTAAACCCTAGGCCCCACTTATACACACACCAATATGGATTTCACGAGGAAATTGATTAAGTCACGGATCTTTGAAATAGTTTTAAATTTGAATTCAAATGTTTTGAAAATGGATTGGGTTAAATGTGAAAAGCTTTTGAAATGGAATATTGAAGATGAAATTTATTTTGAATAACTTGATTAAGTTTTAGAATTTAAATAATTTGATTTAAAATTGAATTCAAAATTTGGAAATTGAATTCTATGATTTGAAACTAGGGATTAACGATATGATACTAGTTATATATGAGTCAAACCATTTTTAAAGTATTGTTCGTTTGGGAATTTGAATTAACACAAAGATTGTAACTTGTATAAATGAAATAGATTTTTTCCGAAATAAGATTGTTGTTTCTAAATAATAAAAAGCTTTCATGGGAGAAATGAATTTCAAATTGTATTAAAGGGATTTCAAGTTTAAACTGAAATAGTCTTCCAAGTTATAGATGAATATCTGGAAACGGATTTTGAAAGAGAATATTTGGGAACGAACTTTGAAAGATATAAGTTAAATCTTAATTTAAAGATTTAATAAATTTAATCCAATTGAATTGGAATTGTTTTGAAATCCAGGAATGAATCTTTGAGAAACTAGGTGAACATTATGAAATAAATCCTTTTGTTTTAAAGGATTGGAAATGGTAAATTGTTAAACCATTTGAAAGAAAAACTTTGGATTTTTAAGTTGTGACTTAATTGAAATCCCATATCCATATGTTTTAAATGTCGCGCTCACTATTCGGGTTAGCCGGGAAAGGACCTTTGGGTCGTATAACCCATTCCGAATATGTGATACGTCGTTATGGATAGCATTTGAAGATCGGTGGTGAAGACCGGGTATCTGCGAGAACGATAGGATGACCTATTGATTGTCTCTACACTGAGGTTCTCCGGTATAGAGATTCCCTAAGTGATGGGAAGTCCAATCGGGATTGTGAATACCCGGATTGCAAGGACTTCTTTGGAAGTGCCTTCGGTTCTGTTCGAATCCAGAACAGACTTGTATGGATTGTCTGTCTGGCATTACAATCTGAGATATAAAGCAGATTTCTTTCAAATACATTTCTATTGGTGGCGGAGAATTTATTCTCTTAGCTTAACACCCTTCTTTGAGACGTACGAACTCAGAGGTTATGTAGTTGATGGTTATCGGCGATATATTCCCAATTTGGTAATGTGACTGCTGAGTGTTGCTGTGAAATGATCATTGTTTGATCATTTGTGATATAATCAATTTGTTTGATCATTTATCTTTGTGATCATTACTTTGATCATTTGTTGACCCAAAGCATGGCTATGTACCAAAGCGTGGCTATGTGGACGAGAATTCGTCGGACCTCACACCCCGGAAATGGTCAAAACAAGAAGGATGCAGCAAGGTTATTGGGGGTAGCTCCCCTTAGGGTATGTTCATTTCCTTCTGGATAGAGGTGGTATCATGGTATGGAGCCCAGATACTTAACCTATGTTGTTGCTGCAAATCTATTACTTTGTGGTTGTTGGTTATCGGGATCCCAGATAAAGGTTGGTTACGACCGGGGGATGGCATACTCGTGTCAGTAGTTACCCAGTTAGGGGTAACCCGGCCTTGTGTTGGCAGACATCCGGTTAGGTTCTCGGGGACGTCCTTTCAGAGGCGTTCTCATGTGGCAATGAGAAGTTCCTTGGCCTGACCATTTGTTGGAAATCCAAAGAAACAATAAGATCTTGTACGGTTTTAGTTGTAGAACCTATCATTCACTTATGGTGGTCACCACTGTTTGGATGGTAGCTATAGTAGGCATAAGTGCGAAATGCCTATGTTGGCTAAGATTTATATCTTTACTTTCGAAATGATTTTTTCTACACTATGCACTAGTAATAATATCAAATGTTCCTTTTTAATGCGTATCAAGCATCTTTGACTATCATAAGGAGACATCTCCTCCGATTCTGCGTTTGCATTGTGTGTGTGTGCGGGAGGCCTTATGGTAGTCTCATTTCTAAAAAGCATTTCGAATCTATTTTAAAATTTTTCGTTGTTTGTTTTTAAAGATAAACTGTTTTTGTTGCTCACACTAGTCCCATGACTAATCCAGAGTTTATTGTTTCTTTCCTAAACTCTGGGTGCTCAAAATTTTCTACACGAGCAGTCTAGAGTTGGGTTTTACAGATAGTTAGGTTCAGTGATTTATCTGGAGCTAGTTCAGTCTTTGGATGTGGACGAGGCTTGCTTGTCTTTGCGTATCGTGATGTAGGACCGAGCTACTGCTTCTGGGGTTCTCTTTTGAAGACTATCTTAGAGTTATATTGTTCCGCTGCTAGATGTTATCTATTTTCCTTTTCCGCTGCTATTTATTGTATCATGTCTCTGATGTATATTGATATTCATTGTATCAGATATTGTATCAAAGCTGTATATCAATGTATTATTTCTTTTATTTCCGCTGTATTGTTCACTTAATGTTGTTATAAGCTTCGGGGACTCGGATTTGAACGGTCGAATCTATGGCATTCGAGTACGATGTAAAGTATGGATGTCGATTTTCGAGCGGGCAAAATTCGCAGTCGTCACAACGTTCGTATGGGGTTCGAGCACGTATCGTACGTAATTGGGGCGACCGAGTTTGCCGCCGATCGTGGCGTGGGCGTGTTGTGCGATTGGCTACGTAGTGGGCTCGTTTGATCGACTGAATTATAATCGTAGTTAGGGGGGCTCGTACCCTAGTTTTGGCAGTTTTGGGTTCGACGATACCCTGATGATCGCGTGCGTGAGGAAGATGGGAGGGACGTGCGGCTTTGATTCTCTTTTGTGAGTTGAACGGCCCGATTTGCTTTGGTATATAAAAAAATGTAATTTATTTATATAAATATTTACACGATCTTTAAAATTCAAGATCTCACTCATGTTTTATCCGTTTTTGACGAAACTGGAAATGCCGGGATCGCAAAGACGAACACTACGCAATGGTGCAGTTCGGGAATCATTCCGGGCAAGTAGAAATTTGAGTTAAATCGAACGTCGTTCGGTTTAATTTAAATTTCGAACGCTCGCCGAAACCCAAGGTGAGTTAATCTCACTCACATCTGGAATATTAGCTGATTAAAATAAATATCTGTGTGATTGATTGAATATTATTGTTGTTGATCAGTCTGGATTGATATTTATATATGTGATGTGCTAATATTTGTGAATGTAGGGAAAAAACAGGTCGGAGGGATCCAACTGGAATCCTCACAATATAGTGATTATTTTTATAATTTATAATGCAACTTGTTTGTATGTTGTGATTGATAAATATGAAATTAAATTGTATTGTGATATTGTTGAAATAAATATAAACTCGGAAATTTTAAATGGATTTAATTGGGATTTAAGAAATGAAAGAAATTGTTATATGAAGAGTTTAAAGGAATAAAATTTGGTTTTAGTTCGGATGAAGAATGAAATTTGAAAATGGGAAATTTGAATAAAGCGGAAAAAAATTATGAGTCGATAAATGCAAAGTATAGATTTGGGCGAGAAATTTTATAAGAGAATAAAGTGTCAAAATATTGATGGATTATTATTGATAATGAATTGAGTTGCCAGGAAATTAAAATATGTTTCCAACAAAGCTTCTAAATATAAATTAATAATTATAAATGTAAATCAATATTTTTGAAATGCATTTTTCACCCGTGGAATTTAGTTAAGAAATTCATAAGTATTATTTTCCGGTAATAAATTCTCAAATATTTTATTTAAAAATGTTTAAAACCTATACCTTGTAAATGGAATTTCCGGGAATGGAAAATGGTGTTTAAACTTCAAAAGGAGTTTAGTTTAAGCTTGGAAATAAATTTACGATAACTAACGTAAATTTGGATTGGGATCGATCGGGCAAGATCTATATAAAGATTCTTTGGGTTGTTTGAATGGAAATCTTTTCCTGGGAAAAACCGAGTTCGTGAATAAAATTAGGTTTTAAAGGTTAAGTAAAATTTGTTTCAAGGAAGTGCTTTAAGAAATTCTCCTTTAAAAATAAGAAATAAATTTAGCTATAGTATGACTATTTAAGAGGTTTACTAGTAATTTTATTTTATAAACGGGTTTATTTAAAGAATGAATGATTTAAGTTATTTGGAAACTAGTATTTATTCTTTAAACCACTACTTTTAAGTTTAGTTAACAAATCTATGATTTAAATAATAGATTTATTTTACATATTTGAAATTATATTTTTGAGTAATAACTGGAAGTAAATTTACATATTTTTAAAGTATATTTCAGTATGAAATGTTTTTAACTGTTTTAGATCTAAATGTTTTGAACTTGGTTATTTCCAATGGGAATAAATGGTAAAGGACTTACCGGGTAAAGGAGGAAAATTTTGGGAATTGTTTTCAAATGGGTTTTTGGAAACTTGAAAATATATCTTTTAAAGATATTTGAGGCAAATAAATAATGTGGGAAATTATTTATTGCATGATGGATGTTTGTGAATATAAATTGATAGTTAAATCACCGACTATCAGTATTGGACAAATGCGTTGATCGTTTCGAAGAGACCGAGATCGAGATTGATTTCTCGAAAACCACTTCGATCCGGTTTGTACGTTTCGTGGAAAAACGTGTTCGGAGTCGAAAATGGAGCAGTGAAGTGCAAGGGCTAGTCGCTACTAATCCTGAGGATATTTCCAAAATGGATGTAGTAGGAGTAGTGCCTTCGGTTCCGTTCGAGCCCGGGACGGACTTGTATGGATGAGTGCTTGCGAAACATCGTCAGGTGGACGATGGGCATTCTAAGGGATATGTTCTAAAAAAGTAACGCTTAGCCTCAAGCCTCATCCAATGGAAATGACTGAAAATCAGGGGATATGCAGCAAGGCTTCGTGGGTAGCCCCCACTGGAGGGTAAGGTCATCCCTGTCTAGATGTCCCTTTTTATTTCGGCTTAGTGGGCGGTTGCTGATCCCAACCGCGGGGTGATCTTATTCGGAACTTTCCAGTAAGGGATGGGTTCGGCCTTGTGTTGCAGGGGATCAGAAGTGGTCCTCGGTACGGTGATCTAGGCCCCGTACTGTGACAGGTGGTACCCCAGTGCCTAGTCATTGTTGGAAATCCATTCTCCCTACGAGCCTTGTACGAGTTTTGTTTGTATTACCCACTTTTCTGGATAGTAGTTGGAATTTAATAGATGTAACAATTTTGGCTATTTTATAAGTATTTGTATATAGACCCTATTATAATATCAGAGGATTTCTATAAAAAGTGTTTTAGCTATCGTAAGGTAAAAACTCGACATGTTTATTTGTGGCGTGGTCTGACGAGATGATTTTGTTTTCAAAAGGATTTTGAAACTTTAATAATCAATTTGGATGCATTGTTATTAGCTGATATTCCAGACTGACTCGAGTGTTATTTCATTATAATGCTCGGGTCAGACCGAGTATTATATGTTCAGGACAGGATGCTATGGAGCAGGAGAGGAGCTGGAGTCCGAGACGTATTATCTGTACCTATATATATATATATATATATATATATATTCCGCTGCTGTGATTGTATGGATTTGTCTGATTGGTAATTTGATGTATGAGATACTCTGATTATGTGATGTATAAAACTGGTATAGATTTCATTTTGTGTAAAGATCTATTATTTACTATTATATTTTACTCCGCTGCGACTGTAAGATTCTGATTTGTTTAGTTTCTTCTTCTTCTATCTCTTCTTCTTAAACCCAAATGGTTCGTATTTCTGTGCCACTTGAGTTAACAGAGGTAGAATAGTGTTGATTCAAGGGGTACGGATTTGCGGGCTGTCACACTTGGTATCAGAGCTTAGGTTGACGACAACCTAGGCTTTGGTGGGGAAATTATTCATTAAACAGAGTCAATAGTACTATATAATGAGTTGAGTGTATTAATAAATATGAGAGCGTACTTGTTAGTGGATATAAAATTTGTTTTTATACTGTGTTGACTTATCGGTTGAGTGTTTATGAATTCTGGCCAGTGCGAGAAGTACAACCGTATCGATAGGGCTTTCTAAACTCTTAAACAAGATAAACCGACATAGTATTGTTTTAAAGTGGGTAAATGAAATAATTTTACCCAAATTATATTTTGATATAAAAGAAATAATTTTCTGAAATTATTATATATATATTTGGTCGATTGGTTGTTAATACAATAATTAAATAAGAATTCAAAATTTAATCTTAAATTAGAAATGGTTGTAATTGAAAAATGCAGTGTACGTGCTAATATAGTACAAACGGATTGTGTAATATGGAATATAATATAAATGCGGAAATAGATGATAATAGCAAAGTAAATAAAAAATAGAAAAATCACACCAGAGATTTTTATACTGGTTCGCAGCACCGTCCTACGTCCAGTCCCAGACTTCTATCTGGATTTTCACTACCAATTACCTCGCTTCACCCGGAGGAACAGGTTTACAACACCCGATCAGACGAACGGGATTTCATGCCTCTAATATACTGAGGACTTCAATACTTGCCTCTACAACACCGAGGACTTCAACACTTGCCTCTTACAACACGGAGGACTTCAACAAAGATGAATGTAATTGTTTGTTGACGGTATGTGTTCTTGCTAACACTATTTTGTCACCTGTAGTACAGACTTCCTATAATCTTATCCTCAAATAGATTATTTGTATATATGAAGATTTGGAAGTGGATATCAATTTGAATCAAAAGGATGTTAAATAAATTTTAGGATTCAAAACGATCTATGATAGAATATGAGCAATTTGAACGCTTGAGAGTACAAGATAGTGATCAATAGAATAGAGATTAGAAAAATAAAAAAATTAGATTATTGGAATAATGATTTCATGATGTTTATATAAGAAATAAACAGTTGTTACCCTTTGTGAAAAGGTACAAGCAAAAGTCATGATCATTGGTGAAGAGAAAGAGAAGCAACCGTTGAAGAAAAAGGAAGTGTCTATACGAAGGGTTGCTTTCTGTTTGAAAACGGTCGAAAGGTCAAAAAGGACCAGGAGACAGGAATTTGAATATATATACGTTATGTTCACTTGTGTACGTTATCTGTGCATTCTGGGCAGAAACGGTCGACCACCTGGTTTTGACCGGTCGACCGGTTTTGCCCAGAGTGCACAGTTAATGTGCACTCATATATATATATATATATATATATATATATATATATATATATATATTCGAAGATTGAAGGTATAAGATTATTTGAGGATAGATTTTAACATAAATAATCATTACTAACATACCAAATAATCAACCTCTAATCATATGGAGCTCTTTGTGTCTGAATAACCTCTTTTTGTCGATCACGGCTTATCCCTTTGTCAGAAATCAAAACTTTATAAAAATCTTGACTCAATATTCTTCCCCTTTTTGATTGATGACAACATAGTTATGAATCTCCCCCTGTATATGATATCCCCCTGAGATTGTGTCCTGCATATATACTGTTAGCACAATTTTCTCCCCCTTTGTCATCGACAAAAAGGAGTTGTTTAAATGGAGGATGTAAAAGAGATTATAAGCAACATAAATACTACCATAGATCAAGAGTAACATTCACACAAAATTATAATACACATAAGTCTAGTACGAATTTAAACATGACACTATTTAGTACAAGTGCCAGATAATGTCTTTAAAGCAAAAGCTAAAGTCATAAGTACGCATAAAAGATAAAAAGAGATAGACTAAAGAAGACTTATTCTGACTCCATCTCACCCTCTTCTTCTTCTTCTTCAACAAGCTGATATTTCCCGTGTCGACGGTCATGACTAGTTCCCGAGCTTGTACCCTCCTCCGAAGATGTCCAAGCAAAAGTAGGAGGAGCTGGGCGCTTTCCAGGGTCTGAAGCTTGCATTGAAGAAGATGATGCACCACAAGATATTGCTTTCCATATAGAAACGAAGAACGACTTAAGTTTGTTAAAGCGTTTATCCATTTTTGTATCCACGCGCTTAAGTCGTGCTTCAAGAAGGAATTGATTTCGAGCAATAGTTTCAAGTGATTCTTTTGGTGAGGAAGATGATCGAAAGAGTTTAACTTCCTCAGGTTTAGGACGAGATGGACGTGATGAAACTTCTTTATTTTCTTGTTCTTTCCATTGTTCAAAAGGCATAATATTAAAGTATGGAGCGGGAAGCTTCATTCTTGTAATTGTAGATTTGTTGATAACTTTTGGTTTGGAAATAGAAGACTTGGGAGGTTCAATGCCACAATCAAGCAAGAGACGCATAATATACTCGTTATAGAACAAGTGTGGTCTAGTGGTATCATTTTCTTTCAAGATTCATCAAAGATCATACCAATCCAATTTATGCGAATACCCCCATAGATTGAGTATAATGCCTTGAAATTTTCTTTATAGACGGCATCAAAATTTCCTATTCTTGGTAAAAGAGAGTGCATAAGAGTATAGTGAAGAATTCTTGCAGATGACCATAAACCCATAGACTTAGTGCTATCCTTGTCATCTTTAATAAATTGATGACTAATTTGATTACGGATATGAACATTGCAAAAATTACTTGAGAATTTTTCACCAATAAATGAAGAACCAAGAACGGTTTCCATCCTATCACATGAGATGAATACTTCTTTGCCACTCAGAAAAAAACTATTATTGTCAATCTCAAAAATATGATTTTCAATGTCAAAATATACAGAATAACTATCACCATTGCTGTCCCTAACCAAAAAAGTGTTATCAAAGATCAAACTCCAAATATTCCTTATATCAATATCATTGAAACTATACCTATTACTATCACTCCACCTAGAAATGTTTATTAATATTGGATCTCCATAAGGTGATACGAACCAAAGACAATAATTGGGATTCTCGGGCTTGTTTTTCTCTAAATTTAGGTTAGCATAGAATAATTTGATCATTACATGGTTAATTTCAACATTGTTTTGATCAAAATCAATTAGATTTTCAATGTCGGCTTCCTTTGCTAAACTAAGAATACGATAACTAGAGAAATCTGAAAATTTAATAAAAGAACCCGGATGGATTTTAAAATCCTTCATCTCATTCCACCTTTTGACTGCTATTGGATCTACAAGCCACTTCCTGATAGAGAGATCAATTGGTTGTGCTTCGAAGGTAGAAGCTTGTTTTAATTTCTTTTGTGGAGGAGCCATTATTGGAGAGATTGGTAGAAGATTTAATTTTAGGGTTATGAGAGGTTGTTGAAAAAAATAAACGAAGAGAGGGAGTGAAGACCAAAAACCATATGTACCTTTTTTAAAACCAAACAGCACGAAACTGGTCGACCGCTACTTATTCACCGGTCGACCGTTTTCATGCAGAGACCAAAACGCTCGACTGGTTCATTTTGGCCTGTGAGTTGCTTTCCTTCCTTTTTGCATGAATTTCTGAAGTTAACGGTCCACATAATATTGAATTTATTCAAGAACATGATATATATATATATATATCGATTTATAAAAAATACGAGAATACAATCATAATATTAAAACAGATTTAATGAGAGGTAAAGGAATTATGATCGGAAGTCTCTTCGTTGACATCGGTAATGCGTGGTTTCCATGGCGACCATTTTTCTTTCGCTCCTTCATTCTGAGCATAGTTTTTATCCCATGAATTTGGGCTTCTAGAGGATGAAGGTGCATGAGGCATTGGCTCGTATACGCCATGTTTGTTTGAACCACAAAAGAATGATGCCATTCTTTCTAAAAGAGATAGACGTTCCGAAGTCAGTTGTTGCTCATAATGCAACTGTCTTTGAAGATCGATTTGATGTTTTTGATAGTGATCAATCTCATTGATCTTTTCTCTGGTACGGGGTGAACAAAACAATACCTTCTTTGCTCGTTTTGGAGTTGGTGTAGTGCCAGAAGTATGAATGCATTGGTGATGACATTTTGATTTGTATTTTGGCGTTTCAGGAGAGTAATATTCTTCTAGCTCAGAACTTATGACCGAAATATGGACCTTTGAGCACACTCATCACAAATATGTGCCATAATGATATATACATAAACTTTTAGGCTCAGATAGGAAGTGATGAAAACAATATTTTTGTTAAGCTTATATAGAAAATTCCGATATATAAGCTTGTGGATGAGAATGTTATGCAAAATTTGGCCATAGAAAAAATTTGAAGCTCATTTTCAATTTCCTAATATAGTAATAGAAAAATAATCCGAAAAGGACTTAGGATACAACATTAAAGATTTACTTATCAAGTTCTTTTCTAGAAATTAAATCAAGTTCTCTATGAAATTTAATGAAATTAGACTCAAGTAGAGGCTTAGTGAAAATGTCCGCTAGTGACTATCAGTTTGGATATATTCGAGACATATATTTCCTTTTTCGATATTGTCTCTAAGGAAATGATGACGGATATCAATGTGTTTGGTTCTGGAGTGATTCACTGGATTCTTAGAAAGATTTGTAGCACTTGTGTTATCACAGTATATAGTAGAATTTGATAAATGAATATCAAAATCTTGAAGTGTTTGTTGCATGTATATAACTTGAGTACAAGCGAGAGCCGCTGATATATATTCAGCTTCACATGTTGATAGTGAAACACAATTTTGTTTCTTACTAAACCAAGAGACAAGTGATTTTCCAATAAAGTGGCACGTACCACTTGTACTCTTTCTATCCATTCGAGAGCCTCCACAATCAGCATCACTATATGATACTAATTCAAATGGACATTCTTTTGGATAAAAAAGACCGAAATCTTTGGTATTATTAAGATAACGAATTATACGTTTCACTGCTCGTAGGTGTGATTCCTTTGGATTTGCTTGAAAGCGTGCACATAGACAAACACTCATCATTATATCTGGACGACTTGATGTAAGATAAAGAAGAGGACCAATCATGCTTCGATAAAGTTTCTGGTCAACATTCTTACCTTTTTCATCTTTTTCAAGATGTGTAGTTGTACTCATAGGAGTAGGTTTACCAGATGTGTTATTTAACCCGAAGCGATTGATAAGATTTCCGCAGAATTTTTCTTGATTAATAAAGATACCATTCGGAAGTTGTTTGATTTGAAGTCCAAGAAAATATGACAGTTCTCCCATATGAGACATTTCGAACTCTTTGGTCATAATACTTGCAAATTCCTTGCAGAGTTTATCGTTTGTTGAACCAAAGATGATGTCGTCTACATATATCTGGATAACTAGAATATCCTTTTGAGAATGTTTGATAAACAAAGTTTGATCGACTTTGCCTATTTTAAATCCTGAGTTAATAAGATAGCTACGTAATCGTTCATACCAAGCATGAGGTGCTTGTTTTAAACCATACAGAGCTTTCTTAAGTTTGAATGCATGGTCAGGATATTTTTCATGTACGAACAAAGGAGGTTGTTTGACATATATATTCTCTTTGATAAATCCATTGAGAAATGCACTTTTGACATCCATATGATAAAGTTTGAAATTATGGTGACAAGCAAAAGATAATAGGACTCTAATAGCTTCTAGTCGAGCAACTGGTGCAAAAGTTTCTTCATAATCGATACCTTCTTCATGATTATACCCTTGTGCTACTAATCTTGCTTTATTTCTGGTGATATTTCCTTATTCGTCGGCCTTATTTTTATAGACCCATTTAGTACCAATAACTGACTGATCAGTTGGTCTTGGAACAAGTTCCCAAACGTCATTGCGCTCGAACAGATTTAGTTCTTCCTACATGGCAATGATCCAGTAATCGTCTGTAGCAGCTTCTTTTGGATTCTTAGGTTCGATATTTGACAGAAAAGCGACATGACCCATTTGGTTGAGTTGACTCCTTGTTCTGACATGTGATGTTACTTCACCGATTATATTTTGGGCCGGATGGTCTCTTAATATTCTTGGTGGTGATTGTAACTCACATATTTGAGGAATATTCTCAGTAATTATTTTCGAGTCAGAATCAACATTTGTGATGATTGGATTATCAGTGACTATTGTTTCGTCATCATCTGATATAGTTTGAGGATGATAGAATTCATCAAAAGAGACATGAAGTGATTCTTCAATAGTTTTGATTTGTTTATTAAAATATACGATAGGCCTTGCTTCGTTCCGAATAACCGACAAATATTCCTTCATCGGCTTTTAGATCGAAGTTGTCAAGTTGGTCTTTCGTATTTAAAATAAAGCACTTGGAACCAAAAACTTTGAAGTATGAGATTTTAGGCTTTCTTTTGTTAAATAACTCATAAGGAGTATTCTTGGTAAGAGGTCTTATGGACACACGATTTAAAACATAACAGGCAGTTGCGACGGCTTCTGCCCAGAAATGTTTTGGTAAGGTGGTTCCATTCAATAATGTTCTTGCACATTCTTTTAAAGTTCGGTTCTTCCGTTCTACAACTACGTTCTGTTGTGGAGTTATGGGAAACGAAAAATTATGATATATACCTTTCTTTGTACAAAAATGTTCAAATTCATTATTTTCAAACTCTCCGCCATGATCACTTCTTATATTTTTAACTTTAATCCCTTTTGATTTTTGAATTCTTTTGACGAAAGATTTGAAATAATCGAAAGTGTCACTTTTGTTTTTTAAGAAAATTGTCCATGTGTAACGAGAGAAATCATCAACAATTACAAGCACATATCGACTGTGATTTATTGACTGAACCCTAGTAGGTCCAAATAAATCCATATGTAGTAACTCAAGTGGTTGTAATGTTGATATTACTTTCTTGGATTTAAAAGATGATTTGGTCAATTTTCCTAGTTGACATGCATCACAAATGTTGTTAACCTTAAAATTCATTTTGGGTAGTCCTCTAACTAGATTGTTTTTGTCTAGCTTGTCAATAGTTCTGAAGTTTATATGACAGAAGCGTTTGTGCCATAGCCATGGATCATTATCATTAGCCACAAGACACATATCTGAATTATGATTAATATTCATATCCAGAATATATATATATATTCCTGTCTCTATAACCTTCGAAAACTAAATTATGGCCTTTATCTAAAATACTACACTTATTATTCGAAAAAGAAATTGTAAAACCCTTGTCACATAACTGACTAATACTAAGTAAATTGTGTTTCAAATTTCTAACTAGCATGACATTAGTAATGAGAGGTAAGTTAGATGTACCGCAATTGCTCACATCGCCTTTGCCGATGATATAGCCTTTTGAATTATCTCTAAAAGTGACGGAGCCACCATCTGAGTATGTAATATTTGTCAATAAGCTCTTGTCTCCAGTCATGTGCTTCGAGCAACCACTGTCCAATATCCACTTTCCTCTTTTCTTAAGTGGGACCTGCAAAAAATAAAATTAGGTACATGGTACCCACTTTTTATGGGGTCCTAAGAGTTAGGTCTTAGGAGTCCAAACCCATACGGGTCTGGTATCCCCTTTATATACATAATTAGTATTAAGATGCACAGTATTCATGAAATTCTGAATACATTTATTCCTAATAAAATTGTTATTTGTTTTAGGAACCCATATTTTGATAGTCTTGATATTTTTCTTTTGAAATTTCACAACTGGTTTTGGTTTGGAATATAATAAACTAAGATTTTTCTTAGCTTCAGTTTTTTGTACTTTCTTCTTCCTTCTATTACCAAGATGTTTCTTGGTTTCTTGTTTCTTATATCCCAAACCTTGTTTATCTGAAGTAGATTGTGAACTTTCAATGATTTTTGTCAAATTTTCTCGACATTTGTTAAAGTTAGAAACATTTTGAGTAATGTTATCTAACTTAGTTTGTAAACTAGCCTTTTCTAGGTCCAGAGTTTTGACTTTTGCCTTAAGCTCAAAATTTTTAGTAGTGAGAGCATCATTTTTCTCTTTTTGAGTTTCAATTTCTTGACTCAAAAGAGATAATTGAGAATCAATATTAGATGATGATTCTTGAAATTTTTCAAGTTCTTCTTCTAATATTCTCTTCTCGTCTTTTAACATATCTCGTTCGAATTCTGCTCTACTCAATTCTGCTTTGGCTTCTTTTAGCTTTCGTTTCATGTCTCTATATTTGACTATTAATTCAGCATTTATATCAAGTACTTCATCAAATGTAGGAATTTGTACCTCATCTTCTGTTGCCATGAAACAGACATTTGCTTGTTCATCTTCCGTATCACTCTCACTTTCTGATGAGTCTGTATCATCCCATGTTACCGAGAATGCTCGTTTCTTTGATTTGTCCTTCTTATATCTTAATTTGTCATTTTCTGACTTCTTCTTTTGCTCCGGACAATCCTTGTGCATGTGCCCCTTTTGTGACAGTTGAAGCATTCTATAGAGGATGATGTTGGTTTATTTGATCCAGATTTCTTTCTGCTATAACGACTGGCTTTTCGCTGTTTTAGGAATTTTTTGAAACCTTTTGCTGTGAATGTCAGATCTTCATCTTCAGACTCTGATTCATTTTCGTCTTTTTTAGCATGGAATGCTACGTTTTTCTTTTCTTCTTTTTGTTCCTTTCTAGTCTGCAAGTTAGCTTCGTAGGACATTAGATTTCCTATCAATTCATCTGGCTTCATGACGGAAAGGTCATTAGCTTCTTCAATTGCTAATACTTTTCCTTCCTATTCACTAGTAAGAGAATGTAGGACTGTTGAAACAACATCAAAATCAGAATACTTTTGTCCTAAGCCAATAAGTGCATGGTGGATAGTTTGAAACCGTGAATACATATCATTGATTTTCTCATTTGGTTTCATTTTGAAGTTCAGAAATTGACTTTTCAGCATGACTATTTTGGCTTGTTTAACTTTGTTAGTACCTTCATGAGTGGTTTTCAGCGTTTGCCAAATTTGATATGCAGTGGTACAGATACTAACAAGGTTATATTCATTTTGGTCTAATGCACAAAACAACATATTTATTGCTCTTGCATTTACGGCTGCTGCCGTTTTCTCAGTCGCAGTCCATTCTGAATAATCAGTTGTTGGATTCACTATTTCTTTTTGAGTTGCATTCCAAGCATCATAACTATTTGATTGCATAAAGAATGACATACGTGTTGCCCAATAACTATAGTTAAGACCATTGAAAAATGGAGGTCTTTGTGTCGATTGACCTTCCATGTAAGTGGTGTTTTGAGTGCTAGTACTTGCGTTATTTGCCATATTACAAGAATACATCAAATAACTGTGTTACGGTTATATGATGGCCGTGCTCTGATACCAAGTGAAAAATGCAGTGTACGTGCTAATATAGTACAAACGGATCGTGTAATATGGAATATAATATAAATGCGGAAATAGATGATAATAGCAAAGTAAATAAAAAATAGAAAAATCACACCAAAGATTTTTATACTGGTTCGGAGCACCGTCCTACGTCCAGTCCCAGACTTCTATCTGGATTTTCACTACCAACTACCTCGCTTCACCCGGAGGAACAGGTTTACAACACCCGATCAGACGAACGGGATTTCATGCCTCTATTATACCGAGGACTTCAATACTTGCCTCTACAACACCGAGGACTTCAACACTTGCCTCTTACAACACGGAGGATTTCAACAAAGATGAATGTAATTGTTTGTTGACGGTATGTATTCTTGCTAACACTATTTTGTCACTTGTAGTACAGACTTCCTATAATCTTATCCTCAAATAGATTATTTGTATATATGAAGATTTGGAAGTGGATATCGTATTGAATCAAAAGGATGTTAAATAAATTTCAGGATTCAAAACGATGTATGATAGAATATGAGCAATTTGAACGCTTGAGAGTACAAGATAGTGATCAATAGAATAGAGATTAGAAAAATAAAAAAATTAGATTATTGGAATAATGATTTCATGATGTTTATATAAGAAATAAATAGTTGTAACCCTTCGTGAAAAGGTACAAGCAAATGTCATGATCATTAGTGAAGAGAAAGAGAAGCAATCGTTGAAGAAAAAGGAAGTGTCTATACGAAGGGTTGCTTTCTGTTTGAAAATGGTCGACAGGTCAAAAAGGACCAGTAGACAAGAATTTGAATATATATACGTTATGTTCACTTGTGCACGTTATCTGTGCATTCTGGGCAGAAACGGTCGACCACCTGGTTTGACCAGTCGACCGGTTTTGCCCAAAGTGCACAGTTAATGTGCGCTCATATATATATATATATATATATATATATATATATATTCGAAGATTGAAGGTATAAGATTATTTGAGGATAGATTTTAACATAAATAATCATTACTAACATACCAAATAATCAACCTCTAATCATATGGAGCTCTTTGTGTTTGAATAACCTCTTTTTGTCGATTACGGCTTATCCTTTTGTCAGAAATCAAAACTTTATAAAAATCTTGACTCAACAGTAATCAAATAAATTTTATAGGTATAAATTATATATAGGAAGAATAACTAAATTCAAACTAAACCAGAATTTAAACCCGAAAGTTTTAAAAAGGATTTTAAATGTATTGAAAACAAAGTTTGGAAATTTAAAATCCTGGAAAAGTTTGAAATGTTTGCTAAGTGTTTGAGGAAATATTGGAATATTGATTTGGGAAGTATTTTTGAATGGGAACTGTTTTGAAATGAATGTGGGAAGTAAGGAAGCATGAACTCACTTCAGTCGCTGGAAAATAATCCTGATGATGCTGGCCACATCATTAGAATTCATTTTCGAGTTTCTAAAGTGATGTATTTCTACCAAAATGGTTGGTTATGATATAGTTTGGATTTGTTAGGTATGCCAGTTGTTTTGGAAATTTCAAGGGAGGAAATTTATTTGGTATAAACAAGTTGTTTTGGAAAGTCTGGAGATTTGATTGATATCCCAAATGGGTATGAATTGATTTTTATTTCAAAATAGTTTTGGAATAAAACCGGGTAATTGAATTCTGGAACATTCTATTTAAATGGTGTGTAAAGTTAAAATGCATCAACTAATGAACTTATTTTGGTAAAGTTGATGCTAATAAGAAGGAAATGTAAATCTTAATCTTGGAATTAAAATTTAACTTTGGTAGTTAAAAGTGAATAAAGTATATTGAAGTGGATTTCGAATTTAACTTGGGATAAGTTAAATAAATTGAATTTAGAATTAAATTGGTTTGGATTAAATTAAAATGTAAATAACTTAGTAATCATGGGTTATTGTACAATAAATTGTACCCATGAGCTATTAAGCGTTGTGCTTATAATTTGAAATTGTGGATTTACAATTGTGCAAGGAATTAAATTGAAAGAAAGTTTGTATCCTTAAGTATTCAGTGATACACATATACATAAAATTTGAAATTGTGATTATAAGATGTAAATGGATTAAAATGAGCAATATAAATTTATGAATAAAATTAAAAAAAAGGTTGATGAACTTGAGAATGGACACTTTCATTTTAACCCAAATAAAGTGGAATTATAATCACAAATGGGAAATAGTTGAATGGTATGGTGAATTCAAACTTAATCTTAAATGGAAGGTAAAGTAAGATAAGCAATGTGAGATAATAAAGGTGGATGGACTTAAATTAGCAAATAAGTCTTGGAATAAAATTTAAATTAAATAAAGGAATTCAATAGAATTGTGTCAGATTTAATTTATTGGATTGAATTGAAAGCAAAATTTCAGTTGTGTTGTGAATAATATAAAATGTGAATGAACTTAAAATAGAAAATAAGTTTTGAACTTATTTATGGAGAAATCAATTGGATTGAAATGAAATTCAAAATTCAGTTGCATTATGAACAATATTGAATGAAATTCAATCCTTATTTAAGTAGTAAAGGAAATGGAATGAATTTAATTTGGCTAAATAAAATTTAGTTAAACTTGAATTAAATTTGGATAAGAATCGAATTGAATGGAAATTTAATTTAGTTGAAATGATGTTGAATGAAGTTAATGCTCACTCAACTAAATTCACAATGATTGTTTGGAAATGAATTTTGTGTAAGCTAAATTAAATGGAATTTGTATTGGCACGAATAAAATTTAGGATAGTTTGGTCAAAATTTGGAAAGTAAATAAAAATCCAGTTGGGGCATGGGATTTAAATTTGTGGTAATAAATATTGGAAGCTTGAATGAATAATGGAATTAGATTATAATGGTGATAGTTTGAATTGTGAATAAATTCAAAGGAATGAAATAATTTAAAGTGGTTTCTTTGCTAATAAAATAAATCTGAAATGGACTAAATGAATAAGCAAAGTGCATCAAAAGTTTGTAAATGGATTGGAATTGATTTGGACGAGAATCAAATGAAAATAAAATAAAATTGGTATAAGAAGATAATGAAAATATTGTGAAAATTGTAAGAACTTAAGCAACTTGAAAGAGAGAAAAAAAAGATTGTGAATAAGCTTTATTAAGTACTCTTGAATGAAATTGGTTAGATAATAAAATTGAATTGCAAGTGAAATGGTATTAATTGATTATTGTGATAAATTAAGGATGTTTGGGTTGTAAATAATCCAGGATGGAATGAAATTAATATAAACCTGAATTGGTTAAGGAAATAAAAATGTAAGGAAAATTTAATTTAACAATTGCATTGGAATAAAAATACTTAAAAATACTTGGCTTGTGAATTAGGCAAAATTGAATAAAATTAATATAAATCTAAGTAGAATTAATTTTAATGGTTATAAGCTTAAGTGGTTGTTATTTTGCTCGAATGACATGAAAATTGCATGTATTCGGAATTGAGTTGTTTAACAAGCAATTGAAATTGATCTTTGAATAAATTGATATGGATTGGAATAAAATTCAAAGAGTTTGTATATGGATGCAAGTGAATTGATTTGAAGAAGCAAATAAAGATGGTTTTAAATTAATTAGATAAATGCAATCTAATTAAGTGATTTTACATGTGAATGATAATGGAACATAAAAGTAATGCAAATATTCCAAATTTAAAGTAAAATTTGATTGTAAATCAAATTGGGAATGTAAATTAAATTAAGGAAATGCAAGTAAGGCATATGTTAATCATATTAAAATGGAAATGAATTGGTTGTAATAAATATGAATGGTATATAGTAAACTTGAATATAAATCATTCAAGTGAAATAAAATGAAGTTGGTTTGGATGAAAGTAGAATGGGCTAAAATCTTAATAAAGTGGGATTTGGCATTAGAAAAGGAAACTTTATGCATGTTATAAAATATGATTTACTTATGAAATTATGCAAAGTGATGTTTGGGATTATGAAATGGATATGTTTGGCTTACGTTTATATTGGAAATGTTGTTAAAATGTTCATATCTTTAAAAACTGATGGGTTTGTCGAGTAAGTACAGGTACGGAGGGTGATCGATAGAGTTGAAGCGTGTATATGCATTATATTTGCCGCGTGCTATTAAAATTTGCTAAAAAGGTACGCCTACGCAAATATAAATGGGAAACGATATATTTGTTGTGATATAATTTGGTTTCCGACCGTGCGGGTCGATGTATATATATTTGTTTGTATCGCGATATCGCGAAAGCTCCTCCGTACAAAGGAGACTCTGCCAAAATTTTTCGAAAATTTTAGGAGTTAGAAAATTTTTGGGATTTTGGGGGAGAATTTATTAACTTGGAAAGTTATTTTGAAATACGTTAGAATTTAAAGCTTTAGTGTAAGTAAAACAAATGAATGTGAGATTGGGCTAAAGGAATTTGGAAAGTGAATTTAAGATTTTCACTAGGTAGGTTTTGTTATTGGGTTTGGAATATTTTTCTACCTTAGCAAATTTCGAGGACGAAATTTTTATAAGGGGGGAGGAATGTAATGACCCGGAATTTTGGATCGCCAAATTTGAACATATAATTCATTTTAAATGTTGAATATGGATTATAATTTGAATTTTGAAATAAAATGATTTTGGTTAAGTTAATAGGATTAGTAAAATTTCAAATACGGGAATTAAATTGAAATTTGAATAATAACAATTTAATATTAGAATTGGAATAATTGGTGATTCTGGGTGTAAATAGATATAAAAAATTAGATTCTAAAATTTATTTAGGTCTAATTGGATTTAAATTATGATATTGTGCTGTTGGATGAAATTAAATGTCTATATGTTGAATTTGGAATTTTATCTTAATTTAATAATGGAATTTAATAATATAATAATGCAAATATTCAGATTTTGATTTAAACTGAATCAGTATGATTTCTAATGTGGGTATGAATTCTATATGAATTATAATTAAGTTAACAAAGTTTTAAAAGTGAGATTGTGAGTGATTTCGACAATTTCGAAAATCGTCCGATTTAATCGACGAGTTAAAATAGCCTTCCGGGGCACAGTCTCGGAATTCGACAAAACTAGTTCCATTGGATCCGTAATAGTTAGTTATTATCGGATTTCAATTTTCGTAGCAATCGGAGTTGTCGTTCGACCGTTGCAGCTCAAAATGCATGGAAATCGATTTAACCGATTTAATTTTAAATTGATCGTTTAATTCCGTAACTCGCATATACGATCAAATTAGCTTACGAAACCTGTTCCATTGTGTCCGGAACGTGGAAATACCCTAGGAACGCCTGTCGTCACATATGAATTGGAGTCTGTTTGTAAACGCTAGTTAAAACGGGATTTAATATTAAATTAATATATATACGTATATATTCACGCAAATCAGCCAAACCCTAAACCCTTTTCACCGGCTGCCACTTATTCATTTTCATGGCCAAAAATCGATTTCAATTCCCTTCCAAAATATCTCAATCCATGCTTTAATTTGGGAAATTTTCTAAATGAAAGTTGTAGATCGGTGAGCGATCTATAGATCCAACGGGTGATTTTGCGTGAAGTGATCGTTTGGAGGAGTTTTGGTGTCACGTTCGCATGGGGTTCGAGCACGTATCGTGCGTGATTGGGGTGACCGAGTTCGCCGCCGATCGTGGCGTGGGGGTGTTGCGCGATGGGCTACGTAGTGGGCTCGTTTGATCGACAGATTGATAATCGTAGTTAGGGCGGCTCGTGCCCTAGTTTTGGCAGTTTTGGGTTCGGTGATACCCTGATGATCGCGTGCGTGAGGAAGATGGGAGGGACGTGCGGCTTTGATTCTCTTTTGTGAGTTGAACGGCCCGATTTGCTTTGGTATATAAAAAAAATGTAATTTATTTATATAAATATTTATACAATCTTTAAAATTCAATATCTCACTCATGTTTTATCCGTTTTTGACGAAACCGGAAACGCCGAGATCGAAGAGACGAACGCTACGCAATGGTGCAGTTCGGGAATCATTCCGGGCAAGTAGAAATTTAAGTTAAATCGAACGTCATTCGGTTTAATTTAAATTTCGAACCCTCGCCGAAACCCAAGGTGAGTTAATCTCACTCACATCTGGAATATTAGCTGATTAAAATAAATATCTGTGTGATTGGTTGAATATAATTGTTGTTGATCAGTCTGGATTGATATTTATATATGTGATGTGCTAATATTTGTGAATGCAAGGAAAAAATAGGTTGGAGGGATCCAACTAGATTCCTCACAATATAGTGATTGTTTTTATAATTGATAATGCAACTTGTTTGTATGTTGTGATTGATAAATCTGAAATTAAATTGTATTGTGATATTGTGGAAATAAATATAAACCCGGAAATTATAAATGGATTTAATTGGGATTTAAGAAATGAAAGAAATTGTTATATGAAGAGTTTAAAGGAATAAAATTTGGTTTTAGTTCAGATGAAGAATGAAATTTGAAAATGGGAAATTTAAATAAAGCGGAAAGGAATTATGAGTCGATAAATGCAAAGTATAGATTTGGGCAAGAAATTTTATAAGAGAGTAAAGTGTCAAAATATTGGTGGATTATGTTGATAATGAATACAGTTGCCAGGAAATTAAAATATGTTTCCAACGAAGCTTCTAAATATAAATTAATAATTATAAATGTAAATCAATATTTTTGAAATGCATTTTTCACCCTTGGAATTTAGTTAAGAAATTCATAAGTATTATTTTCCGGTAATAAATTCTCAAATATTTTATTTAAAAATGTTTAAAACCTATACCTTGTAAATGGAATTTCCGGGAATGGAAAAGGGTGTTTAAACTTCAAAAGGAGTTTATTTTAAGCTTGGAAATAAATTTACGATAACTAACGTAAATTTGGGTTGGGATAGATCGGGCGGGATCTATATAAATATTCTTTGGGTTGTTTGAATGGAAATCTTTTCCTGGGAAAAATCGAGTTCGTGAATAAAATCAGGTTTTAAAGGTTAAGTAAAATTTGTTTCAAGGAAATGCTTTAAGAAATTCTCCTTTAAAAATAAGAAATAAATTTAGCTATAGTATGACTATTTAAGAGGTTTACTAGTAATTATATTTTATAAACGGGTTTATTTAAAGAATGAATGATTTAAGTTATTTGGAAACTAGTATTTATTCTTTAAACCACTACTTTTAAGTTTAGTTAACAAATCTATGTTTAAATAATAGATTTATTTTACATATTTGAAATTATATTTTTGAGTAATAACTAGAAGTAAATTTACATGTTTTTAAAATATATTTCAGTATGAAATGTTTTTAACTGTTTTAAATCTAAATGTTTCGAACTTGGTTATCTCCAATGGGAATAAATGGTAAAGGACTTACCGGGTAAAGGAGGATAATTTTGGGAATTGTTTTCAAATGGGTTTTTGGAAACTTGAAAATATATCTTTTAAAGATATTTGAGGCAAATAAATAATGTGAGAAATTATTTATTGCGTGATGGATGTTTGTGAATATAAATTGATAGTTAAATCACCGACTATCAATATTGGACAAATGCGTTGATCGTTTCGAAGAGACCAGGATCGAGATTGATTTCTCGAAAACTACTTCGATCCGGTTTGTACGTTTCACGGAAAAACGTGTTCGGAGTCGAAGATGGAGCAGTGAAGTGCAAGGGATAGTCGCTACTAATCCTGAGGATATTTCAAAAATGGATGTAGTAGGAGTAGTGTCTTCGGTTCCGTTCGAGCCCGGGACGGACTTGTATGGATGAATGCTTGCGAAACATCGTCAGGTGGACGATGGGCATTCTAAGGGATATGTTCTAAAAAGGTAACGCTTATCCTCAAGCCTCATCAAACGGGAATGACTGAAAATCAGGGGATATGCAGCAAGGCTTCGTGGGTAGCCCCCACTGGAGAGTAAGGTCATCCCTGTCTAGATGTCCCTTTTTATTTCGGCTTAGTGGGTGGTTGCTGATCCCAACCGCGGGGTGATCTTATTCGGAACTGTCCAGTAAGGATGGGTCCGGCCTTGTGTTGCAGGGGATCGGGAGTGGTCCTCGGTACGGTGATCTAGGCCCCGTACTGTGACAGGTGGTACCCCAGTGCCTAGTCATTGTTGGAAATCCATTCTCCCTACGAGCCTTGTACGAGTTTTGTTTGTATTACCCACTTTTGTGGCTAGTAGCTGGAATTTAATAGATGTAACAATTTCGACTATTTTATAAGTATTTGTATATAGACCCTATTATAATATCAGAGGATTTCTATAAAAAGTGTTTTAGCTATCGTAAGGTAAAAACCCGACATGTTTATTTGTGGCGTGGTCTTACGAGATGCTTTTGTTTTCAAAAGGTTTTTGAAACTTTAGTAATCAATTTGGATGCATTGTTATTAGCTGATATTCCAGACTGACTCGGGTGTTAATTCATTATAATGCTCAGGTCAGAGCGAGTATTATATGTTCAGGACAGGATGCTATGGAGCAGGAGAGGAGCTGGAGTCCGAGACGTATTATCTATACCTATATATATATTCCGCTGTTGTGCTTGTATGGATTTGTCTGATTGGTAATTTGATGTATGAGATACTCTGATGATGTGATGTATAAAACTGGTATAGATTTCATTTTCTTTAAAGATCTATTATTTACTATTATATTTTACTCCGCTGCGACTGTGAGATTCTGATTTTTTTAGTTTCTTCTTCTTCTATCTCTTCTTCTATCTCTTCTTCTTAAACCCAAATGGTTCGTATTTCTGTGCCACTTGAGTTAACAGAGATAGAATAGTGTTGATTCAAGGGGTACGGATTTGTGGGCTGTCACAGATGCATTCGAAAATGCATGTATCTAAAAGTATATGCAATTATTTTAGAATTATAGACTAATCGTAGTTTCGAGAAATAATACTTCAATTATATGAATATTAATCATACGGTGCTAGTGAATTATATCTCAAAAAATAAAGAGAAAACCACTCAGCCGGTTGGAGCAATGTACGAGTTGGTGAACTCTTTGGTTTAATACATATAAATTTATGCAATCACAAGTCTAATAATACCAAAATAGTTTTGCATTCTTCGTTTAATCACCGATGAATTATCACAAACAAGAATATGTGTATTTGATACACATGTAGCATGTCTACAATAACTTCATAGAATATAAAATGGAAGTAAATTAAATAACATGCAATATGAAATAAAATGATTTGATTTGATCAAATAAGTGAGTATATTGGAAAGAGTTTTGAACGTACCTAAAAATGAATAAAGATTCAATCTTAAAAAGTCACTCCACCTTATAATACATAATGATGTATCGATAAGGACTAATCAGACCTTGTTGGACAAAGTATGGGCAATGATGAGTGAAGTTGAGTTAACTTCTTTCTATACGGTCGTGTACTTGAAGTTGAGCTAACTTCTATAAATAAGAGTTGGTGTACTCTTTGGCTTAATATATATAAAACGCATGTCCATATTTATTATATAACATAAGAATAATATTAAAATATAACTTATTTACAAATTAAGTAAAATAATGATTTTATGTAAAATTAATTTCAATCGGATGTAAATAAGTTTAGACTTCATGGGCCTAATATGATCCAAAATGGAATTTTTTTTGAAATTTAACCATTTAACACGATACGCGTTAACCCAGAACCAACACATCCCAACTACGTCTAAGTTACACCCTCTCCTGTACATTTGCTTTCCTTTCTAGGTGGTCATACAATTCAAAATGAAAAACTTACTACAAGACCATAATGATCTCTATACAAAAATTCATTCGATCATCGATAACATTTACCGATATTGAATAAATTGCACTTTACATAAACTAATCAAATTGACATTTTAGTTATCTAATTTCAAGGCACATCTTATAGCTCCTGGTCTAGCGCTACATTTAATACAACAAGATCTTTATTGTAATCAATCATATTGAATACATGATCTCACATTATGGTATGCCTGCTTATTTCGAATGAACTAATTTCATCGAAATTTCATACATTACAAATTTCGTGACTATTCACTATATATTATTTATATATGATTGGATATGGATCAAATATCCATGTTCTTGTATTATTTTAGAGTTCAAAACCGATATAATACAGTACATAGTCATGGGTAACTAAACACCCAAGTGACCAAGGAAAGAATACATTTAGTGCTTGTATAATTTAGCTCTTGCATGGATCTTGATTTACAATATGCCAAAGGAATTATCTATATTTCTTTATCAGTTTTAATTCAGTTCATTTGTATATTTTTACTGATATTTTATCAGTTATACTAATTGCATAAATTTATCCATGTAGATTATTTTAACTTGTATAACAAGTATTCTTATAATCATAGAAAGGTTAAATATATTCATTTCATTTTTCTAATAAGGATTCCACTAGATTTTTATGTTTTCCAAAATCTTAAGAAAAACAGACAAATCCTTTGACTTCTTAAGTGGGTGTTAGGACTTGCTTGCCTTGGGATTCTATCCTTGAGGAAACATAACAAATTATAGGACCACATGTGATGGATAACATCTTATCAGTTGTAATATGTACAACTCCTATCTATGATCTTTATCCTAATCTCATCTCGACCTTAAGGTACTTAATAAATTAAAATAGATTATTCACTCAGACCCGTAATTTCATGATGCCCTAAGTATAATGTATGTACCTTGAAGAAATTCAATAAATATGTGCATGTATCTTCCCTTGTCTGGTCGTTATATTAATAGTACTATACATAACATCTCTAGCTTGAGGAAACTCAACAACTAAAGAGTATACAAGTAAGTTATTAATATATTAATGGTAAGTAACAACTTATACATTAAGGATTCTTAATCATTCATATATATATATATATATATATATATATTTACATTGAGTGATATCGATTTAGGGAATAATGTATTTCTAATGAAATAACCTCATGGTGTAAGTGTCGAACACAACTGAAATTACCGTATACATATAGTCCACGTGTACTTATTCCTTAAACCAAAGTAAGGGTTTCTTATAGTTCCACTTATGATTATACATTCACATTACATAAGTTTAATTCATTTGTAACTGTCTATAATTTAGTTAACTTATACAATATTCATATATATATTATAAATTAATTTAATTTAATTAACAAATTATATAAAACATTTTAAATCTAAAAATTTTAGTTTATTCATCCGAAATAATTTAAAATGAATATTAATTATAACACTTATAGTTTTATGTACAGATATCATTAAATACACACGCACATAATTTATTATATTTTTTCAATTAAAAATAATTTTTAATTAAATAATTTAATAAATTCCAAAATATTTATTTATAATTTACCTTAAACAATTAAATGTATACGTATATCAATATGTATATATGTTTATTTTAATTAACTAACTTTTAATAAGTCATTTATTTAATTAATCAAATTATTAAATAATTTGAAAAAATAAATTTATTTTCAAAAAATAATTTTTAAAAATATTTTATACCATTATAAAATTTATTTTATATTTTAAATTTAAATTTTAAATTAGAAATATATTTATAAATTTTGAAACTCAATTCTGAAAATTAGTAAAGAACAAAATCAATTTGAGTTTTTACAATTGGACCTACCTCTTGGACTTGCTCCGTCAAGGCTAGTAGCCAGGGAGGGGAAAGTACATAATTATCCAATATTAAGCCTAGACGCTTGTATACCCAATATTTTTATAAAATTATCTAAGATATTTAATTAGTCAAATTAAATAAAATAATATGAAGATTAATAGGTTGAGATTTGATTAAATTAAGGGTAACCGTGCCATGTTAATACGTAAATTAAAATAAGATAGCAAGAACTAATGTGTTAGGAAATGAGTAAGGGAAATATGTAAAATAGGAGAGGCTTATACCCTAAACCCTAAGGAAATGAAACTCATGTTCATTTCATTTTAGAAAATTTAAAAAACATCTAAGATCGGCCACCATTTTTTACTCTTAAGGAAGATAAAGCTATAATTCATGAAGAAGAAGTTACTCAACATTAAATCTCACATATTTTTATCTCAAAGCTAAGATGAATAATTACTTCATCCCATTTTCTTATAGTTTTTGGTTTTAAGATTAGATTTGAAATGTTTTTGCAAGTATATGTCATGTTTTGATGATTAAAGTTATATATTTGTTTGTTGGTGAATTATGCATGTTCATATTAGAAATTATGCAAAGTTTGATAAGAAAACCTATTAAATGACATCCAAATACCTTGAAAATTTCAATTTATAAACTTAAAGTTATCGTCTCCTTTGAAAAAGTGATGAAATGTCTCACGATTATGTTCATCAATTTGAAAACCCAAAGGATCTTTTTCCATATACTTACAACCAAAAATGTTACCTAAAATCTCACTATTTAAAAGAATACGCGTTCCTTTAACGCTACTCGACACTTCCCCTTCATTTCCTTCGTAAAAACCACGATTCAAATTCGCATAAAACATTTTCATAAGATTCGGATGATAAACAAAATCATTTTGAGAATCATCAGTTAAGCTAAGAATTTGATTCTCTTTAAAAAGAACATTGATTTCATAGGAAGAAAAATCATTAAAGATAGAAAATTTTCTCGTATGGACCTTTCCAAAGTTTATATAGCTTATGTATTCTTTGATAGCTTCCGGATCATTATAGAGGAACTCTTTAGTGGCCTTGGACAGACTTATGGTGGATGGAGTGCTTGAGGAAGCCATTTTTGAAGAAAGTAGAGAGTTTGAGAGTTTGAAAGAGAGTTTGAATTTTGAATGAAAGTGAAAAGATAGGATAAATTTAAGAAAATAAATAGATATCTAAGAGCCATGTTCTCCGGTCAAGAGACACCTTTTCAAAGTTTTGGAATTGGTGAAAAGGTGGAAATAATTCAAAGTTATAAATTCAAATTTGAATTTCAAATTCCTAGAGGGATGTCGACATGTGGGGTAGGGTCATGTCCCATGTCGACATGGGTTCATAAAATCATGTGACTTATTTTTCTTATTTTATTTAATATATATATACCCTATAATATAATTCATATTTTATCTAAAATAATATAAAATATAATAACACTTTAATATTAAATTTTTAATATTAAAATATTGTTAAAATAATATTGTTTTGAAAATCAAAATTTTTAAATTCAAACAACAAGCAATTTCAAAACATGCAAGCAATAAACATTCAAGCATTCAAACAAGCAATTTTAATCAATATAATTTAAATGTGCACCTATTTTTAGATCCATATTTTCAAGATCATCAGAATTGTGAATAGTTGTAAAGCACATGTTTGAATTTTTCGTCTCTCGATCTTTATCACTGGGGGATGAGTCTGAATCGTCTAGTGTAGCAGTATATGCTCTCTTTCTTCTCTTTGACGAATCATTACTTGAAGAAAATTTCTGTTTATACGGATGCGGAAAATCTCTTTTTAAGTGGCCTGGCTCATCACAATTGTAGCATCTGTCATTGTTTGAGTTTCATTATTACTTCCAGAATTCTTGTGATCATTTCTCTTGTAATTGTTCATCTTTTTGTATTTCAAAAACTTACTAAAATTTCTTGCCATCAAGGCTATTTCTTTATCGTCGTCACTGTGTCTGAACCATCTGTTATTGCATTGAATGCTATTAACATCTTTTTTGAAGCCTTGATTTCTCTTTTCCCTTGCATTTTCACCTCAAACGACATCAAATTCCCAATCAATTCTTCAATTTTCAGAGTATTAATATCATTATCCTCTTCAATTGCTAGAGTCTTCTGATCCCATTCCAGAGTGAGTGAATTTAGAAATTTTCTAACTTGATCTTCTTCAAAAAAGTTCTTTCCTAATGCAATTAGTGAGCATACAATGTCTTGAAACCTACTGTACATGTCTGAAATGGACTCATCGGATTCATATTGAATAATTGAAACTGGTTGGTCAACGTAGATATTTTTGTCTGTTTAACTTTGATTGTTCCTTCATGAGTAACTTGCAAAGTTTTTCAAATCTCATTTGCAGACTTACAAACAGACACTCTATTAGACTCATTCCTATCAAGCGAAAAGAATAGAATATTCACGACTTTGGAATTTTTTTGTGCAAGTCTTTTGTTTAGCAGTCCACTATGAAAAATCAGTTGTGGGTTCAATGTACTCAATTTGTGTGATATTCCAAGTGTCTAATCTTATTGACTGTAAATAGATTTTCATCCTACATGCCTAATATGCATAGTTACTGCCATTAAAACTTTTCAATTGAACTAGTGATGGTGATGACATTACCAGTGTTGTCAGCCATTTGAAAACTTTTCAAAAATCAGATTATGAAAACTTAGAAAACTAATGCTGTGATACCCAATGATGGAAATGCGGATTAAGAATCTTAAGGCTGGATTAATACTAGAGGGAGGGTGAATAGTGTTTAATTGATTTTACGGAATTTTTGAAATCTTTTCAAATTAAACACAAACAGATGCAATTCACAAACACAGAGACAATCACCGAACCAAACACAGATACAAATAGTAAATAAAAGCAGTAAAGGAAAGAACATACGGAATTTTATATTGGTTCGGAGTTACCCTACATCCAGTCCCACACAATTTCTTGTGCAGATTTCTTTTCAAATATAATGTCGATATTACAAGCTTGATTTCAAGGTCACAAGATACACCCTCTTGTCTCTAAGTCCAAGGCAAACTCTCTTGATTTAACCAGGCTACAAGATCACCTATTTGCTTTACAGGCTACAATCATACCCAATTGATTTATGGGCCCAAACACACCGTTTCTAATCACACTTTGATAGAGAGACTCAATACACTTCTTTGATTACAAATGGTCCTATAACTCTGAATAGCACTGAGATCTTAGAGAGAGTGGCAGAGAATCAAATTAGAGATGATCGAGTTTGATTCACTTAGAATTTGGGCAGAGTTTTGTTAAAGCATTTGGAATATAAGAGAATATTTGAGTGGAGAAGAAGGGTGAAAAAATGAAGAAAAGCTAACTTAAAATTCGCTGTAAACAACTAGTATTTATAGGAGAACAACGATCATGACCATTCACGAAAGGTTATGACAAATAGACACTTCTTTTGAAAATTTGAATTTTAAATTCTACGGCTACCTGTCGACATGGGGGGATGAGGGATGTCGACATGCCTATTTTATTTTTGAAAATAGATTTTGTATTAAATGATTTCTATTCTAAAACTTGTCAAAACAATTTCTAAACTTTGTAAACCATTTTGAATCTAGTTTAAACTTATAAAAGAGTTTTAGAAAGTAATCTTAAAATATGTAATCTATATAAAATTAATATTTAAAATACTAAATATAGATATTTAAAAAAATTAAAATCAAGAGATAGTTTAAAAAAAAGATGATTTTGAAATTAATATGATTAAAAATAGTTTTTGAATTAAGGCTAAAATATTTAAATTGATAGAGATAGCTTTACAAAGATAGTTTTGAAAAAATAAATCTTTTTGAAAATTTCATGGATTTCGTTCTACTAGAGAAGGTCGTGGGTTTCATCCTACTAAAGTGGTTATGGGTTCCATCCCACTATTAAAGTGAGAAGGTGGATTCATTCCACAATTAGAATTCGAATAAAGATTTTAGTGCTATTATGAAGTTTTAACATAAACCTAGACTCTATTGTTCATCTTGATATCTTAAACTCTTGAACTCTTGATACTCATGAATCTTCAGTCTTGATTTCTTCAATCTTGAATTTGTCAGTCTTGAATCTCTATATTCAGTCTTGAACCTTTATACCGTACAGTCTTTATTCTCAATACTTGCATATATATACACATATATATCTAGACAAGAGTATTAGTATTTATATTTTATAACAAGTCCTAAGGTTATTGTCATCAAAACCATCATCTCAGGAACTAACAAATGGTTCTTTGAATTTCTGTGGCCTAGTGGTTTCTAACCTTCTATCACTAGTTAGTTTCTGATCTATAATCAGAGGATTCCCTAAAATAAGGAAAATAACTGACGCTAAAAGTAGACTATCTAACTTCAAGGACAAAAGCAAAGCTTCAATAAATCGGCTTTTGATCTTTTAAGATCAGATTGAAGGTCAATTTTCTTAAGATAACGAGAATCTCCATTATTAGACTGAGAGGTAGATTCTTACATCAAGATCAAAATTTATGGTCTTCGTAATTGAAATTCTGAATACTTAATCAACAATGTTCCTGGTTCTCTTAACAACCAAATTATTGGCTTATATGATAAAAGCTCAAAATACTAGAAATCAGGATATACATCTCAAATAATTCAATACATTCAAGAGTACATGTGGTGCATTCAAGGTTATATCTATTTGAATACATATTCATTTATTATGTAATATGTTGCATACAATAGACACCGATACATAAAATGAACAACAAAAAGGAATTTATTAAAAGGTCTACAAGCAATTCTTTACTAAAGTTTAAGGCTCATGCTATCCTATCTAGATCTTTAACAACCTACGAAGAATCGGTAATGTGGCGAATGGCCATATCCAAAAGTTCTTTGAGTTTCTTCTCTTTCCTCTGAATGATGTCCACATCATCAACCAAGTCAATTTGAGTCCTCGGTGCATGATTAAGAGTTTTGTTGGCTTCTTTAAGATTTAAACAATGCTCTTTAATTTAATCTCTTGTCCAAGAATGTGCTTTTATTGCTCAAGTACTTCAACTCGACTTTCATAATCATTAAGGCATTGAGAGGCTCTTTCATTCTATTACTTTCATGCATTCAAATTTGACTTGCCGACCCCACTAGGAGATTACTTCGTTACTTAGACCCGGAGATGGGTTTAATTAAGTTGGAAATTCTTGGCTAACTAAAGATTGAGAACTTGTTATCCTCCCAAGAGTAGGAGTTGGAAGGCTAGAATCTCCTTTGCTTGCAATAAGTTCCAAAGATTGGAAAGATACTTGATTCTTCGGTAAATCCACTTCAAGATCATTTATTCGTTGATATAATTTGGCCATTTCAATATCAATATCAATGTCAACTGGAGTCCAGACCCTAGGACCGTGTCAATCTTCTTTTTCAACTCTTGAAATTCTTTGTCCTTCTCTTTAATTTAATCCTCTAAGCTAGAGGTCAATACTTTATAGTTTCTAAATGTTGATCTTAATTGATAATATTTCCTATGTCACTCTTGCGCTTCTGGATTGTCTGAAAACTGTAACGACCCAGAATTTTTATTAATTAAAATTTGAATATTTAATTAATTTTAAATATTAATAAGTGAAATTTATATGTCGAATAAATTTTGTTTCGAATAACTGGATTTAATTGGATAATTAAATCGATAATTTAATATGTGAAAAATACAGAAATAATTGAAAATTGAGTTAAATATGATTGAAAATGATTTGTAAAATTTTATTATATCATATTGGAGTTAGTATGATATTTTAGAACTTTTAAAATCGAATTATAAGTTTATTTGTGAAAATTGAATATTTTAATATTTAATGGACGAGTGAAAATAGTCAATTTTCGAACAGTCTCAGAATTTGATGAAACTAGTTCCATTGGATCCGTAATAGTTTGTTATTATCGGATTTCAATTTTTGTAGCAATCGGAGTTATCGTTTGATTGTGGCAGCTCGAAACGCATCGAAATTATTTTAATATTAATTTGGCGAGTTAAATAGCCATTTTTCAAACAGTCTCAGATTTCGACGAAACCAGTTTCATCGGATCCGTAATGTGATATTATTGTATGGTTTCAAATTTCAAGTCAATCGGATTTATCGTTTGTCCGGTACAAGCTAAAACGCCTAGAAAATCGTTAAAATCGGTTAAATTTAAATCGAACGTTTATTGCCATAACTCGCACAGATGACCGAATTAGCTCCCGAAACACATTCCATTGTGTTCGAAATGTGGGGTAAACCTTAGAAACGCCCCCCGGCACGCTTCGTTTGGAGTTCGAAAAATCCAGGATGAATAGTGTCGCGCGAATTTTCTATAAAAGCCCCCCTAACTTCATTATTTTCACAAAATTAAAACCCTAGGGTTAAAAACTGCAGGCCGCCTCCATTATAAATTCAATGGCCAGAAATTAACATCTTTCTCTCCTCAATTACTTCCAATCCATAAACATTTAGAGAAAGTGTTCAACATGAAACTTGTAGAGCATGAAGAGAGCTTTGATTCTATACGGTGATGATCGGAATTGGAGTGATGGAGTGAGGGCTACGTGCCCGCGTTCACCATCAGGTCGGCTTCGTTTTGTGTGCAATAGAGGAGGCCGAGCTTCATAAGGGGTTGGTCGGAGGTAGCTCTTGTCACGAGCTTCAATATGGCACTCTCTGATCAACTTATCGATGCTCGAGGTGGTCGCAAAATGGAACCCTAGTTCGTGAATGATGGGTTCTTTTGTGCGTGTATTTCCTGAAGAAAGTAACGTGATGATGGAAGAAGCAAATGGGCGGGCCTGATGTAGTGGGGTGAGATCTATGGCCAGGATTGACTTAGGTTTATAATTCTTTAATTTTGTTGTAAAATTATGAATAAAAAATCGTGTAACTTGTAAAAATCATATCTTTTTCATACGAGGTCGAAAACGCGCAAAACTAGTTGCGTTGGAATCGTATGGACGAGCACTACGCTATGGAAATGGATTGGAGTCGTTTGGAGTTAGTGAGAATTTTGGGTAAAATTAAACGTTCGTTTAATTTTATTCGAAATAAATCGTTAAAACGTAATTGAAATCAAGGTGAGAACTTCTCACTCAATCGAATCGGTTTCGATCTTAATTTTAAATAGTTAAATTTAAAATTCTTGAATGTATGTTGAATGATGATTGTTATCTATTGATTGTTAAAATAGACATTATGCGCCGTTAGTAAGCGAATGTTATTTATTAAAAACATATACCGCGAATATTTCATAAACAGTGAAATTGGTATTATATATAATAGTAATATATATATATTGGCATATGTATATATTGCAGTCATTGATTTCCCGCATTGTATAGCGGATGAGACCCTATTGCGCCGTCTATTAAGCGGATAATATTTAAATCTCATATACCGCGATAATTTCGTACTGGAGCGAAATTGGTATTGTGCTAATGTTTTTGGATGCAGAAAAACAGGTTGGAGGGATCCAACTGGATTCCTCAACAGTATTTATTTGATTTCAGATATTTTGATATTTGATGGATTATCATATCGATATATGATGTCGTTGTTGTCGTGATTGACTATTTGGTGTGTAGCATCATTGGACCAAGTTTTGGAATTTTAAAATGATTTTTAAAGTGATTTTTGAAAATATACTATATTTTTGGAATTTATTCATTTTAAATAAATTAACGTTATAATTTTTATGTTATAAAAATTATGATTTTTGAGAAATATAGTTAAAAGTTGATTTTTGAAAATATGGGTTAATGGTTTTATAAATAGTTTAAATTGGGATTTCTGAATTTATTATAATTATGAAGTTTAAAAGAGATGAAATTATAAAGGAGATTAAAGATGTTTTAAATAATAGTATAAATAGATTTATATAAAAGATTTATAAATTGATAATTTATAAATTAAAATATTTGAATTATAAAACGAGTTTTTATAAGTGTTGGAATGAATTGTGAATGAATTTCATGAATGAATGAAATTTATAGAATAATAAACGGTGAAGTTAGAAATGGAATTTTATAAACAGTAGGTTTATAAAATTTGTAAAGTTATTTGAAGAATAGGTTTGGATAAATAAACGAATCTTATAAGTTATAAGATTTAGAATTATGAAGTTTAAAAGAACGATTTTTGGCAAACAAATAAATTATAAGTATTTGACTTATAGTATGAATTTTTAGTATATCATTGAGATATGAATTGAATAGGTTAATAAAGGGATTTATAAACTTTGTTTTATAAATTCGCAACGACTTATTTTGATAAGTAAATTGTATAACTTATTTATGGAGTTATATGCACTTTTTAGACATTGAATAACCCTTTAAAATAAAATGTATAGAAATGATGAAATTGGTTAACAAGCATATTCACGTTTTTGAATAGTGAATAATATGTTAAAGAAAATGTTTTGGATTTGGTGTTTTAAATAGAATTAAAACGATCTAACGATGTTTTTAAATGTGTTGAGATTCGAAACCATAGATTTCAACATTCATTGTTGAAATAGACGTTTTCGAGAAATAGAAGGAAAGGGTGGACTATAACACTGTTGTTATAGTAAATGATTTCCGAAAGGAAATGTTTTGTATAGTATTGGGATTTATATATCTATTTTAATTTCGAATCCCTATACTAGTGATTTTGGATTGTCGTAACGATGTTTTACGCAACATTCGTTTTGGCCCAAATAAATATGTTTAAGAGAATGATTTCCTTAAAGAATGAAATATATACTTAATCTCGATTTAAGTATATTGAATATTTTCCAAGTGTTGGAAATAAAAAGATTTGTGAATTACTTATTAAATAAGTATGGAAATGTTTTTCCAACGTGAAATGAAAAGTTTAGAGAATTTATCTTTTTGAAGATAAATTGAAAATGAATATTTGAAAGCTATTGAAAATCGTATATCAGTAGATATTATGAAATATAAATTCACTATGGAATTTATAAAAGGAAGTGGAATTCGTTTAAAAATAAATATTGATTTATTTTTGACATATTGAAATTATATATCTAGTAAAGATATTTTTGAGAAATAAATAATTTGGAAAATTATTTGGAATCTGGTGATGTGGTGCATATCCATTAATAGTTCAATAACCGACTATCAATATTTACCTTTGAAAGGTATTTGTTGTGATTTGCTGAATTTGAATGCTACACTTATTTTTAAATTATTGCGCTCGTTATTCGCATTACCCATTCCGAATAGTGATACGACGTAATGGATAGCATTGAAGATCGGTGTTGAAGACTGGGTATTTGCGAGAGCGATAGGATGACCTGTCGATTGACTCCGCACCGAGTTGCTCCGGTATAGAGTTCTCCATATGTGATGGGGAATCCGATCAGGATTGTGGATATCCGGATTGCAAGGACTTCTTTGTAAGTGCCTTCGGTTCTGTTCGAGCCCAGAACAGACTTGTATGGATTGTATGTCTGACATTACAAATTGAGATATAAAGCTGATTTCTTTCAAATATATTTCTGTTGGTGGCGGAGAATTAATTCTTTTAGCTTAACACCCTTCTCTGAGACGTACAAGCTCAGAGGTTATGTAGTTAAAGGTTATCAGCGATATATTCCCAATTTGGTAATGTGACATGCTCATTGTTGCTGTGAAATGATCATTGTGTTGATTATTTGTGATAGGATCATTTATTTGATCGTCTATCTTGGTGATCATTTCTATGATCATTTGTTGACCCAAAGCATGACTTTTATATAAAGTATGTTTTTGTGGACGTGACTTCGTCGAGCCTCACACCCTGGAATGGTCAAAACAGGAAAGATGCGGCAAGGTTATGAGGGGTAGCTCCCTTTAGGGTATGTGCATTTCCTTCTGGAAAAGGGTGGTATCATGGTATGGAGCCCAGATACTTACTCATGTTGAAACACTTTATTTATGATTGTGTGATGTTGATGACGAGCGCTCGGATAAAGGTCCCAAAGGACCGGGGGATGGCATACTCGTGTCAGTTGTTACCCAGTTAGGGGTAACCCGACCTTGTGTTGGCAGAGATCCGGTTTGGTTCTCGGGGACGTCCTTCCAGAGGCGTTCTCATGTGGCAATGGGAAGTTCCTTGGCCTGATCATTCGTTGGAAATCCAAAGAAAAAATACGAAACCCTGTACGGTTTTAGTTGTATAACCTGCTATGGAATGCGGCGGTAACCTGCTATTGAACATAGTTAGTTATAGTAGGCATACGATAATGGTCGTATATTGGCTAAAATTTATATTCTACTTTCGAAATATTTTCCTACACTATGCACTAGTAATAATATCAAATGTTTCTTTTTAATGCGTATCAAGCATCTTTGACTATCATAAGGAGAAATCTCCTCCGATTCTGCGTTTGCATTGTGTGTGTGTGCAAGAGGCCTTATGGTAGTCTCATTTTTAAAAGCATTGCGAATTGACTTTAAAAATATTACTCTATTTTGATTTTAAAGATAAATAAACTGTTTTGAGTTCTCACACCAGTCACATGACTGACTCGGAGTTTATTGTTTTCCTTCCTAAACTCTGTGTGCCCACCAATTTCCACACGGGCAGTCAAGAGTTAAGGTTTATCAGGATATTCTGGAGGCAAGCTGGATGGCATGGCGTATTATTAGTATATAGTATTTCTTTTCCGCTGTTTGTTGTTGTTGATGTTGTACACTCTGATGATGTAATGAAATGAAAATGTAACGTAATGTAATGTAATAACTGATATAGTTCTTTGTTTAAAGATTATTCATTTATGTATTATATGTTGTTCCGCTGCGATTGTGAGATTCTGTATTGTTGTGTTGTGTTCTGTTCCGTTCTATTTTCTTTTCTCTCTATTTTCTATCTTTATCTCTCTTCTTCTCCCTTTTTCTTTTTCTTAAACATTGAGCATTCGTATTTCTGTTCACCTTGAGTTAATCTATGGAGATTAGTGTATATTCAAGGAGTACAGATTTGCGGGTCCTCACAGGTGGTATCAGAGCATATGGTTAAGCGACAACCATGGTTCTGTTGGGTATTACTCATTGGAGATAGAGTCAGTAGTACTCTAGAATGGGTTTGAGTGTAATAATAGCTATGAGAGCGTATTTGTTAGTGAATATATAAAATTGTTTTATATTGTGATGATTGGTTTATTGAGTGGCATATGAACCTTCGTCAGCACGGTCTCGACAACTATGCCGAAGGGGTTTATAAACATTTGAATAGAACAATTCGGCATGATATTGTTTTAAATTGGGTAAATGAAATAATTTTACCTTGATTTTATTTTTATATATAAAGTAATAATTTTTCAGAATTATTAAAGTATTTATAAGTTGATTGTTGGTTGTTGAATAGGTTGTTTGAATAATGTAAATTTAAGAATAATTGTGTAAGTAAAAAGAATTATAAGAACTGAATTATAATTAAAGTGATTTACAATTGTGAAAAAAAATCTTATATATATAAGAAGTGAAACTATATGAATATATTTATGAATATGAGTTGTAAATAAAAAATGAATTTAAAGTTAAATGGAAATTTACTTTAGAATTTGGAAGCTGAATTGATTTATAAGTGGTAATTTAAGTTAAGTAAAACCAAGTGATGTTTATAAAATGAAGTATAACTTAAGAGATGTTGAATGAAGTTGATATTGGTATCAAAGTAAATTAATAAAGTTAAGCGATAAATGTGAACTTGAGTTATGTAATGAAATTCAACTTTTGTAATTGAATTGAATTAATGGATTGAATGTTAATTAATTAAATGTGAATAATTGATATGGAATAATGAATATAAGTGTTAATTCATTAAAATCTAATGTTATTGGAAGTTGAATAATTGAATGAAAATCAATTTAATTGAACCAATTGAAAGTGATGGTGTTAAACCAAATTGAATGAATACAAGTAAAGGAATTTGGTTATGTTTAATATACATTGGTTGTTATATGATTGTTAGTTGATTGTATATAATTCATTAAGTATTAATGAAAATTGGAAGCTAAAGTAATTAAAATTCAATTGGAAGTTAAGTGAATCTTAAATAGAATTGAATTTGATTTGGAAATGAACCAACTTGAATATGAATTAGTGAATATAAACTAATTGAAAATGAATGTTAGTAAAAACATCCACTGTTAATGAATCAAACGTGATTAAATTGAAAACCATTTCATTGAATACTAATGAGAATATGAATGAATATTTATTGGTTATGAATGCTAGTTGAATGATAGTTGGTTGATGGTTGAATATATTGCTTTTGTTTCATTTGCTATGTTGGCATGTATAGTTATTATGTTGCTATACGATGTATATTGAGATTATTTTCATATATGCATGTTCTCATGTTGTTTGTTGAGTGATTAGTAGGTGCGGATCGCGTTTGCTTCGCATTTGGAGCTCGCTTTCGCGCTATATTAGCCGTTTATACTCGCTAATAAAATATAAGGTACATATCTCGGATTAAATATCGTACTTTTACACATTTTTCCCTGCGGGATGCCTCATTACTTGATGAGATGTATATTTGTGATATATATACTGTCATTTTTTTTTGGATCGAGCCGCGCAAAGGAGACTATGGCGAGTTTTTTCGAAAATTTAAGGCGTTAGAATATTTTTGAGAAAAATTGGAAAATTGTGAAAACTTTAACTTTGATTTTGGAATTGAAAATTAAACAATAGTAGTTGTTTTGAAAAGATAACTAAGTATGATTTGGAAACTTAGTAAAGTATTGTAAGAAGTTTAACTATGGATTTTGAAAAGTTAATAAATTCTATAACTTTTCTTACTTGTTAATTTCGAGGACGAAATTCTTTTAAGGGGGGAAGATTGTAATGACGCAGAATTTTTATTAATTAAAATTTGAATATTTAATTAATTTTAAATATTAATAAGTGAAATTTATATGTCGAACAAATTTAATTTCGAATAACTGGATTTAATTGGATAATTAAATCGATAATTTAATATGTGAAAAATACAGAAATTATTGAAAATTGAGTTAAATATGATTGAAAATGATTTGTAAAATTTTATTATATCATATTGGAGTTAGAATGATATTTTAGAACTTTTAAAATCGAATTATAAGTTTATTTGTGAAAATTGAATATTTTAATATTTAATGGACTAGTGAAAATAGTCAATTTTCGAACAGTCTCAGAATTTGACGAAACTAGTTCCATTGGATCCGTAATAGTTTGTTATTACCGGATTTCAATTTTTGTAGCAATCGGAGTTATCGTTTGATCGTGGCAGCTCGAAACGCATCGAAATTATTTTAATATTAATTTGGCGAGTTAAAATAGCCATTTTTCAAACAGTCTCGGATTTCGACGAAACCAGTTTCATCGGATCCGTAATGTGATATTATTGTATTGTTTCAAATTTCAAGTCAATCGAATTTATCGTTTGTCCGGTACAAGCTAAAACGCCTAGAAAATCGTTTAAATCGGTTAAATTTAAATCGAACGTTTATTGCCATAACTCGAACAGATGACCGAATTAGCTCTCGAAACACGTTCCATTGTGTTCGAAACGCGGGGTAAACCTTAGAAACGCCAACCGGCATGCTTCGTTTGGAGTTTGGAAAATCCGGGATGAATAGTGTCGCGCGAATTTTCTATAAAAGCCCCCCCTAACTTCATTATTTTCACAAAATTAAAACCCTAGGGTTAAAAACTGCAGGCCGCCTCCATTATAAATTCAATGGCCAGAAATTAACATCTTTCTCTCCTCAATTACTTCCAATCCATAAACATTTAGAGAAAGTGTTCAACATGAAACTTGTAGAGCATGAAGAGAGCTTTGATTCTATATGGTGATGATCGGAATTGGAGTGATGGAGTGGGGGCTACGTGCCCGCGTTCACCATCAGGTCGGCCTCGTTTTGTGTGCAATAGAGGAGGCCGAGCTTCACAAGGGGGTGGCCGTAGGTAGCTCTTGTCACGAGCTTCAATATGGCACTCTCTGATCAACTTATCGATGCTCGAGGTGGTCGCAAAATGGAACCCTAGTTCGTGAATGATGGGTTCTTCTGTGCGTGTATTTCCTGAAGAAAGTAACGTGATAATGGAAGAAGCAAATGGGCGGGCCTGATGTAGTGGGGTGAGATCTATGGCCAGGATTGACTTAGGTTTATAATTCTTTAATTTTGTTGTAAAATTATGAATAAAAAAATCGTGTAACTTGTAAAAATCATATCTTTTTCATAAGAGGTCGAAAACGCATGAAACCAGTTGCGTTGGAATTGTATGGACGAACACTACGCTATGGAATTGGATTAGAGTCGTTTGGAGTTAGTGAGAATTTTGGGTAAAATTAAACGTTCGTTTAATTTTATTCGAAATAAATCGTTAAAACGAAATTGAAATCAAGGTGAGAACTTCTCACTCAATCGAATCAGTTTCGATCTTAATTTTAAATAGTTAAATTTAAAATTCTTGAATGTATGTTGAATGATGATTGTTATCTATTGATTGTTAAAATAGACATTATGCGCCGTTAGTAAGCGGATGTTATTTATTAAAAACATATACCGCGAATATTTCATAAACAGTGAAATTGGTATTATATATAATAGTAATATATATATATATTGGCATATGTATATATTGCAGTTATTGATTTCCCGCATTGTATAGCGGATGAGACCCTATTGCGCCGTCTATTAAGCGGATAATATTTAAATCTCATATACCGCGATAATTTCGTACTGGAGCGAAATTGGTATTGTGCTAATGTTTTTGGATGTAGAAAAACAGGTTGGAGGGATCCAACTGGATTCCTCAACAGTATTTATTTGATTTCAGATATTTTGATATTTGATGGATTATCATATGGATATATGATGTCGTTGTTGTCGTGATTGACTATTTGGTGTGTAGCATCATTGGACCAAGTTTTGGAATTTTAAAATGATTTTTAAAGTGATTTTTGAAATATACTATATTTTTGGAATTGATTCATTTTAAATAAATTAACGTTATAATTTTTATGTTATAAAAAATATGATTTTTGAGAAATATAGTTAAAAGTTGATTTTTGAAAATATGGGTTAATGGTTTTATAAATAGTTTAAATTGGGATTTCTGAATTTATTATAATTGTAAGTTTAAAAGAGATGAAATTATAAAGGAGATTAAAGATATTTTAAATAATAGTATAAATAGATTTATATAAAAGATTTATAAATTGATAATTTATAAATTAAAATATTTGAATTATAAAACGAGTTTTTATAAGTGTTGGAATGAATTGTGAATGAATTTCATGAATGAATGAAATTTATAGAATAATAAACGGTGAAGTTAGAAATGGAATTTTATAAACGGTAGGTTTATAAAATTTATAAAGTTATTTGAAGAATAGGTTTGGATAAATAAACGAATCTTATAAGTTATAAGATTTAGAATTATGAAGTTTAAAAGAACGATTTTTGGCAAACAAATAAATTGTAAGTATTTGACTTATAGTATGAATTTTTAGTATATCATTGAGATATGAATTGAATAGGTTAATAAAGGGATTTATAAACTTTGTTTTATAAATTCGCAACGACTTATTTTGATAAGTAAATTGTATAACTTATTTATGGAGTTATATGCACTTTTTAGACATTGAATAACCCTTTAGAATAAAATGTATAGAAATGATGAAATTGGTTAACAAGCATATTCACGTTTTTGAATAGTGAATAATATGTTAAAGAAAATGTTTTGGATTTGGTGTTTTAAATAGAATTAAAACGATCTAACGATGTTTTTAAATGTGTTGAGATTCGAAACCATAGATTTCAACATTCATTGTTGAAATAGACGTTTTCGAGAAATAGAAGGAAAGGGTGGACTATAACACTGTTGTTATAGTAAATGATTTCCGAAAGGAAATGTTTTGTATAGTATTGGGATTTATATATCTATTTTAATTTCGAATCCCTATACTAGTGATTTTGGGTTGTCGTAACGATGTTTTACGCAACATTCGTTTTGGCCCAAATAAATATGTTTAAGAGAATGATTTCCTTAAAGAATGAAATATATACTTAATCTCGATTTAAGTATATTGAATATTTTCCAAGTGTTGGAAATAAAAAGATTTGTGAATTACTTATTAAATAAGTATGGAAATGTTTTTCCAACGTGAAATGAAAAGTTTAGAGAATTTATCTTTTTGAAGATAAATTGCAAATGAATATTTGAAAGCTATTGAAAATCGTATATGAGTAGATATTGTGAAATATAAATTCACTATGGAATTTATAAAAGGAAGTGGAATTCGTTTAAAATAAATATTGATTTATTTTTGACATATTGAAATTATATATCTAGTAAAGATATTTTTGGGAAATAAATTATTTGGAAAATTATTTGGAATCTGGTGATGTGGTGCATATCCATTGATAGTTCAATAACCGACTATCAATATTTACCTTTGAACGGTATTTGTTGTGATTTGCTGAATTTGAATGCTACACTTATTTTTAAATTATTGCGCTCGTTATTCGGATTACCCATTCCGAATAGTGATACGACGTAATGGATAGCATTGAAGATCGGTGATGAAGACCGGGTATTTGCGAGAGCGATAGGATGACCTGTCGATTGACTCTGCACCGAGTTGCTCTGGTATAGAGTTCTCCATATGTGATGGGGAATCCGATCAGGATTGCGGATATCCGGATTGCAAGGACTTCTTTGTAAGTGCCTTCGGTTCTGTTCGAGCCCGGAACAGACTTGTATGGATTGTATGTCTGACATTACAAATTGAGATATAAAGCTGATTTCTTTCAAATATATTTCTGTTGGCGGCGGAGAATTTATTCTTTTAGCTTAATTCCCTTCTCTGAGACGTACGAGCTAAGATGTTATGTAGTTGAAGGTTATCAGTGATATATTCCCAATTTGGTAATGTGACATGCTGAGTGTTGCTGTGAAATGATCATTGTGTTGATTATTTGTGATAGGATCATTTATTTGATCGTCTATCTTGGTGATCATTTCTATGATCATTTCTATCTCGTCGAGCCTCACACCCCGGAATGGTCAAAACAGGAAAGATGCGGCAAGGTATTGAGGGGTAGCTCCCTTTAGGGTATGTGCATTTCCTTCTGGAAAAGGGTGGTATCATGGTATGGAGCCCAGATACTTACTCATGTTGAAACACTTTATTTATGATTGTGTGATGTTGATGACGAGCGCTCGGATAAAGGTCCCAAAGGACCGGGGGATGGCATACTCGTGTCAGTTGTTACCCAGTTAGGGGTAACCCGGCCTTGTGTTGGCAGAGATCCGGTTTGGTTCTCGAGGACGTCCTTTCAGAGGCGTTCTCATGTGGCAATGGGAAGTTCCTTGGCCTGATCATTCGTTGGAAATCCAAAGAAACAATACGAAACCCTGTACGGTTTTAGTTGTATAACCTGCTATGGAATGTGGCGGTAACCTGCTATTGAACATAGTTAGCTATAGTAGGCATACGATAATGGTCGTATGTTGGCTAAGATTTATATTCTACTTTCGAAATATTTTCCTACACTATGCACTAGTAATAATATCAAATGTTTCTTTTTAATGCGTATCAAGCATCTTTGACTATCATAAAGAGAAATCTCCTCCGATTCTGCGTTTGCATTGTGTGTGTGTGCGGGAGGCTTTATGGTAGTCTCATTTTTAAAAGCATTGCGAATTGACTTTAAAAATATTCCTCTATTTTTATTTTAAAGATAAATAAACTGTTTTGAGTTCTCACACCAGTCACATGACTGACTCGGAGTTTATTGTTTTCCTTCCTAAACTCTGGGTGCCCACCAATTTCCACACGGGCAGTCAAGAGTTAAGGTTTATCAGGATATTCTGGAGGCAAGCTGGATGGCATGGCGTATTATTAGTATATAGTATTTCTTTTCCGCTGTTTGTTGTTGTTGATGTTGTACACTCTGATGATGTAATGAAATGAAAATGTAATGTAATATAATAACTGATATAGTTCTTTGTTTAAAGATTATTCGTTTACGTATTATATGTTGTTCCGCTGCGATTGTGAGATTCTGTATTGTTGTGTTGTGTTATGTTCCGTTCTATTTTCTTTTCTCTCTATTTTCTATCTTCCTCTCTCTTCTTCTCCCTTTTTCTTTTTCTTAAACATTGAACATTCGTATTTCTGTTCATCTTGAGTTAATCTATGGAGATTAGTGTATATTCAAGGAGTACTGATTTGCGGGTCCTCACAAAAACTGTGAAGCCGAAGCATCTTGAGAAGACTGCCTCTTTTTGATATCAGCTATCAATCTTTGATAATGCTTATTTGAGAAAGAATATCTCTAGGAGCAGGTGCAACTGCTAACTGGCTTTCAAATTTAGATAAGTTAAATGAAAATTAAAACATGAAAAATAAGCTAATCCATTAATGATAACAAGTGTTCACAAACAATAAGGAAATTCAAATTACATTACAATTCTGTTTTTGAACATTTAAATAACTCTTCAAGTTTTGAAACATCGACTTTAGCCTTTTCAAGTGAACCAACCGACAAGGTAAGGGAAGAATCAAAAGGAGCTTTATCCCTTCTAGAGTGTTAACTGGAGGAAATTGATGATAATCCCATTTTCCAGCTAAAGGGCTAGTGTCACCGCATGGCAATTTGGCATGATAAATTCGAATTCCATTAAGTATTTTGTCTTCTCATCGCCAAAAAAGTCAAAATGGAAGTGAGGGCTATGTGCGTACACTTCCTGTAGATCTCTGAGAAAGCAATGTCTTGCTAACTGAGATGTTCTAAAAGTTAAAAATTCCTCTTGAAAACCCCTTTTTAACTTGACAAACGTATTTAGCAATTCCATGGGAATAGGACCATTTGAAGGTTCCTTAATCTATATAATATATGAAGATTAGGCTAAGCACAAGAGAAACAAAAGCGATAAAGTTTATAAAATAGTTTAATTACATATTGCAATTATACAATAACTCGGGTTCATACAAAATTGATTTCTTATAAATTTTAGAAATAAATCTCTTTATATTGATTTTGCATTTTTCGGGGGGAAGAGAATGAGAAGAAAGAGGGATAGAAGCAACTTTTGGGAGATTCCAACATTTCTTGTCTCGGGATAAGAATAACACCCATGTTCGTCTAAGCATCTACGATGAAAGTGCCTAATCAAACCCCCACGGTTGTCATCCGGGTAAAAGAAATCAAAAATATACCTCTGAAATAAAATCTATAAAGAAACTCCTCTAAGGCATTCCTATCGTCGATCAGCATCCAAAATAGGGTCATAAGTTCTGTATTCTATGTCAAGAGTCTCTCCTGATGAAGACATGCATTCTGCATACATGGAGCGATTTACCTTTCTTTGAAAATTCTTAATTTCGATGCACTAACAGTAAGATTATTATATTTTTTAGATAGTTTATTATGCTCCTTCAAAAGCCAATCCAATTCACCGTTTATTTGATTTATTTCCATTTGCTTCTTTCCAAGCATAACCTCATAATAGTATTTTGATTTTCTCCTTAACTAAAATAATTAACATATTTACTAAAAGCTGCTTGATAATTTAAAACCTTTAAATAAAGAGACCTATACTTGAGAGAATGGAATTTGAGACAAGAAATTTGCTCTTTCCCTTTAGACTTATGGCTTTGAGGAGCATTGCCCTTTCGAGTAGAATCATAAGTTGGGGAATCGGGAATTTCAAAAACTTTCATACCTTGGGCCGCCGAGACCAGGTTAGCATCTACGGATCCATCCTTCTCATTTGGCAGTCTAGAGGGACCCTTTCTATCACAACCACCATTGTCATCATTGCCACTGTCATCACGATCCACATCATCATGACCAACATCATTCTTATTCTCATCATCATCCTCCTTTTCCTCAATTCCCTCCTACTCATCAATCCCCTCCTCCTCAGATCCCAGAGTTTTCTCCAGTATTGCACTGAATTTCCTTTTAAACCCCTCATTCCAAGCTAGAAGAGATGGGAAATCCAGATCTAGGCACTTGAGAATATTATTGGCATATGCAATATAGGAGGCCTTCTCATATCATTTCTCGATAATGGAAAGAAAATAAGAGCTTTTGCTTTGCATCTTTAATAATGTCGGTTGATTTTGTCAAGAGGGTTCTTTTCCACCGAAGCTTTTTCTTTAGAAGTTCATTCAACTTTGCAAGCCTGATCTCTCTTTTATCGGCCTCCCCAAATTTTCTTCTAAATTCCTCGCTTTATCCTCTAGTGCTCATCTGGCACTTTTCTCTTCATTAAGAGAGGAGGCAAGTTTTCCTTCTAAGCCACGGCCTCACCTTCACTACTGAAAGTTCCATTATGTTGGTCTTAGGTGATGAAATCTGCCCTTTTAGCCTGGGCACCTCATTGGAAGACCGTTTGGCAACTTCTTGGAAAAGAAACATGTGCTTAGCTGCATGGAATAAGTAGCACGTATAAGTTAAAGCATTATATATAGAGAGTTGAGAACCTAAAACAGTTAAATAGGGAAAGTCACATATCGATAAGAACTGCTTGAAAATATTAAAGAGGTGATCTTGAGAATAAGAAGAAGACTGGTGGTTTAAGAGAAGTAAAACATGAAGAGTGGACGACCAGTTAAAGAAGAACGTCAAAGCTACTGACAGGAGTTTGTTCCAGGGACTTAGAGGGGAGTGGGTCTTTTGGGATAAAAGATAGGCTAAGATCCTTGCATATACGATAAAGGGCCCCAGGAGTATCTGGGAAATGGATATTCAGAAGTGACCGCTAAGACTACCCCACCTCGATTGGCCGTTGAGCCATTTTTCCAGGAGAGAAAAGATTTAAGGCCTCAGGACTTGCGTTGATGTTTACATATTGCATTTCATCCAGAAATATAGGGGTAAGCTTATCCCCAACCTTGAAATTTTTGCTAGGGATTGAAGTGGCAACAGCGGGACCGTCACTTGATGTTCTTTTCGAAGTCTTGAACACATAAGCAATGGAATCCTTTATTGAAAGACGTTTGGTAACCTGAGTTGAGGCAGGGTTTCACCTTTATTCCCCTTCTCTTTGGGAGCATCACTTATGGTTTCCTATTCTTTAGAGACAATAACTAGGGTAGAGGTTTTTTGTATAAGCTATAATGGTAATTCACTAGAAGGTTCGAGTTGGATTGAAGAATTAATAGAGAAAGATCTCAGCTTACCCATTACTAACGATCGTCTTACTTGGGCATTGCCTTTAATCATTGGAGGCTCCCCTAAGATTTTGGGATGATCTAATATTTTAGAATATTGAAGGAGCTTTGCATGTGTTAGCAGCGTAATTCCGTTGCCCATCATTTTCGATGCTCGAATTAAAGGACGGATAGTTTCCCGTGCCTAAGAACTTAATTGCTTTGGAGCATCACCTAAAATAAAACACTCACTAGCAGAGAATAACAAAGAAAATGAAAAAAAGAAGCAAGAATAATAGGAAAAAGAAGCTTACTGGTGGTGGAAAAAGTTCCTCTGATGCTAGAATAATGCCTAACATAGAAAAATTGCATCTCCGATTCCTTGGTTTTATTGATAACGTTAGTGATTAAGCTTTTTAAGAGATGACGAATGTGTTACAATTGTTTATCCTACTGATCGCATATTCTTGCAGGGCCAGCTGTAGAATGAAAGGACTTAAGCACTCAAGGAAGTCCAGCTTCTTGAGCCAGGACTTCTAGGCATGTCAGGTAAGTATATGCATTTGGAGTAATCTAGACAGGGGCAACATTTAAATGCTCTAGGTATTTCAAAAGAAAGTTAGGAAAAGGAAGGTAGCCTCTATGCCAAATGTGGATTGGGGCAAAAGCAAAATACCCTTTTGATAGGTTGTAAATGCTGCTCGTAGGACCAGCGGGAATAGCTTCAATTCTAGTAATGCCGAATTATTCCAAGATAGAGTCTACTTCAGCCTAAGTTATGATACATGAAGGATTCAAAAGATGGCCCCCTTGTTAGTAGTAGAGGGAAAAGACTTGAGACCCACGCTATTATTTTTGGTGGGCTTCTTGGTTGTCTTTTGGCCTTCCATTTGCATGTCAGGTGATATTATTCCAAATTTGAGAAATACTAGTGCTTATTATACGAATGGATTAGTATATTATGGCTATCTTCCGCATATGATCGAACTAGGCCACGAAACATGTTTTATGGTGTTCGAAATAGGGGTAAAACATTATAATCGCCATGCGGTACGTTTCGTTTGGAGTTCATTTGAAAAAGCATGTTAAAATTGGAGATAATATAAAAATAATATAAATATACGTGTGTGTGTGTGTGTGTGTGTATATATATATATATGTTTGCAGCAGTGAAACCCTAATGAAAACTTCACAGCCACTGTTTGAGTATTAGTGGCCGAAATCATCCCATGTTCCTCCTCGATTATCTCGCGATCCACTCATTTAATTCGAAAATCTCCAACTAGGAAGCTGTAGAGCTCATCGAGACGAGGCTATCCAACGATGGATCTAGGCTATAACATATCGAGGCGGTGCCAAATAGCGACGAACGACACGTAGTTCGAGTGTGTTTTCCTAGATCTAGGCAGCCCAAGTTTCACCGGCCTCTGGCCGAAGATGGAGCTCGCGATGAAATTCAAAACTTAATAATATTTTAAAAGGGTTTTGAAAACAATATTGGTTTTAGTATACAAATATAAATACACGATATAATATATTTTTTATTAAATCAATTACATATTTTTATTAAATCATACGCATATATATAATAATATTTCCAAAAATTAGTTTTTTTATAGATATATTATTTTAAAAAATATATATATATATAACTTATTTACAATACAATACATTACTTCAATTTGATATATATATATATATATATATTATAAAATACATATTTATACATAATTTAATATACACAAAATTATATATGTCAAAAAATTAATTTTTGAAATTTTTTGCATTTTAGTGTAGAAATTATTTAATTAATTAAAAAAATAATTAAAACTGTATGGTTTTAAATATTAAAAATATATGATTTTGTTAATATATTTCATAGCTATATATATGTATGTATAAATTCATTTACGTTTTAAGCATATAAAGTTATTTTATATTTAATTTATAAACATAGACTTTAATATATATGTGTGTGTGTGTGTTCAAAAAAATTCGCATATATATATATATATATATATATATATATATATATATATATCTATGTATGTATGTATGTATATGTATATGTATATGTATGTATAATTTAACCATAATATATTGATTTAGTTTTGAAAGTAAATGATATTTTAAAATCCAGATCTAGATCCGAAATATGAAATTTGAAATTTTAATTTATATTTAAATTTAAAATTATTTATATTTATTTTTGTAAAAATTATTATTCTATAACGTCTTATATATTTATATTTATACTATTATAAATATAACTTTATATCGCATTGAACTTTATAACACATACGTATATGGAGGGGCAAACATGTCCATTGCGATGTAAATCCCAACACTTATATACGAGCATGTCAAACCATATACGCTGTATATGTTGCACATGAACGTACACATACATATGTATGTAATATGCACGTTCATATCATATAGTATAAATATAATATTAAATAAAACTTTATTTACAAATAAATGAAATAATGATTTTATTTAAACTTAGTTTAGATCAGATCTAAATAAATTTAGACTTCATAGGCACAATACGATCATAATAATAAGAAAATTAAAATTTACTCATTTGACCTACTACGTGCTGGTCCAGATCCCATAGTGGTATTAAACCCTAATAGCATATGCGATCTAAATTAGCAGTATTAGGGATAAATTGTTAAAGCCTACCTACGTGGTAAGATGGCTAAAAAAGTAGCGTCTAAGGTTGGATCTGGGTAATCAAGTACTCTATCTTACCTGGCTATTGGTCTGGCCCGAAAGGATGAGGCCCAAAGGTGTCCCCAATATAAAGGCCCAAATTGATTTGGGTCTTGGGCTAATTTTCAAAAGCTATTTTGAAATAAAAATAAAAATTTAAGTTAAAAAGGTTATATTTAAAATAAATAAAAACAATTTTTTAAATTTAAAAGGTCAAATTATAATTATGTAATGATTTTATAAATGTTATAAAATAATTTTCAAAATTGTTTTGAAAATAAAATAACTATTTTCAAAAATGATCAATAATTAATTATATTAAATGAATAATAGATAAATAAATTTAATTGACTAAATTAAATTACATATATATTGATATATGTAACATTATCTTAAAATGTTAAGGTAATATATATATTTTTCAAAATAAATTATAACTAAATTAAATTATTTTAATTAAATAATATCAATTAAATGTTAATTAATATATAATATGATACATAGATATATGTGTATAATTATAAATTTATAGTGCATGTATTCAATTTAAATATTTAAAATGAATAAAACAAAATTAATTAAATGTTTATTAATTACTGCTTAAGACTTAACTAATAAAATTAACATAAAATTATACACAAGATATTGTATAAGTTAATTAAATTACAAAATGTTATATAAGAATTAAACTTATATAGTATAAATGTATGACAAAAGGTGGAATGGTTAGAAATTCTAACTAGATCTAAGGAATAAAAATATAGGTATAGTAAGTATATCGTGATTTCAGATGTGTCCGAAAATTGAATCATGGGGTAATTCATAAGAATTACATTGTTCAATAAGTCAATGTCGCTCAATTAAATATATAAAAGATTATAAATCTTTAGTATAAAGTTGTCATCTACTATTTATATGTTAATAGATTACTTGCATACTCCTTAGTTGTTGAGCTTTCCTTAAGCTGAGGATGTTATATATATCATGATTAATATATTATATAGACAAGGTAAGATATATGTACGTATTTGTTGATATTTCTCAAGGTATGTACATCTATACTTCAGCCGTCATAAAATAGTGGATACTAGTGAATAATCTCTTTTGATTGTTGATTATCTATAAGGTCGAAATGAGATTAGGATAAGGAACAATGGGTTAGGAGTTGTCTATGGCGCGACCGATAATGTATTATCCATCATTTGCAGAATTATGATCTGTTGATGTTCCTCAAAGTCAGAATCCTAAGGAAAACAGTTCTAACAACCAAAAGTGAAGTTGAAAGACTTATGTTTCGTTTTAAGGTTTTGACAAACATAGTAGAGTAGTGGTAGCTTATTAGTAAAATGAAATATAACTTTTAACCTTACTAATATTATAAGAACATCAATCACTACTTGGTCGATTCAAATGGTAATGGCTTTTCTTTGGTTGATTCTGCTTTCGTACCACTTCATTCCCTAAATCAGCCACTTCCACCTCTTATCCCTCATCTTCCCTCTTCCTCTTTTATGCCTAGGCCTAAGAAACCACTTGCGTCTATTCTTGAGTATTCTAAATCGTGTTCGATGACAAGATCTGGTAAATCGTTCACCTCAACCAACTCCGAACTTGTTTGTCAATCGACTCTTTTGGAAATTATTTATGCCCTAGTTGTTCCGCCCTTTAGTCTCCTTCTTCAGCTCTAGCTACTGGTCATTCTCCTTATGTTAATGTCCTTCCCGATGCTTTGGGTCAAGCGCTGGCTAAGGCCCTCTCGTCCTTGGTATCTTATATTGATCCTACTGTGTCGTGTATAGAATCAAATCATAGTTTACCATTATATAGCATTGTTAATCCAATCTCCATATTTTTGGCAGAAGGATTTGGTAATCCTGATGATTGTTGGGCTGATATAATCGATGTATTAGGTGATGATATTGTAGATAATGAGTCTGTCGATGAGGGTGTTGATGAACATGCTATAGGTGAAGTTGATGTGGCTTGTGTTTTTGACCAGTTTTGAACCCTTGATTTAGATGCTGCTAATAATTTTCAACCATTAGTGCTAACTTATCAAGTACCCAAAATTTCTAGAAAGACCAGCAGCAACCCTTGTGAACCTCTGGTTGCAGCTAAAAATTTGTCTTCCTTGTTTCGCTCGCTACCTTGGAATGCCGACGAGTACTTCCCTCGCTCGTTTGAAATAGTTTTACTTAACGGAGTGATGATCCCTCCTTCTGAGGTTATTCAAGTAGGCGTTGATTTTTGGTTGAAACATTTGGTTGGTTTCTTCCTTGACACCAACCCTGCTTACTATGTTGTTAAGGATCATTGTCGTAATTGGAAGCCAGGAGGCAGATTGACGGTAGATTATGAAAACTTAATGTTCTACTTCAAATTTACTAAGCCTGAGGAGAGACAGTGTGTTCTAGAATCTGAGCCATCTTTCATTGAAGGTAAGCCCTTTAATAGAACTACTTGGAGTGCGCCTATTGATAATGTTAGGAGCAAGTTTTATCCATTCTTGTTTGGGCTCATTTCTCTCACATCCTTTCTGTTTTGCAACTGATGATTGGGTTAGACTGGATGACTAGCCTAGTGGGCCAAACTTAAGTATTTCGATGTGAATACGGTAGCTAGGAAAAAGCTGGTTTATGCTAAGGCCCTAATTGAAATTGCGCCAAATAAACCTCTGCCTTCCAATCTTAGGGTTTGCCTTGCTACGGGTCATGTGGAAATTGTTGATGTTCACTATAGTTGGAAGCATGATATTTGTACAAGATGTCTCTCCTTTAGTCATATGGATGGCTCTTATAAGCATGGTAATCCTTTTATTTCTTCATCGGTGTTAGATCCGCCTCTTTCATTTTCTGTCGAGGTCCTACTTCCTCGTCCTCCGACTAAAAAGTGAGTTCCAAAGCCTAAAACTTTAGAAATAGTTGTTCCTGTTGTCCTTGAAAGCTCCTCTTTTATTACTCCTTTGGAGGTGAGTCCTCCAACACTTTCTATGCCGCATGTCAGTTCCGTTGAGCCAACCATAGGTCGACCAGTTGTGGTTCCTCCTTCCCATCTTGTTTTTTTATTGGAGTTCGTTTGAACAAGATTGGGTCCATGAACTTACCGGAATGGGATATGAACCCTCTAGTGGTAGTTTTTACAAACATATGGGATTGGACGATGAAAAGGGATGGATTTTCTCCCAAGTGGAAGATGACGCACTATGCCTTTGTGTTCAGGAGATCTAGGTGTTAGTAATAAGTCATTGTTGGCCGATGCCTCTTGTGATAGGTAGTATTTGTATGGTAGTGAGTTGGTGGATTATGTTACTTCGATAGTTTCTCTTTTTTCTGCGTATTATCATGTCATAGGCCTTGACTCTTCTGAGGATAGGAGTAGAGCCTCCTCTTCGAAGGCGGATTAGTGTAGCGTTTGCATTAGTAGTATGGGTATTTTGCCTGTCTCATGTGCTTGTTTTTTATTTATATCATAGCTTTTCAGGAGCATGTACCGAACACCGGTGTTATTCATTTATAAAATTGGATAGCCCACTATGATGCCGCCTAGCCTTGTTAAATAATATATTCTAAGAACGTCTGTTATATAATTAAAAGAATCTACTTCGGCAAATTTGTGCAATTAATATAATTGATAAAATGTTTATCAATATACTAATGAACTGAATTAAGATTGACACATTACAACAAAAAGAGTCATCAATAGCGCTCTAAAACAGCTATAAATGTTAAGTGTAGTGGTTCAGTAACTGCCATATATAGACATGTTATAAAAACAATGGTTTATTTCTAACACAAAAAAACCGCTATAAAAACATCTTTTATAGCACTTTTTTCTGCTATTGTAAGTATTATAAGGTTAATAAACGCTTTATATTGACATGTTATAAAAACAATGGCGTATTTATAGCACAAAAGGACTGCTATAATAATATCATCTTTTATGGCACCTTTTTCGCCATTGTAAGTATATTGACGTATTATAATAAATACTAAACTATTCACAACACAAAAAAGCGCTATTAATTTTTTTACTTTCGAGGAAACTTTTCTTATAAGCTTTCCGTAACAATTTTTGAGTACTATGATTTTTTTTTTTGCATTTTTAGAATCTGCAACATCCCTATAAACCACAATAGTCAATACATATCAAAATGTTGCACTAAAAATATTTCTAAAACATAAATCCATTTAGATAATGAAAAATCATAAAAAATATTAAACAAAAAGATATAACACATTGTGTTAAGTATAACCAAATATTCATACACATAAGTTCTCATAGTTTTGACTACATAATATTTTGTTGTATACGTACACCAAAAAAACAAGTAGCTAGTTGTTTGCAATAAAAAGAAGAAATATCCACAATCATTTATTCTCTCACCTGCAAATGAAATGAATGTCCCCATTAGAATTGAATATAAATATGGATATAAACAAAACTGAAAATGAATTATCCGCATTAGAAGAAAAAATGCTAATAATTCTTATCAAAAATTTTCTAACTATCTAAATATTTGAATTTTTTTGCCAGAGTTTCCTTCGCACGGCTAGCACCAGAAAATATTCCAAACACAAAAAATAGATATACACGATCAAAACATGATCGGAATCATAATATATCAATCACAAACACCCTCATAGATAAATATCCAAATATTTACTTATATGCACCTTATAAAGTGTGTATATCATATAGTATACACCCCTGTTAAGCATTGAAACGTACCTTTTAGCAATATTAGCAAGTCCGCTAACATTTCCAAAGAAACATGAGCATGAAAAGAATCAAAAGCATGTCAAGTGCCATCAAATACCTACACTTGACTCAAACAAGCATATGAGCATATATATGAATTTATGCAACCAAACCCATAGAAGTAAGACTACAACTTTTAAGCATGTAATAAGAGAAAATGTCAACCATCAATTCTTTGCTTAAGACAATTTATCAACTAGATGTGGATGCTTTCAATTGATGACAATCCCTAACTTTATAGGAGAAGAAGGAAAGATGCATAAGAAATGCAAATTGAAGTAAAAAAGACTGTAAATGCTTGTCAAAATATGCAACCGATCAACAATTGTTGCCTTTGTATTTCTAACGTGTTTGCTAATATTATTTTTATATACCATGCATATCATGCTTTCTATATTACTGTTGAATATTAGTTGAATTGTACGAAAACGAATTTAAATTATATTGCTCATAGAGAGAGTGTTAAATGAAAATTCAAATATGTGTTGATACTGGAAGTTCATGCCTAAATTTAGGTGCATCTTTAATAAGTGTTTGATGTCATATGCACGTTAAACAGATTTTATCATCTCATCAAACTAGACAATTACGTATTTGTAACCAAAAATTTAAGTATTTTACGAGTAAAGGTTGCAATCAACTAAAGAATTTGTTAATTAAAATGACAAGTACTTAATATTTTATTACCTGAGCATTGCAAAAACTCTCAAGACTAATAATCCAAAAGTCTTGCTTTTAAACTCATGTATATCAATCATCAATTTTTGGAAGAAAAAATATGTAGTTAAAGCATGAAAACGCCTTCCTATTTTAAAGAAACAAAATCCTTTAAAGATAAATTAAGGTTACATCAGCACTGTATTCTTCAACTAATCATAATTAACTCTTTTTTTCAAACTACTTTTGGAGTTCAATATTCCCTTTCATATAATAAGAAGTGCTAAGTGTTCTTGTATAGTACCTCCATATATTCAAATTCAGTAAAAAAAAAAAAAGATAACTTACATGATTTTGTTACTAAAATAGTGGAGAAGATCATGCATGCTAAATCCACATATCAACCCTTTTTGGGGTAAGATAACATCAATAACTTGACTCCCTTGTACTCCGCTTTACAAAATAATTAGTGTCCTAAAAATTGGGGGTTCATTGCCCCCACGAAGTCCAACCACTTGTCAGTTCCCTTGCAGAGAGCTCGAGGCATCTGGGAGCTAAGTTCCATGTATGCAGCCTTGTAGTACTTCTTGGTATAGTCAAGGATTTCAACAAGCCATGTTATATAAAGTGATGGGTAAATGCACAAATAGTAATACTGTAATGACTAGGGCGTTGAATCTTTTAGGGCCTAATCTTCTTAGTTAGCTACTTATCACATGAATCCTTATTACTTAGCGTTAGAAAAATATACCTTTATTTTGAAATGTTAGAGCGTGTGAAAATAGAGGTCAACTTTCAGTTATATTCAAAATCTATATAGTTATTATAAGAGTTTGGTGATGGACACTTCCTAAAGGAGGCTTCCTAGATTTTGTGATTGAGGTAACATGCAGTTTGCTAAATTTTGTTTTTCATGTTGACATTTTGTGATAAGAGGTGTTTTTTAAATTTTATTTAAAAAAATAGGTACTTTTAAAGAAAAAGTAATTCTACATGACCGAATGTTTCAGTAATAATTTCCATTATCTAATTTCGATTCAGGAAGGAATCGTACAAGTCAGTAAAATGTTCTGAAATCTTGCCATAGAAGGTTTCTTTATTTAAGATATTATGTTTATTTTTTTCGTTATGATATGTTATTTGCTAACATTTATACAACTGAAAGCATCCACATGCAGTTAAATTATTATTATTATTATTATTATATAAATTTAGTTATTTTATAAAACTTAGTTAAATTGGTTAATACTTTATCATTTACCATTTTATTGTTATTGTTGTTGTTATTAATCTAAACTTAGTTATTTTTTAGTATTATTATTACTATTACTACTACTGTTATTGTTATTGTTATTGTTATTGTAAACTTAGTTAATTATTATGAAACTTAGTTAACTTTTATAGACTTAGTTTGCTAGTTTTTACTATTGCTATTATGATTTTTGTTGTTGTTCTTGTTGTATTATTAGTATTATTATTATAAGCTTAGTTAATTTTCATAAACATTAGTTAAATTATTATTATTATCAACTTGGTGATTTATCATAAACATTAGTTGAATTTCTGGAAAAAAAATGCCGGTCTCATGTGTGTGGCTAGCGCTAGAAAAGATTCCAAACACAAAAAATAGATATACACGACCGAAACATGATTAGAATCACAATATATCAATCACAAACACTCATACGGGTAAACTATCCAAATGTTTACTTATATATACCTTATAAACCGTGTATGTCACATAATATACACTCTTGTTAAGCATTAAAACATACATTTTAGCAATATTAGCAAGTTCGCTAACATTTCCAAAGAAACACGAGTATGAAAAGAACCTAAAGCGAGTAAACAGTCATTAAATACCTACACTTAACTCAAACAAGCATATGAGCCCTTATGTTTATGAATTTAGAAAACAAAACCCGTAGAAGAAAGACTACGACTTTTAAACAATATTAATTTTGTAGGTAAAGAATAAAAGTTCTAAACAAGCACTAGTTTTCTAATAAAAATGGAGAATCATAATGGTCGTGAATATTATCATCTACCCGGACAAGACTTATGGCATTACTATTTCTACTATTTAGTTTAGTTTGTTTATTATTATTGTTGTTGTTGTTGTTAGTATTATAATTATAAACTTGATTAAATTTTATAAACTAAAAGTTAATAATTATTATTATTGTTACTATTGTTGTATAAAGTTGGTTACTTTTAATAAAAATTGATTAACGTAGTTAATATTTTGTAATTAATCACTTTATTATTATTATTATTACAAACTTAGTTTTCATAAGCTTAGTTAATTTATTATTATTATAAACTTAGTTAATTTTTTGTTTTTATAATTATTTAAATAAATTTGGTTATTTTTATAATACTTAGTTAATTTGGTTAATATTTTATAACCTATTATTAGTACTAGTATTATTATTGTTATTTTAAACTTAGTAAATTTTTATAAAAATTATAGTTAATTTATTATTGTTGTTACTGTTGTAAACTTAGCTAATTTTAATAAAAATTAGTTAACTTGGTTTTATAATTTATTATTGCAGGAAAATGGGCTGAAGGAAAAACACATCATGTTTTTTTGCTTGAGAGACGCACGGATTTTTTTCTTTTTTAAGGACGCGGGTTTTATAATTTCGGCTGAAGGAAAAACTTGAACAAAAATTAAATCGTGCGTCTTCTTCAATCTCGTTCCTCTTCAATCTCGACCTCAAATCATGCTGACTATCAGAAATTAAATTGATCTTTGCTTCTCCTCGAATAAAATTCCCCGCTCCGTCTTCCCAAACTCATTGTTGCTATTCACCTAAAGATGCCGACTCGAAGATGCATCTCGCTTCACCATTTCTGTCAGATGAAGATCGAGATCGTTGCTTCTCCATTCTAGATTGCTTGAGTTGAGTTCGCCATTCTCGTTGTGCTTTGTGATATCGAGAATAGGTGACGATACTGTGAGCGCTTCGAGTTTGAGTACATCGCCACCTGCTTGTGAACGCTATGGAGTTCTAATACGATTTTGATTTTAATTGGATGTTTGACATGTATTGGAATTATTGATGATTGGTAATGTTTTTTGATCAGTTTTTGTTTCTGTGTGTGATTACTGTATCTTTCATATTATTATGCTATATGAAACTAGCATTTCTGTGTATATTATGCAATTTAGTCTTTTATTGTTTTATTATTTTGTATTTGATGTGGAATGTTGCTCTTGTTAGTTTCAGATGGAGTATTTAACGTTGATTGTATTTCTGGTAAGCTTCAAGCTGTTGTTCATAACTATTATGCTATATTAAACTATTATTTTGCATATTTTAAACATGACATTGGACTTCATAACTCAAATGCTATGTTAGACTATGATTTTGTATGCCTGAAGTATGCTAGTGGACTTTGTGATTAAAATGCCACATTGGATATCATTTTGCATACTGTAACTTTGATATTGGACTTCGTAAGTAAAATGCTATATCAAACTATCACTTTGCATATTTTAAATGAGATAGTTGACTTCATAACTTAAATGCTACATTAAACTATCATTTTGCATATCATAAACACGGTAGTGGATTTTGTGATTAAAATGTTACACTAAATCCCAATTTGCATATTGCAATCATAATATTGGACTTAATAAATTAAAATGCTATATTAAAGTATATTTTGTCAATTTTGAACATGATAGTAGACTGTATAACTCAAATGCTACATTAAACTATCATTTTGTATATCACAAACATGGTAGTGAACTTTGTGATTAAAATGTTACATTAAAAAACACAGATGCTATTTGTAGTTCTCATTTTGTATATTCTATTCATGGTCGTAGTTCTCTTTAAAAATACTTATTCCATTTTGTATATTCTATTCATGCTAGTTCACTTTAAATATGCTTATGCTATATTCAAGTATCATTTTGCACTTTTTTTGTCATTATTCAGTTGAAATATGCTTATGTTATATTCAACTATCATTTTGCATAATCAGACAATGATGCTATATTTAAAAGTACAAACGCTATATTAGTCTATCGTTTAGCATATTAAACACAATCTACTGTGTAGAAATGCTATATCTAAATATCATTCGAAATTCATGGTACTTTTTAGACTGTTTTCTTCTTCTTCTAGATTCTACTTTTCCATTCGTTTGTTAGATCTTGAATTTGCAGCTCTTGAATTCAAAGGTCGAATAATTTCTGACATGGGTTTGGGTTGAGGCGACAAGTTAAGTTTTCTCGATTTTGGAGAAATCGACGTCGACAACGGAAGATCCAATTTGATTCGGACATCGACAAGAGAGAGGCTTGGACGATGGCGGCTTGGAGACAACGACTTCAGATGACGATTGCTTGGATGGTGGCGGCTAGGGCAAGCATTAGCTGAAGGTAGACGGCGGCTGGGATAAACTTGGACGAAAGCGGAGGAAACAATTGAAGCCGGAAAATTGAAAAAAAACGCTACTATCCTTCTGCCTAAGTTCTAAATGTTGCGTCTTTGGTTTAAAAATTGGTTTAAAGTTTTTCCTATAAACTAATTACCTCTTATTATTATTATTCTAGACTTAGTTAATTGCTATGAAACTTTGTTAATTTTTATAAACTTAGCTTGTTTATTGCTTTTATTACTACCTGACCGTTGTTTTCATTTTGTTATTAGTATTATTATTATAAACTTAATTAAATTTTATAAATTTAGTTAATTTATTATTAGTAGTATTATTATTACAAACTTAGTTAATTTTTATAAAATTTATAGGTAATTTATTATTATTGTTGTTGTTATTATATAAATTTAGTTATTTTTTATAAAATTTAGCTAGCTTGATTAATATTTTATAATTTATTGTTGTCGATTTTAGTAAACTTATTTAAAATTTGTTAAAGATATTGACCACAATACATATGTTCATTTGAAGGTCTTCAAGTACAAAACACACTATGCTTCAAGAAGTGCTAACATGAAAACATCGCCACTTAAATAAAATTTTGATATAATAACCTGAAACAGATTTGTGAACAAGTGCAGGCAATGGGCAAAGAAGACCAATATGACCAATTGCCTCCATAGCAACAGATACCAAAACAGTGCTTTCTGATTAGATTACTGTTACCAGATAATTCATGACGCTTAGATATAGTTCCCCTGAAATCTGTGCAAAGATAATCAAATAACGATATTAATAATGTATAAAAAAGAAACCCTAGCTCACACTTTACTTTGTGGATACATTGCAAATTTACAGTTACAAATTCTGAATCTATCTCCAACACCACTCTCTTTATCTCTCATTCTACTACAAGGAAAATGCAACATGCTTCTTATACATCCAAGGTATTTTCCTTTCTTTTATTGTTCTTCACTGTGTCTAGCGTGCTCATCCATAATTCTTTTCTGATCAAGTATAATTTTCTATTATTGATCCAGTACCTTTTTTAAAAAAAAAAATCATGATCAGATCGTTATACTCGGTAGAAAATTTATGCCTAGGTGACAGGATGTAGTCATCCTCTGATACATTGGCATGTTGAGGAGGAATTTCTATTTCCCCTTTAACATACTCTGGACAAAGCCAAAATCTAGTTAATGGCTTCTTACTTATGATTACTACGTTCTTCTTCTCATCTACTTCTGCCTCCACGCTACGATAGTTGGCGATCTCTCTTCCTATCTGCTCGCCCTGTTTTTTCTCTGCTTCCTTTTCTCTCCTCTCCATGGCTCCGTATTTTGATGAGGAAGTCTTTATCCTCAAAGGCACGTTCTTGAAATTGTGCCCTAGTTTCGATTCCATAGCCATGGCTCTGCGCGTTCTTACAGTAGGCCCGATTTCTCTTATTATATCTGGCCCTAATTCTATTGAGATTCAGGTCTTCTCAATTCGTGCCTTTGCTGATCTTTCCCGGCATCGTATGGTGGTTGTTGATGATTGTTTTTTGGAGATACTGCCTTGCTCTGACTTCGGTCTGTTCTCTTGTGAGTTACCGATTAGGCGCAGATCTGTTATGGATTTCGATCCTTGCTTGAGATTTGCCGATTCATGTTTTTTGGTGAATTGGGGAGATTGCCCTCCCTTTTTTGGCTCGGTTATTGGGGTTTCTCCTGTCTCTGGCTATTCTGGGCATGATTGTTTGATTGCTAAATGGGATTTCATCACCCCTAGCAATTCATTACCGGTTTCGGGTAATTCTCAGATTTGGAAACCATCAGCTAAGCGGCGGCAACGGTGGCGGCGATGGCGACGGCGACTTTCTTCTCGTCTGTCGCGCTCGCTACCATCATTCGTGTGCTTGCCATGTTCTATTTTGCAGCATCGGCCGTTGTCCCCTTCTGACTTGATTTCTTCTGAAGTTGGGACCGCATCTATTGGTGCCGCGTCTCTTGGTTTAACTATGCTCCTACCTCGCCATGAGGTACTTTTTTCGCTGGCGTGCTGGGTTACTATAGGGGATTTCATCACCCCTATCAGTTCTACCCAATTGTGCTCGCTGATTTGTCGCGAGCTTTTGCCTCTGCACTCTGTTGCTTTGGGTTCTCCTATCTTTGGCTCGGTAGCAGCTGATAATGGTTTCCCCTCGTCGGAGGGGGTGGTTTGGAAGCTGTCGTCGTTTCTGCTTCTACCACTTTGGCCGGTTGCTTCCCCACAGGTGCGTCTCTCATTTACCGTTTCTTGTTGCTCTGTACCTGCTGGGTTGGCTCTTTGTTCTTGGTTGTTGGCCGATGGGTTATGTTTATGTTTATTGTGCTTGAGCCACGACACACTTTGGTGTGTGCTCCCTGTCACTACTGTCTGTGTGCCAGGTCCCTGTTGTTTTGTTGTTTTTGTCTTCGCCCTCTTGCCATGCTCTTTGCAGCATCATAACGGCTTCCTCGTATTTGCTACATGGGAGTTTGGCATCAGTTGTGCCCATACCAGGCTTCTAGTATGGAACATTCTGATGTATTCATCTTGTCGGGTTCGTTTTCAGAGACATCGCGACGTCTTCTATGTGTCGTCTATGTCTATGGATACGTTTTTTTTCTCTTTCATAGTGGGATTCCAGTGGTCCCTAGGGCGGTTACAATGGGCCTGGAACGATTGGTTCATACGATATCCCATATCAGTTCGAATAGTATTCCATGTTTTGGTGCACTATTCGAACAGCCCGGGTTGTTGCCAACCATCATTGTTCTGCTTTGTTGCTACCTCCTTCGAGACCGACCCGCGATACTTACCTGTTTCGCAGGGCTGTACTCTTAGTGACAGTCCGGCTTCGGTAAGTTTCATATAGCGATTAGGGCTGCATCAGCTATGCTCCCCTACACTTTCTGTTTCCTCTTTTGTTTTTTCTCGCTGCGACCTTCCCACCTCTCCTTCCTGTTCCCCTCCCTTGTCCCCGGTCTTATCTGCGCTCTTGCTCTGTGATTGCGCTTCTTCTTCTTTTTTCCCCTCTATTTTGTCTCATTCTTTTCCCTCTGTAAACTGGTTTGCTCAGCAGTATGGGTTTCTGTTAGTTAGGCTCCGCTCTATATTGCGCTTTCCATCTGTGCTCCATGATCGTTTGGATCAGCCCTCTTCCCCCTGTTCCTCGGCGTGCTCCCTTCCATCCTCTTCCTGTTCTCTGTCTATCACCATTCCTCTTATGTGTGAGGCTGATATTGCTCTCTTGAATGAGCGTCTAGATTGCATTTCTAGGAACTCTTCTTTTTCGGCTATTGATTCCTTTCCTGCTTCCTTGACCGGTTCCGATGGCGAGGTGTCTTTTGAGTCATCCCCCCTTCCTCCTCCTCGATGGATCCGACGCCGATCGCGTCGTCTCTAGTCTACCCCTCGCACCATTCGCACACGCTCTATAGCAGCGTCCGAGCAGATCGATAGATCTACTTGATTTTCCTTGTATCTTATCTGAGTCCGCTTCTCTCCTAGTTTATCTTGGTGTCCGTCTTTTCTTTTCTTTCTCCTTCCGGTCTTGTCCCGATTCCTCATGTCGAATTTCCTATTCTGGAATGTTCGCGGGATTGGTAACGATGCGTCTTTGGCTAGGCTGAAACGCATTGTCAGGAAGCACTCGGTGGGTTTGGTCGCTCTTCTGGAACCTTTTCTGGCCCCGGATGGTATTCCCAATACCATTCTTGCCTTAGGATTTGGGGGCGGATCAGCCAACGCCTCCGGCAAGATTTGGATATTATGGTCCAAGTCCTTTGTTGTTCATTCTGTCTTTGACTCCACACAGCTACTCTCTGTGGTTTACGCAAAATGCGATCGGACGGAAAGACTTTCTCTTTGGACCGACATTCTTTCTCTGGTAGAGCTGGGTTTTTCTTCCTCAATTGTTGGTGGCGATTTTAATATCATCGCTTTCCATGAGGAAAAGAGAGGTGGAGCCTCCACCAATCGTGCTGCGATGTCGGATTTCAACTCGTTCATTGTCAGCTCCTGCCTCTCTGAGCTCTCCTTTGTTGGGTCCGCTTTCACTTGGTCGAACAATCAAGAGGGTCCAAATCGTATTCTTTCTAGGCTTGACCGTGTCTTTGGGTCGGAAGAATGGTTTCGTCTCCCTTTTTCCTTTTCGATCGCTCACCTCCATCGTACCTTCTCTAACCATGCCCCTTTGGTTGTTCGTTGCCTCCCGCTTTCCAACTCTGGGCCCTCCTCTTTTCGGTTCTAGAGTATGTGGAAATCTCACCACTCTTTTCTTCAGGTCGTGGCTAACTTGTGGAACACTGCGGTCTCTGGCTCTCCTTGCTCTGTTTTCGTTCGTAAGCTTCAACGTCTCAAAGCCTGCCTTAAGGTATGGAACGTTGATGTTTTCAAGAACATTTTCGATCGTGTTCGGGTGGCAAAAGAATCCCTGATCTTCCGAATCCTTGTTCGACGAGGATCCGTCCGTCGATCACAAGGAGGCTTGGGCTTTGGCCCAATCCGTTTTCTCTTCTGAACTTCGTATCGAAAATGACTACCTTCGTCAAAAAGCTAGGATCAAATGCGTGGTCGATGGCGATACGAATTCTAAGTTCTTTCATTCTACTATTCGCAAGAAGAATAATCTCCTCACTATCCGTGAGATTATGCGTCCTGACCTATCTTTGGCCTCATCCACCGAGGAAGTCAAAGATACCATTCTGTCCCACTTCCAGTCCTTTTTGGGCTCTCCTTCTGTTTCGGTTCACGATCCGGCCCTGATGGCCTTCATCCCCCCCTTTGGTGCTTCCTCCGGACAGCGTCCTTTTCGAGGAATCCCCGTCGTCGGACGAGATCCGAGCGTGTGTCTTTGCCCTGAGCAAAGATAGCGCCTGCGGTCCGGACGGCTTCAATGGCGTCTTTTATAGGACTGCTTGGCCTATCATTGAGTCTGATTTCTGCCAAGCGATTCAATCCTTCTTCGCCGGTGGATCTCTTCCCTCTGGATGGACTTCCACCAATTTGATTCTAATTCCTATGTGCGACAGTCCGCGGACTTGCGTGGATTTCCGTCCCATCAGTCTTTGTAACTTCTCGAATAAGTTTATTTCTAAGATTTTGGCACGTCGTTTAGCCCCAATTCTCGAACGCATTATCTCACCCTCTTAAGCGGGGTTTGTTAAGGGGCGTTTAATCACTGATAACGTCCTCCTAGCTCAGGAACTTATCTCCCAACTTGATCAGAAAGTTCGGGGTTCTAATGTGGTTTTCAAACTTGACATGGCTAAGGCGTTTGATCGCATGTCCTGGTTTTTCATCATTAAGGTCTTAAGAGCTTTCGGATTTCCTGAAATCCTCATTGACTTGGTATGGAGGCTCATCTCGAACTGTTGGTTCTCAGTGCTCATTAACGGTTCTTCTTTTGGGTACTTCAAAGGGGGTAGGGAACTGCGTCAGGGAGACCCTCTGTCGCCTTCTTTATTCGTCATTGCGGCTGAGGCTCTCATTCGTGGTCTTCAGTCCCTGACAATCTACTGTCAGATCCAACGATTTGGAATTCCGAAGGGATGCCCTCTTATCTCTTCCTTATCCTTTGCTGATGACATTGTCATTTTCTTTAATGGTAGTCGCTCCTCTGTCCGACGGCTACTCCGTTTCCTTCAACAATACGAGAGGTCCTCGGGCCAACTCGTTAACCCTTTAAAAAGTTGCTTTGTCCATGGTAAGGACTTGCCACCTTCTCGTGCTTCATGGATTGAGACAGTATCTGGTTTCAAGGAAGCTACCCCCCTTCCTTATCTGGGTATCTTCCTTTATCGAGCTAGAAAACTTAACGCTATCTTTGATCCCATGAGAGATAAAGTGAGAAACAAGATTATTCATTGGAATGCTTCTCTTCTGTCCCAAGCTCGTCGTCTTGTTCTCATCAAATCGGTTCGTGACTCGTTGGGAACCCATGTCTTCGCCGCTATGACCCCCACCTCTTCCTTCTTCCGGTCTTATAGGTCCTTGGTCTCATCCTTCTTCTGGGGTTCCAAGAACGATACCCGCCGTCACCACTGGGTTTATTGGGACACCATCTGCCGGCCAAAGTCCGAAGGTGGTCTGGGCCTGCGTAATCCTAAAGACCTTTGTGCGGCTTTTGCTTGTAAGCTGTGGAACAGATTTGGGGCAAATGACTCCTTATGGGCGTCGTTTCTTCGTGCTAAGTACCACATGCTTGCGGGTACTAACTTCACTGGCTGTCCGTCCTATGCTAGTGAGACCTGGAAGCACATGCAATATGTTAAGCTACTTTCTGACTCTCATGGCGGGCTCTCGGGATGGGATGATGGCTCGTTCTCCGTTCGGAAAGCCTGGTCCTCGATTCGCTCTCCTTATCCTGTTCAACCTTTGTTTTCCTTTATCTCGTATTCTCGTATTCCTCCCAAGGTTTCTCTATTGATGTGGCGTATCCTTCACAATGGATTGCCACTTGACGAGAATCTCCAAAAAATCGGCATCCCCTTGGTCTCCCGCTGTAGATGCTGCAGCGGTGGGAGCTCGGAATCCCTGTGCCATTTTTTTTTTTGTTGGTCTCTCTGCCAAAGCTTGCTGGAATTACTTCGGCAATCTCATTGGTACTCGTGTCTTAGCCACTTCACCCTTTGATCTTCTGTCAAGCTGGTGGGCTGGGGTCTCTGGTAAATCTCTTCGTTCGATTGTATTCAGATTGCTTCCCTGTCTAATATGCTGGCACCTATGGTGCGCGCGGAATAAGACAATCTTTGATAGTACCCCAATGGATCCCCCGTCCATTATTCGGCGTGTCAGGAATGATGTCTTCCTAGCCTTACGAGGTAGACCCTTCAGGGGACACGTGGGCTCTCGCTCAAGGAGACTTGTGGGTCTTCTTTCTATTTCGTGCGTCCAACCTGCTGCTAGACTAGGAATTGGTTGAATCTGACTTTTGGGGCGTGGGCTCTCCAGCCCCGTTCCAGTCCCCCCCCCCCTTTTTCTCATGTTGTTGCTTGTTTGCCAGGGCCTGGTGTCTTCAGTTTCTTCTTCGGTCGTGCCCCCTTTTGCTTGGCTTTGACTGTTTTCTCTTGGTGTTCATGGATGCGATCGTCCTTATGGCCTCTTTGCTTTGGCTTTGAGGCTGCTCGCTTGGTCTCGGCATTGGTTCTCTTTGGCTCTTCGCCTGCTTCGGTTGGGTGTTGGTCCGGTTGTTCTCTTGTATTATTTTGTTTTATTTTTAATTTTTCCTTTTTGTCCATTTTGTTCGCTTTAGTTACCTGCCAGGCTTGTTGGCAGCTTTTGGTGCTTGTTCTATTTAATTTCAATTTAAAAAAAAAGAGGCCAAAATCTAGTTTGGATTTTCATTTTCCTATCAAACCATAATCCCATCATACTCAAGTGGGACATTACAAGGAAGAGGATATCTCCTCAGTTAATTTTTTTAACCTTTTCGCTTGAACATGGTGATTTTATTGCTTTTCTACAGTTTTACTATAACAAACAATGTTATGGAACCCTATATACAAACTACAACATAAACTCAAAAACTTGAAGCATTCTTTGAATTCCCATAGCAAGATCGACTTTGGAAGAGGAACATCTAAATTAGAAGCCTTGCGGACTACACTTGTTATTGTTCAAACCAATATCCTCGCTAACCCTATAGACCGGACCTTCAATAAGATAGTGCTGCTGCCAGGCAGAAAACTTGTTTCATTCATCATACCACAGTAACAAAAATACAAAATACTTTCATCAACATATAAATGCCAAACAGCAGAAAAGTAGTATCCTCTCCGTCCATGGTAACACTGGAAATAGTCAAAGCAGCACCGAAGGAGCTAAGAAATCTTTTACAGTCTATTTTTCAAACTTCTTAGTAACGTACACAATAACACTATTGACCTTTCTACCCTCCACAACTTAAAAATTCCTCAGCTCTCCAGTGAGGAGAACAAAATCTCTTAGCTCAGATGATAGGTCTGGAAAACAAAACTTCACACTTCAGGCTCAACCTTAACAGTTGTAGCAGCCGTGATGGTTTCAATGTTCCTTTCTACTCCAACTGTTGGATTCAAGGCAGTGCATCGATTTTTCAGCACAAGCATCCTGCTAATATATACCTTATAATATTTTATAATTTATTATTATTAGTATTACTATTATTATAAACTAAGTTAATTTGTATAAAACTTATAGTTAATTTATTATTATTATTATAAACTTAGTTAATTTTTATGTAAATTTTTCATAAACTTAAATTTTAAAACTCAGTTAACTTGGTTAATACTTTATCAATATTTATAAACAAAGTCAAATTTTATAAACTTAGATAATTTTTATACACCTTACAATTGATGTTGATGTTGTTATATACATATATACTTATATATATATATATATATAGTTAAATTTTATAAAATTTAGTTAACTTGGTTAATATTTTATGATTTAGTATTAATATTATTTTTATTATAGACTTAGTCGATTTTTGTAAAACTCGGTTAACCCGATTAGTACTTTATAATTTATTATTATTCTAAAGTTAGTTGATTGTTATATAACTTAGTTAATTTTTATAATTTAGTTAATTTATTATTATTATATATAACTTAGTCATTTATATTAAAAATTAGTTAACTTGGTTAACATTTTATATTTTATATTTTATTATTATTATTATAAACTTCGTTAATTTTCATAAACATTGGTTAAATTATTGTTATTATAAAATACTTAGTTAATTTTCATAAATTTAATTAATTTTAACAAAAGTTAGTTAATGAAGTTAATTTTTTATCTTAGTTAATTTATTTTGATGATGATTATTATTATTATACATAAATTTGGTTAATTTATTATTATTATTATATTTTTAATTCATTATTATTGTTATATATTAGTTAATTTATTATAATTATTATATTATAAACTTAGCTAATTTTTATAAACTTATTTAATTTTTATAAAACTTAATTTATAAAATTTAATATTATAAAATTATTTAATTTTTATAAATTCTTCTAACATTTTATCACATTCTTTTTGAAAGCATATATTATTATTACATAAAACATATTAACTTGTATTGTCTTTTTGTCAAATGTAGTGCCCGTTTTTTGTTATTGTATCCTACCTTCCGAGAATAAGAGAAAATTTCAACAACATACCACTATTAAGTATATGTATACATGCATACATACATACATATATGTATATATATAAAGATGCATAAGGAAATATAAATATCTATACATAGGTAAACATGTAACTTTGTGTGTGTATATGTTTGTATAAAGGAAATAGACAATAATTGGGAAACAATACCAAAACATCTCAACGGTAAAAAAAAATGGCGTCTTCTTTCTGAGCGATCTCCCTTCTCTCGCGATTGTATTTGTTCATTAGTTTATTGCGATTATCTCTCGCCTCCTGCTCTCTCTCTCTAGTAGCCCTCCTCTCTCTGGGCTTCGTCAGATCTGTTGAAATTTGGTTGGCTATGATGTCGGTCTCGTTCGTTGACGAGTTCGTTCTCTCTGGAAATTTCCTGCGTGATTGTCCACCGTTCGCCGATATAGCCTCTGCCTTATTAGCGGAGGTGGCTGGTCCATTGTCGGTTACTTACTCTGGTGATTGTTCGGTGGAAATAAGGGTTTATTCGCTGGCTCATTTTGGGGTTTTATGTCGTTCGAGGTTCCTGATGGTTAGGGACTGTTTTTTGGAAATTATGCCGGTGTTCATCGATGGTTTAAGGGCGCGGCTTCCTCCCAATGGGCGATATTCTCTGGATGAAGATTTTTTGTTACCGCCGGCATGTCATGGCTTAACTGGGACTGGTCCGAGGCGGGATTTCATCGCCCAATTCGAACCAATTTTAAGCTTTTCAACGGCGTGTGATATGTTGCCTTGTGGGGAGGAGCCGGTGTCGGTGGGTTCGGTGGTATGCGATTTTGGGTTCTTGGATCGTGTGACGGTTGATGGGGATTTCATCGCCCCATGTAGCCCTGAGCACGTTGCTTCATTGTCTTCGTCTCTACAGTCTACTGATTGCTATGGGTCGTGTGCTTTGGCCGTGGACAACGTTATTTTGGATTTCGTGTCTTGGGATTGCTCAGTGTCTGGTCGGCATTTTCACTGTCAGGATGGGACTTGGTCGGCTGATGAGCTTGATTCCCCATGTTTGATGGCCGACTCGGCTAGCGAGCAGTTGGTGGATGGTTCAATTGTCCAGTACCGAGAGTGGTCTCCTGAGGTAAGTTATGGGTTGAGCTGGCAGGTAAGTTCCTCGCCTTTGATTTCTTATTTGTCCATTGCTGATGGTTTAGCAGTTGCTGTGTGGTTTTTGGCTGATGGTGTTTCTATGTTGCTTATGAGCAATGACACGCCTAGGTGTGTGCTCCCTAACATTGTTGCTCAGTCATGGACTGGTGACATGACAGGTCCTGTAGGCATTGAGCGCTTCGTATGGAACGGTCAGTGCGGTTCCTTTAGTTGGTTTCTGATTTTGAGCCATTGCGAGGCCTATTCTGTGTCGTTTATGGCTCTCTGGAGACTTCATTTGCTTACTGGTCTTCTTTGGTCTCTACGGAGAATTCATTTAGCCAGGATCGAGTGGCTCGGGCGATATTCTTGGTCTGGTCGCATAGTGGTCACTGATTCTGATCACTATGCGGACAGCCGGGAATTTTGCCAGTTTTCTTCGATCCGCTCTGATGATCTCTCTGTTAGGACCGTCGTGCGAACCACACCTATTGCGCGGGGCTGTGTCATCAGTGACAGTCCGGCTTGGGTTAGGTTCCTACAGCACCGTGGGTTGCGTCTTATCAGCAGCCCTACATTTTTCCGTTCTTTCCCGATAGACGAGGCGTCCTCTGTCTCATCGCTTGTTTGTTGCTCTTCTCTTTGCTCCCTTCCTTCTTCCTCTTGCTCTTTATCGATTTCCATTCCGATGCTTAGTGAAGCAGAGATTGCGATCATTAATGATCGCCTTACTCGCCTAACTAAGAACTCCGCTCCATTCAGATCTTCTTCTAGGCTGACTGGTTCGCTGGAGCCGTCTCAGGTTTCTGCGGAGTCCATCCCTCAGATCTCAGCTTCTACTGCTCATAGACCCTCTCGTCGCAGATCGAGAGGTCCCCACGTCACTCCTCGCACTATCCATACTCGCTCTATAGCGGCGACTGAGCAGACTGATCGGTCTGCTTTTTCCTCCTTGTATCTTATTTGAGTTGTGGTTGATCTGCTTTTCTTTGCTTGATTCATTATTCTCTATTATTCCGACATCCATGTCGAACTTTCTTTTCTGGAACGTTCGTGGTATTGGCAATGAGGCTTCTTGCGCTAGGTTGAAGCGCATTGTTCGGAAACATTCTGTTTGCTTGGTAGCTCTCTTAGAACCGTTGGTGGGGCCTAGAGAGGTTACCAAGGTAGTCCTGTCGCTTGGGTTTGGCAGTGCTGTTTCCAATGTTTCGGGTAAGATTTGGATTCTTTGGTCCAAAGGCTGTGTTGTTCGCCCTGTTTTTGACTCGGACCAGCTTATCTCTGTGGTGTGTTCTGCTTCCCTTTTTCCTCAACCTTTTCTTCTCTCGGTGGTATACGCCAAGTGCGATAGGATGGAGAGAATAACCCTGTGGGATGACATTCTTCATCTAGCAGAGATGGGATTTTCTTGCTCTGTTGTGGGTGGAGATTTCAATGTTGTCGCTAGTCAGGCTGAGAAACTAGGAGGCGGCCATCAATCGTTCTTCGGTTTCTGATTTCAATTCGTTCATTGTGAGCTCCGGTTTATCTGAAATCCCTTTCGTGGGCTCGGCTTATACCTGGTCTAACAACCAGGAGGGTCCGAATCGGATCCTATCCCGGTTGAACAGAATTTTTGGTTCTCCTGGTTGGCAGAATCTCCCTTTTTCATTCTCGACCTCTCATCTTCATCGCTCCTGTTCTGATCATGCCCCGTTAGTTTTGCGCTGCTCTCCGCGTTCTCTTTCTGGGCCTTCATCTTTTCGCTTCCTCGGTATGTGTTGTTCCCATCACTCTTTTCTTTAGGTAGTGGAGGACTCGTGGTCCTCTCCTATTTTAGCTTCTCCCATGGGGGCTTTCTCCCAAAAGCTGAGACGTCTTAAGGCTAGCCTTAAGAATTGGAATTCCCTTGTTTTCAGAAACATTTTCGATCGGGTGCGGGCGGCAAAGGAGTCCCTTATCCTTGCCGAATCTTTGTTCGACGAGCACCCTACGGCCTATAACAAGGAGAAATGGGCCTCGACTCAACTGGTTTTCTCTTCGGAACTCCGAATCGAAAATTCTTATCTTCGCCAAAAGGCGAGGGTAAAATGGGTGGTCGAAGGGGATTCGAACTACAAATATTTCCATTCTACCATTCGCAAGAAAGTCAACCTTCTTTACATTCATGAAATTTTGAGACTGGATCTCTCTGTGGCTTCGTCCCCGGCTGAAGTCAAGGAGATCATTTTGTCTCATTTCCAATCCTTTCTGGGTTCTCCTTCCGTGTCGGATCAGAATCTGGACATCCTCTCCTTCATTCCCCGATTGGTCCCTCCTGAGGGGAGTGACGTTTTAGCTGCTCCGCCTTCTCTGGAAGAAATCCGTGCTTGCGTCTTTGCTCTTAGCAAGGACAGTGCTAGTGGCCCAGATGGTTTCAACGGCTCATTCTATCGGAGTCTTTGGCCTATTCAGCCGGATTTCTTCCTAGCTATCCAGCAATTCTTTTCCGGCAGCATTCTTCCCATTAGTTGGTCTTCCACCAACTTGGTCCTAATTCCGAAATGTGATAACCCTCGGTCATGCACGGAATTTCGTCTGATCAGCTTGTGTAATTTCTCCAACAAAGTGATATCTAAGGTGTTGGCCATTCGTTTGGCTCCGTTCCTAGATTTTATCATCTCCTCCTCTCAGACGGGTTTTGTTAAAGGTCGTGTAATCACTGACAACGTCCTGTTAGCCCAGGAACTGATTTCCCAGATTGACCGGAAGGTTAGAGGATCTAATGTTGTCTTCAAATTAGATATGGAAAAGGCCTATGATCGTATGTCATGGTTTTTCGTCATTAGAGTTATGCGTGCCTTTGGGTTTCCAGAAACTCTTATCGATTTGGTTTGGAGGCTAATCTCTAACTGTTGGTTCTCCGTTCTCATTAACGGATCAGCCAATGGTTTTTTCCGGGCTGGTAGAGGTCTTCGTCAAGGTGATCCTCTATCTCCTTCTCTTTTCGTGATTGCGGCTGAGGCTTTCATTCGAGAGATTCACACCTTAACGATTTTCGGCCAGGTTCACCGTTTTGGCCTTCCGAGAAGGTGCCCGCTCGTTTCCTCCTTATCCTTTGCGGACGACATTGTCATTTTCTCCAACGGAAACCGATCGTCTGTTCATCGGCTGATTCGTTTTATCCATCAGTACGAGCGGTGTTCGGGCCTGCTCGTTAACTCTTCGAAGAGTTGCTTCGTTCATGCGAAGGACATGGATACTTCCAGGGTTTCTTGGGTCTATTCGTTTACAGGATTCAGGGAAGCTTCCCTTCCTCTTCCTTATTTGGGTATTGTTCTCTACAGAGGTAGGAAACTAAACGCCCTCTTCGATCCTCTGACGGACAAAGTTAGGGGAAAAATCATTCGTTGGAATGCATCGCTTCTTTCTCAAGCAGGAAGATTGGTTCTAATCAAGTCGGTATTAGGCTCGTTGGGTACTCATGTCTTCGCAGCGATGTCTCCTACCGCATCTTTCTTCCGGTCTTTCCAATCTTTGGCTTCTTCCTTCTTCTGGGGGTCGAAGGTTGACAACCACCGTCATCACTGGGTATCATGGGACGTGGTGTGCCGTCCCAAGAACGAGGGCGGGCTTGGTTTGTGAAACCCAAAGGATATTTGCTCGGCATTTGCTTGCAAGTTGTGGTACAGGTTTGGGACTAACGACTCCCTTTGGGCGAAGTTCCTCCGTGCCAAGTACCATGGTCTGGGCTCCACGGGCTTTTCCAGATCTCCATCCTTCGCTAGTGAGACTTGGAAGCACATGCAATCGGTCAAACCTTTCTCTGACTCTCATGGCGGCCAAACCGGTTGGTATGGTGGTTCGTTTTCCATCTTGAAAGCTTGGAGCTCGGCTCGTAATCCAGCCCCGGTTCTCCCTCTATTCTCTTTCATCTAGGACGCTAGAATCCCTCCTAAAGTGTCTCTGTTCATGTGGCGAACCCTTCATAAAGGTTTGCCAGTTGATAAGAACCTTCAGCGGATTGACATTTCTTATGTCTCCCGTTGTAGATGCCGCGGCACCAGGAATTCGGAATCTTTGGATCATTTACTTTTCTCTGGTTTCACAGCCAGATCCTGCTGGAATTACTTCGGAAATCTGATTGGTATCCGAGGTAGAAACAACTCGCCGGAGGATTTACAGAGAACTTGGTAGAACGGAATCTCCGGTAAATCGCTGCGCTCTGTTGTCTTTCGCCTTATTCCTTGTCTGATCTGCTGGCATCTCTGGTGCATGCGAAATAAGGCAATTTTTGAGGAAACTCCCATGGATCCCACTTCCGTTTTTCACTGGGTTAGAAATGATGTTTTCTTAGCTTTTCGTGGTAGACCTTTCAAGGGATCGGTTAGTTCCCTTTTGCCCCCCTGGTGGTCCTGCTGTCTATTTCCTGTTCTCAGGCTTCCACTAGAGCGGAAATTTGATGATGACCAATCTTGAGCCAGGTGGTTTTGGCACTCCGACTCCGTTAATCCCCCTCCCCTTTTTCATCTGATTTAGTGGCTTTTGTTTTTCAGGCTCTGGATATATAGGTTTGGTACGGGGAATGTTTTTCCTTCTCTATTATAGGATTTTGGGCAGAGGATATTCCGGATTTCATTATCGCCGATCTCATTATCGTCTGTCTTTTCTAGGTTCCGTCCTGTTTGTACAGCATATTTCTCTGGAGGGCGTCTTAGGCAGCTATTTTCGTTTTTTGTTTCTTCTGTTTTTTGTTTGTTATGGCTTTCTTCACCGAGTTTTGTTGTCTCCTCTTCTGTTGGTTACCTGTCAGGCTTGTTGACAGCTTTTGGTGTTTTTTAATAAAAATCTTCCTTCTGTTATAAAAAAAAGGAAATAGACAAAACTTTGTTCATATATATATATATATATAGTATGTATATATATATATTCAAAGATGAATGTGTACATGTAAACTGATAAGGGGACATGGCATTAAATACACATCCCCTCAAGCCTATATTATATCAAATCCACTTTTCAGAATATCAAAGCATTTATAGGAAATCAAGTCAAGTCAAGATGAAAATCAAATAAAATTATAAAGTAAGAATAGTAAATAGATAAAATTAAAAAAAATGAAACACTATACATAACAAAATGCCTGAGCCCCTAGCTTCTACTACACACTTCCACTCCCTCTATATATATGCCACTATATTTTCTTACGTTTACCTTTCAACAAAAAGAAAAAACAAAAGGGGATAAGCTACTCTTACAAGTTGTAGGAATCTAAGATCCTAAAGCTATAATAAGACCAAATGAAAAGAAGCAGTGCTTATTTTAGCATCTTTGAGACTGTGAACAAAATAGTTGTTTATTGGTTTCCAAATTTACACGTGCTTAACTGAGTTTTATTGAATTAGTGATCTTTGCTAATCGAATATGCATTTTTTATATATGTAAGTATATGTATGGCTGTGTTAACATATTTAATTATACCTACAGACAAAGTTCTATGCTTCTTCTTCCACTCTTTGTTTAGATTTTATGTTTTCATTAAAAAATTAAGCATGTCACGTTTAAAAATCTATATCTCAACATTCCTTCAGTTTTAATTCATGATGCCAAAACGAAAATCATTTGTCTTTGGATATAAAACATTTTAAATTTGTTTCTTACAATTTCATCAAGTACATAGGAAGAGTACTGTATTAAACTGCGACTATGAATCTTATAGCGATAATTCACCTTTTGTATGTTAATAAATTGATCAGATAGTTGGATTTAGCATTGGAAATTGGAATTTTGGAAGTGATTTGGGAAATTTTAATGGAGCGTGGAGGGAAAAATGAGGAGTTGAACGGAATTGGGAAAGATTTTGAAATTCTAGTGAACCTAGCGTGTCAGGGCTTCGAGCGTGGAGGAACGCTGAGGGTTGGCGCAGTTGTGAAAAATACTGTGGCACCTTCCGGTGGTGTGTAGCGTCAAGGTAAGGCCGTTTTAGGGTTACAGGGCAAGTTTTGGGTGGTTCGGTTTAGGATCAAGGGCGTCGGCATTAGGCACATGGAGGAGTGTGGTACGGGGGGATAAGAAGAGGAGTGTAAGGACCTGAAGATTTTCGACCTCGAAAATCGACACTAATACGTTCATTGTATAGAGTGCCGAGCAATCGAGTATCAGAAATCACAAACTGTTAGGTTTAGAAGAAAAAGAGATAGAAGAAGAAACAGAAAACAACAGTACAGAATCTCACAATTGCAGCGGAAAAAAATATAATATAAAATAATATCATTTATACAAAGGAAAGTTGTAACTGTCAATATACATACAAGATATCAAAGTACAACAAATCTGGACAGTTATAATAACTTGCTCCAATATACTAACTATACAGTCTGTAATACACAGCGGAATCTAATCAACACGTCTCTGCCATCTAGCTCGTCTCCTGAGCTCCAGAGCGTCCTAACCTGAAATTATGTAATACTCGATCTGACCCGAGCATTACAACAAAGTAATACCCGAGTCAGGCTGGAAACCAGCATGAGTAAACCAACGCAATTTGAAATACTTAAGCTATAAAGCTTCTTTGAAAATCAAGGTGACTCGTATATTCGGCGAGTTTTTATCAAATTAAACCATCACTTTACAGAGCCAATTGATATTGTAATAATGTCTGGAAACAACTACTTATTCATAACAATCCAGTTTACTTAATTTATTTAATTCCAGCATATTAGATTCTATGATCAAACCCGTAAAGATTTGTAGTACCAACTAAATCAAAGTTGTTATGGATAACGCTGATATCCGATCCCGGTCTCTTCGAATCCAAGAGATAAATTTAAAAGGTTAAATTGCTTAAAGTAACCAAATTTATTATTTAGGGTGCCAATATTCAAATATGGCAATTTATTACAACCGTTTAAGTCAAAGAAAACGTATCATCATTTTAATTCAATTATTTTAACTCAATTGGTCCATTGATGTCACAAACGGAATAATTTGAATTAAATCTCCAATAGAATTGAGCAACGATATAGATCGTTAACCAAATTAACGATCTATAATAAAATGAAACAAGCTCACGTCCGGATTTAATAACTTTGATTTACTGAAATACATTATGTTAAAATCCAAATTAATTACATATTCAAGCAATTTATAAAACACTTTAAAATTAACACACTATTTAATACCTCACTTGTAATTTACATAAGTTGAGTCAATGATAATATTGTAATTAATAAATTACTCATTTAAATTATGAAATATTGTTGAAAACTAGTTACGAGTTTTTAAAAAATGAAAACAGACTTTTTAGTTAAAGAAGAAAATATAAAGTATATGTCTAGATTCCATTCCTTCTCCTTCTTTTTTTTCTTCATTTTCTTTTCTTTTCTTCCTCTTTTATTTTACTTTTCCTTTTTATTTACATTTTTTTCTTTATTTTTTTCCTTTCCTCTATTTTCTTTTTCTTTCTCCTTTTCTTTTCTCTGCCCAAAGCTTTCCATCCCACTTCCTTCACTTCCCCTTCTCCTTCTTTCTTTCCTCCCAGTTTCTTTTCCTCTTTCTATCCATTTGTGTGCATCTTCGTGCACGTGCACACACCGCCGGCTACCCCTAACTCGATGCCAGCATCCCTTCCCGATCACCTACGACCTGCCTACTTCAACGATGCACAAAGATAACACAAACTACCCTGCTTCATGAATTTGATCACCTGCTTTGAAAACTCAAACAACCCATCGCCATAACTCCTCCTCGCCTGAACACTACATGCAACCGATCAATGCTAAACTCCACCAAAAGATTCTTCACCTCCGCCTACTTTCCAGGCACGCAACCCTCCGACTACCCTACGCCGCCATAGTTTGCTCAAAACTACACACGACAAAAAACCCGACCTAAACCCTACTGCCGCCTCACCTGACCGCCATATTCTATGAAAAAAACCCATGACATTTTTTCTCGTATGCCACATTGTCCTTACCTCCTCCAGATCCCATCTCAGCTCCCGAATATGACTAGGGTGCCAGAATTTGGCTTAACCCTCAAATACGATCAACCATAAAATTCTCCTTCTATATGGCATAAAAAAATCCCAAAACACTCTTAAAAATCATGATTTCCTATAACAAACAATCCTATATTATCCAATCATTTAATTACGATGTTCACAATTTACCCGTATCCAAATCATTTACTGTAAAATGGATATTTCTTCCTCTGTGTTTAACAATGTCAAATGAAAGAAATTTTATAACGATCTTCATTTAAAAACAAGTGAGTTTCCTTTTGGAACCAAGGACTAAATCCAACTGGATAAGGAGATTTTAATTTTTAAAGTTACAAGTATTAACTATTTTACAAATGACAGAGTGATGTTCCTGTGGTTTTGAGTCACAGGTGATTTAAAACATGTTTATCTCACCATTATAAGCATTTAATATCTTGATACCTGAAATTATACAAAAATACAAAAGTTTATCTTATTTCACAAACATTTATATATCACCTGGTTCCAGTTAAGTAAGAAAGATGGTTTACTCGCTGTTCTTGTTCATATTTTCTTGCTTAAATTTTCCTGGCTTGATTTCCTTTCATCATTTACAGCATCTTTCTTTCGATTGCTTTTGTTACTATTTTTATGTGAGCATAGAATAACATATGCTTGACTACTCATACATATAAGGAATTGAGGTGTACATAGCAAGCTAAGAATTAGAAGCCAAGACCGTAGCCGTGCAAACTTCTTTACATTTTTCTATTCTCTTTTACCTTTTCCTTTTTTCTGATTTGAATTATATAAGATGATTTGATTTCCTGGCTTGGCTTGACCTTTTGTTTTATAAGCTTGAAAGCAATTTGTCATAAGGATGTCTCCTAGCATGTTTACATCCACATATCTATGCATATATATATATATATATATATATATATATATATATTCTACATTCTATATTTACTATTTTACATAACATACATACATCATACGTATATTTCCATTTTATCACTTTCACCATTTCATTTAACATATATACAGACTTACTAACTTATGTATATTTTTCCAATTCACTATTTTATCTAGCACACACACACACACTCTTATGTACGTCTAATCCTCATATATACACATACCTATGTACTTATGTATATTTATATTTGAATATCAAAAGACTTGTCTATATGTTTATCTATATATATAGATATATATATATATATATTTAAACATTTTATCTTTAATTTAATTGATAGGATTCATATATATATATATATAAATATATATATATATATATATTTCCATATGCATTTATATTTGTTATCATCATGCACATTTATATTTATATTCATACATATTTTCCTTTACTTGTATATACGGTTATATACACATATCTATTTATATACATTACTTCGTATAGACATATACTCATATATGTATATGTATGTATATATATAATTCATATGCTATATATATTTTAAGCATCATCTATTTGTATATGTATGTGTACTTTTAAATGACGGAGTTTATATACGCTTTTCAATAATATCTATCACACCCAATACTTTACAATTTCAAATTTATATAGTTTTCAAATCAATATATAGATTCAGGTATCAAAAAAATTTATTTATTTGACCAATCAAAAATTGATATTTAATTTAGTTAAATCAAAAATTAAATATATAGATTTAGGTATATATAATTTTTAAATCAAAAATTAATATTTAAATCAATATATAGTTTTTAAATCAATATATAGATTCGGTTATCACAAGGTAGTGTGGACGGACCTCGTGGTGAAGTTTGGCAGGTGGTCGTGAAAGAGGGCGGCGTGGAGAGCCATGTGATGGTGGTGGGTTGGTTCAAGTTTTGGGGTCGAGTGGGTCATTTTCGAATCGTGGTGCCGAGCATGTTTTTTAAGGTGGCGAGTAGACGAAGGGGTCGGGGTGGTTTGTTAGGCTAGTCGACGGCAGGTAGGAATTGGTCAGAGTTGTGTGGATGTGCACATGTCAGTGTACAGGTCTTCGTGGATGGGAAAAAGGAAATAAGAAAGAATAGAGGATGAAATAGGGCTAGGAAGAAATGGAAAGAGGGGAAAGGATTTGGGCCGGGAAAGAAATGGGTTAAAAAAAGAGATAAGTAAGAAGAAATAGGAAAAGAATAATAAAAGGAAGGAAATAAAAAAGGAAAATAAAAAGTAAAAGAAAAGGTAAGGAAGGGAAAAATAAAAGAAAAGAAAGAAAAGAAGGGATGGAATTTATACATATATATTTATAAGATGATTTATATTCTCTTTCTTTAACTAAAAATCTATTTCCATTTAAAATCCGTAAATTAAAGTGAATGATATTTTATATTTTAATGGTAATTAATGATATTATTATTATTTGTTATAAACTTATGGATAATGAATGGCATTTTACAATATTTATTATTTAATAAACTGTTTAATTTGGAATTATTTTGGCAAAAAAAATATAAACGAGATCTGCTAAGTAAAGTTAATGAAATCCTAGGGGGTGGATCGTCCTAATATTTGTCATTTAAATTAGTAATGATCTATATCTTTGCATACCTCTATGCATATCCGTTTCAATTATTCTTTCCTAAACCATTGAGTGGTCAAATAAGTTAGAATAACTGGATTAAAGATAATAAAACATTTATTTGGAATAAAGATCTGTAATAAATTCTCATATTTGAATATGGTCACCCTAAATAGTAAATTGTTTATTTTAAACAATTTACCCTTTTTAAGTTTGTTACTTGGATTAAAGGAGGCTGGGATCAGATATCAGTGTTATTTGGAACCACTTCGATTTGTAAATTGTTACCAAACATTTATGAGTTTGATTATGGAGTCTAACAGGCTGGAATTCAATGAATTAAGTAAATTTGACTATTTTAACTATACCTAGACATTATTACAATGTCGATGGAATTTCTGTAAAAGAGTTGGTTTTAATCCGATAAGAACTCATCTGATATACGAGTTACCTTGGTTTTTCGAGGGGGTTTTATAACTTTAGTATTTCAAATTACGTTGGTTTTACTCACGCTGGTTTCCAACCTGACTTAGGTGTTACTTTATTGTAATGCTCGGGTCAGACCGAGTATTACAGATTTTCGGGTTAGGACGTTCGGAGCAAAGGAGACGAGTTGGATGATATAGACATATTGACTATTCCGCTGTGTATTATAGACTATATAGACAGTATTTAGGGACAAGTTATTATGATTGTCCATATTTATTTATTGATAAGTGTACTCTGACATCTTGTATATATATTGACAGTTATAGCTTTTCCTTGTATAAATGCAGTTATTTTATATCATATTTTGTTCCGCAACGATTGTGAAATTCTATGCTGTTGTTTTCTATTCTTATTCTGTCTCCTTTTCTTCTTAACCCTAAGAGCCTGGTATTTTCGACACTCGATTTCTCGGCACTCTATACAGTGAACGTATTAGTTTCGATATTCGGGGTTGAAAGTCCTCGAGTCGTTACACTTGGTATCAGAGCTGAAGGTTAAGCGAGAACCTTGGCTCTGGTAGGGATTACTCATTAGAGATAGGGTCAATAGTACCCTAGAATGAGTTGAAAGTGAGGGCGTACTTGTTATTTTCTTATAAAATGATTTTAAAATGATTTTATAAATAATAATTTTTACATAAAGGTTATATTTTGAGATATAAAAAAATAATCTTTTTCTAATTATTATAAGGGATTAAGGGATTTGGGTATTGTTATTAAAATTAAATAAGATTATAAGATTTCAGTGGTAAAACACATATAACCGAATAGAAATTTAGGTAAGGATTAACTTTACAAATAAATTACGCTAAAAATGGATTCAAACTTGAATTTAAATCCTAGAAATTTCAAAAGAATTTTCAAAGTGTTTGAAATAAGTAACCTTGATTATATTCTTTCCAATGAATTATATGGTGTGTTTAATTTCTAGGTATGATAAAATTGATTATTATCATAAATTGGTTGTTGATGTTTGTTATAAAATAAACAATGACGAACAGAGTAAAATGCTTTAAGGGAGTAAAAATTTATATAAGTATGACTTATAGACTAAAATAAATTTAAATTGTGAAGTTTTAAATCTAATCAAGAAAATTTTGATTTCAAAGTGTTTAAAGAAATAATAACTAATATTATTAGAATATATCTTTATATGGGAATCTTTGTTTATAACAAGAGTTGTTAAAGATGAATTTGTTTTGAACTGAAAATCAAGAATGGTTTAAAAATTAAAGGTATGACTTGATGGGATGGATATGTATGTGTGTGTATATATATATGTAGACATATATGTGATTTCAAAGTTGATTTGAAATAAAGACTAAGTGTTGAGCTCTGAAACCCTCCTGAAATGAGAGTATAACCCAAAGAAAAATGAGTTTTTGAACTTATGAGCGGGAAGGGATATTGATAAGAATTTAAATTTGGGAGGTAAACATTTATATTGAAAACTATAAATGGATTAAATGGATTGCAAATTTAACTCAGGGCGAGTTAAATATGTTTTGAACGTACAACCTGAATTGGAAAATTTCAATGTAAAACTGAAAATTTTAACTTAAGGAAGTTAAATGGATAGCGTTGAAAACTGAAGTATGGATTTGATAGGAGATTATGTAAGTATAATTTCAAACAGCTTTTGAAAAATAAATGGTTTTTGAATTCTAGAAATTGATAATCAATGATATTGATTGGTGATTTAGATAATTTGGTTGTTTATTTACTTTGACATATCCTGCTATCATCATGTTTATTATTGACAGTCTATATAAAACTGTGAATTGGATTATTTTGAATGAATGAATAAATAAGTGGATTGATTCCTGAAATTAAATAAAAGTAAAACCTTATCCTGAAATTTTATTAAAAGATTTTGATTCTTAGAAATAAAATTGAATTTATGAAAAAGGGGATTACATTGAACTTAAGTTTGAAAAGTCAAAAGTGAACTTGTCAACTGGAATTGTTTAAGAATTGGAGTTATAATTGGGCAATAAATTGAATTTTGGAAATTGATTTGTTTGAAAAGATTTGAACTCTCACTCGAACCTTGAAATAAGTTTAAGTAGAAGTAATTCAAATAAATATTTGGAAATTGGGCTCAGAATTGAATTATTTTAAAGACTTGGGCTATTAAATTTAACATTAAGGGTTAATTTGAATTAAGTGATTAAATAAACATTTTGAAAATCGAACTGAATTCATATAAATCGAGATGGTTAAAATTTGAGATTGGGATTAGAGTTAATTCAAATTGGAATTGAATTAAATGGGAATTGTAATCGAAGTTGAATTAGTTCAAATTCAAAATGGGAATTGATTCGAATTAGAATGGGAATCGATCGAATGAGAATCATGATTGAATCAATCTAAATGGAAATGGAAATTGAAAATTGATTTGAGTCGGAGATTGGAAAATTGAACCAATTTGACTTTGAAACTATTTTCAAGTAAATTGTTTTAATATAAACTGTCTTAAATCCATTTTTTCAAGCTATTAATTATACAAACCTTTCTTTTTAAAACTCAAACTATCTTATATTAGCTATCTAACTATTTTACAACTATCTAAAACTATTTTACAACTATCTAACTATTTTACAACCATTTAACTATTTTAAACTTTTCAAGCTATCTTCAAAATTCAAACTAGTCAGAGTGGAAACTATTGATATCTACATCATGAATTTAAATATGAATTGGGATAAAATTGAAAGTATTAACCCAAATGGGAATCGAAGCAAAAATTTGAAATTGGAACCGAAATTGGATATTGAAGCAAAAATGATGTTGGAAGTAAAAGAGTATATTTTGAGAAATATATGATGATTAAAAATGAAAGTTAGATAGCACTATAATTGAACTTACTTTATAAGTAGTATGGAATGTGACTAATAACTTTGTAAAGGAAATCGAACTTGGAAAATTTGATTTGGCATTAATGAGATTATATATATTTGTTCTATATCAAAAACTCCCCTTATTGAAATCACAATCAAAAGAAATGATCTTTGAAAGATATTTGAAGGATAAAGTGGAATTTATATAAGTATGAAGTGATCCAAAAATTATTCAAGTTGAAAAAATAATCTTACATATATATAAGAATGATTTTATGAGAATGAAACAGAAAGGGTTTGGAACTCTTTGATTTTAAAAGCTTTTGATTTTGGGAAAAGGTCAATTTTGGAAATTTGAAAAGCCAAGTTTGAGAATTATAGATTTTGAGATATAGATTTTGAATTTTATATGTGATACCTATAAAGAGTATGATTTAAAAGGCACTATATAGTATGAAATGTTTTAAGAATGCTATGGGGAAAATGTCGCTCCCATTTAGAGCTGAAACTTATAGTAGGAGATCCACTGGGTGATTTTACCTTGAGCCCTAAAGGGGGTTCTAAATTTTGATCCTAGAGGACATCCGGACAAAACTGTAGTTCTTGTGGATTATGGTTGGGGGTAGCGTAATTCGAAGGCGTTGATGCCTACATTTACATTGCGGCTATGCTGTGACAGCAACGTAACTTTGGTGTAACTGCGATCTACTCTGTTCCATAGCATAAGTCGAGTGGCAGTGATTAGCTACAATCCACATTTGATTTGCTAGGATAGCGACTTAACATTGGTAGATTGTAATCTATGTGGTTCCATAGCGAAATTCGTGTGGCGCTGAGTGCCTAAAGTCTACATTGGGTTTCACTGGGATAGTGACTCAACTTTTGTGTAGTCTGCGATCTATGTAGTGAAGTTTCATTGGCAGCGTACTTCGAGGGCGATGTTGCCTACAACTACATGGTTTTTGCTATGATGCAATGCAACCCTAGGTGTAGCTGCGATCTGTAGCAATTCCATGGTGAAATCAAGAGGTGTGGATGCTTATAGTTTTCTTATATATTTTGCCGGGATGGCGACGCAATCATCGTGCTACTTGTGACCCATGGAGGGGGTGATGATTAAAATTGCATTCTCGCAAAAGGATTTTCAAATATCTTGACCGGGTGTTGAAATGGTCTACTAAGTACTTATAAATTTTCAGTTCTACGCCTGATCAACATATGACTGAATTTCTGTGACAATAAGGATGGACTTGTTTAGACATTTAAATATTTAAAGAAATGATTTAACTAATAATAAACTTTAAAATTAAAATTCTCGCTTCGTTTATTTTCGAGGATGAAAAGTTCTAAGGGGGGTGGAATGTAACAACCTGGATTTTTAACGTCTGTTAATTTGGTGATTAACTGATTTAAATCATTTGAATATTGATTTATTAAGTCGAACCAATAAATATCTGAATATATAAATTGATTTAAAAACTATATAAGTACTGAATTATAAAAATCTTTGGATATGACAAATCTTGTAGAGAAATAAATTATATGTATATAGGAATTCCACTATTTAAATTAAGATAAAATACCCATAAACATATATAGATAAATATATACAAAATTTGTAATGTTTGAAAATATATATATTAGTATATACATATACAAGCATATGAATGAATGCTCATATGAAATAATATATATATGAAAATTTTTATAGTAGGAGAACATACATATGTAAGGACAAAATGCACACAAGTAAAATATATGAAGAATATTGTATAAAATGTGTGTGTGTGTATATATGATAAATAAGAATATACAAGCTTATGATGTTTAAATATATGAACAAGTATATAAGTAATATATATATATTTACCATATGAACTAATATACATGGAAATTGTAAAAAGGAAATTAAGTATAAGTAGATGTATACATACATACATACATACATACATACATATATATATATAAAGATGCATAAGGAAATTTATATTTCTATACATCGGTAAACATGTGACTTTGTGTATATATATGTTTGTATAGGGGAAATAAGACATGACTTTGTTCATGTATATATGTAGTATACATATGCATATTCAAAGATGAATGTGTACACGTAAACACATAAGGGGACATGGCATTAAATACACATCCCCTCAAGCCTATTTTATATCAAATCCACTTTTCAGAAAATCAAAGCATTTATAGGAAATCAAATCAAGTCATGATGAAAATCAAATTAGATTATAAAGCAAGAAAAGTAAATTAAAAAATTAATAAAAAAATAAAACATTGTACGTACAAAAATGCCTCAGCCCCTAGCTTCTATTACATACTTCCACTCCCTCTATATATATGCCACTATATTTTTCACGTTTACCTTCCAACAAAAAGAAAGAAACAAAGAAAAGGGGATAAGCTGCTATTACAGGCTTGTAGGAATCTATGGTCCTAAAGCTACAACAAGACCAAAAGAAAAGAAGCAGTGCATATTTTAGCATCTTTGAGACTGTGAGTAAAATAGTTGTTTACTGATTTCCAAATTTACACATGACTAACAGAGTTTTTTTGAATTGATCATCTTTGCTAATCATATATGCATATTTTATATGTAAGTATATTTATGACTGTGCTAACTTGTTTAATTATACATACAGACAAAGTTCTATGCTTCTTCTTCCACTCTTTGTTTAGTTTTTATGTTTTCATTAAAACCCATCACCTTTAAAAATCTATATCTCGACATTCCTTTAGTTTTAATTCAAGATTCCAAAAAGAAAATCATTTGGATATAGAACATTTTAAATTTTGTTTCTTATAATTTCATCAAGTGCGTAGGAAGAGTACTGTATTAAACTGCGACTATGCACCTTGTAGCGATAATTCAACTTTCGTATCTTAATTAATTGATCGGATAGTTGGATTTAGCATTAGAAAATTGGAATTTTGAAAGTTATTTGGGAAATTTTAATGGAGCGTAGAGGGAATGATGACAAGTTGAAAGGAATAGGAAAGATTTCGAAATTCTGGTGACCCAGGCGTTTTCATGTGAGGGCTTCGGGTTGGAGGAACGCTGGGGGTTAGCGCAGGTGCAAAAAATGCTATGGCAATTTTCTGTGGTAGGTAGTTTCAAGGCGAGGCCATTTTAGGCTTATAGGGCATGTTTTGGGTGGTTCGATTTAGGGTCAATGGTGTCGATGTTAGGCATATGAAGGAGTGCGGTACGGGGGGAATAAGAAGAGGTGGTGTTGGCGGACCTCATGGTGAAGTTTGGCGAGTGGTCATGAACGAGGGCGGCATGGCGAGGCATGTGATAGTGGTGGGGTGGTTCCAATTTTGGGGACGAATGTGTCGTTTTCTAATCGTGGCGTCGAGCACATTTTTCAGGGTGGTGGGTAGATGAAAGGGTCATGGGTGGTTTGTTAGGCCAATCGTCGGCGGGTAGGAGTTGGACGAAGTTGTGTAGATGTGCACATGTCAATGTGCAGGTCTTCGTGCATGGGAAAAAGGAAATAAGAAAGAATAGAGGAAGAAATAGGACTGGGAAGAAAGGGAAAGGGGGAACAGGATTTGGGCCAGGTGGTTTGGGCCGGGAAAGGAATGTGTAAATAAAAAAAGAGATAAGTAAGAAGAAATTGTAAAAGACAAATAAAAGGAAGGAAATAAGGAAGGGAAATAAAAGGTAAAAGAAAATGTAAGGAAAGGAAAAATAAAAGAAAAGAAAGAAAAGAAGGGATGGAATTTATACATATATTTATAAGATAATTTATATTCTCTTTCTTTAACTAAAATTCTATTTCCATTTGAAATCTGTAAACTAAAGTGAATGATATTTTATAATTTAATGGTAATTAATGATATTATTACTATTTGTCATAAATTTATGGATAATGAATGGTATTTTCTAATATTTATTACTTAATAAACTGTTCAATTTGGAATTATTTTGGGGAAAAAATATAAATGAGATCAGCTAAGTAAAGTAAACAAAATCCTAAGGGGGGTGAATTGTCCTGATATTTGCCATTTAAATTAGTAACGATCTGTATCTTTGCTTATCTCTATGCATATCTGTTTCAATTATTCTTGCCTAAACCATCAACTGGTCAAAAAATTTAGAATAATTGGATTAAAGATAATAGTACATTTATTTGGAATAAAGATCTATAATAAATTTCCATATTTGAATATGGTCATCCTAAATAATAAATTGTTTATTTTAAACAATTTACCCTTTTTAAGTTTGTTATTTGGATTTGAGGAGGCCGGGATCGGATATCAGCGTTATCCGGAACCATTTCGATCTTTAAATCATTACAAACTTTTACGGGTTTGATTATGGAGTCTAATAGGATGGAATTGAATAAATTAAGTAAATTTGACTATTTTAACTGTACCTAGACATTATTACAACATCGATGGATTTTCTATAAAAGAGTTGGTTTTAATCTGATAAGAACTCGTCGTATATACAAGTTACCTTGGTTTTTCAAAGGGGTTTTATAACTTTAGTATTTCAAATTACGTTGGTTTTACTCACGCTGGTTTCCAGCCTGATTCAGGTGTTAATTTATTGTAATGCTCAGGTTAGACCGAGTATTACAGATTTTCAAGTTAGGACGTTCGGAGCTCAGGAGACGAGCTGGATGGCAGAGAAGTATTGACTATTTCACGGTGTATTATAGACAGTATAGACAATATTTAGGGACAAGTTATTATAACTGCCCAGATTTATTTATTGATAAATGTACTCTGACATCTTTTATATATATATTGACAGTTATAGCTTTTTTATATATAAATGTTGTTATTTGATATCATATTTTGTTTTGCTACGATTGTGAGATTCTACGCTATTGTTTTTTATTCTTATTCTATCTCTTTTTCTTCTTATCCCTACCAGTCTGCTATTTTCGGCACTCGATTTCTCGACACTCTATACAGTGAACGTATTAGTGTCGATTTTCGAGGTTAAAAGTCCTTGGGCGTTACATGGAGCAAAGCTTCCTTCATCATATCCAAGAGCAGCCACTACTCTTGGTACATTTAATGTCACCTAGTGTTCTACTCTATCATCAAACATATTGAAACAGAAATCAGCATGGTCCTTCACTGCTCTTTTGCGTTTGTGCAGTACAAATTGCATTTTTATTAAAAATCGCCGCAATGAAAATAATGGATGATAAATGGGCAAACTACTTTATTATTAAGATAAATTGCAATTTCTATAAAAAATAACACCAAACTGATGCAGGTAAGATAAATGAAAAGTTGTAGATCAATTCTAATAATAATATTCAGTTTTGATTGATTTATAGATACTCCTTACAATATCAATTTACGGGACAATAATTCTACACGAATATATTCCAGATTATCATACACGAATATATTCTAGATTCATTCATAAAAAAATAATGCAAGGCAATTCCATTGAACCACTAGTTCATAAATTCGTATATGATCCAAACAAATTATTTCTATGGTGATACTTCTTTTTTCTTTAATAATATTTCTGCGGTGATACTTTTTTTCTTTAATGAAACCACTGAAGCACACCATTTACTAGATTACAAAATTTACCCTGATTCTTAATCCAATTCAGCATGGCAAGGTCACTTTAGAGTTAAACCATACTCGTGCCTAGCATTAGCATTTCATTTACAAATACATAACCAAAAGCCCGTGAAGAATAAAATCAGAACTCAGCGAAAAGCTTGTCACTAATCTCATTACCCCGTAATAAATTACTATTCGGATAAAAGGTTATAGATTAATTTTCAAGGAACATTTGATATAGCCATCAGGTATTATTTGAAACCTTAGACTTATTGTTCAATGTTCATTTTAGTTGACTTACCATATTTTCTAATATTCGCGATGCATTTTTTGGACGGTTTTGATTTGTTTCTAATAATATTGGTCCATATACAATATCATTATATCAATATAACCAATGTCTGCAGCTTTGACTAGTGCATACCATATTTTTATAAAATTAAATGCACAAAATTATTGCTTATGCCTTCAAGAAGACTACCTTATGCCTTCAAGAAGATTCGAACATAATTTTAGTAGTTGTTAACAAGCATACTAAATAGCATATATAAAAATACTGAATATTCAAACATTATAAAGTCCAAAATTTCAACCCTTATTCAAAAAATATCAAAAGAATTCCAAACCTGAATTCTAGGGTGGAGCGGGGAGCCTTTCCCGAAACATGGAAACAAAAAAGCTTTGAATCTCCATTGGTAATCAATATCGAAGAAAGATTTAAAATCTTTGAGATCCAACAACCTCTCTTACACGCCACCTGCCCACCTCCTCTCATACCATGTAATGCCATTGGTGGGCTATTGTACGGCTTAGATGAGGTTCTTGTAGAAATTCTCTTAGTAAACTTTCTATCAATTCCTCCTTCATTCTCCAATGAAATTAACTGGAGATAATGGAGAGATGTGTAGGAATAATATTGGGGACGAAGATGAAAACCCTATATTTGGTTTTGCTATAGAATATGAGAGTGATAAAACTATGATATAAGAGAAGATATTGCGTTTGAGGATTGGAGGAAGTTTGTGGGGGAGGGAAGAGGGTGATAAATTTGTAAAAGAGGGAAAATTGAAATAATTTAAAGAAGATCGGCTGTGAAAATAAATGAAGATCCCGCTTTCTCAAAGCATTATATAACCGATCCAACCTTAAATAAAATAAACTAAAATAAGCAATAACGCTATGGAATAAAGTGTTATCTATTGACACGATAAAAAACTTTTCTTGCAATGAAAAATAGAAATTTAAAATATACTTACCAACAATTTTTTTGCATTTTGACCCATGAAAGCGTCTAATTATACAATTATTAAATATGTCCATAACTTGATCACTTATGTGTTTACTTGCCCAAGACCGTGTATTGTCTTCAATGTGTTTTGAACACTAAAAGCAAGACAAGGATGTTGTGAGTTGCAGAATTATAGATCTTAAGGTCAATTTAATACTAGAGGAGGATGACTAGTGTTTTCTAACTTATGTAAATCTTTTTAATTTTTTTAGGATTAATATCAAATCATATATTAACAACACAGATTTATACTAATAATCACAGATGTAACCACGGATAACAATAAAAGCAGTAAAGTAATGTAAAGAGTTTGAGGGATAACACCATAGATTCTATACTAGTTCGGATTTCTCCTACATCCAGTCTCGTATAATTGCTTATAGATTTCTTTCCAAACACCAGTCTTTAACCAAGAAAAAGGTAAATCCAAATACAATCTTGATTTCGAGGTTACGAGACGCACCCTGCTGAATTTCCAGCTTAGGATAGGCTCACTTGATTTGACCAGGGTACAATTGATTTGAATTGGGCTGCAAGCACACCCACCTGATTTGAACGGTATATAAGCGCACACAAGCAAATAAAATAGAGTTGATAGATTTTCCAAAGACAAATTCTTATACTTTGGATATAATGGATATTATAGCATCATGGATAGCACTTTGATCCTTAAATTGAGAGAGAGTTGTTTCCAAAACAGTAAGAAAGTAGTATTAAATAAATACAATGAAGTATAAACTATTCCTATATAATTTTGAAGAGAATAGAGTATATTTTTCAAGAGAACTTTTAAGGGAGTAAAAGGAGGGAAGAAAGTAAGTAATCAGTCATGTAAAAATTTATTTACACTCCCATTTACGTAACAACGAATAGATGTCGTTCATGAAGAGTTGCGACGAATTGACACTTCCTTTCAAAATTTAAAAAACTAATTAATGGCATGTATGTCGACATACCCTATACCTATATGTCGACATATCGTAGCTAAAAATAAAAACAAATTTTCTTTTAAACTATTTTAAAAATCCTATACTTTGTAAAATAATGTGATACTTTGTAAAATAGTTTCAACATAGTTTATAAACATTTTGAACTTTGAAATACTTTTGTAAAATATTTTTAAATATATTTTGAAATTTATTTTGGTTAAAAATATAAAAGATTAGAAAATTGTAGATAGAGATCAAATATTGCAATCAAGGACTTTAACAATATATGTTATGACTCTATATGCTAAATTATAATATTGGGATCTTCGATCTTAGTCTTTGAACTTATGAGTCTTCATGTCTATTTCTCGATTCTTTATACTATACAGTCTTCAGTTCAACGCCTGTGTAATATATTGCATTATATGCTATATATCTTGGCAAAACATTAGTATCTATATTTTATATGTCTGTATATGTTTGTTGTCACCAAAATCAGTAACCGAGCTATTAACAATCTCCCATTTTTTAATGATGACATGCAATAAAATATTACTGTGTATAAAATATGATATAACTCCTCCTGAATATATGCAAGTGTATATTTTATATTCTTTCTCCCTTACCATCGACAAAAATGGATGAAAAATAAAACTCCCACTAAACGAAATACGTATTAAACTTGTAAAGTCAAAATCAATAGTTTATGATGCGATATGGTATGTTGTTTAATATATGGAGATTTCTTAAATAAGATAGGATAAACTTTAGTTATTCAAATCAAATTATGTAAATCAAACTATCAATCCAAACACACACATTTAAACAAATCAAAACCATACTTGATTGTTTTACAGTCTACACAAAATCAAAATAGATTATTTGCATATCATCTAAAATAAATATGTTTCATATACACACTTACGAATTAAAAGTATAAACCTGGACATTTTCGGGGACTTCAACTCAACCTTCAAATCCAAAGATCAGATTTGCTTTGATGGCATTCCAAACTTCATTGTCTTTTGAGCATTTTGGGTTGTTGATCATCTTTGATTAAGGAAGAGATTAACACTCGAAGAGCATCAATGTGCTTCTCTTTCTCTTTTATCATTTGCATTTGGCTTAATTCCAAATTCCCATGGTTTCTTAGAATACAAGAGAGAATATCTTTGAATGATTTGAAAGTTTCTTTAAGATTTTCATAAAGTTTTTGGTGTGGAGAAGATATTTTTATTAAAAATTGATTGAGACCGAAAAGGAAATAAATAATGAAAAGATGAGTAATATTTTTTGGAAGATATTGGCTTTATATAAAACTGAAAAGTTGTTTGGAATGTTTGAATAAATGGTAGTTATGACACTTTTAATTTTCGGAATTTTCCAAACGGATAGGATATTTCGAAATATGTCATATATCTATGTCGACATATATGCCTGAATTTATAGTAATTAGTTTTTAATATAGTTTTTGTTTTTATTTAATGTTAGTATATTTTTGTAATTTCCAGAGACTAATAGAACTATATAGAATAGTAAGAAATAGATTTCGCTACTTAGAGTAGAGAAATATATGGATTTAAAAAAATGAAATAAAACTAGATAAACACACAAAAAGAGTACAAAGGTAGAATAACTAGATCTAAAAGGATTATGATGAAGAGTTCCCACCAAGCTTCTTAATGATTTCCCCAAAGTAATTGTCTACTTTATTGGAGAGAGAAGTAAACTTTTTACTAAAGGAACATTTAAGCTTCTTTTGATTTTTGAGAAGTTTCTCTTAGTTCTTTAGAATCTCTTCATTGGAAGGGCGAGAACGTTTATCGAAGCTTTCCAGGGAAGTATCCATTTCCTCCTCTTCCTCTTCTTGATTACCCTCTTCTTCAATTTCCGTTTCATCTTCTTCTTGTTGTTGAATTTCTTGCTCCTCTTCCCATGTCAATCTTTCTTCTTTTTCAACGGTAGTTTCATAGAGTTTGAAATAGGAAAGAATATGCATGAGAGAGATGTTAGTCTTGTAGAAAAAATTTCGAGGTAAAGTTGGTTCACCTCTTAAATCAACACCAAAATATTCAAAAGCTCGAGTGATTTATACACCATGGTAAAGTGTGTTCTCATATCTAGAAATATTCTTTTGAATGAATCATCTAAAATAACTTATGCCTAGTTAATGTCATAGTTTTCACAGCTGGCAAAAAGGGCTTTAAATACTTTTTAAGCCGGGTGTAATTCCTGTCCTTGTAGTAATGCTTTGTTATAAAAGGAGACTCATAAGTCTTGATTTTGGTTAAGATTTTTATGTCTAAAGTCAAATTCTTCATCACTTTCGAAAATATCATGAAAAACTTCACGATTTTGTTAATCAATGTTAACGAATTATCAAATGAGAATATTTCAGAAAACCTTAAATTCGTTTTCTTGTTATTCACGAACCACAAAGTATATATACAAGACTCCACCAGCCCACTGAAGCCCACGAACTAATGCCTTCATATTACAGTTAGGCTGGGCCTTATATTACAAACCAAAAGTACGAACGACTAACAAATGTAAATGTATACATAAACATACAACTACACATATGTATTCTCATAACACTCCCCCTCAAGTTGGTGCATATTCATTTATCATGCCCAACTTGTTACTCAGAAATCTGATTCGTGCTCTATTTAATGCCTTGGTGAATAAATCTGCAAGCTGATCACCAGACCGAATGTGCCTCAGATTCACCAAGCCCATTTGTACCTTCTCCCTGATGAAATGGAAGTCAACCTCGATATGCTTTGTCCTCTCACGAAAAACTGGGTTAGTTGCAATATGAAAAGCTGCTTGGTTATCGCACCACAAGTCTACTGATGCCACATTCTTCAACTTCAATTCAGACAAAACATGACTCAACCACATCAACTCACAAAATGCATTGGCCATGGCTCTATATTCTGACTCAGCACTTGAACGAGACACAACAGTCTGTTTCTTACTTTTCCATGACACTAGATTACCTCCAACAAACATACAATACCCAGATGTTGACCTCCTATCTAATTTAGATCCAGCCCAATCAGCATCAGTGAAACCCTCTATCTTGTTATGACCATGATTAGTATACTCAATGCCTTGACCTGCTGTTCCCTTCAAATAGCACAGAATTTGCTTAAGAGCATTCCAGTGAAGTATTGTGGGTGAATTCATGAATTGGCTAACAACACTGACTAGAAAAGCAATGTCAGGCCTTGTCACCGTTAGATAGTTTAATTTGCCAACTAATCTTCTATACATTTCTGGATTATCAAACAATTCACCTTCAGTTGTTAACCCATGGCTTGTATCCATAGGAGTTGTGCATGGTTTTGCACCTAAATGTCTTGGTTCTGAAAGCAGATCCAGTGTATACTTTCTTTGTGTCATGAAGATATGTCCATTATCTCTTATCACTTTGATTCCTAAGAAATACTTCAACTCACCTAAATCTTTTGTATGAAATTGAGCTTGAGTAAATGTCTTAAGATCAACAATTCCCTTCTTGTCACTTCCAGTTATCACAATATCATCAACATAGACTACAAGGAGAATTATTCCTTCTCGTGAAATCTTATAAAATACAGAGTGGTCAAAATTACTTTTAATTATACCAAATTTCTCAATTACTTGACTAAATTTGCCAAACCATGCTCTTGGATTTTGTTTCAAGCCATATAGACTTTTCCTCAACCTACACACCTTTCCTTGCTCCCCCTAAGCAACAAAACTAGGTGATTGCTCAATATATACCTCTTTCTTTAAGTCACCGTGTAAGAAAGCATTTTTGATGTCTAATTGATGCAACTTCCAATTATGTGTTGCTGCTAATGAAATAAACAGCCTGATTGAGGTCATTTTAGCTACAGGAGAAAACGTTTCACAATAGTCAGTTCCATAAACTTGCGCATAACCTTTAGCAACTAGGCGAGCTTTAAGTCTAGCCACTGAACCATCTGGATTCATTTTTGACATTAAAAACCCATTTGCACCCAATAACCTTTCTATTTTCTGGTAACTGTACTAACTCCCAGGTTTGGTTTTGTTCTAATGCTTCAATCTCCTCTAACATTGCCATTTTCCACTCAGGTTTAGATAAAGCTTCTTTCACAGTTTTAGGAACGGTAATTTTATCAAGGGTAGATACAAAAGATGAAGAAATTTGAACTAATTTGTCATATGAAACATATGATGATATAGGATATGTACATTTGCGTTTACCTTTTCGAAGTGCAATAGGTAGATCCAAATTAGGATCTGGTCTTGAGACTTCTCTATCATCCACTGTTGGTAAGTTCATCTCATCTTCTTGTGTGACACTAATATTTCCTTCATCATTTTGTGACTTTCCTGAGGTAGAACAGCAGGATAGATTAAGACATGTTCCTCTTCTCTCTCTTCTTTTTGTTTCTATAATTCTTTAACCGCCGGAGAGAAGTAAGGTACATCTTCTACAAATGTTACATCAACTGATACAACATATTTATGAAGACTGGGACAAAAACATGTATATCCTTTTTGAAGTCTTGAGTATCCAACAAATGCACATTTCAATGACTTTGGGTCTAGTTTGGTTAACTGTGGGTTCACATCTCTTACATAGCATACACAACCAAAAATTCTGGGTTTGACTGGATATATGGTTGTATTTGGACATAAGACTTGAATAGGAACCTCATAGTTTAACACTGTTGAAGGCATTCTATTAATTAAGAAACATGCCGTACTCACAGCATCTGCCCAGAATACTTTGGGAATATTCATCTGAAAGAGAAGTGCTCTAGTAGTTTCAATGAGATGTCGATTCTTCCTCTCTGCCACTCCATTTTGAGTTGCTGTATCCACACATGATGTCTCATGAAGCATACCATACTTAGCCATATAAGTACTGAAGTGACTAGACATGTACTCTTTTGCATTATCACTTCTTAAAGTTTTGATTGATACATTAAATTGGTTTCTTATTTCAGCACAAAACATAGAAAATACAGAAAATAATTCTGACCTTTTTTTCATTAAGTATAACCAAGTTACACGAGTATGATCATCCACAAAGGTTACAAAGTGCTTATATCCTTTCTTTGACACAGTAGAAGACGGTCCCCATATATCTGAATGAACTAAATCAAATGCTAAAGAAGCTCTTTTATTTATTCTATGACTCAAACTTACACGATGGTGCTTAGCAAAATGACAAGACTCACAATCTAATGTAGATATAGAATTAAATTTTGGACATAGTCTTTTAAGTAAAGCAAGTGATGGATGCCCTACCTGATTATGAGTCTTAAGAGCAGAATCAACACTTGAGCATGTAATATGTTCAGGAGATGCAGCATTGAGTGTATATAAGCCTCCAGTTTGTTGACCCTTACCAATAATTTGATTCGTCACAAGATCCTAAAACAAGCAATAATCGGGGAAGAAGGATATGCAACAATTGAGATTAAGAGTAATTTGACTCACAGATAGTAAATTGAATGACAAATTTGGTAAGTATAATATTGAGTTCAATGGCAAATGAGGATGTAAATCTACATTTCCTGATCCTTGTACATAAGTATGTGATCCATCAGCTAGTGTAACAGCATGTGGTGACTTGTTTAAATGAATGTCAGAAAATAAACGATAATTATCTGTCATATGGTCAGTAGCACCTGAATCTATGACCCACTTAGGTGTTTGATTCTCACCATTAGCAGTTTTAGCAACCATGGTGACTGAAGAAGAATTTTGACTTGGTGTGTTGTTCTTCAACCCTTCTTCATATTTCAAATAGTTATTGTATTCATCAGCAGTTAGTAGCACCGTTTTACTTGAATTAGCAGTATTATTTGCCATTGAATTCTTGTATTGCAACTTCCTACATTCAAACTTAGTATGACCCGGCTTCTTGCAGTATGCACAGAACTTCCCTTGATTTCCTGATCTATTTCCTTGAGCATTTTTAATAGAAGAATTATTCCAAAATTGCCTATTATCAGATTGGGGACTTGATTTCCAAGATTCATAATTCTTGCTACTGCTAATCAACGCACTGTCAACTGGAGTAATTGGAGTCTGAATACCTTCAGTTCGTAAAATTCGACTAAACACCTCCTTCAAAGATGATACATCAGATCCAGAAAAGATTTGTGATTTTGCAGATTCAAAATCAAGTGTCAATCCACAAGAAAACTCATTATAGCCATTTGTTCTCGTTGCTGCTGTTGAACTTTAACATCTGGACTAAATGGAAGCAACGGATTCAATTACTCATATATTTTCTTGAAATTCATGAAATAACTCTTAATGTTTTCTCCTGTTTCTCTGCTCTATAGAACGATTTGCATACATCGTACATCCTTGTCAAATTTCCTTTTCCAGAGTACAAGAACTCCAAGTATTCCATCAGTTCTTTCACAAATTCACAATGATCCACTAAACCAATCACTTCAGTATCAATTGAATTCCGAATCTGAAGAAATAGACGAGCATCATCTTATAGCCACAGTAAATCCTTCTCTTCTTTAGAATCAGCATCTGGTGGATCTTCAGTTAAGTGATTGCCTTTGTCAGTACTCCTGAGGTAAAGACGAATCGTTTTACTCCAATTCAAATAGTTTTGATCATTCAACTTGTGATCGGTGATCTTGGGCATCATCTGAACAATATCATGAATAACCATGTTTTCTCCCATGACTTAAGCAAGCTAAGATCTGAGATTGAATACAATTGGTAAATCAGACGATCAATTGAAGGAGAAGAAGTCCTAGCGGGATTAATGAATTTGAACCTCTTTTCGCTCTGATACCATGTTAATGAATTATCAAATGAGAATATTTCAGAAAACCTTAAATTCATTTTCTTGTTATTCACGAACCACAAAGTATATATACAAGACTCCATCAGCCCACTGAAGCCCACGAACTAATGCCTTCATATTACAGTTAGGCTGGGCCTTATATTACAAACCAAAAGTACAAACGACTAACAAATGTAAATGTATACATAAACATACAACTACACATATGTATGTCTCGTAACAATCAATTTTAAAGGTGGAGAGATCAACTCCACAATTTGCAACAAAGTATTTGACCCAAAATTTTACAATTTAAAACAATAATAGTGCCTTTTACACTCTCCAAACCTGTCCTTCTGCTCTTTGAAAAAAATTCCATTTTAATTTGCATAAAACATTTTAACTAAATATGGATAACAAACAAAATCATTTTGAGAAAAGTCTACTAAACCAAGTGTTTCATTTTGTAAATAAAGATCTTGAAGACCATAAGAAGAGAAATCGTTAAACTTTTCAAATCTTTTGGAAAAACTTTTTTGAAAGTAGCATATCCAACATAAGTATCTATGGCTTCTTCATCATTGAAAAGAAAGCCTTTGATTCTCTTGAGAGCCTTATGGTTTTTGGTAGTTGGCTTGAGGAAGCCAATTTTGAGTTTTTGAAGATATAAGAGAATGAAGAGATAATTTGAATTTTGAAATAAAGTGGGTGAATGAATGGATAAAGATGGAATGAACTAATAGACATAGAAGTAGCATTTTAGTTCTGAAAATATGCTTTTAAATTATTGGATTTAATACAAAAGTGAAGAAAATTCAAATTTTGAATTTGAAATAAAATTTCAAAAATCTGCCAGATATGTCAACATACAAGCTCTGCGTAAGTCGACATATGGGCCGTAAAATCTAAAATTAAAACTAATATATAATATTACTATACATATCTATATATTTTTAGGCATCCAATATTACTATTAATCTATATTTTATTTCTAAAAACATGAAATCAAAATTAAATGTAAAAAGTACCACTTTTTCCTCCTTTCCTTTGATTAGTTCTAATTAGTCTACCATTGCAATGAAACACAAGTTTGTATCCTCAGTATCTAGCTCATTGCCACTTAAAGTAGTATATGAATTATCTAATGTTGTTGCATAAGCCCTCTTTCTTTTTGTAGATGAATAAGTAATCAATGAGGTCCTTGATTTATTCTGATGTGGACAGTCTCTTTGCAGATGATCAGGTTCATCATAGTAGAAACATCTAATTGCAGTTTCAGTTTCAAGAGTCTTGTTTTCAGGTCTACGAAAGCTGTTTATCTTTCTATACTTTAGAAACTTTATGAAATTGCTAGTCATAAAAGCAATCTCCTCGTTGTTGTCATCGTTTGAATCCTGATTTCGGTTATTGCATTGAATGTAATGGATTTCTTTTCGGTCTTCTTACTTTCTCTTTTAACTTGCAATTATTATTAGCCTCTTTAATTGCTAGTGTCATTTGATCCCACTCTAAAAAGAGTGAATTAAGGATGTTTCTAACTTTGTCCTCTTTAAAAAAGTTTTAGCCAATGATACTAAAGAATGTACTATATCTTAAAATCTACAAAACATGTCAGAAATAGACTCATTTTGATTCTTTTGAAAAACCGAAACAATTAGTTAGTGTGGAATGATCTGTATGACTTTACTAGTACCCTCATGAGTGACTTGCAATGTTCTCTAAATATCATATGCAGACTTATAAATAGAGACTCTATTAAATTCATTTTATCTAATGAGCAAAATAAAATAATCATGGTCTTAGAACTATTAAATGCTTGTGTTTTTGGGTTAACAATCCAAGTTGAAAAGTCAGTCCAGGGTTCAATGTACTAATTATATGTGATGTCCCAAATACCTAAACCATTAGACTTTAAATAAATCTTATCCTACATGACTAATAAGTGCAATTACAGCCACTAAAAAGTAGGGTTTAGCAGTAGATTATCCTTTAACAAAATGTTAATAAGTGCACTAATCGTGTTGCTAACCATTTAAACTTTTTCAAAAATCAAATTACAAGTATTGAAAACCTAGTGCTCTAATATCAAATGCGGGTTACAGAATTATAAATCTTAAGGCTAATTCAACACTAAAGGAGGGTGAATAGTGTTTTCTAACTTATGTAAATCTTTTTAACTTTTTCAATGTTGATGTTATATCTTATATTAACAACACAGAACTATACTAATAATCAATTGCAAATGCAATCACAGATAAAAATAAAAGTAGTAAAGTAAAGAGTTAAAGAGATGATACTAAAGGTTTTATACTGGTTCAGATTTCTCCTACATCCAGTCTCTTACAATTGCCAGTATATATTTCTTTTCAAAAGCCAATCTTTAACTGGGTAGAAGGCAAACCCAAATGCAGTTTTGATTTTAAGGCTACGAGACACACCCTTCAAAATTTTCGAGCTCAAGGTAGATTCGCTTGATTTGACCGAGCAACAAGCACACCTACTTGAATTGAATCGGGCTATAAGCACATCCACTTGATTTGAACGGGCTATAAGCACACCTAAGCAAATACAGATAGAGTAGATAGTTTTTCCAAAGATAAATTCTTGTACTTTGGATAAAATGGATCTTATAGCCTCTTGGATAACACTTTGAATTTTGGATTGAGAGAGAGAGAGATATTTCCAACATAGTAGCGTTGAATCAATACAATGAAGCATGAATTGATTATATATAGTTTTAAAGAGAATAGAGTATACTTTTCAAGAGAGTGAGAGGAGGGAAGAAAGTAAGTAATTAGTTATGTAAAAATTTGTTTGCACTCCCCTTTATATAACAAATAAATAGATGTGTCTGTATGAAGAGTTGGAACGAATAGACACTTCCTTCCAAAATTTAAAAAACCAGTTGGCAGCATGTATACCAACATACCTTGTACCTATATGTTGACATATCCTCGTTAAAAATAAAAAATATTTTTCTTTTAAATTTTTTTAAAAATATGATACTCTGTAAAGTAATATGATACATTGTAAAATAGTTTGAACATAGTTTATAAATATTTTGAACTTTGAAATAATTTTATTAAATATTTTGAAACATATTTACTGGTTAAAAATATAAAAGATTAGAAAATTTTACATAAAGATCAAAGATTACTATCAAGAACTTTAACAATATATGTTATGACTCTACACTAAATTATAATCTTGAGATCTTCATATCTTGGTCTTTGAACTCATGAGTCTTCATGTCTATCTCTTGATCCTTTATACTGTACAGTCTTCAATTCAGCACCTATGTAATATTCTACACTATATGCTATATTACTTCACCAAAAATTAGTATCTATATTTTATATGTTTGTATATGATTGTTGTCATCAAAATCAATAACTGAGGTACTAACAGATATGAATATTTGATCCATAACTAATCGCATACAAAAGTTATATTGTTAACGGTCGCAACTCATAGTGTACGAAAACCTCAAAAAAATTAGTTCATTCGAAATAACCAAGCAAAATGAAGTGTGCGATTAGATGATCAATGTGATTGATTATAGTAAGGATCTTATGTTAAATGCAACACTAGACTAAAAGCTGCATGATAGGTATAAGAATTCGATCATTGAAATGTTGGTTTAATCGGCTTACATAAAGTTCAACTTATTTGATATCCTTAAAAGTTAAGGATGATCAAATGCACTTTTGTTAAGAGTTCATTATGCAACATTGGAATGAGAAATACGATTTCTACTCCGAATGTATTTTCATGTAAAAAATTGTTTCTGATGAGAATTATTTCATTAGGTTTAAGATATTTGATTTGAAAACTCTCGGTTGTAAACTGGTTATAGTAGATGGAATAAATAGCCTATATTAAGTGGTTGAATGGAGCTTGGTACTTCATACACTGTTATAGTAATGGCAAAAATAGTGAGAGCATACAATATAATACTTTTTGGCGATAGCATCAAGTTACGAAATTGTTTTCATAAACATATCATATATTATTTATGAAATAACGACTACTTTCAGTATTGATTGAAAATATACAAAGTTCTATATTAATATAAATATGTAGGGCATTCTTTAAAAAATAAAAATATAACAGTGGTATTTATTTTCATAATGCGTTAGAAAATATACAAGTATCCAAAAGTATTTGCAATTATTTTAGAATTATAGACTAAGTCATAGTTTCGAGAAACAATACTTTATTTATATGATTAATAATTATGTGTACTAGTGAATTATATCTCAAAGAATGAAGAGAAAAGCACCCATTCGATGGGAGTAAGATAAGTGTTAGTGAACTTTTTAGATTGATACATATAAATGTATATAATCGTAAGTCTAATAATACAAAAACAGTTCTACATTCTTCATTGAATTCACAGATAAATTTTCATAAATAAGAACATGTGTATTTGATACACATTTAGCATTTCTACAATGAGTTTATAGAATATAAAATGGAAGTAAATGAAATTACGTGCAATAGAAAATTATACGATTTGATTTGGTCGAATGAGTGAATATATTGGAAAAAGTTCCGCATGTACCTAAAAATGAATAAAGATTCAATCTCAAAAAGTCACTCCACCCTATGATACATAATGATGTATCGATAAGTATTAGTCAAACCTTGTTCGACAAAGTACGATCAATGATGAGTGAAGTTGAGTTAACTTCTTTCTATACGTGTAGTTGTAGTTGAGCTAACTTCTTTCGATAAGAGTTGGTGAACTCTTTGGCTTAATATATATAACACATGTTCATATTATATAACATAAATATAATATCAAAGTAAAATTTTATTTACAAACTAAATAAAGTAACAATTTTATGTAAAATTAATTTTGGTTGGATCTAAATAAATTTAGACTACATAGGCCTAATATGATCTAAAATGGAATTATTTTTTGAAATTTATCCATTTAACACGCTATGCGTTAACCCAGAACCAGCACATCCTAACTACTTCTAAGTTACATCCACTCATGTATATTCGCTTTCCTTTCTAAATGGTCATACCATTCAAAAGGAAAATCTTACTACAAGACTATAATGATCTCTGTACAAAAATTCATTTAGGCATTCATAAAATTTACAGATATTGAATAAATTGCACTTTACATAAACTAATCAAACTTACATTTTAGTTATCGAATTTATAGGTACATCTTATAGCTCTTGGTCTAGTGCTACATTTAATACAACAAGATCTTTATTCCAATCAATCATATTGAATACACGATCTCACATTATGGTTTACTTGCTTATTTCGAATGAATTAATTTCATTAAAGTTTCGTACATTGCAAATTGCGACTATTCACCATATATTATTTATATACAATTGCATATGGGTCAAATATCCATGTTCTTGTATTATTTTAGAGTTCAAAAGCCATAGAATACAATACATAGTCTTGGGCAAATAAATACCTAAGTGACCAAGGTAAGAATACATTTAGTGCTTGTACAATTTGGCTCTTACATGGATCTTGATTTACAACATGCCAAAAGAATTTTCGGTAAGTAAATTTTATATTTCGTTACCAATTTTAATCTAGTTCATTTGTATATTTTTACTAATAATTTTTTATCAGTGAGTATGCAAGTAATTTAGTAATATATTAATGGTAGATAATAACTTGTATACTAAGGATTCATAATCTTTAATATGTATTATATATGTATACATTGAGTGATATCGATTTAAGGAACATTGAATTTGTAACAACCCTCATATTTTACGATTATATATTTAAATATTTTATTTAACTATAGCATCACTAATTAAATTTAAAGTCTGAAATGTGACATTTTGTAAAGTCAAATTTGTTGAATATGCGCTTATATGTTTTTGTTTGATGATAATAAACATATATATTCATTTAAATGTATTTGGTAATGTACTATTTTGTTTTTCATAGATTAAATAAATATTTGTTGAATAAAATAAATTACACAGCAGTCTTTGAACAAGAAAACCAGTGACATGAATGCAGTGTACATGAATGCATCAATAAACCAAACTGCAAGACCTCAAGTGACATGGTGAAGAAGTATAAAACCAAAGAAGACAGTGGCAAATGAAGCAACAGAGTAACCAAAATCATCAATGCAATGCAACACAAATGTGTTCACATAAATCAAGCCACGACCAACAGAAACTAAGGATGATACAATACAGTGAACATGGAACTATGCAAGACGAGAGTATTACAGTATGCACAAAACTGCCACAAGATACAGTAATGCAACAGTGACCAACCAAAGGTTCAAGTAAATCAAAGTGTGCAACTCGAGAACAGTGAAGCTACTGAAGGCAACATGACTAAAATATGACAATGCAAACTGAACAACAGATCAGACATGACCAAAGAGAAGTAATGCAAGCATATGAAATGGCAACTCAGTGATATATGCAACAAGTTCAGATAAACAAGCCAGAGCCACCAAAGTGCAGAGCAACTACAAAGTGGCAGCAGTTCAGATGACATAGCAGAAATGACCAAAGTACAACAATGTTCAACGATAAAAGCCCGTACACAACCAAGTAAATAAACACAGCCTCAAACATGAAACAAGACTAAAGCCAGAAACAGTGCAACAGATCAAGTGACACAGTGAATCGAAAAATGCACTTGCAGATGAGCAACTACAAGATGAACAACAGGAATGCATGTACAGCAAAGTCGGTATCAAAGAGACAACATAAGTATACAATATAGCATGTGCAACGGTGAAGTCGTAATTCACAGTAAAGCCGAAGTCAGAATTTTCGAAAATAGGATGCTAAAGTCAAGTCAGAGAATTCAACGAAAATATTCGTCTTTGAAAAAAGTCAGCAATGAAAAAGGGGAAAGTTGTTGCCGTGTGAATCAAGAAAATCGAACGCAACACAATCAAAGCCGTGTGCATCAAGGTTGTAGTTATATCAGGAAAATCGTACGCATCAAGCAATAGAAAATCAAGAAAGTATCGAATTAATACGAATGAAATCAAGTGATTCGAATTCATATAAATATCAAACCCAATTTACATCATAGGAATCGAGTTTAATACGACAATCAATAGCTAAAACAGAGAAATTACATACCAACAACTCGATCATCAGAGAATGAGCGTGCCAGTCAACGCAACTCGATCCTCAGAGAACGAGCAAGCAAAAGCAACGCAAAACAGTGAATAAATCATCAGAGAACAACCGCGAGTAACGAGCAACACTAATCAGAGGAATCGATCATCACAAAGCTCCAATCTGGATTGAAAAGCCGAAGCCCTAATTGGGTTGCAAAGAGGAACGGCTGCCATTATTGGATCGGTTTAAAGAAAAACAAGGGGTCGGCCTTGTTAGTTTTAAAAAAGGGCTTAAGTTACTTTTTGTTTAGGGTTTAATTATAAAGCAGTTTTTAGTTTTTATTTTGAGAAAAAATTACGGGTCCAAAGTTGTATTTTAATTTTTGCTCCAATTCTAAATTTTGAAGTTGTTTTTTCATTTCGAGTCAAAAGAATTTGTAAATCACCACCTAGGGTTTAGGTAGTGTCAGATTGTCTAGTTAGAATTAGTTCAGTGAGCAGGGTGTGCGAGTTTGCAAAGCTCTATAGGCGGGAGCAGTGTTTGCGAGTAAGCGAAACTCTATAGGCGGGAGCAGGGTGTGCGAGTCTAGTAGAGTGTTTGTGAGCAGGAGCAAAAGGGTCTGCGAGTCTAGTAGAGTGTTTGTAAGCGTGATACTGTTTAATTCTAATAGAAATCTGGGATGCAGCAGTAGGCAGGGGTTGCCAAAGCTGGGTAAATTTTGTATGTGATTTACTTTTCAGCATATTTATTTCTGCAGTTTATTTCTGTGTTTAATTCGAGAAAATTTGCTATAACCCTATTCACCCCCCCCCCCCAAATTAGGGTTAATCTAGATCCTACAAGTGGTATCAGAGCCTGGTATTTTTCTTTAACTCTGGAGTCATGAATCCGTCAAATAGTGCTTTTTCTGAGAGGCAATCTATTATTAGGCCACCCATGTTTAACGGGAATGATTATGCTTATTGGAAAGTTAGGATGAGTATCTACCTTAGTTCCGTTGATTATGTTGTTTGGGATATTATTGAAACTGGCTATAAACCTCCCACTATAATCGTTGGTGATACTGAGATTCCTAAACCTAAGGATAGGTGGGATGCTAACGATAAGAGATTGAAAACGACAAATGCTAAAGTCATGAATGCTTTGATATGTGCTCTTGATAAAAATGAATTTAATAGAATTTCTCATTGTACAACAACACAGGAAATTTGGCACACTTTGGAGGTGACACACGAAGGAACTTCTCAAGTCAAGGAGTCTCATCTAGCCCTATTCAGCAATGAATACGAAAACTTTGTGATGGACAAAGGCGAGAGCATAAAGGACATGTTTGGACGCTTTTCAACTTTGGTGTACAATGCTAGAGCGCTTGGGAAGGTATTCACTAAGGTAGAGCTTGTGCGGAAGATACTACGAGTCTTACCGATGAACTTTGAGGCAAAAGTCACGGCAATCCAAGAATCAAAAGATTTGAGTAAACTAAGTATGGAGGAGTTGATTGGTAACTTGATGACATATGAGCTTGAGTTAAAAGCAAAGGAAGAACGCAACAACTCCGAACCAAAGAAGAAGACGATTGCCTTAAAGAGCAAAGAAGAAAGCGATAAAGAAGGAGAAGATCCAATTGAAGAGCTTGCAATGGCTGTCAATAATCTTAGAAAATGGTCGAGATTCAAGCCACGCAAGAAGAAAACAAGTCGTAATAGGCCAAAAGATTCTGACAACTCCGATAATGACCTGACATGCTATAACTGCAACAAGCCTGGCCACTTCAAACAAGAATGCCCACTTCTCAAATACAACAAAGGAAAGAAAAAGAAGAAGAAGGCTTTTGCAGCAACTTGGGATGATGAAGAAGGAGAGGAAGTTTCGGATAGCAGCTCAGAGGAGGCTAACTTGTGTCTTATGGCGAAATCAGAAGCAAGCTCTGAGGAATCTAGTGAGGCAGGTGAGAATTCCTATAGAGATCTTGTTTTTATGTGTCCTGATCTCACTAAAGTAGTTGATGCTCTTGAATCTAAAATTGAAAAACTGAAAACTGATAGGAGAGAACTTGCTCGTGAAAATTTTAGGTTAGAAACTGAACTTGAAAATATTCAAAACCTAGAATGTAAAAGATGTAAAGTTTTAGATTCAGAATTGACAAGACTTAAGAATAACTCTGAGAATTTTGAAAAAGAAAACTTGAGTCTTAAGGAAATCATTGACACTAGGAAAAAGGATTTTATAAATCGATGCACCTCACTTGTCATTGAAAACACAACACTAAAAACCAAAGTCCAAAATCTTGAGAAATCTTTGAATAACTTTTCAAGAGGCGAAAAATCTTTCAACATGCTATTGGGAAATCAAGTTTTTGCTAACAACAGAAAAGGACTAGGTTTTGGGAAAACACAAGTTGAGGATAATGCAAAAGGGAAGAGTATCTTTGATAGATGTGAAATAATTGGACATCGTGTTGAAAATTGTAGTCATAGGAACAAGAACACAAAATTTATACAAGTTTGGGTTCCTAAGAATTCTACAAACAAATTTCATGTCTATTGGAACAAGAATAAAAGGACTAAACAAGTTTGGATTCCAAAGAGTTTGTTTATTCATAATGCTTCTGCCACTAACAATCATGGACCTAGAAATAGGTCACAAAAATATTTCATCGTGTAGGTGTGGTGGCAGGCTAAGGAACAACAACGGTGTTCTCTGGATTTTGGCTGTTCCAGAAACACAACGGGCAACATAGCAAAGTTCCTTAGCCTAGTATAAAGGTGACAGAATCACAATGGGCAATCACGAGAAATTATCGTAAAGGTAAAACAGGTGAAGGTATATTAAATAATCTGCACCATATTCTGAATTAAATCGGCCAAAATTGTGATAATGATGTGATGATGACTTTAATTCTGACTTATTCTTAATTGATATGATTTTTCTTTTGATTTGTTCTTATTTATGACCTTGATTTGTGCTTAAATGATGACCGATCAGATTTTCAACTTTGAACTAATTCATATAAATTTGTTCGGTCAAATGATGGTATTTTATTGATCTTTGATTACTCATGCTACACGTAGATATATTTGTTTTGACATTTTGGTCACTGCTTGTAAATTTGCACGATTTCAAATTCATGTGAAAGCTGTTAAAAAGGATTTTAAGAAATTGTTGAAACTTCAAGAAATTGTTTTTGAAATAATTATGATGTTGATTGACTGTTGATTACTCACGAATATAATTGTTTATCCTATGATTTCTGAAATTAACACCATGATATTTGTTTGAGTGTGAACATGGCTTCATTTCAAATTTCATTCTGAGATAGTTTGTTGAAATTTCACAATCTGGTCTTTGATATCCAACGAGTGAATATTAAGTGAAATTTAAATTCAGATGCAGATTACACTGGTAATATAGTTGATAAGAAAAATTACTAGTGGAACGTGATTAATTTTTGAAACATTCATCTGCTGCATCGTTTTTTCAAAGAAAATATCTGCATATTTTTCACTTGAAACAATTTTTCATTTAGCAGAATTTTTTTCTCATATACCCCCTTCGAGAAAATAATTGTTTGACCATTTTTTCAGATTAGTCATTTTTATTTGATTTTAAATGACAAATTTTGACTGATCTGACTCCCTACTAATTATCAAAAAGACAAATAGTGATTGAAAAAGTGATAAGTGTTGATATTTAACATACATTACTCAAGAGAGTATATTTGGAAAATTTCTTTAGGAATTAAAACAAGAATTATAAAACTTTTTGTTGGGTAAAAATTCCATGACCATTTCTATATCTATCATTATTTCTATCGACCATGGTTTATCAAATATTCAATATAGTTTGTCGATATGTGGTACTATAATCAGGAATCATTTGTTTTTCATGTCATATTTTTTTTAAAAATAAATAAATAAATATCCAAAGTATTCACTCTCATTTAAAAGTCCTCACGGTTATGCATGGGTGAATAACTTGGGTTTTTGATTATGTGCTTCCATGCTCATTTAAAAGTCCTTACGGTTATGCATGTATGGAACGCATATCAAAATTAATTGATTAAATAGACAAGTTGATTCTAATCCCATTCAAAAGTCCTCACGGTCATGCGTGGTTAGAAGATACTTGATTTCATTTTTAAAATTAAATTCGAATACTACTATCTCATTTAAAAGTCTTAACGGTTATGCATGATTAGTAGATATTCAAATTCCTGATATAAATGTACCACAAGAAGATTCAACTGTATGATTTTATATGAACATCATATCCATCATTTCTAAAAGTGGAATATGCGCCTAACAAGGGTAGTTATGGTTTTTGTTTGATTCTTATTGAAGTTTAATATTTATATTCAATTTGAGTTTAATGTTGGATTAATATTGATAACTTTATCTCTATTTTTCTCTCACACTATTATTCTTTTGCTGATAACAAAAGGGGGAGAGAAAAGTTAAGATTTTGTCAAATAGAATCAAGCAAAGGTCAAATAATTTTCCATTTGCATCTAGGCTTATTTGAATATTTCTACTTGTATGCATATATGTAGGCGGAGCATCATGTAGAGAGGAAGCATTTAAATAGGGGGAGCAATTAGAGTATATAATTGGTTAAATACATTTAATACGGTCAAAATCTTAAATATATGTTTGTTATTATCAAAAGGGGGAGATTGTTGAATATGCGCTTATATGTTTTTGTTTGATGATAATAAACATATATATTCATTTAAATGTATTTGGTAATGTACTATTTTGTTTTTCATAGATTAAATAAATATTTGTTGAATAAAATAAATTACACAGCAGTCTTTGAACAAGAAAACCAGTGACATGAATGCAGTGTACATGAATGCATCAATAAACCAAACTGCAAGACCTCAAGTGACATGGTGAAGAAGTATAAAACCAAAGAAGACAGTGGCAAATGAAGCAACAGATTAACCAAAATCATCAATGCAATGCAACACAAATGTGTTCACATAAATCAAGCCACGACCAACAGAAACTAAAGATGATACAATACAGTGAACATGGAACTATGCAAGACCAGAGTATTACAGTATGCACAAAACTGCCACAAGATACAGTAATGCAACAGTGACCAACCAAAGGTTCAAGTAAATCAAAGTGTGCAACTCGAGAACAGTGAAGCTACTGAAGGCAACATGACTAAAATATGACAATGCAAACTGAACAACAGATCAGACATGACCAAAGAGAAGTAGTGCAAGCATATGAAATGGCAACTCAGTGATATATGCAACAAGTTCAGATAAACAAGCCAGAGCCACCAAAGTGCAGAGCAACTACAAAGTGGCAGCAGTTCAGATGACATAGCAGAAATGACCAAAGTACAACAATGTTCAACGATAAAAGCCCGTACACAACCAAGTAAATAAACACAGCCTCAAACATGAAACAAGACTAAAGCCAGAAACAGTGCAACAGATCAAGTGACACAGTGAATCGAAAAATGCACTTGCAGATGAGCAACTGCAAGATGAACAACAGGAATGCATGTACAGCAAAGTCGGTATCAAAGAGACAACATAAGTATACAATATAGCATGTGCAACGGTGAAGTCGTAATTCACAGTAAAGCCGAAGTCAGAATTTTCGAAAATAGGATGCTAAAGTCAAGTCAGAGAATTCAACGAAAATATTCGTCTTTGAAAAAAGTCAGCAATGAAAAAGGGGAAATTAGTTGCCGTGTGAATCAAGAAAATCGAACGCAACACAATCAAAGCCGTGCGCATCAAGGTTGTAGTTATATCAGGAAAATCGTACGCATCAAGCAATAGAAAATCAGGAAAGTATCGAATTAATACGAATGAAATCAAGTGATTCGAATTCATATAAATATCAAACCCAATTTACATCATAGGCATCGAGTTTAATACGACAATCAATAGCTAAAATAGAGTAATTACATACCAACAACTCGATCATCAGAGAACGAGCGCGCCAGTCAACGCAACTCGATCATCAGAGAACGAGCAAGCAAAAGCAACGCAAAACAGTGAATAAATCATCAGAGAACAACAGCGAGCAACGAGCAACACCAATCAGAGGAATCGATCATCACAAAGCTCCAATCTGGATTGAAAAGCCGAAACCCTAATTGGGTTGCAAAGAGGGACGGCTGCCATTATTGGACCGGGTTAAAGAAAAACAAGGGGCCGGCCTTGTTAGTTTTAAAAAAGGGCTTAAGTTACTTTTTATTTAGGGTTTAATTATAAAGGGGTTTTTAGTTTTTATTTTGAGCAAAAATTACGGGTCCAAAGTTGTATTTTAATTTTTGCTCCTGTTCTAAATTTTGAAGTTGTTTTTTCTTTTCGAGTCAAAAGAATTTGTAAATCACCACCTAGGGTTTAGGTAGTGTCAGATTGTCTAGTTAGAATTAGTTCAGTGAGCAGGGTGTGCGAGTTTGCAAAGCTCTATAGGCGGGAGCAGTGTTTGCGAGTAAGCGAAACTCTATAGGCGGGAGCAGGGTGTGCGAGTCTAGTAGAGTGTTTGTGAGCGGGAGCAAAAGGGTCTGCGAGTCTAGTAGAGTGTTTGTAAGCGTGATACTATTTAATTCTAATAGAAATCTGGGAATGCAGCAGTAGGCAGGGGTTGCCGAAGCTAGGTAAATTTTGTGTGTGATTTACTTTTCAGCATATTTATTTCTGCAGTTTATTTCTGTGTTTAATTCGAGAAAATTTTCTATAACCCTATTCACCCCCCTCTAGGGTTAATCTAGATCCTACAAAATTCGGACTCGAGACCACTCTCATTGAGCTCAAAACGGTGTTTATAACTTGCTTGAGTATAACATTGATAAGTTTGGAGTTTATTAGGATTTTGATATTTTCATTTGGGCTTTGGATTGTTTTCAATCCCACTAACCCAACAAGGTAACCCGAACTCTTATACCAAATACCCTAACTCCTCTCCCCTTCATTCATTCCACTCATAATTTCCTAACACTTAAGCTAAAGGAAAAATGGGGGAAAGAGGGGAGATTAGAAATTCCTAAGCCCTAGCTTCTCTTGGAAATTCAAATTCAAGTTCTAAAATCAAGGAGAAGCTTAGGTAAGCTTCCTCTTTATCTTCTCCATCTCAGTCTCTCTCCAATTTTTATAATTTCCTATAACTTAACTTAGGAAATCTTTGCATGTGATGTTAGATTGGAGATTCTAGAGGTATGGTTGAAGAGGAATTGGTCTTAGCTTGTTTTAGAGCTTATCTTTTCTATTTTGGATTTAAAGGTGAGTTCTTGAACTCATATCTATGTCCATAGCTTTGATAGTTGTTAGGTATGAATTCCTAATATCTATTTCATGTTCAAATGCTTTTGAATTGGATTTGTTTGGTGAATTTTTCAATTTGGGTATTTCTAAGGAAAAACTTATAAAACCCCTAGTATGGGTGTTTAGGCATCTTAATTTGAGTGTATTGAAGAGCCTATAGGGCTGGATAGTCACTTGGCATAAATTCCAAGCCGTCGTTGCTCAATAATTACTTCTGTATTTGATTGCCCATGTTGGGCTGGGTAAATTCTGCCCTGAGCTTCGGCTTAGACGTTTGGAGAAAACACTCAGACGTTTCAAGCTCAGGAATAAAGTTCCAAAACCCAGGGTTAGAGTCTGAGGCTTAGGAATAAAAATTCTAGAACCTAGGGTCAAACGTCTGAGGCTTATCCTTAGTCGTCTGAGCGACCTGGAACGAATTCCAGAGCTTTAGCTCAAACATTTGAGAAAACCCCTAGATGTCCGACGTAGTAAAATGCTGGATTATGTTCTATTTTTTTGTGGATTTCCATTTTTATCGATTTATAATGATCCGATTAGTTGTCATTCAATGTCAACTTTGATGATTTCTTTTCTGGATTTTTGGTGTTTCCATTTAATGGATTCGATATCGATTCCATGGTTGTTAGTCACGTTATTGAAATGTGGATTTCTGGGTGATCGATTATTTTTACAATTGTTTCCATGATTTATCACTTTAAAATTACAAAGGTTTTTATACCAATAGTAAATACTAAAATTCTTCCACAAAATATGTTTTCAACATTATTTTTAATACAAAACTCGTTTTAAAACCGTTTTCCAATCTATTAGTATATAAAAACTTTTACCTCATTCGTATGAGAAATTTAATTAAACGACTTAGCAAAACAAGTGGAATGAAATGCTTGCGTTTACTTCGTCGGTTAATTCTTACACCTTTTCGATTAAAATTTTGTGCCAGTTTTCGGGTTGAAATCTACAGTTCGTTCATAAATAATTAAGTTAAGTCAGTGGTTATGGGACGTGAAGCTAAACTCGTTTATTTACTAGCTTAATGTACTTTACACTTATTGATCAATAATGATCATTTTGTGATTTAGACTAGCAACGTACAATGTCTCTCTATCCGCATGGGGGACTATACCCCATTCTATGGAGCTTTGGTTCATTTTATGGGTTAGCGACCCATGGGATAGCATCCCGTTTTGTGTGAAGCTTCGGCTTTTTATGGGTTAGTGATCCATGGTCTTCGAACCGTTTGTGGAGCTTCGACTCATTTTGTGGGTTAGCGTCCAGTGTTTGTGATATGCATGTAGGCGAGTTTTCATGCTCCCGTTTGTGATATGCCTCGCCCCTTTTTGTTTTTTCTGGATTTCTAGTTATTGATTTCTGGAATTTATGTTTTACCAATTTTTGTGATTTGCATTGATACGTTTTATCAATATTTGTGGTTTGGTGAATAAAATAAAGAATATGACATTCTTTTTAGGTATTTGAGAAAATTTGAGATATTATATGATTTTTACTGTTATTATATATATTGTTACATCTCTTATTCTATCTCATCTTACATGATAACTATAGCTAGACTGATCCGTTTATTATTTTTCTTCTTAAATAATACTCAGGTCAAGCCAAGATGTTTCAGGTGCTTCCACTTGACTTCTTAGCAGGTATTAGCTTTCGACTTTTGGCTAACTGCTTTAGCTTAGTAGTTTTTGTCTTTCATGTATACGGGATAGAGACTCTTTGATGTATACTTATTCTTTTGTGTAGTACATGTACCTATTCTTTTGGCATGTAGTAGATCTTGCATGACCACTACTATGATGTTCACTTCTATATGTTGTATTCATATCTGTTTCCACCTTAGTGATATGAATATCTCTGACTGATTTTATGTTAGGTTTATTTTATATGGAATTTGAAGGCAATTTAGGCGCTGTGTGGTAGATTTGAGTTTGTATTGGATATGTTAGATTTCCTCTTGAAATGAAATGCATGTTATACTATCTGACGTATCGATTCTAGCTCAAATCAATTACACTGACGTCGCTCCTTAAAAGCGTTATTCTTCATTCTAGTCAATGGCATTACCCTGTATGTCTATTGCTAGTGTATAGAGGCGGGGGGTCACAGCATGGTATCAAAGACAAACTTCAGAACAATATAGGATATTATGATAAGGATCATTCTTCTAAGTCTCTCTTATGAATCGTGCCTTAGGATTTAATTCAAGTCTTAAGACCCATTCTATCCTGTCATATTTTATGATGCCTTGTTTTACAAATCAAGCTTATTGGAATTCATTTTGAGAATAACCTTTTACCTCTTCTTTTCTTTTTCTTAAAAAGAAGAATGGTTAGATGAGGCCATTCTTGTACTGGTCAATCCAGTGGTCCTCTCAGGATGGCATATTCATGTCTCCTCAACAACTTTTGGATCTTGTAAAGACTGCCCAAGCTGTTGGTCCCATTGCTGAGCCTACTCATTCTAAAGCTGGGTTTTTGCATTTGTGTAGTGATTACACCAAATTGGGTGGAAAGCCATTCAAAAGGTCCGAATGCATTATAAAAATCCAAGCTTGGGTTAGAACAAGCGATCACATCTTTTCTCGGATGAAACTTTTGGATTTATACCGAGTCCAAGTGGCTTCTAGCATGCTCCAGGAGAGAGCATTAGATTGGTATGAGCTTTTGATTTCGAAAATTGTCAAAGCGGATTTTACTTGGGAGAATTTACGAGAAAGGTTCGAGTTAAATTTTGTTCCTGAAGCAGAAAAGGTAACTTTTGCTCGACACATTATTAATCTTATTCAAGGTGAATCTTTTGTGACAGTTATGTCGCATCTTATGAGTCCCTCTCGAGATATGGGTTCGAGTATATTAATATCCTATCGAAGAAAAATCAAAGGTTCGTCTATAGGTTGAATAAGAATCTCAAAAAGTCTTTACTTCTAAAACTAGAAGTTCCCTTCGATCAGCTTGTAGATGTCACTCTTCGAATTGAAGAGGCCGATAAAGAAAGTGACGGTGATGTTGGGGGTGCCAAGAAGAACTTCAACAACAATAAGAAGAGGCATCCCGATAGTAAGTTCAAAGGCCCTAATCCTAACAAGGAAGGGAAGTAAGCAACTTCGGCAGCAAAGACTCCTACCCCTAATCATGGAGAATGCTACAATTGTGGATCTAAAGACCACTATGCAAACAAGAGTACAAGGCCCCTTACTTGTCGCTATTGCAAAAATTTGGGTCATCCTATATCTTTATGTCCCAAGCTTCAAAGCAAGAAAGAGGGAAAGCTTAATGTTGTGCAAGCCCCTAGCAACACTTCCCTTGGTCAAGGTACTTCTCGTTCTGTCCTTGATGGCATTATTATGTTTCTGATCATCCTATTCTAATTCTTTTTCATATGGATGCTTCTCACTCTTTTATATCAAAAGAACTTGTTGATACTTTTTCTTTATATGTTATGGGCTAGATGACTTCATTAAGAATGGCGAATCTGGTTGGTGGATCTGCAACACTCAGTTTATTTTGTAAGGATGTTGAAATTATTTTATGTGATTATGCTTTCCATACCTATTTTGCAAGTTATGCATTACTTAGGTTTTGAAATGATTTTGGAAATGGATTATCTTAATCGATATCCTATGTCCCGAGAGAACTATCCATCTTCGATATTCCCAATCTGTTAAGCAGATTTCTATTGTTCTTAAAGATTCAGATTCCAATTCGGTAGCATCCTTATATTCCCTAAATTCGCATAATGACGATAATGATGGTGAGGAAGATATCATTTCCCTCATTTACGTTATTCATGAATTTCCCAATATATTTGAGCCCGTTTTAGGATTACTTCCTAAGCGAGCAATTGAGTGTGGAATTAATCTAATCCCTAGAGCTCTGCCTATCACTCATCCTCCTTATCCTATGTCCAGTAAGGAAAATGAGGAGATGCGTAAGCAATTATCCGAATTGGAAGCAAAACAGTTTATTCGATCCAGTTCCTCTCCTTGGGAGCTTCACCTATCTTTGTGAAGAAATCCAATTGTACACTTAGGCTTTGCGTTGACTACCACATGCTTAATGATCTTACCATCAAGAATAAATATCTCATACCTCGTATTAATGATCTATTCGGTCAACTTTGCGGTGCTAGAGTCTTTTCATAGTTAGACATAGCAACCGATTTTCATCAGCTTTGAATTGCAGAGGATAGTATTCCTTTGACATCGTTCCGTACTCATTATGGATCTTATGAATGGCTTGTTATGCCATTTGGTTTAACAAATGCTCCAGCTTATTTCGTTGACCTTATGAACCGAATTTTCAGTGACTTCCTTGATTGATTTGTTCTCATCTTTATAGATGTATTGTTGTTTATTCTAAAACTGAGGAAGAGCATGAAAAACATCTTCGAATTGCGTTGGAAACCCTTAGGAGCAATCATTGAAAGTAAAATTTTCTAAGTGCCACTTTTGGCTATCTCGTGTGAAATTTTTAGGACGTATTATTTCTGAATCCAGAATTTCCATGGATCCTTCAAAGATTGAGGCGATTCAAAATTGGAAGAGACCGGAGAGTGTGATGGAAATTCGTAGCTTTCTTGGATTGACGGACTATTATCGTCGGTTCATAAAATACTTTTCTAAAATTTTCGCACCTCTTACTAGTTTGACAAAGAAGGGAGTTAAGTACATTTGGTCAGAAAAATGTGCAGCTGCTTTTCAGAAATTAAAAGAACTCCTTTCTGATACTCCAATTCTTGTGAATCCCGAAGGGAACCAAGACTTCACTATTTATACCGATGTTAGTCGTATTGGTTTAGGAGCTGTTCTCATACAAAGGGAACGTGTTATCTCTTATGCTTCTAGGAAATTAAAGCCTGCCGAGACTAAATATGCCACTCATGATTTAGAGCTCGCGATCATTGTTTTCGCCCTTAGAATTTGGCATCATTATCTATTGGGAGAGAAATTTGTTCTCTACACCGATCATAAATCTGTAAAGTATTTATTCTCTCAAAAGGAACTTAACTTGCGTCAACAACGTTGTCTCGAATTCCTTGCATCTTATGATCTTGAATTCTTTATACTCTCGAAAAGGGAAATCGTGTTGTCGATGCCCTTAGTCGTAAGCAACAAGCGGTTGTTTCCATGATGATATCTGAATGGAATGATCTCGAGACTTTGTCTACTTGTGAGATTCGAGATCATGAATCCAATTCGTGTTCATCTCTTGTTTTATGTAGCTTTATGGCTCATCCTTCTCTTTTAGGCCGCATCCTTGAAGCTCGAAAGCACAATTGCATTCCAATATAATTTACGAAAATTATTTAGAAGTTAACTAGATAATTGAATAATATATAATATAAAATGATGTTAAAGGAATTTATAAATAAATTTGAGTGGTTATAATAATTGTAGATGTACTTAATATATGTGATAAGATATATTAAATGGAATAAATTTAATAATAATTTGGAATAAAGAAAAATTAAATTTGTTGAATAAAATATGATTATAATAAACGTCTATTCAAATTTAGGATTTTAGAAATTGTTAATTGAATATAATTGGATAATAAGATAATGAATTTAGAAATAGTTAAGATTGATTTAACTTAAGTGAAATCAAATGGATTAAATCAATCATTGAATATTAATTAATTTAAAATTGAAATTTATGTGGTCTTAAATTAATTGTTTTATTTTGTTTCTAAATCTTTTTTATTCTTTCTGGTCGTTTTTATTCTCCTACCTCCTTACTTTTGGGGGACGAAAAGTTTTGAGTAGGGAAGAGTGTAACGACCCGTAAATTTTAACTATTTTTAATAACGTAATTAACTGAATTTTTTAAAATTTTAAATAAATGAATTGGGAAATAAAAATTTAATATCTGGAATATGTCTATATAATTATGGCAAATGGTAAATTTTCATCAAATAATATGGAATTTTATTTTATTTTGTAATTTTATTTGAATTCAAATCAGTTAAAATTGATGATAATAAAATGTTTTCTAAACCTGAATATTTTACACAATAAATTTGTAAATCATCTTCTAAATGAGATATCATATTTCGTTTCTCTAAATTTTGACTGTTATTGTTCCATTTACCTTAATTCCGGCATTTTAGCAGCATTTCAGTACCGAATATCGACTTTTGATAAGACGTTCATACCACTAATATATGTATACCATTTTGATCGTCTCATACTGCTGATCTTTGCGATATATTCATTTCTGTTTTTCGAACCCCAGTACACCACGAAATCAGTAAAACGATTACCAGATCGGTAACTGTTTTCAAACCTTTTGACTTCTGTGGCCTTTCGTTTGTCTACTAGCTAGAATTAAATAGCCACTTGTTATAAATGTTACCGGCTATTCAACTTATGACTTCTGTGATTTCGTTCTTTTACATATAAAATCTGGTTCTAATATTTTTCTCCGTTCTTCTGTTTCATAAAACAAATTATATATTGCATATAAGATCTTCATTTGGGAACCAAACGACTATTCTTCATCCTCACCTTTTCCGTCGCCTGCATCTTTCATCACCACTGCCTGTTACCTCCTCCACTTTACATCCACTACAAGCCGCAGGCGGCCACTCACTCCACGGTGAAACCCACGTCTCATCTCCTTCCTACCCACGCGTGCATCAATCCAACCTTTACCCAGACCTCTTTTCGAACCCAACCACGAACCCCTCTTCATTGCCACTATCACCGAGCTCCTCTCTTTCGACCAACTTCCCACCTTGGCACTCGCATGCAGGCCTCCCCGAAGCTTGAGACCATGCCTCAACAACTCCAGCCACCTTTCTCGTGTGGCAGCAGCACCCCAAGCCTCGGCCTTTACCTTCCCAAGCTTATCATATATAAGGTAATATATATAGTTGATATATAAATGTTTTAGGCTATTTTAAGTATGCAGTTATATATCTATTTAATATACATAGGTTAGTTTATTTCACATATATATAGACTGCTTTAGTTATATATATATATATATAATAGGTATATGTTTGTGTTAATTTAATATATGTGTTGTTTATATATGTACTAGTATTTTATACAATGATATGTTGATTTGCATATGCTGTGAATGTATGTGTAGTCTGTATAGTTTAGTTGTTAATAGGTCAGTTTATATATTTTAAATTTATATAAGAGTTTATATAATATGTTGTTACCATATGTGTATTTTATAAGTTCAGGTCAATATTGTATATTATATTCGGTCAAATTTGTATATATTCATATAAATTTTATATAACTATTAGTTATATATATATATATAACACTTATATACGTATGTTTGTGACATCACTGGTTTTACTCGTTTCTATGCACATGAATTATGTTATATATATTATGTATATCATGTGTCTATAGCTTTACGTTCCACTTTATTTATAGTAGTACGGATATGTATACCTTAGTCATATACTAGCCTGCATATATATACATTTAGTTGTGTGTGCGCATTCATGTTTCACTTTAGTCCAGTTATACATATACATATATATATATATATTTTACAACAATGAATCTGCATATTTGTTTATATGTTAGAGATATATACAATGTACATTTGTTCAAACATATTAATATATATATATAAGAATATTTGAGCTTGGTTCAAGTGTGTATATATATATTATATGTGTTCGAACTAAATATAGATTTACATGTTTATACTTTAGTTTATATTCATAAGTGTGTATATATATATTATTTTTAATATGAACTTAAAATTTTATATTAATTATTAGGGAACGATATATGTTGGTATAATATTTATTTTGTTCTAGTTTAAGTTGAGCTAATTTTGATTTGTTCCATCAATTCCTGTTATCAGCTTTGATCGTTGAATTCATGCTAATCTAGTTGCTTTTTGGGATTCGTGCTTGCATTTCGTAACTCAACTTCATTGTCTAATCTCTCTAGCCTCGAAGGTGAGCAATCACTCACGATTAACTTCTTATGTTTATTAAATTTGATTTTAATTGAAACGACAATTGAAATATGCTGTTGTTTGTTATTTATATTACTATATATATATGTTATTATCTGTATCTATTCACCTGTGACATCTGACACCATTATCTATTATTTATATTGATGGTATATGTTTGTTATATTATTATCATATATGTTCTCGCTCTGCAAGTTCCCTGTTAGTTTAGAATTCCTTATGGGTTGAAATGATACATACCCAAACGATCTATAAAATAGGGGAAAATTGTTATGGGTTGAAATGATAAACCCAAGCGATTTTCATTTGAATTGAATTTAGAATTACATGTTGAAATAATATATACCCGTATATATATATATTCAAATTGCAGATTGAAATGATAAATATCTGTATCACTTGACCATAGGATAGAAAATTATATACAGACACCGTTGGCCTATATATATATATATATATATATATATTGAAATGACTTCCAAGGTTTAAAAAGATATATATATATATATGGTTTTATATAAATATTGATTTAAAATATTATATATATATATATGTTATTTATATATATGGTTAAATTCTTGATTTCTAAAATTATATTTTTTTGGAAATTTTAAAGGTATAAGTTAGTTTTGAAATTATAAATTTTAAGAATTTACATATAATTTTGCTATTTTAAAATATGTATAAATTAGTTTTAATATAAAATAAGTTTAATCATAAAATTTAATTTAATTTAATAAAATTGATTTAATTCATATATAATATGTTTAACTTTATCTCTAAAAAAATATATTTTAAAAATAGATTTTATAAATTAAGGTTGGGAAGATAAATTTGAATTTATTTGAGAAGGTATTTAATTAATAATTTATTAAACCGATTTGAAACTTTTTGAATTTGAGATTTTTAAAGGATATGATTTTATAGCTTGATTTTGGTTTAAGCTGATTAAATGAATATTTCAAGTTTAAATAAATTGAAGGAAATATTTAATGATTTGAAACTTGGGGTTTTATTTAAATGATATTTTTTATTAAGTGAAAATTTCAAAACAGAATAATAATGAAGTTAAATAAAGATATATATGAAATTGTCAAATTTAGTTTTGAAATTATGGAATATTTAAAGCTTTGAAATATATCGAAATTGAAATGTTTTATTTTGTGGTTCAAATCTGTATTTGAAATCGATATAATTTGAAATGGGTTATTGAGAAACTAAATTGAGCTAAAAATGATGAATTGAGATTGAATTAAATTTGAACTTTTGGAACTCGAGTTGATTTGTCGATTTGTGAAATTTGGGGAAGCTATTTGATTATATAAAGTATTTTAAATTTATATTTAAAACTATTTATATATTTTACTTTATAGTTATTTTAATATAAACTATTTTAATATAAATCATTTTTAATATAAACTATTTTAATATACTAACTATTTTATTATAAACTACTTTAACTTATAACTATTTTATATAAATTATTTTATTTTATAAACTATTTTATTATATATACTATTATTAATATCTAAGCAGTTTAAAGGAAAGTATTATGATTTCAAAGTGATATGATTCCCAAAGTGTGATGATTTCAAAATGTTATGATTGCAAAGTATTATGGTTTTAGAAGTATTATGACTTCAAAGTGTTATTATTTTTAAAGTGTTATGATTTCAAAGTGTTATGATTTCTAAACTATTATGATTTCAAGTGTTTTGGTCTCAAAACTATTATAACTTTGAAAGTACTGTGATTTTGGAAATGAATATATTTGAAGTGAAAAATGATATCGTATTGATATGGTTTTGAAATTGAAATGATATTTTGGTTTTGAAGTATAAACTGTTTTGAAATGACCGTGTGTTATAATAATGATTGGTTGTTAAAGAGACCGGGATCGGTTATTGTCATACTCTTTGCCAATGCCAAAAACCACTTTAACAACCGTGTACGTGGTGGAGATTCCAGATGAAGTAGGATGGTGGCGACGATTCTATGTGAGGTACATACATGGATCTGACTTCCGTGAGTTAGCATAAGGTGGCTAAAACAGGAGTAATTGATGGGCCAAGTGAGGTAGCTCCTTCGATCAGACACACTTCTTCGATTTCCATTCCATTACTTTGTGATTGATTTGGTGCGCACCTTTGATTTGGGAGTGTGGCTCAAAGTAGGCGGTAGTTGCTGCTATGCGTTACCACCATCCCGGAAGTGTAATTGGTATATCTACCCTAGCATTGCCTAGTTGTGTTGTGTCACCTACCATAGCGATATCACTACGAATTTATTATGTACCATACCTATGGAGTGCCCTCCGACGACTCCCACTGAAGGAGACTACGATACTGTATAGGCTATGAGAATATAAAATATGTTAAGGGGGATATAGGTAACGTCTTAACGGTATTTTAATAGTTTAATTTACTATAGACATAATATAATAGCGTATTGTACTACATAGTAGATAGTTCCACGGATCCTTAAAGGATGGTTATCCCAAACATCCTTTGAGTTACTTGTATTTTGGTTGATATTTCACTTGGGTTGGATTTATTGATATAAGAATGTTAACCCTGACTCGAATGTTTTTTGTTTTGCTTTATGCTCAGGTCAGACTGAGTGTCACAACATTTGTGACTGACCTTCGGAGTTGGAGCTTCGCTTGGAGACCCAGTTATCTATTCAGCTTGCTGTTATTTAGTTGATTCCTGTGATATATTCTTATCTTGTATTTGATTATTATATTGAGACTTCTGTATATTTCTGTTGTATCTTGTTTAACACTTTTATATATATAGTAGCTTCAAGAACTACTATTAATTTGTTTCCGCTGCTTATGTTGTATTGCTCTGTGTCTGTGATTCTCTGATTCTGTGATTATTTATTTATTGTGTATGCTGAGTTTTTCCAAATATAAATTAACGATATGATATTTTGAGCAATTCAAGTCCGACATGTGCGAATACGAATGGTTGAAAATATCGGGATGTTACACATGACATATTTCACATCTCTAAAGTACAGAAATGCCTTAGAGATCCAACTCTATTCTTGAGCCTAGTGTTATTGAAGAAGTTGAGGTTTCATCTAATTTGACTTATGAGCAACATCTTATTCATATCATTGCTACAGAGGTTAAACACCTTCATAATATAAATGTTCCTCTTATGAAAGGTCCGCAAATACTAAGGGTTGTTCTTGAGAATCTAGAGAATTCATTGAGCTAACACATCCTGATTTGCTCTCTCATGCTCCTTAAGGTAAACTTCACATTTCAACTTTTCCTTTTGTGTTATTATGTTACAAAATGGTAGTTACGCCTTATTTCCTTCTTAAATATTGCGAGGATATAATTCCTTTAAGGTGGGAAGTCTGTAACAACCCGCATATTTTATGATTATATATTTAAATATAGCATCGTTAATTAAATTAAAAGTCTGAAACGTGACTTTTTGTAAACAGTCGAATCCGGACTCGAGACCACTTTCATTGAGTTCAAAACGACTTTACAACTTGTTTGAGTATAGACATTGATATGTTTGGAGTTGATTAGGATTTTGATATTTTCATTTGGGCTTTGGGTTGTCTTCTAGCCTACTAACCCAAAGGAGGGAAACTTTCTGTCTTTTATGTTTTTCCATTGTTTAGAACTTATGAAGGATAATGATTTAACTCTCAGCAACTCTTTCGTGACAAATAGTTGGATCCTTCTGTGAGAAAAGGATTGGAGTTTAAATCAATATTTCTTCACTTGTCTATTTTTCTGCAATTTGTGTAGTTTAGAAATCACCTCCAAATTCGTCTAACTCACCCACGAAATTACATAAAAAATAGAATTTAATTTTCCTCCCTGTGTTTGACCTACATACTACACACCTGAGTACTTACAGTATTTTAATTTCACCAACAAGTTTTTGACGTCGTTGTCGAGGATTGAACCCGGGTCACCCATATGACAGACGGGAATACTCACCAATGTACTGCAAGTATACATGTATGTAGTATGCAAGTCGAACAGGGAGGAAAATTAAATTCTATTATTTATATAATTTCGTGGCAAGTTAGGCGAATTTGGAGGTCGCTTCTAAACTACAAAAATTGCAGAAATATAAGCAAGTGTAGAAATATTGATTTAAACTCCAATCCTTTTCTCACAGAAGGATCCAACTATTTGTCATGGAAGAGTTGTTGAGAGTTAAATCAGAACTCCTTCACAAGTTCTAAACAATGGAAAAACAGAAAAACAAACAGAAATTCAGATAAGTAAATAAAATAAAATTATGATAGCCACTAAAACTAATTAACGACGTATCACTAATGGAAAAGGAAGAAAAACTTAGAAAATTATGTGTAATAAAACTAATTGATAGAAGCCATAATTATCTAAGTGTAAATTAAAAAAAATCAAAAGTAGAAGAAGAGCTTTATTCTGCACTAAAAATTTATGAAATATGAGATATCTTTTACAATGAATATACCTGGGTATTTATAAAGTGCAAGTTGTTTCCCATCAAAAATTTACAAAATATGTTGCCATAAAAATTAATATATTCTCTTTGATCAAGTGAGTATAAATATTCATGAGAGATGGTTTGCATTAAGATCTTTGACATATGGCATGATGGATGATTGAGATTTGAGATTGAGAGATTGTAGATTTGTTTGCATATAATCAATCACAAGTATGTTCATATGTATATCTTCTCAAAATCCTCCATTTTCATATGCAAAAATAATGTGCTTTCTAGGATTTGAACTCAACTTCTTTTGCCATTTAGGAGATGCCTTAACCACTCAACTACAACTTTTTTTATTTAAATTTTTCAGAGTAGCTGGTATAATCCAATGCAAATCTTCTTTTTTCTTCTCTTTTCCTCCATCTAACGTGAGGGCTCCTCAAATCTATATATCTGTAGAAACACTCAAAATTACCCAGTGCAACATTTATTTATATACAACAAAGGTAAGATATGAGCACAAAAATAAACACTTTTACATGTCAATCAGCATTCAACAATGGTTTTCAAACAACACTTAACACTTAAAGTTCCTTCAACTTAGCAATGATTTTAATGAATTTAAATGAACAAAATAACTTACATTGGATTTTACTCCATCAAATTTTAAGGTAAGAAACTCAAGGTCTAAATCATACTTCCTACCATGCTTCGGAACGAAACCAAAATAAGCTCGAATTCCTTCTTCCTCTCCTCATAACTCACATCCATGGATGGTTGAACACCCTAACCTTCTTGCTATGACTCTAAACTTGGCATACAACCTTCTAATTAGGAACTAATGATTTTGGCAAAGTTTGAAGGTGTTTTGACTTCGTTTAATATTGTTTTAAAAAAGTTAGTAAGAAGAGAAAGAAGAAAGCTATGAAAGCCATGGAAATAACATAAGAAAGGAGAATGGAAAAGGTGAATACAAAAGAAGGCAAAGGGTCTATTTATAGGTAAAGGAAAATATGGCTAAAGACATTTCTACCCTTCCTTAAAATCACCTTTCTATTCCTACTCATTAAAAAATCACTTACACAATCATCACATCATCAAAAGCAAACTTAACATTACATTTTCCTTGCTTAAAAAGGTAAAACATGCATTTATGTGATTTGATGCTTGCTTTTCATTACTTAACTTCTTAATATTCTTAATTTATTAAAAAAAGAAACGTATATACATTTTATTTATATTTTATTTGACTAAAGGTATACATAATTTAAAATATGTATTAAGATGTGTTAAAATTATGTTAATAACATTGCAATGAATCGAAACAACTTCCATTCAACGAATGGTCGAAAATCTGAAAAACGATCGTCGGTCACATTTTCAGTTTTAAATCAAACTGTTTATTTCGGTAAACAACACTTGAAAATTTATTTGTTATCCTATTTAAATAATTAGAGTAAGATAAATTGAGTTATAAAACCATATTAAATAATATTGAAATCCAATTGTAAAAATATGACATTGATTTGTCAAAGTGAGATGAAATTTGGCAATTATTATAAAACAAGTGTATATATAGTTATAAATTTTTTATCAACCAAATATTATCATTATATAATAATTTTAAAAAGAATTATTTATTATTAAAACGAAAATTGAACGTACATCCAATTTTATCGAAAATCGGCTTTTATCACTTTTCCACGAAAATCCAAACTTCTTGATTTGTAATCAAATTCTAAAAATAAGTTTATCATTTTTATTTATCACATAAAACATGATTATTTAAATTTAAAAATTCTATATCTAAATACTTAAAATAAATTAAATATTCCATTTTCAAAGAGGTAAAATTACGGTCGTTGCACACACTTTGTAAAATGGTCTTGGTCCTACCACATGCATCATCATACAATCACATCCTGCTTCCTTCGCATCCTTAGTAGCAACGTTTGATATCTTTCCATTTTGCTCCCGTTCACCATACACGGTTCTACATATTCGATTTCTGGAGCAATATATCCAATCTTTCCCACATCTCTACCAACATCACAATAACTCACTTTAGCAACATATTTAGAGGTCCGAAAAGTCCTTTTATTATTACTTGATTGGATTTCTTCATGGCTAGGGATTAAAAGCTTTGATGTTCCTATTTTGTTTTTCACTTGCAACCTCCTCTCTCACCACTTATTTCCTTTTCCTCCTCGCCACTATGGTCCATCCTTCATCTGCATTATCCATGGTAGCCTCATGAATAGGTTCCGACAGTTGGGATGATTTGAGAATAGAGATAAAATTGAAGATGGTAGATCAAATAAAGAGAGAAGAAATTTTAAAGGAAAATTACCAGAGAAGAAACAATTTTTTCAGATCTAGAGTTTGAACCTTAGCCTTCAGCCACCTTTTTTTTTCAAGATCTACAAAATTGCCGGTTAAACTTTTCACATTTTACAAATTTGAAATTTGAAAATAAAAGTCAAAATTTCAAATTTGAGTTTTTAAATTTAGTTTCAAACTCAAATTTTGCCATTTAAAAATTCAAAATGTCATTCCAAAATTTAAAACTTGTAAATTCAGATATTCAAATTTAGGCTTTGAATTTGAAATTCGATATTTGAAATTTTGTAATTTTAAATTCAAAACTTCATATTTCCAAACTTTTAATTTTCAGATTCAAATCCAAAATTCTAAATTTTTCCAGCACATTATCGGTTTATGTTTAATTTAAATCAATGAAAAATTACAACAAATATTTCTTTTTTTGAAAATATACTCACTATAACAATTGGTTTCCTCACCATTGTACGGTTGTACTAGTCTACTTAAGTTGCATAAACAAACAATTATATTGTTCAATTGTACTAAGGTGCAAGATTTACTTTTGTGTATAAACGACAAATAATTAAAAAACAAAAACCGAATTACCACTATAACTATGAACATTATGGCACAAACACGCTTTGAAAATTTTCAACTATTGAAAATTTTGCATCTTAAATAAGGTAGAAGAAGTTTAATTTAAAATTTGAATTGAGATGTAATTGATTGACTAAGTTCTAATAAACGAAAATCTTACATTTTAAGTAAGGTACAAGCCATTTTAGTTAAAGTGCAAGAACGACTGATCAAGTAATAGAATATAAAAAATTGAACTTTAACTAAGCATGACTATGTTTGGATATGCTAAAATGTAATTTGAATTTAAAAGTATTTTGAAAAGTTTATGCAAAAAAAAGAAAAAAAAAAAAAAAAGAGCGACAAAGGCATTGCAGATAATGTCAAAACTTTACTCTTATTTTATATAAATTAAAAACTATATTGTGCCTGAATATAATATAATAATAAAAAAATATCTCACAGGATTAACGGCGTGCAGCCAGGAATACCGTGATAAAAACAACAAAATACAACTATAAGTGAACGATTACAAAATAAAATTCGTGTATCCATTAAATACCTCTCCGCATATATATAGAAAATAATATCAAATAAATTTCCTTTATTATCCATCCATTCAATTCTTATCCTCCTCCCCTCTATCTATTTATATCCCCTTGCTCCTCAGCCCCAAATTCATCTAGGGCTAGGGTTTCTTTCCTCCTCCCCTTTTCTATTTAATTTAACACCCTTCTTCCATTAAAAATCCAAAATTACAAATAAATAAACAATATGTCATCAGACATCGTCACCGTCTACGGCAACAATGGCGCAGCCATCACCGAACCTAAAAAATCCTCCACTTTCTCTGTCAAAGTTGGCCTCGCTCAAATGCTCCGTGGTGGCGTCATAATGGACGTCGTCAATGCCGAGCAAGCACGCATCGCGGAAGAAGCCGGCGCATGCGCAGTCATGGCGCTCGAACGCGTCCCCGCCGACATCCGCGCTCAGGGCGGAGTCGCCCGCATGAGCGATCCAGGCCTCATCAAAGAAATCAAACAGGCCGTCACTATCCCCGTCATGGCCAAAGCGCGAATTGGCCATTTCGTCGAAGCTCAGATCCTCGAATCGATCGGTGTTGACTACATCGACGAAAGCGAAGTCCTAACCCTAGCCGATGAAGACAACCACATCAACAAACACAACTTCCGGATCCCGTTCGTCTGCGGGTGCCGTAACCTAGGAGAAGCTCTGCGCCGAATCAGAGAAGGGGCGGCCATGATAAGGACGAAAGGGGAGGCCGGGACAGGAAACGTGGTGGAGGCGGTGAGGCATGTTAGATCTGTGATGGGGGAGATTAGGGTTTTGAGAAACATGGATGATGATGAGGTGTTTACCTTTGCGAAGAAGATTGCTGCACCTTATGATTTGGTGATGCAGACTAAGCAGTTGGGAAGGTTGCCTGTTGTGCAGTTTGCTGCAGGTGGTGTGGCTACTCCAGCAGATGCGGCACTGATGATGCAGTTGGGTTGTGATGGGGTTTTTGTTGGATCTGGGATCTTTAAGAGTGGGGATCCAGCAAAGAGGGCTAGGGCGATTGTGCAGGCAGTTACTCATTATAGTGATCCGGATATTCTTGCTGATGTTAGCTGTGGGCTTGGGGAGGCTATGGTTGGGATCAATTTGAATGATGCGAAGGTTGAAAGGTTTGCCGCACGTTCGGAATGATCAGTATTGAAAGTAAGAAACTTTCTTTCTTGTATTATTTAATAGTCTGGGCAGTGTATCCGTAATTATCAGGGATTTTTTACTTTAATGGGCACGATTGATGTACGATCTGTTGTGTTCCGCTATCCGTTTGTTATCGAACTATATGATATTTTAATCAAGTGTTTTTGATTTTTTTTAAATATATATCTGTTGTGTACTTTTTTTATCCTCTTTTTTGAAAAAAAAAAACCCAATCGATTGGAAACTACATAGTTCAACATATCAAATTAATTCGTATCACAAAGAAATAAACGTTTTAACTAGATGTTGTATATCCTAACAAATTATTACAAGGAACACGTTTATCATATCAGACACTGTATAATAATAACAAATTATTTGATTTTACTTTTGTTTGTAATACAGTCATAATCAGTATTTGGAAATCTAAGAAAATTAACTGGTGAAAATACTGCTTATTTGTTTCTTATAGAATGTGATAAAAAATGTTAACAATGTCAAGGTCTCAACATATACACCTTGTTTGGATAGATATGGAGTGAAGATAGGGTGGCCCTTAAGCTAGTACAATATCAACTTCAACAAACAATGTTGCAGCATATGCTTGGATTTGAGAAATTGATTATTTCCAATACGAGGTCCCATATCTTAAAGGAATAGTAGTGTTAGCAATCTTCACTAAATTCTTTTGTCCTCATTATCCAATCCCATGTGCTAAGTTATCTTAATCATTAATCATTTATTATTCCATTGTTTTGAGGGGTACCCCATGAAGTGTTAAGGTTGTTAAATTGTAAAAGTTAATTCGAACACTAACTTTTGTACACGGATAAAATAGGTAAATAACCTTTTTATTAGCTTAAATCAATCATTGCTAATAACAATACCGTTATTTTGATTGAATGATGGATTTCAACCGTTGATCAAGTTATGTGATGAATGATTCGGATTCAATGACAAAAAATTTGAAAACAGAGGAATTGAGCTCTTTATACACACGGAGAGGGAATAAATCTCTCATTATTTAGCATTATTTTGTAGTCCTTTGACATTAGCCAAAAGTGTCTGTTTAAATATTTATTCTTCACTCTCTCCGTCACATGAAGCAAATATGTATATATAAACTCGTGGCTGATATCAACGGCTACAAATGGTGTTAAATAAAAGGGTCATTGATCCTCGCTAGCTTATATATACGAGATCCAATGGCACGTGCTTCATGCATGCAAGACAAATTATTAATAAGAATGATATTTAAAATAAAATAAAAAAGCAAATTATTAATAAGAATGATATTTAAAATAAAATAAAAAAGCAAACTGCACGTGCTTTGTGTGAAAGACGTTAATAAAAAGTAGATACAGCTCAGCTCTACATGGGAAAGGTGAAACGTTACAAACTGAAATTTAAAAGCTTGATGTCATTTTCATCCAAAAAAAAAAGCTTCAATTTTAAATTTTGGCATTATAACATTGGCTAAACGTTAACATGTAGTTTAATTGTTTTTATTTTGATGATCTTTTATATAATGTAGATAGAAATAATTGAAATACTCTTTTTCAAAAATCCTTCAAGTATGATAAAAAATCAAACACCTCAATGATACTTAAAAATGATTTTATGTGTAATTAGGAAAAACTAATTTTTATTTCAAATTAAAAAAATCACAAAGTAAGCTAAAAATATACAAAATCAAAATAATTAGAACACTTGTTATAACTTAAAATAAAGTGAAAATTAGGGCCACGTCCCTAAAATCAAATTTAATAGCTCAAAACTTCTTCCGTTTTAAACTTGTAAATCCGGTCCTTATTTTTTTTTTACAATATTTTGTTTCCCTAACTATCCACGTTTATTTCACGTCGACTGTGCTCATGTGATTGTATTGGCGATCAAAATTTGATCTACTGGTCGATTTTTTTTTTGTGATTCATTTATGTTTTCATCATCTTGCAGGTAAACGCTTGATTTAATTTTCAATCTACTTTGTATTATTGTTTTTAAATAAGTGCATACAAAGCTGAAAAAACTTAAATATATGCATACACATATGCAATTATTTGAAATTAATACCGTTGTAATTAAAAACTGTGTTTCAGTATAGATTTTAACTACGTTTTTCATTAATTTTTTAACTATGTAATGCATATGTAGTCTTAAAAGGGGGAGTTAATTTAAAAGACAAAAATTCATATATTTTGTCTCAATGACACGACCTCAATATTTCAATCAAAAGGACAAACATTCTCTTAAAAATTATTCAAAAGGACAAACATTCTTTAAAAATTATTCAAAAGGACAAACATTCTTTCAAAATTATTCATAAGGATAAACATTCTTTCAAAATTGCCACCGAACTAAAAACTGATACCTAAAAATTGCTACCGATAACTACGAACTAATACATAAAAAATGCTATCAATAACTAAAAACTGATACCTAAAGACCTTTAGGCTAAAATACTGAAGGTCCGTCAGTGAGATTAAAATGCTGAAAATTTGTCCTTCACAATAATTTTCTGGTCTAAAATTTTTCAAGAATCTTTTTAGTTTTTTTACTGCATATGTAAAATGTGAAATTTACGTTTAACAGCTGTATTTATAAACTGCATATTAAGCATGCAGTCAAAAAACACATTTAAAATTAATACAATTCATAACTTTTATGTTAGATATGTATGTAAGTATAATAAGAATCTTATGAATTTTTAACTGCATAAGTGGTGAAATGCACTTTAAAATTTGCATGATTCAAGTGTATGTTTTAACTGCATATGTTATATGCAGTTAGAAATTGCATTTAACATGTGCTATTTTTCACTGCATAACAAATATGCAGTTAAAAATGATGCAATTTATAACTGCATAAGTGAAATGCAGCTGTTCATAAATAATTGCAAACATATATGCAACTATTTATAATAACTAGTGCGAACCCGTGCTTCGCATACGGACCGCACTCAACCTTTTATCATCATAATATGTTTAAATGATTTATATGGTTCATTGATTAAGAATTAGTTATCTTTTTTATCAATTTTCAAATAAGTTTGCATCTTGTCTAAAACTTGTGTATAAATCTTTGAAAATAATAATGCATATAGTACTGTTGCTTGATAAACAATTGCAAAATATCGAACAAAAATGATTTCGAAGATAAAATTTCCACACAATACACATATAAATTTATTGTGTGCATCAGCTGTTGCTCCATGCATAAGCTGTATTATTTGTAACTTCATTTGGTGAGATACCTTTATCAATCATTTCTTTTAATACTTGATGTCGTTGATTTCATTTGATGTTTCAGTAATAACTATATATAAAAGCAGTGCGGATAACAACAATTGGTTTACACTTGACCATTGATCCAAAAATGCCAAAAACAACGTTGACATGATTCATGAGAACGCAAGTGTTGATGATGATCCCATAACTGACTATGTCTAGGAACACATTATGCAGCATCATATTATTGTAGAATGATAAGATTAGAGGATAAAGAGATTTATTTCTGTTTTGAACGATTTTTGTGAAAAATATGCTAAATCTATAGCATACATATTTTATGTCTGAAATGTTGGAATTAACAACCATTATTCAACAATATTTATTTTAATGTGAAGAATATCATTGTATTATTTTTACAGTCAAAGCAAATTCAATATAATAAGAAGCATATAATTGTATTTAATGCTTTTGAGTTTTCCGGTTCTATTTCTAATTTCATCTAACATTGTTGATGTATTTTGATAATGTTGGATTTCACCAGACTTGACTGCAATTTGTGGAAGTATGATCAAGAGGCTGAAAATTTCAAAACAATCAACGACATAGATTAGTTAAAAGAAATAAAGTGAAACAGATTTAATAACTTTAATAATATGAATAATCCGAAAGACTATGATTTTAAAAAATTTAATCATTGGAAAACATATTAAATTTGAGATTTAATAGTGAAATCGATTCTTAAATCCAATTAATGTAAAAAAAGCTATCACATTTCAAAGTTTGAAATAGAAAGAAATTAAAAACGTGATTGCTCATTTCTCAAAATATGAAGGAGGTCTGTGTGCACTTAAATCTAACTCAATAATAATATTATACTATATATTGCACATGTCTGCTGAAGAGACAGTGCAGATCGTGCTATATGGAACGATACTATACTAGTGTGGAAATAAACTAAGATACTATAGCAATGCGAATAAGTAAAATAAAGCAAGCACACCAGGAATTTTTACACTGGTTCGAACTTCCCGTTCTACGTCCAGTCCCAGACTCCTTTTAGGAATTTTACTAAAATAACAACCCTCACTTGACCCGCAGGAACATGTCTATACAACCCCTGAACAGCCGAAGATGGACCTGAGCAGCAGAATAGGATTTCGCCTGAGCAGCCGAAGAGGACTTCACACGCCTGAGCAGAACGAGACTTTTATAAATAAAGTTTTATTGATTTTATGTGTTCTTTAATAACAGTATTTTTCAATTATAGTACACCCTTTCTATAATCTTCTTCTTTATGATGTATATATGAATACGTGAAGAATAAGAGAGTAATAGAATGAATTTGTATGAAATTGAATGCATAAGGGTATTAGAACAAAAGAATATGGGAGTAGAGTATGAATAGATTGAATTAAGTTTTTGTTTTTCTGAAGATCTGATTCTAATGTGTTTATATAGATTATAAATAGGTGCATATGTTCGTGAAGAGGTTGTCATGAAGAGATATGGTCATATCTATTGAAATGAAGAACGCATATCTTCACGAATGTAAGTTCTTATTTGAAAATATAGTCGTCATAGATATTCAGACTTTTGAATTGAATAATTCAGACTTTTGAAATTGCACGAGCTCAAACCAGAAAGGAAATAGGCTAAAATTGGCCTTATTCAGCCGTCTGAATATTTTTATTCAGACGTCTGAATATTATGGAACCATAATTTTGTTTCAGTATTCAGACGTCTGAGTGACATTATTTAGACGTCTGAATTTAGCTTGTAACAAAAATTACCATAGCTCAAATGGTTAAAACACTTGTCTTCTGAACTAGTGATCCGGGTTTGAGTCCTACTCCATGCATTTTTTTTTGAAAACTTGATTTTCATTTAAAATATGTATGTGTGTATACCATTTGGAGAAGATTTTAACATTTATAAACTTTAGACATGATACTATATGACTGATAATACATATAGAAATTGCATACATGTCTGCAACTAGTCAAAATAATTGTATACATGTCTGCAACTTTTCAATAAAATTGCATATAGAAATTTCTTAATAGACAACCTTCGATTTTCTGATTTGTGTTGTTTCCATCTTCTGAATTTCAACTTTCTTCGGTTTTGAACTCGATTCGTACATCAATTTTTGAAGTAGCAACTAATTTCGATTTATAATTCAGACGATTAGAGTTTTCTTTTTTTAAGATGTTAATCGATTAAAAGAATTTGAAGGGTTCTGGGTTTTATTCGAAGAAGACGTAAGGTTATTTAGAGAAATCTTTTTGTCGCGTTTAAAAATAAGGATGTGAAACTTATAATTTAAACAGAAGGATATTTTGAGTATATTCAAACTCATTAAGGATGTATGCCAAATGCTTCCTAAAATAAATTAGATATCAATATCTATTTAAGGATGTATGCCAAATGCTTCCTAAAATAAATTAGATATCAATATTTATTTAATGAAACTTATATGAGAGATGACATTACACAAAAAGGAGAAAAATATACACGTGAAATTGTCATTATTTAGATTCCAATCTGTAACCTTAATAATATTCTAAATAATTTTCGTAGCGAGTTGGTTTGAACTTGTGACTTTATGATTCTTATTTGTTTATAGTAAAAATATTTTTGAAACTTCATGGTGTGATCAGAAAATTTATTTTCATACACACGTACCAAAAGCATGCTACTTCTTTTGGTATATCTGAATGTGCTAGTTTTTGTGCTGTATACATGTATGATATTTTAAATAATTGTTATAGTTCACTTTAATTTGTTGTGAAGAGAACCGGTTTTCCTTTCTTGAACCTTCGTTCGTATGCTGGATTGGGCTAAGGTCCACGGTCTTAAAGCTGAGCTGGCATGGTTACTCATGGGATTGATAAACAGATGGACAAGATGTTGCCGCAGTTTTTAATCAAAGTTCAAACCTTCAAAAAAATTTAGTTTATACATTCAACCAAACCAATCCATCTATTATTATTACATGTTTTACTAATTCTCTTTACTACCATTTTACATTTAAAACCCGATATTTTTAAAGGTTAACTATTATTTACAAAATACTCTTTTGAGTTTTCTATTAGTTGTGAATTCAAATATATCCGCTAGCTGATATACGCTAATTGATGTAATAAATATAAAAAAGACAATTCAACATGCATGTGACGTTCATATACACGCGTTTCATTGTTTGTAATGGCGGTACCCACTGAAGCTTCCAGTGTGCCAACGTTTGATTGAACATCCCTTTCGTCGTTTTTTTTCAAATTAGTATATACATGGTCTTGACAGCACTTACTTGTAACAAACGGAATTGTCAATGTTATCTGTCACCAATCTTATATATATGCCACGTTATACGTCGTATTTCTTACGATGTGAGACTTACTCGTTCAATCCACGCACTCACAATTCGAGCCACACGTATCGTATACATATTTAAATTGTTTTTCATGATTTGTTTGATGAATTAATGAATATTGATTAATTGAATTCATTTAGATACCTTAAATTTAAGATTAACTAATTAGTTAAATAAATGAACTGTAATATATAATATGATGAGAGAATTATGAAGAGTTTGCAAGTAATTGCTGAAATTTTAAAATGGTAGCTGTTTGAAGTTAAAAAACAGACTTTTCAGTGCGATGCATGATAACTTCATTGAGACAAGCAAACTTAACTTTATTATCATTGTTAATATATATAGTTTATGTTATGTGATATATATATATATTTGTGTCTATATGAAAATTTAATTTCACTAATTTGTTGATGCGGCTATGGTTTACGTATTAAAATTGTCATCTTTTAGGATTTATTTGATGAGTTAAATATTAGTTAACCGAGTTTATCGAATAGTTCACATTTTAGATAATGTAACTGATTTAAATTTACTGGCTTGAATGTGATATATTAAAAGAGGACTGAGAAGAGATTTGTATATAATTGTAAATTTGCTGAACATTGGTTTGGAATGTAAAATAGTGTAAGAAACTTAGTGGAATAACTTTATATAATAAATTATGACAATATTAAAATAAAATATCTTGAAAGAATTAAGAAAAGTGGAGAAAACTCCTAGAATTAATATGAGAGCTAGAAATTTTTTTACTTTATTATTACACACACTATATATATATATATATATATATATATATATATATATATATTCTTTTCATGATTTATTAGATGAACTAATGAATGTTAGTTTATTGAATTTAAGATTATGTTAACTATATGGATTTGATATAAAATATTTGGAGAGAATTATGAAAAGTTGCAAGGAGAGAATTATGAAAAGTTTGCAAGTAAATGTTGAAAATTTAAAATGTAGCTATTTGAAGTTAAAACCAAATTCTCAGTGCAATGCATGATATCTTCATTAGGACAAACAAATTACAAAATAAATTTATTATTATTGTTAATGTATATAATTTATGTTATTTTATTTTGATATCTTTATGTCTAAATGAAAAATTAATTTCACTCGTTTGTTGATGCAACTATTGTATGCGTATTGAAATTGTCTTCTTTTAGGATTTATTTGATGGATTAAAATTTTGTTAACCGAGTTTGTCAAATGGTTTACATTTTGGATTATGTAATTAATGTACACTATACCAAAACATGGAATTCCTAACAGAAGTATTTCTTGATTGCTAACATTCGGATGCCGTTATAAAATAATAACACTTGAACTCCGTTATAAGGCTTTTAAAGCCGTTAATAAAAGAGCAGTATATTCTCAAGCGAAAAAAATTCATTTGGTCACGCCATCAAACCATTACAACATTTGGTAAAAATGAAAATAAAACAAAAGGAGAAGGATAAAGATGGAAAACATCAAACATCTCGTCTCACGACACTTATCATGCTTCCCGTTTCCATTGGCTGCATCTTTCCTAAATTCCCAATAATTTTTCTAGGGCAAAATTTTCCATCGGCTGCTTTCAATTTTCGTGTGCGAATCCTTCTCAAGTAAAATCTTCGACAGAATCAACATATTTAGAAAGGTATTGCTATTTACTTTTGTAATGACAAGCTTTATAGATATTCACAAAATAAATTTGTGGTTGTTTCAAAGTTGATTTTAATTATTGCCACATTTTTCTCTAGTACTCCTTCTGCTTGTGATATTTTACACTGGTACATAATCATAGTCAGATGCATGACATTATCAATGTTTCCGATAATCGTTAATAGACGGAAATGATATGAGCAAGACATATGCGACATATAATGTTTTTTTTATGTTGATGCTTGTGGAAAAATAAAATGCAAAAGATGGTAGGTGAACTGTATGGTCATAGGAGGAACTGGAGTTGTTGGAGCGGTAGTTTGATCAGAGGGGCAGGTAAAGAAGGCAGCAGCTGATGAGGGACTGTGTGCGCACACTCAGATATGCATGGGGTGGAATTTTTGTTGGTTTGGTTTGTGGGGATGTTGGTCAATATGGCAGTAATGAATGGTAGAGTTGAAGTTGTGGTATGACACTGTGGTATGTTAGTAGATACAGGATGGTTGCATGCAAGTGCAACTGGCAAGTGAATGTGTATGGGGTATGAATGAATGAAGATATGTGACGGTGGTATGTGGAAACAGTGAGGCAGTAGTAGGCTACTGTTTGTGGCTATTGGGGTTGGGGTTGTGAAATGTTCATGGTGAAATGTTGACGGATATGTGAAATGTTGGGGTTGATGTTGAAGTAATAAGCAGTTTTGGTTAGTAGGCTGTAACGACCCGTAATTTTCGTTAATTCAATTTAGTCATTTTAATAGGATTTAAATAATTTAAGTTAGAAAGAAATTAAGATCTGTGATTTTTTTTGAAGCAAATGACTAAATGAAATGAAACCATGGGAATTTAAGTCTAAGAATTTCCAGTTGGAACAAAATGACGAGAAATTTAAGTGCTGTAAATTGTTATTTATGGGCTAAGAAATTAATATAAGAAAACAAATGGGAAGATTTCATTTATTTCATGGTTTTAATTCGTTTTTCTTTAATAAGTTGTAATTGAATTTAGTAGAAAGTAATATGTATTAAACCTACTTATAGAATTCGAAGCTAATTCAAATGAATTTAAGTAGTGAAAAGGCTTTACCTGTATATATATTTAATATGAGAAATAAATGGGAATATTAAATTTATTTAATGCAGTAAAGGAATGAAAACGGAAATTAGAATAAATTAAGGAATTCTGTAACGCAAGTAATAAATCTGTACCTTGAATGAACGTTTCACTTTGATAAATTATTTAAATGAGATGACTTAATAAATAAATAATTAGGTAAATTGGTATGTGGTGAAATTTGATGTTGAAATATTTTGTAGATAAGGGTTTAGGTGGAATGAGTTAATTTATGAAGTAAAGGATAGAAATCACATAAAACGTTAAGCAAGTTGATTAATGTTGTAACGTAAGGTGTAAATGTAAATTCCAATGGAAACATATCCTTATTTTAGGTAGAAATTTCAGGTATATTGATAAAGTGGAGTATATACACTTAGTAATAAATTTAGTACAGGAAAAAACGAAATGGAAATATTGAATTTATTTAATTCGTATATATATTACCTATTTATATGGCCTATTAAATTAAATCGGATATCAATGGCAATTAATTCCTTAAATTAGTGCAATCAATGTATGATTAATTGATAACGATGAAAAGGTTGATTATATTCAGTGTGAACAACGTAAAATATTATCATAGCATGATACTTGGTTTGAATAGAAGGGTGAAATGGGGAATCAAATTTTATTTAATGATAATAACGTTAGTATTGGTAATAAATAGATTTCAATGCAGTAACCAAATAAATGGAATAAGATGAGTATATATTGCATAGAAATGAAATGTAAATTGTCACATTTGGTAGGAGCTAATTTTTAGAAACATATAAATGTTGAATCAGTAAATATTAAATTCCATTTAATATAAGAATTCAAAGGTGGAAGATTTACATTTGGATTGGAAAATGGATAGTTATTAATTAAAAGTGACCATCGAATAAATTTGTACAAACGTGATATAATGTAAATAGATGGGGATCAACTTTTATTTATGTGGTTAAGGGAATTTAATTTCTATAGTATGATAATCGAAATTAATGGAAGTTGGAATAGCTAATTTATATGTTAGTTGAAATTTAGCTAGAATATGTAGATATTGAATGATAGTAAAAATTTAAGGGATATAAAAGTTTCAATTATACATGGAAATTCATACTCGCCATAAAAGGTTAATGGAGACCAAAGAAGTAGTATAGGAATCTAATCTTCTTTAGAAATTTGGATTTACTGCAATAGTTAATTTCATAAAATAAAGGTAAAGCTAATTCAAATTTAACTGGACCATTGTTGGTATAACTTTAGAAGCAAGATTTATTTATGATTTGAGTATTTAATTCAACAAGTGGTATTTGCGACAAATGAAATAGAATTGAACGTAAAATATTACGTTATTAAATGGAAATGGAATTTGTAAACATTGAGTGAAATCTTAAACTAATGTTAGTATTCGTCGTATTTACAACAATAACTTTGAATAATAGAAAGGAAGTGAATATAATAAATTAATCAAATTTATAGTGTTGAATTCAATTGGATTGGAATTAATAAATAGTTAAGAAAAATAAGGGTTATTAATAATTTGGAATTTAATTATGGTAAAAAGGCTAATTGCAATCAAGATAATGAATTGAAATGGAAATCCAATTATTTATTTAGTTAGATTTTTGTTGAGAGTATAAGGGTATAAGTTTTAATAATTGGGTTTTAGAATAAAATTTTAATTTCCTAATAATAAGAAAGTGCGGATATTAACGCTGCAAATTAATATACTTATACATTTTAATTCAAATCCAAGCGTGTTAAATCAATTGGAACTGATTGAATTATCTTAGTAATGAAATTTGACTAATAATAGAAGTTAAAAAAAAAAAAAAAAAAAAAAAAATTGGTTTTTATGATTTATTTAATTTATTTAATAAATATTAAAATAGCCATTTTTGTCACGGACTCGGATTTCGACGAAACCAGTTTCATCGGATCCGTAACGTTGAATTATAATAATGTTTCAAGTTTCGTAGCAATCGGACTTGTCGTTTGATCGTACGGACCCGAAACGCCTTGAAATTTACGCATTTTGAAATCAATGTGAAATTTTTGTTTTTTTGGCATAACTTCTTCATACGATCGAATTTGGTCGCGAAACTTTTTCCATTGCGTTCAGAATATTTTAAAACACCTATTTGGATATATAGTTTTAACAAATCCGACTCCGGAGGCATAGCGGGCTTTTTGGACCATGGTTTGTCACGCACGTTCACGTATCCAGTCTAGCTACCCTACCTCTAGCCTATCTATAAATATACATCTATAAACCCTAGCTCCTTTCTTTTTCATTTGTTGTACGTTCATTTCTTCACTCTTTTCTCTTCCCCAAGTGCATACATCTCAGATCCAATTCCAGATCTATCCACAGTTCAAAATCAAAAGTCAAAACTCAAAAATTTCAGAAAATTCCAGAAAAAATATATGTTGAAGTATTCGATACGCGTAAAATACTGGTGAAATTCGTTTTTCAATTGGAGCTGTCGTTCATCCAGAATAAATTCAAACAGCCCCAAAACCGTTCATCATCGTCGCGCAAAACTTCGTCGGATCGGAAAACGGTTTCTGGGTTTTGGAGAGGGAACCGAGGGGATCGCATCTATGTAGTTTGTTTCGAGTTTCAACGGTTGGATTGGCGGGAATTTTCGATTAGGGTTGATGAGTATGGGTCGTGCTCTGTTGTTGCGTGCTCCAGGAGATGATGCGTTTCAGCAAACGTGCGCATGAAGTAGACGTGGCCTATATTTTTTTTTGTAAGTAATAAATGTGTACCATTTTTGTTTATTTTCAATTTTGAATTCCATCATCATTTTTCGCCATAACTTTCTCATACGAAGTCGGATTCGCACGAAATTTTTTTTGTTAGGATCGTAATTTAATTCCGGACTCGATGACGCTGGTTTGGACAAATTCTGAGACGGGCGAATTTTTGGGTTTAAATCGGGTTTGAATTCGATTTAAATTCAAAAGGTGAGTGTTTTAACCCACTCACAATTACTAGAAGCTTTTATGTTTGTTAAATAAATTTTAGAAATGAATAGAAATTTATTTATGAGCTTTTGGCATGTTATTTCATTCATATCTGTTGAATTTCAATTTTTTGAATTTAACTGTAAATTTAATTGATTTATTGCGTGTTAATTGGCTGTTAGAAATTATTGTTTGCATATGAACTGCTAGTTAACAGTTATGTCAATTATCACTGAATATAAATTGTTAGATTAATAGTTGATAAATATAATTTGAAATAAAACTGCCAATTATTACCTGTTGTATATTACCAAATATATATTGTTATTGATTGATATTGGTTGATGGTTGCGATTGGATGATGGATGTGTTGATGAATGAATGTTTATTGCATATCATTAAATTTCCAATTATCATGCATATTTCATTTTTTCGGGATTGTGGTTTGAAATGATATAAAACCGCAAAATTTTATTTTTAAATTGCGGATTGAAATGATAAATATCCGTATCACTTGACCATAGGATAGAAAACTATATACAGGCACCGCGGTCTATATATAACTATTTTTAAAATGTGATTTCTATGGTTTGGATGGAATACGGTTTATAAAATCTTAAATTTTTATACTGAATAAATGTTTTCTTCCATATTTATATACATATGAAGTTGAAAATTTGAAATAAAAGGTGTATAAATCTCTTTATTAAAATGGAAGAAAATTTAGAAAATGGAGTTTGATAATTTATATCCTATGTTTAAATGTTAAGTTGGAAATTTTAAGATATTTATAATTGGATTGTTCCCAAATAAATTAAAATGAATATTCTAGTATAACTTGAATTGAAAATATATATAATTTATTACTAGAAATTGAAGTCTTATTAATTATGGATTCTATGTGAATATTCAAGAATAATTAATAGAACATTTGATTTGAAAGAATAAAATCCAACTTTAGTTGAAATATTTATACTCAAAATGGATATACGTATATATATGAATTTATTGAAATGGTTTTGGAACTTGAAGCGATATTAAATTTTGGTTTTAACTTTAAATAAAGAAATGTATTGTAAAGCCACGAGAAATATTTCTTTTCAAAGTAACATTTAAGTTAAACCACTTATTTTATATACTGTTGAATATCTAAACCATTTAGTTTTGAAAGTAATGGTTTTAAAAACTATGGATTTCGAAGTATTATGTGGAAAGTTAATATTCAAATATTTGGTTACAAGGAATTATAAATTTTAAAAGTGGCATAATTTTTGGAAAAGATTTATATTTGGGAAATGATATCATTGATTTGGGTTTTATAAAAATAATATCAAAATGAATCTTTTTGGGTTTTAAAGAAGAAATGATATCGTAATATTATGGTTTTGAAATGAATTATATTCTGGTTTTAAAGTATAAACTATTTTTAAATGACCGCGGTGTTATAATAACGATGGGTTGGCAAAGAGACCGGGATAGGATATCTGACATACTCTCTGTCGATACCGAAAACCACTTTGACTAACCATGTACGCGGTGGAGATTCCAGAATGAAGTAGGTGGTGGCGACGTTTCCTGTAAGGTAAATACGTGGACCCGACTCCCGTGAGTTGGCATAAGGTGGCTAAAACAGGAGCGATTCTCAGGCCAATGAGGTCATTCCTCTGATCGGACGCTCCTCTTCGATATTATACTTTGACTTGGATTTGATTCAGTGGCCACTTCTATATTTTGATTTTGGGGAGTTAGTCCGAGGTGGGCGGTAACTGCGGCTACGCGTTTCCACCAGCCTGGATAGCAATTGGTATATCTACCCTGGCATTGCCTCGTTGTGCCGTGTCACCTACCATATCGAGCCTTGTACGAGTTTGGTTTTCTCCCGTAGCCCGTGTGGTATCCTCTAGTTGCTTCCCGAGTAGGAGGAGCTATGGTATTGGATGGACTACTGGGACTATTACGTGTTAAGGTGGAAAATGTAAAGCCTTAACGCTATTTAAAAGTAAGTTTATTTTATAAATAGACACTATTATAATAGCGCAATATACTACATAGTAAATAGTTTAACGGATCCTTAGGAGATGTAAATCCCGAACATCTCTTGAGTTACTGTACTCATATTTATATTCTGTTTATTTAACTCACATAAGATATTCTAGTCTGACTCGGGTGTTTTGTCTTTTCAAATTCGCTCGGGTCAGTCCGAGCGTTTCAGGATAGCAGATTTTAGCTTTGGGAGGACGAAGACGAAGAATCAGTATTATTTTATATATAGTATTGCACCACACTCTTTCTATTCCGCTGCATTGCTTGTATTGGTATGTGTAACTCTGATATTTATTGTAAAAGAAGAATCAAGCTTTTGTAAACTGTTTATGAACTGTATATTTGTTATTATATTTTATCCTTCCGCTGTGAGATTCTGTTTTTGTTTTTATTTCTTCTCTGTTTTTCTTATTTACCCCATAACAATCCGCCCTTGCGTATGCTTTGAATTGGCACGTGTGTCGGTTTAAAGTGTGCAAAAAGGCGGGATGTTACAGTTGGTATCAGAGCTTTGGTTTAGCGATAAACCTTGGCTTTGTGGGGTTTGACTCTTTGTTAATAGGGTAGAAATATCCTATGGGAGTCGCTGAGTGTATATATATGAGAGAGCGTATTTGTTAGTGTTAATAAAAGATTTTGATATTGTGTTAATCTGTTCCGCTTTGTATTTATGAATTCTGGTTGATGCATGGGACGCTATGTCATCAATAGGGATTTCTAAACACTTAATAGGACAGACCGACATAATATTTGTTTTTTTTATAGGTGAATGAAATAATTTTGCCTATTATATTTTATATATATAAAAATATTTTTATAAAGATATATATCTATTTGGTTGCTATAGGTTGGGTGTTAGGAAATAAAAAATATTTATAATAATTGAAGCTAAGTTGAAATTATAATAAATCAAATTGGAGATTTTAGAACTTAAGTCCGGGATTTTGAAAATCTGTTTTCAAAGAATTTATGAAAAATAATTGTTCGGTTTATAAATATTTTCTTATATAATATTTCGTATAAATTGGAAGAATTGTTTTAAAGAAGATTTTGGAAAAGAATTAAATTATGTACTTTCCTCTCTGTCGCTGGAAAATAAATTCGGTGATGACGGCCGCATCATCGACTTTCATTTTCGAGTTTCGAAGGGAAAAGGCCACTGTAGTAAATTCTACTGCAGATTTATTTTGAATTTTCTAAAAATTTCTTTTATTGTTCTAAATATAATTAGAGATATAAAAGTTGCAAGAAATTAATTATCTATTATTTTGAAATAAATTGAAATTTAACCCGGTATTTAATTCTAATTTTTTCCGTTAATTAATTGTTTAAAATTTGTTAGTGGAATAAAAGTTAAGTAATAAATGAATTGAAACCTCTAATTGAAATAAGAGAATAACTGCAAAGCTATAAAGAGGAATTTGCATACATATGAGACAAAGGGTAATATGAATAAACATTAAATTTAATTAAAAGAATGGAGATTAAACTTGTATAAGTTCAATTGCAATCTCCTTAACATAAATAACTTACCCAATTATAAAAGTTGAAGTGTTAAATGAGAAACTGGAATTGAATATTTTACAAGTAGGAATTTAGAAAAAATGAAGTATTCAATAAATTACTGTTATAATAAGAATTTATTGGTTTAAACTTAAGTGATAATTGAAATTTTACCCAAATTAAAGGTGAGTATTATTAATAGGTGATTTTAACTTAAGTAAATAAAATGAAATTCTTTAATAAATAAAGATTGATGTGTAGGGTTATAAACTTAAGTATGTTTTAAGATGCTACTAAAAAGTAGGTAATATAAATAAATGTCTGTAAACCCTAGATAATGAATTAATAAGATCCTTTATTTATAAAAATGGAGGTTTTAAGGTTAATAATTTAAGTGTAAGTAGAGGGTTACTGTAATTAAATATAATAAAACGTAAACATTAAATAAAGGAATGAAATTGAGGGTAAGTTGAAATTGTAATTTATAAAACGAATATATATTTATTGAACCATTAATAAATAAAAAGGAATTGAGAAGAAACATGTAAATTTTCACTTGCATTCTTAAACATACATAACTTACCATATAATAAAAGTTGCAATGTTAGTAAGAAAATGTAAAGGGAAATCTTACAAGTGAAGCTTGAGGTAATTAAGGTATTCAATAAATTTGCTGTTATAAATGAGAATTAATTGTATAAACTTAAGTTAAATTGGAAATTTTACTATATAAGTAAAGGTAAGTAGTATAAATAGATGATATATACTTTAGTCAATAAATTGGAATACAAATATAATGAATTTTGTAATAAATGGAAAATAAAACTTGTAAGAACAAAGAAATCCCTCATAAAGGAAGGGAAGAAAATCAAACCACTAAAGTATGAAATAAATGTATAATAAGCTATTTTGGTGTTGATTTGAATTGTTTGGTTGATGTATGGTTGTTGGGTAAGGAATTTTGAAGTTGTGGGATGGAGAAATAATCTATCTTTGTTCCATCTAAGACTGTTGAGTAAAGGATGCACTTGATAGTTATTTTACATTTCGTACAATTTCGGAATTTGAACCTAACAACTAATTGTTTGTTTGATTCAATGATTGTCTGTTGGTGGCATGTGCTGTTTGATAAAATTTATGGTTGTTGCATTTGATTGGATATAAATGATTGAATCTACCCAAACATTTCACTGTAAAATAAATATTTAACCTCTTAGATTATATAAGTGAATACAGGTGTTGGAAGCAACTGCTACTGCTTTTGGTTCCAAAATAATAAGCGTATTGCCCGACAGATAGGTACGTTTTCGGATTACGATTAAAGCGCTATTTATATATTTTCCCGTGTGGGATATTTTATTTTGGATATATATGTAATATATTTGTATATTTGGATATTATATTTTCTCCAGAGTCCCTCCGTACAAAGGAGACTCTGCCAAAATTTTTCGTAAATTTTGGACTTAGAATTTTGTTAAAGATATTTTTCCAACTTTAATAATTCAAGTATTAAAGAATAGAATGATTATAAAACAAGTGTATTTCATTAAAGGAAATTAATTTAGTAACTTATTGTTATAAGTTAATATTTGAAATTAGATATACTGTTTATTCTTCCTTCTCCCTTCCTTTTCCTTTTCGGGGACGAAAAGTTTTGAGTGGGGGAGAGTGTAACGACCCGTAATTTTCGTTAATTCAATTTAGTCATTTTAATAGGATTTAAATAATTTAAGTTAGAAAGAAATTAAGATCTGTGATTTTTTTTGAAGCAAATGACTAAATGAAATGAAACCATGGGAATTTAAGTCTAAGAATTTCCAGTTGGAACAAAATGACGAGAAATTTAAGTGCTGTAAATTGTTATTTATGGGCTAAGAAATTAATATAAGAAAACAAATGGGAAGATTTCATTTATTTCATGGTTTTAATTCGTTTTTCTTTAATAAGTTGTAATTGAATTTAGTAGAAAGTAATATGTATTAAACCTACTTATAGAATTCGAAGCTAATTCAAATGAATTTAAGTAGTGAAAAGGCTTTACCTGTATATATATTTAATATGAGAAATAAATGGGAATATTAAATTTATTTAATGCAGTAAAGGAATGAAAACGGAAATTAGAATAAATTAAGGAATTCTGTAACGCAAGTAATAAATCTGTACCTTGAATGAACGTTTCACTTTGATAAATTATTTAAATGAGATGACTTAATAAATAAATAATTAGGTAAATTGGTATGTGGTGAAATTTGATGTTGAAATATTTTGTAGATAAGGGTTTAGGTGGAATGAGTTAATTTATGAAGTAAAGGATAGAAATCACATAAAACGTTAAGCAAGTTGATTAATGTTGTAACGTAAGGTGTAAATGTAAATTCCAATGGAAACATATCCTTATTTTAGGTAGAAATTTCAGGTATATTGATAAAGTGGAGTATATACACTTAGTAATAAATTTAGTACAGGAAAAAACGAAATGGAAATATTGAATTTATTTAATTCGTATATATATTACCTATTTATATGGCCTATTAAATTAAATCGGATATCAATGGCAATTAATTCCTTAAATTAGTGCAATCAATGTATGATTAATTGATAACGATGAAAAGGTTGATTATATTCAGTGTGAACAACGTAAAATATTATCATAGCATGATACTTGGTTTGAATAGAAGGGTGAAATGGGGAATCAAATTTTATTTAATGATAATAACGTTAGTATTGGTAATAAATAGATTTCAATGCAGTAACCAAATAAATGGAATAAGATGAGTATATATTGCATAGAAATGAAATGTAAATTGTCACATTTGGTAGGAGCTAATTTTTAGAAACATATAAATGTTGAATCAGTAAATATTAAATTCCATTTAATATAAGAATTCAAAGGTGGAAGATTTACATTTGGATTGGAAAATGGATAGTTATTAATTAAAAGTGACCATCGAATAAATTTGTACAAACGTGATATAATGTAAATAGATGGGGATCAACTTTTATTTATGTGGTTAAGGGAATTTAATTTCTATAGTATGATAATCGAAATTAATGGAAGTTGGAATAGCTAATTTATATGTTAGTTGAAATTTAGCTAGAATATGTAGATATTGAATGATAGTAAAAATTTAAGGGATATAAAAGTTTCAATTATACATGGAAATTCATACTCGCCATAAAAGGTTAATGGAGACCAAAGAAGTAGTATAGGAATCTAATCTTCTTTAGAAATTTGGATTTACTGCAATAGTTAATTTCATAAAATAAAGGTAAAGCTAATTCAAATTTAACTGGACCATTGTTGGTATAACTTTAGAAGCAAGATTTATTTATGATTTGAGTATTTAATTCAACAAGTGGTATTTGCGACAAATGAAATAGAATTGAACGTAAAATATTACGTTATTAAATGGAAATGGAATTTGTAAACATTGAGTGAAATCTTAAACTAATGTTAGTATTCGTCGTATTTACAACAATAACTTTGAATAATAGAAAGGAAGTGAATATAATAAATTAATCAAATTTATAGTGTTGAATTCAATTGGATTGGAATTAATAAATAGTTAAGAAAAATAAGGGTTATTAATAATTTGGAATTTAATTATGGTAAAAAGGCTAATTGCAATCAAGATAATGAATTGAAATGGAAATCCAATTATTTATTTAGTTAGATTTTTGTTGAGAGTATAAGGGTATAAGTTTTAATAATTGGGTTTTAGAATAAAATTTTAATTTCCTAATAATAAGAAAGTGCGGATATTAACGCTGCAAATTAATATACTTATACATTTTAATTCAAATCCAAGCGTGTTAAATCAATTGGAACTGATTGAATTATCTTAGTAATGAAATTTGACTAATAATAGAAGTTAAAAAAAAAAAAAAAAAAAAATTGGTTTTTATGATTTATTTAATTTATTTAATAAATATTAAAATAGCCATTTTTGTCACGGACTCGGATTTCGACGAAACCAGTTTCATCGGATCCGTAACGTTGAATTATAATAATGTTTCAAGTTTCGTAGCAATCGGACTTGTCGTTTGATCGTACGGACCCGAAACGCCTTGAAATTTACGCATTTTGAAATCAATGTGAAATTTTTGTTTTTTTGGCATAACTTCTTCATACGATCGAATTTGGTCGCGAAACTTTTTCCATTGCGTTCAGAATATTTTAAAACACCTATTTGGATATATAGTTTTAACAAATCCGACTCCGGAGGCATAGCGGGCTTTTTGGACCATGGTTTGTCACGCACGTTCACGTATCCAGTCTAGCTACCCTACCTCTAGCCTATCTATAAATATACATCTATAAACCCTAGCTCCTTTCTTTTTCATTTGCTGTACGTTCATTTCTTCACTCTTTTCTCTTCCCCAAGTGCATACATCTCAGATCCAATTCCAGATCTATCCACAGTTCAAAATCAAAAGTCAAAACTCAAAAATTTCAGAAAATTCCAGAAAAAATATATGTTGAAGTATTCGATACGCGTAAAATACTGGTGAAATTCGTTTTTCAATTGGAGCTGTCGTTCATCCAGAATAAATTCAAACAGCCCCAAAACCGTTCATCATCGTCGCGCAAAACTTCGTCGGATCGGAAAACGGTTTCTGGGTTTTGGAGAGGGAACCGAGGGGATCGCATCTATGTAGTTTGTTTCGAGTTTCAACGGTTGGATTGGCGGGAATTTTCGATTAGGGTTGATGAGTATGGGTCGTGCTCTGTTGTTGCGTGCTCCAGGAGATGATGCGTTTCAGCAAACGTGCGCATGAAGTAGACGTGGCCTATATTTTTTTTTGTAAGTAATAAATGTGTACCATTTTTGTTTATTTTCAATTTTGAATTCCATCATCATTTTTCGCCATAACTTTCTCATACGAAGTCGGATTCGCACGAAATTTTTTTTGTTAGGATCGTAATTTAATTCCGGACTCGATGACGCTGGTTTGGACAAATTCTGAGACGGGCGAATTTTTGGGTTTAAATCGGGTTTGAATTCGATTTAAATTCAAAAGGTGAGTGTTTTAACCCACTCACAATTACTAGAAGCTTTTATGTTTGTTAAATAAATTTTAGAAATGAATAGAAATTTATTTATGAGCTTTTGGCATGTTATTTCATTCATATCTGTTGAATTTCAATTTTTTGAATTTAACTGTAAATTTAATTGATTTATTGCGTGTTAATTGGCTGTTAGAAATTATTGTTTGCATATGAACTGCTAGTTAACAGTTATGTCAATTATCACTGAATATAAATTGTTAGATTAATAGTTGATAAATATAATTTGAAATAAAACTGCCAATTATTACCTGTTGTATATTACCAAATATATATTGTTATTGATTGATATTGGTTGATGGTTGCGATTGGATGATGGATGTGTTGATGAATGAATGTTTATTGCATATCATTAAATTTCCAATTATCATGCATATTTCATTTTTTCGGGATTGTGGTTTGAAATGATATAAAACCGCAAAATTTTATTTTTAAATTGCGGATTGAAATGATAAATATCCGTATCACTTGACCATAGGATAGAAAACTATATACAGGCACCGCGGTCTATATATAACTATTTTTAAAATGTGATTTCTATGGTTTGGATGGAATACGGTTTATAAAATCTTAAATTTTTATACTGAATAAATGTTTTCTTCCATATTTATATACATATGAAGTTGAAAATTTGAAATAAAAGGTGTATAAATCTCTTTATTAAAATGGAAGAAAATTTAGAAAATGGAGTTTGATAATTTATATCCTATGTTTAAATGTTAAGTTGGAAATTTTAAGATATTTATAATTGGATTGTTCCCAAATAAATTAAAATGAATATTCTAGTATAACTTGAATTGAAAATATATATAATTTATTACTAGAAATTGAAGTCTTATTAATTATGGATTCTATGTGAATATTCAAGAATAATTAATAGAACATTTGATTTGAAAGAATAAAATCCAACTTTAGTTGAAATATTTATACTCAAAATGGATATACGTATATATATGAATTTATTGAAATGGTTTTGGAACTTGAAGCGATATTAAATTTTGGTTTTAACTTTAAATAAAGAAATGTATTGTAAAGCCACGAGAAATATTTCTTTTCAAAGTAACATTTAAGTTAAACCACTTATTTTATATACTGTTGAATATCTAAACCATTTAGTTTTGAAAGTAATGGTTTTAAAAACTATGGATTTCGAAGTATTATGTGGAAAGTTAATATTCAAATATTTGGTTACAAGGAATTATAAATTTTAAAAGTGGCATAATTTTTGGAAAAGATTTATATTTGGGAAATGATATCATTGATTTGGGTTTTATAAAAATAATATCAAAATGAATCTTTTTGGGTTTTAAAGAAGAAATGATATCGTAATATTATGGTTTTGAAATGAATTATATTCTGGTTTTAAAGTATAAACTATTTTTAAATGACCGCGGTGTTATAATAACGATGGGTTGGCAAAGAGACCGGGATAGGATATCTGACATACTCTCTGTCGATACCGAAAACCACTTTGACTAACCATGTACGCGGTGGAGATTCCAGAATGAAGTAGGTGGTGGCGACGTTTCCTGTAAGGTAAATACGTGGACCCGACTCCCGTGAGTTGGCATAAGGTGGCTAAAACAGGAGCGATTCTCAGGCCAATGAGGTCATTCCTCTGATCGGACGCTCCTCTTCGATATTATACTTTGACTTGGATTTGATTCAGTGGCCACTTCTATATTTTGATTTTGGGGAGTTAGTCCGAGGTGGGCGGTAACTGCGGCTACGCGTTTCCACCAGCCTGGATAGCAATTGGTATATCTACCCTGGCATTGCCTCGTTGTGCCGTGTCACCTACCATATCGAGCCTTGTACGAGTTTGGTTTTCTCCCGTAGCCCGTGTGGTATCCTCTAGTTGCTTCCCGAGTAGGAGGAGCTATGGTATTGGATGGACTACTGGGACTATTACGTGTTAAGGTGGAAAATGTAAAGCCTTAACGCTATTTAAAAGTAAGTTTATTTTATAAATAGACACTATTATAATAGCGCAATATACTACATAGTAAATAGTTTAACGGATCCTTAGGAGATGTAAATCCCGAACATCTCTTGAGTTACTGTACTCATATTTATATTCTGTTTATTTAACTCACATAAGATATTCTAGTCTGACTCGGGTGTTTTGTCTTTTCAAATTCGCTCGGGTCAGTCCGAGCGTTTCAGGATAGCAGATTTTAGCTTTGGGAGGACGAAGACGAAGAATCAGTATTATTTTATATATAGTATTGCACCACACTCTTTCTATTCCGCTGCATTGCTTGTATTGGTATGTGTAACTCTGATATTTATTGTAAAAGAAGAATCAAGCTTTTGTAAACTGTTTATGAACTGTATATTTGTTATTATATTTTATCCTTCCGCTGTGAGATTCTGTTTTTGTTTTTATTTCTTCTCTGTTTTTCTTATTTACCCCATAACAATCCGCCCTTGCGTATGCTTTGAATTGGCACGTGTGTCGGTTTAAAGTGTGCAAAAAGGCGGGATGTTACATAGGCAGTATGTTGTTGACTGTTTGAAGGGGCATGGATTGATGGTCTGTATGAGGAGGTTTTTCTCAGTGTATTATGTGATATGTATGAGTATGGTTATGTGGATATGAATATGTATGGGTAGCAGGATGTTCACTGATGGTTGTGAGTAGAGGCAAAGGCATGTGATGTAGAAGTGCACCAATAAGATGATGATAGAGGAGATGTGGTTGTAAGAGATGCAGATATGAGAAATGCTTGCAAATCAGATGATGATGAGAAGTAATTGGGGAATGTGATCGGTGTGTTTTATGGTAGTCAAGTGGCAAAGAGGTTGTGCTGTATAATGCAGTTAATGGAATGGCCAGGTTTTGAACTTTTGTAGTTGGAGTTTTTGATATGCACCGGAATTTTGATGTGGTATGTTTGATATGTTTGTGCAAGTTGATATGTTTGTGTGAAATGAAGCGGTTGTTTGTGGTATGGAATGCAAGGAGGTGGCAGTTTGCTTTTAAGTTAATAGCGAGGCTTGTTGAAGACAGGGGGATGGTATGATCAGAGGCACATTTAACTGTTGTGGTGGTTTAAAGCAAGGCAAATGGGTGGGTTGAAGGAAATGAAAGTAGGTGGATGGTTAAGTGGGCGTGTCAATGTTTCATTGGTGGAATGGAAGTGTTTGCAATAAGGTGGAATTGCGCAATTGTATAGTGACTGATTTATATGTAGTCAATGGTAAACAAGTTTTAAGAGTAATTTGTTTCATTGAGAAGAGTATTAATAAGTGCCTGATAATTGTTCTTACATGGCATCTTTCCTTTAAAACTCAATGTTGTTAAACAATCTGTTAGTAACTAATATCATGACTTTGTTAGGAATTTTATGTATGCAATTCATAATGCATGATATTCCATGAAATCACAGTTCGTTTCTATATCATTATCAGAGCCGGCCTAGGTGAGCATTTCTCATTTTGGATGTTTCATGTTCTGGTCTGAAGTTGCTGAAGCATAAGCCAATATCCAAAGCGGTATGTATAAGCAAGTATTAAATTTTTTTACTTCTTTATTTTATAACATACATGAAAGCATACATTTCATACAAGCTTAAGGATTTCCTTCTCTAAGTTGAAAAGAGCTATAGTGAGATTGTAGAAAAGACAAGCAAAACCATTGATTAATTTTGAGTAGTAAACAAAATATACTACTTTGTGTTGTGTATTTGATTAACATATTATTAACAAAAATTCTTATATTGTGCGTAGCATTCTATTGTAATTATTTTCAATATTTACTTGCACTTAATAATTTTCCCTTTCTGTTGTAGGTAAAAGTCTTGAGCAATTGATTTCAGGTCTGGTTTTCCATTTTCCAATTTCAATATTATATTTCTTTCTATATATTTAGATCCATTGTAAATGATTTGATATTGCTCCATTGAATTAGTAAAAATATGTTTTCTAATTCATTTGACACGTAAAACTTACTAATCTTAATTTGATAGTTGTTGTCCACCTATTAATTTTTTAATTTACCATCGATATTACGACATTTTTAATGATACCAATTTGCATACTAATTTATTAACAACTATATTAAATCCCCAATTTGAAAGATTACTATATAATGGTAACTATTGTCATACTTAATTAATTAACAAATTAAAGAAAATGACGTTTATTGTATAACCAATTAATTGCACTTTCTAATTAATCTTTTTTTTTTGAATTTTTATTTTTGTAGAAAATTATGCATATTTCATAACGAAATACTACATAAGTTGTCATGTACTTTGCTACATTCATACAAGTAATGACATTAAATCAATAATCATCATTTTTCTAGTGAATTAGGTAATCCACGATCTTTTGCTAATGTCAGAATATACTTCAAGAGATTGGATCATAATTCGACATAGGAACACAAACAAATATATACAAGGCGTTCAATATTTTATGAACTTCGTGAAGCGTCATTCACCACCGGATTTTGAAATATGTAGTTGCCCTTGTATAAAGTGTAGAAATTCCAAAAAAATGCCTTTTGAAATAGTCGAGAAACACTTAATTCTTTACGGTATGGATCTAACATACGATGAATGGTTTTTTCATGGAGAAAGAATTGACATTGAAGCAGTGGTCAATCCTACGCCTCATGTTGTCAACGAGGCTTTCATCACTCATCAATTTCAAGAGGAAAACCCTATAGAAGGTAAACTTGGAAACCTTGTTGATGATGTATACGAATTATATGACAATACACAAGCAACTTATGGTGGAAACAATGAAAAAATGTATAATGAATATAAAAGAAAAGCAAGTGACAAATTACATTCTTCTTGTGAAGATGGTCTTACAACATTAAGTGTACTTATAAAGCTTCATAGCTTGAAAAAGGAATTCAATTGGTCAGGAAACAGTATGACCGAGTTGTTGAAGCGGTTGAACTATGGCTTCCAAAGAAAAATACACTACCTGATAAGTACCCTACAATGAAAAAAAAGCTAAAGGATCTAGGAATGAATGTAAAAGGAATACATGCTTGTGAAAATGATTGCATATTATTTACGAAGATGCGTTGGAATGTCCACACTGCAAAACTTCGAGATTTAAAGTTAAAGAACGCAGGAAAATTGTCGAAGTCACAAAACAACTAAGAAAAGTTTTGAAATACTTCCACATTATTCCTAGACTAACTAGGTTTTACATTATACCATGGATAGCTCGAAAAATGTTATGGCATAGTGAAGCAAAGCCTCGCTGGAACTTTATGCGTCACCCTATTGATTCGGCCGAATGGAGATCGCTTAAAAGTAGATGGTCGGATTTTGCTATAGAAGGAAGAAATGTTTGGCTTGGCATTGCTACTGATGGATTTAATCCCAGTGGAGCTCAATCTAATTGTTATAGTTGCTGGCCCGTGTACATGATTCCCTATAATTTGCCCCCTTCATTATGTATGAAACCAGAGTTTCAAATGTTGTGTTTGTTGATTCCTGGACCTAGAGCACCAAGCCAAGACATTGATGTATATTTAGAACCTCTTATGGATGAGTTGAAATAACTTTGGATATAAGGAGTGCATGCATTTGACATGGATAAGAAAGAGCATTTTACTTTGAGAGCAATGCTTTTGTGGGGAATTCATGACTTACCGGCATTTGGAAATTTATCTGCTTGCGTGACACATGGTTACAAAGCATGTCCTGTTTGTGCTACAGAGACCGAGTCAGAACGTATTGGTAATAAGATTGTTTATACAAAGTACATGAGATTTTTGAATAATGGTCATCCATATAGAGCATTAAAACATGGATGGTACAAAGATGTAGAACATAAGGAGCCTCCCACACGATTGGTAGGATCTGTACTTTTGGAAAGCTCGCTCATATCAAATATGTACCGGATAAAGTAAATAAATACGAAAAACGTAAAGGGTTTGACGATGGTGATGAAGATCACTTTGTAAATGAGAACGATAACGAAGAAAGACCGACGTGGTACAAGAAGTCGATTCTTTTTAGCTTAGAGTATTGGAGTAGTCATAAAGTGCGACATACTATTGATGTGATGCATACTGAAAAGAATGTAGCGGAGCATCTTATTAACTTATTGTTTGATAGAAGCAAACAATCTTCCAAGTTTGCATTTGATAAAACTTACAAAATTAAATGTTGTCAAGTTTTAAAAGATGCAAAACTTCCGTCATGCTTTTCAACAAAGATAAGCAATTTAGTTAACATTCAACCACCTAGTTTGAGTATTAGAAACTCTTATGACTATCATGTTATTATTCAATATGTTCTTCCAGTCATGGTTCAACATGCCTATCCAAAATGTCGTGACTTAAGACGTGCAATTTTCCAAGTATTCTTATACTTCAAAATTATTTGTTCGAAGGTTTTATTCCGAGAGCACGCCCAAGCTGCTAAAGATATGATTTTTGAGGCATTATGTGTATTGGGTCATTACTTTCCTGCTCACTTCTTTGATATAAGCATACATCTAATGGTGCATTTAGCTGATCAAGCACTATTATGTAGACCTACTAATTATATATGGATGTATCCGTTTGAAAGGTGTAGTACATCTTTATACAATTACTTTTTTATTTTTAAAAACAATATAAGATGATACATTTTTTGTTTCTTGGTTAGAGCTATGAAGGAGTGTAAGAACATACCAAGTAATAAGCGATATGTGGAAGGATCAATTTCCGAAGCATATCTTATTTCAGAATCTATTAGTTACGCAATGGAATATATGCCAAATACACGTATGGGAAATCATAGTTCTACACAAGCTTCATTTTTGGCTGAGAATGACGATGATACATACGAACGTTCCATTATGGAAGGCAAGACTATCAAGTATCTATTGTACAGCGCACACAGATTCGAAGATGGATACTTTTTACGATTGACATACCGGATCGAGATGATTACTATAGGTTTGTATTATTGTTATTTTACACCATAAGGTATAACATTATATTTATTTAAAATATTAGTTATAATTTGTAGCGAGTATCGATTATCCTTAGAAGATGCTCAGTGTGGTAAAAAAAGACTACAAACAAAGGCAGAATTGATAGTACAATATGAATTTATTGATTGGTTGCACAATAAGGTTTGTAAAACTTGATTTCTAGTTCGTAGTTTAATAATAAAAATAATAGTGCTTAATATATTTTAGTGGATTTAACAGCTAATTGAAGAAAAATGCATGGATTTGATGTTGTGGCGTTATGTTAGTGGACCACAATGGGAAGCTAGAACTCACCTTAAGTATAGAGTCAATGGTTATATCTTCTCTCCACAGCATTATGATAACACGCTGTCAACCCAAAATAGTGGTGTTTGCATGAATGCGATTACAACATTTATTGCAAGTGCAAAAGATTTAAATCCTATGGATGATGATACTACATTATATGGTGTTATCAAGGAGATTATTGAAGTTGATTATTATGAATCTCAACATGTGGTATTCTATTGTGATTGGATCAATATTGAAGACAAATCAAATGGTTGTAAAATTTGTACAGACTCTAATTTATTGATGGTGAATCTAAGGAAATTCAAAAGCAGTAGTGGAGAATATGAAGAGCCTGCCATTTTATCGTGCGAAGCATTTCAAGTCTTTTACATAAGTGACATGCATGATCCTGATTGGTCAATTGTACAACACTCGCCTAAGCGCATGACTAATAGCATAGATTATTACGACATACCAATGAGCTTTCAATCTATTTTGAAGGAGCAACCTAACTTAACGACATTGTTGAAATGTATAGAATCGAAATAGGCACACTTGAGTGCATAATAATTGTTTTGTTTACCTATTACTATATTGTATTAATGTTTCTATGTACATGGATATGTTTCTCTTTTATTGAATATTTTGAAGTTGTTACATTTCTTTTGAATACATCTTATTAATGCTCCCATTTTCTTTTTTGGGTATAATCGATGTCTGTTACAAATTATGACTTGGAATGAACAATAAATGACCATAGATTAAGCTTTTATTATTTCACTATTATTTTCCTTGCATTATGCTTTTGAACTGCATTGTAGAATGTCAAGCAGCTGTAATGCCACATCATTGCATACAAATGACACAGAGGAAGTTGATGTTCCTCCTCCTCTACCAAATAAAAAGTACTCGATAATTGTGGACTTAGAAGGTGCAAAAGGTGATGACGCAAAAAAGTGGGCCTCTCGTTGTGGTGTTTTGATTCGTTCCCATATTCCAATTGGCTATGAAGGATGGAATGATGTAGATGGTGTTTTCAAAGATAGCTTGTGGAAAGCACTAATGGTACTTAACTGTTTGTTCCTATTATATTCAAATATTTATTCCTAGTTCATGGTAATTGCACTAAAATTAGTAGGGTTTTTAAAATCTTAATCACGCATTGGATTGTACCTGACTTAATTTTGGACGTTAGAAAAACCAGCATTGAAAAAAAATTGTGTGTTTGGAAATTTTGTGTGTTTGCATTTTTTAAAAAAAAATTGTGTTGTATTTTATTTTGGATTGCATTTTGTTTGTGTGCTTGTTGTTTGTTTGTTTTGCATTTGCGTTAAAAAAAAGAACATTGCATTTTATTTCACTTCAATTTTGTTTGCATTTCAATTGAAATATTTTCAATTATAGTTCATTTACGTTTCTATAAACTTTCAGTTTCTAAAAATAATAATATTACACTGCTTCCCTGTACATAACCCTGCACATTGCATATCATTTCTGTGCATCATCTCGAAACTTCCCTTCTCTGTGCACATCCTTCTCTACAACACCATCACCTCTTCCAGTTTCCCATACTTCATTCAATCATCACTGCTTCAAATACTCTACCACCACCGCTGTACAAATTCTCTGCCTTAGCATACAACAGCCTCCAACATCCATTCATAGTGCACATTCATACCAACCGCCTTACTTCTGCTATCAACCAGACCATACTTCGACAGAGACAACTTCTCACCCCATCATCCAACCTTGACTGTAACAGTGCCACCACCCTGCCTTGCTTAAACCTGATTATCACCACAAACTCTACAATTCCACAACTGACACAACTGACATACTTCCCTGTCAAAACTAACCATCTACTGTTCTAACTTCACAACCACTCACAACATAAACCTCACACATATTTGTGTCTTCACTTTATTTTCCATTACTTTAATAATAATTTGCATTGCTATAATTTGTGTAAAAGTGTGTAACTGTGTCTACATCATCAATGAATGCCGTGATTTTCCATATCTAAATGTTGTCCTTTATTTGAATATGTTTGCACCAGATATATCATACTGAATTGTGATCACTTGATAGATTAAGAAAGATCAAAGCTTTCATATATGAGAAGTTTGAATACATACATCATTCACCAAAAACTTATCAATGTTTTTCGCAATGCCTATTCTTCTCCAAGCATAATTGAATCCCAAAGTTATTTTCTTTATTAGAACAATATTTAATAGACAATTGTTGAATGCTTTATTTTGGTTGAATAATATTGAAAGCCCATCAATCTCGTCATTTGGGGAGAGTGAGTTATTAAAATCTTCCATTAGCATGCAGGATATAGTTATTTGGTTCGTCTCATATGTTATTTGTTTCCATAAAATTTCCTCGTCTAATAGGAAGTTAGTTTCCTAAACTGTGGTAAAAGCCAATTTGAAACCTCCATCATTTATTACTTCAACATTTGTGTGCTGTGATGATATATCGATATAATACTACATTGCCATATAGAATGATCGCATGCCAATAAACTTCCACCTTTGCTCATGAAAGAATCATTTCTTACTATCCCAGTGTGGTGGCAGTTTTGACATGAACAAATTTTCATCATTTAATTTATTTTCAGGTAAACTACCAATTGTTGGTTTATATTTAGTTTTAACTGTGAATATATCGTTCATTTTTTTAATAGTATTTATACATCTAACGTTCCATACAATTATAGTAATTTATATTGTGAATTGCACCACAAATTCTTTTTACAAGGACCTTGTTCAAAATCAACTTTTTTTTAGCTTTACTTAGCATCAGATATGTATTAGGCTGATGTATTTCCCCGTTAGTAAAGTGACTGCTGCTACTATATTTATTTTGCATCTTGCTTTTATTAACATTATAATCAGTTGTCTTCGCTGTATTTTCCTCATCGCTTCTGCAGACGATTATCTAGAATCTGTGGTTTGTGGCATTGAATGAGAAGTTGATGCTTCAGTGTTTTATTTAGGCATCCATTTCGGTTCTATTTCCCTTACGTGTAATCTACCATCCGCTGCCATACAAGAGTCTTCCTCTGTCCATCACAGTTCCCTGCCTTCTACACTTCAACCTCCATTTGCATCTTCACCATCAATACACTGCAGCATGGAACTCGCATCTTCCATCTTCATTTTCCTTTGAACCATATCATTACATTTCTGGCATTTTCACTTCTGCCTTTATAACTAAATTAAATGCATGCATGTATGCTTCATGCTCCATTTTAGAAAATTTAAAAATTGTGGAATGCCTTTAAGTACTTTTTTAAAAGTTTTTATCTTTTATTGCATATACCAGTATTTGGACTGACTTTTAAATTTTTTGTTTGTTTTAACATAAGGAGTTTGATGTGAATATCGACCCCATGATAGCTAGACCAATATTGGAGAAGAGGTTTTCACAATATTATAGGACGACGAAATCAACCGTGCGTAAGAGATTCCTTAAAAAGGATGGACAACTCATACCCAAACAAGTTGCAATTAATAATCGTCCTGATAACATTGATAAAGTATAGTGGTAGAGGTTTGTTGACATCGAATATAGTGACAAGAAAAGGAAACAATGTAAGACAAATGACGAAAATAAAGGCAAAAGTAATTTGACTCATACCTTGGGAAGGAAACCTTATCTAACAGTATATGAAGTATTGGTATGTACTAGAGGTTTTCATGTTAATCTTTTAGTAGCAAAAACCTATTTCATGAAATTATTCACATGCAGGCAGCGCAGAATCCAAGAAAAAAGATTACACGAACAATGGCTTAGAAGGTGGCGCGTTCAAGTAGAAAAACGGGAAAGGTGATTACATGTGCAGCTGTAACAACCCGAAATTTCCGAACCCGAAAATTCCAGATAGTTATGAAAAAGAAGAAAGAGGAGGAAGAAGAAGAACAGAAACATCAACAACTCACATTCACAGCGGATAAAATATAATAATAAATAATAACAGCTTACATAAGAATACTATATCAATCGATTACATTTAATATACATCAGAGTTTCACATATATACAGTCACTGAATATATATAATTTTCATATCTCAGATTAATAATAATATAAATACAGCGGAAGTACTCTATACGCTCTTGCCATCCAGCTCGCCACCTGAGCTTCTAAACGTCCTTACCTGAAAATCTGTAATACTCGGTCTGACCCGAGCATTACACAAAGTAACACCCGGGTCAGGCTGGAAACCAACGTGAGTAAACCCATCTAACATGGAATACAAAGCATACAACTTATATAAAACCCGGGGCAACTCGTTTCAATTCACAAAACCACAATTTGTTATAGGCATAACTTATTTTACACATAAGTTTTCTAGGTACCCAAAATTTAGATTTAATTAGCCCAATTCCTTTAATCACTTCACTCCAACCTATAGATTTCACACATCAATCTATAAAAGTTCGAAGTGGTTCCGGGTATTTCCCAATACCCGACCCCGGTCTCTTCGAATCTCATGGCATCCTAACCCAAGACATCCAAATGAAATACACAACATTTCATATCAGAGATAACAACTCATTCAAAGCATCCCAAACCATTCAATCAACCATAAACAAATTGGATCACTTCCAAATTATTTCAATTGATTCAAATTGACTTTCTAACCTCAATCACTTAGATTACTTTACTTGTTAACTGATTAATTTCAATCAATTAATTAATCATCCCTTCAATATTCATCTTATTCAACCTGGATTAATTATCCTTCAATTATATTAAGTAATTATCTTTTTTTAATTACACGATATTAATTATTCTTAACCAAAATCAATAAGTAATCTTAATTACTTCATGAATTATTTAACTATTTTAATTACATTACTCCTTAACTACTTATATTAATTAACTTCTCATAAGTCACTTGTTATTGAATAATTCATCTTAATTAATGAATCTTTAATTACATCGTTAATTATATAAATTAATGGTTTCCAATTATATTTTAATTTGTTCTAATCTAAATCAATTACCTTAATTCAACCACAATATTAACCATTCTCGATCAATCTCAACCTGTAATTATTTACCTTTTTATTCACTTCATTAAATAAATTAATTATTCCTTAATTAACTATTTTAATTAATCTCTTGATTGATTTCACAAAGTAATTATATTTTATTGATTTCATTAAGTAATTATTTATTAAATCATCCAAGGATTATTCTGGATTACTTACACTTAATTAATTAACTTAAACTTAACTAATTAATTCAAACCTTTCACCACTAAATTAATTAACCCAAATCATTAATTAATTGAATTAATTAATTATCCATTTTAATTACCCTACAAATTTAATGAATCATAAAACACCAAGCCCTTATTATCTTTAAAATAAAACATTTCCTTATTTATGATTTAAGTTTAAAACAACTAAAAACTCGAGTCAAACCACAATTAACCCGAGAATTAACCAAAACCAAAGTCACATCATCATCAGTGCACATCCAATCAACTTAATCATTCAACCAATTATTTAAATTTACCTATTTAAATTTAAATACAAACCCAACAGAGTGAGATTTACTCACCTTTTCCCTTACTGTTTGCAATCCATTCTAACCAGCTTGTTTTCTTTTCAGATTTCAAACCTTGAATAAACAATTTATGATTTGTTATTATTTGAATAAATCAAACAATTGATCACCATTCACTTATTCAATTTAACTCATTGTTTGATTTAAAAATTTTAAACTAATAGTTTCTTTTAACAAAATATTTTTAGCAACTCAAAAATTAAACAAGTTAATTACAACAGCTTAATTACCATTTAATTTTTTTACTGATGTTTTAATTTTAAACTAATAATTTTCCTTTATTATGTTTATATATATATAATTTAAATAAAACAGACAGAAAATACCTTCACGGTCTCCTACCAGAGAAGAAAACCCTCCTTCTCGCGAGCTTGTCTCCAACTGTTGTATGCTTATGCTGCTCGCCATCAAGTCCCAATCGTCGCCAGGAGTACTTCAACCCAACATTGAAGCCGAAGTCACCGCGCAACCCTAATCGAACGCGCTCAGCCGTACAATTCGCGACCCTCCTTTTTTATCTCCCTTCCTTTGCCGTGCTCGAGTTCGAGCATAACGAGGAAGCCGTCATAAAATTTTACTTCGACTCGTGATTCCTTCGATTTCGACTTGAACAAAAGAACGAGGAGATGGAGACGTGCCAGGGTTAGGGCTTGAGTCGCCTCTGCCCTAATTGAAGTCGACGACGAAACCCACTTCCCATCGCGAAATCCATGACTCGACCTCCACCTGAGTTGATGAACCATGCCGTGCGACTTTCTTCTCCCCCTTCGACCATTTTCCCCTTTTCTTTATTAAACGGCTTCAGCCATTTTTTTTTAAAATTTGAGTTATTTTTTTTTTTGAGAATAGAAAGGGGACGGGGATAAGATAACGATTGGAAGAAGGCTTCTTGAGTACGCGTTCCTGTTAATAAAAATATCTTTGCTATTTGTCTTTAAATTTTATTATATTATAAAACTTTCAAACGTCTCGCTAATAGCCCCTTTAAAAATTTTGAACTCCACTTAAGGAATACCGCAAGGCGATTATAAGGTTTTACCCGCGTTCCGAACATAATGAAACTTGTTTCGGAAGCTAATTCGATCATATGCGCGAGTTACGGAAGTAAACGATCAATTTTAAATTAAATCTATTAAAATAGTTTCTACGCGTTTTGAGCTGCCAGGGTCAAACGACAACTCCGACTGCTACGAAAATTGAAACCCAATAATAACTATCTATTACGGATCCAACGGAACTGGTTTCGTCGAATTCCGAGACTGTGCCTCGGAAGGCTATTTTTAAATATCGATTTAAACGATATATTAATAAAATTGAAAAAATCACCTTTAAATTTAATTTCAACCATTCTATTATCTTCAACATCATCATTATAAATTATATAAGTCTTCAGATTATTTTTAATAGGCTTAAAATTCCATATTCAACATCTTACCCAATTTCAATTATTAAATTCAATATTTAAACTATATAATTCTATGATTTTATTATCAAGTAAATATTGATATCTTGAATTCAAGTTAAAATTAACCTTTAAATATTTAAAGTCAATTAATTATTCCATTTTAAATTTTTAAAAATTCTAGGTCGTCACAGAAGCTGAAAAATTTGTAAGTAGATAAAGATATAAATATTCTCTTAAGCCTTCTATATACACCGAGCAATTTGCAAAATTGCAGTTGCAAACTTTGGTCCGTAAAACTGCAGTTGCTGCAGTAAAAAGTCACAGAATTGCAGTTTCACAACTGTAGTCTGCAAATTCAGTTTGAAATGAACTGCAGTTTTAAATCTACTTATTGAAAATCCCGATATTTTTTTTGTACCATCATCTTTCCATGCAATGTTCAGTTTTCTTAATATTACCGTGTTATGATTTCAAGCTCTATCCGTTTTATTCAATCTCCAAACAATTAAGTTCTATCTGTATGTGTATAGTGAATCATTTTCCTCCCACTGTGTCCTTTATCTTTACATACATTGACTTCGACTTAAGTTGTAAAAAATCACTAACTGTTAACTGTTAACATATGTTGGTAATATGTGAGTACATATATTTTTCAAATTTCAAAACATCGTATGTCTGAACTTAACTTTTTGAGTACTTTAGAAAGTATAAAAAAAATCATATTGAAAATCGGGCCATAGGTGTTGTAATTCCGAGAACCAACCCAGTATATTTGATGGATTTCATAGACAACATTAACATGCTGACTCATCCACCATTGAGTAATTGATATGCAGTTTCCAATGAAAATTATCTTATCACTATATGTGCAATTATCCATTTTTAATTTGTTGTTTTGTTTTACCATAGCGGAAGCTTGGATAGGAAATTTTATAGTCATGTAAAGAGTATATTCAATAAATAATTTGTGTATTTGTACTCATGTATTTTGAAGGTCATAGATAAATACAAACTTATGTATATTTATGATTTTAACTTCCTTCCAATGTGAGATTTTGAGTGTTTGAATTAGGTTTGTTTGATTATTTTCCCAAATGTAATCCTACTTCAGTTATGCTTAAAGTTAATTTGCACCTTGTATGCTATTCTAGGTATGCTATAAACTGCAGACTCATGCCTTTTGTAATAACTGAATGAATGCTCATGTTTGATTCAATGTATTTTGGATCACTTACTGTATAATTTTTTCAAAGGAAGGGTACGCCACTCAATCTAACACCTCGATATAAACTGAAATAAGCCAAAGCCAATCTTTTACATCATGTTGTCAACCACCTTGCACATATATTCTTCTCATGTGCATAAGTTTCTCCCTCTGCATGCATCTAATCCAATTTCTAAGCATGCATCCATATTTATGCATCTGATTTGCATGTATGTCAAGTTTGATCTATTCTCGTCGTGATGTTTATTGCCTGCACATGTATAGTTCATGTCCAAACTATCTTACCGGTCAAGTTGTACTAGATTTTTTTTCTTGGCTGGTCCACATATCTACTATAGGTATACGCTGATGATCTAACGATCTATCCATCTTTTATAGCAATGATTTGCTTTTGCCCCACCCCACCCCTCCCCTCCAGTCCGACATCATACTCCTGTCTAATATCATGCTCTAGGTCTTATCATTTTCCGCTTCAAAATGCATTGGTTTGTTCTAGCTTACCCCACATTTTCTTTTCATTGTCTTCACACCATGCTTCACATGTACAATGTAGCTACTTTTGTTTGCTTATTTAACTTCTATTGTTCGATAATTAGCCATCCTACACATACTTGGTTTCTATGCAACTGTAACTGCCATAGATACGTTCCCTACAAATCACATTATAGTTTAGCATATAGTACTTTTACAGACTTCAACTCAACCTATTCAGGTTAAGTTTATAAAGGGATAATCATAAAAGGCTTACCCTTAAAACAGTTTATAGTACTGCTGATGTTATTACAATACTTATATCAAGCTATGCCATCATCTTTAGGGATAACTTAAAATTTTGGGTACTTTGCAGGCCTTAATCGAAGCAGTAGAGGAAGACAGAAGGAAAAGGCTAGTCTCAATGGAAATGATGAAAGTAGAAGTTTCGAGGATTTTGAGAATGGTCCCATTGTCGAAGTTTTTGGGAATGAGAAAAGAAAAAGCTATTGTTGCGCAATTAGCTTTACATCGACTATGAAGCAAGTGAAGCTTACACAAGCATCAAAGGCAATAGCTAATTTCAAGGAGAATGAAGATATAAAATGGAAAATAAAGATTGAAAACACACAAGATAGACCAGATGAAGAATTTAAATCAATGAATTCCACTATGGTGAGTATACAACAAAGTTTGTTGCAGTTTATGAATCAATATGGAGGGAATGTGATACCAAGAAATGAAGTTGCTTCCAATATGGAGCACCACAATGACAGTCCTGGAGCTAGCTTGGGTGTTCAATCTAATGGTGCTATTGGATCTTCCACAAGAGAGAGACAATCTGTAATCTTACTATCACAAGAGTTGAAAGAGGTTGCAAGGGCCATCTTGGAACACAGAAAACGTGCCACCATAGAGAGGTAGAGCATGGAGAAAGAGTTGTATGGATGGAGAAAGTGTTTGATCCAGAAGTACCCATTTACGAAGCACCACAAAATGATAATTACAAACTATTTGGTATAATTGATGGAGGCTTTGTTATTTGGCCAGAGTATTGTGTTCGCTTTTTGCAGTGTCTAGAATTTATTTCTCAAGTCATGTTAGAAGTTGTAATATTTTGATCTCACAATCTTTTGTCATGTACGACGAACCTATGAAATTTCTAATTTTTCTTAAATTTGTTATCAAACAGTGTTATTTATGTTGTATGTTTTGCTGTGTTTATGTTTTTAATTACTGTAATTGTGTTGCACGTTCTGATGTGAATGTATGTTCTAGATTATAGAAGTAGTAGATAATTTTGTAGTAGGAATCGTAGTAGAAATTTAATCATATATGGATTAGTAATTCGTCACGAATATATTCGTTGGCAAAGATGAAATTTATAACGAGTATATTCATCGGTAAAGAAATAGTTTGTAGCGGAACGTTTCGTGATAATGCATGAAAGTGGGAATGCATGTTTCCATTAGAAATGGGAACTTAGTAACAGATAAGTCCGTAACAAAATGATAATATTAACAACGGATAGTTTCGTTGTAAATTGTGTTTTTTCCAACGACAATATCCGTTGTAATAGAGAAAGTTAGTAACGGATAAATTCCGTTATGAAATGTTGCAACGACATTCCCCACACCAGTATCACTCACAACTATACCTATTATAAATTCCTTTTGTAACGACTATATTCGTTACAAATTCCCTATTTTGGTGTACTGGTAAATGTGGCTTGAATGTAAAATTTTAAAAGAAGACCGAGAAGAGATCTGTAAATAATTCTAAATTTTGTTGAAAATTTGGTTTTGAATGTAAAACAATGTAAGAAACTTAGTAGAGCAACTTTAAAATTGTAAATTATGAAAATTTTAAAATAAGATATCTTATAAAGTGCGAGAAAATTCCTAGAATTAATAAGAGAGTTGAAAATTATTCTACTTTACTATTATGTACTAGATCCATTTACTACATATGAATTAAATAAAAACTATACCTAATCTGCAATTTATTTAAATTTTATTATTTAAAATTATTTTAAAATTCAAAAAATATCATTTAAACATTTATAACATAAAAAATTATTATATTTGTGTGCGTGCATGTGTGTATAATACACACACACATTTTCAAAAAATATATTTATATATAATTACTTGTCATCTATTATATTAATTTTTAAATGCAATATTCTAATAATTTATCAGTTTATATGATAAATCTAACTATTAAGTAGCGATAAAGTAGATGAATTCTCAATTATCATATCTATTTTAAGAATTTCTAATATCCAGTTAATTCTCTTTCAGTATTTTACATTCGAATCCATATAATTTTTTTCCAACAATTCTTATGATTACCTTTATTCTCTTCCATTATTCACATTCAAATATCTATAATTGATATCTACAATTATTTACTAAATATTTTGTCCATTCTCTTACTAATTTACATTCAAGTTGCTATAGTTAAATAATTCTACTAATACTATCAAATTTTAAGCAGTTTAAAAATTCAATTAGCTAATATTCACTTTGTAACGACCCATAATTTCAAACACTTCGTAATTAAATATTTGAATTATTTAAATATTTGAAGCTTGATTTAATGTGATTAAAATTGAATTTATACCCAACCCTCTTGTAATTAATAATCAAGAAATGTAAACTTGTTTTTGAAAAATGTACAAAAATAAATAGTTTGAAGAAATATCAATAATGTGATCGAAAATAGTTTTATCAACTGCTGTTCATTTGATAAATGTTATCCGAACTCTTTGGCATACCTAATAATATTAATGTACAATTAATTAACAATTAAAAATATTTTGTGTTATGGCTAATTAAATGTGATTAATGAAAGATTAGCAAGTGATTAAGGAGAAGACATTTTGGTGAATAGTAAAAGATATTTCCTAACGGAGTGTTGGGTGTAAAGTTGCATGTGATGGGAGGGTTTGCTCTGACCTTTCAAGGAGGTTTGTGGGTGGTATTTACCTGTTGTGAAAGTACTTAAATTCCTCTCTCGCCTCACAAATCCATTTGCCAAAATAATGAACAAAACAACCTAAGTCTTCATGCTCTTCTCTCTTCTTCAATCTTCTAAAAATATAACAAATGAACTTCAAATCCTCCCAAACTTTGGCAAAGGCTTTAAGGCAACGTGGAAACATGGAAAAGCAACTCAAAGATGGAAGAAGAATAAGAAATCTTGCACCTATTCTATCGGCATGAAATATTGGAGGAGGGGAAGTGACCGAGAACTATTTTGGTGCAGGTTGGATCTTTGGTTGTTTGATAATGGTAGGAAGTGGTCTTGTATTCTTAGTGGCTTATGCTTGGTTGTAAGCTTGGTTTGGGTAAGTTAACTCACTATTGAAAAGTAAATAATGTGTTTATATATATTGTGCTTGACATAAAGTTAATGAACTATACAAGTTATAACTTTGGACCTCTTTGCTTTGGAAAGCAAGTGATAATTTATATGTAGTATTGTTACTTCTAATACCCTCTACAACATGTATCGTGGTCTTGTCTTTGTGTTTACATGTTTGGTTTGGTTGTATGTGAAGTTGAAATGTGTTTGAAAGTGTTTGAAGTGAGAAAGGTTGCTATAAGTGCACTTTGAAATATCTTGTGTTAAACTTGTGTCAAATGGTCATATGTAAATATATTGTGAAAGAATATATCTTAGTCGTTCTCTACACTTATAATAGTGTGGAAATGATCTGAACAATTAAAGAAATGGTGGGATAAAGTTGCAAAAATTAGAAGCAAAAGTTCTATAGATGTACTTTGAAAATGCATTGCTTTTGTGAGTTTTTAAGTATCTTGTAAAGGCATCCTTAGAGGTTTCCTTGCACAGTTATTAAGTAATCTGCTTAATATGTAAAGTACTTGCTGTAAAAATAATGGACTTAAATCAATTCATAGCTATGATAAATTGGATCAGATTTTGCAATTTTTTCTTCTTCAGTACCTCGATGTGACGTGAGCGTAAAAAATTTCAAAAATAAGTTGTTTTTATAAGGGTTCAAAATAAATCACTTATTTTGGCCTTTTGGCCCTATATTGTAGGGTGGAACTTGAAAATTGGTTAAACGTTCAGGGCTTTAAAATTGACTTTGTGGCAAGAAGATAACGATAAGTATAAAATAGTTTTGTGTTTATAGCAACAAAGTTTTTAGTAACATTCATTTTAACCCATTTAAGTATACTTTTGAAAATGTGAAATCCTGTTAAAAGATTTGTGAACATTCTTAAAGCTTGAAGATAAGAATGTGAATACATTTTTAAAAATGTAATGAGTAGAAATGGACAGTCAAATAGTAGTATACATGTGTATATCTTTTGTAAAGGTGTTATATATATAAGTATTTATAAATAAGTATTATTTGAATACGAGGATTAGAAGTCGCTTGTATGAGTTAATCGTGCTTTGTGTGCTTGCCGGTTTAGGGAAAGTGTTTAATCTTATTCTTAGCATTGAAAGCCGATAAAGAAGACTTGTTATATCCATGAGAGTTAAGAATGAAGTGTCTAGGTGGGGCATGGATTCAACCGGTGCTCTAACCTACCGGGCTTCACTCTTGGCCGAGGGAAGCATAAGTTGAGAAAGTTAGAGACGATGATAAGTATACGAGACTTGATTTCCATATGCGAGTGTTTTATTGCTATAGAATATGAGCAAATCAACTTCAGAAGTATATAAAGCTTCATGGCATCCGTAGGTATGGCACAATGGAAAATGGGTGCTTAGGTCTTGTAATAGACCAATGTTCAAGCCTACGTTGCACGCATTCTCGCAAAAAACAATAATCTGGGGTTATACTACCATGAGTTGAAGCGAACAGATACAACTTAATCCTCCTTTGAAGCTGGTCAGTTAGCTGTCCTTCTTAGAGGTCATGTATTAGGGAGTTTCTAGAAAAAAGCTTCATGGCTTCATACGGTTTGAGTTCCCTGGGGATGACCCATTTGTATGAAACTTCTCTTGCTTTACGGACGAGATATAGAAGATCCCCAGGGGAGGACTCGCTTATATCGTTTACTTACTTCCGAAAGAACCAAAACTAAGTTGGCAAAAATTCGTCGACCTAGTTTTGAAGATTCCAGAATCGGATAAGTATACTTATGTATTATTTAGCGAAAACCAATTTAAAACTAATATACAAGTTCTAAGTTTTGGGAAGCGATTATGGAGTGGAATGTTATAGAGTTGAACTGTCTATCCTAAAGTTAAGTCCGAGGGAGAGGTCAATGTTAACATGTCAAACAAATGCTATAGAGTTGAGTTGTCTATCCTAAGGTTAAGTCCAAGAGAGATGTCAGCATTAGCATTCGTTGGACGACTTACGCAGGAATCCATGAAGAGGTCCGTGAACTGTTCGAGATGTTGAAATTTATGGATAGATTCATGATCTATCTGAGTGATGAAGACTCGTGTAAGAGACGTTGAACGTGACTTCACCATCGGAAATGATTAGAAGATAGAGCGGGCTGGGCAGACAGAGGAATTAGCTAACCCAAGGGTATATCAAATACATGTCTAGATATGCTTATCGATGTTGCTAGCGGGAGTTGTCGATATTCGGCATCACGTGTTCAGGCGTGGTCCAGTTTTTATTTACGTTATAGTATATTTTATCTAAAGATATAGAATGCTCTAAAGGTAGTTTCTGAGCCTTGTCATGGGGACCGACCTCGAAGTACCGAGGAGACATCCATGGAAATTCATATGCGAACGTACATTAGCGGTTTTAGTTATACTTTTAATGTTGTTGTGTCATGAGATACAAGTAGCACAACTATTTTTCAATTTACATTTTATACCCTAAACACTATCTAGTATATTGCCTTATGTATTTATGTGATGATTTGGTTCTTTCGAGGAGAAAACCATTTTGGTAATTCAGGCCATGTATTTCTTGATTTTCTCACATTAGACTTATATTTGGCTCTTAATTTTATCATTCCCTTAATTTTCTCGAGTGCTTTGTTAGGCAGTCAAAGATATACATGTTTTTTTTTGATATTCTTTAAAGCCCAAGGACTTGGACCGAATGTTTCACCTGCCGTAGTATTCTTATTTTCGCCACACTACCAATATGTATATATCAACATTGGTGAGGATAAGTTTTTATAACTGTTCATGCTAATGGATATTAGTTATGATTGTAGCTCTAAAATGCTATGTATCTTACTGTGGCAGTTTGCACCGTCTTTTTAATATTATATGTTGTATTCCATTGCGAGATTCACATGTTTTGTTCTTCCTTCCTTGTTCATTTCTTTTTTGTTTCACCCTAACAATATGTCCTTTTGAAACTTGAGCATCGACAGGCTAATATCGTGGATGTATTATTGGTCCACATTTGGGGGTCGAAGAAAATCTTTGCACACTTATTCCATAAACACTAAATACTAAAAATGATAATTTTAATATGCACATAACGATCATTAACGAAAGATAAATTGTAGAAATTTGTATGTTTTATGGAATTTTTGCACTTTTGAATATATAAAATTATTTAAAAAACGCAAACTTAAAGTACCCATTAGTGCCACCTTCTTTATGTTAAATTTTTTATAAAATATACAAAGAAACACATCAAGAAAGCATAGATATTTTAAGAAATAAAGTTGCAGAATATATGGACTTTTAAAAGCCATATGTAATGATAAAAATGAAGTGCAAATTAAATGCAATTAAGAAGATTAATACATCATTTGAAATGATAAATTTACAAAACAAAATCCTTTTAAACATTTTTCAAGAGAAAACCTCTTCAAATTCTCGCAACAGAAACTAACATGGAAAATAGAAAATTATCAGTAGTAAGTTGAAATATGCTTGTGAATTTGCATTTTACATGTAAAAAACATAACAATGAAAAAATAGTTTTAAAAAAATGAATATAATATGCACTATTAAAATAGTAAATGCATTCCCAAAATAGTTTGTATTTTTTCAAAACATGTTATTTCTTTATTTTATTTTTAATGCCATCATCAAAATATATTTTAGTGGATTGTTACTAATTTAATGAAAAATAACCAATATCAAAACAATTCACAAATCAGGATTTAATTAACTTTAATTAACCGAATCCATTTATGTTTTAATCCAAATTGATTATAATTAAAGAGATTATAAAACAATTTATTTTTAGTTAATTAAAATCAAGGAATCCAATTAATAGCTAATCTTATTTTATTAACCTAAGATTTAATTAATTAAGAATTTAATTAATTACTTACTTTAATTATTATAAAACAATTAAATTTTACTTTACCCAAAATAATTTAAGCTTAATATTATGAGGTAAAATTATAAATATAAGTTCCATTTTTTTTCCTTTTCTTTCGTTTTCTTTTCCCTTTCCCTTTTCTATTTTTTCCATTTTCCTTTGGCCCATGTTTCTGCAGGCCCAACCCTTCTTCTCCACTCCTAGTTCTTTCCTTTCTCTTTCCTTTTCTTTCCCTCTCACACTCGCATGCACATTACTGTGTCGTGCACGTACACACAACGCCGATCTTCTCTCCTTCATCGCCGACCATATCTCCCCATCACCTTTGACCACCGCACCTCACTCGACCCCTTGAAACCTACGGCGAATCCACCATTCGAAAATTGGAGCACCCCTCCACAAAACTGGAACCAACAACGAACCATTCCAACCCCTTGTCTAGTTACCGCAGACCACCATCCATCGCTAGAACTTACCACGAGCTCCACGACAACCATCGCCACCTATTGGCGATAGACCACACCCCTCGTTTATCCTGTCTTCATCACCATTGCCTCAAAAACCGAGACTCAAGAACAACCCACCTAAACCCTACGCCACCTCTCCTGACCACCACAGGTTTAGGTGAAATGTTGCGCCATTTTTCTCGAGTGCGTCACCACTTCCACCACCTCCACTCTGAACTCGACACCACAAAATCGACCCCGCCTCCTCAATTTGACCAAATTCCCAATTTCGTTCATCGCCATGAATCTCCTCCCACGAAACATTAAAAATTCCCAAATTAAATTCAAAAATCATATTTTTTAACCTCCATCACAGTTATACGAACCATTTATTTAATTGCAATGTTTAAATTTTGAGCTTGACTGACCAAATCACGGTTACCTACCATTTTCTTCCCTTCTGCTGTATGAAATTCCATGAGATAAATTTGAAAATGTTCTATACTTGGAAACAAACGTCTTTTGTTTAGAAATCGTAGTTTAAATCTAAGTGGGTGTTGAGTTATTCGTTTTTGAAGTGGGAAGTTCCACTATTTTATCCAAAAAAACAAGATAGAGAGCTTGTTCCTGGGTGATGTACAGGGTTGTTGATATACAGATGAAGTTACTCATGTCTAAACACATATATGCTTCTACATAATAGCATAACAGTCACATACACATGTGTTACAAGCTAAATATACATCCATATTCCTAGATATATATACATATACAAGAAATTACTTGTTAACGGTGAAGGGTTTTAAATCACAGTTCATTTGAATATTGTAGTGTCTTCTTCCTTTTCTTTCTTTACTTAAATGACAGGTCTTTGTTTTTTTATATTTGTGAGAAACTGAATAAGGCAAGGCTAGTCTAGAGGAGGAAGTGTATAGAGCAAGGTAGAGGCCTGCACATGTACATGCTTTATTTTCTTCTTCTTTCCATTTGATAGACATGATTTTGATTTCATGTTAATATGATATTTAATGTGCGATTTGATTTATTTTTATGCTGATTTGATCCCTTATTTTACTTGATTTGATCCCATTAATTTTAACCAATATTTGAATTTTCTTTTATCCAATACCTTGATGCTCTTAGGGGTGTGTGTGTGTGTATATATATATATTCCTCTAAGCAATACTTACCATATGTTTCCATACTTATCTATTTCATGTTCAATTATTTACAGTACATATATATTTCTGACACCCTAAAGTTTTGTACTCCTTTGTGTATATATTATTACATATACACTACACTATAACATACACACATATATAAAGCCATTTGCCTGTATCTATTTTATTTTTATCATAAGTTTAGTATATACTTACACGTACACTTCATATTCTACCTCTTTATTCACATATATTTATATTTCACTATTTAATACACACACACACACACACTCTTATACGTATAATCATAAGTTTGAAATTGGCCATTTGGAGTTTTATACAATTATGTTTATTTATATATAAAATTTATCATATCGAGAAATTTATAATATAATTTAAAATTAAACATAGTTTTCAATAAATTTTATACATTCAGATATTTCCAATATCAGAGAATTTGTTTATTCAACTTATAAGAATTAATATTTCTATAATTGAAATCAATTAATTACCCCAGTAACAAGCATCAAAAACCCAGGTCGTTACATTCCTCCCCCCTTAGAACTTTTCGTCTTCGAAAAGGAATGAAGCAAGAATTAAATTTTTATGTATATTATTGAATAATCGTCTTTTAACATTTAAAATCCTTACTCTTTTATTATACAATTTAAAAATATACACACTTTAAATTACATAGTATTACCATGGTAGTTTTATATAATAATACTTTTTATAACTCGATGTCTTAACACATCCATCCTTGTTCTTATAGAAATTTAGTCATACATTGATCAGGCGTAGGACTAAAAACCTATAAGTACTTAGTTGACCCGTTTCAACACCCAATGAAAATACTTGAAAAATTCTTTTCAAAAATGATATGGAAAGTATCACCCCACCTTTCCCACCATGTACCGCAGTTAACCCAATGATTGCGTCTCCATCCCCGCGAAATCCATAAGAAAACTGTAGACATCAACACCACTCGACTTACGCCATGGGAACATCATAGTCCTTGCGTTGCTATCATAGCAAAACCGTAAGTAGTCTGTAGGCAATCTCTACCGCTCGAACTACGCTACCAAACAAAACTATACCACATAGATTGCATGCTACACAAAGGTTGCGTCGCTAACCTAATGAAACCCAATGTAGACTATAGGCACTCTCTACCACTCGAATTATGCTATGGAACCAAACCACATAGATCGCAATCTACCAATGTTACACTGCTATCCTAGCAAAATCAAACGTAGATTGTAGGCAATCATTGCCACCCGACTTAAGCTATGGAACTACGATAGATTGCAGTTACAAAAAGGCTACATTTCCATCACAGAATAATCCAATGTAACTATATGCATCAACACCACTCGACTTAAACTACCCAACAAATGATCACCAAGTACTCATGAGTTTTGTCCAGACGTCCTCTAGGATCTCAATTCTCATCGAACCCACCCTATGGAGTCCTAGGCAGAACCACCCAGTGAATCTCTTATTCTAAGTTTCGACTTTCATGGGGTGCCTTTCTATACTTTTGTCTCAAAACATATCATACTATATATATAGCATCTTTCAAATCATACTCTTTATATGTTTCACATATAAACGTAACCTATATAATATCGATATCTTCAAAATCGATAATTTTCAAAACTCAATTTACCAAATTTCCAAAATTGACTATTTACCAAAATCAAAAGTCTTTTTAAAATCAATAGGTTCCAAAACTATTTCCATTTCATTCTCATATACATATAAAATCATTCTTTCCGACTCGAATAATTTTCGGATCAATAATTTCTGAGTCCACTCCATGCTTATATATAGTCCATTTAGTATTTCAAATATCTTTCGAAGATCATTTCCTTCTAGTTATAAATTCACTTAGGGAGTTTGAATATATAACTAATATATATAACCCTATGTATGCCAAATCAAATATTTCCTAGTTTGGTTTCTTTACAAAGTTATTTGTAACATTTCTTACTTCTTATAAAGCAAGTTTCATTTATAGTAACTACTAAGCCTTCACTTTTTAAAATCATCATATTTTCTCAAAATATACTATTTTACTTCAAAATCATTTTTGCCTTAATATCTTGATTTCGGTTCCAATTCAGAATTGCTTCAAATTTACATTTGGGTTATATCTTCAATTTTATCCCAATTCGTATTTAAATCCACAATTTCCAACCTGACCAGTTTGAATTTAGGAAATAGCTTGAATAGTTTTAAAATAGTTAAATAGTTAATATAAGATAGTTTGAGTTTTAAAAAGAATGGTTTGTATAGTAAATAACTTGGGAAATCAAAATAATTTGAATATTTAAATAGATAGATTCTTAAACAGTTTATATTAAAATAATTTATTCGAAAATAGTTTCAAGGTCAAGAAACTCAATTTTCAATTTTCCAATTCAAATCAATTTGAATTTCCACATTAGTAATTGAGTAATTATAAATTTTCTATTCAAATCAATATAAAAAGTGATTTTATATTAGGCCATATTTCCACAACATCGATAGACTACAACACTAGTGAGTTCAAACATTACATCCATTTATCCAAAAAAACCCTACAAAAGGTCATAAATCTAGATGCCTTAATAATTATCTTGGGATTTAGAAAAGAACAGAGCCCTAGCATCCTTCATAAAAACTTCCTTAAGGACTTCCTACCAACTTACCAAACCCTCATATAATCCGTATCAGGGTGTCCCCACTTATTGCATTTGCCACAAAAGAATTTACCCTCTCATCTTCCTGGATAAATTTTACACCTCCCAAGGGGCATTCCACAACTTTCTCTTTCTTCCATCTCTTAGGACAATCCCTGGCGATATGTCCCGTCATTTTACAATGGTAGCAAATGGTTGATTTGTCGACTGGTACTATGGGTTCAAAATTCTAGCTTTTATTCTTATTCCAAAATATTCTTTTATTTGTTCGCGATTATTTAATCCACTAATTTGACAATCTGGTTCATTTTAATTTCTAGAATTCATAACCCTTTTTATTTCAAAAATCGTTTTGAAATAGTTTATACATACATAACTCCTTTAGTACCTCTTATCAAATTCATACCTTTCTTTAACAATTTAACCTATTTAACTTCCATAAGTTAAATTTTAATTCCATTCTAAATTTTTTAATTCCAGGTTATAAATTCAATACTTATTTGACTTGCCCTGAGTTAAATTTCCAATTCTTTCAATCCATTTAACCTTCTCAATTTAAATGTTTACCTCCCAAATTTAAATTTCTTATTAATATCACTTCCCATTTAAGTTCAAATACATACTTTTCTTCGGTTATATTTCTCATTTCAAGGGGGATTTCAAAATTCAAACACCAATATTTATTTCCAATCAACTTTGAAATCATACACACACACACACACACACATGTCCCATTCACATATCAAGTCACACTTTAAATTTTAAATCATCCTCGGTTTTTAATCCAAAACAAATTCATCTTCAAACAACTCCTGTCTTAAGTAAAAAAATTCTGTATCAAAAATATTCTAAATAATATTATTTATTATTTCCTTAAACACTTTGAAACATTTTTTTGGGACTTAGTTTCAAACTTATCAATTTAGATCCATTTTAATTTATAAGTCATATTCATAGATTAAGTTTGTATAATTTCACTTCCTTAAAACATTTGACCCTGCTTTATCATTATTTATTTTGTAATAAACATCTTTTATTAAGGCACAATATGATAATAATCAATATTATCATACCTAGAAGCCAAACACATTATATATTCTATAATAATTTCTCGAAAGATTATTTCTATAAATATAAAATACAATCACGGTAAACTTATTCTATTTCAAAACACTTTAAAAAACATTCCCGAAATCTTCGGGATTTAAAATTCTGGTTTGAGTTTACTTTTAGCTTAACTTGTTTGTATAGTTCATTCTTACCCAAATCTCTATTTGGTTATATATGTATTACCACTTAAATTTTACAATCTTATTTAATTATAATAATTACATCCAATCACCTTGATATACTATAATAATCTACAAAAATTATTTCTTTATACCAAAATATAATGTTATATAAAAATTATTTTACAATCGTTTTTAAAACCATTATATATGAAAATAACAAGTATGCCCTCATATATACTACATTCAACTCATTCTAGGGTACTACCGACCCTATCTCTAATGAGTAATCCCCACCAGAGCCAAAGTTCTCACTTAACCTTCAGATCTGATACCACGTGTAATGACCGAGTATATTCGATCCCTGAAAATGACACTGATACATTCATTATATAAGGTGCCGAGTAATTGAGTGCTAGAAATACCAGGTTGTTAGGGTTTAAGAAGAAAAGAGATAGAAGAAGAAATAAAAATAACAACACAAAATCTTACAATCGTAGCGGAACAAAATCTAATATACAATAACAACTTTATATACAAAGAAAGATCGTAGCTGTTAATATACATACAAGGTATTAGAGCACAGTCATAAACTAATAAATCTGGACAATTATAATAACTTGTCCCTAAATGCTGAATATACAGCCCACAATACATATCGGAATTAGTCAAATACGTGCAATACGTCTCTGTCATCCAGCTCGTCTCTTGAACTCCAAAAGCATCCTAACCTGAAATTCTGTAATACTCGGTTTGACCAGAGAATTGTAATAAAGTAACACCCGAGTCAAGCTAGAAACCAACGTGAGTAAACCCACTTAAATTGAAATACGTAAGGTATAAAATTTCTTCGAAAACCAAGGTAACTCGTTCAGACACGACGAGTTTTTATCTGATCATAACCGAAACACTTTTTACCGAAATCCATCGATATTTTTAACAATTTCTATGTATAATTACTTACTTGAAATGGTCAAATTTATTAAATTTATCCAATTCCAGCATACTAAAATTTATAATCAAAATTGCAGGAGTTCGTAGTATTTATTTGATCGAAGTGGTTCTGGATAACACTAATATCCGATCCCGATCTCTTCAAACCCAAGCAATAAATTTAAAAGGGGTAAATTGTTTAACATAAACAATTTATATTTATGGTGACAATATCCACATATGGTAATTTATTACAAATGTTTATTTTAAATAAAACGTATCATCATTTTAATCTAACTATTTTAATTCGTTTAACCTCTTGATGGCACATACAAGAATAATTGAAATAAATATCCAATAGGATTAAGCCAAGATATAGATCGTTACTAATTTAATGAACAATAATCAATATCAAGACAATTCACACATCAGGATTTAATTAACTTTAATTAATCGAATCCGTTTATGTTTTAATCCAAATTGATTACAAATTAAAGAGATAATAAAACAATTTATTTTTAGTTAATTAAAATCAAGGAATCCAATTAATAGCTAATCTTATTTTATTAACCTAAGATTTAATTAATTAAGAATTTAATTAATTACTTACTTTAATTATTGTAAAATAATTAAATTTTACTTTATACAAAATAATTTAAGCTTAAAATATTAGGAGGTAAAATTATAATGCAAGGATATAAGTTCCACTTTTTTCCATTTCTTTTTTTCCGTTCTCCTTTTCCTTTTCTTTCGTTTTCTTTTCCCTTTCCTTTTTCTTTTATTTTCATTTTCCTTTGGCCCATATTTCTCCTGGCCCAACCCTTCTTCTCCTCTCCTAGTCCTTTCCTTACTCTTCTCTTCTCTTTCCCTCTCTCACTTGCGTGCACGTACACATAACGCCGATCATCTCTCCTTCACCGCCGACCATCTCTCACCATCACCTTCGACCCCGCACCTCATTCGACCCCTTCAAACCCAGGGCCAATCCACCATTCAAAAATTCGAGCATCCCTCCACAAAACATGAACCAACATCGAACCATTCCAACCTCTTGTCTAGCCATCGCAGACCACCATCCATCGCCAGAACTTACCACGAGCTCCATGACTACAATCGCCACCTATTGGTGATAGTACGCACCATTCATTTATCCTATCTTTGTCACCATTGCCTCAAAAACCGAGACCCAAGAACAATGCACCTAAACCCTAACGTCGCCTCTCCTAACCACTGGTTCCGGAAAATGCTACACCATTTTTCACGAGTGCGTCACCACCTCAGCCACCTCCACTCTAAATTTGATGCCACGAAATTGACCCCACCCCTTTAATTTGACCGAATGCCCAATTTTGTTCATCTCCACGAATCTACTCCCCTAAAAAACTAAAATTCCCAAATTAACTTCAAAAACCATATTTTTCAACCTCCATCACAATCTTACGAACCATTTATTAGATTGCGATGTTTAAATTTTGAGCTTGACTAACCAAATCTCGATTACTTACCGTTTTCTTCCCCTCTGCCGAATGAAATTCCATGAGACAAATTTGAAAATGTTCTGTACTTGGAAACACGTCTTTTGTATAGAAATCATAGTTTAAATCTAAGTGGGTGTTGAGTTATTCATTTTTGAAGTGGAAGTTCAATAGTTTTATCCAACAAAACAAGACAGAGGTCTTGATCTCGGGTGATGTACAATGTTGTTGATATACAGGTGTAGTTGCTCAAGTCTAAACACATATATGCATCTACATAATAGCATAACAGTCACATACATATGTGTTGCAGGCTGAAGATACATTCGTATTCCCAGATATATATGCATATACAAGAAATTACTTGTTAACAGTGAAGGGATTTAACTCATAGTTCTTTTGAAAACTGTTGTTTCTTTTTCCTCTTCTTTCTTTACTTAAATGACAGGTCTTTGTTTTTTATATGTGTGAGCAAACTAAATCAGGCAAGGCTAGGCTAAGAATATATAAGGGGCCGTTTGGATGACAATAAATAAGTTGCTTTTTGCTTATATAATGCAAAAGTTAAAAAGTCAATATGGATAAACAAAATCTACCGACTTTTGAAAGTCACTTTTCAACTTATTGCAAAAGCAATTTTTTTTTTGCTTTTCGACTTACATAAGTCGATTTTTTATATGAAAAAATACTAAAAAAATGTATTTTCAAATTTCCAAAATTTCAAATTTCAAATTTCGAAATTTATAAATTTCAAATTCAAATTTCAAAATTTTCACATTTCAAAATTTTCAATTTCAAATTTCAATTTCAAAAATTCAAAATTCCAAATCTCAAATTTCAAACTTTCAAATTTCAAAAATTTTAAATTCTAATTTCAAAATACAAAATTTCAAAGTTAAATTTTCAAATTTCAAAATTTTACAAATTCAAAATTTCAAAATTGAAATTTTGAAATTTCAAAAATTCAAATTTTCAGAATTCGTATTTCATAATTTCAAAACATTAAATTTCAAAATTTCGAATTTTAAAATTTGAAATTTCAAAAATTTGAACTTTAAAAATTCAAATTCCAAATTTCAAATTTGAATTTTCAAACTAGCACTTCCGATTTCAAATTTCAAATTTCGAAATTTTGATAATTTAAAATTTCAAAATTGAAATTTCAAATCTCACAATTTCAAAATTCAAAATTTCAAAATTCGAATTTCAAAATTCAAAATATCAATTTTCAAAATATCAAATTTTCAAATTTCAAAATTTCGAATTTTAAAATTTCAAATTTCAAATTTTCGAATTTCGAACTTTAAAATTTGAAATTTCAAAACTTTGAACTCTAAAATATCGAATTTTTAAAAGTTAAAATTTTCAAATTTTGAACTTTGAAATTTCAAATTTCAAAATTTGAATTTTAAAAATTTCAAATTCGAAATATTACAATTTAAATTTTAAAAATTTCAAATTTGAATTTTGAACTTTTTTTTTCAATTTTGACTTATAAGTCAAAAGTTTCCAAATATGCTTTTTAACTTTTTAACTTTCTAAAAGCAAAAGGACTTTTGAAATAAGCAAAAGTCCTTTTGCTTTTGTTTGCCAAACGGGCCCTAAAAGAGGAGGAAGTGTACAGTGCAAGGTAGAGGCCTGCAAACGTACATGTTTTATTTTCTTCTTCTTTTCATTTGATCTATTGAGACATGATTTTGTTTTCATGTTGATATGATACTTTATATGCGATTTGATTTATTTTTATGCTGATTTGATCCCTTATTTTACTTGATTTGATCCCATTTATTTTATCCAATATTTTCTTTTTCTTTTATCCAATATCTTGATGCTCTTATGGGTATATATATTCACACACACACATATCTATATATTCCTGTAAATAATACTTACATATGTAGTCCGCGAGCATAGCTCAGCTGGTTGAGGATTACCTTGCAACTATGGAACAAAGTTCCTAAAGGTTGTAGGTTCGAGTCCTGCAGCTGAGATATGTTTCCCTTTAGGCCTTGAGCGGTCTATCCTCAACGAAGCCGAACATGGTAGAGGATTAATGCTCTTGGCTAGGCTAGCTAAAAGGGGGGGAGGGGGTCAGTGTGGCGGACAGCTGTATCGCCTAGCTCTACTCTCCGGAGTAGGTTTTTTTTTTTAAAAAAATACTTACCATATGTTTCGATGCTTATCTACTTCATGTTCAACTATTTACAATATATATCTTTCTGACACCCTAGAGCTTTGTACTCCTTTGTGTATATATTATTACGTATACATTACATTATAACATACACATATATACAAAGCCATTTGCATGTATCTATTTTATATTTATAATAAGTTTAGTATATACTTATATGTATACTTCAAATTCTACCTCTTTATTCACATATTTTACATTTCACTATTTAATACACACACACACACACACTTATACATATAATCATGAGTTTGAAATTGGCCATCTGGAGTTTTATAATACATATAATCATGAGTTTGAAATTGGCCATCTGGAGTTTTATACATTCATGTATACATATATATATATAGAATTTATCATACCTAGAAATTTATAATTTAAAATTAAACATAGTTTTCAATAAATTTTATACATTCAGATATTTCCAATATCAGAGAATTTGTTTATTCAACTTATAAAAGTTAATATTTCAATAATTGAAATCAGTTAATTACCCCCATTAACACGCATCAAAAACCTAGGTCATTACACATGTTGAGCAAAAAATCACTATTTAAATAATATATTTAGTCAGAACGTCCTTGTTTCAATGAATGAAAAGTCTCACCGACACGTTGGCCACCATTGTTGACTTAAATTTATAGAACACCTAACAGACATGTTAACATAGTAAAAAATACTTAATTATTCTCTTACATATGGAATACACACACACACACACACACACACACATTTCCAACATTGTTATAAAACATTTCACTTTTTTATAATGCTTGATAAGGTTTCCTAACTTGTAAAATTTTCAACGTCCTTTAATAAATTACTTACGAACTGGGTGTGCGTTTATGTGCGTGCCGTTGTTCCAAATTCGAAGCATACATATTGATTATTTCGGTTCAAAAAAATTATTTTCTTTCCTTTGTTTTGAAAAAAACATTCTTTTTTGAATTTAAAAGTTTATACATATACACATACACATACATATACATATACATATACGTATACACACACATACACGAATATCTAGGATTACATAACTAAAACACACACACATAAAGACACACACACACACACAAATATATATATAGACACACACACACACACACACACACACACACATATATATTAAGGTTTTACGAAACAAAAAATATTTCCCTTTTGGCTCTTTTTATAGTTTTTTTTAAAGTATTTCAATGACTCAAATATACCTAAATTTTAAATAAGTCAAATTTGAATTTCAAAACAAAGCATTTTATAATATATATTTCAACATTCGTTTACAAATAAATAAATAAATAATATATTTAAAGCTAAACAAATGTTTAAATGCACATATACACATATAAAAACATATAATATTTAGTAAATATAAATTATTATATTAAATCTGTTAATTGCTTGAAATGAATAAATAATATACATTTATACTTATACGTTATATTTGTGATATTTCCTATGATGGAAAATTATCATCAGTTGACATATTACCCTACATATATAAATTAACCGTAGATCCCAATGATTAATTATATGTATATGCATATTTGACATATACTCATTTACTTATAGCCTAGTTAGCCTACCATATTTATTATAGTTATTATGTTTTAATTATGAATGTAAACATAATATGAATTAAACATAAATAAAATATTTACACATATCATATTTAATAAAGATAAATCATAATATATGAACAAAAAAGCTTTAATATAAATTAATTAAATTAAAATCAAAAATCAAACTTCTTTGTTAATAATCATTAAATATGATTTGGTGCAAATATATTATTCATGTAAACACATATTTAGATAAAGTACAAGTTAATATAATTTCTTTTTTTGAAATTCCCTTTTACCCTTTTGCTAATGCATCCAATCCAACAATGGTATTAGAGCTTACATTGTGATCATATGAATAATTAACCAACACGTAGGGCAATAAATTGGAAAATGCTATTAGATGGGCATCTAAGGAAAATTTGTTTAACTAAGAAGAAGATTGGTCTAATTAAGGAACATTCTTATAAATAGAAAACCTCCCTTCCGTGGCCTTTACTTGGCTCGTCAAAATGGTCAATTTCAAATGTACACCCTCATAGAAGGCTCAAGAGTGTTTTGTGCCTTAGGTTGATTTAAATAAGCGTTTTAGAATATTACAAAAAATTAAAATGTTTTTAAATTTAAATTAAATGTTGCAAATTCTATAAAGAGTTATAAAATGAAAATTTAGAACTGTTTTTTATTTTTCAAAATTTAAATATTATATCTAATAATCAATTATGAAGCTTAACTAATACAAGGATGCATATGAATATTTGTATGTATGTATGTAGTATGTACATATAAAGAAAAGGGAAGTCTAAATGAAATAGAATCCATATAAACTTTAGGGAGTAAAAATTCGATGTAAAGACATATGATGTCATAAGTTTGTACCCGTCTTCCTTAAAATGTCGATGATACTCATAAATATTACTTTAGATTATGAATTTAAAATAAAATTCCTATCAATCATTTATAGTATAAATAGAGTAAAATACATACCTATGTTTTGTGTACCCTCAGGCCAAAGAATATATTTATAACTTTTGCGGGTGCTCACTAAATTTACTAATATTATATATATATATATGTTTATATGTAACTAGATTTGTATAAGTATTACTAAATTTATTGTGCACCTTCATGGGTTATAATATCTGGATTGGTAAGAATATTAGTATATTTATTGAGCACCTTTATCGGTTACATAATTATCTTAGACTAACGTAAAATGATGGGTCTAGAGTATCTAATGTACTTTATGATTTATTGAGCACTCCCGAGGTTATAAAGACGATTAATGGAAAAATAAATGTATAGTTAGGAATTGTATACAAGGTATAATTTAGTAAAATGTGTCACTTACCATTTATGGGGACTACAATTTATTGAGCTCCGTCAAGGTTGTAGTAACATGATAAATGGGTTCTTATACCCACTAAAGAAACTTATGATATTCTCATATCTCTTATAGAGTTTTTCATAAATGTAGAATTCAATGGGAGCCTTATTAGATAAATATAATAAACAAATCTAATAAGTATAAAAACATGTATAATGTTATTTAATTGCTCAAATGAATTTACGTTGATTAAATGACAAATATTAAGCTATTTCTAGAGAAAAACACATCATCAAGTGCCAACTATAAAGAATGGATAAGAATGTAAAAATTGCACTTACCTATGAAAAATTCAGCTACGTGGTTGTCAAAAAGCTAGTGGCTAAACCTGATAAAATGCCAAAAATGGAGAAATAAAGTCCTATGTGTCATGGTCGTTAGACAATGAACTTAGTCAATGCCACTACCATCGAATATGAGCATCAATTTGTAAAGGCAGCACGAGGATATGGATGTTTGAGCTATATTCCAACACCCACAGTGTATGGTTAACAATCTCATATTGCTGGGTACAAGATCTCATGAAAACTATTCCAAGTGAAGATGAGTAAGGTTTTTCCCGTCCAAGATCACGAACTCAATATGATTGTTGACATTGAGAGATTGGAAGAGCAGTGAACAACCCTTGACACCAAGTTGTAGACCAGCTTGATTCTTAGATCACCGACTCCTCAGTTTGATCCATTCATATTGAAATTCAATAGAAATTCCCTAAAGTGCACCATTATGGACTTCTTGAATATGTTAAGGATGGTCGAGAGTGCATTCATGAATGAACCAAGTGTAATGCTTTATCTCAAATGTTCTTCTTCCTTGAATAGTTGGAAGCTATGCTGTTAATGCCCCGCTATTACCCCACTGTAACCCTGCTATATCTCATAGCGGATTTCTACCGCTATGATTTTTCCACATTGCCCCAAATATAGCTTTTCCGCTTTAAGCCCCGCTATTTTCACTATATCCCGTTATTCCCGCTATATTATGATGTTTCCGCTGTATCTTCTTTAAAAGAAATGAAATGCAAAATGATATTTATACATAAAAAAATTATGAAATCGATTTATTTAATTGAATTTTAATATATTTTCAAAAATGAAAATACTCTAAATTCTACTATACTCAATTATGTTATATAATAGTTTTATGTTTATTTATGGTATATTTACACATGTTTTTAATTAAAATTATTTATGTATGAATTGTAACTCAATTAAATGTTAATTTTTCAGTTAATTGCCATTTATATATTTGTAAAAACATTAAGTATGAGTTTTATATGCTATTTTAGAGTCATCCGCTGTATCCGGCTATATCCTTGATGTATGCCTGCTATGACTTTTTGCGCCTCCGTCGCATTGAATCTGTCGAGCTCATTAACTGCACAGGTTTGATGAAGAGAAAATGTAGGTTGAACGGGTGGAAAGGGTAAAGATAAGGCCAACCAAGAGAAGGGTGAATGTCACTTTTGCTCAAGAATGGATGCTAGAAGGGAATTGTCTAGATTATCTGATGACGCTTAATGGAAAGAACTCTGATTCCTATCCTAAAGGTATTTTATTATCGAAAATTATTTATCAATAGGTTATTCTAGTTTGATTTTAAATAATGGATCTGCAATTCATAACTATAATTCATTATAGGGACTTAAGAGCAAAAAGCCAGTGAAAAAAAGGTGGATGGATTTCCAACTTGTAAATGGAGCTATTGTAGATGTCGTCATAGTAGGAGATAACCAATGAAGCTTACTAGTGGACATGATTTGTATTATGTATCTAACTTTGTTAGTAGAATAATTTTTGCTTCTCGTTTGATGGAAAACAGATATAGTTTTATTTGCAATAACTAGGGCAGTCAATGGATACCCGAAAAATCGAAAATCCTTCTACATCCGTATTCAAAAAGCGAATAATATCCGATATTCGAAAAAACGAATGCGAATGCGGATACGAAGACATCCATGTCCGAAAATTATCCGTCCGGTTTTTGTCAAGATTATAGTATAAATAATATGTATTATAGTATAATGAAAGATATTATTTATTGTTTTATTAAGTTAGTAGTTTATATTATATGCACTTAATGCTTATTAATTGCTCAAAACTATTTACTATCGCCATATTTGTTTATATTTAACATTATTATAATCAATTGGATTGAAAAAATGTATGTTAAACTTAAAATTTATATTTATATTTCTTGATTTGTCAGCCGTTAGCGGATATGATAATTATCTGATATCCATCCGTATCCGCAGATGCGGATATCCGAGATCCGAAAATCATTTTGGATGCGGATGCAGATATGGCACTATCCGCATCCGAAAGTATCCGTTGACATGCCTAGTAATGACAATGTTATGAATATTGGTTATTGTAAAAAAAACTATTTGTTTTGGTAATTTAAATAATGACATTTTCATACTTAACTAAAATTATGCATTTGCTAATGACAATAATAATGTGCCTAAAATAATGACAACTATCTTTGCATTGTATGTTAGGGCGTATAAGTAACAAATGATTGAACAAGTTAGAAAACTAATTGTTTCTGCCATCATTTAATTCTGAATCACTTAATACTCATACATCATGTCTTAAAGTATATGATCATATATCCATTCAGTGAGAGCAACAAAAAAGAGTTATCAAACTCTTAGAACTAGTACATGCTAATGTATGTGGTGTAATGTCTAAAACTGCCAAAGGGGGAATCTATTATTTTGTTACATTTACTGATGATTTAACTAAATTTGGATACACATTTTATATTAAATACAAATTAGAGGTCTATGATAAATTTAAAGAATATAAAAATGAAGTTGAAAACCAAACAAATAAAAAACTAAAATACTTTGATCTAACTGAGGTAGTAAGCACATAGGATATGAGCTCCTAGAGTAGCTAAAAGAGAATGGGATTCTATTCCAAGTCACTCCTCCCTATACTCATCAACACAACAGTGTTTCGAAAAGGAAAATTTGAAGTCTATTTCATATGGTTCGATTGATGATGAGTGATATGGAGTTGCCTTTTTCCTTGGGGGATATTTGCTTAAAATGATGAAATATAAGTTGAATTCCTTACCATCTAAATCTATGCCGAAGATCCCATAGGAGTTATAGACTGGTAAGCAACCCAACCTTAATTGTCTTAACGTGTGGGATGTCCGACTTACGTTAAGAACGTAAACCTCAATAAATATGAGGCAAGATCAGTTTAATGTAAGTTTGTATGGTATCTAAGAGATTCTCATGGATCCATATTCTATCATGCCAAGAAACAAAAAATGTTTGTTTGGAGACATACCACCTTTTTGAAAATTAGTTTCTTTCATAAGAAATTAGTGGTAGTAAACAAACTTGAATGAGATCCAAGAAGCTTCCATAGAAACCGAGCATTTTGGTAGTAAATCAAACACCCATTGAAGACATGAAACTTATTAGAAGGTCTAACAAGGAATCTCATGAGCTAGAGAGATGCCATGGATTTTATTTGATGGATATGATGAATATTGATTCATTCATGACGATGATCCCCACATATACCAACAAGCCTCAGGGGATAAGAACTCTACCTTGTGGTTTAATGCGTTGAAATCTGAATGGATGGCATGTAATAGAACATAGTTTAGGCTTTGGAGAATGTACCGAGGAGTAAAACTCATCAGCTACAAATATATCTTTAAGAAAAAGATTGGGGCATATTGAAAGCTCAAGACCTATAATGTCTGGTTGGTAGCGAAAGGCTTCCGTCAAATTCAATATGTTGGTTTTGTAGAAACATTTTCATCAATTTCCATGCTTAAATTAATTTAGATTCTACTTGCAGTCACTATTCTTTTTGACTAAAAAATACGGAAAATGGACGCTATACCGCTAAACCCCAATAAAGCCTTCAAAATCTCATCTATAATGCATAGCACTTTTAAACCACTATGCTATCTTAATTTAGCACTACTAAACAGTAGATCAGCTTTAAGCCCTGCTATTTTCCACTATACCCGTTAAATCAAGACAGCTTAGCAGCTGCTTTAGCAATATTAATATACAAAGGTTGATTGACTTCTTTTTAAAACTAAATCAATAGAGTTACGGTAAAGACCAATCTTGAAGCATAAGTACTCAATATAAGTTAGACATCTATTTTAGTTATCAAATCTAGTCTACATAAATCATGATATGCTTTGGTTTTATTATATAATACCAAAAAAATATTTCTTTCCTTTTTTTTCTTTTTTTAAAAAACTCCACTTCGAAGAGTAGAGCCCCACCCCAGCTTGTCCAAGAAGAGCCAGGAATGGGAGGTTAGCCTGCCATAGGAAGCATTTGTTTCCCAACCATGTTTATCGGATTAACGGGAAACACAACTTCCCGCCTTGAGGGAGTATGGCAGATGGGTATCGAACTCATGATCTAGTGAAATTTTTTGCACCTCTACTATTTTTCGATATATTTTTTCTTTATTCCCACTATAACCTTTAGCACCTCTATCACTATAGAACCTCTAATTTCTTTAGTTGCATGGGATGGATGTTAAAACAAAATTTCTAAATGGTGATCTAGAATATACTGTTTATATGTCACATCCAGAGGGTTTCGAGCTCAGCGGGAGTGGTGATAAGACATGTAGACTCTTAAGATTAATTTAATCTTAAGCAAGCATCTTGAATTTGGAATAAATGTTTTGACAAGGTAATCATATAGTATGGTTTCCTTCAAAACAAAGAGGAGGCATGTGCATGTAGGAAAGCACAGAATGATGCTACAAAATTCTTAGTATTATATGTTGAAGACTTGCTAATGATTGGTAAAGATGTACCGATGTTATAATCAATGAAAGGCCGGTTGACTAATAACTTTTCAATAAAGCATTTAGGAGAGGCATCCTTTATACTTAGTATAAATATCAATAGAGATAGATCTACAAAGTTTTTGGGATTTTCCTAATCAATGTACAAGGACACTTAGAAAATTAAGTATGAAAAGTTCCTAATTGTGGGAACGCTACAATGCAGCATGGAAGTTTTCTTTCTAAGAAGAACAACATATCTACAAATAGGAAAATACAACATATGAATAGGATTCCTTATGCATCAAGAATTGGACTCATCGTGTAAAGTATGATATGTAATAGGCTAAATGTTGCTTTTGCATTAGGTGTAGTTAGCCAATATTCATCAAATCCACACAAAAATCATTGGATAGAAGTTAGGATCATCCACAAGTATTCGAGAAATACTAAGAATTTGTTTCCAATACATGGAAACAATGAACTCCTTATGAAGAGGTACTCAGACTTAAGTTTCTAATGTGATGTCAAGGATTGCAAATCAGACTTGGGTTTCATATTTATCCACAATGGAGCGACCATTAGTTGAAAAAATTTCAAATAAGAAGTTGAGCCAATTCAGCCATGGAGGTAGAGTACATCGCTCGAGTAATGCCATAAAGGAAGCAGCGTGGATGCACAAATCATTAAGAATATAGGAGTGATCCTAAGCACTAAAGGTCCAATGTTGATGTATTGCAACAATAAAGCGACAATATAGATTACCAAGGAACCGCGAGATTATAAGATGTCAAGACACATTCTTTGCATATTCTACATGATAACGGAGACATTAAAGATAACATCATAGGTCCATTGGCTAAGGTTCTTTCTTAATTTGACTTAAGTAGACTGATCGAAGGTATAGACATTAGGCCCAATTGTTGGTTCAAGTCCAAGTTTGATATTGACAAAGTTAAGGGTGTATATAGAAGTAATTATGTAAATAGTTATGTAACTTAGCTCTTATAAATAATCTTGTTCAAAATAAAGTGTACTTTTAGTGACAAGCACCACTGTCCTAGTAGTTAAGTGATTCGACTTTGGTGCGAGATGTCACAAGTTCGAAACTAGCGTAGCATGATTTGAACATTTATTGATACATGATTTGTGGTTTGTTGTCCTAGTGACATGCTGTATCTAAGTACTATTTCAAAATAAAGTGTACTTTTGGTTTTATTTTCTTTTTTATGTATTGCTATATAGAGATATAAGTAATGATATCAAGATATTAAACTTATATAAATAGAAAGTCCTTAGAAATAGTCGATTGAAGTTGCGAATGTGTTTGTAATCATAAATTTGAATCAATATTCAAATACTTATTCTTTTAATGTTCCTAGTCAAGGTGTATCGAGAAAAGGATATCGGTACATCCTGAGATGAGTTTATATAATACATTCTGTCGGAACGGCGGTCAATTTCTCATGATCACTGGAGACATTAAATGATTACTTACTTTTCGTTATTTGGAATAATCAAAGAACACCTCATCTCGGTTCTAAAAAATAGATTTTGTTCTCTTGATTCAAATAAAATATTATTTTTAGTTTTTAAAGTTTACACACACATACATCTCACATTAGTGTGTATGTATGTGTGTATATATGCATATACACACACAATTAAGGTTCTCCAAAATTTAAAAATTCCTTTAAACTTATGTTTATAATTTTTTTCTATATCTGTATAATTCAAATATAATTAAATTTAAATAAGTCAATTAGATTCAAAATTCAAATTTTAAGACTACACAGTTACAATATGTTAGATATTTTGGCATTCATTTACAAAACAAAAAGTTATTATCTAAACCAAACATATATTTAAATACCTACATACCTACATATACATATATAATATATCTTTAATCTAATAATATATAGTAAATTTATTAAATTATAAACATGTATGCTTATTTATTATATGTGTGATATTTCCCATGAAAAATTATCATGACTTGATACATAACCTATTTATGTTAACAATAGACCCCATTGATTAATCATACACATATGGCATATACTAATTTATTTATACCTTAAGTTAGTATGGGATATTTGTGACAGTTATAATATATGCATTGTAAATGCGAACATACCATAAATTAAAATATAAAACTAAATTAAAATGAAAATAATATCAAATGTTATATTTGAGAGTGATAAAACATAATGAATGAATATAAAATTTTTAGTATAAATTAACTAAATCAAAGTTAAAACATCAAACTCCTTTACTGACAATCACCAAAAAACCACAGTGACAAGATTGGGTTGTATGCAAACACGTTCCAATGGTAATTAGAAGAAAGACATCGTTTTTCTAAATTTTAACGATTCTATTTTTTAAACTATAAATTTATTTCAGAAAATAGTTTGAAGTTTTTTCTCTAATAATCTTGCCAGTAGAATCACCTTGAACCATCAGCTTCACCACCCAGAGATCCCCTTTTTAACTCAATGGTGTAGTTGCAAATTCCACATTATGGTGTACTATATTTTCTATGGACAGATTAAATTTTTATGTAGAGAATAGAGGCATCTAAATATATTTACAGTAACATTAATGGGCTATGTAAATATCTTACCTAGATTTGTCTTTCAAGGCATGGTCTAGTGTTAATATATCTTATCCCACATAATTCACCAAACACATTTAATTAATTCATACCCATATATATTTTGGCTCCTTATCTTAAAATAATTTTAAAAACCGTGGCTACCAAAATCACACACACACACACATATATATATTATTTGTCACATTTAATTATTATATTGGCCTAAAAAATAAATACATAACAATTATACATTTTCATAATCAATTTTAAGCTCTCTAATAACAATGAAAAATAATTATAACTTAATCAATATGAATGCGTTGCTTAAAATTAAGTATTAGCCTTGTTATGAAAAAATACCATTATATTAATTTCTCTCACGTAATTAATCAGTTATCTTGAATTCCAAAAATATTGTAAATAAGATCCTCCTAAATCATGAGGGTTCAACACTTCCTAGATGCTTGTTAAAGCTTGATATTTAAAAGGCCTTTGATTCCATTTGTTGGCTTCTTCGGTTGCTATCATGTGTAAGCTGAAATTACCTAAGGCATTTATTATCTAACACCTCGTAAATTAAACATAATTAATTAAAAAGTAAATAATTAATAATTAATAATGGAGAAAATAGAATTTCTACAAAATTCAGAATTTTGCTATGAAACTTGCATCGATGTATTCGTGGTGATTTTCTTGTCAATTTTCATATATAAAGTTTTCCAATCAAAGTTCAAACGAAATAGTTATCAAAAACGTTTGAATATTTCATTTTAGAAATAATTATATATATGGTTAAGGGAACAAATGTAGTTAATTAACACTAATTAACATTAATAGTTACTTAAAGTTTAAGTAAGGATAACATTAATTAAAGATAACGAAATTATCTCCGTTAAGTTGTAAAAGGAATTAAATTAAAATAAACAAAATTAAACAAAATGGAAAAGATTAATTAACGTAAATAAACAATTGGTCGACCCTTCTATTGGGATCGATTGACCGATGGCGTTATAGTGGTCAACTGGTGGTAGCAATCGTTGAAGATTTAACCTTGGCCGAATGACTCGAGATTAAAGATTTTAATCTAATGACTAGCATTGATTCAAACCTTTATAAATATTGGCATATCCGCTCCCTTTTCTTCTCATATTTTCTAAAGCATTATAAAGCTTTTCCATTTTCCTTTCTCCATAAATTCTTAAATCTAAATAAATACAATATATATATACATATATACAAGTGGAGAATAATGAAAAATATAGAGAAGAAAAAAAGGATCAAATCAAATCAAATCACCAAAGCCAAGGTAAAATAAAAAATCCAAATCTAAATTAAATTAAAATATCTTTTTAGATCTAAATTTCTAATAATTATGTATATTCTTTCGATACATATTCCGGTGTAAAGGAAACGGAACCAACCAGGAATAACAGGGTTTAGATACAAAGGTTAAATGTAAGTACCATATATACGAGTAGTAGGACCTGTTTACATAGATCGAGGTTATCATCAGTCCTGAGCGGTTAGCAAAAAGATAGGGGTTACGCCTAACGAACTGCATCTCATACTAGTGTACATCACATTTAGGACATGCACTACGTCACAGTTGCTAGTTAGTTTGTTATTTAGGAGATAAGGCTGGATAACCTTTAAATGGAGGTCTTTCTAAAATGAGATAGAATACAGCTAAATAGTTATGGTGCCGTTATTAAGCACTATGAGAGTTCTGTGATTTGCACGATCGTAACCACGTGGTACCGCGTTGACGATGGATCCCGATGAGGTGTAGAGTTGCAGATGCTGGAGGAGAAAGTATCTTGGTCTAAAGGGAGACTATGTTACTTATATATATAGATATACACACACACGTACACTTTTATTGTATACATGCATATGCATATGTGAAGTCAAGCAAAAAGTAGGCATAGCATGTAATAGAAAAAAATCAGCATAAAATAGTGTTATGTACATAGTTTTAATTCACCAGTCACTAGAACGTTGTTTTCACCCTCTCCTCATTACAAATCACAGGATAGACTTAGATGGATAAGAACTGGTATAAGGGGGAATGGTGGAAGGACATATTTCCGTACGCATGTTCAACACTGACGAGGGAACTAGATTAAAGGTGTCGGCCTTGGTCGGTAATCATATGTTTTATTATATTTGATTATTTCGCTATGTGTTTATATCAACAGTGCTGTGATATGCTTTTGTTATTTATAAGACCAATACCGATGATTCATGCCCTGGTGGACTTGGCTTTCGATTAGTAAAAATTCGAGCCCACCAAGGTGCGGGTTGTTGTATTTTATATCAAAGCATAATTTAGTCGATCTTAAAAATTAGGATATGTTGAGTGAATGTATTTGTATTCTTACCTATAATTATATATATTACGCCAAACTCTACAAATTCTGACTATATAATTAGTTGCAACCATATTCTAAAAAGATGGACAATGCATGAGTTGGAACAATAAATGAAGTTGAAGATGTATACTTATCCAGATCAACCCACATGAAATAGGTCACATTGGAAGATGTTAACTTAAGAAGATGTATACTTATCCAGATCAACCCACATGAAAAAGGTCACATTGGAAGATGTTAACTTAAGAAGAGCATTAGTGCAACATATAGAAGGGTCGCTAAATCGGGATGGTACTTGACTCCCTTGTTAAGCTTGAATAGCCCAATGGTTGTAGATTCCCATAGGATTGCTGAGACCTAGATAAAGGGTAAGTAAAAGGATCTACATGTTGCAGATATCCGGAAATAAGGATTAAATAAGTTCCTAAAGGAAGGTGTGTAGTAATCACACTAATATGATAGCCAGATTTGTAATATATTTTAAAGGAAGATAAGTCAGAAAGTAAGTATAAAAGAAGAGAAGTCCAAAAGGAGGGATAGACAAAACCACTTTTAGTCTGACCCAATATGAAAGAATTTAATATAAGGTTTGAATATATATATATATATATGATTTTCAAAGGCTATATTTAAAATATAAAACTTGATTTTTGAAAATAATTAAATATTAAAAGTTATTAGGAAAATAAAATATCATTTTATATTTTAAATAGAATTGGTAGTTAAAATTTAAAAATATTAAAAAAAGGGGTTTTAATGAAGTTATTTCCTTTCAAATAAATAGAAAATAAAGCATATATGTAGCTCGACAATTTTTATGGTTTTGTAAATTCTAAGTTTTAAAAATTCTTTTAAAAGGCTGGGTAATAGGATGTGGTACTAGTTTTGAATGGGGCAAAGAGAATAAAAGGGTAAGAACACGTAATGATGAAGATAAGAAGAATATCCATATAAAGAATATATAGAAGAAATAAACATTTGAAATAGATTTACATATAAAAAGAGTTATGTCAAGAGAAGTCATTAAAATAATTGTAATTTAGGTAAAAGAAATTTAAATAGCTGTAGCATTAGGAAATATAAATAAAAATAATGTTAGGATTTTATGTTAAAAATATTTCTAGTAATCTAATTAGAAGCAATTAAAGGAAAAACAAAGGAAAATGGATATTTTTTATTGTTATGCGCACTGATTGCATGTGTCGTTTAAAAGTCCCCCTTACATACTATTAGAGCCTCTGCTAAGATTGATAGTGAAGATATCATGAGTAAGAGGAAAATAATAGAAAGGAAGTGTCCTTATCTACTTCAGTTTTATTGTTAAAAGCTATAAAAGATGCTTTATAAACCCTGTAAAGTGCATTTTAAAGAAAAGTTGTTTGGTATTACAATTGAGTTTTTAAAGGCAAAATTTGTAAATTGTTTGAACTAAAAATATCACTTTTTAAGAAGTAGAATCTATATTGTTAAAAATATTTAAAGGAAAAGTTGACTTGAATGATTATTCATGTAATAAAATTTAACCTTTATTCGAAAAAAATAAATGATCATTTTAATAAATAAACTTAGTTGATAAATCCTAAATTATAGTTTTAAAAGTTAAGACACCTACATTTAACTTTATTATAAGGAGATTCTCATGGTTCCTTTTTGATACCAAGCTATTGAAGGATTTAGTAAATTTTTTATAAATATATGTGTGTGTATACATACACACATATATATATATATATATATATATATATATTTAAAATAAATATTTTGAGGTTAAGTACTTTATAACCGTGAAGTTTTAAAATTAGAAAGAATAATGAAACCCAAATCAAAATTTTAATATGGAGTAGATATGGATGATTACCTTGGTAAGACGAGGTAAAAGTTAAGGTTATGAATAAAATAGCAATGAATGCTCATAGATTAGCAATAGTGAACCCCGTTGGTTATAAAGAATATTAATTTGAGCCTAGGAATATTTCATTAAATATGAGTAAGACCATAAAGAAGAACCCATAAAGAAATGAGAACTGACATCAAAGTACATTTCTGAACGTTTTAGAGTATGCCTACATGAAAGAATTTTTCTTGAAGAAAACATATACCAAGATTTGAGAATACAATGACGAGATTTGGATTAAAAGAAGATAGTAATATAATTATTTGTAATAATGGAAGTAATGAATGAACCATATTTATTAGAAGCCAAAAAGGAAAGTTAAGGTATGTGAGTTACAGTAGAATGACATGTTAGAAATGTCCACTTACTTTAAGTAAGAAGTAATAGGGTCACAACATCATTAATGTCATTTGACATTGAAGGACAACTTCTAACAACTGTTTTTTAGTTTAGCTGAGTTATAAGCATTAGTTGTATCTGTTTGTACAAGCATACGATATTTTATAAAAAAAGTTCCTTTTTATTATTATGTTGATTTTATGGATTGATCGCTTTATTAGAAAACAGAATAAATAAGGAAATCTCATGTGGACACTTAACGAATGCGAAGTAAGATTGGAAGTTCATATAATAAACTAGGAAATTTATTAGTTACTAAAGTAAAATAATGTTAAATTCCAAGAGCCTAAAATTTTGGAAAGATAAATTTTAGCAGGTGAAAGACAGGAAGGTTGCTAGAAAACCATGGGTCACTATCCCTATGTCTTAAGAACAAAAATTTATAAGTGTATTTATGTGTTGATTGTTGTTTTAAAAAAAAAACATTTTCAAATTTACTATGGAATATAGAGGGTTAATCATAGGTGTTAGCCCATTGATTAATTCCTGATTGCTTTGGATGTGGCTTGATTTGTTTTGAAAAATTAAAAACAAATAGTTTTTAAAATTTTGTTCAGAAATCTTTGATTTTTAAATATAAGATATTTTTGCAAGAGCATTGAAAAGTGAATTTTTATTTTTATAAAATTCATCTATTTTATAATTTTAATTGAAAACGATTATAAACAGAAAAGGGAAAATTTTTGGTTTTTGAAAAGCCAACGTTTAACGTAGGAAATGTTGACCGGTTGGCAAATATGAATTTTGCTTTGTATTAGAAGTGCAACAAGTAAATATAGTTAGTGACGCGGGAAAAAATTGTTAGCTTTGGGATTTATTTTTCCATACCCGGTCCATAGGTGAACAAAACTTGTTTTAAATAACTCTATTTTAAAAAATTTAAATGTTATAAACAAATTTTCATATATGGACTGTACTTGGAAAGTTGGAAAAGAAATGGGAGCAAAAGAAAAGGTTTCAAAGTACAACGGATCTGGTACATAAGAGAAAGGTGGAAATATGGAATTCTCTATCTAAACTCTTTTCCGACAAAACAGTATAGGTTTAGAGAATTGGATTTTCAAGATTTTAGATGTTGGAAATGGTATGTTAGGTATTGGATGGTAGGGATTGGATGCAAAATTGGTCGAACCATACTTCTATTCTAGAGATGTGGAAAAATTTGGATGCCAAAAAAAGATTTGCATGCATATAGAACTGCTAGTATATGTAGATTTTTTTGCATCATATTTTCAAAATTGTTTTAAAGAATTTATTCGTATAAGAGACGCTGATTTAGTATTATTTTGCATACATATCGTATATGTTGTGATACACCATACACTTGTACATTATTGGTTGCAAGAATTTGTTGTACACCGATTGGATGGATTTCTTAGAATGGTTGCATGCTATGTTACATGATTTATTCTTAAGGAATTTTAGGAAAGAATTTGTAACGACCCAAAATTTAAACACATTAAAATATAACATTTAAAGTGATTTTAAATATAAAATATAAAAGGTTTTATGATCTAAATAATACTAGACATGATTTGGAAATAGAAAAATACATAAATATAGTAACATTACTTATATTGACAAAAGTGATATAATCCTGATTACGAAAAAGTAAATTTAACTGTTTATTAAATTTTTTTGATTTATTTTTGAGTATTTATATTTTTACATAAAATTATGCAAATTTGATTTTAAATTTGGTTTACATAATAAATAATTTAACTAAAATGGTCAAAATATGACAGTGGAACATTTCTTCAAAATCAAGGGTTTGTCGATTTAAAATTGTCGCAACGTTGTTGCACCTTTGTTTTAATATTCATGTACACTTACATGAATGTAGTAAGTATTAATTAAGTTGCTAATTAGGTTTACTTTTGTAAAAACACAATTTAGAAATTCTAGAATATAATTAGGAAAGGTAAACTAATAAAGTCAAAACATGTCATTTCAAAATTAAACAAAATCAATATATTCTTTACTTACTTCTTAAGTAAAAGTGACTTAAATTTGTGATGTGAAACATGATGTTAAGTGTTAAAAAGTAAGATTACTTTAAAAATAAGAAAAATAGTATTTTGGTCTTTTGCAAATATAATATTTTAATCCAAAGTTTTTTCTATAAATATGCACCCATTTTCTTTCATTTGTTCACACCTTTCTTTTTTCCTTTTCTAAGCTATTTCTCACTTCCATTAATAACTTCTTACCTTAATAAAGCTATGCAAAAATCAAAACCAAAAGCAAACTAAAGTAATATCCACCCAAACACCGCCAAAACATCGTCATAACCCCCCTCTATCTTTTAATTACTCACGCCTCCCTCCTCTCCTTGCAAACCCAATCCCCTCCATCTCCAAAGGTCAAGGCCGAACCTCCCTACCCCTTTCATGAGCAAGCCAAGCCACTTTGAAGACTTTGAAGCGGGCATTTATAAGCATTCGACGGGCGTTAGCAAGTTAGGAACGCGCTAAAGTTAGTGCGTTCGCAAATTAGGTGAGAACTCCTAATTTATATATATATATATATATATATATATATATTTGGTTATGCTGTTGTGATATGCTTTTTGGAGTTTGGTTATGATATTGATTTCCATATATTTTTTGTTGCATTGAAAATATTGAAACAAGCCACGAAATACACGACATTGATGCACCTGGAAAACACTTTTCAAAATAAATTGAAAAGTATTATCTAATAATTTAATACCTTTTAAATGATTAAAAACGATTTAGAAATGTTTTAAAAACGTATAAACTTGTTTTAACAAAGTTTGAATGAAAAACTTGAAATATGTCAAACCTAGACGCGTCATGCAACGGTAGTTTGCTATTTCACGCCAAAAAGTTTAAATAATTGTACGAAGTGGAATTTAGCTCGAAATTCTTTGAAATAAGAATTTTCTGAATTATTATATCCATATCTTTCAAAAAAGAAAGAAAATCAAGATTTCATCAAGTAGATTTTAAAGTATGTCCAAAACAATTTTCTAGAGAAATCACGCTTTTGTAGTAAAGTGACCAAAGTTTAAAATTGATATTTAATAAGTTATAAAAATATGAAATAAATTCTATTTTTTTTAAATGTCTTAAAAGTGGTTTAAGTTGAAAATATGGTTTTCTAAACGGTATAAAAGTCGTTTTGAAGAATATAGCTTCTAAAGCACTTTTTGCAACACCTTTTCACAACGCGTTTCTGTAACTTTTGAAATAAATGTCAAAGCATTAAAATTCTTTCCGAAATCCTTTGTAAATAGTTTTATGTAAATAATAAAGTATTTTGAAAGAAATTTGAACAGTTTAAAAACATTTCAAAGGCGGTTAAACAAATAATTAAGTGATTTAAAAATGGGAAATGAGTGCGCGGAAATGACTAGTACATTTTCTCGCCTGTGAGAGCTAAACGGTAAAACAAGGTGTGTAATTAAGGTTAAGAATGGAGCAACCGGTGAACTAAACTTAACTAGCATTCGTTTATCTTTCAGACAAGGGGTGGAACAGATCGAAGGGAAAGCCCGGATGGTCAAATTGGATTTTATAGAAATAATCTTCTTATATTCATTGTTAAAATTCGAAGAGGGAACTCGTTCTATTCATGGAATTTAAAAGGTGATGTAACGATCCCAGTTTAATGACGAATTTAAATTTATAATTTAATTGAATTTTTGGATTAAATTATGGATTTGTTTGAATTTTTCAAATTTAAAAAGGTATATGTACTTATTTGATTTTGAATTTGGATTGAAACTCAAAGTAAATGTTTTCAGTTGAATTGAATTATAAATAAATATTTTATTTGGAAAGTTAAAATATATTCAAAATGAATTTTCTTTAAAAGTTTAAAAAAATATATAAAATAAAAATTTATCCTATCAATATTAAATATAAGTGTAAAATATAAAAATAAACCATATGTTATAAATTAAATGTTTGGCTTGTTAAACTTGAATAGAAACAAACAATAAGTTTAATACTTAAGTTAGAAATATAATTATAAGGTAAATTACAAAATATGAAGTAAACATATGAAGTAAAATAAATTAGAACAACATATTAATTTTAGAATGTCATTTATATTACAAAGCAAAAAAAAAACAAAGTTAGATTTTATAAAAAGAGAAGATAAAAAGGTAAGCATATGTAGATGTATAAAACAATTAATGTTTAAACTTTTAGCATATGATGTTAACATATCAGCCATCTTATACACATCCATATACATTAATCTTGCAAAAGTAGATAAACAAATAAACAAAAAGAAATGTCCACGATACAAAACTGTGCATGCTACATAATAACAAATAGTAAGCTTGTAAACAAGAAAGGATTCTTGCATTTATTACCCAAGCACAAAACAAATTGTCTCAGCCAAAATTTCAGTAACAAAGGAAACATTGAAAGAAAAAAGAGAGTAAATAAATGTTCATGTACAAAGCAATTAATGCTAGCAATAACATCAACCTCCAAAACAAATAAAAAAAAGGTCCGATGAAAGGAAAAAGTAGTACCAGGTAACACCTACTTATACAAGCTGCCTTCGTCATTTATATACATCCATATTCATTTCCAGTTCGTTCATAAGTAAGTATTCCAGAGAAAGGATTATAAACATCATTATTTACAAACCCAAAATATCCTTCAAGTTCAACAAGATCAACTCTGTAGTTTTCAAAGCAACAAGTGCTCTCTGTTCCTCCCTTTGGCTGTGAGCAAACTTTAAAATTTTAAACTAATTCTTTGACTCTGTTATCTGTGATGATCAATAAGAGTTTGTGTATGCTTGTTTGTATATGTAGTCATGGCAAGACAGTGTGTATGTTTTGATAAAAGCAGATAAGTTGTTCCAGGTTTACAGTGTAAACATAAATAAGGAAAATTTTATAAATTTTCATATGAACATTTTTAATTTAGGATTTTTTTAAAATAAAATTAAGTTCGTTTAAAGTTAAACCATGGTCCAGATTCATTTTAGCTTAAAAATGCAAGAACTTGACCCTGTAAATTTATTTTAAAGTCAATAAGAAAACATGTGATTTATTCAAGTAATTTAAACTATCAATTTGATTATATAAATTTAATAAGCATACCAAGATAGGATTTTTAAACTAAATATGATGATTTTTAATTTAGTATCTTAGGTGCAGTTCATACTTGAACAAATTATGCTTTTTAATCGATTACTGATAATCGAAAGATTTTCGAACCTTGAAATTATGCTTGAAGCTTGCTTAATCCTCATGGATCCTAGGAAAAATGAAAAAAAATTTCTATTGCAAGAATCAAAGGGATGAGAACACTTTAGGGTTTAAGTGTTCGAATTTGTCGACCATGTCGCGAGGCCATTGGGGAGGCTAGGGGAAATCAAAGGCCATCGCACCGGTGGCGATAGATGCGTGATGGATCGAAGTACCCTTGGCCAGAGGGGCACGTGTTCTGGTGGCGTGTAGTGGCGGGGTGGAGGAGTTTTCAGAGGAGTACGTGGTTCCAGGAAATGGAAACTTGCTCAAGAAGGCTCGATTTTGATTCATGGGTGGTGCGTGCGATCGGGGCACTGCTTCTTGGTCGAGTGGGTTCGAGTGATTGTCAAAAGTGGCCGCTGCAATCACTGGTGGCCAGAGGCGACAGTGAACGTGCACGTTTCGCTTGGTGTTAGTGTTGATGGGTGAAATTGTCGCGTGATGTATCTCGAGTCGAAGGGGTGATTGTCTCAGGGTCGAACTCGAGTATGCAAGCTAGGTTTACCTGATGTTTTTCGTTTAAACTTAAAACTTGGCTGGAAAAAAATAAAAATAAAAAGAGAAGAAGAAGAACGCGAGAGGGAGAGAAGAGGTCTCGGGGAAATGGGGTGTTCGGCTCAAAGTAATACTCGAGTATTTAAGGGATGGAATCGGGTTTTTGACAAACCGGAATATTATGTTGTAAAAGTGTAAAGTTAAATAACCTGTTTTCTACAAGTTTTAAATACTATAACTTAATAAAGAGTTCAACGGTTAAAGTCAAGAAATTTAAACAAGACTTAATTATTTTAGTTAATACTTAACAAGGGTTTTAACATCTAACTATTATTTTAATCAAGTAATTAAGTTAAGTACGAAATTAATTAACATTTAAAGTTGTAGTTAATATCAAATTGATTTTCAAAGTTTAAAGAAGATTTCTTTGAAAATGTTAATTTTTGAATAATTAATATTAATTGATTATTTTATGAAGGTAACTAAGAATAATTACTTTTTAATTGTAATTAGTAATGAATTAAGTAATTTAATTATGAATTCATAGTTAATTAATTAAGTAATTTCATCAAAAATTAAGGATTTATAATTGGTTAATTAAGTAATTAATGATTAATAAATGGGTAATTAAGTTGATTAATAATTAAGATTTTACTTAATGATTAAGGGAAATCAATTTAGTAATTAGGACCTAGTAATTGATTAAGGAATGATATGTTAATTAACTAATTTGAAATGAAATAAGTAATCAATGGATAATTAATGATAAATTAAACAGGGTTAAGGAATTAACTCTTAAGAAATAAATTTTAAATTGAATTAATTACAATAAGAATTAAAGATGATTGCTTATGGATTGTTTATGTAGGATATCTGATTTGTTGTAAAATGAATTAATATTTGTGTTTGAAATTGTGATGCCGTGAGATGTGAATTACTCTGTGCTGGATTATGATTGGTTATTTTATTTTGTATCAATGAGAAAACCCCTTTTGCCTGTAAAATGACATTTGAATTTCGATGCGACAGGGATTCGGATTCCGGTTAGTTGTCCGAAACCCACATCGAATCGTAATGATGAATCTTTGTGATTGATAAATTTATTTATCTATGAATCTGTGAATAAAGATAAGCATTATGGGTTATATCGCTTGTCGATATTGATGTCTTTGTAATAATTGATGTTGTGCTCTATTGAGTAAAAAAACCCTGGACCACACTCATGCACACACAAATATGGATTTCACGTGGAAATCGGTTAAGTCACAGATATTTGAATTTAATTCAAAATAGTTTTAAGAATTGAATCTTAAATTCGAACGGTTTTGCAAATGGAATTTGGTTAAAGTGAAAAGTTTTTGGAAAGGTATTTTAAAAGAAAGTGAATGTTATTTTGAATAACTAATAAAGACTTGAAATTTGAATAATTCGATTTAAAATTGGAATTCAATATCTGAAATTGAATTCTATATTCAGTATTTATGATTTAAAAAGGACTTTACAAGTTATATGGATTTAAATCGTTTTTAAAGCATTGTTTTGGGAATTTGAATTAACCCAAAGATTATAGCTTGTATAAATGGAATCGGGTTTTTTCGAAATAAAAAAAACTATTGTTTCTAAATGATAAAAAGCTTTCATATGAGAAATGAATTTCAAATTGTATTTAAGGGATTTCAAGTTAAACAGAAAATAGTTTTCCAAGTTATGAATGAATCTTTGGAAACAGTTTTGAAAGCTATGAGATAAATCTTAATTTTAAGATTAAATGAGTTAATCTAATTGGAATGAAAATTGCTTTGAAATCCATAAATTGATCTTTGTGAAACTGAGTAAACTTTGTGAAATAAATCTTTTTGTTTAAAAGATTTGAAATGGTAACTGATTAAACCATTTGAAAGAAAGTTTGGAATTATTAAGTTGTGACTTAATTGAAATCCCATATCCATATGTTTTTAAATATTGCGCTCATTATTCGGTTTAGTCAGGAAAGGACCGAATAATGATACGTCGTTATTGATAGCATTTGAAGACTGGTGGTGAAGACCGGGTATTTGCGAGAACGATAAGATGACCTATCGATTGTCTCTGCACTGAGTTGCTTCGGTATATAGATTCCCTATGTGCTGGGAAGTCCGATCGGGATTGTGAATACCCGGATTGCAAGGGCTTCTTTGGAAGTGCCTTCGGTTCTGTTCGAACCCGGGACAGACTTGTATGGTTGTATGTTTGACACTACGCTTTGAGATATAAAGCAGATTTCTTTCAAATACATATCTGTTGGTGGTGGAGAATTTATTCTCTTAGCTTAACACCCTTCTTTGAGACGTACGAACTCAGAGGTTATGTAGTTGAAGGTTATCAGCGATATACTCCCAATTTGATAGTGAGGCATGCTAAGTGCTGCCGTGTGTTGATGATCATTGGTGATCAAAGCATGGCTTTCATGTAAAGCATAGCTTTGTGGACGAAACCTCGTCGAGCCTCACAAACCGGTAATGGTCAAAACAGGAATGATGCGGCAATGTTTCAAGGGTAGCTCCCCTAGGATGTGACCATTCCTTCTGGAAAAGGGTAGTATCATGGTATGGAGACCAGATACTTACTCGTGTGGGCACTGTAGTATATTTATTACTGTGTGATGTTGTTGGTGTTGAGACCTCTCGGATAAAGGTCCCAAAGGACCGGGGATCGCATATCTGTAGGTATTACTCCCAGGCAGGGAGGAACCCGACCTTGTGTTGGCAGAGAGCCAGGTAGGTTCTTGGGGCGTCCCTCCAGAGGCGTTCCCATGTGGCAGTAGGAAGTTCCTTAGCCTGACCATTAGTTGGAAATCCAAAGAAACAATACGAGCCCTGTACGGTTTTAGTTGTATAACCTGCCATGGAATGTGGCGGTAACCTACTATTGAACATGGTAGCTATAGTAGGCATAAGTGCGAAATGTCTATGCTGGCTAATTTATATTATACTTTTGAAATGTTTTCTGCACTTTTCACTTATAGTAATAATATCAAAGAAATTTGCGTATTAAGCATCTTTAACTCTCATAAGGAGAAATCTCCTCCGATTCTGCGTTTGCATTGTGTGTGTGCAGGAGGCCTTATGGTAGTTACATTTTCTAAAAGCATTGCAGATCTATTTTAAAATATTTCTTTTGATTATTTTTTTTAAAAGACAAACCGTTTTTTTTGCTCATACCAGTCACATGGCTGACCCAGAGTATATTGTCCCTTTCCTAAACTCTGGGTGCCCACAATTTTCCACACGGGCAATTTAGAGTTTGGTTTTTCAGATAGTTAGGTTTAGTAGATTATCTAGAGCTAGTTCAGTCTTTGGATGCACATGATACTTGCTTATCTTGGTGCAATCTTGATGGGGGATCGAGCTAGGAGTTTTGGAGCTTTTGGACCAGAGTTGCAGTATTGGATTCTGTGAAGACTTGTCTCATATTGTATCATGTTCTGCTGTATTCTGTGTTGTATATTCTCTGATGCTGATGATTATCATTGTGCCAAATTGATGTATCGGATTTCGTATTTATGCTGTATCAGCGATATCATCTTTTATTTCCGCTGTGTTATTTATCATCTAATGGGTGTTGCAAGCTCCCGCGATACAAATTTGATGTTGTTTGTCGGACATCGAGTTCGGGTCGTGACAGGTGATCTCACCATTATTCCACTCATTGCACGTGTTGAATACAGAAGTTGATATTGAATATAAGTAGAGTGATTTCTATAATCCTATTTTCTCAAAAGATTGCAACGCCCCTCCTCTATACTCACACTAGCCAAGGATACTACAGGGTAATGCCGTCGACTAGCTTGAAAAATAAGGCCGTTGAGGAGCGACCATCTGTGTAATTTCTTTGTGCCAGTACCGGTATGTCAGATAGTATATCATGCATTTCATTTCAAAAGGAAATCCGACATATCCAATACAAACTCAAAGCTACAACACAGTGGCTATGTGGCATTTGAAAACAAATATAAAATAAGCATAACACAAATCAGTCATAGATTTTCATATCACTAAGGCTGAAACAGATATGAACATAACATATAGAAGTGAACATCAAAGTAGTGGACATGCAAGATCCATTGCATCATAAAATAATAGGTAAAAGTGCTAGACAATAGAATATTTATACATCAAGAAGTCTCTATCCCGAATGTATAAAAACAAAAACTACTAAGCTAAAGTAGTTAGCCAAAAGTCAGAAGATAGTCCCTGCCAAGAAGTCAAGTGGAAGCGCCTGAAACACCTCGGCCTGACTCGAACATTATTTAATAAGAAAAATAATAAACGGATCAGTCTAGCTATAAATATCATACAAGATGAGTTAGGATAAGAGATATAACAAAAATATATGATAACAATAATGTCACACTTTGACAAGTATATATCTGATAACAATGAAAATAATACAATATCTCAAATCTCCTCAAATTTCCAAAAAGAATATCATATTCTTTAGCTTGTTCACCAAATCTTAAATATTGACAAAACATATCAATGCAAATCGCAAAAATTGGTGAAACATGAAATTCTAAAAATCATCAATTGAAATCCAGAAATAACAAAAAGGGGAGGCCTATCACAAACAGGAGCATGAAAACTCACTAACATGTGTATCACAAATGAGACGCTATCCCATAAAAATACGGGGTACCATCCCCTGCACGGACGAATAAACTGAACATCCACACACCCTAAAAGATACGCCTCATGCACAGACTCTGTCGTGGTATAGTCCCCCACACGGAAGAATGTGCCAATTACACCTTGAACAGTCAAAGGACCATGGGTCGCTATCCCACCAAATTGAGCCGAAGCTCCATAGAATAAGTTTAAATTACGCCAAGCTAGTAAATAAATGAGTTTAGCTTCATATCTCATAACCACTGGCTTAACTAAAATATTTACGAACAAATTGTAGATTTCCACTCGAAAATACAAAATGATCATCATTGATAAAAAAGAAGTGTAAATTACACTAAGCAAGTAAATAAATAAGTTTAGTTTAATGTCCCATAACCAATGGCTTAACTTAAATATTTACAAACAAATTGCATATTTCCATTGCCATGAGATTTCAATCGAACAAGTCCAAGAATTAACCGACGAAGTAAACGCAAGCGTTTCATACCACTTGTTTTGCTAAGTCATTTACCTAGATTTCTCAAACGAATGTGGTAAAGTTTGTATATACTAATAGATTGAAAAACGATTTTAGAACAAGTTTTATATTAAAAATATTATTGAAATCGCTTTTGTGAAAGAGTTGGAGTATCTACTACTTGTATAAAAACCTTTATATTTTAAAGTGACAAATCATAGAAATGATGGTAAAAATAATCTATCACCAAAAATCCACATTCGATGGCGTGAATTAAAACTATGAAAATTAATATCAAATCCATTAATTGGATATTCCCAAAAATCCAGAAAAGAAGTCATCAAAGTTGGTGATAAATGACAACAGCTAAGCGAATCAATAAAAATTGAAAATCCACTCTAAATAAGTAAAATAGGCAAAATTCCACAAATCCAGACATCTGGTTGGTTTAGCCAAACGTCAGGCTCTGTGTCTTGGAAATTTTATACTTTCTTCTTCTTTTCTTTTTACTTTCCAGAAGCCTCCCAGACGTCTGGTATGGTCTAACTAGATGTTTGGTCAAGGGCTCTACCGTTTTTTATTATCGTTTCTCTTTTTTTTCTTTTGGTGCCCTAACCGGACGTCTAGGTTCTTCAACCAGATATCTGGTTGCCTAAACTGGGCAACAGTTTGCCTAGGCCATTGATGGCCGAATAAATTGGGAAGCGATCAGAAGAGTGATGGAGGCTAGGGATTCATGCCAAGCGATGACCCAACCCTACAGGCTCTTCAGTGCACCCCAAATAACATGTCCAATGAGCCAAAATAGGATCCTTAAAGATTTTTACTTCAAACACCAAAATTGGAGAATTCACCAAATCAATTCAAATCAAAAGCAAATGAACATGAAATGGATGTTAGGAATTCATACCTAACAACAGTGAAAACTATAGACATAGATGTGAGTTCAAGAACTCACCTTTTAACTCAATATAGAAACGAGAAGTTCTAAAACAAGCTAAGATTGATTTCTCTTCAACAACACCTCTAGAATCTTCAATCTATTATCAAATGCAATGAATTTCCTAAGTTAGATTATAGGAAAAATCAAGAATTAAAGAGGGATTGAGATAGAGAAGATGAAGAGGATGCTTACCTTAGCTTCTCCTTGATTTTTGAACTTGAATTTGAATTTCCTAAGAGAATTAGGGCTTAGGAATTTTTAGTCTCCCCTCTTTCCCCCATTTTTCCTTTAGCTTGAGTGCTAGGAATTATTATGAGTAGAATAAATGAAGGTGAGAGGAGTTAGGGTATTTGGTAGAAGAGTTTGGATTCTATTATTGGGTCGACGGGCTAGAACACAACCCAAAGCCCAAATGAAAATACCGAAATCCTAATCAACTCCAAACATATCGATGTTTATACTTAAACAAGTTGTAAGTTTCATTTTAATATCAATGGAAGTGGTCTCGAGTCCAATTTGACTGTTTACAAAAAGTCACATTTTGGACTTTAAATTCAACTAACGATGCTATATTTAAATAAAACATTTAAATATATAATCGTAAAATATGCGAGTTGTTATAGACTCCCCTCCTTAAATAGATTGCGTCCTTGCAATACTTAAGAAGATAATGAAGAATAACAACCACTTTAGGGCACAACAACACGAAAGAATATTTTGAAGTTGGAAGTTTACCTTAAGGAGCACGAGAGAGTAAGTCCAGATGTGTTCGCTCGATGAATTCTCTAGATTTCCAAGAACAATCCTTAGGTTTTGTGGACTACTGAACTTTCACGCGGAACATCTTTATTATGAAGGTGTTTAACCCCCTTAGCAATGATACGAGTAAGATGTTTCTCATAAGTCAAATTAGGTGAAACCTCAATTTTTTCAATAACACAAGGCTCAAGAATAGATTCGGAATCTCTAAGGCATTTCCGTAGTTAAGAAACGTGGAATATGGATAAATAGCAGAAAATTAAGCCGATAATAATAGACGATAAGCCATGGAACCAATGCATCCGGTGATGGTATATGGACCGATGTATCGAGGTGCTAACTTTCTCGATCCACTGAAACGCACAACACCCTTCATAGGTGAAACAGGAACGAACACCAAATCTCCCACAAAAAATTTCAAATTCCTTCTTTGATTATCGACATAGGATTTTGTCTACTTTGAGCTTCAAGGCTACATAAAACAAGAGATGAACATGAATCAGATTCACGATCTCGATTCTCACAAGTGGAAAAAGTCTAGAGATCATTCCATTCGGATATCATCATGGAAACAACCGCTTGTTGCTTACGACTAAAGGCATCGACAACACGATTTTCCATTCCAAGAGTATAAAGAATATCAAGATCATAAGATGCAAGGAATTCGAGCCAACATTGTTGACGCAAATTAAGTTCTTTTTGAGAGAACAAATACTTCAAATATTTATGATCGATGTAGAGAACAAATTTCTCTCCCAAAAGATAATGACGCCAAATTCTAAGGGCGAAAACAATGACCACGTTCTTTAAATCATGGGTAGCATATCTAGTCTCGGTAGGTTTTAATTGTCTAGAAGCATAAGCGATAACATGTTCCCTTTTGCAAGAGAATGACACCCAAACCAATACAACTAGCATCGGTACAAACGGTGAAGTCTTAGTTCCCTTCAGGAATCACAAGAATAGGAGCATCGGTTAGGAGTTCTTTCAATGTTTAAAAAGTAGCTTCTATGATAAATCATTTAGTTCACGATACACTTTCCCGAAAAGCCTAATACATTCAAAATTATGATTAACTTTATGTAACCATCTTTAAAAAAACAAATTTACTTGTTGCAAGTCAATTTACTGTGTCTGATTGACTCACCATAATGTTTAGGAGACTCCAATCGATAACGTTGATCAAACACATCGACCAGAATTCTTAAAGCATCAATGGGAAATACAACACAAAATCGTCTTCTATATAATAAACGCGTCTCTTAAAAAAATATTCTTTGCTCGTTTTAAGAACAAAATCCAATTATACTTATAAATATATCTTATTAAAAGGATTTTCAATTTTAAATTGTTCTTTTCACCCATCATCAATAAATATAAGGATGGACTTATCGAGATATTCGCAGAATACTCGATTCATAAGATGGATGAAATTATCTGGAGGGTTCGTCAAACTGAATGACATCACGAGCCACTCATAAGAATCGTAATGAGTGTGGAATGTGGTAAGTGGAATGCTATCCTCCACAACTCATAGCTAATGGAAACCAATGGCAAGTTCGAGATGAAGAGACCTTGGCACCACTCAATTGACCGCTTAGGTGGTAATCCTAAGACAGGCCCAAAGATATCGGGAAATTCACGAACTACTTGAATATGGGAAATATCATCTTCCTCGTCTAGTGGGTTTAAAGAATAAAATGACGCCAACGAATAGGAATTGAAATATAGGATAGTTCTCTTGGATATAAGATATGGGATTCATAACGATTAAGCCAATCCTTTCCCAAAGTCAATTCCAAAACCTAAGTAGCGTGTAACATGCAAATCAGATTGGAAAGCATAATCACATAACATAATCTCGACATTTATACAAAGTAAACCGAGTGTTGTGGATCCACCAATCGGATTCGTTGTTCTTAGTTAAGTCATCAAACCCATAATAGTTAAAGAAAAAGTATCCATAAGTTCTTTTGATTTAAAAGAATGAGATATACAGTTATAAAAAAGAAGTTGAATACGATGATCACGAAACATAATAATGCCATCAAGTATAGAATGAGAAATACTTGACCAAGAGAATGGTTACTAGGGGATTGCACAACCTTCAACTTTCCTCCTTTCTTGCTTTGAAGAATGGGACATGAAGATATAGGATGACCCGAACTTTTGCAATAATGACAAGTAAGGGACTTCGAACACTTATTCACATAGTGGTCCTTAAATCCACAATTGTAGCATTCTCCATGATTAGAAGTAGGAGTCTTTGTTTTCGAAGTTGCTTGCTTCCCTTTCTTGTTAGAATTTGGTTTGAAATTATTATTAGGATGCCTCTTCTTATTGTTATTGATGTTCTATTTGACACCCTGAACATTACCATCACTTTCTTTATCGGCTTCTTCAAGTCGAAGAGCGATATCTACAAGCCGATCGAAAGGAACTTCTAGTTTCAAAAGTAAAGGCTTTTTGAGGTTCTTACTCAACCCATAGATAAACCACTGATTTTTCCTCAATGAGGTATTAATATATTCGACCCCATATTTAGAGAGGGATTCAAAAGATGCAACATAATCTGTCACAGAAGAATCTCCTTGAATAAGGTCAATAAAGCATCGAGGTAAAAGTTATCTTTTTAGCTTTTGGCACAAATTTTAACTCGAACCTTTCCCAAAATTGCTCCCAAGTAAGATCTGCTTCAATAATTTCCGAAAACAAAAGCTCATAATAGTCTAATGCTCTCTCCTGGAGCATGCTAGAAGCCACTTGGAATCGATGTAGATCCACAAGATTCATGCGAGAAAAGATGCGATCGCATGTTCTAAGCCAAGCTTGGACTTCTATAATGCTTTCAGAACCCTTGAATCGCCTTCCACCCAAATTGGTATAATCACTACACAAGCTTGCATGACTGGATTTAGGATAAGTAGGCTTAGGATTGTGTCCGGCAACTTGGGCATTCTTTACAAGATTCAAAATCTGTTGGGCAGACATGAATACGACATCTAGAGGAGTAGCACTGGATTAACCGACGCTGGGATGACTAGGTCTAACCATTTCTTTTCTTTAAGAAAGAAAGAAAGTAGAGGAAAAGGGTTATTATCAAAATGAATATCAAATAAACTTGATTGATAAAACAAGGCATCATAAAATAAAATAGGTTAGAATGGTATAAAGGCTCGAATTAAATCCTAAGGCATGATTCCTAAGAGAGACTTAGGGCAATGATCCTTGCCATAATATCCTATATTGTTTTGAAGTTTGGCTTTGATACCAAGCTTTAACGTCCAACCTCTATACTCACACTAGCCAAGGACACTACGAGGTAATGCCATCGACTAGCACAAAAATAAGGCCGTTGAGGAGTGACCATCTATGTGATTTCTTTATGCGAGTAACGATATATCAGACAGTATACCGTGGGTTTCATTTCAAGATGAAATCCAACATATCCAATATAAACTCAAAGCTACTACACAGTGGCTATGTGGCCTTTAGAAATAAATATAAAATACATATAATAAAAATCAGTCACAGATATTCATATCAATATGGCGGAAGCAGATATAAATATAACACATAGAAGTAAACATCAAAGTAGTGGTCATACAAGATCCATTACATCATAAAAGAATAGGTCCAAGTTCTAGATAAAAGAATATGTATACATTAAGGAATCTTTATCTCGAATGTATAAAAACAAAAACTACTAAGCTAATGTAGTTAGCCAAAAGTCAGAAGCTAGTCCCCGCGAAGAAGTCAAGTGGAAGCACCTGAAACACCTTGGCCTGACTCGAGTATTATTTAAGAAGAAAAATAATAAACGGACCGGTCTAGCTATAGATATCATATAAGATGGGATATGATAAAAGATATGACAAAAATATATGATAAAAATAATGTCACACTTTGAGAAGTATATATCCGATAATAATGAAAATCATACAATATCTCAAATCACCTCAAATATCCAAAAAGAATATCATAATCTTTAGCTTATTCACCAAACTTCAGACATTGACAAAACATATCAATGTAAATTGCAGAAATAGGTGAAACATAAAATTTTGGAAATCTTCAATCAAAAATTCAGAAATCACAAAAAGGAGGAGGCCTATCATAAATCGGAGCATGAAAACTCACCAACACGTTTATCACAAATGAGGCGCTATTCCCATAAAAATGGGGGATACAATCCCTCACACGAAGGAATGAGCCGAACATCGACGCACCCTAAATGATATGCCTCATGCACAGACTCTGTCTTGGTACAATCACCCACATGGACGAATGAGCCGACATCGACACACCCTAAAAGATAGCCTTATGCACAGACTCTTTCGTGGTACAGTCCCCTACACGGACGAATGATCTGATTGCTCCTCAAACGGTCAAAAGACCATGGGCTGCTACTCCACAAAATTGATCCAAAGCTCCATAAAATAAGTGTAAATTACACAAGATAGTAAATAAATGAATTTAGCTTCATGTCGCATAACCACTGGCTTAACTTAAATATTTATGAACAAATAATAGATTTCCACTCGAAAATACGAAATGATCATCATTGATCAAAAAGAAGTGTGAATTACACAAAGCTAGTAAAAAATAAGTTTAGCTTCATATCTCATAACCAATGACTTAACTTAAATATTTACGAACAAATTGCAGATTTCCACTCGAAGATTGTCATGAGATTTCAATCGAACAAGTCCAAGAACTAACCGACATAGCAAACGCAAGCGTTTCATACCACTTGTTTTGCTAAGTCGTTTAATTAGATTTCTCATAGAGGTAAATGTTTGTATAAACTAATAGATTGGAAAATAGTTTTAGAACAAGTTTTATATTAAAAGTTGTGTTGAAATCGCTTTTGTGAAAGAGATGGAGTATTTACAACTAGTACAAAAACCTTTGTATTTTAAAGTGACAAATCACAAAAATGATTGTAAAAACAATCCATCACCAATAATCCACATTCAATGGCATGAATTAAAACCATGAAAATCAATATCAAATCCATTAATTGGATATCCCTAAAAATCCAGAAAAGAGGTCATCAAAGTAGATCATAAATGACAACAACTAGCCGAATCAGCAAAAATCGATGAAAATTGGAAATCCACTCAAAATAGGTAAAATTCCATAAATCCAGACGTCTGGTAGTATTAGCCAGACGTCTGTCTCTGGGTTCCGAAAATTCTATATTTTTTCTTATTTTCCTTTTTCTTTCTAGAAGCCACCCAAACATCTGGTATGGTCAAACTAGACGTATGGTTAAGGGCTCTGCAATTTTTTCTTGTCGTTTCCTATTTTTTCTTCTAGTGCCCTAACCAGACGTCTGGATTCTTCAACAAAACCTCTAGTTGTTTGTAGCGGGAAATAGTTTTCCTAGGCTATTGATGGCCAAATCAATTCGAAAGCGATCGGACGAGCGACGCAGGCTAGGGATTTATAGCAAGCAATAACCCAGCCTTATAGGCTCTTCGATACACCCCAAATAACTATCCAAAGATCCAAGATAGGATCTTTAAAGATTTTGACTTCAAAACACCGAAATTGGAAAATTCACCAAATCAGTTCAAATCAAAAGCAAATGAACCTGAAATAAACGTTAGGAATTCATACCTAACAACAATGAAAGCTATAAACATAGATGTGAGTTCAAAAACTCACCTTTAAGCACAAATATAGAAATGAAAAGCTCTAAAACAAGCAAAGATTGATTTCTCCTCAACAACACCTCTAGAATCTTCAATCTATTATTAAATGCAATGAATTTCCTTAGTTAGGTTATAGGAAAAATCAAGAATTAAAGAGGGATTGAGATGGAGAAGATGAAGAGGATGCCTACCTAAGCTTCTCCTTGATTTTTGAACTTGAATTTGAATTTCCTAAGAGAACTAGGGCTTAGGAATTTCTAACCTCTCCTCTTTCCTCCATTTTTCCTTTAGCTTGAGTGCTAGGAATTATTATGACTAGAATAAAGGAAGGGGAGAGGGATTAGGGTATTTGGTAGAAGAGTTTGGGTTCTATTATTGGGTTGATGGGCTAGAACACAACCCAAAGCCCAAATGAGAATATCAAAATCCCAATCAACTCCAAACATATTGATGTTTATACTTAAACAAGTTATGAATGTCGTTTTAATATCAATGGAAGTGGTATCGAGTCCAAATTTGACTGTTTACAAAAAGTCACATTCGGATTTTAGATTCAACTAATGATGCTATATTTAAATAAAACACTTAAATATATAATCGTAAAATATGCGGGATATTACAAAGATACTCTTTAAAAATGATTTGAGAAATGTTCAAAAGCGAGGTTTAAATGATTCCATATTTAATGAAGAGGATTTTAAAGTTATATATCTCTTGGAGATGTTTTTGACAAAGCGAAATTAATGAATCGTAAAACAATCATCTAGTTACATCATTTTTTATCGATGATTGGATTTCGAAGGAACCAGGGTCGGATTTCGGTGATTCCTATTTGAAAACCACTTCGAACCACTTTACGTTTCGAAGTAAAATATGTTGAAGACCTTGATTTTGGATTTTCATAGTGAAGAGCCGCTTGTTGATCGTTTGGGGATAAACTCCTAATATACATATAGTGGCAGTGGTCTCTTCATTATGAAATATCCAATGCAAGGACTATTCGCTACTAATCCTAGGGGTGATTCCCAAAATAGGATGTGGTATGAAAGTACCTTCGGTTTCGTTCAGTTCCAGAACGAACTTGTATGGAAGGATATTTGGCATTGCATTGTAAATCACACCGAGTGATCTCTATATAACGTATATCTGTCGATGGCAGAGAACATACCTTCTCTTAGCTTAACACCCTTTCTAAAGACATTCCAGCTCAACAAGTTATACGTTTGTAAAAATCAATCATGTGAATGTGGAATGGAAATGTGGCATTCAAAGTGAAAAGTATTTGTGCTTGTGAAAAGGTAATCGTTGCCTCAATCCTCTTCAACTGGAATTGACCGAAATAGGGTTGATGCAGCAAGGTTAAGTGGGTCATTCCCATTAGGATATGATCATTGCCTTCTAGATAGATTTCTACTCGCCATAAATTTCGAGTATCTAATCATTGTGGAAAGTATGCTAAAGAGACATTTCAGATAAAGGTCGGTAGCGATCGAGGGATGACATATTCGGTACTATCGAGTTACAGAGGTAGGCCGGTCTGTGTTGGTAGGGGAGTTGATATTCTATGGTCATCAGGACATCCATCTACAGGTGTACGCATAGGAAGGTAGTCACTTCACCTGATCATTTGTATGCAAATCCATTCTTCAATAAGAACTTGTGGTTTTTTTTGTAGAACCTAGTATGCTGGAATTTAATAATGGCAACAATTTCAGCTAAGATTAGTAAGTTTATTTGGAAATGTTTTTTCAAGAATGTCATTAAAAATAATATCCCTTAATTTTACATGATAAAGAGTTTTGGTTATCATAAGGTAAAAACCCATTCTGTGTGTATGTGCGACGTGGTCTTATGAGATACCCTTTTATTTTCAAACCATCGTACTTTGAATTCTCATACCAGTCTCATGACTGACCTAGAGTTTGTTTTTCCCTTTAAACTATGAATGCCCTATTTTTCATGCGGCCGTGTAGTCAGTATACTCTAGGAGAATTTTGGAGCATGTTGGGGAACATTTTGGAGAAGTCTTTTTGGGGCTATGAAGCTGAAGACCCTATGTAGATACCTACCTATATTCCTTTGTGTTATGTATTTAGTATGTCCCAACATATGTAAGAATAGGCTGCTATAACTATCCCAGCTGGAGTTGTACTTTGATAATCACTTATGTATAATTAAATGTTTAATACGATGCAAGACTCTATTATTGTGTTATTTTCTATCTTTAATTTTCCTTTACACCCCTAATAATCTGCCTCTTCGGCACTTCGACTTACAACATGTGAATACCATGGATGTATTAGTGTCGATTTCTGAGAGTCGAGGAGACGGTTCGTCACATTTGGTACCAGAGCTAAAGGTTAAGCGAGAACATTGGCTTTGATGTGGTATGACTTATTAGAGATATGGTTAGTAATACCCTGGAATGAGTTTTGTCTAAGAGAGTGCATAAATAAAACTTTAACTTGAATTAATATATCCAAAACTTATAGCATTCCCTATGGCATCTCGCTTATATATCCTAATGATTCTTCTTACTACCCACTGACAATATGAAATGAGTGAAAGAAGAGGATGAGCTAGGGTAGGTAGTAATACCATAAATGGTTGAACTCCTACAGCAACAGTAGTCGAGGAAGTAGTAGTTCCAGTACAACCCCAAGTCAATTTTGCAACTTTATGCAAAAAATATACCAATATTGGTAGTAAACCTTTCAAAGGAATGGAAACCATCATTTATGTACAAGCTTGGATCTGCTGTTTTGAAAGAATTTTTAAAGGGCTGAGTATTGAAGATAATCAGAAGAGATTCTTAGCTTCCTAGCAACTATAGGATGGAGCTCTAGTTTGGTGGGAATTTGTTAGTTAGAATGAGTCAGAAGATGACTACTTGTGGGAGCGCTTCAAAGAAGTTCTGGAGGAGCAATATATGTCGAAAGTAGGAAAATCGCATCTTTACCAAAATTTTATGGATTTAAACAAGAGGAGGAGATGTCGTTTAGAAGTATGCTAACAAATTTAACGAGTTATCTCGTTTTGGGCCTGGATGGATAGATACGCACCTCAAGAAGAATGAAAGTTTATCTCGGGAGTAAAGAAGCAATACCATGGAAAAATGACCAGGAAGATGAAAGTATCCTATGTAGACTTAGTAGATAAAGGATACAGATATGAAGCTTTGGATAAGATAGATCCATCCATAGTACAAGAAAGCAACAACAACAATTGGAGAAAGAGGAAGTTCAATGGAAAGAAGCCATGGTAGGAAAAACCTAAAAGGAAGATCTTAAGAGAACCGCTTTAAAGACATCACTTGTCACAATTGTAAGAAGAAGGGCAATATGGCGAAGAATTATTGGGGTCCTAGAGCTTAGAATGCCACCTCTCCTGTGGTTCAGAATAATCTCTGCTATAATTATCGTCAACCAGGCATATGGTTAAAAATTGTCCCCTAATGAAGAAAGGAGAACACGTCAAAGTGTACGCTATCAAGGGTGAGCCTTTGACCTCCCAAGATGTGAAGGAAAAAGGAGTGTTGGAAGGTAATATTTTTATCAAAGATGTTTTAGTTAGAGTATTATTTGACATAGGAGTTTCTCATAGTTTTATTTCTAAAAAAACTATAGAAGAATTGGAACTTAAACCTGAAATTGTTGATGCCCCAATCTGCATGATGATTCCTATAGGAGGTTCCACTAATCTATGTGTGCACTATAAAAAAGTCCCAATTTCCTATCCTCCCCATCACTTTCCTTTTGACCTTTTCGTCTTAGATTTTATTGGATTCAAAATTTTACTTGGTATGGATTGTTTATCTGAAAACGAAGCTATTTTAGATTTAATGAAAAGAACAATTTTAATAAAAACAAAGTTAGGGAAACTCATGGATATACCTTATGAAGATCCTGGTCGAAGGATGGATAGTTTTCTTTACGCTTTAGATACATCCCAGATAGGATTGGAAATCATACCCATTGTTAAATAATTTCCAGATGTCTTTGAAGTGTTAAAAGTTTGCCCCCACGCCGAGAAATCGAATTCTGTATCGATTTAGTTTCTTATGCGATGCTAATTAAACAACGAGATAGAAGGATGGCTCCAAAAGAAAGGGATAAGTTGAATAACCAAACCAATGAGCTATAAAGAAGGGATTAATAAGACATAGCCATTCAAGCTGAGGATCAGTAGTAGTTTTTGTAGCCAAATTTGATGGATCTTTTAGACTGTGCGTAGATTATCGAGATCTAAACAAGCAAACAATCAAGAACAAGTATTCTCTACCCTGAATAAAAGATTTGTTTGATCAATTACATGGAGCATGAGTTTTCTCTAAAATGGACCTAGCTATAGGATTCCATCAGTTAAGGATCGCAGAAGATTGCATCATCTAACTGCGTTCAAAAGTTCGAGTACTTTCTATGAGTGGTTGGTTATGCCTTTTAGGCTGACTAATGCACCCGCTTATTTTCTTGACCATATGAATAGAGTGTTTAGAGATGTGCTAAACAAATTCATGTTAGTCTTTATTGATGATATCCTTATCTACTCAAAGAAAACAGAAGAACATGCAAGGCATCTAAAAACAGTGTTAGAGATATTGAGGAACAATATTCTTAAAGCCAAATTCTCAAAGTTCCATTTTTGGGAGAAGGAGGCAAGATTTCTTAGACATATAATATATAGAGATGGAATTTTAGTAGTGATGTGCACGTAAATGTGCATATTTTTACCACCTATTTATTCTATTTAAATTAAACAAATGATCATATTGGGTATTTTAACTTGTTTTAACCAAAATTCATATTAATTCCAAATTTTCACATATTCATCTTCATATAAGGGCAAAACGGCCATTTGTGCGCGTATATTAATTTGAGAGAATTTAATTGGAAATTTCTATAATATTTTGTAGGAATTTAGCTTCTCATATTAGTGGGTTCATGAAGAAATATGCATGCACAAAATGGATATAAAGGAATGAAGATGGAAATAATTCAAAGTGAAGATCATGGAGGACCCCACCTACCCACCTACCTTAATGTACAAATTAAAGGCTAATGCACATGCTTATGGAGTTAATGGTTTCATGTACACTTAATGGGGATTAAGACATGTTAATGATTACTTGGCCTCCACACTTCCTAAGGGGCATTTTGGGCATTCCCCCAAAAGTGAATTAGGGTTATAAAACTTGTATATATACCCCTTATGTTTCATGTAATATCTCCTCTTCTTTTAGTCTCTCTTAGGCCTCCTTCTCTTTAGTTTAGTTTATATCAAAAATAAAATGAAAGCTCCTCTTTCTCTTTTCACGGCTACTTAGCCATTTTTATTTTATGTAATTTTTATTATGCAATTTAATACATGCTCTTTCCTTTTCATGTTCATTTACTTTCATATTGTAGTGTAGATCTCTTCTCTTTTATGCAAGTAGAATAATTTTTCCTTTCATTTTGCTCTCTTTTTTGCTCTTCTTTTATTCAATGTTGCTTGCTACATTTGTTCATATGATGACAAATATGAGAGGCTAAACCCCTTCAATTCAGGGGTAATGAAGCTCTCTAATTAATGTAGCTTCAACATTTTGTCAATTCATGCTCTCTTTTTGTGCTTAATGACAATGCTTGAAGTGGTTTAATTTTTTGTCTTTGCTTTGAATTTGATAGTCTATATTGTTGACACCAAATAGGCTATGCTTAAACAATCACTAACACAAATGTCTCTTCATGAATATATGATTATGGTATAAGAAAGTGATTTGAAATTAAAATTTGATGGTCTATGTTTCTAATCAATAGTTAATAGGCCATACTTAAAATAGATTTCATTTTCATTTTCTTTGTCAAGTTTCATGAAAGTTAGTAAGTGTTTTAAGGGGTGTGCTATAGTTTGATGGCTTATGCTGGCTAATCAATAGCTCAAATATGTCATACTTATGATAAACACATCAATTAAAACACTAATGACCATAAAAGAGAGATCATGATTTCGTGTGTTGAACTACATGATCTAGAGAGTGGATTTATTCTCCAAATTGTCATTTAACTTTCATATTTGCATTTCTTTTCTTTTTGTTAGTTAGTTCATTTTCTCATTTTCTACCTTAAACACACTCTCGACTTTTGTATAATTTGACTGATTAGGAAATTTAAATCAACAATTCCCTATGGATCGACTCGTATTTGCCCTGTGCAACATTCGTACACCGTGCGCTTGCGGTATAAGTTTTATTTCAAAATTCGTTCGATGGTTTTCTAACTCGATAGAAATTCCGTCGATTAACAAGTTTTTGGCGCCGTTGCCGGGGAGTTATTTTGATTTTGATTTTCTATTCTTCGAATTATTTTTTGTTTGATTTAAGTTGTGTTTTAATTTGTGTGTTTGTTTGCAAATATAGATAATAAAAAAAATTATTGTGTGTGGTTGTCGCTTGCATTTGTTTGTGTGTTTGTTGGCATTTGTTGTTTTTCGTTTTGCATTTGCAATTTTCATTTTCAAAGAAAAAAAAGAGAAGAAAATATTTCATCTCATTTCCATTTCATACACTTACATTGTCTTTTCTTTATTTGTTTACATTTTTTTTGTTAAAAAAAATTACTGTTGCAGTTCATCCTCATTGTCTTCAGATTTCTGTGCAACATCTCTGTTGTATCACCAAACTCAGTGCACACCCCATCACACTTCAACTACCACGACACATAACCAATTCCTACAAAACGTCCTCACAACCACCCCAGAACATCATCACAGTCACTCTTGAAACCACTGCAACACCCACCATTTTTGTCACCAATACGACCAACATCCCTTGTCATCAAGCACTTCAGCCTTCAACTTAGACTCATCACCGTGCACATCAACTGCTGTGCACTGTGCGCTCAAAACACACTTCCTTCCCCTCTGCTAAATACCACACCAACCCCAACCAATCTCTGCTCAAAACAACCACAACAAACATTCCATCTTCACCTCCTCCTTCATATTAACTTCCAGCCACTTATAGCATCCTCTTACCATCCTATTACCTCCACCATCTTCATTCACGTACAAGCAGCAAGATTCCTTCTGCTCAGTTCCACAATCTTGCCTCTACTTCTACCCACTGTCTTGCTCCCACTACCACACATTCACGGTCAACCAACGCCTGAAATTCAACACGCAACCCAACTAATGCAATCGAACCTGAATCCCCTAATCGCCAATCCATCTACTTCCTCCACCACAACAAACTTCGGCCATACCTCAGCTACAATCAAGAAACCAAAAAAAGAAGAAGTAAAGATGGCACAACTCATCACTTGAAAAAGTAGAACAACCCCGTATCGTTATTTCAAACAATCGACCACCCGTATTCCTTCCACATCAATGCTTCACTGCCACGAACTCGCGAACCCAGGCGCAAATTCAACCTCTTCAAGCCACCGCAATCGCAATTCGAACTGCGATTATTCTCGTGAATTGAGCTTCGTGAATTTGATTTTGTGAATTGATTATGTGAATTTTGTGAATTGATTTTTTTGATTTCTGTGTTAATCGAAATCGCTAATTGACTCTGAATTTCAGTGGGTTTTTGGAAGAGGAATCACATTGTGATTTCCGAACTGTGGATTAGTTTGGGCATTAGTATAGGCTGGCGATAGTTTGTGAGCTTGTATGTGTTAATTTTGTTTTCACAAAGTGAGTTAAGCTCTTCTCTTAATTTCTTTCCTTTTATTTTTCAATTTTTATTTATTTTTATTTTTTGGTTTCAAATATTTTTTGTTTTTTAGGATTGAACTGACGTGTTTTTAAGTTTTCTTTTAGGCAAAAAAAAAAATCATCTGCCAAAAATTTTGAACTTGTTTTGTTTTGAATTGTTTTAAGTCCATCCTTATTTCAAAAATAATAATAATAAAAAATCTTTATATATTTGTGTTTAACTTCTTTTCAGGTTGCCAAAGCGGAGAGGAAGAACTGCTTGCTTCACTCTGTTGCCAAAAATAATAACTGCTTGCTTGCCATAATTTTTTTTTGCTACCATCTATTGTTTATATCTGCATTGCATTGTTGGTTGTTTGCATTTGCATATTAATATTTCAAAAAAAGAAAAATCCATTGTAGTTCCATTGTTAATACATGTTTAATTTTTGCTTTGCATTTCATCCTAGAATTTGTTAATAATAATGGTTAGCATTGATAACACTTAATTGTATATTGACAATTTGTCTTCTTTGAAAAATTTAATTTCTTGGTGTCTAGGCTACGACAGAGTAATAACCATTTACAAATATTACGGTGATTCATAGATATTATAGTGGCTATTCCTCTGAAGGTACATAACCTTTAGCTGCATTGCTACGGTGATTCGTGGTGCACTGATAAATCCTGTCCGTTACCTGGCTGAGAACTATCTTGTTTATCTAAGACAATTTGTGATTATACAATTTTGGGTTAACTTAGGATAAATAATTTGTACTTAGACCCTTGCATTCATTTAGTGGCATTAGTTCATGCATATTAAAAAAAAAAGTTTAAATCCAAAAATAACAAAAATTGTAAATATTCCTTTTATTTTTCTTTGAAATTTTTTCCTTTTCCTTTGAAAAACAAAATCAAAAAAAATATATATAACCTTTTGAAAAAGCCAATTTTTTTTTTTGAAAATCCAAAAACAAAAAAAAAATCAATTTTCCATTTTGAAAAATAAATTCTATTTGTAAATATTTTTCTTTATTAAAAAAAAGCCAAAATCATTCTTGAAAATGTCTGAATTTCCATATTCACATGAAATTTACAATAGTTGTGAAAATCAATATAATCCATATAATTTCACTTCAAATTCGTATGGATATTTTAACAACAACTATTGTGTAGATAATTCAAATTTCGAACAACAAAATTTTCAAAACAATGACCAACCTTCAACTCTTGAAAATAGCATTGAAATGATTTCATCTTTACTCGAACTTTCTACACAACAAAATCAAGAGATAAATGATTTATGTAATTCTTATTTGTGTAATAACTCGAGTCAAGGATTTCAAAATTTGAATTCACTTCAAAATTCAAATGATTTCGAGTATAACCCATGCCAATTCAATTTCGAGCTTCAAAATGAATTTCAAAATCAAGATGAAAATGTGAACCAATTTTCAAATAATTTTGGCAATGGGAATAGTTTCAATCATGATACGATTGAAAACTTTGGTTATCAAAAAATTCAAAATGAAAATTTTCAAATTAATAATCATGAACTTGATTTTGTTGACCAAATGGAAAAAGATAACGGGGATTCATTACTTGAAAAATACAAAACTTTTTATGAAAATCATAATCAAATCTCAACTTGTGAAGAATCAAATAATAATCTACCGTTTATAGAAACTGTCAATTCTTGTTCTCAACGAGTCCAAATAGAAAATTTTCAAGTTAATAATTACAAATTTGACTTTGTTGAGAAAATGAATGAAATTTACGATGATCACACAAATTTGTTGTTTGAAACACATATGAAGCAATGTGATAAACAAAATCAAATCCCAACATGTGACGAGTTAAATGATAATCCAACTTTTACCCAAAATGATAATTTTCAAACAACAACTTTTGAAACTGAAAATAACAATCTTAATGAAGTTGTTGAAAACACGGTAATTGAGTTGGATATCAATTCTTTTGAGGACGTGCAACCAAATTTAAAATTTGATCTTCCTTTTCTCGATTACAAAAATTTGAATACAACAACTATGAATTTTGAACTTGAGATACGCAATGAAGTTGTTGATAATCCAACAAAGGAAGATAAATTTGATGAACACGAATTTTATGACTTTTGGACGATGAGTTGTTAAATTCCGACGGGGAAGACTTCGATCACCATTTTGACTTTGAAATCGATAATTTGGAAGAAGTTTTCAATGATAAACTCGGATTTCAATTTGGTGAAAATAAACTTGAATTTCAATCAATCGTTATATCTACCCCAAAAATCATCGAAAATAAAACAACTCATACGATTTTTAATAAAACGACATTCGTTTTTTCATATCCACATTCGACTTCAAAATCTTTTATGGTTTGTTTTTTCGAGCTTAAGCTGTGTCTCGTATACTTGACGAGACAAATGAATCGATCTTTGGAAGACCGTTTCATTTACTTTTTGACGATATACTTTCTGATGCCGTGTAAATACATTTCATTTTCATGTGAATAATAATAAATGTTCCTTTCACTTGGGTTGACTGTTGGGACACAGTCAAAATCAAGTTTAGGGAGGGAGACTCATCTTCTTCTTGATTATTCAGGATTAATTTTTCATTTTTCTTCCAAAAACTCAAAAAAATTCCAAAAGCAAATGAAGAATTTTTATTTTTTTAGCGTTTTTGATTTATTTTTAAAGAAACACTATAGGATAAATATTTGGTTTTGGTTTATTAAATTGAAATTACTGAAAATTAATTTGTCTTAACAAAAATAAAAATGAAGTGTGATTATAAATAAAAATGGTTTAACTAGTTTATAGGAAGATTCATACGTGTTAATTATGAAATGCATCCTAATTGAAAATCTTTGTTTTAAAAGTGGTGAATTTAAAGTAAAGGATATAACATTTTTTTTGTCTTCTAAGTTAAATGGTGCTAATATGATTTTGCAAAACTCTCTCTATTAAAAAAATATAAAAAAATAAAAAATAATAACATCCAAAGTATTCAGTCTCGTTTAAAAGTCCTCACGGTTATGCATGGGTGAATTACTTGGAATCTTTGATTATGTGCTTTCATACTCATTTAAAAGTCCTCATGGTTATGCATGTATGGAACACATGTAAAAAAATAGACTTAATAAAAACCACCTATGGTCGATAGGTGCATGCACGGAAGTGTGTGCACTCGTCATGCTCTGTACTCCCCTCACATAAGCCCAAAAGGCAGTGTATAGGTGGTATATCTGGCCTCAGTTTACCAGAGCTAGGTGTGTAATTTTTCTTGCAAATAATGAGAGAGCAAGCAATTGAAATCCTAGCACTATTTTTACTTATTTGATTTGAATTGTTATTGAAAAGAAATGAAAATACCACTTTGATAAACTTTGATAGTCAACTACGGATCCATTTCATAGATACACTTTGTTATCAACTGAAACAACGAGTTAAACTATTGTCTATTTGTTATGATAACTTGATTTTTGTTGGAAATTTTGACGAGTAAATGACATAAATTTTGAAGATAATAACCAAAACCTATATTCAACTTATAAGTGTCGATTTAAAAGTAAATCCTTTATTTGTAAATATTTTCAAAAACTCGCATTCATCTCATTTAAATAAATCTTGCATTTTTGTAAATATTTTCGCTTTACATTTTTATTTTGCATTTGGATTTTGTGGGTAGTATCCGTTGAAAACCCTCACGAGACTGCACTCGTCCTACTGTGGACACCCAGAGGTTTAATGGCTTGTTGTATACGCTCAATGCAATCGTGCTTCCTATGAAAATGGATTTATCTTAGTTTTAGCTTATTCGAGGAAGAATAAAAAGATAAATATGGGGGTATTATCTTCTTGATTTTTTAGGATTAATTTTTCATTTTTCTTCCAAAAAATCAAAAAAAATTCCAAAAACAAAAGAAGAATTTTTATTTTTTTAGCGTTTTTGATTTATTTTTAAAGAAACACTATAGGATAAATATATGGTTTTGGTTTATTAAATTGAAATTATTGAAAATTTATTTGTCTTAACAAAAATAAAAATGAAGTGTGATTATAAATAAAAATGGTTTAACTAGTATATAGGAAGATTCATACGTGTTAATTATAAAATACATCCTAATTGAAAATCTTTGTTTTAAAAGTGGTGAATTTAAAGTAAAGGATATAACATTTTTTTGTCTTCTAAGTTAAATGGTGCTAAGATGATTTTGCAAAACTCTCTCTCTATCAAAAAAAATAAAAATAATAAAAAAATAATAACATCCAAAGTATTCACTCTCATTTAAAAGTCCTCACGGTTATGCATGGGTGAATTACTTGGAATCTTTAATTATGTTCTTTCATACTCATTTAAAAGTCCTCACGGTTATGCATGTATGGAACACATGTAAAAAATAAATAGACTTAATAAAAACCATCTACGGTCGATAGGTGTACGCATGAAAGTGTATGCACTCGCCTTGCTTTGTACTCCCCTCACAAAAGCCCGAAAGGCAGTGTATGGGTGGTATATCTGGCCTCAGTTTACCTGAGCTAGGTGTGTAATTTTTCTTGCAAATAATGAGAGAGCAAGAAATTGAAATCCTAGCACTATTTTTACTTATTTGATTTGAATTTTTATTGAAAAGAAATGAAAATACCGCTTTGATAAACTTTGATAGTCAACTACGGATTCATTTCATAGATACACTTTGTTATCAACTGAAACAACGAGTTAAACTATTGTCTATTTGTTATGATAACTTGATTTTTGTTGGAAATTTTGAACAGTAAATGACATAAATTTTCAAGATAATAACCAAAACCTATATTTAACTTATAAGTGTCGATTTAAAAGTAAATCCTTTATTTGTAAATATTTTCAAAAACTCGCATTCATCTCTTTTTAAATAAATCTTGCATTTTTGTAAATAGTTTCACTTTACATTTTTTATTTTGCATTTGGATTTTGTGGGTAGTATCCGCTGAAAACCCTCACGAGACTACACTCGTCCTACTGGGGACACCCAGAGGTTTAACGGCTTGTTGCATACGCTCAATGCAATCGTACTTCCTACGAAAATGGATTTATCTTAGTTTTAGTTTATTCGAGGACGAATAAAAAGATAAGTGTGGGGGTATTTGATGTGCATGTAAATGTGCATATTTTTACCACGAAATTAATTCTATTTAAATTAAATAAATGATCATATTGGGTGTTTTAACTTTTTTAACCAAAATTCATATTAATTCCAAATTTTCACATATTCATCTTCATATAAGGGCAAAATGGCCATTTGTGCGCGTATATTAATTTGAGAGAATTTAATTGGAAATTTCTATAATATTTTGTAGGAATTTAGCTTCCCATATTAGTGGGTTCATGAAGAAACATGCATGCACAAAATGGATATAAAGGAATGAAGATGGAAATAATTCAAAGTGAAGATCACGGAGGACCCCACCTACCCACCTACCTTAATGTACAAATTAAAGGCTAAAGCACATGCTTGGAGTTAATGGTTTCATGTACACTTAATGGGGATTAAGACATGTTAATGATTACTTGGCCTCCACACTTCCTAAGGGCATTTTGGCATTCCCCAAAAAGTGAATTAGGGTTTTAAAACTTGTATATATACCCCTTATGTTTCATGTAATCTCTCCTCTTCTTTTAGTCTCTCTTAGGCCTCCTTCTCTTTAGTTTAGTTTGGATCAAAAATAAAATGAAATCTCCTCTTTCTCTTTTCATGGCTACTTAGCCATTTTTATTTTATGTAATTTTTTTATGCAATTTAATACATGCTCTTTCCTTTTCATGTTCATTTACTTTCATGTTGTAGTGTAGATCTCTTCTCTTTTATGAAAGTAGAATAATTCTTCCATTCATTTTGCTCTCTTTTTTCCTCTTCTTTTTATTCAATGTTGCTTGCTACATTTGTTCATATGATAACAAATATGAGAGGCTAAACCCCTTCAATTCAGGGGTAATGAAGCTCTCTAATTAATGTAGCTTCAACATTTTGTCAATTCATGCTCTCTTTTTGTTCTTAATGATAATGCCTGAAGTGGTTTAATTTATTGTCTTTGCTTTGAATTTGATAGTCTATATTGTTGACACCAAATAGGCTATGCTGAAACAATCACTAACACAAATGCCTCTTCATGAATATATGATTATGGCATAAGAAAGTGATTTGAAATTAAAATTTGATTGTCTATGTTTCTAATCAATAGTTAATAGGCCATACTTAAAATAGATTTCATTTTCATTTTCTTTGTCAAGTTTCATGAAAGTTAGTAAGTGTTTTAAGGGGTGTGTTATAGTTTGATGGCATAGTTGGCTAATCAATAGCTCAAATATATCATACTTATGATAAACACATCAATTAAAACACTAATTACCATAAAAGAGGGATCATGATTTCATATGTTGAGCTACATGATCTAGAGAGTGGATTTATTCTCTAAATTGTCATTTAACTTTCATATTTGCATTTCTTTTCTTTTTGTTAGTTAGTTCATTTTCTCATTTTCTAGCTTAAACACACTCTCGACTTTGGTATAATTTGATTGAGTAGGAAATTTAAATCAACAATTCCCTGTGGATCGACTCGTATTCGCCCTGTGCTACATTCGTACACCGTGCGCTTGCGGTATAAATTTTATTTCAAAATTCGTTCGACGATTTTCTAACTCGATAGAAATTCCGTCGATTAACAAGTAGTTCCAGGGAAGATTGCATCCATTCAAGATTGAAAGCAGCCTCAAACTCCTAAAGAAATTCATAGCTTCTTAGGTTTGGCAGGATATTACAGAAGATTCGTTCAAGACTTCTCTAAGATTGTCTATCACCTAAAGAAGTTGACAATGAAGGATGCTATCTGGACCCTTAAATGTAAAGAAGCATTCCAAGAACTAAAGAAGAGGTTGACAACCGCTCCAGTTTTAGCAATTATAAATGAAAATAGTGGATTGATCGTTTACACATATGCTTGTGGAGAAGGAGTTGATGCAGTTTTAATGCAAGGTGGGAAGGTGATTGCTTACGCAAGTAGATAGCTGAAGATACATGAGAAGATTTACGCAACACACGACTTAGAATTATCAGCCGTTGTGTTCGCTCTAAAGATATGGAGGCATTATTTGCTGGGTAATAATTCTTTTTAGTTTACTTTAAAATAAAACTTTGAATTGGCCATAGTAAATAATATTCCATGTTTTAGGGGAAAAATTCAAACTCCTCACGGACAACAAATCTTTGAAGTGTCTTTTCACCCAAAAGGATTTAAAAATGAACAAACAATATTTGTTAAAATTTCTCGCATCTTACGATCTATACATTCTATATACATCCGAGAAGGCCAACGTAGTAGCTGATGCATTGAGTAGAAAGCTAGTTGTTATTTCTTATTTGGTAGTAACTCCAACTCTTTTGGAAAGAATCTCCAGTAAACAAAGAAAAGATAAACGATTTGAGAAATACATCAAAGCGGCTGAAGAACGAAGAAATTCAAGCTGTAAAATAGATAACCATAGAGTATTGTGGTTAAATGGAAGAATTTGTGTTTTAGATGTTGAAAATCTTAGGCAAGAAGTACTAGCTGAATGCCACACAGCCAAACTTATTATTCATCTAGCAATTCAAAAGATGGAAAAGGACATGAAGCGTACATTTTGGTGGAAAAGTATGAAGAGATTTATATCTATCTATGTCAGCCATTGTGAAAATTGCCAAAGAATCAAATGTGACCAACAGACTAATGCAGGATTACTTCAATCTTCGAAGATTCCATCTTGGAAAGACGATCAAATATCCATGGATTTCATTGACGGCTTACTCCGAACAAGGAAAGGAAATGAAGGCATTTGGTTATCACAGACCGATTAACCAAAAGTGCACACTTTATTCTGGTAAAGCCAACAAGAACCGCAACAAGCCTTGTGGAAATATATCTGAAGGAGATTGTCCGATTGCATAGAGTTTCGAGCAGTATAGTAAGCAATTGTGATCCAATCTTCACTAGTCAGTTTTGGGAAGCACTACAGGTAGCTTTGGAAATGAAGCTGAGTATAAGCACTATATATCACCCCCAAATTGATGGATAGATGGAAAGAGTCAACCTCCTTTTGGAAGATCTTTTGAGAGCATACATTCTAGACTTTGGAGGCTCATGGGAAAATCATTTACATCTAGTAGAGTTCTCCTACAATAACAGCTATCATGCTAGCATCGACATGGCATCGTATGAAGTTTTATATGGTCGTCCATGTAGATCACTAGCATGTTGGATAAAAACCGAAGTCAATTAGTGCTTGGCCCAGATATGACACAAGAAGCTTTAGAGAAAGTTGATATGATTAGAAAGAAGCTAAAGGAAGCACAAAGCAGGAAACAAGGTTATGTAGACAAAAGGCATAGAAATATAGAATCCTTAGCTGGAGATTCAGTCTTTTTGAAAGTCTCTCCGATGAGAGGAGTAGTAAGATTTGGAAGAGCAGGAAAATTAGCACCTCGATATATTGGACCTTTTTCCATTCTTGAACGAATAGTCTCACTAACCTATCGAGTACAATTGCCTAAAAGATTGTCTGGTATACACAATATTTTTCATGTATCTCATTTACAAAAGCATGCATGTTTCCCGTAACAAATCATAGAAATGGCTGCTCAAGATGACTTAGAGATAGAACCAAAATTTGCATTTATTAGAAGGCTTGTTCGAATCGTTGATCAAGATGAGAAACGATTAAGAAGGAAGGTCGTATGGTTGGTCTAAGTTCAATGTAGTAGAGATGCCGATGATTGCACATGGGAAATAGAAAATAGAATGAGAAAAGCATATCCTGAGTTTAGGATTAATGTATAGACTTTATCTATCATTTAGGTGTACTCACCACCTGTGGTGTAGTCAATTGTTGTATATATTTCATCTTATTGAATATATATATATATATATATATATATATATATATTTCCTTTTGAGCTATTTTCTTCTAATCTAATTTCAAGGATGAAATTTCTTTTAAGTAGGGGCGAATGTACCACTTCAAAATATATCTTTTAAAACGATTTTAAATATAAAATATAATTTTTTTATGATTTAAATAATATTGGATAGGATTTGGAAATAGAAAAATACATAAAAATTGTAACATTTGCTTATGTCGATAAAAATGACAAAATCTTAATTTCACAAAATTAAGTTTTAAATTGTTTGTTAAATTATTTTAATTTATTTATGAGTATTTATATTTTGAAATAACATCATACAAATTTATTTTAAAATTTGATCCACATAAATAAAAAGTTTAACTAAAACGTCAAAATATGACCGTAGAACATTTTTTAATCAACGTTTTGTCGATTTAAAGTTATCACAAGGCTGTCACACCTTTTTTTTAATATTCATGTACACTTATATAAATATAGTAAGTATTAATTAAGTTCCTAATTAGGTTTACTTTTGTTAAAATACAATCAGGAAATTCTAGAATATAATTAGGAAAAGTAAACTAATAAAGACAAAACATGTCATTTCAATTGTAAACCAAATCATTATATTCTTTACTTACTTCAAAGTAAAAATGACTTAAAGTTGTGATGTGAAACATGATGTTAAGTGTTGAAAAGTAAGGTTTTCTTATTGTTTGCCAAAGATCCTACTTCTACAATTGGTATGTAGTTTAAAAATAAGAAAATGGACTTCTGGTCTTTTGCAAATATAATATTTTAATCCAAAGTTTTTTCTATAAATACACACCCACTTTCTCTCATTTCTTCACACCTTTATTCTTCCTTTTATAAGCATTTCCCATTTCCATTAATGGCTTCTCACCTTAATAAAGCTATGCAAAAATCAAAACCAAAAGCAAACTAAAGTAATATCTATACAGATCCGCCAAAACATCGCCAAAACTCCCCTCTTTCCTTTAATACTCACGGCCTCCCTCCTCTCCTTGCAAACCCGAGCACCTCCACCTTCAAAGATCATGGCCAAACCTCCCTACCCCTTCCACGAGCAAGCCAAGACACTTTAAAGACTTTAAAACGAGCGTTTGTCAGCATTCGACAGTCGTTAGCAAGTTAGGAATGCATTAAAATTAGTTCGTTTGCAACTAAGGTGAGAACTCCTAATTTATATGTATATGTTTGGTCGTGACATCGTGACATCTTTTTATATATTTTTGGTTATGATATTGATTTCCATATATTGTTTATTCATGAAAATATTGAAACAAGTCACGATATACACGACATTGATTCACATGGAAAACAGTTTTCAAAATATGTTGAAGAGTGATATGGAATCATTTAATATCTTTTAAAATGATAAAAAATGGTTTAGAAATGTTTTATAAACATGTAACTTGTTTTAACAAAGTTTAAATGAAAAACTTGAAATGTGTCAAAACTTTGCGCATCGCGCAATGATAGTTCGCGATTTCGCACTTAAAAGTTAAAATTTGTATACAGAATAGAATTTAGCTCGGAATACTTCGAGATACGAATTTTTCGAATTATTATATCCATATCTTTCAATCAGAGAAGGAAAATCAAAATTTTATTAAGTAGATTTTAAAATATGTCCAAAACAATTTTCTAGAAAAATCACGCTTTTGTGGTAAAATGACTAAAGTTTAAAATTGATATTTTAAAAGTTATAAAAATATGAATCAAATTCTAAAAATCTTTTAAAATGCCTTAAAAGTGGTTTAATTTGAAAATATGGCTTTCAAATGATATAAAAGTCGCTTTGAAGAATATAGGTTTTAAAACACTTTTGTAACACTTTTTGCAGCATCTTTTTGCAACGCTTTTCTATAACTTGAAATAAAGGTTGAAACTTAACCATTCTTTCCCAAATCTTTTGTAAATGTTTTTAGGTAAATAATAAAGTGTTTAAAAAATTTGAATAGTTGAGGAGCCATGTAGTCAGGATATTTTAGGTGGATTTTGGAGCATGTTGGGGAGCATTTTGGAGAAGTCCTTTTGGAGCTATGAAGTTGAAGAACCCTATATAGATACCTGCCTATATTCCGCTGTGTTATGTATTTAGTATGTCCCAGCATATGTAAGGATAGGCAGCTATAACTATCCCAGATGGATTAGTACTTAACTTTGATAATCACTTATGTATAATTAAATGTTGAATACAACATGAGATTCTATTATTGTGTCATCTTCTATCTTTATTTTTCTTTTACACCCTTAATAATCCACCTCTCCAGCACTTGAACTTACGGCACATGAATACCATAGATGTATTAGTGTTGACTTCGGGTAGTCGAGGAGATGGGTCATCACAAAATTCTTTTAAGGGGAGAGAATGAAACACCTCGCAAATTGAATGTAAATGATTAAAAAGAAATTAATCAACAATTACTAATGCAAAAAATAAAATTTTTGTACAAATATCAGAATTCTGCCATGAAACTTGCACCATTATGTTCATGATGATTTTTTGATCAATTTTCGTAAATAAATTTTTTGATTGTAGTTCAAATGAAAAAGTTATTAACATTTGAATATTTCGAATCAGAAATAATTATATATATATAATTAAGAAAATAAATGTAATTAATTAACACAAATTAATTTTAAATGTTACTTAACATTTAAGCAAGGATAACGTTAATCAAGAGAGAAAGAAATTTTCTTCATTAAGTCATAAAAGGGATCAAATCAATGCAAAGGATATTAAACAAAATGGCTAAGATTAATTAACGTAAATAAATCAACGATCGACCCCTATATTGGGTCCGAACGATGGTGGCATCATAGTGGATGATCGGTGGCAGGCAGCGGCTAAAGATTTAACCTTAGGCGAACGATCCAGATTTAAAGGAATCTAATCTAAGGGCTAGCATTTGTCAAAGCACTATAAATATGGGCCCAACCCCTCACTTTTCTTCTCATATTTTCTGAAGCACGACGAAGCTTCGCCATTTTTTCTCTACTTGTATTCTTAAATATAAATAAAACTATAATACATATAAGGGTATGCAAGTGGAAAGTAGCAGAGAATAATAGAAAAGAAAAATAGAATCGAATTGAATCCCCAAAGCCAAGGTAAAATTATAAATACAAATCTATATTAAAATATCTTCCTGGATTTAAATTTCTAATAAATATGTATATTTTTCAGTACGTATTTCAGTAAAAAGGAATGGGATCAAACAGGAATAACAAGGTTTGCATCTGAAGATTTGAACGCTTAAAGATGAGTGAGAAATTTTGTGCAATATTAGAATTATACCATTGTAAACCTATTACTATATGCCTAAAAGTTATGGAGTTGTAGGCTTAAATATATACATGTAATAAATTGATAAATCATGGCTATACATTCTGTGAATGATTAGCTTTGATTTAATATTGCATATGTTTGAATTTGGAAAGTAAGAGTAAACGTGGTCCCTAAATTTATTAAATTGTGTAATAATTCTAGGTTTGTTGTTTAAACGGTATATATATATGTGTTGCAATGTAAGTTTCTATAAATTATCCAGTTTTATAAATAAACAAATGTGCAACGTTTGAAATAATAAGGAATGTGCCTAAAAGAAAGAGATGTATAAAATATGGATGTTTACATATTTTGTACACTCTATTTCTATAATAACAGAAAAGATAATTTCACGTATTTTCAAACGTAATACAAGTCCTATTTTAGGTAATGTATGGAAATTTACAGTGTCAACATTTCCTTTTAGAGGACATAATTCCAACACATTAAAATATAGAAATTCCTAAGCATAATAATGTATTTTAAGTAGATATAATAACAATAATTCAATTATAAACCTAACATGTGAGATAGGTTGGAAAATCAACTGTAGATGATGAAGTATATGTAAAATAGTGAAGTGGGTAATCAAGAAGATTATAGTAATCAAAGAAAGATAGTAATATTAAAAAGGAATAGTATAATATACTCAATAATGTCAGGTAGAAGTTAAATAGTAACAAGTGATTAATCTATTAAATTAGATGTAAGTCGTGAATGACATAAAAATTGCATTAGTGTAAGAAGTAAATTATGTAGAAGTAACCAAACTCGACAATTAGCATAGTGATTAAATAAATTTATATAGGCTCGAGTATGTTTATGACAGGTGTGTCAATAACTTAGATTAGTTAAAAATGAAATTGTCATTAGTATGAGTTAGGATGCGAGGCCAGTAATGTTGCACAACAGAAGTCTTCCAATCGAAAGGGGCTATCAGTGGTTGTGTATACATTGTATTGATGTGAGACATCACCAACTGTAGGACCCGTGGAATTGTAGTTCACTTATTGGCGAAGAGAATATACCAAAGTAGGAGGGTTTATCCCAATCGAAGTGTCAAAGGGAAAGTATAGTCCGCTTCAGACTTTTAGGGGGTATGCTTTAAGCAACCAAACAGGCATTTCCTTGATTGCATTAGGACATCTAAATGGGATGGTGAGCATAGACTCGACGCTATGACAGTGAGGTTGGTACCATATATACGAGAAGTATGAGCTGTTTAAATAGGTCAAGGTTGTCATTTGTCCTTAGCGGTCAGTGGAAGACTTGGGTTACGCCTAGGCTGACTGCACCTGCTACTAGTGTAGATAACATTTAGGACATACACTACCTCATAGTTGTTTGTTAGTTTGTTTATTATTTTCATGGCAAAGATGGATAACCTTTTTAATGGTGGTCTTTCAAAAAAGAGAAAGAAATGACTGAATAGTTGTAATACCATTATCAAGCACTATGAGAATTCCTTTGTATGCACAATAGAGCGGGCGTGGTACTACATTAACGATGGATCCTAATGAAGTGTAAAGTTATGAATACCGATGAGGAAAGTATCTTGGCCCAAAGCGGGACCGTGGTACTTATATATATACACACGTATTTGTAGCTATTATATACCTGGACTATATGGATCATATCGTATGCGTACGTTAAGTCAAGATACTAAGCTCAAAAGGTAGACATAACATGCAATGGAAAACAATCGCATAAACTAGTATTATATATGAAGTATGTAATTTTTCAGTCATCAGAATGTTGTTCTAACCCCTTCCTCATTACAACCCACATGATAGATTTAGAGGGACAAGTACTGGTACAAGGCAGGAATGGTGGAAGGAAGGATTTCCTTATGCATGCTCAACACTGACGAGGGCACTAGAGATCAACGGTGCTAGTCATGGTCAGTAATCATATGTTTTATTATATTTTACTGTTCTTCTATGAGTTTATATCGATAGTACTCTGATATATGCTTTTGTTATTTATAGAATACCAATACCAATGTTTCATGCCTTAGTGGATTTGAGTTTTTGATTTAGCAAAAATTCGACCCACTAAGGTGCGGGTTGTTACATATTGCTTGGATTTATGCATATGTTTCATCTGCTAAGTTCTTTATCATCCTCAATGGTTCTGTGTCAGGATATTTCTCTTCTATTAAGGACTTCATATAAGCTGACCCTATCTTAGCTTAGTTTTGCAGATGATCATGGAAATTTTCAGTTGTAGTTGTATTGCACCGGTCCTTGCTAAGAACTTAAATATGCATTTTAAATGCAGACAACCCCTTAAAGCTATCCTATTGTTTGTTGATGACCTAGCCATCCCTACTAAACCAGACCTTTTCTCTATATCAACTATTCTTTTATCACTTAACAATTTTCACACTATGATTGGGTAAGAAATTTTTTCTCATTTGATGATAGCAAGCCTCAACACTAATGATCATGATGCTATCATTCAGTTATCCACTCTGTAGGCTATGCCTCCTAATGCTATTTATCTTGGAATTCTCCTAACTTCTTGTAGAATCACCACCTCACAACGTTTACTAATATTTTGAAGTGATCACCTCTAAACTTGGGAAATGGCCAACCACCTTTGGTGGCACCATTTCCATACATATTGGTATTGGGATGACTAACTACTTGTCTAGGATGTTCATCTTTCCAAAAAAAGATGTCCGTAATTAACATAGATCTAAATAATTTTTTTGGCATGGATATTGCCACTCACGAAAATTAATCCATGTCTCCATTAAGTAAATTTGCTTTTCAAAGAAAAGAGGGCCTTGACATTCCCGACCTTGGGAAACGAAATAGCCTGTTGCTTCTAGACATTTGAATGACCTCCTCATGCATAAGAACAATCCACATGTTAATTGGATAACCGAAAACTATCTTCAGGATAACTAATTTTGGACCAAGGACATCCATAATAATGCTACTTGCATAAGCGGATGTTTTCTTAATCTAAGGCCTAAAATTTTTCCCCACATGTTGCAGATAGTCATACCAACCAATAGATGTTCTTTCTAGCATAGTCCTAAGGGTAGCATTGGCTTCATTCTACACCAGTTTATGACCTTCTAATAGGGTTCCCTTAACGGTATTCCTAATGGTGCTAATTCTTAGAGTTATGTTCACAATAAGAGTATTGTGCTTCCTAATTCAAGTTGCTATGATGTCTAACAAACCTGGAATGTTCTAATGCAAAAACGAATATGAACATATAATGGTCAAATTTAATGGACCAAGGAACTCAAGTCTCACTCAATTAGATGCATTTATAAAGCCGTAATATTTGAGTCTTAATTTGATATTTTCCCTAGCATAAAAGGATTGGAATTCTCTCAAGGATTTAATAATCAAAGATAAACTCGTCTCTCCTAGAATGATTCAAAATAATATAAACAACTTCTATAATTCTACTCCTCAAAACTAAAAAAATCTTTTATTCAAGTGTCCCTACGTTTTTGGTGTATGGAAAATAATTCTAACTCACTTTGAACTACATAATCATAACAAGGTTTATCATGTTGAATGGTGTAAAAAGTTTAAGCACTAGATAGAAGACCATAAGAGGTAGAACCTTACTACGCACCCTGAAATGTTTTACTGCTTTGATTGAGAAAGAATGAAATGCAAGAGTATTCAAATACATGAGTAGAAGGAAGGATGAATCGATTGTTGAAATTAAATGCATGATAAGTAGCAGACTTGTTGATTGGCACATGTCGAGTTACTCTGCCAACTCATTTGCATGGAATTTTCATTAATTTCCTTGAGTTTTTATTGCTGCTCCTAAGTGACATGTTTGCCACGCTTTTTCTTCTAGGATGTGTTATTTTTTGTTTCCTCTTTCTATGGCTATCCATGTATAATCATTTATGGTTCCTTAGTAAAATCTGATAGCAGATATGTTTCAACCCTGCTTTCCTTTGCAAATTTCTTTTTATAACTTTTATAAATTATCTCAATAAATTATTTTTGATCGAAAATTGAGAGTTGCAGTTGTGTGATTCCCAAGTGTAAACTCAACCATCAATAATATATAAATAATTAAGGAATTGGAACCTTTGCCAACTTTGCTAAAGCACAGCGGTTTTCCATGAGTTTATTTGCTTATAGATTACCTAGGAAAAATCTAATTTTTTAATTCTTCTCTACTAAAGAAACACCCTTAAAGAAAGATATGTTATGCTTGTTTTCTCTACATTATCACCTAGGTATCTAGAGTTTGAAAATTGGCTATAATTTTAATAATATCCTTATTTAATTGTAAAACCCAACACAAAAATATATAGTTTAATCCGATACGAATTACTAATTAACCTGTTTGCTTTGACTAAAGACTTTGACTTTATGTTGATTACCAATTACGTTGATACCAACTTTGACTCAAAGGAGAGGAATCTTCTCTTGAATAGTGTTTTACTTTAAGTGGTTCAAAGTATACACAGTTATGGCCTTAACACAATCAACATTGTTATGTCATTGACAATAATCAAAAGACCACTGCATATAATCACATGCGATATTCTACTTGACCTGTAACCTATAAAAGACTCTTGGTGAGTCATTTTGTACTTGTTCCAAACAAGTATACATATGTAACCCCTTGATGCTCTAATGGTCATCGGTAATTCACCATCCAATATATGGAGTACATTACATACTCAAATCTTAAAAGTTATATTGATATCTCAATCTCGATACATCTTAAGTAGGAACATCTATATATAAGTATTTATTTTATTCAATTAAATATTCATGTAGTCTATTAAATACTTTTCCTAAGTAATTGTATATATTTAGTATATTTTTATCTTTATTTATGTGATATTATAACAATATTTATAATACAAAATAAAGTAAATGGTTACTTTATCTTGAAAAAGATTCATTGTAAACGTTAAGTTAAATAACCAAATTACATGACTCCCCAAGATCAATCTCCGACTTGCACTTTGGGCCAATTATAATGACTTATAACCATGCTCTCAATTAGTTTTCATAGACAAAACCGAGAAAGGGCCTTAGGGAGTGGATCTATAATATTGTTATTATTACTTTATATTTACTTTTCAATTATAGTTCTCCATCACTGATGAGCTCTTTTATCACTTGTTAATTATAGAGAACATATCTTGACCTGTTATCAAGATGTCGATTCCTATTGCATTAGTGATATCACAATAAGTTATTGATTTTCAATGGTGGGAACTACCTCTAGCTTTCTTATAGATTTGCGCATATATATACCGCTTTAATAGCGGCACAATTTAAGGTGATATAAATAGTCTTTACTGTTGAATCTGCACCTCCTCTCATTTTGAACTTTGCTAGCTCAATTCCCTATACTAAGGGTAAATATGATTTTAAGATTTACTTACTATATTCGACGTCACTTACAAAGTCCGAGCCTGAACACTCATTCATATGGATTTTGTTGTTTCAAGAATCATTTCTCAAGTATTTCATAATTACTTGTGAATATTCTTAAATGGCATTTAGTGATTTCAACTTGTATTTTATATTCACTTAATATACCAATTATAGAAGCGAATTATGACCTAGCATATATGATGATTCCTATTTTTACTACTTGAGGAGTCTATCCCATACTTTTTTATATTAAACAATTTAATATAATGTGTGTATATATATATATATATGTCAATTGGGACAATCCCAACATCCTCATGTACCCTAAATGATGTCTCTTTCAACTTCTTCATTGAGAAATTAAAAACCAAATGTTAACTTGTAACGACCCGTAAAATTTTGTTAATTTTTAATGGTTTCATTTAGCATATTTAATTTGATTTTTGAGAAATTTTAAATAACAATATTTTGAAATAAATTTTTAATGGTTTCACTCACGATTAACGTTCTTTTATTTATTAATTTTGATTTCAATTGAAACGACAATTGAAATATGAGGCTGTTGTTATTTAAAGTGTTATATATGCTATTATCTGTAACTTTTTACTTATGGGATATGACACCATATCCTATTGTTTATATTTATTTTGATGATATATGCCTGTTGTTATTATTATTTTCATATCTGTTATCACTCTGCAAGTTCCCTGTTAGTATAGAAATCACTATGGTTTGAAATGATACATACCTGAACGGACTTTAGAATATGAGAAAATCTTTATGGGTTGAAATGATAAACCCAAGCGATTTTCATTTAATTGAATTTGGGATTACGGGTTGAAATGATATCCACCCGTATATATTTAGTGTACGGATTGAAATGATAAATATCCGTAGCACTTGACTATATGATAGGAAATATATGCAGACACCGTTGGTCCATATAAATATTTTGAAAATAATTTCTGCAGTTTGAAAAGAAATATATGGGATTTAATAAATATCGATCCTTAAAATATAATATATAAATGGAAATTTTATATATAGATTTAATAATAATATAATTGAGATTGATTTAATCCATATAATATGTTTTAGTATTATTTAAGATTTATATTTCAAAATTTACCGTTGTAAAAATTTGAATAATTAAGATTGGGAGATAAATTGGGTATATTAAAAATGGTATTTAAATAAGGATTTATTTAACTAAATCGATTTGAAATTATTGAATGGGAAATTTAAAGGTATGATTTTGTAACTGGATTTTTGATTTAAGTGACTTAATGAATATTTCACGTTTAGATAAATTTAAGAAAATATTGGGTAAAATGTAATTTAAGGTTACTTAAATGATATTGAATCTAATGAGGGAGTATTTCAAGACTAAATAATAATGAGGTTAAATCGAGATCTATATGAAATTGTTAAATTAAACATTTAAATATTAAAGCTTTGAACTATATTGTAATTTAAATGGTTTATTTTGAGATTCGGATCTGTATTTGAAATCAATATAGTTGAATTTGTTATTTAGAAACTAAATTGAATTAAAGTGAAAATTTAGGTTGAACCAAATTTGAATTTATTATTTAGAAAACCAAATTGAATAAAAATTTAGTTGAAACGTTGAATACTTAAAGTTTTGAAATATATTGAAATATAAAGGGGTATTATTGTGATTACAAATCCGAATTTGAGATCGATAAAATTTAAGTGGTTATTTTAGGAATTGAGTGAATTTAAATTGATAAATTGAGATTGAATTTAATTTGAATGGGAATGTCGGGTTGATGTTGAAACGATTTGGTAAGTTGGGGAAACTGAAAATACTTTACTTTAGAAATTATTTAATATATATAAATACCATTTTGGGAAATATAGAGATATTTGAAGTGAAAATGATATTTGGTTTTGAAGTATAAATTAAGTTGAAATGACCATGGTGTTATACTGTATATTTCTACCTTGTAGATGGTTCTATGGACCCTTAGAGGATGGTTATCCCAAACATCCCTTAAGTTATTTGTATTTCAATTGATATTTTACTTGAGTTGGATTTATTTATATAAGAATGTTAATCCCGACTCGAGTGTTTTGTGTTTTGCTTTACGCTCGGGTCAGACTGAGTGATACAACATTTGAGACTCACCTTCGAAGTTGAAGATATGCTTGAAGATCCAGTTATCTATCCATTCTGTCATCCAGTTGATTGGTTCAGAGAAGTCATCTGTTCGTACTGGAGACTTTACTGCATGTGGGATATTTTGATGTATTTTATTCTAACTCTAATGTATATAGTAGCTTCATGAACTACTATTCTTTATCTATTCTGTTGCATTTTTATTACTCTGTGTCTGCGATCTGTGTTTATATATTTACTGTTTATGCTGAGTTTGCCAAATTAAATCAACAATTCGGTATTTTGAATTATTCAAGTCAGACATGTATGGTTTTATTGTCGATTTGAATGGTCCAAAATTGCGGGTCGTTATAGTTGGTATCAGAGCTTTGGCTCTAGGCAAAACTTAGCATATATGGTAAATTTATTTACAGAATCACTTTTGATCGAATTGAATCTCTTCCTTTTGACTCGATTTCCTTTGAACTTTGCAATGTTCCCTGTGGTTCAAAAATTCATTCTTGTCTCTTTCTATTTATATTCGTTTGATTCTGGAGTATCCCATAACTTCACTGATGTCTTTTAAAGGGGATGAAAACTCCTTTACAATTGGCATCGATTCCCCGAAGATTTTTGTATCCTCGGTTTACGATGCTTCTATATCTTGATATGCCGAATTCTATCTCTGGCAATCAAATGCCAATTTGTTTTGGAATTCCACATCGATTATATTCCTGAAGTTACGGTTGACCCGGTTAAGGTCGCCCGCGATTTATATAAGTATATCCATATTCTATTTCTGTAATTTAATTACTTAATTGTCGATCAAGCCTATCTTCGAACCAGGATTCTATTGATTAGAGTTCCTCTAATTAAATCTCTGTCTTTGTTTTGAAATCCATTCTTGAATCATCCTTTGAAAATCGGGATTTTTTTGTATTTTAATACTGTTTTATATACCGAAATTTTTATTTGGGTAACCATGATTTTATTCTATATATAAAAGAGAAATGTTTTCGATAAGGATTATATACCTTAAAAAAAAGAATTTAAAGTTTCAAAAAGATTTGAAAATTTGAAAATATTATAAGAAAATTGATTTATATAAAAATGATTTATAACTGAAAGGTTTTGAATTTGAAATTCGAGAGATTGGACTCCGGTATTTTTGAAAATTGGTTTAAGATTTTGAAATACATAATAATAAGATTTGAAAGTATTTTATGAATAACAAATGTTTCAAATGACTTCAAATGAGTTCCAAGGATTTCAAAAAAAAATTTCAAAGAAGTTTTCAAGAAAATAGAAGTCCAGAACTCACTTTGTCGCTGGAAAATAATTTTGGTGATGAGTGCACGCATCATCGACATTGATTTTCGAGTTTCAACGTGGGGAAGAGGCCACTCTAGTAGCTTTGCTATGCGAGTGATTTTGTAAAACCGTTTTTGGTTTCAAATTCCGAAGTATAATTTGATATTTTCAAAAGAGATAGTATATACATGAAACAATTTAAAGTGAGACCGGTGTTCAGTCCTCGAGTTTCGGATTTGTTTCGGTATAATCCTATCTATTGAAATTGGATTTGGAATTAAAACCAGTACTTATATGGCGATGTTGGAAATGAATTTGTTTGACTTGAATTTTGTGATTTGGAAATTTAGATTATTTTCTAAACCTATTGTTGAAGAAACTTTGAAACTGAATATATTTAATTTGGAAGAAAATTTGATGAAATCATATATGATCTTGAAACTGAAATGTTATTGAAACAAGAAAAAATTTGAGAACCTTGATTTACTAAATACTTGATTTGGTTAGTGGTCAACCTTATATAAAATGGATTCGTATAAATATGAATTTCATTTGAAATCTATTGATTTGAAAGGGTACTCAATTTGGAAAGAGAAATTTTATAAAAGCGAAGCCTATATAAGTATGATTTGATATACTACTGATTTGGAAAGTATTCGATTTGAAAATGGGATCCTATATATAATGGACTTTATATAGTATGATATTTGAAAGTGATTTGAAAAGGTACTATATGACAAATATTTTCGAAGTAAAGATATGAAAAATGCCTTCTGCTGCCACATTGTGGATTCATTCTATCGATATTATTCTCTCTGATTTTTGGTTTTCCGGATGTGATACTCGAGTGTTCCCACCGTGGCGTAACCCATGGTTTTTTTCTCTCGCGACTGCATGGCGCAACTGCCTTGCTGAGTCTGGCCTAGGGGTACGGATTGTTTCCTGGGGGATCCAGGCGTAACCATTGTGTATCCTGCAATCTGTGTAGGTCGCGATTAGTAGCGAAAATGCCTGGTTGAGATGGCCTAGGGGTACGGATTGTTTCCTTGGGGACCCAGGCGTAACCATTGTGTATCCAGCACTCTACTAGTCATCATGGCGTAACTCGCAGGGTTGAGAAAGCTTACGGATATGGATTGTTTCTTGGGGGATCCAGGCATAACCATTGTGTATCTGCGAACCATGGTTGGACAAAGGTTTTGATTTGGTTGTTTGTTTGGATTGTACTTTTTATATCTGTTTTTAAAGGTTTTTCAAGTATTTTCACTGGGTGTTGAAACAGGTATACTAAGTACTTGAAGAATTCTAGCTTTGCGGCTGATCAACGCATGGCCATTGTCTGCAAGAACGAGGATAAACTTGTTGAAACATCGAGTTATAAAAGTATTTTCGAAAGGAAAATTTGTTTTGATATAAAAGTATTTTATTATAAAGGTATTTATTATAAAAATATTTCCAACAAGAAATTTCTGTATTAGTTTTTAAAATTTAAATTCTTATAGTTTGAAATTTACGATTCGTGCCCGATACTATCTTTTGAATCTACCTTCCTTTCCTTTTGAATATATCCTTTAAAATATTGTTTAATTATATACTACCCGATTTAATAGAAAATTTTAGTGTTATAAATATTTTAGAAGTTATTTATTTAAAATAAACATATTTAAAGTAAATGATTAGTGAGAATACGTGAAAAGTATTTTGAAAGAAAATTGGTAAGTTATAAATTATAGATTTAATGTTTCCAAATAACTTCCTTGTAAATATAACTAATCATGTAAATAAATTGTTTTCATATATTTATTAAGTGTTATTTAACATATTTAATTCCAATGGGTTTTGAAAAAAATATATTTAAGTATTAAAGAAAATTTAATTTCAAATGAAGTGTTCAAATGAATATTTCAAGTAAAATTTATATGGTCTTAATTAATTGTTTATCCTTGTCTTTCAATCTATTTATCTTTCTGGTTGTTTCTATTCTCCCACCTTCTTCCTTTTCGGGGACGAAAATTTTTGAGTGGGGGAAAGTGTAACAAACCGTAAAATTTTGTTAATTTTTAATGTTTTTATTTAGTGTATTTAATTTGATTTTTGAGAAATTATAAATAATAATATTTTGAAAGAAAATTTTTCTTTGGATTACGTACAGTAAAATGTGGCAAATGATAAATTTTCATCAAAAATTAAGGAAGTATATTTTAGGGTATGATTCTGTTCAATTTATGTAAGTAATAATTGATGTTCATAAAATAATTTATTTTGGGAAATTCAAGGCACAGCTGTTTTATTTGCCATCATTTCTTTTATTTATTTTCAAACAGTTCATTTTGCCTTTATAACGTGTCCTTCCATATTTGTTCTTGCTGTCCAATCAAGCTATTAATTGCTTTGATTGTTTCTAAAACAGTGTGCAGCTGTTACTTTTTCTACCGTTAAAATTTTAATTGCTTAATATTTTTTCCAATTCACAGATAAACTTCCCCATTCCTAGCCATTAATAAACTTTGAAAGCATCGTCCTTGCCTTTCGTTATTCCCCATTTTATAATAATAATTGAAATTTATAGCCGTTTCAGTATATAACTTTTACACGTTTTATACTCATTTAATTTCAGTAGTCCATTGCCTTTAATTTTTAAACTATTCCATTTTCTTCCCAGGCAACAACTCACATTCCATTTCGCTTATAAATCAGTTTCCACTTTTACTCACCTGCTCACCTTTTCTTCCATCTATCCGTTTAATAGTTATATATAAGTTATAATACGTTTACCTGATTCATCTCCTTTCCTTTTTCATTGACATATTAATTCTGGGAAGTGATTAATTTGAAAAAAACCCATCTTCCCCTCATTTCTTTAAACTTTCAGCTAAATTTTAGCTTGCGACCATTGCTGTACATTTCATTAAAGAGGTACGTTACCTTTTTAATCTCCGGAATTTAAGGGTGAAAATTTTATTTTTCTAACCTTTCCTTTCCTACGCTCCCTGTTTCCACTTCTTTCATTATGACCATTCATTATATATATACACTACAGCTGGAAAGTTATAAACGTATAAACATAGATACGTTTTGTATTTATTAAAAATTTAAAGCTTACCTTTAATTGTGACCTTTTGGTTTCCTTACTTTCAAAAAAATTTGAACTATAGACATGGTAATAAATTATTATAATTTTTTCAACTTAATCTAAGATGACCGTTGCTACTAGAATCGTTACTTTTCTAGTATATTCATTCGTACTTTCACTGACCTTTTATTTCTTCATTTTTCCACCGTCTAAAAAAATAAAAATAAATGGTTATTCATTTTATTTTTATTTTTATTCAGTAATCAGCGTGACTCTTGCCATTTACACCATACCATATTTGACTGTTGATTTGCGTTCAACATTCTTATTTTAAAAATAAAACGTAGAGGAACCTTGCCTTCACATTTAATTGCCAGCGTGACCTTTGATTTTCCAAAATTTACTCCCTCTTTAACATTGTTTCCCTGCTTACAAGATTTGTTGCCATTCCACTTTTATTTATTTCAATCAGTTACTAAAAACCAACTGTTGTAATCTTATAGCCGTTGAGAAAAATCAAACATAACGTTTGCATTTATTTTTTTAAAAGTCATCAAAACTGCTGCTTTTCTTTTCCCATTTTCAATTGCCTGTGAGTTATTTCTTTTGCCATCTCCTCTCCTCCATTTTTTTTCTCCTGTAGCTATTACTTCTTCTCCCTCCATTTATTTCCTAGCCTGCTCACTTTCTTCTCCTCTACCATATTTTTCTTCCTCTCTGTTGCTTCTTGAAAAAAAAGAGATTTTTCCCATTACAATGCTAAAAAACATATGATGGAAAAATGAAAAAGGACCAGTTCTCCTTCCTATAGCTTCGTCAAGCCTCCGTCACCACAGTTCGAACCACCTGTCAAGAGCCGCAACCCACTCCGTTCCTCCTCCCCTCGTCATCCATATTTTTATAAACGGTATGCGTATCATATTGCAATATATGTTTCGTTTTTAAATGTTTACATATAGCATGAATATGTACCATGTACTAGTACTATATATAGTCTATTTTGTTTAATGGATATGTTATACAAGCTGTGTTTTCTTTTGTCCAATGGATTTCGAAACTTATAATAAATATTATTGCATTAGTTGTTGTTTTCAACTTCCTGCAACAATTTTTTTTAATAAATTTTAGCTTGCTGCAATTCTCTTTTCATCTATCTTATTGTATTCTATTATCTAATATATACATTTTATCTAGTTATATATATTATAATATAAGGTGTATATATAAGTTTTCAAAACCCTTTATAATATGTAGCTATGTATATAAGATTTGACCTGTTATATATGAAAGCATTGGTTATAGCAATTAAAAATATGCAAAGGAATTTAACGTGGTGATATTTACTTATGAATAGAACAAGATACGTACCACCATCTGTATCTTCGTCTCTCTCCCCATGTTTTATTATTATTATTTTATATATATATATATTTTCCTTTCTTTCTTTTCTTCTTTTTTCACTCCTTTCACTTTATAGCTTTTAAATAAATTGACAAACGCTTTGAAAGTATTTAAACGCGGTACAAAACAAATTTAATAAGCAGTGGTTTTTTACATCATTTATAGCAAATTTTTTTTTGATAAGTTCATACATTTCTAAACTGAAAATATAAATATGTGATGCGATGGAATTTGAATTTTCATACGCCGTGCCATGAGCTGATCTTAAATTTAAAAGAGGTATGATATATCAGTCGCTTACAAATAAGACGGAGATGACGTCCTAAATTAACTTTTAGCAAATTGAACGTTACTGTCGTTATTAAGAAACCAACGTATTGTGTCATTTGATTATTTGGGTACTAATAATACGTTACTTTATTCATTCCATCAATTCATTTCACATCACGTTATTTTAAATAAATTGCTACTCTTCTACTGCAATTTAACCAAAAATTTAATAAAAATGATCCGACGGTGTATTAGCCTTCAGGACTAATCCCTGAATTCCAAACATTGGATCCGCTTTGCTATTTGTTTTTTTTTCTTTTTCCATAAAACATATATAAAGTATAAAGTTTATATTTATTTTCATGTTAGTTGAAATGTAAATATTGATTTTTAAATAGTATATCTATATATAAGCTACTTTTGTTGTTTGTATATAAATGGTATTGTATGTGCATTTTTATGAAATAGCGCCCACTGTATATTATTTTATAAAAGAATTCATTTGTTATGTCAACTAAATATGTGTTACATTTGGTTTATATAAATATATTATAACTGATGTTGACTTCTTTCGTTATACTCTTTCTTACAGCTAAAATATGTCAGTATTGTAACCTAGCACATGATTTATATTAGTCTGTTTATATAAGTATTTATTTCAAAATTTCATATTGTATATATGCATGATTCTAATTTATGTGTTTTAAATAAAAAAACAATGATTTTGGAAAATATAAATACATATATATATATTTAATTTAATTTAATATGTGTTGAATTTAGAATATGTCTTCATATATGTAGTAATATATAGTTATATATATGAGTCCAGTCATACCATTACCTTCGCCGATCCCAATCTGACTTGTTCCATCAATTCTTGTTATCAGCTTTGATCGTTGAATTCGTGCCGATTTTGCTTTGCTTCGATTCATAATTCAAATTTCAGTGTCTGTAGCAGTATGTGTATCCATGTCATCTTCTGTATTCTCTAGGCTCGAGAGGTGAGCAATCACTCACGATTAACGTTCTTTTATTTATTAAATTAGATTTCAATTGAAACGACAATTGAAATATGAGGCTGTTGTTATTTAAAGTGTTATATATGCTATTATCTGTAATTGTTTACTTATGGGATATGACATCATATCCTATTGTTTATATTTATTTTGATGATATATGCCTGTTGTTATTATTATTTTCATACTTGTTATCACTCTGCATGTTCCCTGTTAGTATAGAAATCACTATGGGTTGAAATGATACATACCCGAACGGACTTTAGAATAGGAGAAAATCATTATGGGTTGAAATGATAAACCCAAGCGATTTTCATTTAATTGAATTTGGGATTACGGGTTGAAATGATATCCACCCGTATATATTTAGTGTACGGATTGAAATGATAAATATCCGTAGCACTTGACTTTATGATAGGAAATATATGTAGACACCGTTGGTCCATATAAATATTTTGAAAATAATCTCTACAGTTTGAAAAGAAATATATGGGATTTAATAAATATTGGTTCTTAAAATATTATATATAAATGGAAATTTTATATATAGATTTAATAATAATATAATTGAGATTGATTTAATCCATATAATATGTTTAAGTATTATTTAAGATTTATATTTCAAAATTTACCGTTGTAAAAATTGGAATAATTAAGATTGGGAGATAAATTGGGTTTACTAAAAATGGTATTTAAATAAGGATTTATTTAATTTAATTGATTTGAAATTATTGAATGGGAAATTTAAAGGTATGATTTTGTAACTGGATTTTTGATTTAAGTGACTTAATGAATATTTCACGTTTAAATAAATTTAAGAAAATATTGGGTAAAATGTAATTTAAGGTTACTTAAATGATATTGAATCTAATGAGGGAGTATTTCAAGACTGAATAATAATGAGGTTAAATCGAGATCTATATGAAACCGTTAAATTGAACATTTAAATATTAAAGCTTTGAACTATATTGTAATTTAGATGGTTTGTTTTGAGATTCGGATCTGTATTTGAAATCAATATAGTTGAATTTGTTATTTAGAAACTAAATTGAATTAAAGTGAAAATTTAGGTTGAACCAAATTTGAATTTATTATTTGGAAAATTAAATTGAATAAAAATTAAGTTGAAACGTTGAATACTTGAAGTTTTGAAATATATTGAAATATAAAGGGGTATTTTTGTGATTACAAATCCGAATTTGAGATCGATAAAATTTAAGTGGTTATTTTAGGAATTGAGTGAATTTAAATTGATAAATTGAGATTGAATTTAATTTGAATGGGAATGTCGGGTTGATGTTGAAACGATTTGGTAAGTTGGGGAAATTGAAAATACTTTACTTTATAAATTATTTAATATATATAAATACCATTTTGGAAAATATAGAGATACTTGAAGTAAAAATGATATTTGGTTTTGAAGTATAAATTAAGTTGAAATGACCATGGTGTTATACTGTATATTTCTACCTTGTAGATAGTTCTATGGACCCTTAGAGGATGGTTATCCCAACATCCCTTAAGTTATTTGTATTTCAGTTGATATTTCACTTGAGTTGGATTTATTTATATAAGAATGTTAATCCTGACTCGAGTGTTTTGTGTTTTGCTTTACGCTCGGGTCAGACTGAGTGATACAGCATTTGAGACTCACCTTCGAAGTTGGAGATTTGCTTGAAGATCCAGTTATCTATCCTTTCAGTCATCTAGTTGATTGGTTCGGAGAAGTCATCTGTTCGTACTGGAGACTTCACTGCATCTGGGATATTTTGATGTATTTTATTCTAACTCTGATTTATATAGTAGCTTAATGAACTACTGTTCTTTATCTATTCCGCTGCATTTTTATTACTCTGTGTCTGCGATCTGTGTTTATATATGTACTGTTTATGCTGAGTTCGCCAGATTAAATTAACAATTCGGTATTTTGAATTATTCAAGTCAGACATGTATGGTTTTATTGTCGATTTGAATGGTCCAAAATAGCGGGTCGTTACATAACTGATTTGAATGTGGGTACGACGTTACCAACTAATAGCATGTTGTTAACTTATAGTTGTAGAAATATTTTAGTACCTTTTATTTTTTTTCTTATAGGCACTCATTTTCTCTTCATTTTGACTAAAATCAAACTATTTGATTTTTCTACCAATAAACTTGCTCAACCTCTAGATGCTTGTTTATTATCATATCTTAATGTACCTATAACTTTGTTATCGCTCCCACTAGCTTCAAGAAACTTTGGCTATTATGTGCAAACTGTCTTCTCTAAATCATTATTTAGAAGTTCTATTTCAATATCATTGTGTCAAACTTTAAAGTCACAATCTACGATAATTTACGAGTAGGAGCTGAATGGTTCTTTATAATTTTAACATCGAAATTGATGAGGTCGTTTCCCATCAACATTTTTTTGTACATTTCCAATTATATCGATTTTCTTCTCAAAAACACATTCAGGTCGATGGATCATATTCTTTTGGGTATACAATTTCCAAAATCAATTTTTTTCAAAGTACTTGGAATCCATTTCAGAATTATAGTACTATGTTGTATAGTAGAGTCTATACTCTTATGGGCTTTGTCAAATTTATGTCATCTATATAACTCATTCCTATGTTAGACTCTTGGATTGTATCCTAGTTTGTTGCAATACCACTATGTCTCTAGAAAGAAATCGATCGACAAGAAGATGATGTGTCTTAAGCCAAAAATTTGTTTCTCAATGCGAAGGAATAGGAATTGAAAATATTTTTGCCTATAGATTTACATAAAAAAGGTTTAGCCTTGAGTATACATGATTTGCATTATAACATGGGCCCGACAACCACATACCTTAAACTATTTAAAAGGGTTTTCTTTTCAATCCATATCTTATATGAAATTATAATCTCACTTTAGTTGAAACCAAATTTAATATATGTGCTTACTCTTAAGACATGCACGTATTGAAGGAAGTAACTCAATTTCACTCATTATCAATCATACATTGTTTAGTAAGTGTGATTATTCCTTACTGATATATCATTATGTAGTATATAGAGGAGTGACATTGAGAGTGGATGGTATTCACTTTTGGGTACTCTTGGAACTCCTATCCAAGATGCTCCCTTATTTGATAAAATTGAATTGTTTTTTTTTATGCATATTATATATTTCTAATTCCACTTTTATGCTCCTTGAATTTTACATAGATATCTAACTTGTGAAATTCACTTGTTCATAACAACAACAATTCATCGGTGAATTTATCAAAGTAAGCGACTCCTCTTTCGGAAGCATTAGACCTTATACTACATACATCAATATGTATCAATCCAATGAGTTCATTAACTCTTTTTTTCCCTTTGAATGAGTGCTTTGCCGTTATCATTTGAGGGAAAATTCAGAAATGCCATATAATTGACAACCATATAACTAAGGAATAATTTATCAAAGGTATGGCTTGGTCCATGATTCAAAAAATAATTGTTAATGTGTTAGATGCTTTTGCATTTTTATAACTAATGCACCACTTTTGTTATGAAGCCAATGCCATCATCGAAATATCAAAAAAATATTTATTTAACAATGAATATTCATAATATTCATATTCTTTTGATAACAAGAGTGATAATTCAAAGAAGATCACTCATATCGTCATATTCATATTAAAAGAAAAATGCATCTGTTTTTATTTGAAACAAAAAACAGTTATAATTTCATATATGATATATGGTATACATGAAAGTAATTTTCAAAATATAATCCATCCATAGCAAGTGCCATGTGGTATATGTAACAACCCATAACTTAGTGGGTCTAAATTTAAAAGAAAATCAAAATTCGAATCCATCAAAGCAAAGTTCGTTGGATTTGGTACCTGCAAATAAGCATTAGCATTATTAGAGATTGATAGAAATATAAACTCAAAGCAAAAACAATAATATGATAAGAATACTAACTATGACTACTACTTTGAAATTAATGGTACTCCTTAGATAGCAGCTTGTCACATCAACATCGAGCATGAGAGAGAGAGGACTCTCCAACAACAAAGTACGTCCATCTCTAATGACCTATTCCTCTAAATCTATCTAGGGGGTTGTAATGAGGAGGGGGTCAGAACCACATTATGGTTATTGGAAAAATATAAACTGTCCATAATATAAACTTACACCGATAGGTTTCCATTTAATTGTTATATCCATTAAGATTCACAATTCTTCTCTAACCTTACATTATACACACGGTTACATACTTACCCCTTCCTATGGTATGAAATATTAATGAATTCTTACCAACCACCTAATAATTCCAAACCCATTAGCCACTTAATAATTTTAGATACAAAACAGGCTTCTATAATAATTTTAAAAGAGAAATAGGAAGAGTCTATCAATTACGACCTTAATTGAAGTAGACCACATAATTTAAGATGTATTCCCAAGGTGGTTTCCTAATAATGTTGTCAATAGTCAGTGGATCCTAGCTACAAGATCTCTAACCATAATTTAAGGCTTTTAACATTTAATATCCAACTATTACTGTATCAGTCGTTAATAAAATCATTATCATGCAACAAACAGTACCCAAGCCACTTAATACCTTTTTATTAGAAAATAGGCAGACTTTGGTCATTTAATACCTTAACTAAGGCAGATTCCAACATTTAAGACATATCCCTAAGGTGTGATAAATGGTAATATTATTATTTCAGCTTTAGCAATATAAGAGATGATACCCAAGCCACTTAATACTTCCTTGTAGAAGATTAGCAGACCCCATCATTTAATACCTACTTCCAGGTTCGTCCTCCTCAATGGTACTATCTAGCTGTTATTGCTTGGAAATATCATTGGGCTACTTAATACTTCTTTTATAGGAAACCTGAGAACTTTGTAGTCACTTAAGATCCCAAATCTGGAGCTAACCCTTCCCAGGATAACCATCCAGTATACAACAAATTTTTGCAGCCAAATGTGCATCAACCTATAGTGTTACTCTATTGTTACACAGAAAATATGTATGTAGAATGATTCTAAATCCGATCTTCCTATATGAATGCATTTCTTTGAAAAGCATTTTTGAAAACAAGACACAGGCATACACAAACAACCTACACATATATTGGCAATTCTACATGTATGCATCTTTTTGAAAAATCTTTTCAACCAAAATCTCCTTACTCCTACAAACAGAAGTATGAAGCAATTTTTTTTCCATCCAGTTCCTATCATCCAATAATCTAACACATTGAAAAATCGCTTCCTAAACTTTACTTCTATGCCGGAAAAAGTAATTTAGGTGAAGAATTTAACATTCTTACCACACGATAATCTTCTTATTTCCATAGTACAGTGGAAATTTTCGTAGACCCGGATTCACTCCAAAATTTTCCACGTACAAAATGCATAAGGAGACTTATTATCAAGCTCTAAAATGAAATTGAGTCTAAAAATAGACTTACGCGTGTCACGCAAGTCATGAAAATAGAAATTCGAAAGCTAAATTAATCTTTCCCTTATTATCGATTGCATTTATGACATCATCGACTAGAATGCACCGTTAAATTCGCAAATTCTAACTCTATTTGCCTTTCTTACGCCTAACATGTGGCCTTCAAAATCAAAATTTTGATAAAAATCTTTCTCACTTTTCAAATTTGAACATCATTTGAAAAATAAAATCCCAAAATATTTAAATGCACATTTTTCCTTAAAATAATATTTTGAACAAAAATTCTAAAAATAATTTAAGAATAAAAAATAATTAAAATACAAAACTTTTTTTCAAAAGGAGAATTTTCAAATCGAGGGAAAAAATTTTCAAAATATTTTCCTCATCAAAATTTGGTAAATCAAACAACAATTGCAATGTAGTTGGAAGTCGGCTATGCGCTAAGCGCATAAATCAAATTTCAAAGTTGTACAATTAATCTTTATCGAAAATGTCAATATTTCTTTTATTCAAGAAATTTAGCTTTTAAGGAATAAGATCAATGACCCTGCCATCGAAATAACTTTATCATGTTCTTCGCTAAAATTTTCAACTATTCTATAGTTCCAGTCTTATATTGCGTTTACTGTTAGTTAAGTTTTTTTTACGAGATTTCTATATTTATATTATTTCTCCACTATGCATACATATATTAGCTGTTCACATATCCAGAAATAATAATACAAAAAATGTATAGAAACTATAACATCATGATTGCCTTTTATATGAGACAACTAACAATTTTACAACCCAACAATCCAAAATGAAAAGAACAAATGCTGGAACTAAAAAATACGACAATCCTAAATAAAAAACCACCTAAGAACTATGAGAAGGTCTCTCTCTGCAATTGCAGCTCGAGCCATTACCGCGACTGACGAATGGTGGTTGCATGGTAGTTATGCACCCAATCTCACACCCTTGGCGCTGCTGCTCTGCCCTAATCTCTCGAAGCTCTACTTAAACCTGACAGATAGTTGCAAGTTCAGGACTCATGTATCCCTCGGCGCCTTGTGCCATCCCTTGTTGTTGGTGCTGGGGCTTTGGTGGCAGCATAGGCGATGCAGCACATACGATTACATACTTACCCCTTCCCAAGGTACGAAATATTAATAAAGCCATATCAGCTACCCAATACTTCCAAACCCATAAGTCACTTACAACTTCGAAATATGAAGCGGGTTTATATAATACTTTTAAAAGAGAAATCGACAAACTCTGTCATTTACGACCTTAATTGAGGTAAACCTCATCATTTAAGACCATTCCTAAAGTGGTTTCCTAACAATGTTGTCAATGGTCAATGGATCCTAACTATAAGACCTCTAACCACTATTTAAGGCTTTTGATATTTAATGTCCAACTATTACCGCATCAGTCATCGATAAAATCATGGTCATGTAATAAGCAGTAACCAATCCACTTAATAACTTTTTATTAGAAAATAGGCAGACTCTTGTCATTTAAGACTTTAACTAAGGCAGATCCTATCATTTAAGACCTATCGCTAAAGCATTTTCTAAGTGGTATTATTACTATTTCGACTTGAGCAATGTAAGAGGACGTGCCCAAGACACTTATACTTCCTAATAGAAAATAGGCAAACACCATCATTTAAGACCTACTTCCAAAAGCATGCTCCTCAATGGTATTATCTAGCTACTATTGCTTGAAAAACTCATTGGGCTACTTAATACTTGTTTTACAGGAAAGAGGAGGACTTTATAGTCACTTAAGACCCTAAACCTGAAGCAAACCCTTCCTGAAATATCCACTTTCACTCTTTAATTATAAATATGGTATCTTATTAGAATACTTCTTTCGGTAGGGAGGTGGAACCTTAGGCCACATTAGACCTCAACACTAAAGTAAACCCTTTTTAGAGACATCTTTATTTATTTATTTGGAATCTCACTAGGTTACTTAATAGTTCCATTTAGGAGAGAGACTGGCCCTTCAACCACTTAAGACCTCAAATTAGAGGTGAACCCCTATGGAGATATACCTCACCACTCTAGTTCCAAATTTGGACCATTTAATACTTTCCAATTAAGAAATCAAAACCCAATCTCTCATGTTGTCATGGATCATTGGATTAATGATATCTCACATTAGTAGTAAGTACACCTAAATGCTAGTAGCCTTAAAGTAAAGGTTAGTCCTCCGTCGAGTGACTCTACCGACGTCGCATCACCAACCCACTAAGTCCAATTAACCATCATAAGTTTTTATTTATATTATCTTAGGTAGAAATTGAACTTAGCTTACTAATTCCATTTTTATTTAAGGCAATAAGATTTACCTTAAAATATTTATTAACCCATAAATCCCCGCTTAATGCTCATAAATGTCAGTTTGTCCATAAAATCAAAATCCTAATAGACATTTCCTAGGACATTGTACCAGATTACTAATTTCAAATTAGTAACCTTTTATATCTATTCCATTTTTACCAGTCTAATTAATCCATTTACCCTATTAATTTATTACAACTCCTACGCTTATTTCCATTTATTAAAGTTACAATCTTTTAAATTCTTTTCTCACTAGTTAATTATCCTAAACGCGAATATTACATGCAAGCATTGTTATTAGCTTTTTATTTAATTATTTTAAGCATAGTAATCTCGCACACATATTCACTTTTATCAAATATATTTTAGTTATATCTTTAGCAAAAATATATTTTTCCATATAAAATTATTAGAATCATATCTAAAAAGATTATCCACTATAATTTCCACAAATTAGTTTAAAACAAAAGATTAGCTTTAAAATATAAAGGATTGCATTGTTTAAAATTACAATTGGTAATTATTTTATTTTATTACCGAAAAAGATAGTTGAAACTACAATGAATTCATACATACATATCTCTTTCCCTTTCTATTTGTATCTATTCCTTGTTAGATCAAATGTTGTATCTTTCTAAAAGGGAAAGAAATCAAACTAATTTACAAATATTAAATGAATCGAAATTCTAACAATTCCAAATATAGAAAAGCTTATATTTTAAAAAGATTAGGAAAATAATCCAAATTTATAACATTATTATACAACCTATTTCAAATCTGGAATAAATTTCGTTTGAATCAATATTCTAAATTCATATTTTTGGGACTGATTTCTAGATCAGGTTGTATATATGCTAGATCAATTCATAAATAAGACGATATTTGTTGTATTCAGATCATATTTAATTCATTGCCTACAACTCATACATAATTATCCAATTAAGCGTAAATGTCAAATAAACACTAACGGGATAATTCTTATGCTATAACGATTTATGAAAATTCCCACTCACCTTTTAAAAGCGATCCAAACATTTAAACCTGAAGCAGAACCTTTGATTCATCTCCAAATCCATTTTAATCCAAGTGATATGTATAAAAAGGTATGCACATACATTAGAATTACAGATCCAAGAAGAAATTTGGGATTGGAAGAGTTAGATACAAATATTCAAATATATAAATTACCTCAAATAAGCATATGGTTGATCTCTTCTCTTCTCCTTTTTATTAGATTTCTACTCTTCTTCGATTTTATGAATATAGATACAAATATCTTATCTTTTATAATTTAGAAAGAAAGTGGAGAAGAAGAAATGGAAGAGCTTCGCTGCAGCGTTCACAAAAATATGAGAAGAAAAGGGAGGATTAGGCGTGAATTTATAGGCGCTAGAATCAATCAGAACCATTGGTCAAAATATATTAAATCTTGGCTATTGTACCCTTGGTTTATCGAAGCCGCCAGGTCATCACCTGAGATGACCGGGAATTTTAGGCATTTGATATTGAAATATTTAAAAGTTAAGTTTTAACATTAAATTTGAAATAGCACTATTTATTTGGCTATTAAATTATTAAATTTAATAATTTAAAATTGGGAAAAATATTAAATCTTCAGTTTTGAGGTTGTTAAAAATAATTTGAAGGCTTGTAAAATTTATATTGGCAATGGTGAAGAAAATAAAAGTGATAGAATCAAATTTAAAGGTGATTTGATCAGTTTTGAAAATATATCACTTAAATCGATATTTAAAAATAGCCTTCCGAAGCATAGTCTTGGAATTCGACGAAACTAGTTCTATTGGATACGTAATAGTGTACTACTATTCGATTTCAATTTTATTTGATTTTGGAGTTATTGTGTGATCGTCGGTAGACAAACACGCTGAAATTCATATTGAAATTTAATAAAATAACTGGGTCCAAAAAGCTATCTTCTCTATACGATCAATTAGAACTCAAAACCTTTTTCATTTCGTTCGGAATAGGGGTATAACATTATAAACGCCTAGTGGTACGTTTCGATAGGAATTTGAAATTTTAAGTTGCATTTATCAAGATAATTTGAAGTAGATTTGAATTAATATATATATATAAATATATATATATATATAAAATTTCAGTCAACTGTCAGCCAAAATTCAATCACTTCTACAAAAAAATTTATTGCTGTTGCTTTCTTTCACGCCACCTTCTCTTAAGAACACGTCTCCCGCTTTTCAACACGTTTCCATCTTTTCTTCCTTTCGTTTCTTTTAAATTAATTAAGCTTTTCTTCTATCGTTCAAACAAGGAAAAGTAAAAAAGTAACCGACTGTAGTAAAAAAGGAGGGATCAGTTCGCGATTCGATATAATCGCAAAAGGGAAGGAACTAAATCCCATTCTAGCAATTCATGGTTCACGATCAAATTGGAATCGAGAGTTAAAACCGCACACGGCTGCAAGGGAGAGATTTCATGCGAGCAAGCATAGTGGAGGTAGCCGACGTTGGGTCATGGCCACGTTAAGGGGCGTAGCTGGCCAGTTGAAGGCTTTGATGAGCTCGATGGTTCTAGGGTTTGCTATTGCGGCTCGAAGTTGCCGTCCTTTTGGGGTTCGAGCGAGCTCGAAGGGGGTTTAGAGCAGCGAGGTATATTCATTGTATCTTTAATTAAATATATTTCTAGATTGGAAAAAAAAGTACAGACAGAAAGAGGAAAAATGGTATATAAATTAGATAAGTTTTAATCTGCAATAAACGGGAATATGATAAAAATATAATATATATATATATACCTGCCTATTTTATTTTAATTTATATAGGCAAATAGGGAAAAAAAATTATATAGAAAAGATTTTGGTAAAGGTATATTTGTATTTTAAAATGTTGAAAGTTGATGTAAAATTAGTTTTCAAAATCTAGAAATTATTTTTTAGTTTCAATTTGAAAAATAAATATACATGCACACATCTTAGATTTACAAGTTTATAAAAAATTGTGGGTAATTAGGGTGACTAATTTATGTAATAAACTTATTTAATTATTTAGTCACTTAAAGTAATTTATTTAAGGAAACTAGTTCAAGTAAATTCTTAGTTAATTAAATGAATAAATGGTAATAAATTGTTCGATTAGTTCAAATATTAATAAATTATATAATGTTGTACAAGGTCTAAAACTGTGAAGTAACAAGTCGAGATGGAAGTGGGTTGCAAACAAACAAAGGGAGTTAATCTCACTCAAATTGGATTTTTGGCTAATTTAAATAGTTAAATTTAAATTATTGGTTAATTGATTTGAATTGATAATTTATTTTCAGTCTGGATGTGATAGTATATGTAGTAGTGTGTATATATATACATTGAAGTGATTGATATTCCCGCATTATATAGTGAATGAGACCCTATGCGCACCGCATAATAACGGATAACCCTTTATACCGCGATATCCCCCTCGAAGTGGGATTGGTATTTTTATATTGTGCTAACATCTGTGGATGCAGGGAAACAGGTTGGAGGGATCCAACTGGATTCCTCAAAACATTGAATTTATTTTATATTCAACAATGTGATTTATTTGATGATCTATGATAGTTTATATTGATTATATTGGGGATTGAAATTATTAAATGCTATGCTTGGATGAATATATATGGGTATTATGCGAAATATAAAATATATATAAGTTTGGATTTTTAAAGGAAATGAAAAGAAAATGCTTAAGCACATAATTATTGGGAATTGGATAAATCGAGTAATAAATTTTAAAAGAAATGTTAAACCAGGAAATTGGTTTGAAATCGATTTAGTGTTTTGGAAAATATGATTTAAAGAAAAATGAGAAATGGAAATTTGTTAACTGGTTTATAAATGAAGTGGAATATTTATTAGTAGATAAACTTGGAAGTATAGATTCCAGTGGAATTTATAAGAAAAGGTGCGATTCATTTTAAAAATAAAAGGTGATTTTATTTTTAAAAGTTGGAAGTATATTTTTCCTGGAAACTAAGTATATTTCCAAAGAAAGATTTCAAAGTATAGAACTAGAAGTTTAAAAATGTTTTTTTAGAATGTTTCAGAAGATGTATTATTTTAATTATTTTTAAGTGGAAATAAATATTTATTTAAGTTGATTATGGTAGTTAGTTATTTTTAAGGTAAATTAGTATTATGATTTTTAAAAAGGAATTTTGTCGTAAATATTTGATATGATAAATTTATTTTAAAAGGAAATTTTGGTTTAAGTTTTACTCAGAATTCTTATAAATTTCTTAAGTATTTTCTATTTATGTAAGTTTAGTAACCTTAATGTAAATAATTTAAGTTTATATTTTTGAAAGTGATTATAAGGAGATGGAAATGTGTTTTAAAAATAAAAGTGTTTTATTTTTAAACGGTTGAAAGAAATTTGCGGGATTGAGACGTAAATTGGATTGGGATAAATCGAGCAGGATTTACAAAGGATTTTATGGGTTATACTAAATTGGAAGTGTATTTCCCTATAAAACCAACTATAGTTTCAAAGGAGATTTTTATATATAAGTTGGAAGTTTTAAGTTTTTAAAAAGAAAGTTTTAGGAAATTTTTTATTTAATCATTTTAACATTTTAAGTAAATATTTATTAAGTTGATTATAGAAGTATTTTTAAAGGTTTAACTAGTATTTGATTTAAAGGATGGTTATTAAATATTTATACTCTATCTTATAGTTTGTTTTGAAATTAGTTTGGCTTAAGTTTTACATGATAAATTATTATAAAATTTAATAACTAGTATTTTAAGTAAAGTGTTTTAAGTAGTTTTTATTTTAAATGTTTTAAAAGTATATATTTTTGGATAAAGTGGTTTAAATTTATTTAAAAATCTAAAGTAGTAAGACTTGGTGATTTTCAGTGGAAATAAAACGACTGATTGGAAATTTATTCTGTGAGAGAAAAAGTGATTTGAAAACTATTTTCAAAGGGTTGAAGTGCAGAAAAATATCTTGCGAAGATATTTTGAAAAAAATAATTTGGGAAATTATTAAGGCCTGATGGTTATTTATGGATGTTATATGATAGTTAAATAACCGACTATCAATATTAACCAATGCGCTGATCGTTTCGAAGTGACCGAGATCGGTATTAATTTTTCAAAAACCACTTCGATCCAGTTTTAACGTTTTCATGAGGAAGACAAGAGCTTGGAGTTGAAGATGGAGCAGCGAAGTGCAAGGGCTAATCGCTACTAATCTTGAGGGTGATTCCAAAATGAATGTAGTAGGAGTAGTGCCTTCGGTTCCGTTCGGACCCAAAACAGACTTGTATGGACGAATGCTATCAAAACATCGTTAGGAGGACGATGAGAATTCTAAGTGAGATGTGTTCTAAAAAGATAACGCATAGCCTCGAGCCTCATCAACCGAGAATGGCTAAAAAAGGGGAGGTGCCGCAAGGCTAAGTGGCTAGCAACCAATTAGGGTAAGATCGTCCCTATCTAGATGTCTCTTTTTATTCGGCTATGTGGGCGGTTGCTAATACCAACCGCGGGGTGATCTTATTCGGACTATCTAGTAAGGGGTAGCTCCAGTCTTGTGTTGTAGGGAATCAGGATGGATCCTTGTTACTCTGATCTAGACTAGGGACTGTGACGGGCTGTACACCAGGAGCCCTGCCATTGATGGAAACCCAATCTCCAATAAGTGCCTTTGGACTTGTTTTTATTCCTATTACGTTGGAATTTAATGAATATAACAATTTTAACTATTTGAATAAGTAATTGTATATAGACACTACTATAATATCTGAGGATTTGATAAGAAATGTTTTGGTTATCATAAGGTAAAAAACCGGCATGTTTATTTGTGGCGTGGTCTTACGTGATACCTTTGATTTCAAAGAATTTTGAAAACTTTAATAATCCAATTGAGTGTGTTTTCTTACGCTGGTATTCTAGACTGACTCGGGTGTTAATGCTCGGGCCAGGTCGAGTATTATAGAATACAAGAAAGGATGTTATGGAGCTCCGGAGACGAGTTGGATGGCGAGACGTATCATAAATATTTGATGTATATTCCGCTGAGTATGGTTAATTGCATAGTTAGCTTTTGTGAGGACAGGTTATGATAACTGTCCAGTGTGTGCTATGAATTTTGTTGTTCTCTGATGGTGTAATGTGTATAAATACCATTCTTTTATATAGAGATTCAGTCAATTATCTATTATATATTGTTCCGCTGCGTTTGTTAGATTCTGATGTTGTTTTCTATTTCTTTTTATCCCTCTTTCTTCCTTAACCCAAATGGTTTATATTTCCATCCACTTTGAGTTGAACTGTTGGAGAATATTGTCGACTCAAAGGGGTATGGATTTGCGGGTCGTTACACTAGGTGTCAGAGCTGAAGGTTTAGTGAGAACCTTGGCTCTGGTGGGGATTATTCATTTGAAATAGGTTCCGTCGTACTCTAGAATGAGTTTGAGTGTATTAATAGATCTGAGCACGTATTTGTTAGTGAATATAAAAATTGTCTTATATTGTGTTGATTGGTTTGTTGAGTGGTTTATGAATTCTGGTCAATACGAGTAATTAATGTTATTGATAGGGATCTCTAAACACTTGTACAGAACAATTCGACATGGTATTGTTTTAATAGGGTAAGTGGAATAATTTTTCCCAAATTGTTTTTGTATATAAAATAAATAATTTTGTAAATTATTACAGTATATGGTCGCTTGGTTGTTAGAACGTGATAATATTAAAATATTATCATTGTTGTGTGGAAATTGAAAATAAGAAAATAATGTTATAACCAAAAGTTAAGGAATAATTTATGTAACAGAATGAGATTTGTAAATGTAAGTTATAAATATGATTTATAATTGAAATGAGATAAAATTCCAGAGTAATGATCGAATATAGATGGGAAGGATTTGAAATTTTGGTAAAAGTTTAAATTCCTTTGGGTTTGGAAATGGTTTTCAAAAGTTTAGAGAAATAATGGTGATATTTTTTAGGAAATATTTTTGAATTGGATATGAAATCTGGTGAGATTTGGAATTAAAAACATTTGAAAAATATTTTTCAAGGGATAAAAGCACTCATCTCTTTTCGTTCGCTGGAAAATAATTCCGATAATGATCGCGACATCATCGGTGTTCATTTTCATGTTTTCAAGAGTAGGAATTACTACCTAAACGTTTTAAATTGGAGTTGTTTGCAAAACTGGGTTTGGTTTCAAAATTCAAAGAGTAATTTGATATGCAAATGAATTCTGTATATATGATTGATTTCAAAAATGATCTTTTTTTTGAGAGGTTGAGTAATTGTTTAAATGACCCTGGAATCTTATTGAAATATGATGGAATATAAATAAGTTAGAAAAGCAAATCAATTACATGAAGTAAATTAAAAGATTGATGAATGAAATGAAAATAAGTTGGAAACTTATATAAGTTAAAATTTTGAATTAAATTGAAGTGTAACTGGATCAAGTAAGATAAAAGTAAATTTAAGGAAAAAGTCTAAGTGAACATAGTGAATGGCTATTGAAATAAAATTACTAAGTAAACCAATTGATTTAAATGAGTAAGCAAGTGAATTGAAAATGAATAATGGGAGGATATTTATTTTAAATTGTAAGTAAATGGAACTTAAACTAAATATTCGAATTCATTTTGAATTGAGTTAAGTGAAGTGTAGAATTACATCGAAGTGGACTAAAGATAATAATGGTTTGGAAATAAAAAGTGGTTGAGATATGAATAAATTAGTAAGTGGAACTAATTAAAGAAATGGTTAGCTAAAAATGGTTTGAGATAAGATGAATATAATTCAATATTTAAAATGAAAGTTAAATTGAATTCAGAATGGAATTGAAAATTTAAAGTTAAATGAAAATAGATGTTAAAGTTTAAGTGGTGAAGTGAAAGTAAATATAAGAAATGTATAAACTATTCATATTGAATTTCAGAAAGGGGGCATGAAATTATTAAGTAAATTTGGTTTTGTGAAGAATATTCTAAGTCAATATTTGAATGAAGCTTTAATAAAAGTGGTGAGAAAGGTAACTTTGGATAAGTGGGTGAAAATCAAAAATAAATGTGTGTGAAATGATAGTTGGGAATATGAGAATAGAAACCAAAATGAATGTGAATAAAAAGAAGTTGATATAGCTAATAATCAATTGGAGATTAATACGTAAGATGTACGTATTTTATTTTATTCGCATAAAGATTTGATCCATATTTGAGCACAGAATTTCAAGATAGTTATACCAATCCGAGTTGAGATTTTTCACTCGATTTTCCGACCGTGAACCCTGGATATGGATTTTTGATTCATTTTGAAAATTCTCTATCATAGTTATGGCTATGCAAGGAGAAGGACAGTTTCTGATCAAGAAACCAGATCTGAGTCCGCACTAGGAAATTGGGTGGACGATACTAGTTTGGAAGTAAATTATGTGATTGGGTGAGTGGTCGGATTGGGTATTGCATACGGATGATATGTGTACGTAGTATGACTTAAGTAAAACAAATATTGAGATTTGGTAAAATAAAGCGAATAAAATGATTTTGAAATCTGTAATTGAATATTATTGCTAAGTAGAATATACAGGTGTTTTAAAGGAAAGGAAATTGATGTTTTGAATTCAGAAGATAAACTGAATTGCTCACAAAAAGGTATGTTTTAGTTTTCTATATGAAATTCGATGGTTTTCTGATCTAGCCACTTGGCTTTTGTTTTTTATTTGAATCTGGAGGCTCGTAGAGGCATTTTGTAGTTGTGCCGAGCTAACCGCACGAAGGAGACACTGGTGAAATTTATCAAAAATTTAAAGATTTAGAAAAATTTTGAGATAATTTTGATAATTTAAAATTTGATTTTGAATTATAATTTGAATGGTTGAGTAAGTAATGTTGTTTGGAAACTATGGAAGAGTTTGGAAAGTTAGTAAGGGTGATAGTGTGACTTTAATAAAAAGATTATTTTGGGGAGTTGTAGAAAAACTGTTTGGTTTTACGAAATGGAAGACGGGTTATGGACCATTCTTCTTAACTATTAATTTCGAGGATGAAATTCTTTTAAGGGGGAGGAATGTGAAGACCCGGAATTTTGGACATTTGAAATTGAAATATTTAATTGATTTTAAATATTTAAAAGTTAAGTTTTAACTTGAATTTCAAATATCACTATTTATTTGGCAATTAAATTATTGAATTTAATGATTTGAAACTGGATAAAATATTGAATGTTCAGTTTTGAGCTTGTTAAAAATATCTTCAAGGCTTGTGAAATTTATATTGGCAATACTGAAGATAGTAAAAGTGATAGAATCGAATTTAAATGTGATTTGTTCAGTTTTGAAAATATATTGTTTAAATCGATAATTGAAAATAGCCTTTCGACGCACAGTCTCAGCATTCGACGAAATCAGTTCCATTAGATCCGTAATAGTGTACTACTATCGGATTTCAATTTTCAGCATTCAGAGTTATTGTGTGATCGTACGCTAGAAAAATATGCTGAAATTCATATCGAAAATTAATATAATAACTGGGTCCAAAATGCAATCTTCTCCACGATCGAATTAGGACTCAAAACCTTTTTCATTTCATTCGAAATAGGGGCATAACATTATGAACGCATGGCGGCACGTTTCAATAGTAGTTTGAAATTGTAAATTGCATTTATTAAAACAATTTAAAGTGGATTAGAATTTGAATTAATATATATATATATATATATATATATATATATATATATATATATATATATATATCGTATACTTCAGTCAACTGTCAGCCAAAATTCAATCACTTCTGCAAATAAATTTATCACTGTAGCTTTCTTTCCACGCCACCTTCTCTTAATAACACGTCTCTTGCTTTTCAACATGTTTCCATCCTTTCTTCCTTTCGTTTCTTTTAAATCAATTAAACTTTTCTTCTATCATTCAAACAAGGAAAGGTAAAAAAAGAAGTAAGCGACAGCAGTAAAAAAAGGGGGGGATTAGTTCGCAATTCGATATAATCGCATAGGGGAAGGAACTAAATCCCATACTAGCAATTCATGGCTTCGTGATCAAATTGGAATCAAGAGTTGAGATCGCACGAGGCTGCAAGGGAGGGATTTCACGCGAGCATGCGTGGTGGAGATGGCCGGCGTTGGGTCGTGGCCACGTTAAGGGGCATAGCTGGCCAGTCGAAGGCTTTGGACGAGCTCGGTGGTTCTAGGGTTTGCTGCTACGGCTTGAAGTTGTTGTCATTTTGGGTTTCGAGTGAGCTTGAAGGGGGTTTAGAGCAGTGAGGTATACTAATCGTATCTTTAATTCAATGTATTTCAAGATTGGAAAAAAAAGAACAGACAGAAAGAGAAAAAAATAGTACATAGATTAGATAAGTTTTAATCTACAGTAAAGGAGAATATGATACAAATATAATATATATATACCTGCCTATTTTAATTTAATTTTATATAGGTAAATAGGGAATTTTTTTTATATAGAAAAGATTTTGGGAAAGGCATGTAGGAACTTTAAAATGTTAAAAGTTAATGTAAAATTAGTTTTTGAAATCTAGAAATAATTTTTTAGTTTCAATTTGAAAAATAAATGTACATGCACACATTTTGGATTTACAAGTTTATATAAAAAAATGTGTGTATTTAGGGTGACTAATTTATGTAATAAACTCATTTAATTATTTAGTCACTTAAAGTAATTTATTTAAGGAAATTATTTTAAGTAAATTCTTAGTTATTTATATTAATAAATGGAAATAAATTGTTCGATTAGTTCAAATATTAATAAATCATATAATGATGCACAATGTCTAAAACCGTGAAGAAAACAAGTCGAGATGGAAGTGGGTTGCAAACAAAGAAAGGTGGGTTAACCTCACTCAATTTGGGTTTCTGGCTAATTTAAATAGCTAAATTGAAATTATTGGTTGATTGATCGAATTGATAATTTATTTTCAGCCTGGATATGATAGTATATACGGTAGTGTATATATATTGGAGTGATTGATATTCCCGCATTATATAGCGGATGAGACCCTATGCGCCCCGCATAATAGCGGATGACCCTTTATACCGTGAAATCCCCCTCGAAGTAGGATTGATATTTTTATATTGTGCTAACATCTGTGGATGCAGAGAAACATATTGGAGGGATCCAACTGGATTTGTCAAAATGTTGAATTTATTATATATTCAACGATATGATTTATTTGATGATCCGTGATAGATTATATTGATTATATTGGGGATTGAAATTATTAAATGCTATGCATGGTTGAATATATATGTATATTTTGAGAAATGAAAAATATATATAAGTTTATATTATTAAAGGAAATGAAAAGAAAATTCTTAAGTAAATAATTATTGGGAATTGGGTAAATCAAGTAATAAATTTTAAAAGGAATATGAAACCATGAAATTGGTTTGAAATCGATTTGGTGTTTTGGAAACTGTGATTTAAAGAAAAATGAGAAATGGAAATTCGTAAACTGGTTTATAAACGAAGTGGAATATTTATCAGTGGATAAACTTGGAAGTATAGATTCCGTTGAAATTTATAAGAAAAGGTGCAATTCATTTTAAAAACAAAAGGTGATTTTATTTTTAAACGTTGGAAGTATATTTTTCCTGGAAAATTAAGTATATTTCCAAAGAAAGATTTCAAAGTATAAAACTAGAAGTTTAAAAATGTTTTTTTAGAATGTTTTAGAAAATATATTATTTTAATTATTTTTAAGTGAAATAAATATTTATTTGAGTTGATTATGATAGTTAATTATTTTTAAGGTAAATTAGTATTATGATTTTTAAAAAGGAATTTTATCATAAATATTTGATACAATAAATTTATATTAAAAGGAAATTTTGGTTTAAGTTTTACATAGAATTCTTATAAATTTCTTATGTATTATTCTATTTATGTAATTTTAGTAGCCTTAACGTAAATAATTTAAGTTTATATTTTTGAAAGTGATTATAAGGAGATGGAAATGTGATTTAAAAATAAAAGTGGTTCTCCTTTTAAAGTGTTGAAAGAAATTTATGGGATTGAGACGTAAATTAAATCGGGATAAATCGAACAGGATTTATAAAGGATTTTATGGGTTATACTGAAATGGAAGTGTATTTCCCTATAAAACCATGTATATTTTCAAAGGAGATTTTTATATATAAGTTGGAAGTTTTAAGTTTTTAAGAAGAATGTTTTAGGAAATTTTTTATTTAATCATTTTAACATTTTAAGTAAATATTTATTATGTTAATTATAGAAGTATTTTTAAAGGTTTAACTAGTATTTGATTTAAGGGATGGTTATTAAATATTTATACTCTATCTGATAGTTTATTTTAAAATTAGTTTGGCTTAAGTTTTACAAGAGAAATTATGATAAAATTTCATAACTAGTATTTTAAATAAAGTGTTTTAAGTAGTTTTTATTTTAAGTGTTTTAAAAGTATTTATTTTTGGACAAAGTGATTTATATTTATTTAAAAATCTAAAGTAATAAGATTGGTGATTTTCAGTGGAAATAAAACGACTGATTGGAAATTTATTCTGTGAGAGAAAAAGTGATTTGAAAACTATTTTCAAAGGGTTGAAGTGTAGAAAAATACCTTGCGAAGATATTTTGAAATAAATAATTTGGGAAATTATTAAGGCTTGATGGTTGTTTGTGGATGTTATATGATAGTTAAATAACCGACTATCAATATTAGCCAATGTGCTAATCGTTTTGAAGAGATTGGGATTGGTATTAATTTTTCGAAAACCACTTCGATTTGATTTGAACGTTTTTGTGAAGAAGGCAGGAGCTTGGAGTTGAAGATGGAACAGCGAAGTGCAAGGGCTAATCGCTACTAATCTTGAGGGTGATTCCAAAATGGATGTAGCAGGAGTAGTGCCTTTGATTCCGCTAGGACCCGGAATGGACTTGTATGGACGAATGCTATCAAAACATCGTTAGGAGGACAATGAGCATTCTAAGTGAGATGTGTTTTAAAAAGATAACGCATAGCCTCGAGCCTCATCAACTGGGAATGGCTAAAATAGGGAAGGTGCAGCAAGGCTAAGTGGCTAGCAACCAATTAGGGTAAGATCATTCCTATCTATATGTCCTCTTTTATTCGGCTGTGTGGGCGGTTGCAGATACCAACCGCGGGGCGATCTTATTCGGATTATCCAGTAAGTGGGTAGCTCCAGTCTTGTGTTGCAGGGGATCAAGGTGGATCCTCGGTGCTCTGATCTTGACCTGGTAATATGACCGGGGGGACACCAGTAGCTCTTCCATTGATGGAAACCCAATCTCCAATAAGTGCCTTCGGACTTGTTTGTATACCTATAATGCTGGAATTTAATGAATGTAACAATTTCGGCTATTTTAATAAGTATTTATATATAGACACTACTACAATATCCGAGGATTTGATATGAAATGTTTTGGTTATCATAAGGTAAAAACCCGATATGTTTATTTATGGCGTGGTCTTACGAGATACCTTTGATTTCAAAGAATTTTCGAAAATTTTAATAATCCAATCGAGTGTGTTTTCTCACGATGGTATTCTAGACTGACTAGGGTGTTATTTTGCTATAATGCTCAGGTCAGATCGAGTATTATAGAATGCAGGAAAGAATGTTGTGAAGCTCCAAAGACGAGCTGGATGATGAGACGTATGACACGAATTTGATGTATATTCCAATGAATATGGTTAACTGCATAGTTAGATTTTGTGAGGACATGTTTTAATAACTGTCCAGTGTGCTCTATGAATTTTGTTGTACTCTGATGATGTAATGTGTAAAAAAGATACAGTTCTTTTATATAGAGATTCAGTCATTTATCTATTATAATTGTTCCGCTGCGTTTGTGAGATTTTGATGTTGTTTTCTATTTCTTCTTCTACCTCTTTCTTCCTTAACCTTAATGGTTCGTAATTCCATCCACTTTGAGTTGAACTGTTGGAGAACATTGTCGGCTCAAAGAGGTATGGATTTGCTGGCCGTTACATCACCTATCAACCGCGCTTGGTAACTAATCGACCGCTAAGGGTCAATAGTCCCCAATGATGAGTCAACGTGTTGGCTCAGATAATTAATACTAAAACGTTGATTTCTTTTTATTTAATTATTTTTGTTTTTAATTCATTTTTCACATGTAACTTCTTCGTTTGAACTTCGATTGCAATATTCCAAATGTGAAAGCTACTTAGAATTTCGCTGCGGACGTGATGGTGCAAGTTTCATGGTCAAATTCCATTTTTGGAGCCTAATTAATTAGCTAACTAAGTAATTAAATAACTAACTCCAAATTACTGGGTGTTACAGTATGCTTCCACCATTTCTACTGTTAAATGAAAACATTTAAATACAAAGCTTCATTCAACAACTTATTATAGATCGTTTATTTATTATACTATAACGAATTTACAGTCGAGAGTTTTAGAGCAAATATCTTAAACTCAATAAATGGATCTTATAAAGAATTTTTTTTGCAAAAAATACTTTTGGAAGAGAAATCATATTTCTCACTCCTTATGAAGTGTATACAGATAATTTATACAATTCTATTTCCAATGTCTCTTTATAAAGCAAATGTGACTGTTCACTATCTTCATCTCACTCATGTCTATGTTACATCCACCCTTAGACTTTCACTTTATCTTAAGTGGTCGAAATATTCAAAAGAAATCCTTCACTAGAAAACTGAATTAAATTCTTTACAAAAATGCATCTAGTCATCCTTAGCATGTTAAGAAGATCTAATAATTCTAAATAAACAGATCATAATTAACATTTGGATGATTGAATTTTTTATTATATATGTAGCCCTTAGCTTAGTGTTGTACACATGATCCTCATTGTATTCGTCATATTGAACACATGACCATGCATTATGTTCTAATTCCTCATTTCGAATTAAACAATTTTATTAAAATTCCAAACATTACGATCGTGACTATTTACCATATAACTTTTATATGTGATTGGGTATGGATCAAATACTCTTGTATTGTTTAGAGTTCAAAGCTTATTAAAGGCAACACGAAGTCTATGGTTATATTATTTGACACTTTAATCAGTATCGAGATTACAACATGCCAAAAGATTAACTTATTGGTAAGTAAAATTTTCATTTCGTTTCTAATTTTAATCCAGTTCATTTAGTACATTTTAATAGTCAACTTTTTTTATGAATTATTACACATGTAAACTTAGCAAAGTAAATTATAATAATATTTCATTTATTGTAATAATTATTAGAATGGTTTGTCATATTTTTCTAATTAGCTTCCATTAGATTTTACATCTCTTTAGGAACACTAAATGAATGCATGATTTTGGATTTTCCTCCAGCAAGGGTTAGGATCCATTTACCATGTTACTATAACCTCGAGGGTGCACAACAAATTGTAGTCTTAATAAATGGTAAATATATGTTACTAGTTATGTCTAGTATATTGATAGAGTTAGGAGTATGCTCAACGGGCAATTCTGTAGTTTATTGTAAATTTTTAACTGTTTAATAAAATATCGCTTGAAAAAAAGGTTTCTATATATACATGTTATACTATGTTATGTTAATCAATTATTTAATTTAAGTATATTATATAGAAAATTGGTATAATGTGTTATGTGATAGTAATTATAATGTGTGTAATCAAAATAAATTTATCACATTAAAAATAACATATTATTTTAAATATTCATGGTCAAAATGTTTCAGATTAGATATTGATACATTCGTTGAGACTGGAGTATGCAATGCTCTTCATATATCGAGTAATATGTTACTCATGGATGTTGGGCTCACCAAGGGATTACTTTCTGATAGTTATAACTATGGAGTGACTCTCTAGAAAATTTTCTACTGGTTAATATAACTAAGGTTAAATAGAGAATCTTAAAGAAACGATATTACACAGTTCTCTCGACTTGAGTATACTATTGAATGTCGATGTTGATACCCTTCTTTGATTATAATTAAATTGTGACATGATGCCAATCGAATTGCTACTATTGAGTCCAAGTGGAAGCATTAGAAGTGAAACACTATTCAATAGAGAATTCATCTCATCGGTTATATGACATTAGTATCATAGCCAATTGCAGTGAACACAATGCCAAAGTCTCTAGCCTGAGTAGTACTATTTGTTGTTGTTGTTTTTTATTTTATTATTATTATTAAATCAAGTACTTATGTTTAGACTAACCAAGTTGAATGTGGATGGTACTGAAATTTTAACCATAACCATATTCCATAGGTCCTAAAGTGATATAGTTTTGGCAAAGAGAAGTGTAAATAACCACTAGTACCAGGTACCACTTAAAATAGTAAATTCTATTTTAATGAAAAGATGTGTAAGTGATAAATTCTGCCAATCTATCACATTACTAGCTTATTGACACATGAAAGTTAATATTTGAATTTGTTCGATATTAACCATTAACTGAATTTACACTGTCGTAGAACCATAAGAATGAATGCTTTGAAATATCATATGATTTAATTAATTTGTAACTATTATAAATTAAATTGATTAATTATTCTTTTTGAAGTATCAATTATTAAATTTGATTTTGATTTTTTGGTACCACTACTATTTAATAAAGTGCATATATAAATGTTATATATGGATTTATCGATATACGAAATCCTTAATTATTTATTTTAATCAATTAATTACTAAGTGAGTTTGGAAATTGTTGAAGGCCCATATATCCTTAAATAAGGTCAGCCATAAGACCTAGAGGGAAGGGGTTTAAGGGCTCAAATTTTGATCTAAAATGGCAAATGAAAATTGGGTAAAAAAGGATAAAAGATCTTTACTTTTTCCTCTTCCTAAATGATTACGTAAACACCTCATTCTCATTCATTTTAAAGTCCACCACTAGTCCATTCCAACTGCAAGCATCTAGAGTAGGTAGCCATTAACTTCCAAAACATATATAAAAAAACACATAAAGGTAATGCTTTAGATCTTGCAACTTCTGGAGGTGGTTCTACCGAATATATGAGTTCTCATTCATTCAAGGTACATTTCATAGGTGACATTCTTTTGTAATATTTCAACCTCAACATTATTTATACACATCCTTATGTTCATGTGGATTAGATCCTATATGTAACATAATAAATTTATATGTGCAAATGTTGTCTAATCATACATACATACATATATGTGTATATCCAAATTAATTAAAAAACATTACAATATTACTATATCATATATATATATATATATATATATATATATATATATATATCAACCATTATTTTTATTAAAGTAAATAATAATTTTAAATTTCATAAATTAAGCTTATTGCTTAAAATAATTTATTAATATATACATACATATATATATATATATATATATATTAATATTAAATGTAGTAGGTCAAATACTTTTAAATTACTTTTAAATCCATATTTGCTTTCAGCTACATTACAAAATTTGTAATTATTTTCATAAATAATAAACTAATTAATTATTTTATACATCAATGAATACATATATCTAGTTGAATGTGAATATGTGTGTGTGTATATATATTAGTGTATGTGTGTGTAATATATTTTACTATATGTTTTACTTTTATATAATTTAATTTTATAAAATGTATACATTTCGAATAAAATTATGTATTAAGCATTTATATATTATGTTTACAGTTAATTCAAAATATAAAATAGATTTTTATTTAAAGTTGTAGATTTGGTTTGAATTATTCTAAGTCAAAACTATATATTTTTTTAATATATTATTTTTATGTTGATACATATACATATACACACACGCACGCGCATACACACCTACACACACACGCACACACATACTGAATTAGTTAAAAATTAACTATTGTTAATATTTACAATTTTTTACTTTACAATTTCAAAGTTAATTTATAATTTCATATATACATATGCAAAGATTTTTAAATATAACTAGGGACAACAAAGGCATATAAAAATGGATAAAAATGCCTTTTGCAGTGTAAATTTCAACACTAATAAACAGATTAGCCATGCAAGTTATGTAGATACGCGCATGCATTTCACATATATGAGTGTATTTGATACACTTATAATAATTTATTTGAACATAAATTAAATTATTTTTTTTTAGAAAGCAATAAATTAAACAAAATAAGATTTCATTTAAACAACATTTTAGATTAGATCTAAATCAATTAGACTTCATAGTCCTGACAATGAACGAAAAAATTTAAAATTCACCCATTTAACCCACTACCACCCTGCCTAGTTTCTTCAAAAGTAACAGAGCTTAATAGCTTGTGTGGTCTAAATTAGCAATAAACGGTTAAATTATTAAAGCCTACCAATTCAGTAGGGTGTTTAGAGTGATAGTGTCTAAGGTTGGTTTTAGGCAATCAAGTGCTCTGCCTGGGCCTAATGAATGAAGTAAACCTAAAGGTCATCCAAATATAAAAGATCAAATTGCTTTTAGACTTTATGCTAATTTTTCAGTTTTCTTTTTGAAAATTTAACTTATATATTAAATTTGAAAGGTAAGTTTAAAATATAAAAGAAAGTTTTTAAATATTATAAAATAATTTTCAAAACTGTTTTGGAAATTATTATATAATTTTCAAAATCTTATTTTAATTAATTTAATTAACTAAATAACCAATTTTTTAAATTAAATTAAAACATATATAATGATGTATGTGTATTTATCTTAAAATAGTTAAGGTACTAACAACGAAATTTTCGAAATTAATAAAGTTTATTTTAATTAAAATGGTTTTAGTTAATTAAGTTAATTAAATATTAATAAATAAAATACATGTATAATGATATTTGTATATGATTACTACAAATGTTATAGTCAATATTCATTTTTTAATTATTTAAGATGAATAAATTTAGTTAAATTAAATTAATTAGCATTAAATATATTAATTAAATATGTTTAATTAATAAAATTAAATTAAATACGGTTTAACTAAAAAGAGTGAAACTATACCCAGATGAGGTTTAAGGAATAAATGCATATATATATATATTGTAATTTCAGATGTGTTTGACGCATGAATCAGTTGGTATTTCATAAGAAACATATTGTTCCATAAATCAATATCACTCAAATAAATATATTAAGAATTATGAATCACTAATATAAACGTTGTCCACTATCATTTATATATTAATAAATTACTTGCATACTCTTTATTTGTTATGCAAACTCAAGCTAAAGATGTTATGTGTAGTATTATTAATATTTTACAAGATGAGGTAAGATACATGTATGTATTTGTTGAGCAAATTCAAGGCACATACATTATACTTAGGTCACCGCAAAATGCTAAGTATGAATGAATAATCTCTTTCAGTTGTTCAACAACTTAAGGTCAAAATGGTATTCAGACAAAGACCATAGGTTATGAGTTGTAAATAATACGAATGAGAATGTGTTGTTTATAATTACCCGTATTTTACATATCAGGGGGTCATAGGAACATATTTCAAACCTAAGATTTTTTCCCTTGCTTGAGTAAGTTGGTTTCCCGTTCCGTAAAGTGGTCATAATAGAAAAACGGACTTATGGTTAGAAAGTTATGCCTATTTTAAGTTTTTAAAACTATTGTCTAGGATTTGTGTGTAATTAATTAAGTCCTTTAATGAGACCATTACTCTAGTTGGAGAACATCATAAATAGAGGGCTATAGAGTCAAATTAAAACTTTCTCCTCTCATTATAAATTAGGTCTAAACCCTAGTTAGATCTAGATCCATTTTGATTTCATCCAATATCAGCCAAATTGCTCTTTAGATCAAACTAGATTACGAATTAGAGATTGGGTCCTCAATTAGAATCTTCGGATTATCAAATTCCTTGATTTGGAGTGCTTTTCTTTGCTGTTTAGATTAAATCTACACACGAATTGGTTGAATTTGGTAATTAGTGAGTGGTTTATGCCATCTCACTGTGCTAGACATGTTTATATTTTAGAATTATAGGATTTAACATGTTTTAAATTGATTTTAACCCTAAAAACGCTTTTCTAACTTTAGTGACATGTTAAACCATGCATATGATATAGATTAACTTGAAATTACCTTGATTTATTTCATAAATTCATGCTATGTGTCGTTATATTTTAGAAATTGCCTTGTTTATCGTATTTTGATGGATTGCAATATTGATTGGATGAAATTTCTTGTTATTATTTGTTTAGATGATATGATTTGATGTTGTTTGCAGTGCTATGCATGCATAAAAAGACAGGTCGAATAACCGAGCAAATCAGAAGCTAAGTTCGTCGAAATTGGACGAAAATTGGAAGATGTGCTCTGGAGTATGGTAAGAAGACGCAAGATGAGTCACAACTAAAATAAGGACAAGTACATAACTCGGCACTGAGTTATGCCTATGAATCAATATTAAGTAATGGGGAAAGAGGCTATGGCTTGGTGGTTGACATGGGCAGATAGAGCATGGCTAGATGTGGTATTCCATAGTAAGATGCAGCATATTTGGCTTAGGATAAAATGTTATACCGAGTTGTCTTTAGATCTTAGAGGCGGAGCTTTGAATTAGGGGAAAAATTATCAAAGATGGACGAGTCAGGATCCAAGGAACTAGGAAGGGGGTACTAGAGACATGGAAGTGGAATTAGCCATTAGTTGGCTAAGTGGATAGCTTACTATTGACTGATACTTATAACGCTGTACCGAGTTGTTATGGTGAATGATATAGATATGGAACTTTCGGGCAGGATGGGGATGCTCTTTAGATCAAGTTGGAGGTATTGGCTCGTTGGTTGGATGACGATATCACAGCATGACGAAAGGCTATGGTCTTCGGATGTTGGCTCGTGTTGGGAGTAGGTTCCAAAGATGACGACTTGTAAAGGTGGGAGCTGTATGATCTGGGAATGTGGAATGGTTCCTCGTGAATAATGGAAACTGGATTAAGAAAGAAGGGCTCGGTATCCAAATGGAGTATAGGTGGGTAGGGTAATGGAAACTGGATTAAGCAAGAAGGGCTCGGTATCCAAATGGAGAAGAGGTGGGTAGGGGTATGTGTGCTAAGGAATCATTGATTCTCGGAATGTTTTATGTTATACTCGAAGAAGCAGTATTATAAGTAAGGACTCCCATAGGTCAATTGAGGAACATTTATATTTTCGACATGTAGCTTTGGGTCTAGTGTCCAACTTTGGACTGTGAGCCATATATCCAGCTTTGAACTATGAGATATGAGAGTACAACAGATAACCGGGATTTCCATTAGTCCTTGGCTTAGGGGTCATATGAGTTATCATATATTTAGAGGCCTAGGAGTGATTTTTAGGATTGTTGATGAATCCTATGGACGCATTGGTTGTTTTCTTTAGCAGGCTATCACTAATATGTATCAGTAGAAGTATGTATTTTGAGACAGGAATACCTAGAAAAATGGTATCCTTTATTTTGGTTTGTGGTATATCTTTATGACACTATAGAGTTGCATACTATAATGTTATATGCTAACTCTTTAGTTGTAGGGATAGGTCAAGTATGGTTCGTGTACTCTTGTTCCTTTCCATATTTACCTGTATAGTATTTTAAGATTCATTTGCCGCTTACACCTAACTATTGTTTAACTTTTATACTTTTTTTTCTTATTATCTTGGATACTCTTAAATGAGTAGAATAGATAATTGGTTTAGGTGACACAGTAGCTGTTCGAAGGATGAGTTGGATGGAGGTGTCTTATATTATATGTGTATATGGAGTCTGCACTTATTCCACTGTGCAACATCGGGGAGCCTCAGTAGTGACTGCTTACCATTTGTATTTGAGATAGTTATTGAGTTTGTTTTCCATTATATAAACTCTAGTATCGATGTATAATCCTTAGAAATTATACTCTAATGACCTATTCACATTATTATTGAAAGTGTGCCATGGATCATGTAATATGGATATATGATAATACAGAGTATAGTGATGATAGTTATATAGTAAATAGCGTGGAATATAAAAAAAGTATAATAAAAAACGACACCATAGATTTTATACTGGTTCGGAGCTCCATTCTATGTCCGGTCCCAGACTCCTTCGGGAAATTCACTAAAACAATAACCTTCACTTAACCCGAAGGAACAGGTAAAACAACATCTGAACAACCAAATCAGATTTTTCCGCCTCAACAGCCGAAGTGGACTTTCTGCCTGAGCAACCGAACATGACTTCTACTTGATACATAAAACTTTTTTGACTAGCATGTTCTTGATAACATAGGTATTCTTGAAAGTACACCCTTCCTATAATCAAATTCTCAAGAGTATTTGTGTGTGTATTGATTGAAAGGAAGATAATCACTTAGAATCGAAGTATGCATAGATTAACTCAAAGATTCAAGCGATATAGAGTTTGTGATTGCTTTGAATTGCAAAAGAATATAGAGCAAGAATAGATTTAGAGAATAAAGCAAGAATTCGTTCTTTGTGTAAAGAATCAAAACATGTTTATATAGAGGATATATAGATGCAATTATTCATGAAGGATCTCAACCAAAAGTTGCATCCATTCCTCTTGAAATTGGATTGAAAACCCTTCGTGAATGATCGTGTCCATTCAGTCAAAGAGCCGTTATTTTTCGGTCAGTCAAGTGACTCAGAAGTGTCAGTCGACTGAATTTCAAAAACATGTATGTTTGTGCAAATATCTATGCACTGGCATTGGTCGGTCGACCGGCAGATCTGAGTCAATCGACGGACCTATGCTATATTGCATAGATCACACTTAAAAATTTATATTTTAATTTAAAACAATTTGTGTGTGTGTGTGACTACTTGGGGATGATTTTAACAATATTTTCACAAAATTAAGACTTAAAATCATAATAATATACATACTATATTTTGAATTGAAATCTTTTCTTGTTTGTAATTCCATTCTCTTTTTGTCACCACGTTATGCCATCTTGTAATCAATGTTCATCAATAGTCATTGAAGTTCTTTATCATGAATCAAAACCATGATTCAACATTCTCCCCCCTTTTGAATGATGACAACATATATGTTTGACGAAGTAAAAAATAATAACATATAACACGATATATAATACGAGTTATATAATATTAGTTTTCTCCCCCTAAATGTATGGCAATGATTTAAATCTGCAAAAATTGTTAGTAAACACAATAATTTCTCCCCCTTCGTCATCGACAAAAAGGAGTACTTAGAGATAGCCAATACCATAATAGTCACATGTAAGTGCAAACAAACATAAACAACATAATCACATACACATGCAAACAAATAAGACAACATCATCACCAAGTTCATACACCACATCACAATATCACAATACATTATACGGTCATAATCATACGAATTTAAAAAAACATCAAAGCACATCACAGACGTAGTTTTGAAGAAGCTAAATAGATAAAAAAAAAAGGTGAAAACAAGATTTTTTTTGGATGAGTAGAGTGAGAACTTACTAACCATGAAGCCAAAAGACCAAATGCCAACTTACTCTGCATCCCAATCTAGGGGATATTCCCCTTTTGTTTGAGCTGGTAGGTTCCTTATATCAACGTCATGAGATGTTCCGTCAGTGCCACTTGTGTTGGAGCTTGTGGCTGCAAAAGTAGATCATGAGAAATATGAAGCCGGCCTCTTACCCGGGTCCAAATGTGGAGTGCCGGTAGAAGATGTTGCACAAGAAATTGCTTCCCATAAAGTTGTGAAAATCCCCTTAATCTTGTTAAGCTTCTTATCCATATTATTTAAGCGAGAGTGAAGAATAAGTTGGATTTGTGCGAGCAAATCAATAGCTTCCTTGAAGTTTGGCTGATAACCGGACGACGAATAACTTCTTCTTCGGATTGTTGAGATTGATGTGGTTAAGAAGAAGATTGTTAAGTAGTGTGGATTCCTTGTCGCCTTTGACATTGTGTTGCTTATCAATCTTGAAATGTAATAAAGGGCTCCGAACGTTTAGGGAGTTGCATTGTGACGACCAAGTATTTTCAACCATTCACATCCATTATAAGTGTATAGGTAGACACTCATGCCGGAATTGAATTGCTCAAAATACCGTGTTGTAAATAGAAATTTGGCAAATCTCAGAATATACAGTAAATAATAATCACAGATCACAGGCACCGAGTATATAATAATGCAACGGAAGTAAAAGAGATAGTAGTTCATGAAGCTACTATAATAATATATCATAGTTAAACAAGATACAACAGAAGAAATAAAGTACAATAGAAGTTTCAATATGATAACCAAGTACAAGCTGAATAGAACAACCGAACTGAAATAGATAAGACTACATAAGCAGATAATCTCCAACGATTCCAATCTCCAGAATGTGGAATCCAAATCTGTGAATACTCAGGCTGACCCGAGCGTAAATAAAAATACAAACACTCGAGTCAAGACATACATACTTATACAATGTAAACCAACTCAAGTGAACTGTAATAAAAGTACATGTAACTTAGAAGATGCTTGGGACCGTCCATTTTCTAAGGATCCGTTAAACTATTTGTTATATAGTAATATACGCTATATACGGTAGTGTCTAATCAGTAAAGTATAATCATATAGAAAATAGCGTTAAGGGGATGGTTAACCTTAACGTGGTCGGATCTTTAAACCAAAATCATAGTGGGATCGATATAAGGAAAATATGACAAGGCACGCGAGGCAATGCCAGGGTGGATACACCGTTTGCACTCCTGGACCGGTGGTGACGGCAAGCCAGCAGCTTCCGCCCACCTCGAGACATACCCCGAATCAAAATGGCGCCACCAAATCGAATCACAAAAGTAATAGAATGGTTTCCGAAGAAGATGCTCGATAAAAGGATGCGACCCTTTGTGTAGCCCGGTATAGCTCCTGTTTTAGTCATAATTAGGCTATCCATCAGCGTTCTCTTACTTCATTCCAGTAGCTTTCGCCAACCAACCTACTTCATTCTGGAATCTTCACCGCGTATACAATTGTCAAAGTGGTTTCGGTATCGACAGAGAGTATGCCAGATATCCGATCTCGGTCTCTTTGCCAACCAATCATTATTATAACACCTTGTTATAACTTTAAAATAATATTTTACTTCAAATAGAACATCATTACAAGTTCAAATCTTTATCAAATAAAAATTATATCATTTCCAAATCATTTCAATATCAAAAATATCAATCTTTCAAACTTCCTTTTCAAATCATTATTTGAAATTCAAATCCAAATATCCGATTTAAGTATATTTTAAAACCAAAGATAACATTCATTTATTAAAATTCGAACCATTTTTAAAATGATTCATTTTCAATTTAATTTATTCATTTAAATCATTTTAAAAGTGGATTTATTATTCTTTCAATTCAAGTATTCAAATTTCAAAGTTTCAAGTCATTCTTAGCTCAGTTACTAAGTCACCAATCATATTTATTAAAATTTCAGCCTTTCGCAGCATTTAGAAAAAACTGTTATAAGTTATACTTGAAAGCATTTTAATTCAGCAAAGACAGCACTTAAAAACTACTGTTAAAACTCAATTTTAGTTAAATTTCAGTTTAAAATAGCAAAGACAGCATTTACAGAAATGCTGCGGTAGCTCAGATTTCAAAACAAGGTTTTAAATTGATTTCAGCAAAGACTGCATACCACTATAGCATTTCCAGAGAATGCTATAATAGACCTGAGTCCAATATTAACCTATAAGTTCAATTACAGCAACTACAGCATTTCAGAAATGTTGTAATAGCTCTTTTTACACAATTTTAGTTCAATTCAGAAACTATAGCATTTCTGAATGCTATCAAAAGTTAATTCCAGGTTTTAGTGTATTTCCAGCCAATAATAAACTTCATTTTAAATCCTTTAAACATTTTGAAAATCATAATTTAACATTAAAAATGTTCATTAACATATCATTAAACATACTGATTTTTATAAAACCAATTTCTTATAAATAAATCCAAATTTCAATAATTCCACTTATTAGTTCAAGTGTATAATTTCCTTTCTTCACTTTTCAACAAATAAACTTAGCACTTCAGATTTAAATTACCATCTCACAAATTTAACTAAATTTCCAATTTATTTAATTAATTTAAATCTTTAATTAAAACTCAAATTTCACATTTCCAAGTCAAGTTATATTTTAAAATTTCACTTTTAAGCATTCATTTATTTAAACACTTAAATTCATAGAAAAATCAATAATACTTTAATAAATCACTTAGATTCAAATTTAAATCAATTTATCATATTTACCATTTTCCAAACAAAAATTTAAATTTCCATTTTATTTATATAACTTATCATTTTTTTAAAACCAAAATTCCAAATTTCCAAATTAATTTATATTTCAATAATCCAATTTAACCATTCATTAATTACACTTTTAACTCATAGAAAAATCACAATTTCTTTTTTTTAAAGCATTCAAAATCTATTTAAATCAATTTCATAAATTTATATTTTTAAAATACTTAAAAATATCCAAAAACACTTTATAAAATAACCACGGGTCTATATATAGTTTTCTAACCTAGGTTAAGTGATACAGATATGTATCATTTCAATCCGCAGTTTAAAAAGAAAAATCTGGGTTCTATCATTTCAAACCCACAACCCCAATTTAAATAAATTAAATAAAAGCCGTTCAGGCCTATCATTTCAGCCCATAAAGATTTTTCCCTGTTCTAAAGTCCGTTCGGTTATGTATCATCAACCCATAGTGATTTCTAATCTACAGGGAACTTGCAGTGTGATAAACAGATATAAATGAACAGTAACAACATATATATAATAACAGATGATATGACATCAAATTTAACAGGTTTAACGTCGTATCACAGGCAGTTATACATCGTATGATTTTCTACACATTCAATTGTTTTTGTTTCACAACTGCATAAGTATAAACGTCGTGTGAGTTTTACTCACCTTTTTGGTGCTGGAGATTGCAATACAAATGAAATAACAGATTCAAGAAGGCACGATGACACAACACTAGGCTCAAGTGGGAAGAGATCCAAGCTTAGAACTTGTGTTACAACCCAAAACAAAACAAAATAAAATTACAATTCAATACAACATTCAATTTGAAATAACTTTGAAATGAAAAGAGATTTGAATGTCAAATCTTTTGCCTTGTTTTATACAATGCTTTGCACGGCCTAGGGTTTATTTAGGTCAGGTTTGACATGACTTTGGTTCGGGTTTGATCATAGGAATGCATGGCATAAAGGCTAGAACATGTGGAGGAAGTTACAACATAAGAATATCAAGAGACTAAGTAACATAGTGGAGTTTGGTTCAACTTTTGGCTCGGTCTATGGGTCAAATGGCTTGGCCACCATCAGGTACAGGTCTGGACAGAGGTTTAAGTGGTGAGTAGTGGTGGTAGAAAGGTGGCGGTGGCGGCTCAAGGTGGTGGTGGTGATGGAAAATGGAGTGGTGATCAACTAGGTGCTCGGCTATGCATTGTTTTGGACATTGTTTGCATTTTTGGTGAAGTTTGGCTTCAAGGAGGGTTCGGCCATGGTCTAACCTTAAGTGGTGGGTGGTGATGATGCCAAGAAGGAGTGGTATGGGATGGTGGCCGTGGCTATGGTGAGGAGGCCATGCAAATAGAAGAGAGAAACAAGACAAAAGTATGAAAAAAATGATAGAAAAGTGCAAAAAGAGGAGGACGTTGCCAAGGATGTTTGAAGAAGCCATGAGAATGAGAAGTGCTGAGTTGTTTTTCACGTGAAAAGTAAAATAATGCACGGCCAAAGCTGAAGAAGTGGACAGCAAAATGAATTGAAGTGAAGGTTATGGCATTTGAAAAGTTTTGAAGGTGAAAGGACTTATGTTTTGCACTTTTTAAAAACCTTTGGTATTTCCTTTTCTCTTTGATTTTATAAAAACAAAATAACTTAGAAATATACTTTACAAACCGAAACCAAGTAAAAATATAAGAAAATAATTAATTAATTTTAAAGAAAATATAAAAAGAATGAAATAAATTACTTAAAAATATAGAACAGTGTCCAGAAATTACAAATAAATCACTACTAGTCTTGGAAAAATATCCACTTCATTTTAAAATATTATAAAGTGAAAATTTGAAATAAAATAATTTATTTATCATTTTCAAAATAAAATAAATAATTAAGTTGGAGAAAAATAGAAAAGGAAAAAAAAGAAATTGTTTAAAAATAGCAAATTGGACATAAAAATTACAAGAAATTTACCAATGGCTTTGGAAAATTATTTACTTCATTTTAAAAATATTATAAGACAAAAATATACATACAGTAACATATTAACACATATTAAAAAAATATGACAAGGAAAATATAATTTTTATAACTTAAAATAACAAAATTGCTAAATAACTCAAATTGTACTCAATATTGAAATATACATAACTTTCACAATTTAAATCCGTTTTCAACGAAACGAAAAGCAGTGCTCATGTTATTAAATCTATTTTCATAATAAAAGATAAAATTTAAGAATTTAAATATTTAAATTTGAAATTTAAAAGTCAAAGTTTGACTAATTTGACCAGTAATCCAGTTTTCAGTAAAATATCCAATTTATACAAGTTTGAAACTATAATTCACATAAAAATCAACATTTATATTTAAAATAACATAAATTATTCATTTTAATAAATGAAATAAAGTTTTTAAATCAAAATTTCAAATAAAATAATCAAAATAAACAATTAAAATAAACCACAAAATTCAGGGTTGTTACACGCATGAGTCTTATGGTACAAATATTGTATAATCCGACTTTGGAGAATTCGAATTCGGGGAATTTTATACCAAAATCTTTTAAAAGGCGCATTATATATTCCCTAGTAAATAAAATTCGTTTCTCCTTAGTTAAAACTTAAGAATTCGTCTATAAGAAGTTGAGTCCAATCTACATGCATATTTTCCCAAATAACATATAGACCACGGAAATTATCAGGATATACTAATTCATACGACCCTGTTCATGGATTTATACTTTTCAGAAGAAATTTGTGCATGATTCTAGCTTTTCGCCGAAGGAACTTAGATTTAACGTCTATAGCATCAGCTTTGAGGAATAAATGACTTATATTATCCCTAGTTCTCATATCAAAATTTATACCTCGAAGATTAATACCCCCAATTCGCGTTTGAAGCAAATGATACATACGTTCTATAGAAAGAAAAACTGAAATTCCACATACCAAAGTCTAAATGCAGTTTTCTCGATTCCTTGGCACCGGTTCTTCAAGATTCAAGTTTGCGTAGATTAACTTGACCATTGTCTATTGATTTTGAGATTGTTCTTATTGTAATCGAGAAAAGTATCCAAACCGCTTCGTTTAGGAAGTTCCCGAATGCCATAAGTGTCGAAGTCAGGGTAATGAACAAAGGAGCCTTCGAAAATACGAAAGTCCTGCATATTTATCCATCTTTTAATGGCTTTATCATGAACAAGCCAAGTAGCAATTTGAGAGTCTATTAATGTAGAAGATGAAGAAAAGCCTTTTTGGTGCGTTTTGATTGTCTAGAGACCATGTAGAAGAAAGAAAAGTTGAGAAGAATGTGAAATTTTGGAATGTTGGAGAGGTAATTTTTGGAGTTTAGGTTGAAAGAATGAAGATAAAAGTAAAAGTGGTGAAAAGGTGAGTTAAAAAGTGGTGGGTAGGGGTAGTTGTTGTCTAAAAAACACGGTTCAGTTGACTGAATGACCTGAGTCAGTCGACTGAATCTGAACCCGAGTGTTTTTACTTTCTGCAATCAGTCGACTGACTCCAATCATTCAGTCGACTGACCTGGGCTTAATTTGAAAAGTGTAAATTTTTGTAGAATTTGAGGATAGCTTATTGATACAATAATATAGATGAAATACAATCACTAATTATATAGGAGTAATATATATCTCTTACAAACATAAGAAATTATCATGATAGTTTTTTGTTTTCGATTTCTTTGAATATGGGTGAGCCGGAGTTGAAACATGAAAAGACACATTATTTAGAGTACACGGTTGGAGTAGACTTCTCATTTTTCTTAGCTGGTGTCTCACTTTGAATTTGTGAACATCCTTGTCCACGTTCCCATGAGTTCGATGATATGAGTGGTCGTTGTAGGCAAGGAGACCAAGGATTTCAAGCTCGAACAGGTTCTTGAACAGTAGAAGAGGAGAAGCCATAAATTTTTAGAGCTACTTGTGTAGGATCTAGATTAACCCTAGAGGGGGGGTGAATAGGGTTATAGCAAATTTTTTTAATTTAAATTCAGAAATAAACTACAGAAATAAATATGCTGAAAAATAAATCACACACAAGATTTTACCCAGCTTCGGCAACCCCTGCCTACTGCTGCATTCCCAGATTTCTATTAGAATTAAACAGTATCACGCTTACAAACACTCTAACAGACTTGCAAACCCTGCTACCGCCTATAGAGTTTTGCAAACTTGCAAACCCTGCTAACTGGACTAACTCTAACTAGACAATCTGACAACACCTAAACCCTAGGTGATAATTTATCATGTTTTGTTTTGAAGAGAATATACAATTCAAGCAAATTATAAAAGCAAGCACTAGATTTAAAAACAATTTAAATTATCTTGCCTAAAAAAAAACTTAACCCTATACAAACAAAAAAATTGCGGTCACTTCCCTTTCCCTTATTTCACCCGGTCCATTTTCTTTTGTTTGTGAAACAAATGGCGGCCTCGATCTGATTAGGGTTTCGTTCCCTTTTGTTCCAGTTAGGGCTTCGATTTCTTCGATTGAACTGTGATTCGTTGCCCTAGCTCGCTGCTTCTCTGATGGTTGACTATGGCTAGTTTTGCAGTCGCTCGATCGAGTTCATTGCTTGTGTATTCGGTATGTACTGTCTCTTTTTGCTTTTCTAAATTGATACTTGAACTCGATTGCTCTGTGTCTATGATGATTTCTTGGGATGTATTTATAGGGTTGAAACCCTAATTAACACTGTCAGATTTGATTTCTCACGTCGTTGATTTTCCTGAATTTGTTTTGGAGTATTCCTTTCTTGATTCAATTTCGAGTAATTGCTGACCATATTTGGATTCGAATTAATTAATTCGAAAGCATCTTGCTGTATTTGATGTCTCGGTCCCCATTTGAATTAATATTGACCATATATGAATTCGAAAAATTTGCTGTAGAGATTTCTTTCCAAATTAGAAATTCTTGACTTCTGCACTGATTTAGCTTGCCATTGTCTTTGCATTCCCTACTGCATGTAGTTGTGCACTGATTCTTTCGAATTTCATACTTCATCCATTTGTTCATGTTGCTGGACTTGTTTCACTGGTATCTTCCCTGTGTCGATTTGAGTTGCTGTCGTCTGCACTTGCACTTGACATTGTAACTTCTTATAATCATTCTGGCCTTGAATAGATGTTGACTGCATCACCTGATTAGATGTGTATTTGATTGCCGAGTTATTTGCATTCACTCCATTTCTTTGTATCAGTTCTCTGCATTGTTGAGTCTTTGTTGACTGCATCACCATACTCTCTGTAGTGATATGATATTACTGCAATGTGAACTGTTGAGTCTTTGGTGATGCTTCACCTGTTATGTTCATGTTGGCACTAGTTGTTGGGTCTGTTGTCACTAGTCTGCTGCCATGTTCATGTGCACTTGAGTTTGTTTCCTCTGTTTTGATACAGATGCTACACTTGTTCACTTTGCCTCTGTACACTTGTTCATATGAGCTGTTGTTCCATAGTTGAAGTTGCAGTATTTTTGTTCCTTGTTTGTTGCAGTTTGTCACTGTAATTGCTGTTACATAGTGGTGCATTTGTTCATATAGCTCTGAGCATGCTTCACTGCATTTTGAAAATGTTGTTTGTATGCACTTCATCATTTCAGCATTGCATTCTTTTTCACCTCTGACCTGTTGGTTGCAGTCTTGTGTTGGTAACCATCTTCAAGCATGTTGCAGTTTGTAGCTTTCATGCATTTTCTCTGTTCATTGTTCATTGTTGCACTTGGTGTTTGTAGCTGCTATGCAGTTGCTATGCATCACTATATATATATATATACTGTGTACTGTACTGCATTGATGCAGTTTCCATATTTTGTGTATTTTGATGCTGTCTTGATTTTGCTGCTTTCACTTGTGTAAATTTTCGAGTTGCACACTGCTGCTTGTACTTGTAATCTTGGCCAGTTGATCATCTTGCAACCTGGTCTGGCTTGCTTGAGTTTCACTGTTGTATCTTGATGGTTGCTGTGCACTTTTGTGCTTTGAGACAGTTTCATTGCTTGGTCTCTGTTGCCTTGAATTTCTGGTTGGAGCTGTGCACACGAGTTGGCGAGGCAGTGCACACGTATACGAATGTACACGTGTGTACTGCAGCCACTCATAGTTACCTGTCCCTGATAAAATTACTGATATGCACAGATATTGCATAATCAAAGATGATGACAATAACCCATGTATCTGAGACACAAACAAATTTTATTTTTGCGAATTTAAATTTGTTTGTTTTCAGATTACTGTTGTAGTTGTTAATTATACAGGTACACAGGAGACAGGACGAGAAGTGGAGCTGGACAATGCAGATAGATGCAGATGTGCAGACAGAGTGAAAAACTGAGTGTTGAGAGTTGTAGTGAGAAGAGTAAAATGTATGAACTGATGTATGTATATATATATATATAGAGAGAACTGAAAAACTTTGTATTATTTAAGTGTTGTAAAATATTATATTGAATACAAAATACTGTTTGAATTATATAAATTCTGTGCAATAGTATAATTATTCAATATGAATATTTCTTCCTTTCTTTATATAGTTCAAACTACAAACACACATATATATTGATATATGTTTGTTATCATCAAACAAAAAATCACATCAAACAATCTCCCCCTTTTGATGATGACAAACATATATATTAAAGATTTTGAAATGCTAATACATGTGTTTGAACAAAAAAATTTTAGCTCCCCCTATTTGAATGCTCCCCCTACAACCAAGACCTCTCCCTATTTAGAAGTTAACAAAATTTACAAAGGAATAAAAGAACTAAAGAAAATTAACTAACGATATTTAACCAAATTTGTTGAAATATTCCAAAAAATATTTACTTCCTCATCAAAATCTTGTTCTTCTCCCCCTTTTGTCATTATCAAATGACTGACAAAAAACAATGGAGCAGTAGGAACAAAAAATAATATATCATAACGAGGTAAAAACTTCCATATTGTAGAGGATGGATCGATGATTGGTTTTAATAAGAAGAGAGATATTTTAACATTAATTTGACATTTAAGCACAAAAACAAAAAAAATAGGCACTTACTAACCACTCATAACCATAAGGACTTTTAAATGGGATTAGCAGTTACTTATTAGTCTAAGCATCCAGACTATTAAGCGAGACCAGAATACTTAGTTACCATACTTCATCCATACATAACCATAAGGACTTTTAAATGAGAATGAAGTAATGATAAACATAATTCTCTCATATGTTCCATCCATGCATAACCATAAGGACTTTTAAATGAGAATGGATACATGAGATTTATTATTTATTATTAAAATATTTTTTTTTTATTATTATTTAATTTAAAAATAATTCACTCTTCTTATTTTATCAAACCATTGTGAATGATAGAAAGATGGTAGAAATAGAAATGATCGTGGAATAAGTTACCAAGTTAATTATATTATGTAATATCCAGTACTGAATACCATATTCGAATCAATCTTTGGAAAATATCCAAAACTTGTTTGAATCCTAGAAATTGAAGTTGAAAGTATATATCCAAGAATATTTCTACCTAACAATGAAAAAATGGTTAGTCAATTTCTATAATCCCCAAATCCAAACGTAATCTAGAAAATCTGTCTTCAGGGAGGGGTTTTGTGAAAATATCAGCAAGTTGAGCCTCAGTTGAAATATATTCAATGCAAATGTCTTCCTTAGCAATGTGATCTCTAAGAAAGTGGTGTCTCACATCAATGTGTTTTGTGCGTGAATGATGAACAGGATTATTTGATAAGTCTATTGCACTTTTACTGTCACATTTTAATGGAACTTGTTTATAAACTAAGCCAAAATCAGAAAGAGTTTGCATCATCCATAAAATTTGAGCACAGCAACTTCCTAAAGCAATATATTCTGCTTCAGTGGTGGATAATGCAACACAATTCTGTTTTCGACTTGACCATGAAACTAATGAATGTCCTAGCATGAAACATGTCCCACTGGTGCTTTTCCTGTCAACCAATGAACCAGCATAATCAGCATCAGAATAACCAACTAAATCAAAGTTTTCACAAGAAGGGTACCATAATCCAAATTTGTGTGTGTGTGAAAGATATCTCAAAATTCGTTTAGTGGCTTTCAAATGAGATTCTTTAGGATTAGATTGAAAACGTGCACACAAACATACAGAAAACATAATATCAGGTCTAGAAGCAGTAAGATAGAGAAGTGAACCAATTATCCCTCGATATTTTTTCTGATCAACAGCACTTCCTTTCTCGTCTTTGTCCAACTTTGTTGATGGGCTCATAGGAGTTCTCAATGGTTTGGAGTTCTCAATTCCAAATTTCTTCAACAGTTCCAACACATACTTGGATTGTGAAATGAAAATGCCATCACTGCTTTGCTTGATTTGAAATCCAAGAAAATATTTCAATTCTCCAACCAAGCTCATCTCGAATTTAGCCTGCATGACTTGTTCAAATTACTCGCACAAGATTTCATTAGTAGCACCATAAATGATATCATCCACATAAATCTGAACAATCAAAAAATCACTTCCTTTGTGTAATAGAAACAGTGTCGTGTCAGCACTCCCCTTTTTAAAGCCATTTTCCAAAAGATATGTACAAAGGCAGTCATACCAAGCTCTAGGAGCTTGCTTAAGACCATATAATGCTTTTTCAAGTTTATACACATGATTTGGAAAAACATGATTTTCAAATCCGGGGGGTTGTTCAACAAAAACTTCTTCTTTCAGATCACCATTTAGAAATGCACTTTTTACATCCATTTGTTTAAGTTTGAAACCTTTATAACAAGCAAAGCTGAGCAAAATTCTAATGGCTTCTAACCTAGCAACTGGTGCAAATGTCTCATCAAAATCTATGCCTTCTATTTGGTTATATCCTTTTGCGACCAACCTAGCTTTGTTTCTAATTACATTTCCTGATTCATCAAGTTTGTTTTTGAACACCCATTTAGTTCCTACAATTGGATAGTCATTAGGCCTAGGAACTAATTTCCAAACTTTATTTCTCTCAAATTGATTAAGTTCATCTTGCATTGCTAAAACCCAACTTTCATCATTAAGAGCCATTTCAACAGAATCAGGTTCTATTTCAGAAATAAAACCACTATGACAACAAAACGCACACAAATTTTTATCAAATGCAGAACGAGTGCGTATACCTTCCGTAGGATCTCCTATAACCAATTCAGGAGGATGATTGGATTTGAATTTCAATCTATCAGCATCAACAGTCCTACTTCCATCTTTCTCAGTAGATGTCCCTTCTTTAATGCCTTCATGATCTACCCCATCATCACCTGTTTTTTCAGTCGTCCTTTCCAGATCAGATTCATCAAATTTCACATTGACTGATTCAACAATTGTCTTTGTTCGTTTGTTGTATATCCTGTAAGCCTTGCTCCTTGTTGAATAGCCCATGAAAATTCCCTCATCGGCCTTTGATTCAAATTTTCCAAGTTGATCACCTGTGTTAAGAATAAAACAAGGGCATCCAAAAACACGAAAGTAAGAGATGTTAGGTTTCCTTTCATGCCACACTTCATAAGCTGTTTTGCCTAGTATTGGTCTAATCATTACTCTATTCATTACATAGCACGAAGTATTCACCGCCTCTGCCCAAAAAGTTAGAGGTAGTTTATACTCACTCAACATGGATCTAGCCAATTCTTGCAATGTACGATTTTTCCTTTCAACCACCGCATTTTGTTGAGGTGTTCGTGGAGCAGAAAATTCATGTTTTAAACCATTTTCTTCACAAAAGTTTTCAAATTCCGAATTTTGAAATTCGCCTCCATGATCACTTCTCAAAGTTTTAATTGAAACTCCTTTTTCATTTTGAACAAGTTTAGCAAATTTTGAAAAATAATCAAAAGATTCAGATTTTTTGGCTAAGAAATAAACCCATGTAAATCTAGAGTAATCGTCAACCAATACATAACAATAACGTTTTCCATTCAAACTTGCAATTTCATTTGGTCCAAATAAGTCCATATGAATTAATTCGAGGACCCTTGATGTGCTAACAATATTTTTAGGGCGAAATGATGATCGACTAAGCTTGCCCAAGGAACATGCTTTACACACTTTGTTATCTTTAAATTTCTGATGTGGTAACCCTCTGACTAAATCTTTCGTTTCAAGATTTCTTAAGAGACTCATGCTAGCATGTCCAAGTCTCCTATGCCATAAAGATGCCTCTTCGTCAGTGGCTACCAAACATCTGGAAAGATTTAGATTGTCAAACGAAAGTGAGTAAACATTTCCTTTTCTTTTGCCCATAAAAACAATGTTATTAGAAGTTTTATCAATGATTTTGCAAGTATCACTATCAAAAATCACATTCATACCTTTGTCACAGAGTTGGCTAATAGAAATGAGATTGTGATGCAAATTATCAACGTATAAAACATTAGTCAAGGAAAAAGTACCATTACTTACTTCACCTTTCCCAATAATCTTACACTTGCTATTGTCTCCCATGATCACATTTCCACCTCTAAACTTCTCTAGGCTAAGGAACTTAGATTTATCACCTGTCATATGTCTAGAACAACCTGAATCTAGAAACCATTCTTGTTGCTCCTTAGCCCGCCAACAGACCTACATAAAGAGAGAGGAGGATGACCTAGAGAAACTCTTAGGTCCAATGATATTAGTAACTGAAGCATTGTGAACAAACAATCCCTTTGGAACCCAAACTTGTTTTGTCCTTTTATTTTTGTTCCTATAGACTACAATTTTCAACACGATGTCCAATTTCACTTCTAACAAAGACACTCTTACCTTTTGCATGATCATCAACCTGTGTTTTCCCAAAACCTAGTCCTTTTCTATTATTAGCAAAGAGTTGATTTCCCAACAACATGTTAAACGATTTTTCTCCTCTTGAAAAGTTATTCAGAGATTTCTCAAGATTTTGGACTTTGGTTTTTAGTGTTGTGTTTTCAGTTACAAGTGTGGTGCATCTATTTATAAAATCTTTTTTCCTCGTGTCAATGATTTCCTTAAGACTTGAATTTTCTTTTTCAAGATTATCGAAGCTATTCTTAAGTCTTGATATTTCTGAATCTAAAGTTTTACATTTTTTACAGTCTAGGTTTTGAATATTCTCAAGTTCAGTTTCTAACCTAGTATTCTCATGAACAAGTTCTCTCCTGTCAGACTTCAATTTTTCAATCTTAGTTTCAAGAGTATCAATTGTATTAGTAAGATCATAACACATCAAAACAAGTTCTTTATAAGAATAGTCATGTACCTCACTGGATTCCTCTGAACTTGTTTCTGAATCTGATTTTGCCATAAGGCACAAGTTAGCCTCTTCTGAGCTATTATCCGAAACTTCTTCTCCTTCTTCATCATCCCAAGTTGCTGCAAAGGCCTTCTTCTTCTTTTTCTTTCCTTTGTTGTTTTTGAGAAGTGGACATTTTTGTTTGAAGTGGCCAGGCTTTTTGCAGTTAAAGCATGTCAATTCATTATCGGAATCATCAGAAACTTTTGACTTATTACCACTTATTTTCTTCTTGCGTGGCCTGAATTTTGACCATTTTCTAAGATTATTGACTGCCATCGCAAGCTCTTCAATTGGATCTTCTTCTTCTTCACCGCTTTCTTCTTTGCTATTTAAGGCAATCGTCTTCTTTTTTGATTCGGAGTTGTTACGTTCCTCTTTTGCCTTTAGCTCAAGCTCATATGTCATCAAGTTTCCGATCAACTCTTCCATGCTCAGTTTACTCAGATCTTTCGATTCTTGTATTGCAGTGACTTTTGCCTCAAAGTTCATTGGTAAGACTCGCAGTATCTTCCGTACAAGCTCTACTTCAGTGAAGACCTTCCCAAGCGCTCTAGCATTGTACACCAAAGTTGAAAACCGTCCAAACATATCCTTTATGCTTTCGCCCTTTTCCATCACAAAGTTTTCGTATTCATTGCTAAATAGAGCTAGTCGTGACTCCTTGACTTGAGAAGTTCCTTCGTGTGTCACCTCCAGAGTGTGCCAAATTTCCTGTGCTGTTGTACAATGAGAAATTCTATTAAATTCATTTTTATCAAGAGCACAGATCAAAGCGTTCATTGCTTTGGCATTTGTAGTTTTTAATTTCTTATCGTTAGCATCCCACCTATCCTTAGGTTTAGGAATCTCAGTATCACCAACAACTATAGTGGGAGATTTATAGCCAGTTTCAATAATATCCTAAACATCATAATCGACAGAACTAAGATAAATACTCATTCTAACTTTCCAATAAGCATAATCATTCCCATTAAACATGGGTGGCCTAGCAATAGATTGCCCCTCAGAAAAAGCATTATTTGGTGGATTCATGACTCTAGAGTTAAAGTAAAATACCAGGCTCTGATACCACTTGTAGGATCTAGATTAACCCTAGAGGGGGGGGGGGGGGTGAATAGGGTTATAGCAAAATTTTTTAATTTAAATTCAGAAATAAACTACAGAAATAAATATGCTGAAAAATAAATCACACACAAGATTTTACCCAGCTTCGGCAACCCCTGCCTACTGCTGCATTCCCAGATTTCTATTAGAATTAAACAGTATCACGCTTACAAACACTCTAACAGACTTGCAAACCCTGCTACCGCCTATAGAGTTTTGCAAACTTGCAAACCCTGCTAACTGGACTAACTCTAACTAGACAATCTGACAACACCTAAACCCTAGGTGATAATTTATCATGTTTTGTTTTGAAGAGAATATACAATTCAAGCAAATTATAAAAGCAAGCACTAGATTTAAAAACAATTTAAATTATCTTGCCTAAAAAAAAACTTAACCCTATACAAACAAAAAAATTGCGGTCACTTCCCTTTCCCTTATTTCACCCGGTCCATTTTCTTTTGTTTGTGAAACAAATGGCGGCCTCGATCTGATTAGGGTTTCGTTCCCTTTTGTTCCAGTTAGGGCTTCGATTTCTTCGATTGAACTGTGATTCGTTGCCCTAGCTCGCTGCTTCTCTGATGGTTGACTATGGCTAGTTTTGCAATCGCTCGATCGAGTTCATTGCTTGTGTATTCGGTATGTACTGTCTCTTTTTGCTTTTCTAAATTGATACTTGAACTCGATTGCTCTGTGTCTATGATGATTTCTTGGGATGTATTTATAGGGTTGAAACCCTAATTAACACTGTCAGATTTGATTTCTCACGTCGTTGATTTTCCTGAATTTGTTTTGGAGTATTCCTTTCTTGATTCAATTTCGAGTAATTGCTGACCATATTTGGATTCGAATTAATTAATTCGAAAGCATCTTGCTGTATTTGATGTCTCGGTCCCCATTTGAATTAATATTGACCATATATGAATTCGAAAAATTTGCTGTAGAGATTTCTTTCCAAATTAGAAATTCTTGACTTCTGCACTGATTTAGCTTGCCATTGTCTTTGCATTCCCTACTGCATGTAGTTGTGCACTGATTCTTTCGAATTTCATACTTCATCCATTTGTTCATGTTGCTGGACTTGTTTCACTGGTATCTTCCCTGTGTCGATTTGAGTTGCTGTCGTCTGCACTTGCACTTGACATTGTAACTTCTTATAATCATTCTGGCCTTGAATAGATGTTGACTGCATCACCTGATTAGATGTGTATTTGATTGCCGAGTTATTTGCATTCACTCCATTTCTTTGTATCAGTTCTCTGCATTGTTGAGTCTTTGTTGACTGCATCACCATACTCTCTGTAGTGATATGATATTACTGCAATGTGAACTGTTGAGTCTTTGGTGATGCTTCACCTGTTATGTTCATGTTGGCACTAGTTGTTGGGTCTGTTGTCACTAGTCTGCTGCCATGTTCATGTGCACTTGAGTTTGTTTCCTCTGTTTTGATACAGATGCTACACTTGTTCACTTTGCCTCTGTACACTTGTTCATATGAGCTGTTGTTCCATAGTTGAAGTTGCAGTATTTTTGTTCCTTGTTTGTTGCAGTTTGTCACTGTAATTGCTGTTACATAGTGGTGCATTTGTTCATATAGCTCTGAGCATGCTTCACTGCATTTTGAAAATGTTGTTTGTATGCACTTCATCATTTCAGCATTGCATTCTTTTTCACCTCTGACCTGTTGGTTGCAGTCTTGTGTTGGTAACCATCTTCAAGCATGTTGCAGTTTGTAGCTTTCATGCATTTTCTCTGTTCATTGTTCATTGTTGCACTTGGTGTTTGTAGCTGCTATGCAGTTGCTATGCATCACTATATATATATATATACTGTGTACTGTACTGCATTGATGCAGTTTCCATATTTTGTGTATTTTGATGCTGTCTTGATTTTGCTGCTTTCACTTGTGTAAATTTTCGAGTTGCACACTGCTGCTTGTACTTGTAATCTTGGCCAGTTGATCATCTTGCAACCTGGTCTGGCTTGCTTGAGTTTCACTGTTGTATCTTGATGGTTGCTGTGCACTTTTGTGCTTTGAGACAGTTTCATTGCTTGGTCTCTGTTGCCTTGAATTTCTGGTTGGAGCTATGCACACGAGTTGGCGAGGCAGTGCACACGTATACGAATGTACACGTGTGTACTGCAGCCACTCATAGTTACCTGTCCCTGATAAAATTACTGATATGCACAGATATTGCATAATCAAAGATGATGACAATAACCCATGTATCTGAGACACAAACAAATTTTATTTTTGCGAATTTAAATTTGTTTGTTTTCAGATTACTGTTGTAGTTGTTAATTATACAGGTACACAGGAGACAGGACGAGAAGTGGAGCTGGACAATGCAGATAGATGCAGATGTGCAGACAGAGTGAAAAACTGAGTGTTGAGAGTTGTAGTGAGAAGAGTAAAATGTATGAACTGATGTATGTATATATATATATAGAGAGAACTGAAAAACTTTGTATTATTTAAGTGTTGTAAAATATTATATTGAATACAAAATACTGTTTGAATTATATAAATTCTGTGCAATAGTATAATTATTCAATATGAATATTTCTTCCTTTCTTTATATAGTTCAAACTACAAACACACATATATATTGATATATGTTTGTTATCATCAAACAAAAAATCACATCAAACAATCTCCCCCTTTTGATGATGACAAACATATATATTAAAGATTTTGAAATGCTAATACATGTGTTTGAACAAAAAAATTTTAGCTCCCCCTATTTGAATGCTCCCCCTACAACCAAGACCTCTCCCTATTTAGAAGTTAACAAAATTTACAAAGGAATAAAAGAACTAAAGAAAATTAACTAACGATATTTAACCAAATTTGTTGAAATATTCCAAAAAATATTTACTTCCTCATCAAAATCTTGTTCTTCTCCCCCTTTTGTCATTATCAAAAGACTGACAAAAAACAATGGAGCAGTAGGAACAAAAAATAATATATCATAACGAGGTAAAAACTTCCATATTGTAGAGGATGGATCGATGATTGGTTTTAATAAGAAGAGAGATATTTTAACATTAATTTGACATTTAAGCACAAAAACAAAAAAAATAAGCACTTACTAACCACTCATAACCATAAGGACTTTTAAATGGGATTAGCAGTTACTTATTAGTCTAAGCATCCAGACTATTAAGCGAGACCAGAATACTTAGTTACCATACTTCATCCATACATAACCATAAGGACTTTTAAATGAGAATGAAGTAATGATAAACATAATTCTCTCATATGTTCCATCCATGCATAACCATAAGGACTTTTAAATGAGAATGGATACATGAGATTTATTATTTATTATTAAAATATATTTTTTTTTTATTATTTAATTTAAAAATAATTCACTCTTCTTATTTTATCAAACCATTATGAATGATAGAAAGATGGTAGAAATAGAAATGATCGTGGAATAAGTTACCAAGTTAATTATATTATGTAATATCCAGTACTGAATACCATATTCGAATCAATCTTTGGAAAATATCCAAAACTTGTTTGAATCCTAGAAATTGAAGTTGAAAGTATATATCCAAGAATATTTCTACCTAACAATGAAAAAATGGTTAGTCAATTTCTATAATCCCCAAATCCAAACGTAATCTAGAAAATCTGTCTTCAGGGAGGGGTTTTGTGAAAATATCAGCAAGTTGAGCCTCAGTTGAAATATATTCAATGCAAATGTCTTCCTTAGCAATGTGATCTCTAAGAAAGTGGTGTCTCACATCAATGTGTTTTGTGCGTGAATGATGAACAGGATTATTTGATAAGTCTATTGCACTTTTACTGTCACATTTTAATGGAACTTGTTTATAAACTAAGCCAAAATCAGAAAGAGTTTGCATCATCCATAAAATTTGAGCACAGCAACTTCCTAAAGCAATATATTCTGCTTCAGTGGTGGATAATGCAACACAATTCTGTTTTCGACTTGACCATGAAACTAATGAATGTCTTAGCATGAAACATGTCCCACTGGTGCTTTTCCTGTCAACCAATGAACCAGCATAATCAGCATCAGAATAACCAACTAAATCAAAGTTTTCACAAGAAGGGTACCATAATCCAAATTTGTGTGTGTGTGAAAGATATCTCAAAATTCGTTTAGTGGCTTTCAAATGAGATTCTTTAGGATTAGATTGAAAACGTGCACACAAACATACAGAAAACATAATATCAGGTCTAGAAGCAGTAAGATAGAGAAGTGAACCAATTATCCCTCGATATTTTTTCTGATCAACAGCACTTCCTTTCTCGTCTTTGTCCAACTTTGTTGATGGGCTCATAGGAGTTCTCAATGGTTTGGAGTTCTCAATTCCAAATTTCTTCAACAGTTCCAACACATACTTGGATTGTGAAATGAAAATGCCATCACTGCTTTGCTTGATTTGAAATCCAAGAAAATATTTCAATTCTCCAACCAAGCTCATCTCGAATTTAGCCTGCATGACTTGTTCAAATTACTCGCACAAGATTTCATTAGTAGCACCATAAATGATATCATCCACATAAATCTGAACAATCAAAAAATCACTTCCTTTGTGTAATAGAAACAGTGTCGTGTCAGCACTCCCCTTTTTAAAGCCATTTTCCAAAAGATATGTACAAAGGCAGTCATACCAAGCTCTAGGAGCTTGCTTAAGACCATATAATGCTTTTTCAAGTTTATACACATGATTTGGAAAAACATGATTTTCAAATCCGGGGGGTTGTTCAACAAAAACTTCTTCTTTCAGATCACCATTTAGAAATGCACTTTTTACATCCATTTGTTTAAGTTTGAAACCTTTATAACAAGCAAAGCTGAGCAAAATTCTAATGGCTTCTAACCTAGCAACTGGTGCAAATGTCTCATCAAAATCTATGCCTTCTATTTGGTTATATCCTTTTGCGACCAACCTAGCTTTGTTTCTAATTACATTTCCTGATTCATCAAGTTTGTTTTTGAACACCCATTTAGTTCCTACAATTGGATAGTCATTAGGCCTAGGAACTAATTTCCAAACTTTATTTCTCTCAAATTGATTAAGTTCATCTTGCATTGCTAAAACCCAACTTTCATCATTAAGAGCCATTTCAACAGAATCAGGTTCTATTTCAGAAATAAAACCACTATGACAACAAAACGCACACAAATTTTTATCAAATGCAGAACGAGTGCGTATACCTTCCGTAGGATCTCCTATAACCAATTCAGGAGGATGATTGGATTTGAATTTCAATCTATCAGCATCAACAGTCCTACTTCCATCTTTCTCAGTAGATGTCCCTTCTTTAATGCCTTCATGATCTACCCCATCATCACCTGTTTTTTCAGTCGTCCTTTCCAGATCAGATTCATCAAATTTCACATTGACTGATTCAACAATTGTCTTTGTTCGTTTGTTGTATATCCTGTAAGCCTTGCTCCTTGTTGAATAGCCCATGAAAATTCCCTCATCGGCCTTTGATTCAAATTTTCCAAGTTGATCACCTGTGTTAAGAATAAAACAAGGGCATCCAAAAACACGAAAGTAAGAGATGTTAGGTTTCCTTTCATGCCACACTTCATAAGCTGTTTTGCCTAGTATTGGTCTAATCATTACTCTATTCATTACATAGCACGAAGTATTCACCGCCTCTGCCCAAAAAGTTAGAGGTAGTTTATACTCACTCAACATGGATCTAGCCAATTCTTGCAATGTACGATTTTTCCTTTCAACCACCCCATTTTGTTGAGGTGTTCGTGGAGCAGAAAATTCATGTTTTAAACCATTTTCTTCACAAAAGTTTTCAAATTCCGAATTTTGAAATTCGCCTCCATGATCACTTCTCAAAGTTTTAATTGAAACTCCTTTTTCATTTTGAACAAGTTTAGCAAATTTTGAAAAATAATCAAAAGATTCAGATTTTTTGGCTAAGAAATAAACCCATGTAAATCTAGAGTAATCGTCAACCAATACATAACAATAACGTTTTCCATTCAAACTTGCAATTTCATTTGGTCCAAATAAGTCCATATGAATTAATTCGAGGACCCTTGATGTGCTAACAATATTTTTAGGGCGAAATGATGATCGACTAAGCTTGCCCAAGGAACATGCTTTACACACTTTGTTATCTTTAAATTTTTGATGTGGTAACCCTCTGACTAAATCTTTCGTTTCAAGATTTCTTAAGAGACTCATGCTAGCATGTCCAAGTCTCCTATGCCATAAAGATGCCTCTTCGTCAGTGGCTACCAAACATCTGGAAAGATTTAGATTGTCAAACGAAAGTGAGTAAACATTTCCTTTTCTTTTGCCCATAAAAACAATGTTATTAGAAGTTTTATCAATGATTTTGCAAGTATCACTATCAAAAATCACATTCATACCTTTGTCACAGAGTTGGCTAATAGAAATGAGATTGTGATGCAAATTATCAACGTATAAAACATTAGTCAAGGAAAAAGTACCATTACTTACTTCACCTTTCCCAATAATCTTACACTTGCTATTGTCTCCCATGATCACATTTCCACCTCTAAACTTCTCTAGGCTAAGGAACTTAGATTTATCACCTGTCATATGTCTAGAACAACCTAAATCTAGAAACCATTCTTGTTGCTCCTTAGCCCGCCAACAGACCTACATAAAGAGAGAGGAGGATGACCTAGAGAAACTCTTAGGTCCAATGATATTAGTAACTGAAGCATTGTGAACAAACAATCCCTTTGGAACCCAAACTTGTTTTGTCCTTTTATTTTTGTTCCTATAGACTACAATTTTCAACACGATGTCCAATTTCACTTCTAACAAAGACACTCTTACCTTTTGCATGATCATCAACCTGTGTTTTCCCAAAACCTAGTCCTTTTCTATTATTAGCAAAGAGTTGATTTCCCAACAACATGTTAAACGATTTTTCTCCTCTTGAAAAGTTATTCAGAGATTTCTCAAGATTTTGGACTTTGGTTTTTAGTGTTGTGTTTTCAGTTACAAGTGTGGTGCATCTATTTATAAAATCTTTTTTCCTCGTGTCAATGATTTCCTTAAGACTTGAATTTTCTTTTTCAAGATTATCGAAGCTATTCTTAAGTCTTGATATTTCTGAATCTAAAGTTTTACATTTTTTACAGTCTAGGTTTTGAATATTCTCAAGTTCAGTTTCTAACCTAGTATTCTCATGAACAAGTTCTCTCCTGTCAGACTTCAATTTTTCAATCTTAGTTTCAAGAGTATCAATTGTATTAGTAAGATCATAACACATCAAAACAAGTTCTTTATAAGAATAGTCATGTACCTCACTGGATTCCTCTGAACTTGTTTCTGAATCTGATTTTGCCATAAGGCACAAGTTAGCCTCTTCTGAGCTATTATCCGAAACTTCTTCTCCTTCTTCATCATCCCAAGTTGCTGCAAAGGCCTTCTTCTTCTTTTTCTTTCCTTTGTTGTTTTTGAGAAGTGGACATTTTTGTTTGAAGTGGCCAGGCTTTTTGCAGTTAAAGCATGTCAATTCATTATCGGAATCATCAGAAACTTTTGACTTATTACCACTTATTTTCTTCTTGCGTGGCCTGAATTTTGACCATTTTCTAAGATTATTGACTGCCATCGCAAGCTCTTCAATTGGATCTTCTTCTTCTTCACCGCTTTCTTCTTTGCTATTTAAGGCAATCGTCTTCTTTTTTGATTCGGAGTTGTTACGTTCCTCTTTTGCCTTTAGCTCAAGCTCATATGTCATCAAGTTTCCGATCAACTCTTCCATGCTCAGTTTACTCAGATCTTTCGATTCTTGTATTGCAGTGACTTTTGCCTCAAAGTTCATTGGTAAGACTCGCAGTATCTTCCGTACAAGCTCTACTTCAGTGAAGACCTTCCCAAGCGCTCTAGCATTGTACACCAAAGTTGAAAACCGTCCAAACATATCCTTTATGCTTTCGCCCTTTTCCATCACAAAGTTTTCGTATCATTGCTAAATAGAGCTAGTCGTGACTCCTTGACTTGAGAAGTTCCTTCGTGTGTCACCTCCAGAGTGTGCCAAATTTCCTGTGCTGTTGTACAATGAGAAATTCTATTAAATTCATTTTTATCAAGAGCACAGATCAAAGCGTTCATTGCTTTGGCATTTGTAGTTTTTAATTTCTTATCGTTAGCATCCCACCTATCCTTAGGTTTAGGAATCTCAGTATCACCAACAACTATAGTGGGAGATTTATAGCCAGTTTCAATAATATCCTAAACATCATAATCGACAGAACTAAGATAAATACTCATTCTAACTTTCCAATAAGCATAATCATTCCCATTAAACATGGGTGGCCTAGCAATAGATTGCCCCTCAGAAAAAGCATTATTTGGTGGATTCATGACTCTAGAGTTAAAGTAAAATACCAGGCTCTGATACCACTTGTAGGATCTAGATTAACCCTAGAGGGGGGGGGGTGAATAGGGTTATAGCAAAATTTTTTAATTTAAATTCAGAAATAAACTACAGAAATAAATATGCTGAAAAATAAATCACACACAAGATTTTACCCAGCTTCGGCAACCCCTGCCTACTGCTGCATTCCCAGATTTCTATTAGAATTAAACAGTATCACGCTTACAAACACTCTAACAGACTTGCAAACCCTGCTACCGCCTATAGAGTTTTGCAAACTTGCAAACCCTGCTAACTGGACTAACTCTAACTAGACAATCTGACAACACCTAAACCCTAGGTGATAATTTATCATGTTTTGTTTTGAAGAGAATATACAATTCAAGCAAATTATAAAAGCAAGCACTAGATTTAAAAACAATTTAAATTATCTTGCCTAAAAAAAAACTTAACCCTATACAAACAAAAAAATTGCGGTCACTTCCCTTTCCCTTATTTCACCCGGTCCATTTTCTTTTGTTTGTGAAACAAATGGCGGCCTCGATCTGATTAGGGTTTCGTTCCCTTTTGTTCCAGTTAGGGCTTCGATTTCTTCGATTGAACTGTGATTCGTTGCCCTAGCTCGCTGCTTCTCTGATGGTTGACTATGGCTAGTTTTGCAATCGCTCGATCGAGTTCATTGCTTGTGTATTCGGTATGTACTGTCTCTTTTTGCTTTTCTAAATTGATACTTGAACTCGATTGCTCTGTGTCTATGATGATTTCTTGGGATGTATTTATAGGGTTGAAACCCTAATTAACACTGTCAGATTTGATTTCTCACGTCGTTGATTTTCCTGAATTTGTTTTGGAGTATTCCTTTCTTGATTCAATTTCGAGTAATTGCTGACCATATTTGGATTCGAATTAATTAATTCGAAAGCATCTTGCTGTATTTGATGTCTCGGTCCCCATTTGAATTAATATTGACCATATATGAATTCGAAAAATTTGCTGTAGAGATTTCTTTCCAAATTAGAAATTCTTGACTTCTGCACTGATTTAGCTTGCCATTGTCTTTGCATTCCCTACTGCATGTAGTTGTGCACTGATTCTTTCGAATTTCATACTTCATCCATTTGTTCATGTTGCTGGACTTGTTTCACTGGTATCTTCCCTGTGTCGATTTGAGTTGCTGTCGTCTGCACTTGCACTTGACATTGTAACTTCTTATAATCATTCTGGCCTTGAATAGATGTTGACTGCATCACCTGATTAGATGTGTATTTGATTGCCGAGTTATTTGCATTCACTCCATTTCTTTGTATCAGTTCTCTGCATTGTTGAGTCTTTGTTGACTGCATCACCATACTCTCTGTAGTGATATGATATTACTGCAATGTGAACTGTTGAGTCTTTGGTGATGCTTCACCTGTTATGTTCATGTTGGCACTAGTTGTTGGGTCTGTTGTCACTAGTCTGCTGCCATGTTCATGTGCACTTGAGTTTGTTTCCTCTATTTTGATACAGATGCTACACTTGTTCACTTTGCCTCTGTACACTTGTTCATATGAGCTGTTGTTCCATAGTTGAAGTTGCAGTATTTTTGTTCCTTGTTTGTTGCAGTTTGTCACTGTAATTGCTGTTACATAGTGGTGCATTTGTTCATATAGCTCTGAGCATGCTTCACTGCATTTTGAAAATGTTGTTTGTATGCACTTCATCATTTCAGCATTGCATTCTTTTTCACCTCTGACCTGTTGGTTGCAGTCTTGTGTTGGTAACCATCTTCAAGCATGTTGCAGTTTGTAGCTTTCATGCATTTTCTCTGTTCATTGTTCATTGTTGCACTTGGTGTTTGTAGCTGCTATGCAGTTGCTATGCATCACTATATATATATATATACTGTGTACTGTACTGCATTGATGCAGTTTCCATATTTTGTGTATTTTGATGCTGTCTTGATTTTGCTGCTTTCACTTGTGTAAATTTTCGAGTTGCACACTGCTGCTTGTACTTGTAATCTTGGCCAGTTGATCATCTTGCAACCTGGTCTGGCTTGCTTGAGTTTCACTGTTGTATCTTGATGGTTGCTGTGCACTTTTGTGCTTTGAGACAGTTTCATTGCTTGGTCTCTGTTGCCTTGAATTTCTGGTTGGAGCTATGCACACGAGTTGGCGAGGCAGTGCACACGTATACGAATGTACACGTGTGTACTGCAGCCACTCATAGTTACCTGTCCCTGATAAAATTACTGATATGCACAGATATTGCATAATCAAAGATGATGACAATAACCCATGTATCTGAGACACAAACAAATTTTATTTTTGCGAATTTAAATTTGTTTGTTTTCAGATTACTGTTGTAGTTGTTAATTATACAGGTACACAGGAGACAGGACGAGAAGTGGAGCTGGACAATGCAGATAGATGCAGATGTGCAGACAGAGTGAAAAACTGAGTGTTGAGAGTTGTAGTGAGAAGAGTAAAATGTATGAACTGATGTATGTATATATATATATATATAGAGAGAGAGAACTGAAAAACTTTGTATTATTTAAGTGTTGTAAAATATTATATTGAATACAAAATACTGTTTGAATTATATAAATTCTGTGCAATAGTATAATTATTCAATATGAATATTTCTTCCTTTCTTTATATAGTTCAAACTACAAACACACATATATATTGATATATGTTTGTTATCATCAAACAAAAAATCACATCAAACAACTTGCTCTAGAAAAGATAGCCGATGGGAGTTCATTTTTTGTTCATACCACATTTTTTTTGAATATCCAAAGATTGTTGTTGATAATGATGAATTTCATCCACTTTTTGTTTGGTGGATAGTAAGCCAAAAAATAATGAACGTTTCGATTTCTTTGATGGAGGCATATAACCGGCATGGTGATTGCGATCTCTAATAATGGGAACCGGTTCATGAATGGGAGTTGGAGTATGAAGTGAAGGCATATTTGGAGAATCGGAAGTGATAGAAATATAGGAGATTCTTGAGTCCGAGCTGTTTGTGTTCAAAGAGTTTGATGACATTGTTGAGAAAGCGGAAGTTTTTAGAGTAATTTAAAGTTGGTGTAATATAGATTTCAAGGTGTGAAGGGAAAGAAGAAAACTTGATAAATTTGTAGATAGAAAGAGACTAAACAAAGAGTGGACAGAAAATTTCAAGAAATTTCTACCATAAATAAAATAGAAGAATTTTTGGTGGACAAAGAAGTTAGATTAAATAGGAGGCTTAGGTAATTTCAAGTATAACCGAAATATTTATATTAAACTTTATAAACTTTTGGTCATAAAATCTATGAAAAATTGAGTGAAAAAAACTATAAATCTTTAGATGAGATGATTCCAAGTTCTCATCTTAATTTTATAAAAACATTTTCTATTAAAGGTTTTGTAAATATATTGACCAATCGATTTGCAGAGGATATAAATATGAGATTTATTAAATCTTATTCAATACAATCACGAAGAAAGTGATGACGAATGTCAATATATTTTGTTCGTTAATGATTGATTTGATTTTCAGATAAGTTAATAGCACTTGAGTTATCACAATAAATTGTTCATTTATTTAAATTGAAACCAAAATCTTGAAGTGTTTTGTGACGACCCGCCTTTCTAACCCCCATAAAGATGTATCATCATTAAGAAAGAATGGGATAGAAATAGAAAAGAATAGAAAGAAAGAATAACAACAACAGAATCTCACAGCGGAATGGAACAAAATATAATACATCACATAACTATTACATAGTTATACATACATTAGGGTTATACAATATCATATAACAGGACTGTCATATACATATATGTCGATACATACATCCAAAATACAACATACACTAACTACTCAGGGGAACTACATATATAGATACATACGTCTGGTCTTCTTTCCAAAAGTCCCTCCAGCAAATCAATACTCCAAATACCTATCACTTGGCTACTTATAAAAATTCGAGTACCCAAGAGTTTATGAAAAAAAAAATATAAACTCCGGGTCAGACATGGGTCTGGTATGAGTAAACGGGTTAAAATTGCTTAACTTTGAAAATCATTTGAAATAAAGGTATCACGTAAGACTTCCCACAAATAAATATGGGTAAGTTTTACCCTTACGCTAACCAAAACATTATATAGGAAATTCAGTGATATTATAATAGTGTCTAGGGTTTTCAAGTAAATAGAAAATAGTCGAAATTGTTACATTCATTAAATTCCAGCTACTAGCCACGAAAGTGGGTAATACAAAACAAAACCGTAGGGTCTCGTAGGGAAAATGGATTTCCAACAATGGCAGGGCTACTGGGGTACCGCCCTTCATAGTACGGGGCCTAGATCACCGTACCGAGGATCACTCCCGACCCCCTACAACACAAGGCCGGAACCATTCCTTAATGAACAGTCCCGAACAAGATAACCCCGCAGTTGTGGCCAATAACTTCTCACACAGCCGAAATAAAAAGGGACATCTAGACAGGGGTATACCTCGTCCTGCTTGGGCATGACCCACCTAACCTTGCTGCATCTCCCCTGTTTTAGCCTTTCCCGGTTGATGAGGCTTGAGGCTGCGATTACCTTTATTGAACATTATTCTTAGAATGCTCATCGTCCGCCTGACGATGTGCTGCAAGCATTCAATCCATACAAGTTCGTTCCGGGTTCGAACGAAACCGAAGGCATTATCCCGTTACACTCATTTTAGAATCACCCTCAGAGTTAACGACGATAACCCTTGCATTCTGAACATCATGTCGATCACAAAATGATAAGTTACGACCTATCGTTTAATTTAGATCGATGTGGTATTCGGAGAATCAAAATTGATTCTTCCAATCCCGGTCTCATCGGAATCCAAACGCCATTTTAAAGGCCACGTTGTCTACTTAGTCTTAATAGTTTAATTAAATATTAAGAATTCACATAACAGATATCACAGATAAATCACATACAGTTATTACAGATATCCATAATATATCACAACATATCACAGAAATATCATCAAACAGATATCAAAGTCAATCAAACAGAATTACCAGTTCATACCAAAACAGTTTGATTTACTTAACTTAATTATTTGCTTACGAATAAACTACTTCATTCTGTTTAATTAATCACTGATTAATTAGCTTATTAATGGTCAATTAATTACTTAGTTAATCATTAATTATCAATTTATTAATCATCTAATCTTTAATTAATTATTTAATTAGTTAACTTAATTTATTAATTATTATTTAATTACTCAGTTAGTTAATTTATTCTTAATTGTTAATTAATAACTTACTTATTAAAAATTAATTACTTATTTAATTATCACAAATTATTTGATTAATCATTTATTATCAATTTTATTAACTATATAACGTTTAATTAATCACTTAAGTTGATTACCATTTATTTATTAATTAACCTTAAGTAATTAATTTAAACTTTCTTAAGTTAAACTGATAAAGCACAAGATTAATTCCTAATTACAGATTTAATTAAAAGTTATTAATTTAATTTCATGTATAAACTAATTTACATTCTAATTACCTTATATTAATCAACCATCTTTACAGGCTTTCATTAATAAACTTTTAAATCAAGTACTAACCTAACACTAACTAATTGCTTTGCTAACATAGTTATACAAAATACTTAAAACAAAATTATGCACGTCCATTAAGAAATGGACCCGAGACAGCACCTTTTCTACTCGAGACAGTCTCGAGTTTTCCCCGTGTCTTCCTCGCGTCTCTTTTTCCCATTCCACCTTCTTCTTCTTCTTCCTGTTTCTTTCTTCTTCTCATTACTTTTTTTTGTTTTTTTAGTTTAAGTTATAAATTTTAAACCGCAGAAACAAAACACTCACGCGTGCTCCGAAAACAACTCGAAGCAACCTCCTAAATTTCTTGTGCAAAAACACGCGATGGCCCATCTTGCCTCACCCACACCGATCGCCACCGTGCACGTGCACGGTGGTTCGGCTCGCTTCCGGCCACCCCCACCGTCACCCACACACCATAATTCGATACAATATTCGAAGTCAAAGCCCATAACTTCGAATAACGGTCGAAATTGAAAAATCGCCTGACGCTTGAATTCGAAACACGACCACCCTACCGAAAATAACCACGTTCAGCCACCACCCATCACCAGGGGCCAAGCCTATTTGCCAACGCCATGGCCATACCTTCCTCGGCCTTCAACCCAAACCACGAACGGCTCGATCAAGCGATGGCGATACAAACGGTAATTTATAGGACACAAAAAATAAACCGAAACCCTATATTCGATTCGTCCAAACAACTTACACAATGGATAATTTTTCTGGCATTTTTCCAGAGTTCGAAAATCACTAACCTAACTTCAATATGAATTTCAACACCTAATTTTTGTTAAATCATCAGAGATTGATGAAGATACCTTTTGTCCCATATTCAAACTGCACCTTCATTACTCACTTAAAAATCATAATTTTTATACTAAAAATCTTAACTTTGTGTATGTATTCAAGATATGTGATCAAACTCACAGATTAAAATATTCGAATTTTAGCTTTCCATTTCTTTCTTAACTTAAAACCTGTATAAATAGTTTTTGATAAGTTACTGTGAAGCTTTAGATTCATTTCAGGTTACAATTAAAGTTTTAAACAACCAACCTTGTTTATAAATTCTAAGCTTAAGATATTATATATGAAAATGTCTTATTTTTCTTTAATTCTTTGTCCAGAACTAAACTTATTAAAGAGCATCATGAACATATTTTCCAGAGAGCCTTTCAGATCCATATATTTACATCATACAACATACAAAAGTTTATAACTAATTACCCAATTAAACTTTAAAATTTAGACGTTTACTCACCAAAATGATTTAACAGAGAGTAAGGTTTGGTCCTTCTTTCCAGGTGATCACAGCCTGATATTATGCTTCCAAAGTTATGCTTTGATGATGCTGATGTTGGTCAAGTTGTTGTTGGTTTTATATTTTTTTTCCTCTACAAGTTTAGATTTAAGAATGAAAATGAAATATAAGATGGTATATATAGATGAAAGTTACGGCTGATGATATTTAGGCAAGATATTTTAATGTACTAGAATTTTTTTTATGTTGAGCAGAGATTTGGTTTGAAAAAAATTTGTAGGATGAAAAGATTTATTTGTGGCTTCATTAATTAATTTTGTCTGGTTGATATTATTACCCTGTACTCAATAGACGTCCAGGTTGTTCAACTTGATTTTGCAATTATATTTAGCTATATATTTCCTTGTCTTATTGTAGAAGCTTGCTCATTTATACATATGTTTGTACAAAGATATTTATTTCTTATTTTAGCCAAACATATTTTGTATATGTGTACAAAGATAAAGTTGAATATGTACAAAGTTTTGTCTTCTCCTTGCATTGCACAATATGTTGTACAACAACATATGTTATTATTTGTTAAAGATTTTGTATGTTATGTGAATAAATTTGTGACGCCCCACCTCTATACCCACGCTAGCCAAGAACACTCCGGAGTAGTGCTGTCAACTAGCACGGAGAATAAGGCTGTTAAGGAGCGACCATCCATGTAATTGCTTATCACACGGTGGCTATAAATAATCTTCGGAAACAAACATAGAAATAATCATATCACAAATCAGTCACAGATATCCATATCACAAAGGCGGAAGAAGCTATGAATATATAACTAACACATGAAAGTGTACATCAGAGTAGTGGTCAGTAAGATCCACGATAATACAAAAGAATAGCAACACGTGCTATACAAAAGAATACAACTATGAGTCTATATCTCAAGTGTATACAACAAAAACTGCTAATCTAAACAGTTAGCCAAAAGTCAGAGTGATGAATCCCTGGGAAGAAGTCAAGCAGAAGCACCTGTAACATCTCGGTCTGACCCGAGTATTATTTAAGAAAATAATAAACGGATCAGTCTAGCTATAAATATCAGATGACATGATATAACATAAAAGATATGGCATAAACATAAATATCCATAACGACATACCACTATAAGTATGTAAATAATGATCAACAGAAGATCAATCAATAAGAGATAATCAATATCACAAGAATCTTCTCAAAGATTCGAAGAGGGCATCATACCCTAAACTTGTACTCATAACAAGTCAATGACATAAATTCCAGAAATCAACACGAGAAATCCAGAAATCATAAAAAGGGAAAGAGGCCTATCACATGACGGTCCGAAGACCATGGGGAGCTACCCCACATGTGTGAGTGGAATCACACAGATTGAGGTCAAGACTAACCAAAAAGCAGAAAGGTATGTGTGAATGGAATCACACAAGTGGTGTCTAGTCTAACCTTGCAATGAAAGAGACATCGCGCAATTGCTAGTCTAATTCATAAAGCGATCATCAAGATCAACGAGAAGTGTCAATTACACTAAGCTAGTAAATATAGAAGTTTAGCTTCATGTCCCATAACCACTTGCTTAACTTAAATATTTACGAACAAACTGTAAATCTTCACTAATAAAATTGTCACAAGAGGTTCAATCGAACAAGTCCAAGAATTAACCGACGAAGTGAACGCAAGCGTTTCATACCACTTGTTTTACTAAGTCGTTTAATTAGATTTCTCATCCGAGTGAGGTAAAGGCTTGTATATACTAATAGATTGGAAAACGGTTTAAGAAAAGAGCTTTGTTATTAAAAATAGAGTTGAAATTGTTTGTTAAAAGAGTTTTGATATTTACTACTAGTATTGAAACCTTTGTATTATAAAGTGACAAAACACATAAGCAAGTGTAGAAACAATCAGTCACAAAGATCGCATACGGAGATGCGAATAAAATCCAAGGAAATCAGCTCAATGTTTTTCAGATAAGATCCCCTACGGAGGGGGGGTCCAGGGGGGTGGCAACCCCCCAAGGTGGGGGTGCGGGGGCAACGCCACCGCTTACGGGGTTCGACCTGCCCGGTCAGGTCGCGGGGGTCCAGGGGGCAGCGCCCCCGGCGGGGTGCGGGGCAGCGCCCCGACCAAAACGGTACGACCTAGTGAAGACAAAATGAGGTCTAACGACCTAACGACTCAAGGGTCATACGACCTAACGGCTGCGACCTAGGGGTCTAAGGGGTCAAGCGACTTAGTGGTTGCGACCTAGAGGTGTTCGCGACCTAACGATGACTCACGACCCAACATGGCCGACTTAACAGAGTCGAGCGACCTAAGGTAAATGGTCCAACGACCTAACTCGAACGACTTATCTGGAGCTTAGGTCGGAGACGACCTACGAGATAAACCAGGCCGACTTAGTGGACGAGCGACCTAAGGTAAATGGTCCAACGACCTAACTCGAACGACTTATCTGGAGCTTAGGTCGGAGACGACCTACGAGATAAACCAGGGCGAGCGACTTAACGTTTGCCTAGAGATTATAGGTCGGAAATGACCTAAGACTTAAAGCTTAACTCGCGAGCGACCTACGGCTTAAGGCCAAACTCGTGAGCGACCTACGACTTAAGGCTTAACTCGCGAGCGACCTACGGCTTAAGGCCAAACTCGTGAGCGACCTACGACTTAAGGCTTAACTCGCGAGCGACCTAACTCCGAAGTGCCAATACTTCCAGAATGACCTAAAGCCCTGCGACCTATGGTATTAACTCGCGAGCGACCTAACGACTTAACTCGTGAGCGACCTAATTCCGAAGTGCCAATTCTTCCAGAACGACCTAAAGTTAACTCGTGAACGACTCACGACCCATGGACGAACGACTTAACTCCGAACGACCTAAAAATGGCCAGAACGACCTAAGTGCAGAAAATTCACCAAAATGCTAAAAATTGGAGTTTTTCGCCAATCCAATCCAAACCAAATGCAAATGTGCATGCAAAAGTGATAGGGAATCATTCCCAACAGTCCAATATAGTTATAGACTAGATTTGTGAGACAAAAATCTCACCTTTGCACTAAAGTTTATGAAGATGAAGCTTGAAAGCAAGGAGAAGCAATCCAAAGCTTGAATCCAATATCTTCTACTTGAATTTGGAGTTGAATGTTGGATTTGCAATTGAATTTGTGCTTGGAGTTTTAATTTCCCATTCCCTCCACCATTAATGCCAAAGCTTGATTAGTTAGGAAATTTATGAAGAGTGAGGAGAAGTGGGTTGGAACTTGGGCTTAATAGGCTAAACTAACCCAAAGTCCAAAGCGGGAAAAGTTAGTGAAATTTCACTAACTCCAAACCTATCGATGTTTATACTCAAAAAGTTGTAAACGACATTTCGAACTCAATGGAAGTGGTCTCGAGTCCTAATTTTGACCGTTTGCAACAAGTAGCTTTTCGGACCAAAATCCGATTAACGAGTTAATATTTAAATAAAATATTTAAATACAAACTCGATAAATATGCGGGTTGTTACAAAATTTGTCTGGTTTCATATGTTACCACACTATCCATTTATTTCATATATTTACTTCTATTTTAAACTTATATTATCCAACACTACATTTACTTGTTCATTTTATACTTATATTATTATTATAGTGTTCTTATGTTTATATACTTGTATTTATATACTTTATATTTCTATATATATCTTATATTCTATATTTGATATTGATAGGATTTCTTATTTCAAACATTATTATTTAGATTACACTTTTATATGTATTATATTAAATATTGATAATATACAACTTTTGGTTTTATTGAATAATACGGAATTTATTTTAGATTTTCAAATCAAAATTTTCTTTACAAAGCATATATAACTGATAAATGATCAAGATTCTATCAGTTTATACAATTTGAAAAGCTTATATTTCATTTGAATTAGATTAAATATTTATTAAAATATACTGTCAAAATTCCGGGTCGTTACATTCCTCCCCCGTAAAAGAATTTCGTCCCAGAAATTTATAACAACAGTTAATACAAAAGCTTTTATATTAATAATCCAATACTTTACATATCATCCATACAATAACAACAATCAAATAGTCAACTCTAACAAACATCACTAGTTATCCGAATATAAATCCGGATAAGCATTCTTAAAACTATCGAGAGTTTCCCAGGTACAATCTCTGGGATCTTCACTCCACTGCACCTTGACGAGTTTCACCACTTTGTTCCTGAGTTGCTTCTCGTCTTGATCCACAATCCGAACTGGATTCCTGACTATAGTTAAATTGGGTTCCACTTCCAAATCTTTTTTAATTATCGGTTCTACAACCAGTGATGGATCATGAACAAATTCCCTCAAATGCGATACATGAAATACATTGTGAATTCCAGACATCCGCTTTGGAAATTCAATCCTGTAGGCTACAGCTCCAATTCTTTCCAACACTCGAAATGGTCCAATGTATCTCGGAGCAAGTTTTCCCGTCTTTCTGAATCTTATAGCACCCTTTATTGGGGAAACTTTGACAAAAACCAAGTCTCCGATCTCAAATTCCAATGGCCTTCGTCTTCTATCAGCATATTTCTTCTGACGATCTTGAGCAGCTTTCATCCTTTCCTTGATAAGCTCAACCTTCGCAGAAGCTTCTTGAATAAGATCGGGTCCGAGCACAAGACGATCCTTTGATTCAATCCAACAAGATGGGGATCTACAAGATCTTCCGTATAAAGCTTCATAAGGATCCATCTTAATACTTGCTTGATAATTGTTATTATAAGAGAATTCCACTAGATGAAGATGGTCTTCCCATGATCCTCCAAAATCTAAAACACAAGCCCGCATCATATCCTCAAGAATACGATTAAGCCTCTCCGTCCGTCCGTCCGTTTGAGGATGATAGGCTGTACTCAATCTCAAATTTGTTCCCATTGCTGATTGTAGAGCTTCCCAGAATTTTCTAGTGAAAATAGGATCACGGTCACTTACTATACTGACTGGAACACCATGCAATCTAACTATCTCCTTCAAGAAAATTTCCGCCAGAGAAACTGCAGTACGGGTTGCCTTAACTGGTATAAAATGGGCACTCTTAGTTAAACGATCCACAATAACCTATATACCGTCGTTTCCTTTCCTGGTTCTACGCAAACCATCGATAAAATCCATCGAGATCATCTCCCATTTCCAATTCGGAATTTCCAAAGGCTGCAATAACCCGGCAGATTTCTGTTGATCACCTTTAACTTGTTGGCAGATGGCACAACTGTTCACAAAAGCAGCTACATCTTCCTTTATGCCCTTCCACCAAAAGACTCTCTTCATATCTTTGTACATCTTCGAAATTCCTGGATGAATATTCAATTTGGAGTGGTGACTTTCAGACAACACTTTCTGCCTTAGATCCCTATCATTCGGAACACAGATTCTCCCGTTGACCCTTAATGTTCCTTGGCCATCAATTTCAAAACTAGGAGACTGACCCTTCCCGACTCTTTTGATGATCCTCCTCAACATCTTATCAGATTCTTGCTTGCTTGAGATCCTTTCAATAAGAGATGGAACCACTTCCAGAAGAGATAGAACCGCGTTCCTGCTGAGAGCATCAGCTACAACATTCGCTTTTCCCGGTCCAAATCATAGGATGCAAGAAATTCAACCCACCGCTGCTATCTCAGATCAAGATCTTTTTGAGAGAAGAGATATTTCAACGGTTTGTGATCCGTGAACAATTTGAATCTCTCCCAAAAGATAATGTCTCCCAATTTTCAAAGCAAAAACAATGGCTTGCAATTTAAGATCGTGCGTAGCATAGTTCTTCTCGTGAGGCTGCAACTGCCGACTAGCATACATAATAACCCTTCCGTTTTGCATCAGAACTGCTCCCAAACCCACCATACAAGCATCGGTATAAACCTCGAATTTGCTCTTCCCATCCGGAATAGCAAGCACTGGTGCACTAGTTAGCCTTATCTTCAATTCCTGAAAAGCTTCTTCACACTGAGGTGTCCATTTGAATTTCGCTCCCTTCCTAGTCAGCTTGGTCAGATGCGAAGAAATCTTAGAATAATCCTTGATAAATTACCTGTAGTAGCCAGCCAGTCCCAGAAAACTACGAACTTCTGTCGGTGTCTCTGGCTGTTCCCATTCCAGAATAGTTTCAACTTTCGCTAGGTTTACAGAAATGCCTTAACCAGAAACAATGTGCCCTAAAAATTTTACTTCCAATTTCCAGAAATGGCACTTCGAAAACTTCGCCTTCAACAGTGCTTCCTCAGAGTCTCCAATACAATCCTTAAATGCTCCCTGTGCTCTTCTTCGGATTTGGAGTAGACCAAGATATCATCAATGAATACCAGCACAAACTTATTCAACACATACCTAAAGACTCGGTTCATGAGGTCAACGAAGTAGGCAGGAGCGTTGGTTAACCGGAAAGGCATAACCAACCACTCATAGAAACAATTGGGTCCCCTAAATGCAGTCAAGGGAATACTGTTTTCAGCTACCCTCAACTGATGGAAACCAGAAGCTAGATCTAGTTGAGAAAAGATAGAAGCACCATGCAACTGGTCAAAAAGATCATCGATGCGAGGAAGAGGATATTTATTACGGATAGTCACTTTGTTCAATTCTCTATAATCCACACAGAACCTCAATGATCCATCCGATTTAGTCACAAACACTGCCGCCGAACCCCAACAATAAAAATTGGGTCTAATCAACCCCTTCTCTAAAAGATCCTGCGTCTGCTTAATCAACTCTTCCCTCTCCCTAGGAGCCATTCTCCTACCGGGCTGAATCACCGGCACAGCTCCTGGAATTAGATCAATACGGAAATCTATTTCTCGATGTGGTGGTAGACACTTAACTTCTTCAAATACATCAGGAAAATCTTGTACCACATCGATGTCCTCAATCTTCTCTTCAGAAGTCTCAATTCCATGGAAAAGACTGCTTAAGTGAATCCCAGAATTATCACACGACACTCTGGCAATTCTACCCAGATCAGTTTCCAACGAAACTGTTCTTTCATCACAATTCAAAATGACTTTATACTTATCCATAAATAAGATCAAATCCCTTAAAATTCAACACATACGAGTCACAAGAAAAACTGTGGGATAAATAAGAGATCTTCAAGTCCTTACAGATAGTGTCTAATTTGGTCACCCCTCCTATAGGATTAGATACCAAGATAGGACTGTCTATAGAACTAGGGGTAAGAGAGAACTTTTCAATAGAGTCTAAATAAATAAAACTCAAGGAAGCACCCGAATCAAACAAAACTTTAATATATTTCCCATCTAAAAGTAAAGTACCTTCTAATACTCCTTTGCCCATCGAAGAAGAAGATGGTACGGCTTCCAAAGCAAAAAAATTTATTCTGAGGTGCCCTCTGCAGAAGTGGACAATTCTTGATCATGTGTCCTGGCTGATGACAATTAAATCACAATGATCTCTGAACCATAGCTGATCCTGGGCCACTCTGATGCGGTTGCTGTTGCTAGAATCCTTTTCTAGGACACTTATTTGCCAAATGTCCTTCCTGTTGACAAATGTAGCATTTGCGGGGTCCGTTGTTATTTCCAGGTTTCTTCTTATTCGGCTTTCTCCATTTGGGATCGAACTTTTGCTTATTCGAATTAGTGAAATTTCCACTTGAAGCTGCAATTGGAGCCACCGGTTTCTTACTCATAAAACTTTCATATCTCAAAGCCATATCAATCAAATCAACAAAAGATCCTTTCAGAAGCACCGTCAATTTTCCATGGAATTCAGGCCTAAATCCTTGCACAAATTTCTCATTCTTTTTAAGAGGAGTATCAATGAGTCCTGGACCATAACAAGAGAGTTCGTTGAATCTGGTTTCATATTCCGAAATAGACATGCTACCCTGCTTCAAATACAGAAAATCCTGATACAATTGGGTTCTCCCTGCCGTTGGCATAAACTTCTCTTCAAACAACTCCTTATATCTGTCCCATGAAATGTCATGCTCAGAAATATTTGCAATTGTTGAATCCCACCATGCTTCTGCACCACCCTGCAATTGCCACGATGCCATTTGCCTCTTACGCTCATCAGACAATTTCATGCTCTTGAAAATGCGCTCACAAGAGCGTAGCCAGGCTTGAACTTCAATTATTAGCTCTGAACCTTTGAATGGTTGGCCACCAAGATTTTTAAAATCCTTGCATAAAGCTGAAAAACTAACTTGAGGCGGTAATGGATTGACAGCCTCACTAGCATTTTGGCTCCGTCCATCATCTGTTGAAGTACTGGCCCTAACTCTACCTCTTCTTCCGGAACTCATGTCGGTCACCTGAACAGGTAACTCAACAATTTAGATAGATACATATATAATTATATGAAAATATAAATACGCACTCTCAGGATAAATATAACACAAGAGCCTTGGTACTCGCTCAACCTAGTGCTCTGATACCAACTGTGATGACCCGCCTTTCTAACCCCCAGAAAGACATATCATCATTAAGAAAGAAAGGGATAGAAATAGAAAAGAATAGAAAGAAAGAATAACAACATCAGAATCTCACAGCGGAATGGAACAAAATATAATACATCACATAACTATTACATAGTTATACATACATCAGGGTTATACAATATCATATAACAGGACTGTCATATACATATATGTCGATACATACATTCAAAATACAGCATACACTAACTACTCAGCGGAACTACATATATAGATACATACGTCTGGTCTTCTTTCCAAAAGTCCCTCCAGCAAATCAATACTCCAAATACCTATCACTTGGCTACTCATAAAAATTTGAGTACCCAAGAGTTTATGAAAAACAAAATATAAACTCCGGGTCAGACATGGGTCTGGTATGAATTACGGGTTAAAATCGCTTAACTTTGAAAATCATTTGAAATAAAGGTATCACGTAAGACTTCCCACAAATAAATACGGGTAAGTTTTTACCTTACGCTAACCAAAACATTATATAGGAAATTCAGTGATATTATAATAGTGTCTAGGGTTTTCAAGTAAATAGAAAATAGCCGAAATTGTTACATTCATTAAATTCCAGCTACTAGCCACGAAAGTGGGTAATACAAAACAAAACCGTATGGTCTCGTAGGAAAAATGGTTTTCCAACAATGGCAGGGCTACCGGGGTACCGCTCGTCACAGTACGGGGCCTAGATCATCGTACCGAGGATCACTCCCGAACCTTTACAACACAAGGCCGGAGCCATTCCTTACTGAACAGTCCCGAACAAGATAACCCCGCAGTTGTGGCCAACAACTGCTCACACAGCCGAAATAAAAAGGGACATCTAGACAGGGGTATACCTCGTCCTGCTTGGGCATGACCCACCTAACCTTGCTGCATCTCCCCTATTTTAGCCATTCCCGGTTGATGAGGCTTGAGGCTGCGATTACCTTTATTGAACATTATTCTTAGAATGCTCATCGTCCGCCTGACGATGTGCTAAAAGAATTCAATCCATACAAGTTCGTTCCGGGTTCGAACGAAACCGAAGGCATTATCCCATTACACTCATTTTGGAACCACCCTCAGAGTTAACGACGATAACCCTTGCATTCTGAAACATCATGTCGACCACCAAATGATAAGTTACGACCTATCGTTTAATTTAGATCGATGTGGTATTCGGAGAATCAAAATCGATTCTTCCAATCCCGGTCTCATCGGAATCCAAACGCCATTTTAAAGGCCACGTTGTCTACTTAGTCTTAACAGTTTAATTAAATATTAAGAATTCACATAACAGATATCACAGATAAATCACATACAGTTATTACAGATATCCATAATATATCACAACATGTCACAGAAATATCATCAAACAGATATCAAAGTCAATCAAACAGAATTACCAGTTCATACCAAAACAGTTTGATTTACTTAACTTAATTATTTGCTTACGAATAAACTACTTCATTATGTTTAATTAATTACTGATTAATTAACTTATTAATGGTCAATTAATTACTTAGTTAATCATTAATTATCAATTTATTAATCATCTAATCTTTAATTAATTATTTAATTAGTTAACTTAATTTATTAATTATTATTTAATTACTCAGTTAATTAATTTATTCTTAATTGTTAATTAATAACTTACTTATTAAAAATTAATTACTTATTTAATTATCACAAATTATTTGATTAACCATTTATTATCGATTTTATTAACTATATAATGTTTAATTAATCACTTAAGTTGATTACCATTTATTTATTAATTAACCTTAAGTAATTAATTTAAACTTTCTTAAGTTAAACTGATAAAACACAAGATTAATTCCTAATTACAGATGTAATTAAAAGTCATTAATTTCATTTCATGTATAAACTAATTTACATTCTAATTACCTTATATTAATCAACCATCTTTACAGGCTTTCCTTAATAAACTTTTAAATCAAGTACTAACCTAACACTAACTAATTGCTTTACTAACATAGTTATACAAAATACTTAAAACAAAATTATGCACGTCCATTAAGAAATGGACCCGAGACAGCACCTTTTCTACTCGAGACAGTCTCGAGTTTTCCCCGTGTCTTCCCCGCGTCTCTTTTTCCCATTCCACCTTCTTCTTCTTCTTCCCGTTTCTTTCTTCTCCTCATTACTTTTTTTGCTTTTTTTAGTTTAAGTTATAAATTTTAAACTGCAGAAACAAAACACTCACTGTGCACCGAAACCAACTCGAAGCAACCTCCTAAAGATCTCGTGCAAAAAAACGCGATGACCCATATTGCCTCACCGACACCGATCGCCAGCGTGCACGTGCACGGTGGTTCGGCTCGCTTCCGGCCACCCCCATTGTCACCCACACACCATAATTCGACACAATATTCGAAGTCAAAGCCCAGATTTCGAATAACGGTCGAAATTGAAAAATCGCCTGACGCTTGAATTCGAAACACAACCACCCTACCGAAAATAACCACGTTCAGCCACCACCCATCACCAGGGGCCAAGCCCTTTTAACAACGCCATGGCCATACCTTCCTCGACCTTCAACCCAAACCACGAACGGCTCGATCAAGCGACGGCGATACAAACGGTAATTTACAGAACACAAAAAAATGAACCGAAACCCTATATTCGATTCGTCCAAATAACTTACACAATGGATAATTTTTCTGGCATTTTTCCAGAGTTCGAAAATCACTAAGCTAACTTCAATATGAATTTCAACACCTAATTTTTGTTCAATCATCAGAGATTGATGAAGATACACTTTTGTCCCATATTCGAACCGCACCTTCATTACTCACTTAAAAATCATATTTTTTATACTAAAAATCTTAACTTTGTGTATGTATTCAAGATATGTGATCAAACTCATAGATTAAAATATTCGAATTTTAGCTTTCCATTTCTTTCTTAACTTAAAACCTGTATAAATAGTTTTTGATAAGTTACTGTGAAGCTTTAGATTCATTTCAGGTTACAATTTAAGTTTTAAAAAACCAACCTTGTCTATAAATTCTAAGCTTAAGATATTGTATATGAAACTGTCTTATTTTTCTTTAATTCTTTGCCAGAACTAAACTTATTAAAGAGCATCATGAACATATTTTCCAGAGAGCCTTTCAGATCCATATATTTACATCATACAACATACAAAAGTTTAGAACTAATTACCCAATTAAACTTTAAAATTTATACGTTTACTCACCCAAATGATTTAACAGAGAGTAAGGTTTGGTCCTTCTTTCCAGATGATCACAGCCTGATATTATGCTTCCAAAGTTATGCTTTGATGATGCTGATGTTGGTCAAGTTGTTGTTGGTTTTATATTTTTTTTTTCCTCTACAGGTTTAGATTTAAGAAAAATGAAATATAAGATGGTACATATAGATGAAAGTTACGGCTGATGATATTTAGGCAAGATATTCTAATGTACTAGAAATATTTTGTTTTTTTATGTTGAGCATAGATTTGGTTTGAAAAAAATTTGTAGGCTGAAAAGATTATTTGTGGCTTCATTAGTTAATTTTGTCTGGTTGATATTATTACCCTGTACTCAATAGACGCTCAGGTTGTTCAACTTGATTTTGCAAGTATATTTAGCTATATATTTCCTTGTCTTATTGTAGAAGCTTGCTCATTTATACATATGTTTGTACAAAGATATTTAGTTCTTATTTCGGCCAAACATATTTTGTATATGTGTACAAAGATAAAGTTGAATATGCACAAAGTTTTATCTTCTCCTTGCATTGCACAATATATTGTACAACAACATATGTTATTATTTGTTAAAGATTTTGTATGTTATGTGAACAAATTTGTCTGGTTTCATACGTTACCACACTATCCATTTATTTCATATATTTACTTCTATTTTAAACTTATATTATCCAGTACTTCATTTACTTGTTCATTTTATACTTATATTAATATTATAGTGTTCTTATGTTTATATACTTGTATTTATATATTTTATATTTCTATGTATATCTTATATTCTATATTTGATATTGATAGGATTTCTTATTTCAAACATTATTATTTAGATTACCCTTTTATATGTATTATATTAAATATTGATAATATACAACTTTTGGTTTTATTGAATAATACAGAATTTATTTTAGATTTTCAAATTAAAATTTTCTTTACAAAGCATATATAACTGATAAATGATCAAGATTCTATCAGTTTATACAATTTGAAAAGCTTATATTTCATTTAAATTAGATTAAATATTTATTAAAATATACTGTCAAAATTTTGGGTCGTTACATGTTGTTGCATATAGATGACTTGAGCACATGCTAAAGCTGCAGATATACATTCTACTTCACATGTCGAAAGTGAAACGAAATTTTGTTTCTTACTAAACCAAGATACAAGGGATCATCCAATAAAGTGACAAGTTCCACTTGTACCTTTTCTATCCGTCCTACTTCCTCCAAAATCAGCATCACTATATGATACTAATTCAAAAGGACATTCTTTCAGATAAAATAGTCCAAAGTCGGTTTTACTAAGATATCGTTGCATGCATTTCACTGCTCGCATATGTGATTCCATAGGATCTGCTTGAAATCATGCACACAAGAAAACACTCATCGTTATGTTAGGTCTGCTAGCTGTTAAATCAAGTAATGATTCAATCATACTTCGATATAATTTTTTGTCAACACTCTTACCATTTTCATCTTTATCAAGATGTTTCTTTATTATTATGAATAGTGTTTTCATCATTTTGAAAAATTATAGGTTCCGTATTTGTGATCTTTTCTTCATCATCTTTAATACTTGGAATTTGTTTAAAATTTTCATCGAATGATACATGAAGTGTTTCTTCGATGATATTAGTTCTTTTATCAAAAATTCGATAAGCTTTGCTCCGTTTCGAATATCCTACAAAGATTCCTTCATCGGATTTTGGATCGAATTTGCCTAGCTGATCTTTTGTAGCTAAGATAAAACATTTTGAACCAAAAACTTTAAAATGAAATGTTTGGTTTTCTTTCATTAAAAAATTCATAAGGAGTATTCTTAGTTAGTGGTCAAATGGAAACACGATTAAAGACATAACAGGCAGTAGCAACAGATTCTGCCCAGTAGTGTTTTGAAAGCGTGCTTCCATTCAACAAAGTCCTTTCACATTCTTGAGAGGTTCTATTTTTCCATTCTACTACTCCATTTTGTTGAGGAGTTCTTAGAAACAAAAAATTATGGATCATTCATTTCTTCTTACAAAAATGTTTAAAAACTTCGTTTTCGAATTCACCTCCATGATCACTTCTAATATTTTTAATTTTAAACCTTTAAAATTTTGAATTCTTTTAACAAAAGATTTGAAATGATCAAAGGTATCACTTTTGTTTTTTATAATAACTGTCCAAGTATATCTAGAAAAGTCATTAACAATTACAAACACATATTTACTATGATTTATGGATTGTACTTGAGTTGGTCCAAATAGATCCATGTGTAGTAACTCAAGTGGTTGCATTGTTGAAACAACCTTTTTAGATTTAAAAGATGACTTATTTAATTTTTCTAACTGACATGCATCACAAATATGGTCTACTTTAAAATTCATTTTTGGTAGACCTTTTACTAAATCATTTGTAGATAATTTTGCTATGGCTCTAAAATTTATATGACAAAATCTTTTATGCCATAACCAAGGATCATTTTCGTTTTCTAATAAGAATATATTTGAATTAAAATTTATATTCATATTCAAAACGTAAATATTTTTATCTCTAAAACCTTCAAAAATAGGATTATTATTTTGATAAAAAATGATACACTTATTTTCAAAAAAAGTGATTTTGAATCCTTTATCACACAATTGGATGATACTAAGTAAATTGTGCCCCAAATTTTTAACCAAGAAAACATTTGAAATAATAGGTAAATTAGACGTACCGACATTGCTGACGTTGCCTTTTCCGATGATATATCCTTTTGAGTTGTCTCCAAAAGTGACAGAGCCTTCATCTGAGTAGTAATGTTTGATAGCATATTTTTGTTACCAGTCATATTTTTTGAGCAACCGCTGTCGAGTATCCATTTTCCCCTCTTTTTAAGTGGGATCTAAAAGAAAATAAAGACTATCATTGGTACCCACTTTTTAATAGGGTCCTAAGAGTTAGGTCTTAGGAATCCAAACCCAAGAGGATTTAGTATCCCTTTTGAAAGTATAATTCTTATTTTTATGCACAGATTCAAAAAATGATTTTATATGTTTTTGCCTAATCAAACTATTGTTTGTTTTAGGAATCCATATTTTTATAGTTTTTTGATTGGATTTCCCATTTAAAAGTTCTTTTGTAGTCATAGGTTTTGAATTGTTTCTCCTGTTATTTTCATTTTTAGGTGGAGCTTTTGATTTCTTATCATAACCTAATCCCTTCTTATTTGAAGCAGGTTGAGAATTTACAATAATCCTGGATAAATTTCCTCTCCTTTTACTAAAATTGGAAATATTTTTAGTAATGTCATTCAGCTTTGTTTTGAGACTAGTGTTATCTAACTCAACAATTTTTATTCTTCTTTTTAACTCATGATTCTAAGAAGCTAGAGCATTACTCTTTTCCTTTTGAGCTTCTATTTCTTGACTTAATAGAGCGAGTTGATAATTGTCAGAGAGTGAATCTTGAATTTTCTCAAGTTCTTCTTCTAATATTTTCTTCTCGTCTTTAAGCATATCTCTTTTGAATTCCTTTTCTTCTGATTTTCCAGAGCTTCCTTATATTTTCTTTTGAGACTTTTTAAAGTGTCTAGAAGTTTTGAATTTATTTCTATCATATCGTCAAAAGTTAGATTACTAACCTCGTTATCTTTTGACATGAAGCATACGTTTGCCTGTTCATTATCACTGTCGCTTTCGCTTTCAGAAGTTGAGGAATCTGATTCATCCCATGTTATTGAAAAAGCTTTTCTCTTGAACTTGTCCTTCTTATTTTTGTTGTTATATGCTTTCTTTTGTTCTGGACAACCTTTTTGTATGTGTCCCTTTTTGTGGAAGTTGAAACATTCTATTGCTGAGGTTGATGGTTTGTTGAAATTGTTGTTGAAGCTTCGTTTTTCATTATTCTTGTTCTTTTTTCTATATCTCAAAAACTTCTTAAAGTTTTTAGCAACAAATGCTAGATCTTCCTCATCTGAATCTGAGTCATCTTCTTCAATATGAAAAGCTATGTTCTTCTTGTCTTGTGCTTGTACTCTTTTAGCCTGCAAATTTACTTCATAAGACATTAGATTTCCTATTAACTCTTCTGATTTCATGATTGAAAGATCATTAGCTTCTTTAATAGCTAAGACTTTTCTTTCTCATTCGTCCGTTAAAGAGTTAAGGATTTTGAAACAATATCAAAGTCGGAATATATCTCTCCTAGTCCTAATAAAGAATGATGGCTGTCTTGAAATCTAGAGTACATATCATTTATAGATTCATCTTGCTTCATCCTAAAATTTTGAAATTGATTCTTAAGCATATATATTTTAGTTTGTTTAACCTTGTTAGTATCTTCATGAGTGACTTTTAGTGTTCTCCATATTTGATAGGCAGTGTTGCACATACTAACAAGATTAAACTCATTTTATCTAAAGCACAAAATAACATGTTCTGGCTTTGGAATTTGAAGCAGCATCTTGTTTTTATGTGTTTGACCATGTTGAATATTCATTTGTGGGTATGTCATACGCTGATTGTGTAATGTTCCATGAATCAAAACTATTTGCTTGCATATATATACGCATTCGTGTACCCCAATAGTTATAATTCATGTCATTAAACAATGGAGGTCGTGTGTGGATTGACCTTCTATAAAACCAGTTTTAGTATTACTATCCATATTACTAAGATATCAAATAACTGTGTGACGGTTATAGGACGACCTAATGCTCTGATGCCAAATGAAAGTGTGCTATGGATCATGTAATATGGATATATGATAATACAGAGTATAGGATGATTGTTATACAGTAATAGTGTGGAATATAAAAGCAGTATAATAGAAAATGACACCAGAGATTTTATACTGGTTTGGAGCTCAATCCTACGTCCATTCCCAAACTCCTTTTGGAATTTTACTAAAACAATAACCCTCACTTAACCTATAGGAACAGGTGATACCACAGTCGAACAGCCGAACAGAATTTTTCCCCCACAACAATCGAACAGGATTTTCTGCCTGAGCAACCAAACAGGACTTCTACTTGACACAGAAAACTTTGTTGACTAGCATGTTCTTGATAACACATATATGTCTTAAAAGTACACCATTCCTATAATCGAATACTCAAGATTATTTGTTTGTGTATTGATTGAAGGGAAGATAATCACTTAGAATAAAAGTATGTATAGATTAACTCGAAGATTCAAGCGATGTAGAGTTTGTGATTGCTTTGAATTGCAAAAGAATATAGAGCAAGAATAGATTTAGAGAATAAAGAAATAATTCATTGTTTGTGTAATGAATTAAAACATGTTGATATAGAGGATTTATAGATGCAATTATTCATGAAGGATCTCAATCAAAAGTTGCATCCATTCCTCTTGAAATTGGATTGAAAACCCTTCGCGAATGATCGTTTCCATTAAGTCAAATAGCCGTTATTTTTCGGTCAGTCAAGTGACTCAGAAGTGCCAGTCGACTGATTTTCAAAAACGTGTATGTTTGTGCAAATATCTATGCACTGGCACTGGTCAGTCGACCGGTTGATCTGATTGACCTATGCTATATTGCACAGATCATACTTAAACATTTATATTTTAATTTAAAACCATTTGTGTGTGTGACTACTTGAGGAATAATTTTACCAATACTTTCATATAACTAACACTCAAAATCATGATAAATATACATACTATATTCTGAATTGGAATCTTGTCTTGTTTATAGTTCTATTCTCTTTTTGTAGCCACGTTACACCATCTTGTAATCTATGTTCGTCAATAGTCGTTGAAGTTCTTCGTCATGAATTAAAACCATGAGTCAACAATTATTACTCTCTCTTCTGTTCTATATGTGATATTATATTTGTCTATGCACTGTAAGATATACGATAGGTTATATGCTATATTGATTTATTTCAATCTTGATGATCATCCCATATAAGTCGGGCATGACAGCGACACACTACTTGTATACTATTGGTGCCGATGGTAAGGACGATCATCATATTGTCCATCGCTTGTGGGTCTATGATTTGTTTAGTAAACTCAAGGTCAAAATCCTAAGGAAAGCGAGTCCTAGCACTCGCTAGAGAAGTCGAAAGACTTTATCATTTTTCTTTAGGCTTTAATAAATATAAGAATATAGTGGGAGATTATTATTAAAATGATATAAAAATATTTAACCTTACTAATAATATAAGAACATTAGCTATGTATAAAATATCTACTTAAATTAAAATTGCTTAAAATGCCCACACAAATGTTGTTTTTAGAAAATGACAAGCTCATTGGACCTAATTACATTAACTGGCTAAAAGTAATGAAAATTACACTAACTTAGGAACACTTGTGGTCATCCATAAATGAACATCGAAAAGAAAAAACCTGCTAAAGATGGGATTTTCGAATTGGTGGTCGATTATAATAAGTGGGTAGTAGATCTTGAAATAGCTAAGTTGGCATGTTATCTGCTTTAGACAAATTTTGCAAAGGCAACATGAAAGCATGACTTGATAGCTTCAAAGCTTTTTTAGGAAGCAATCTTGTTCCTTAAGGTATGAGATTACTAAGAAGTTTTTCAATACGATGATGACAGAAGGCACTCGTGTAGAGGAATATTTTTTATTTATGAAACGCTATTTTGATAGACTTTTACAACTAGACATTACTATAAGCAATGAGCTACAAGTGGACTTGATCTTAGGGTCTCTTACTCCATAGTTTGAGCCCTTCATATTGAACGACAATATGAACCATTTGAGCTAATTAATATGTTATTATTAGCCGAGTCCTCATCCAAGGATTAAGGCATAGTGCTCGCTACAAAGGTAAAGGCATCATCTTAGAATGGTTCGAAGAAGAGGAATGTATTTACTAAAAGAGTAAGAAGAATGCCTAACAGCATAGGTGAATGTCACAATTGCCAAAAGAAGGGATATTGGAAATGGAATTGTCTAGACTACTTCAAATATGTCAAAGAGAAGAAAGATAATTGTTCTACCACTCCTACTAGTACGTTTCTAATTCAAATTTTTTTACAATCAATTAATTATCTTTGGTTTTAGATACTTGATCTAGGACTCATGTCTGTAATTCGTTATAGTGCCTTAGGGGCAAACTACATATGACAAAAGGTGAGATGAGGCTTTAAGTTACTTATGGAACTATTGTAGATGCAACCGCAGTTGGAAACTACCATTTACTTTTTGCCTATTGGCTATGTAGTCAATATCGGATAATATCGCCGATGTATCTCTTATCGCTTCTAAGCCGATATTTTTCAAAATACACTTAAAATACCTTTACTGAAGTATCACACGATATTTTTTGATATATCACTCCGATATTTAGTTCAAATACCCTATATTTTTTTAAGAACGTCGTTCATTATTATATGTATAAGAGAAAATATCTTTACAAATAAATATCTTCGTATTCTTAATATATATTTCTATATATGGTGAACAACAATTTGTAGACCTTATTAAAAATCCAAATGCTTTGATTTTTTTGTTTGAACCATATGGTTTTAGACTTCTTCATTAACTTCCAACAAAGATAACTTTACTTATTTTATTATTTTATATGCTTTATTTTTCTTGAAGAGTTTACCGCTAATTATAAGATCATGAAAGAGCAACTTCTGCTTTTAGTTAGTTTTGTTCACCATTTTTAATTGGTAGGTTAGCATATAAAAATTCATTTTATGAGCCATTATCATACACCTAAAACTAAAAATGGAAGAGCAGCAAAGTTATATATTTGACCCATCGATAAGAAATTAGCTAAAGTAGTAATTGATATTAAATAAACATTGCTTATTCTATAAATTGAGCGAGAATAAAAACGATGAAACTATAAATATGGAAAATTTAGGAAAGTAATATAGATGGTTAAATGACTGAAGAAATAATGAGTGTAGTATAAAAATGAATAAAATAATAAGAATGAACTTGTACAAATTTCTTAGTTTTTATGAGGCTATGTTATGATTATATTAAATAGAATATCTCAGTAAACGGATTAATCAGCCTTTGATAGTGATTTGGAATTATTTATCCAAATATTTGAATACTTAGCATCAAAATAACATTATAATATCGTGCGATGTCATTTATTACATGTTATACACATGACCCATATTTTATCGATATTTTCAGATACTATCACAATATTTCATATCGATACTTGAACAATATGTATCTGATACCGATATTAACTACTTATCCTAGTGGTTTTAATTTAGCTTTGAATAATTGCTTTATGTAAGGAACTTTATTTGAGATACTATATTTGGTTCAGATTGTTCGAAAATGGTTTGGTTTTCATTGTAATAATAGTACTTTAAATATCGTGTTTAGTGAAAATAATATCTGTAGTATATTTTGGATAATGGCAATTACATGCTTAATCTTAGTCAAATTTTTATTGTTTATTATGGTACTATAGATTAGGCCATACTAGCGACAAACGACCACATAAATTGAAAACCTAAGGTTTTTGCCATCAGTCAATTCTGAATCATTTGATACTTGTGAGCCAATTCTAAACGGAAAAATGATCGGGCACCCCTTTAGCGGGAGCAATAATATAGTTGATGAACTCTTGAGTCTCGTACATATTGATGTTTGTAGCCCAATGCTATAGTTACTAAAAGCTAACTCTTCATAATTTACAATTTTTACCGATGATTTCTCGTGACTAGTCTGTGTATACCTTATGAACAATAAATCTAATGTTTGTGTTGAAAAAAATCATAAGATTGTAATACTTCGTTCAGATCCAAAAGGCGAGTATGTTGGAAAAGAGCTCTAATAGTACATAAAAGATAATCATATTATTTCTCTGGTTACTCCACCCTATACTCGCAACGTAATGGTATTTTAGAAAGAAAGAATCAAACTTTATTATATGTGGTTCGTTTCGTAATGAGTGAAATTGGGTTAACTCTTTCTTATTGGGGATATATGCTGGAAAACACAACGCATATGTTGAATTTGATGCCAACTAAATCTGTGCCTAAGACCCCGTATGGGATGTGGTGCGTTAAGAAACACCAACTCAAGTATTTGAAGGTGTGAGGTTGTCCAGCCTATGTTAAGAACATTAGCCCCAATAAACTCAAGGCCATTTTGACATTGTGTAAATATATAGGATATCCCAAGAATTCAAGGGGATATATTTGATATATTTTCTATAATACCGAGGAACAAAAGGCTAGGTCAACATGCTCTCTTTTCAAAAAAGAAATGTCTTGTAAAAGAATTTAATTGTGAGATTGTAGACTTGGATGGAACATAAAACAAAGGCCAAACCAATAGATGAATGAAATTCATAAGTATATGAAAACACGCAACCCATTAGAAGGTCTAATAAGGAATCGTGTGCATAAGGGAGGTACTATAGTTTTCTCATGAATGGCTAGAAAGAGGACTGTGTCTTAGAAGATTATACCACTCTTTCATTCCAACAAGCATTTTGAAAAAAGGACTTTGCATTTTCGCTTAACATTGTGAAATCTAAAATGGATTTCATGTATAACAACAAATGGACTTTGGCTGACATACCTAAAGGGATAAATGCCATCGACTGCAAATGGATTTTTGAGAAGCTCAATATAGATGGATAGGTAGAGACTTATAAAGTAGGATTATTTGCAAAAGTGTTTCGTCAAATTGAAGGTTACGATTAGGACAAAATGTTTTCACCCATAGCCATGCTTAAGTCTATTCGGATAATGCTTTCCATCGTTGTGTCCTCTGACTACGAAATATGGAAAATGAATGTGAAAATGGAATTTTTAAATGGTGATTTAGAAGATACCATTTATATATTGTAACTCAAGGGTTTCGAGGTCAGTAGGAGGGAGGTAAAGGCTTGCTAATTGTTAAGAACAACTTATGGTCTTAAACAAGCTTTAAGATGTTAGAATAAGTGTTTTAATAAATTAATTAAATAATTTGGTTCTATATATAAAAATAATGCGTGCACTAAAAAGAGAAAGGAAGCGCTATAGTGTTCATCGAGCTAGTTCAGAAGTGAAATCTATGTGATCGAGCCAGAGATCAGATTTAATGTTGCATACGAATGGTTTATATGCATCATACAGGCTTTAAAAATAGTTGTATGCTATATGTGTGGGGTTGTGGAGTGTTTAGGGGATGATTCTCCGATTACCTGAGGTTGTTGAGCATAAAGTAAGGCTTAGTGCATTATTTGCCATCCCTTGTGTAGTTAGAAGGTCTCTGAAACTGGACAAACCATGAACTTATTTGCTAGTGGTTGCAATACTGTATAGTTTTGTTATGTGATTATTTCTTTAGGTGCCAGTGATCGTAATACCATCAGGTATTAATATGTGATTGTTGCTCTTATTGTTCATGTTAGTGTTTCAGGGATGAAATACTCTAAGGGGGGAGAATGTAAAGATCCAGATCTTTGAACAGTTTTTAATTAAATATCAGAATTATTTAAATATTTAAATCTTGAATTTTATGTAATAAAAATGATTTCGGAAGCTTATTTAGATTTTGTTTAAATAATAATGATAATAATAAATTTTAATTTATAATTAAAAGCGATTAATATGGAATTAGTAATAATTCTTTTAAATCAACATGTGAAAATATCATTTCATGTCTCGGACTTTGACAAAACCAGTGCCGTTGCATCCGAAATCATGATTTGTTGTATGCCGACGAGTTTCGTGGCGATCGAAGCTCCTATTTGATCGTACGAGCTCGAGACACGAAATGATAAAAATAAAGGGAATATAATATATTAAATATTTACCATAAAGCATCCTCTTTTCTTCCTACTCTTATCTCTTTTATTTCTGTAAATAAGAATTGATAACCTCCACCATTTTTCAAACTTCAATCAATAATATCGCCAGCATTTAGCAGCGAAATTCAACGAGAGCGAATTTATTGGCTTCGTATTGGTGAGAGCTTCATGATCGCATGTGTGAATTTGTGTACGATTGAAATTGGTGTTGCTCGACTTTGTTACAATCGGCTAAGGTTCAAAGCGGTGAGAGATTAAGGCGACAATGAGAAAATTGGAGAGCGTCGTTATGCTTCTTGTTCGAAGGGGCTTCAGCCATGGTATTTTGGTTAACCCTGGTCAACCATAGCGAAATGCATCATTTTCCCTGTACTACGCGAAGCCAAAAACGTGAATGGAGGTGGTGGCATAAAGCTCGAAGATAAGGTACGAACGTTCTCTTGACGGAGCGGTACTTTCTACATGAACAATGGGTGCTATTACCCTCGAATTCAAGTCGTGACAATTAAAGTAGATAGTAGGCTTCAGGTCACTTTTAGATTTGGTTAGCGGGGCATGTCAAGTGGGTAGCCAGTGGAGAGAATGTGGAGTATGACGTGTAGGGATCGATGGTGCAGAGAATCGTCGGGTAAAAAAGGAGAAACCCAGAAAGAGAGTTACGTGCATTTTGGGGATCTCCGTATCAGATGCATGATGAAGGAAGGAAGAAAGTTAACAGTGGAAATGTAATTTAGTTAGTATTTAATTATAATTAATTTAACTAATTATTTAATCAAATTCATATTCTTATACATATCGTATCTTGTTCATACAAGGTCGAATCGAGACGTCGTTTTCGCCATTACACCTATATTGGAATTTCTCACGTCTAGGATTGATTTTGGGCTTGGGTGAGTTTACTCACCAGTTGATTGATGTGTATATAATTGTTGTTATATAAAAATATAAATTGTATAATGAACAATGCGAGTTATAACTTTTGGACCCCACCTTGTTTTGTAAAACAAGTGACAAATTACTATTAATTATAATCTCTCTTCTAATCATTTATAACATGTATCATGGCCTAGACTACTTGTTTATATATTTGTTAGTGCATTATAAAAGTTTGAAGCGATATAATCTTTACAAACGTGCTTTGAAATCCCTAGTATTTGACATAAGTTGTGACATCCAGCCTTTTCAACTCTCATAAGTTGACACTGGTACATTCATGGTATTCGTGAGTCGAGCATCCTAGTGTTGAAAAGACAGATTGTATGGAGAAAGAAAAGGAAAAAGGGAGAATAGTATCTCACAAAACATGATGAGTAATATATAATACTAAACAAGTCTTTACAAAAAGAGAGATACTCTAGTATATACACATACATCAGAGTACAACACTAACCCATCATCCACCTAGATATTTACAATATCTTGTCCTTACAATTGTTGATAATTACAACAAGAAAAAATGGCGCAATTTAAAAAAATGCAGGGGTACGTCTTGGAGGCATTTAGATCATCTCCTGAAGATCCAAGTGTTCAGATAAATCTGAAAAAATATGCTTGGGCTGACCCGAGCATTATAAGAAAAATATCCTCCAGATGGTAAAATCAACGTGTGATCAAATGGATTCTTAATGTTTTATAAAACCTTTCGAATAAATGTATCTTGCAAGACCATGCTGTACATAAACACAAATGGATTTTTACCTTACGATAACCAAAACATTTTTATTATAAAATCCAATGGTATTATAATAATGTCTAGGGGTTGAAAATAAATATTGAATCATACTCGAAATTGTTACATTAATTAAATTCTAGCATAAAAGGTATATAAGTAAATCTATAAATGCATGTATTGAAGAATGAATTCCATACAATGACAAGGCACCAGGATACCACTTACTACAATACACCTCTAGAAAATGTGCTGAGGGCCTCACCTGGACCCCCTTCCCACATAGGATTAACCTACCTATTACGGATAGTGCCGAATATGATATCACCCAGTTGCTTTGCAACCTTTTCCCGAGAACTCTCATTCACAACCAATTCCATAAATATGTATATCTATATCTAGAAGGGTGATGACATACCCTAATCGGTGCGAGCCACTTAGACCAATTGCATGTCCCATGTTTTAGTCATTTTAGGTTAATGAGGCTTGAGGTTACATTTTAACCTTTTAGGAAATCTCACTTGAAATGCTAATACTGACCTATAAGAAATAATGCAATGCCAGCATTCGTCCATACAAGTTGTTCAGGATATGAACAAACCGAAGACACTACTTCTACTACATCCGTTTTGGAATCATCCTCGGGATTAGTACCAAGTAGTCCTTTCTCTTTAAAGAGCTCCGTCTTCAATCTCATCATCTTTGAGATGTCTTTAATTTGAACGCTTGAGTTGGTTCGTAGTGCTTTTTGGATAATTCATATATATCTGATCCCGGTCTTCTCGCACCAACATTCGCTAGTTTCCGGTAATCTCAACTCTAGTTCCTTTCGAAAGTATACTAACAATACGTAGGAACAAGGATTACCCCCTTACCGTTTAATTGGATGGATCTCCTTATCATTTGTCCTAGGAGAACAGAATGAGATTCATGCGCAGAGTACAACGTCGTCGAAGATGACTATAACATTTAACTCATGTATTTCTGCTAGATATTTCGAGATTTATACTTTCGCAAAGATTTGAATAGTCAGTTATTTAACTATCAAATAAACTAAAAATCAAACATAGATTTACTTTCCAATGGGATCCACCAGGCCTCTATTGATTAATCTTTTCGTAAATCAAATCACTTTCAAATCTTTTATTCAAAATAACTTTACTAAGTATAGTTTTCAAACCCTTATATTCCTTTCAATACTTAGAAAACATTTATATACTTATCTCAAGGGTATAAGTATATTTCCAAAACATTATGCTTTCAGTACTTTGTAAATATACCGATATACTTATCCCAACAATATAAGTATATTTACAAAACTTAAGGAATATTTTCTCTTTCCTAAATTCATATCTAAATGGGCTAGCAAAATTTTATTTAAAACATTATTTACTATAAACCAAACCACTACCCTTCAGTGTTAAATATGGAAAGAATGTTTCCATATCTCCATAATTAAGAAGGATCAATGACCAAAAACAGTCTCATTCCTTTTTAAACTTCCCTTTTTATAAGCCCATTGCATATTTACAAATACTTCTATAAAGTTCCAAATTAATTTATAAAACTTCCTTATAAAACTTTAAAATGATTTATAAACTCCTTTCAAAAGCATTTGTAAATCTCCATAAATAAATTCTTTTAACAAAGTATGGTCCTTTTTATAAAACAATTCAACATTTATAAACATGTTTATTAAAGTAACAATTTTAACATCTTTATTAAAATAATTGAATAACTTTCTTTAAAAAATCATTTATGAACACTTAACCTCAATTGTATATAATTGAAGTCATTTTAAATCCTTAACTTTACTAATTCGGAAAGAGGCTTAGCGACCACAATGATAATAGATTAAGTTACCATTTAATTATATTTGACTTTCCAAGTCATACAACTGGTATTTACATCGACAACATAAATGTAAATAAAAATCAGTCAACAATCACTAGCTAGTCCATCACTTATCCTATATTAATTTACTAGCACAAATTCAATGTCCAAATGGATATATTAGCAGAACAAAGATTTATTTTGCTAAATGAATGCCCAAATAATCCACTTAATTTAATTATGGCAGAATGAGGATTTATTCTGCTAAATAGATGTCAAAGTTTATCCATATTTGTTTGGCTACTTAAGGGCTTGGACAAAGATCCCTTGTTTCAAATCAATTTACTTATCCAAGAAGTGCCTTAAAATAGGAACTGACAGAGTGTAAAATAAACATTTATTTAATAATAATTAAATATTAACTTAATTTCTAATTAAATAATAATTAATTCTAATTAAATTATAATTAAACCTCAATTAAATCTTAATTAAATCTAAATAAATAAATTAATTAAACCCTACCTGATTAGTTATTAGTTAATAATTAAACCCTAATTAAATAATAATTAATTAAATAACTAAACTTAATTAAATAAAAATTAATATTAATTAAATATTTACTTAATTAATAATTTATTATAGCTCTCTTCATTAGTTAAGTATAATTAACTTAATCAATAATTAAGTACTAATTACCTTGACTTGATTACTAATTAACTACCACATCCTAAAAGTTACCACTATTCAGTTCAAGCTTTTTCCATTTTAAAGTTATTAAGTAAACTCAAAGTCATAATGCCTATTTTTGTTCCAAAATCCCCTTTGAAATTAATCTATATATTTAACAAAAGAAAATTCATACATATAGCTCGAGTATCCCTAAAATAATTCTAAGGAACTGTGCACCACCAAATAGTATAATATATTCCCTAACCAAGAAGGGTAATACTTAAAAGAAGTGCTTACCTTCCGAACACATCCCTTTTCCATTCTTTTTGGTCGTTTTTAATCCACTCAAACTAGTTAATATAAAATACTTCTTGTATTTCAAACTACCTTTTAAAAAAAATACTTTATGAATTTCTAAACAAATAGCTTTAATAAAATATCTATAGCCAACTTAATTTGTGTTCGTTCAGGTCCGAACTTTTTGATTGCATAATGATAAAGAGGATAATTTACCAAGTGCACTACAACATTCGCCTAAGAGATTATTCAGATCATCATAAAACAAATCGAGACTAATCCCTCCAACTAATATAAGAAAATGTGTCTACATAGAATTTACATTCCTAAAATTGTTATACTCTTAAAAAATAATTTCAAGTATTACTATTATTATTTTTCCCCAAAATCTTGAAAACCACTTTCCAAAATTACCGAGATTTAAGCCCTCAAATTCTTTACTTAAATCCTTTTTATTTATAAGCCACATTCTTATAAACCAATTTTATAAAATTAACTTCTTATATAACAACATTTCTTAAATGTTATTCTAAAATATTCTAACTTTAGTAAATATCTTTTATAAAAACCCAATTTTAACCTAACATTAATATCGAACGCCTTATAATCAAATTTTTAAACTTAATTCACAAGGTGATTTCACCTAATTTCCATTTAACTAACTCATATTTACAAAAGGAAAATTTCTTATAAAATACCCAACAATAGTCAATGCTCAAATGGACGAGCATAACTAAACAAAACCCTAAATGATAGTAATTAAATATTATCATTTCCTAATAAACAGCAGCACAAAGGTACTATACTAATGTAAAGTATATTTCTAGGAAAATTATTTTATTTACCCCTTTTAAAACAATACCATATTGGTTGGTCTTGTTCAAATGTTTAGGAAATCCTTTCGATGACGTTGGCCAGAAGTATCGATCAGAATTCATAAACCACTCAACCAATCAAACAACACAATATAAAACATTTTTTATATCAGTAATAAATACGCATCTTATATACATACACATTCACTCAGACTCATTATATAGCGTTATTAACCCAATCTCTAATGAGTTTACTCAACTAATGCCAACATTCTCACTTAAACTTTAGCTTTGATACTAGCTGTAATGACCCATCTTTTCGACTCTCAGAATTCGACACTAATACATCCATGGTATTCATGTCGCGAGCATCCAACTTTCAGAAAGATAGATTGTCGAGGAGAAATAAAAAAGGAGAACAAAATATTACAAAACATGATGAGTAATATATAATACTAAACAATTCTTTACAAAAAGAAACAGAAATTAATATACATACATCAGAGTACAACACTAACCCATCATTAGCTTGTACAGTTGTAACATCTTGTCCTTAAAATCGCTAATAAATACAATAAGAACGAACAACAGAAGACAAAAGATAATACGGGAGTACTTCTTGGAGGCATTTAGCTCATCCCTTGAAGCTCCAAGTGTCCAACTAATCTGGAAAAATATGATAGGGCTGACCCAAGTATTAAAAGAAAAATAATTTTTGGATCAGTCTAGTAAAACTGGTGTGAGAAACACAATCAGATGGATTCTTAATATTTTATAAAACCTTTAAAATAAAGGTATCACATATGATCACGCCACACATAAACACGGATGAGTTTTTATCTTATGATAACCAAAACATTTTTATTATAAATCTAGCGATATTATAATAATGTCTAAGGATTGAAAATGAATATTGAATCATAGCCAAAATTATTACATTAATTAAATTTCGGCATAATGGGTATGCATCTAAATCCATAAGGGCTTGTTTTGGAGAATGGATTCCATACAATGATATGGCACCGAGGTACCACCTACCATAGAACTCCTTTAGAAAATATACAAAGGGACTCATTTGGAGCCCTTGCCAACACAGGACCGACCTACCCCTAATTGGATTGTACCAAATACGTCATTACTCAGGTTACTTTGCAACCTTCTACTGAGATCTCTCATGCACAAACAATTCCATAAATACGTATATCTATATCTAGAAGGGTGATGACATACCCTATTGGGTGCGACCCACTCAGCCCTGCTGCATATCCTCTGTTTTAGTCATTCCCGGTTGGTGAAGCTTGATGCTACGTTTTACCGTTTTAGAAAATTCCACTAGAAATGCTAACACTACCCTCCAAGCGACAATACAGTGCCAACATTTGTCCATACATGTTGTTCAGGATATGAACAAACCGAAGGCACCATTTCTACTAGATCCATTTTGGAATCACCCTTAGAATTAGTAGCAACTAGCTCTTACACTTCAAAGAGCTGCATCTTCGATCCCATCATCTTCGAGATGTCTTTAATTCGAACGCTTGAGTTGGTTAGAAGTGGTTTTTGAATAAATCATACTTATCTGATCCCAGTCTCTTAGAACCAACATTCGCTAGTTTTTAATAGACTCAACTATGTTTTTCAGGAAATATTCATACAATACATAGGAGCAGGATCACCCCTACGTATTTAAGTGGACGGATCTACCTGTCATTTGTCCCATGAGAACAAAATAAGACTTATACGCATATTACATCATCATCGAAGGTGACTATGCTATATAACTCGCGTGTTATTCCTAGATATTTCCAGAGTTATATTTTGGACAAGAGTTTGATCGTCATTACTTAACTATCAAATAAACAAACAATCAAACAATCAAACATAGATTTAATTTATAATGGGATCCACTGACCCTTTATTAATTAATATTTTCATAAATCAAATCATTTACAAATCTTTGGTCCATAATACCTCACCAAGGATATTTTTCAAACCCTTATACTCCCTTTAATAATTGGAAAAAATTTATATACTTATCTCAACGGTATAGGTATATTCCTAAAACATTATGCTTTCAATACTTAGAAAATATATCGATATATTTATCTCAACAGTATAAGTATGTTTAAAAAACTTAAGGAATATTTTCTCTTTTTCCAAATTCATATCTAAATGGGATAACAATTATTTATTGAAAATATTAATCACTATAAACCAAACCACCACCTTTCAATGTTATGTACAAAAAGAATGGATCCATATTACCATAATTAAGAAGGATTAATCATTAAAAAAACAATCTCATTCCTTTTGTAAAATTCCCTTCCTATAAACCCATTTCATATTTACAAATACTTTTATAAATCTCCAAATTAATTTATAAAACTTCCTTATAAACTCTAAAATGATTCATAAACTCCTTTACAAAGTAACATTTGTAAAAATCCATAAATAAATCCTTTTTACTAAGTATGATCTTTTCATAAAGCAATTCATCATTTATAACGTCTTTAGTAAAGTAATAACTGTAATATACTTATTAAATTAATTAAATAACTTACTTTAAAACATCATCTATAAACACTTAACAATGATTTATAAAATCGAAGTTATTTTAAATCCTTAACTTTATATATTCTAATAGAGGCTTAGCAACCATAATGGTACAAAATCAAGTTACCATTTAATTAAATTTGACTTTCCAAGTCATATATCTAGTATTTACATAAGAAAAGCAAATCTAAATAAAAATCAATGAGCATGCACTAGCTAATCCATCACTTATCCATTATTAATTACTGGCATATAATTCAATGTCCAAATCAATACATTAGCAGAATGGAGAATTATTCTGCAAAACGAATGCCCAAATAATCTATTTAATTTAGTTGTAGTAGAATGAGGACCTATTCTTCGAAAAGATTTCAAAGTTTAGTTTAACTTATCCATATTTATTTGGCTACTTAATGGTTTAGATGAAGATTACTTATTTCAAATTAATTTACTAACCTAAAAGGCCGCATTAAAATATAATAGATAAAGTTTAAAATAAACATTTATTTAATAATAATTAAATATTAATTTAATTGCAAATTAAATGATAATTAACTCTAAATTAAATCTTAATTAAGCATCATTAAACCTTAATTAAATCTAAATTAAATCTAAATAAATAAATTAATTAAACACTACATGATTAGTAATCAAATAATAACTAAACACTAATTAAATACTGATTAATTAAATAATTAAACTTAACTAAATAAAAATTAATACTTAATTAAATCTTTACTTAACTAATAATTTATTAAAACTCTCTTCATTAATTTATTATAATTAACTTAATTAATATTTAAGTACTAATTAACCTTGCTTAATTGCTAATTAACTACTATTATCTTTATTAACATATTAATTAAATAATTATTAATCTCATACTTAATTTAATAGTAATTATATTTAATACTTAATTTATGATTTGAGAAGGTTTTGTAAAAAAATTTAAGAAGCAAACATTTTAAATTTTCAAAAGCGTTTGATTTTCCAAACTGCATCAGTAGCGATTATCGCTATGAATATCATAACTCAAAGTTAGTTTCAAACTTATCAAACATTAACTCTTAAAACTTTATTTACTTAATAAGACCCTAGTAAGAGGTTTAGAAAACTATAATAAAGTTTGAAACTTTGAAATCTTTTTAGTGAATCAAAACTAGTAAAACATGATTTTGTATAAGGGATTTCACGTCACTTAAAAAAGTCAAAGAGCAAACATTTTTGCATAAACAACCCATGTACATCATCATAAGATAAACTTGCATGCCACACCTACAACCTTAACTATGATCTCAACTTTTGCATAATTAAAACAACTTTAAACTTCGAAATTCAAATCTAATTCATTATCACATATAAGACTACATATACATAACCAAAACAACATAGTGACCAACAAATCATCCAATAATTTAGCATAAGATTAAACAAAAATTAGAGATCAAGGTTTTCCCAAAAGGAAATAAGTTTTTACTCACTAAAAGCTATACAAACAAACCAAACCAATAATTGTAAAAAATTATTTTTGGCCTTAGACTTTTGTAAATGGGCTCGGCTTAGGGGGTTATAGCATGGCCAAGGTTTAACAATGGTGGTATGGTTGAGTTTTGGCTAAGAGGAAGTATAGAAAGAGAAATAATGTGTTTGTAAGGGTATTTAAAAGAGAAAAAAGGAGCGATTTTTAAATTTAAAAAATAAATGGAAGCTATTAAAGCGTTTCAAAAAATTTAATGAAGGAGGTGTAAAATTTTAATAAGTAGAAAAATGAAATTAGAATGCCGAGAGAAATTTGAATTTTCTTTTATGGAAAAAGAGTTTAGGAAATTATCAAAATGCCCTCCACTCATTTTTGAACACATCACCACTTCCCCTTTCCACACCTCCACACGCAAGCTATCATGGCACCTTTTTTCGTAAACCATTTTGAGCTCGTCCTTGCACTTATGATTGTGAGTGAAAATGACATATCATTCCTTTATATTTTTGTTTTTAACGTTTGGTTAAATGTCACATCATATTTCTTACTTAAGTAAACATATTTTTTTTCCTTTACTATGCTGCTAATCTATACTTATATATTTGTAAATTTATTTATGTGCTAACTCAAATATGAATTACATTTTCAACAACTTTTAGACGATGAAAATTCGAAAATTCGAAAAATGATTTTCGGTCGCATTTCCTATTTTCTTTAAATTGATTATTTTTGTAAACATATTTTGAAACCATTTCACCATCGCTGGTTATTATTTAAAATGGTATTTTCGAATAATGATATTCATTTATTAATTATTTAAATCAATATTAAATTACAATTCGGGTCGTTGCATATGCTAAATAGGACAAATTGTGATTTCTTGGAAATACTTATGTATATATATTTGGATACACATGTTTTGGTGTGTTTAACATAAAGTAATTAGTTTGGACATTTGTGAAAGTAGGAATTGGAAGTTGTAATGTTAGAAGCGGAAAGGTCGTTATGGATGCACTTTGAAAGCGCCTAGAGGTCGCCAATGTTTATACGGGCTAATTAATATCTGTTATCAGTGATTCTAAGTTAACTTTGGAAGATATCCTAGGGCTTCTTCATATTTTTAATGAGTACTATAAGCATATTTATTATCAGGAGACATCATGGTTTAAAAATATTGTTGATAATCATTGTTGGATTTTTAAAGTGATGGTTTTAAATTATAAAACATGTTTTTATGGTTTTAAAATAAATGTTTTAAAATATAGTTTAAATATTTTAAAAGTATATTTTTAGTATACAAATGGTTTTAGAAAATTTGTTAAAGATTTTATTAATAAAATTATATTATAAAACTTTACAAATGGTTTAAAAGTATTTTAATAGTTTATAAATAAAGTAGTGTGCATATATGCATATATATATATATCTCTCTCTCTTTTAAAGGTATTTTAGTATATTTAGAAGTTTTAAAAAGGATTTTGGTATTTGTAAAAGGGTATAAAGGAGTTTTAAGATCATAACACTTATGTTATAATGGATGGCTTTGTAAATTGATTAAAAATGTATATTACCTTATTTAATAAGTGAAGATGTAATTTGAGCTTTAAATAAATGTTTCAATGTTAATGGAAAGTCTAAAAGTGATTTATGGTTTATCATAACGATGTTTGGGCAACTTTTTTTTAAGCCATCCAACGATACTTTTGAAAAGTGATTAGATCTTAACGATTAAGTAAAGTGTTTTGCGTTTGTTGTAAACAATATTTTAGTAACACTTGTTTTTAACCCTTGGATAATGGAATTTAAAGAGAATAACAAGTATGAAATGGGTTTTGGGGTGTTGTGGCAATGTGTTAATAACATTCGTATTTACTTCATTTTGATTATACTTACGAATGTAAATAGATCTTTGAAAAGAAGATTTTAAAGATTATCATAAGTGAAATGGTTTTCGGTTTGCAGTGACAATGTTTAAGTAACATTTATCTTATGCCATTTGAAATTGATATGTGTATATACTTATACGATTGAGATAAGTATATGGACACATTTAAGAGTACTGAAATGTGTAGAAATCGATAGTGAAGTCTTGAGTAAATAGTGAATTTAATTAATAAAATGAAGTTTCATTTATAATGAGTTTATTAAGTAAAATTGAGTTATACTAATAAAATAGGTTTTAATTAATAAAGGAAGATTAATTAAAAAAGGGATTAGAAGTCATTTATATGATTTAATTGTGCTTGTGTGTTTCATGTGCTTTGTATGTTACCAGTTTATGGATAGTGTATGAGATAAAGTTTCACGTATATGATTATTCTCATTATTATTGAAATTAACCAAAAATAACTCAAGAAGTATCTAGAAGAAGCAGGAGAATTATATGGTACAGTTATCTTCAGCGATAGTATACAGTACGTATAAGCTTGTTTTGCTCTTCTAGAAAAAATGATAAGGAAATCCATACGCTTAAATGGTTTGGAGGTGATCTCCGATTTTATGTATTGTATGTTTATTTCCTACAGAACCTTAGTTGAGATATCGAGAAATCGATCGATTGGTTTTGGAGCACCCGATAAGCGGGGGAGTGCACTTATATGAGATAACTTGAAACCGTAAGAACTCCAAAATCATATACGTATTATAATCTTTGGAAGAGGTTTGTGATTGGTTTGAGATATTGGAGTCTATGCGGAGATTCGAGATCTATTTGAGATGCTCAAACACATGTAGTTGTTCATGATCTATTCAGGATATGGTAACCTATGTGTGATTTCAAGACCTATTGAGGTATGAGAACCCATATGGAATTTTGAGATCTATTGAGCAATCCATATGTGACTCTAAGATTTGTTGATATATAGGAATCCATGTATGGTCCCGAGGTCTGTTCGAGTTGGGGACACATGTGTTGAGGTCAGTTTGAGTTGTGACTCATGTGCTATGATGCTAAACATGACTTCACCATCGGTAATGATAGATACCAAAGATAGGAGACATAGCATATGTGTTTAGCTAACTTAAAGGGTGTAGGCGCTCCATTCCAGTAATACTTACGGATGTGCATGTGGGAGTGATGCGACGCGGTGCTACATGTTCAGGCATGGACCAACTATGTTTTTCCTATAGTATATATTGCCTAGAGATATACGATGTTTGGAAGGATACCTTTGGTCCTTGTGCAGGGGGACTACTCTTGAAATATTGAAGGAATCTCTATGGAATCCTATACAATTAGCAAATGCGCTTTTGCAGTTGTGATTGTATACCAATTTTGTTGTAATGTACACTCACATGCATCAGAGCCATGTGATTATTTATATTTTACTCCTTAGACATTATTATATTGTCACTGAATTCTATAATAAAAATAGATTGGTTATCGTAAGGTAAAAGCCAGTCCATGATTTCTGGCGGCATGGTCTTACGAGATACCCTTACTTTGAAGGGTTTTATAAATATAATAATCCATTTGATTTGAGTCCTCATGATAGTTTACCAGACCGATCCAGGTATTATTTTATTATAATGATCAGGTCAGCCCAAGTATGTTTCCATATTAAGCTATACTTCATTGGAGCTCTTGGAGAAGGGCTGGATGATTTCCTACCATACTTATTTTTCGCTGCATTACTTGTATCTATTAGCATTTGTGAAGACAGGCTATTATAACTATCCAGGCTAATGATAGGTTAGTTTACTATGCTAGATGTATGTATATCAAATTTAATTTTTGTAATGACCTTTTGATATGTTATATATTACCATTCCGCATGTGATATTCTGATATCGTGTTCTTCCTATTTTGTTTCGTTTTCTTTTTCTTTTACTCTAACATTCTATCTCTTCGACGCTTGTGTGTTCGGCATGTGAATACCGTGTATGTATTGATGTTGACATTCAGGGGTCGAAAAGGCCGACCGTTACATACGTTGACCTTCTCCCAGTTGGTAATAGCATCCCATGTTGTAATCAGTGAAAGTGTGGTTTTCGAAGAACTTCTCCATGAAGGATTTGGGAGAGGCAGCCTAAATTTTGGTATTAGGACCTATAGACCAAATCCTTGTACATACATAGGTATGGGTAATTCCATGCATGGAAATGTTCCAAGAAAACCTGGAATGTTCCTTTCTAAGAATGATTCTCCTCATATAAATAAGGAGAAGGATTGTATGAAGAGGATACCATATATATCTACAATCACTTCCATAATATACGCTATGCTCTATACCGGATTGGATGTGGCTTATGCGTTAGGATGCATAAGCCAATACCAATTAAATCCCAGCGAGAAGCATTAGATAGCTATAAAATGTATTCTTAAATATTTAAGAAATATCAACAAGGACTTACTTCTCATATATAAGAATGAACACATCCTTATTAAATGATACATATATTCAATCCTTCAGAGTGATATCGATGATAGTAAGTCTATATATAGTTATGCTTTCATAGTAAACGTTAGGGATGCAAGTTTAAAAAATTCCAGACATGAAACAGTAGCTGATTCGACTATGGAGGCTAAATACATCGTCCCTAACGAAGCAGCTAAAGAAGTAGTCTAAATGGACCAATTTATGACTACGCTAGGTGTGATTCCAAACATTAAGAATCCAAAGACATTGTTCTACGACAATAATGTTGCAATCTAGATATTAAAGGAACCAAGCGCTCATAAAATGTTGAGGCACATTCTTTGAAGTTTCACTTTATTAGAGAGTTTGCCACTAATAAAGAAGTTTCCTTTAATATAGTAGATACCAAGGACAACACAGCCGATCCATTCACGAAGTGACTAGCTTGGTCGATTCTCAACAAACTAATTAAAAGGAGATGATTGAGAGTTCATAATTGGCACCAAGTACAAGTGGGAAATTTATAGACTTAGGAGCGTCTCATAGGGGCAATTCTGTAATACATTGTATATTAGTAACTCTGTAATAAAATCTCATCCGAAGTAAAAGGTTTTTTTCTCTTTCTGTTACATACTTTTCATTTTTTGTTATGTTAATAATTATTAAATTAAATTATATTATATAGAAAATCCTTAAATTATAAGTTATGTGATAGTGATTACAATGTGTTGGTATCTTTGGTTCGAAAGAAACCAAAGAATGCTCAATAATACTATAACCCCTTTTGATAACCAGACTTAGGCTATTGCATTGTTCACTTATAATTAGATTATTACATATTAGCTGAACATATATTATTTAAGGAATTCCTTAAAAAGGTAAAAAGCAAGTTTAACACCTTAAAGGTGTTCACAATAGTAGGATATACAATATGGCCATAATCACATATCTAGTGGATCCTAGTAATGAAGTTAGCCACTCGAACACCTTATATTTGGTTAATTACTAAATATGCTTTCTATTTGTATGCCTCTACCTCAACACACATATATAATTTTTTTATATACATACATACATGCATATATACATACATACATACATATACATACATATATATATATATATATATATTTGTATGCAAGACTCATATCTTTTGTTGATATTTTCAACTTTAGCATGCATTATGGTTTGGATAGATTATATCACATCCAACCTCCTCAAGTGGTACAACCATTGATAGATCGAGGCTTCTACTTTGGAAGCCATTCATACCTACACACAAGGCCCACACCTTTAATGTATTATGACTTTCATGGATTTATTAAGATTATTTTAGTATTTAGTATCGTTTTTATACAGTAATTTACAGGTTTAGGGACTTTTACCTTTTCTATGAGGGTATTTTTTTTCTATTTTATGCAAGGGGGTTTTGCTACCTACTAGGCTTGTTGGTAGCACCTATTTTAAGAATGGAATAAAATTACATGATTGCTCTCCTCCTTAAGAGGATCACTTATTTCAATCCAAATTTTTCTTTATCATATTAAAAATAACATGTTAATTTAAATATTCCTAGTAAAGATGTTTCTAGATAGGATTATGATACATCCATTGAGAACGTTTTACGTAAGATTAATAAATATTAGGTAGTGTTTAATTCATGGTTGCTAAGGGAACCAAGGTGAAACGTATTGATAGTTATTGAATGACATGGAATGACTCGCTCGTGAGCTTTTATTGATTAATATAGCTAATGTAAAATAGAGAATCTTGGGATGATGATATTACACGGTTCTCTCGACTTGAGAACATAATTTAAATTAGATGCTGATATTGCACTTTGATTATAGTTAAATTGTGGCATGATATTCATTGAATGACTATAGTTGGGTTTGAGTTGAAGCGTTGGAAGTGAAACACTATTCAATAGAGTAATCATCTCCTTAGTTGTATGAGATTAGTATCACACTCCACTATAATTAACTCAAAATCAAAGTCTCTTGCCAGAGAAGCACAGTTAACAATAATATTATTATTAAACTAAGAAAATTTTGTTTGAAGTTACCAAGTTGAATATGGACGATATTGGAATTTTGATCGAAACCAAATTCCATAAGTTCTAAAGTGATATACTTTTGATGGTGATAATTGGTGCAAATAATAGTTAATACAAAGTATCACTTGAAATAGTAAAATTGGATTTTATTAAAAAGATGTATAAAAGATAAATTCAGCCAAACTATCACACCTCTAGCTAAGATGACGTATGAACGTTAATATCCGAATTGTTTGATATTAATTGTTGATCGAATTTACTCCTTTGAGTCTCACTACAATAATGTTGAATACCCTGAAATACCACATGATTTAATTAATTTATAATTAATATAAAGTAATTAAATTAATTAATATTTGTAAAATATTGATTGTTATATTCTATTTTTATTTTTGTTACCATTAGCATTTAATAAAATATGTAAATAGAAGTTATATATATATATATGTGTGTGTGTGTGTGTGTGTGTATCTATGTATTTGTGAGCGTGTGTCGATAAATATTTAAGTTTGATTTAAATCGATTAATTACTAAATTGGTTTGGAAATTATTGGATGCCCACATAGCCTCAAGTTTGGCTGGTTGTAGAAGCTAGAAGGAAAGGGTTTAAGTGTTCAAATTTCGATTTGAAATTGCAAACGAACCATGAGTAAATAAAGAAGAAAAGATATCCACTTTTCTCTCCTCCTAAATGCCTACTTGAACACCTAATTCTCAATCGTTTGAAGCCCTCCTCTTGTTCGTTCCACCCATAAGTATTTAAGATCGATAGCTATTAGTATCTAAAACTCATAACAAACAAAATAATTGCAAAAGGATGATGCTTTAGATTTTGCAATTTTTGGATGTGGTTCTACCGAAATAGGTGTTTTCAATCATTCAAGGTGCATACCATAGGAGACTTCCTTTTGGTAATCAATCAATCTCAATTTTATTTATATTCATTATTATGTTCATGCACCTATATTATTTGTAACAAATATATAAGTGTTATGTTGTTTGATATACAATACATACATACATACTTACGCGCCTGTTTGTGTATATATATCTGTGTATGTTTATATGTATTTGAACCTATTAAATAAACAATACTATAATAAACACACACACACACACACACACACATATTTCAGACATTATTTTTATCAATTAAATAATAATTTTTGAATTTTTAAATTAAATTTATTACTTCAATTAATTTTATTACACACACATATATATTAAGTTATTTAAAACCTATATATACTTTTGGTTATATATTAAATGAAATTTATAATTTATTTTCATACATAATAAATTAAATAAGCAATATTTTAGTATATTTTAATATTAGATATTCAGGAAAAAATATTTTTTTGAACAAATCCATACAGATTTCATAAAATAAAAACAATTTTTTGACTGAATATACATATAATATATATTTGATATATTCTAATATATTTTTTGTTTTTATCTAATTTATAAATAAATTTTAATTGTATAAAATATATACATTTTGAGTAAAATTAATTTTAAAACATTTATGTATTATATTTATATTTAATTCTTTTGAAATAGATAATTTGTTTAAATTGTAGATCTAATTAGAATTATTCTAAGTAAAAAATATTTTTTTTAAAGGTATTATTTTTATTTTCATATATATATATATGTTTAAATGTATATGTGTGTGTGTTTGTGTATTTTGAATTAGTTAAAAATTAGTTATAATAATGTTTATGTCGTCTTCATTACTTTATAATTTGAAAGTAATTTACAATTTCATACATATACATATACATTTTTGTAACATCCCAAAAATTTATCAATTAAAATTAATAATATATTTTAAATTCTTTGAATTAAATCTAAAATTAAATTGAAAATCTCAAAAAAAATAAAAAATAAGTGATAATTATACATGAATAAACTCCAACTTCTTTTGAGTTTAAAATTTTGAAATAATGGGTGTTTTAAAAAAGTCATTTGAATTTAAAATTATACACATATATGTATATTGCATATATGAGTAGGATTGAATATATATTGAAATTGAATTTAAATTGTTCAAGATATGTGTGAATATATAAATGGACATAAATGGTTATATTTCAAGTTTGAACTGGAATTTGAATTTAAATTTAAAGTAAATGTTTTTAAAAATAAGTGGCATTTAAAATCATTAAGATGTAATGTATATAATGTAAATATTGGTTAAAAAAAATTCTTCTTTTAACATTGTATATATACATACACAAATGAATAAAGGGGTACATTTATCTATAAAGTGAATATGATATAGAAATTTATTAAAAAAATTCTTGTGTCTTGTAAAATCACAAATGTTAAACATACACAAAGGAGATGGAGTAAAGAAATCAGCGTGCATTGAGATCTCATGATTATTTTTTACAAATGGCATTCAATATCATTACTAAAATGAAATAATAAAATTAAAAATTATAGAAAACTTTTCAGCTTCCATTTTTAAATTATTTAGCCTCCAAATCTCTAAAAGTACAACAACAAAAAATTGAGCATCATAAATCTCAATATTCAAAGGCAACAGTAAGAATGAAGAAAAGAACTGCCAACCTTTCCTTCAATTTAAAAGTAAAAAAAATTTAAAATCCGAAGATCTTTCTAAATATCAAGCTGTAGTTTATGATTCCATCTCTCAGGTAAATTTTAAAACTTTATAATTTAAAGGATTTGTAGTTTTAAAATCAAGTTTTAATAAACCAATTCAACTACATGTTAGTTTAAAACAAGTGCTTCAGTTTTTGGCTAAGGAAACAGTGCAAAGTTACTGAAATAAGTTAAGGCAAGTGAATTCCTTTTAAAGATTTGAATTTGAAGTTGAAAATCAGTAATGAAGCAAGAATTAAACAATTATATTAATCGGTTGCAGGAGGAAATCAAGCTCAAAGATTAAACCTATTTCTGGTCTTCAAGTTGCAGGAAAAAAAGCTTTCTCTGTTATATAAAAGAATTCAACTATAAGTAAATTTAAATTTTTTATTATTGATGAATTAAATAAATAAATACGAAAAAGAGTAAACAAAGATCTGCTCTTGCAAGTTGCAGATCTAAACTTTAGGATTTAAAGTCGGAAAAGGAAAAAAAATTTCAGGCTTCATCCTTCTTTTGAAAACTGTCAGGAACTTTCTATCTTTAGGAAAAAGGTGAGTAAACCTCTGTTTTATTCAATTATTTGTCGTATTGTGCCTGAATGGATATTGAAAGCCCTTGCATGTGAATGAATTGATGTGCTTGTGTTTCTTTTGCCTGGAAATGCTATTTTCTTTCATGTTATTCTGTTCTTGTAAGTCTTTGGTTTGCAAAATGAAAACACACTGGACTCAACATCTTTTTCTCTATGATACTTTGAAATTAAAGTCTAAACAAATTAGAATATTGTTCAAACTTGCACTATGTTTTCAGTAATAAATCAAAGCAAAGTTTTGTAGTTTTCTTTTTCCTGGAAACTGCAAAACACAGTCACATTTAAGTCTCTGGTTTGCAGAGCAAGCCGTGCTAAATTAAGGATCTCTCTATCCTTCTATGAATTTAAAGTATAAACAAATTAAAGTGATGTTTGGACATGCATTATGTTTAGTAACTGATCAAAGCAAAGCAACATGATTTATTCTTTTCTGGAAAATGCAAAACACAATAATAATCCAAATAAGCAAGAAATTCGAACATCATAGATTTTTATTTCAGCAATGTTATTTTAATCCCCTTTAAAAATAATGAATTTACAAACCAAAATTCAATTTTTTCATTAAGTTTTCACTGAGATATTGGGGTTGATCAGAAAGTTGAACTTTTGCCAAATTCTGATGATCCGAACGTTGGTGGGCCTCGAGTTCATCGTCACAGCTAGATCGAATGTTCGAGATCACTACAAAAATACAAGTGGAATTTATAAGACATTAGATTTTTAATTCGAGATCAAATTAGGGTTTAATAACCCATTTCTGTTCACGTTTGAAACGATGGTACTGCGCCATCATAGGGTGAACGGACTTCGTGCCTCCGGTGCCAATCGCGGCGTCGTACGTTGATGGAGCTTCGGTCGAATTTTGGTGACTGCTGACGGCCAGAGGAGGTGGGGCGAGACCATTTTCTGGTGATGGGTTTTTGATGGAGTACGGGTTGAGGAACTCGATTTAGATCATGGCAGATGTTAGTGTTTTGGGGTGGCTCGATGGGTCGAGAACGTCGTCGTCGACCTGACGATGGTCATAACTTTGGCCATTGACGACCGAGACGGTGTGCAACGTACACATGGCCTTGATTGTATCAGCAGTTTGTTTTTGGAGGTGACGATGTTTGACTCGAAGCACTATTCGGGGATTTGGGAAGAAGACTCAAAGTCAAGTAAGCGTCGTTTCGTCGTTTCACCGGGTCGCTGTAAAAACTTAAACAAACTTTTGTGAAAATTTTTATACGGGTCGTTTTGGGTAAAAAGTCAAAGTAATGGGCACTTTTCTCGGGGATGACTCGAGACGGCCTTGGGTTGGCTATGAAACAGCAAAATCCAGTTTTAACAAAATTTTGAAAAACATAAGCTAAATAATTTTCTAAATACATTCTTTATTAAATAAAGGTAGTTGTTAATGGAGGATGAAGTAAATGATATTGAAATATTTGTTTGAAATTAATGGAATTCAAAGATATTTCAAATTTATATTTTTTAAATAAAAATTGTTTTACATTTAATTTAATAAAAATTTAAAAGTAAATCAAATATTCAAGTGTTCACTTAAAACCAAATTTTTTTATAATGATGAAATAGTAATTAACGATTAATGTTTTGTAATGATTTTATAATTAATAATTAATTAATTAAAGAGTAGTCAATTAATAAAAGAAATTAAACTTAATTAGTTAACAAATTAAGAATTAATAAATTAAGATAATTAATTAAAGAATAATTAATTAGTAAAGTTAATTAAGATTTAATTAATTCATAGTTAAGTACAATTAATTATTGATGTAAAATAATTAATAAAAATAAGTAAGTGGTTAATTCACTTAAATCATTTCACCTTAATTGAAGATGATTGATTATCATCAAATGTTGTGCACTGGATTGACATTTCTGTTGTGATACTGTGATTGCTTTGTGCTGAATTGTGGTTCATGATTTTTTCTATATGTATGTGAAAACCCCTTTTCCCATAAAACGACATTTGAAATTCGATGCGACAGGGAGTCGGATTCCAGTAAGTTATCCGAAACCCACATCGAACCCTGAACGTGAATCCTTTGTAATTGATACACCCATGTGTTTTAAATTGAGCGCTCACTATTCGGATTAGCCGGGAGAGGACCTTTGTGTCACATAACCCATTCCGAATAGTGATTCGATGAAATGAATAACATTCGAAGATGGTGGTGAAGACCGAGTGTCTTTGAAAACGACATGATAACCTATCAATTGTCTCTGCACTGAGTTGCTCCAGTAGAGAGATCTCCACCTATGATGGGGAGTCCGATCGGAATTGGGGATACCCAGATTTGCAAGGGCTTCTTCCTTTGTTGGACGAAGTGCCTTCGGTTCTGTTCGAACCCGGAACAAACTTGTATGGTCGTGTGTCAAACACTACACTTTGAGATATAAAGCAGATTTCTTTCAAATACATATCTGTTGGTGGCGGAGAATTTATTCTCTTAGCTTAACACCCTTCTCTGAGACGTACAAACTCAGAGGTTATGCAGTAGAAGGTTATCAGCGATATACTCCCAATTTCGTAGTGTGGCATGCTAAGTGCTGCTGTGTGTTAATGATCATTTGTTGATCATTTGTGATCAAAGCATGGCTTTCATGTAAAGCATAGCTTTGTGGACGAGACCTCATCGGACCTCACATCCCGGAAATGGCCGAAACAGGAAAGATGCGATAAGGTTATGAGGGTCACACCCTAAAGGGTATGTCATCTTCTTCTGGAAAAAGGTAGTATCATGGTATGGAGCCCATATACTTACCTATGTGGTTGTTGCAATCTCATTTATTATGTGGTTGTTGCTTTGTGGTAGAGGGCCCTCGGATAAAGGTCGCAAACGACCGGGGAATGGCATACTCGAGTAGTAGTTACCTAGTTACAGAGGTAATCCGGCCTTGTGTTGGTAGAGAGCGGGTAGGTTCTCGGGACGTCCCGCCAGAGGCATACCCATGTGGCATAGGAAGTTCCTTAGCCTGACCATTTGTTGGAAATCCAATTCCCAATACGAACCCAGTACAGTTTTAGTTGTAGAACCTGCCATTTAACATGGCAGCTATAATAGGCACAGTATCATGGTACCTATGCTGGCTAAGATTAATATTATATTTTCGAAATATTTTCACACTATGCAATAGTAATAAATTCAAAGAACTTTTCTCATATTAAGAATGTTTGACTATCATAAGGGGAAATCTCCTCTAAGTGTGCGATTGCATTGTGTGTGTACCGGGAGACCTTATGGTAGTTTCATTTTCCAAAAGCATGAACGGTTTTCTTTTAAAATCTGTTTTATTTAAAAGCAACTATCTTTGTTTACTCATACCAGTCCCATGACTGACCCGGAGTTTATTGTTCCCTTTCTAAACTCTGGGTGCCCATCATTTCCACACGGGCAGCATAGTAGCAGGTTTTCCGTATTTTGGTATTGGCTGTATTTTGGAGACTTTTGGCTTGGAGATTATCGATTTTTGGAGATTTTTACCTTGGACATATTTTGGAAGCTTTTGGATCTCAAGGTGCTTAGTTTTGGAAGTTCACTATCACTCTATTTTGAAGATTTTTGGCATATGATCACTTATTGCTCTATTATGATGTTCTATTTGGAGTTATGATATATGTATTATGATACTCTGATGTTGTAACGGATATTATGATGATGTTGTATCTGTGATGTAATACATGATATTCATTTTGTTTCCGCTGTTTTATATTCATCTAGTGTTTTATAAGCTACATCCGACCGGAGTTCGAGGTTTGAATCTTTGGCAGTCGAATACAAGTGACGTATTTGACGTTAATTTTCGAACATTGGATTTCGGGTCGTGACATGTGATATCAGAGCTAAAGGTTGAGTAAGAACTTTAGCTATGGAGTATAACACATTAGATGGCTCATTAGAGATAGGGTGAAGTACACCCTAGAATGAGTACAACCAAGACCGAAACCCTATATTTTCTTAGTCTGTTTCCTTTAACTGCTGATATTCCTTAAGATATCTCGTCCTAATATATGAATCAATTTTCTTACTAATTACAAATAGTAAGGATGAGCGGACGCACAGGAAGAGCTGGGGGGCAAGGAAACGCCACAGCACCTAGCCAAGTTCCCCCAACAGTAGAAGCTGCTTTATCTACTCAGCATCAGCCGAATCTAACTGATTTATACAAGAGTTTCTCAAGGCATGGTGGTAGGCCATTCACCAGCAACGAGTCGATTGTTGAGGCCCAAGCGTGGATCAGATCATTTGAATGAATCTTTAAAGGGCTAAAATTGTAAGTCGATCAGATGCATCTCATAGATTCTTGGCAACTTCAAGAGGAGGCCTTAACATGGCGGGAGATAGTCACTGTTGATAAGCCAGAAGACGAGTTCACTTGTGAGAGATTCAAAAAAGTATTTGAGAAGCGCTATACGCCATCAGCTGGGATTTCTCGAGTGTACAAAGAATTCATGGACTTAAAGCAGGGGAGTTCGTCATTCGAGAAGTATCTAAACAAATTCAATGAATTGTATCGTTTCGGTCCAGAATTGGTGAACACGCCTTTAAAGAAGAATGAAAGGTTCATTCATGGGATGAATAAGAAGTTTCATGAAAGGATGTTTGGCCACGTCAAAGTTATCCTTTTCAGATTTGGTTGATATGGGATACTGATATGCTATACTTGACATGCAAGAAGCCCTGGTGGAGAAAGGAAATTCGAGCAATCAAAATAGGAAGAAGAGGAAATTTGGAGGCAAGAAATCATGGCACGGGAAGGAGAAAATGATGAGCAATCAGGGAAGCACAGCAGATAATGTCACTTGCTTCAATCGTCTAGAAAAAGGCCACAACTCAAACAGCTGCAAGAAGCCAAAGAGAAAACAACCCGTTCAAGCAAAGCCCAGGAAGTGTTATTATTGTCAGAAATTGGGACATGAAGTTAAAGACTGCCCAGTCGTGAAGCAAGCTCAGACAACCAAGGTGTACACAATCAAAGACAAACCCGCATCTTCCAAAGCAGAAAAGTGGAAAGGAGTTCTAGAAGGTAATCTCACTATTTATGATAGCATTGTTAGAGTTCTGTTTGACACGGGCGCTACACACAGTTTTATCTCTCAGCAAGCTATTAATGAATTGAATCTTGAACCTGATTTTGGTGATGAGCCTATATGCATAAAGAATCCAGTTGGAGGTCCCACGAATTTTGTCTTCGATGTAGAGACGTTACTATCTCATATTCTTGCTACCAATTCCCTATCGGTCTCTTTGTCCTTGATTTTAACGAGTTTGAAGTCTTACTCAGAATGGATTGGCTAGCAAAATATGAAGCCAAATTGGATTGCAATAATCGATTGATTTCAATAAAAACCAAATTTGGAGATTTCATTGAGATTTCTTGTGAGGACCCTAGTCTTAAAAGAGAAGGGTTGATGTATAATTTGGGTTATCCCGAACCAGTCTGGATTCCATACCCATTGTTAGGGATTTTCCAAATGTGTTTGAAGAAGTGAAATCTCTACCTCCACACCGAGAAATAGAATTCAGAATCGACCTAGTACCCAATGCTCGTCCTGTCGTTCATGCAAGTCGCAGGATGGCACCCTGGGAAAGGGTTGAAATCGTTCAGAAAACCAAGGATTTACTAGAGAAAGGGTTAATTCGACTCGGTGTTTCTGAATGGGGTTCATCCGTCGTGTTTGTTGCTAAATCGGACGGATCTTCGAGATTGTGTATGGATACCGCAATCTCAATAAGCTGACTCTGAAGAATAAATTTTCACTACCCAGAATTGAAGATCTATTGCACGACGCTCGTTTCTTTTCGAAGATGGATCTAGCCCAGGAGTTCCATCAACTATGAATCGTCGAAGATTGTGTTCATTTGACCGCTTTCAGGGGTCCTATTATGTGCTACGAATGGTTAGTCATACCTTTCGGGCTAACCAATGCCCCAACATACTTCATAGATCTTATGACTCGTGTGTTTCGGGAAGTATTGAATAAATTTATGCTTGTGTTTATTGAAGATATTTTGGTCTATTCCGAGACCGAAGAGGAGCATGCCGAGCATCTTAGAATCGTTTTGGAGATATTAAGGAGAAATATTCTATTCACAAAATTTTCCAAATGCCATTTTTGAGTCAAAGAAGTTAAATTTCTCGGCCATATTGTTAATGAAGAAGGGATTTCTGTCGATGCTAGCAAAATTTCCGCTATTCTTGATTGGAGGAAACCTATACCCCAAAGGAAGTTCGAAGCTTTTTGGGTTTAGCAGGTTATTATCGGAAGTTTGTTTAGGACTTTTCGAAGATAGCTAGTCCGTTGACTAAGCTAACAATGAAGAATGCAAAATTCAATTGGAATCCATAATGTGACGAAGCTTTTCAGGAGTTGAAGATGAGATTAACCACCGCTCCTGTTCACGCTATTATCAATGGGAACCAGGGTTTATCTGTTTATACCCATGCTTGTGGTGAATGTTTGGATGTGGTATTAATGCAGAATGGGAAGGTAGTTGCCTACGCGGGTAGACAATTACGTCCTCATGAAATAAATTATCCAGCCCATGATTTGGAGCTTTTGGCTGTTATCTTCGCTTTGAAAATATGGCGACATTATCTTTTGGGTAAGAATCTTTTCAGCTTTCTTAACAATCTGCGAATTTAATTTCTTAACTTAACTTATTGAACTCTCTTTATTTTTAGGTGAAAAATTCGAATTATTCACCGACCATAAATCTTTGAAATATCTATTTACCTAGAAAGATTTATATCTGCGACAACAACGTTGGTTGGAATTTCTGGCATCTTATGACCTAGACATTCTATATACGCCCGGAAAAGCCAATGTAGCTGCCGACACCTTGAGTAGAAAGCATGATATTCTTGCTCACCTTGTTATTGCTCCTACTCTTCTTGAGACAATCGCCAACAAGCAAAAAGAGGACAAGTTTCTTCAGGAAATATATGGGAGAATTCGTCGAGGTGAAGATTCTAGTTTTGCAATTGATGATGATGGGATTATAAGATTGAAAGGCAGAATTTGTGTCCAATACATCCCTGATCTGAAACGTGAAGTTTTGGATGAATGCCACAAGTCTAAACTTTGCATCCATCCAGGAGTCAATAAAATGTATCGTGATATCAAAAGAACTTTCTGGTGGAAGACGATGAAAAGGGATATACCTATATATGTGAGTTGCTGTGCTACTTGCCAACAAATCAAAAGCGATCAAAAGAAAATGGAGGGTTTACTTCAGCCTTTAGAGGTACCCAAGTGGAAATGTGACCAAGTATCGATGGATTTCATTGACAGTTTCCCTTGTACTCTAAAAGGCAATGAAGCAATTTGGATCATCGTGGACCGTTTGATTAAGACAGCCCACTTCTTGCCAATGAAATCTACCTGCACGGCAGCAAGTTTAGCCGAATTATATGTGAAAGATATTGTCCGTCTCCATGGCATTCCTAGCATCATAGTGAGTGATTGTGATCCGATCTTCACTAGTAGATTTTGGGAGGCATTTCAAGACGCATTGGGAACAAAACTGAATTTTTACACTGCTTATCACCCACAGTCTGATGGGCAAACTGAGAGGATTAACCGAATCTTAGAAGACCTATTGCGTGCTTGTAAACTTGATTTTGGTGGTTCTTGGGAGGACCATTTGCATCTGGTCGAGTTTTCTTATAACAATAGCTATCAGGCCAGCATAGAGATGGCTCCTTTTGAGGCTTTATATGGTCGTCCGTGTCGATCACCGACATGCTGGATTGAGGCGGGTGATAAACTCATTCTTGGACCGGATATGATTAAAGAAGCCACAGAGAAAGTTGATTTTATACAAAAGAAATTGAGGACAACTCAGAGTTGTCAAAAGAGTTATTATGATCGTAGAAGAAGAGATTTGGAATTCCAGATTGGAGATTCTGTCTTTCTTAAAGTATCTCCTATGCGAGGTGTATTGAGGTTTCGGAAGACCGGTAAGCTGACACCATGGTATATTGGTCCTTTTCCTATTCTAGAGAGGATTGGTTCTTTGGCCTATTGAGTGCAGTTGCCTAGCTGGTTATCTGGCGTGCATGACGTATTACACAATTCTAACCTTCGAAAGTATGTGCATGATTCAGATAGTATTATTGAAGAAGCTACTCAACAGGATCTCGAAATCAATCCCAAATTGACAGTTAAAAGAGAATCGATAAAGATTGTTGATCGAGATAAGAAGCAATTGAGAAACAAAGTTGTGAAACTAGTTAAATTCAGTGGAGTGGCGATCCAAAGGACTACACTTGGGAAATCGAAGATAATATGCAGAAATCATATCCCAATTGCGGAGTGGATATCTCGGCTTAAGCTGGTAAGCCATTTCCTTATTCTTTCTGAATTCGTATATTCTTTGTTCATTTTTCTCTCTCTTTCAAATTTCGAGGACGAAATTTTCTTAAGGAGGGGATATCTGTAACATCCAAAAAATTTATCAATTAAAATTAATAATATATTTTAAACTCTTGGAATTTAATTTGAAATTAAATTGAAAAGTCTCAAACAAATAAAATAAGTGATAATTATATATGAATAAACTCCAACTTCTTTTGAGTTTAAAATTTTGAAATAATGGGTGTTTTAGAAAAGTCATTTGAATTTAAAATTATATACATATATGTATATTGCATATATGAGTAAGATTGAATATATATTGAAATTGAATTTAAATTGTTCATGATATGTGTGAATATATAAATGGACATAAATGGTTATGTTTCAAGTTTGAATTGGAATTTGAATTTGAGTTTAAAATAAACATTTTTAAAAATAAGTGGCATTTAAAATCATTAAGGTGTAATGTATATAATGTAAATATTGGTCAAAAACGATTCTTCTTTTAACATTGTATATATATACAAATAAATAAATGGGTACATTTGTCTATAAAGTGAATATGATATAGAAATTTATTAAAAAAATTCTTTTGTCTTGTAAAATCATAAATGCTAAACATACACAAAAGAGATGGAGTAAAGAAATCAACATGCATTGAGATCTCATGATTATTTTTTACAAATGGCATTCAATATCATTGCTAGAATAAAATAATAAAATTAAAAATTATAGAAAACTTTTCAGCTTCCATTTTTAAATTATTAGCCTCCAAATCTCTGAAAGTACAGTAATAAAAGATTAAGCATCACAAATCTCAATATTCAAAGGCAACAGTAAAAATAAGACAAACAACTGCCAACCTTTCCTTCAATTCAAAAGTAAAAAAAAACTAAAATATGAAGATCTTTCTAAACATCAAGCTGTAGTTTATGATTCCATTTCTCAGGTAAATTTTAAAACTTTATAATTTAATGGATTTGTAGTTTTAAAATCAAGTTTTAATAAACCAATTCAAAACTGCATGTTAGTTTAAAACAAGTGCTTCAGTTTTTACTAAGGAAAAAATGCAAAGTTTTTGAAATAAGTTAAGGCAAGTGAATTCCTTTTAAAGAATTGAATTTGAAGTTGTAAATCTGTAATGAAGCAAGAATTAAACAATTATATTAATCAGTTGTAGGAGGAAATCAAGCTTAAAGATTAAATCTATTTCTGGTCTTCAAGTTGCAGGAAAAAAAAGCTTTCTCTGTTATATAAAAGAATTCAATTGTAAGTGAATTTAAAATTTCTGTTATTGATGAATTAAGTAAATAAATACAACAAAGAGTAATCAAAAATATGTACTTGCAAGTTGCAGATCTAAACTTCAAGATTTAAAGTAGGAAAAGGGAAAAAATTTCAGGCTCCATCCTTCTTTTGAAAACTGTCAGGAACTTTCTGTCTTCAAGAAAAAGTGAGTAAAACTCTGTTTTATTCAATTATTTGTTGTATGTGTGCCTGAATGGATGTTGAAAGCCCTTGCATGTGAATGAAATAATGTGCTTGTGTTTCTTTTGCCTGGAAATGTTATTTTCATTCCTGTTCTTCTATTCCTGTAAGTCTCTGGTTTACAAAATAAAACCATGCTAGATTCAACATCTTTCCCTATATTCTCCTCTGAATATTAAAGTCTACACAAATTTGAATGTTGTTTATAATTGCACTATGTTTTCAGTAATAAATCAAAGAAAAGTTTTGTAGTTTTCTTTTTCCTAGAAACTGTGAAAACACAGTCACATTTAAGTCTCTGGTTTATAGAGAAAACCATGCTAAATTCAATATCTCTCTCTCTATCCTTCTCTGAAATTAAAGCATAAACAAATTAAAGTGATCTTTAGACATGCAATATGCTTAGTAACTGATCAAAGCAAAGCAACATGTTTTATTCTTTTCTGGAAAATGTAAAACACAGTCACAATCCAAATAAGCAAGAAATTCGAACCTCGCTGATTTTTATTTCAGTAATGTTATTTGAATCCCCTTTAAAAATAATCAATTTAGAAACCAAAATTCAAATTTTTCATTAAGTTTTCACTGAGATATTGGGGTTGATCAAAAAGTTGAACTTTTGCCAAATTATGATGATCCAAACGTTGGTGCGCCTCGAGTTCGTTGTCACAGCTAGATTGAATGTTCGAGATCACAAGAAAAATACAAGTGGAATTTATAAAACCTTAGATTTTTAATTCGAGATCAAATTAGGGTTTAATAACCCATTTTTGTTCACGTTTGAAATGATGGTGCTGCGTCATCATAGGGTGATCGGACTTCATGCCTCCGGTGCCAATCGCGGCGTCGTACGTTGATGGAGCTTCGGTCGAATTTTGGTGACCGCTAACGGCCAAAGGAGGTGGGGCAAGACCATTTTCTGGTGATGGGTTTTTGATGGAGTACGTATTAAGGAACTCGATTTCGACCGTGGCAAATGTTAGTGTTTTGGGGTAGCTCGATGGGTCAAGTACGTCGTCGTTGACCTAACGACGGTCGTAAATTGGCCAATGATGACCAGGACGGTGTGCAACGTGCACATGGCCTTGATTGTATCAGCAGTTTGTTTTTGGTGGTGACGATGTCTGACTCGAAGCACTACTCGAGGATTTGGGAAGAAGACTCGAAGTCAAGTTCGCGTCGTTTTGGCTTTTCACCGGATCGTTGTAAAAACATAAACAACTTTTTGTGAAATTTTTTATACGGGTCATTTTGGGTAAAAACTCGAAGTAATGGGCATTTTTCTCGGGGACGGCTCAAGACGGCCTCGGGTTGGCTATGAAACAGCCAAATCCAGTTTTAACAAAATTTTGAAAAATATAAGTTAAATAATTTTCTGAATACATTCTTTATTAAATAAAGGTAGTTGTTAATGGAGGATGAAGTAAATGATATTGAAATGTTTTTGAAATTAATGGAATTCAAAGATATTTCAAATTTATATTTTTAAATAAAAATTGTATTACATTTAACTTAATAAAAATTTAGTAGTAAATCAAATATTCAAGTGTTAACTTAAAACCAAATTTATTTATAATGATGAAATAGTAATTAACAATTAATGTTTTGTAATGATCTAATAATTAATAATTAATTAATTAAGGAATAGTCAATTAATAAAAGTAATTAAACATAATTAGTTAACAAATTAAGAATTAATAAATTAAGATAATTAATTAGTAAAGTTAATTAAGATTTAATTAATTCATAGTTAAGTAAAATTAATCATTGATTTAAAATAATTAATAGAAATAAGTATGTGGTTAATTCACTTAAATCATTTCACCTTAATTGAAGATGATTGACTATCATCAAATGTTGTGCATTGGATTGACATTTCTTTTGTGATACTGTGATTGCTTTGTGTTGAACTGTGGTTCATGAATTGTTTCTATATGTATGTGAAAACCCCTTTGCCCGTAAAACGACATTTGAACTTCGATGCGACAGAGAGTCAGATTCCAGTTAGTTATCCTAAAACCACATCGAACCCTGAATGTGAATCCTTTGTAATTAATACACCCACGTGTTTTAAAATTGAGCGCTCACTATTCGGATTAGCCGGGAGAGGACCTTTGTGTCATATAACCCATTCCGAATAGTGATTCGACGAAATGAATAGCTTTTGAAGACAGTAGTGAAGACCGGGTGCCTTCGAAAACGATATGATAACCTATCGATTGTCTCTGCACTGAGTTGCTCCGGTATAGAGATCTCCACCTGTGATGGGGAGTCCGATCGGAATTGGGGATACCCGGATTTTCAAGGCCTTCTTCCTTTGTTGGACGAAGTGCCTTCGGTTCTGTTTGAACCCGGGACTGACTAGTATCGTCGTGTGTCTGACATTACACTTTGAGATATAACGCAGATTTCTTTCAAATACATATCTGTTGGTCGCACCCTTAAGGGTATGTCATCTCCTTCTGGAAAAAGGTAGTATAATGGTATGGAACCCAGATACTTTACCTATGTGGTTGCTGCAATCTCATTTACCGTGTGATTGTTGCTTTGTGGTAGAGGGCCCTCAGATAAAGGTCGCAAACGACCGGGGAATGGCATACTCGAGTAGTAGTTACCTTGTTACAGAGGTAACCCGGCCTTGTGTTGGCAAAGAGCAGGGTAGGTTCTCGGGACGTCCCGCCAGAGGCATACCCATGTGGCATAGGAAGTTCCTTAGCCTGACCATTTGTTGGAAATCCAATTCCCAATACGAACCCAGTACGGTTTTAGTTGCAGAACCTGCCATTTAACATGGCAGCTATAGTAGGCATAGTATCATGGTACCTATGCTGGCTAAGATTAATATTATACTTTCGAAATATTTTCACACTATGCGCTAGTAATAATATCAAAGAACTTTTCTTGTATTAAGAATGTTTGACTATCATAAGGGGAAATCTCCCCCAAGTGTGCGATTGCATTGTGTGTGTGCCGGGAGACCTTATGGTAGTTTCATTTTCCAAAAGCATGAACGGTTTTCTTTTAAAATATATTTTATTTAAAAGAAACTATCTTTGTTTACTTATACCAGTCCCATGACCGACCCGGAGTTTATTGTTTCCTTTCTAAACTCTGGGTGCCCATCATTTCCACAGGGGCAGCCTAGTAGCAGGTTTTCCGTATTTTGGTATTAGCTGTATTTTGGAGACTTTTGGTTTGGAGATTATCGGTTTTTGGAGGCTTTTACCTTGGAGATATTTTGGAAGCTTTTGGATCTCAAGGTGCTTAGTTTTGGGAGTTCACTATCACTCTATTTCCTTGAAGACTTTTGGCATATGATCACTTATTGCTCAATTATGATGTTCTATTTGGAGTTGTGATATATGTATTATGATACTCTAATGTTGTAACGGATATTATGATGATGTTGTATCTGTGATGTAATGCATGATATTCATTTTGTTTCCGCTGTTTTATATTCACCTAATGTTGTTATAAGCTCCATCCGACTAGAGTTCGATGTTTGAATCTTTGGCAGTCGAATACAAGTGAGGTATTTGATGTCAATTCTCGAATATTGGATTTCGGGCCATGATAATTTTTATATAATAACTAAGGGAAAAAAGGTATATCTAAAGTGCAAATATTCCCATTGTAGTTTTAAATCTCTATACATGTAAACGTACACATTTACCATATACACTATTTATATGTCACATGTGCACTTTACATATATGCTTGTATTTGACGCACTTATAATAATATATTTAAACTTAAGTGGGATAGAATTAATGTATAAATCAATAAATTAAATAAAGTAATATTTTAGATTGGATGTAAAATCAATTAGACTTCATAAACCCAATAAAGATCCTAAATGGTGAAAAGAATTGAAATTCACACATGTTACCCATTCCGATCCCACCCAGTTCCTTCAATGGTATCAGAGTCTAATAGCCTATGCGGTCTACATTAACAATGTCAAGGCTATCTTATTAAAGCCAAACTGTTGATTAAAATTTTAGCAACCTCTAAAATATGATCAGGGTTGATATTATAATTGGTTACAAATGCCTTTTGTTCATGATGTACAATGAATAAGTAATAGTGCATAAAAGTAAAGAGATGAGAGGTTAAAGTGGTTCAATCAAAGGTGATCTACGTCCACTATTAGAAACTTCTTATTACATTACTTATATTACAACTTAGTCTACAAGAGGTAAAAACAAAAATGTAAATACTTGAAAGGTAAGGTTATTCAACCCCTTTATGAATACATGGCTTGTTTATTTATTATTATTGAAGTTGAAGCTTGGGTAATACCTCGACCGTCGATGGATGTATATGGCTGATGTGTATTCTAACTAGGACGTTGGATGGCCTGTATGGTGCATATGGTGATAGCTGGTGAACTATACTATAAGCATGCTTGAAGCCTAGTAGGAGGCCTTGAATAGGGAATGGTTGTAGTATAGACATTGTACAGCAGCAATGAACACAATGGGGTTACTGCATAGTGGCGCTTTTTTATAAAAAAAAGAAAAAGAAGAAGACTATGCCTTCGCCATATTGAATATGAATAATAGGTAATAATAGCATGGAACTTCGAGTTCGATATGAAAAACTATTATTGTTTTTTCGTGATCTACTGCCGAACCTGTTCCAATTCCAACAGCTCGGACTCGGATCGTGGGGATCGCCGTAATACTTCGTATCAACAGATAAGATACTCGATATATCAATATTGATTAGATCCGAAATCTGTGCAAAGGCTTCTAACTCTGCGAATTGAGCTAATTCCAATTTTAACTTGCCAGCTACTTGTTTCATGGCTTTAATTTGAGCTGCGGATCCCACTCTGGAAACAGAAATGCCTACATTAATAGCAGGTCGGTTTCCCGCATTGAATAAACGATGGATACTAGGCGCAGCGTATCGACCCGTGCAGTGCTGTAGCTAACGCGTTAAGTATCTCGCCTGGGGAGTACATTCGCAAGAATGAAACTCAAAGGAATTGACGAGGGCCCGCACAAGCGGTGGAGCATGTGGTTTAATTCGATGTCATACAAATAGTGCTTGTCCATGCCATTTCTCCAAGGGAGTAGTGTGAGTGACGCTTCTCTAAGCAAATGGTGAACTGGTGCTTCCAGCTACGGTTGAATGTTGCTAAAGGAACAAGTGCACGCAGGCAAAGGAGGATTGGGACGGGCGATGGAGCCATCCGATAGATGATCATGTGAATGGATCGGTTGATGGTAGGGAAGCTCTTTGAAGGACAATTCGATCTGACCTCGTCCATCGGCTCCTGTTGGGCAAGGTGCTAATCCTTGTGCCTTCACCGATGTAGGCAAGATGTTCCTTGAGATAACCTCGCTAGTTTGGGTTAGCCAGTGGAGACATCACGGAGGTAAACTATATATCGGGCGGGTGTAGTGTATGGGCAGGCCAATGCCACCTAAACCCGGGCTGATTAAAGGGTTAGATTATGGATGTACGCGAGCCAAGATGAGTGCAGTAGACTATGCGGGATAGTTGGACTATGTGGGATGGCCTAATTAACTCTGACGATAAATTCAAGCAGCGTTTTTCCCCCAGTCCCTTGTGCTATTCCAAGCTTGTCATCCATGCATTTACTGTTGCACTAAATGCTGCAACACGTTCCATCGAACTATTGGTGGAGATCATCTGCTTTCCCTATGGTATAGAGATAAAATGCTTTTCGACATGGGGATTTGACCGATGCATTGATGGTACCAAGAAAATCCAGATTACTTCATATGTGGCAGATCCAATGTCCTGTGTCCTTTTCCTTCCTCCATATATTCTATTCTACTACACCATTTTACTCTTTATCGAATTTTTATGTATTTTGGTCATTAATGATCTTCGAAGCTTTTTTTTCTTATTGCAAATTTGATCTTTGACTTTAAGCTCAACACACCATCAGTAAGGGATATTTCTCAACTTTGACTCATTGCATTTCTCAACCATTGCATTAGTACCACATTATTTTTTCAATACTTTTCCAAAATATTTAATTGAGCCTTTATGCTTTGTTCTTCCTTATTTTGCAATTTTTTTGCATTATGGTTTTTATAATTACATGCCATTTCCATGGATAAAGTTGTGCCGGTGAACTTCTCTACTGAAATCTCACTTTATATGGCGTTTGACGATTATTGTTGTGATACCAAGGGTGACAGTCCAATGTGGGACACAAAAATTAACCCCCTAAGGTCTTAGGTACCAATAATTCTAAACTTCCTCCATTTATCTTTAGAAATAGGGAAACTGTACACTGAGTTTAGACCAGTGGATAGAGTTAGGTGGTGGGTTAGTAGAGATGTGGGCCACATGACCCATTATATGTGTAACAACTCACACCTTTTGGGCACCCTTATTCAAAACCTAAAGTGACTTTCGAACTCGCATTGTGCCAAGGAGTACGAATTATCAGTTTAAAATATTATATAGTATAGAGACTAAGCTAAAATTTAAAGCATTTTACACTTTTAGCTCTCATAATAGAAGGAACTAAAATATAAATTTTAAAAATAACATCTCAGTTAATGGTCTTAATAATATGTAGTCCAAATACAAAATTCCCAAAGTAATAACATGCTAGTACCTGAGATACTGGTTTTTATAGTACCTGAAATATTAGTTTTGATGACGACAAATTTAGGAAATCTTATGAAATATAAATACTAATGTTTTATCAAGGTATATAGTATATAGTGTAGGATATTAGATAGGTAATGATTTAAAATGATTCTACAGTATCAAGTAAAGATAGAAGAGATTTATGATGTTGATATAAAGACTCAAGAGCTAGAGAATGAAGACTAATGAGTATTGAAGAGTTCAAGATTTCATAATATTCCAGATAAGTTATAAAGTCATAGACTTATGTTAAAACTCTATAGCACTTGATCTCTCTCTCTCTCTCTCTAAATTTAAATAAATTTTTATATATTCTTTTCAAAACAATTATTAAATAGTTTTCAATTTCTTATACTTATAAATATTATTTTATATTTTTGATATATTACTAAGTTATTGTTTTTATTAAAATTCGATTTATATATTTATTTAAAAACCTTATAATATAATTTTACTCAAGTTTTATTATGATTTAAAAGTGTATACGTTATATTTCTAGCAGTTTACAAAGTATCAAATTATTTTACTAAACATTACATTTTCAAAATAATATTTCAAAGTGTCTTTCAAAATTACAAAGAGTTTGTCGACATACTCTACCTCTATATGTCGACATACTAGCAATGATTTTCAAAAGTCAAATTTTACAAAGAAGTGTCTATCATAGTATCTATTCATGAACGGACATGACCATTATTCCTCTATAAATACATGTCTTCCTAATGAATTTTATCATCATTTTGCATTCTTCTTCTCTCTTCCTTATCCCTTTTCATTTTCTACACGAAATATAACTATACTCTGCCACATTTCAACCAGAATCAAACTCAATCACCATTAGTTTGATTCTCTATCATTTGCTATATGATCTCTATATCTCTCTTACTCCAATCAAGATCAAAGTGCTATTTAAGGGTTATAGGATCATTTGTAATCAAGGTTAAAGATTTAAGTCTGTAAAACTATATCAAATCAAGCTCCATACTTATGAGTGAGATTGTAATCCATAAATCAATTGAATGTGCTTAGTAGCCGGTAAATCTAGTGCATGTGCTTATAGCCTAAAAATCAAGTGACTCTACCCAGAGGTTGGGATTTTGGAGGGTGTATCCCATAGCCTTGAAATCAAAATGTATTTGCATTTACTTGTTGAGAAGAAATCCATACAGGAAATTGCACGGGACTAGATGTAGGTAACTTCGAACCAGTATAAAATCCTAGTGTGTCCTTTCCTTTATTTTTACTGCATTTACTTGTATCTATGTTTTGGTTTTGTGATTGTTTCTGTGATTAATAATTGCATAATTCTAAGTATAATTTCAAAAGATTTCAAAACAATTCATATAAATTAGAAAACACCATTCACCCTCTCTAGTGTTAATTAAGCTTTAAGATCCCTATTCTACAATCTTACATTTGGTATCAGAGCATTGGTTTTCATAGTGTTCATAATTTGATTTTCGAAAAGTTTAAATGGCTACCAACACTGGTAATAGTACTATTACTATAATAGTTAATACACTTATTAGCAATTCATTTGTTAAAGGACAATCTACTGCTAGACGACCACTTTTTATGGTAGTAACTACACATATTGGTTATGTAGAATGAAAATGTATTTACAATCAATTATATTAGAAACTTAGAATATCACACAAACTGAGTACGTTGAACTCGAGACTAATTTTGCACAATGGACTGCTGAACGAAAGGTAGCTACACAAAGTAACTCTACGACTGTAAATATAGTATTCTATTCACTAGATAGAAATGAATTTAATAGAATATCTATATGTAAGTCTTCATTTGAAATTTGGATAAATTTGCAAGTTACACATGAAGGCACAAGTAAGGTTAAACATATCAAGATTTAATGTTAACAAACTAGTTTTGATTATTTAAAATTAGTCCAAATGAGTCCATATCAGATATGTATAGTAGATTTCAAGATATAGCGCACAAACTTATTGCACCGAGTAAAAGTTTCTTAGAGGAGGATCAGGTTAGAAAAATCCTCAATTTATTTATTACTGAGTGAGACCAAAGGACTCTTGCAATCGAAGAGGCTAATGATATTAGCAAACTAAAGATTGAAGAGTTAATTGGCAATTTAATGTCTTTTGAGGCACATATGCAGGCAGAAGAGAAAATAAAGCAATAGAGAAGAAATTCATAGTAATCAATGAAATGATGGATAATCTGGATTCAGATAGTGACAATGATGAAGAATTTGATTTCATGAAAAGGAACTTCAGAAAATTTCTGAAATATAGGAAGATGAGTAATTTTAAAAGAAATGACAACAAAAATCCTAGAAACGGAAGCAGAAGCAAAAATGGCATTAGATGATATAACTGCATAAACTTGGTGACTTAACATGAGACTATCCGCATCCCGAGAAACTAAAAGCCACACCAAACATTGATTCATCTAAAAAACAGAGAAGAGTCTATACCGCAAATCTTGATGGCTTGGACATTTCATCGGGCGAAAATGAATCAGATATGGAAATAGCCAACATGTGCTTTACAACAATACAGAATTCCGATATAATTAGTAGGATCAGAAAAGGTATACATTTAATATATTAAAAGCTTTATATCATTTGAATTTTTGATTGTTTGCTTGGTAGGAATATCCTATAGATTAATAATCGCATTGGTTAAATATTGTGTGATGCTTTTATTTTTATGTTTTTATATTTCTATAATATAATAACAATATAAAATATATTTAAAATAATTTTAAACTATTTTAAATATATTTTTCTGTAAATAGAATAACTATAGATAGTTATATGTAAAATAAAATAGGATATAGTAAAAAACAAATCACTTTTGAATAATTCAATGTATATGTAGACATACACCCCTAGCATATGTTGACATACATGTGCACAATTTGAATTTTCCCTCCACCTTTTCTCTTTTCCCAATGTTCTGAAAAGATATCTCTTGACCAAAGAATATTTCATTCGATTCTTTATTTATTATCTCCATCTCTTTTCATTCAATTCACCTTTCATTTCAAAATTCAAACCTTCATCCAATCTCTTATCTCCTCAAAAAAATTCATCAATGGCTTCCTCAAGCACTCCAACCTCCACGAGACTCTGTAAAACTATTAAAAACTTGCTCTTCCATAATCAAGAAGCCATGAAAGCTTATATTAGCTATATGAATTATGGAAAATTTTATATGGGAAAGTTTGATATTATTAATGATTTTTCAACTTATGGAATTGATACTCTTTGTTCTTAAAATGGAATTCTTGGTTTAATTGATGATTCTCAAAACTATTTTATTTTCTATCCACCCTTGGTCTAAATGTTTTATTCAAATTTGAAAGGGAAATTTCATGAAGATGGAGAAGGAGAAGTGTAGAGTAGTATTAAAGGAACTTTAATTATTTTAAATTGCGAACTTTTGGGTACCATTCTTGGATGCAAATCTACCGGAATGAACCTTACATCTTTCGAGCATGATCGTGAAGTTTTTCATAACATTTTAAAAGGTGATTATAATTTTGAGTCTAAAAACTGAAATTTTCGTCCAAAAGCTAGAATCCTTAATCTTCTTTTGCAACATACTATCATTCCTCATTTGGGAAATTTTAATAATCCTACCTTGAAGGTTTGCTAAGCTCTTTTTTCCATTAATGGTCGATATGACATAAACTGGGCATAAGTTATTTTGGATGAATTTTATCCCAAAAATCATTCCAATCATGAACATACACTATTTCGTGGTATTTATCTTAACCATATTTTTAGCTACTTTGGTTTTGACTTTAAAGGAGAAGAATTTGGCTCTCGTAAAGTGTTTCATCAAGCAAATATAACTGTTATGAAAATTCCACCAATTTTCGAAACATATGAAACACTTTTCGAGAAAGAAGAGGGTTAGCAGATTAAGAGGAGGAAGAAATGAAAGAAGATTAGGAATATAAAGAATGGGAAGAAATGGATGTCGAAGAAGAAGAGGAGGAGGAGGAGAAAACCTCCTTACCACTCCGTCCAACCAACTAAGACCTTCTCAACAATCAAAAGAAGATTGTTGAAAGCCGAAAGATTCTTAAGCATTCCATGAGTAAGGAGTTAAACACTATTTCCAATAAAATGAAAAATTATTTGGAAAAGTGAAACGCAAGCTTGGAATTTATTCATCATCCTCTTCATCCATATCCTTCTAGTTAATATGCAATGGTTTAAGTGTGTTGTATTTTGAATTTATGTAACTTTTCATTTTCATATGTTTTATGTATTCTTCACCTTAATATTAATGAAAAATTTGTTTCCTTACTATTATACATTGATTATCATCTCTAGAAATCGTAACTAGTATAATAGTATAAGTTAAATACACTAGAATATCAAAAAAAAAAATAGTTTTGAAAATTTGTATGTATATGTCAACATATAACGGTAATTTTTTAAAAAAAATTAGTGTTGAAAATTGAATAGACATCAAATGTCTATTCAATTCCAATGACTTTCCACCCTTTTAAATACACATTAAAACCAGGAATCACCCATTTTCCAGTCTTTATCTTCTTACTTTACACTCCTAAACTCCAAATCATATATAATGGCTTCTCGTCTTTAAAAATTAACCAAAGACCTTGAACAAATGCTTGAATCTTTTAAGAACAATCTCTCTTTCATCCTACGAAACCAGAAGAACTTAGAATTGAGTCAAATGCAGATGATCAAGGATTAAGAAAGGTATTTCAACACGATTCGATCGATGATTTTTGCCCTGAACAAAGAAGAACCAACCACTAATCCAGTGCACCATTAGCAAAGACGATTAAGATTGGGGGGCTATTAAAGTGGATCCTATCTTTGGTGTTGATGGATAGGTTGAAGTCCCACGAAATGTCTAGCTAGATAATAGGTTTGATTTTATATATATATATATATATATATATATATATATATATATATAAACACACTTAATTTGATTGGATTGATTTGTTTTGTTTTTTTGGATTTGATTGGTTTCGTATTTGTATGAATTTAAATATTATTTGGTGTGTGATATTATGTATGCTTGGAATTAATTGAAATATTGAATAATTTATCTTAATATATATGTATATTTATATTATTACGGGTATATAGTGTTTTTTAGAGGGAGTTAGAATTGATATTAAGACATAGGGTTAGAATTATAGCTATAATTGGTTATTTTTGATTGATGACATAGGGAGAGAAATATATAAAATACAAGGCATAGGTAAAGGGGGAGTTTTGTTAGGCATAGATCGGAGGGGAGTTATATTAAATTTTATATACAAAATTGACATCATAAAAAAAGAGGAGATCGTTAGTACCTGAGATATTGGTTTTGATGAAAACCGCTTTAGGAAATCATATAAAATGTAAATACTTAAGTTTTATCCAGGAATATAGTATATAGTGCAGGATGTTAGACAGGTAATGATTTAACAAGACTGTATAGCATCAAGTAAAGATCGAAGAGATTCATGATGTTCATAAAAGACTCAAGAGCTAGAGAATGAAGACTTATGAGTATTGAAGAGTTCAACATTGCAAGATATTCCAGATAAGTTATAGAGTCGTAGATTTATATTAAAATTCTAACAGCACTTGATCTCTCTCATCTTTCTCTCTCTTTTTATTTTCAAAAAAATTTAAAATATTCTTCAAAAACAATTTTTAAATAGTTTTCGATTTTTTATAAATATTATTTTAAGTTTTTGATACTTTACTAAGTTATTGTTTTTATTAAATTTTGATTTATATTGATTTATTTTTCAAAAATATTATCATATAATTTTACTCAAAATTTATTATGATTTAAAAGTATGTAAATTATATTTAAGCATGTTTACAAAGTATCAAACTATTTTACGAAATAATACATTTTTAAAGATAATATTTTAAAGTCTTTTTCAAAATTACAAAGAGTATGTTGACATACTCTCCCCCAGTATGTGGACATACTAGCCGGGATTTTCAAAAATCAAATTTCAAAAGAAGTGTCTATTCGTCGTATATCTTCACAAAAGGACATGACCATTATTCCTTTATGAATACCTGTCTTCCCAACGAATTTGAGCATCATATTTCATTCTTCTTCTCTCCTCCTTATCCTCATTCATTTTCTGAACAAAAAATATAACCACTCTACCGAATTTCAACCAAAATCAAACTCAATCACCATTAGTTTGATTCTCTGTCATTTTTGCTCTGATTTCTATCATCTCTCTTACTCCAATCAAGATCAAAGTGCTATTCAAGATATATAGAATTATTTGTAATCAAGATTTTAATATCTGAATGTGTAAAACTCTACTAAATCAAACCACTATATTTTTCTGTGAGATTGTAGCCCGTAAATCAAATGGGTGGCTTAGTAGCCCTAATCTAGTGGGTGCGCTTAGTAGCCCGTAATTCAAATGACTCTATCCAGATATCGAGATTCTACAGGGTGTGTCTCGTGGACTTAAAATCGAGATTGTATTTGCATTTACTAGTTTAAAATAAATCCATATAAGAAATTATATAGAGTTGGATGTAGGGTAACTCAAAACTAGTATAAAATCCTGCTGTGTTCTTTCCTTGTACTTTTACTACATTTACTTTTATCTATGTTTTGATTCTATGACTGTTTCTGTGATTAATAACTGCATAATTTTAAGTATAATTTCAAGATATTTCAAAAATATTCATATAAATTAGAAAATACTATTCACTCTCTCCTCTAATGTTAATTCAGCCTTAACATTCTTATTCCGCAATCTTACACAACATAGAGTCTAACTAAAAATAAAATATGGTAAATAGTACATGGTGAGGAATTAAAAATAATATAAATCTGGTGCATATCTTCTTTCTCCACATATTGTATCTGATCCAAATTCACTTGCTGGCATGTCCTCCTGTGGTGTATGAGATAAGAAATGGGTCAGTCAGACAAAAGTCCGATGAATGAGTTATATTACTCATGTATGGTGCTCGAAAGCAATTAACTTTATTTGTAGTCTACATGACCTTGTGTGTCCTTTTTGTGTTCGTTAATTACTTACCTAACATCAGTCATCTTAACTTAAGGAATATAGTTCTAACTATACCTACACCCAAAACAACTTACAGAGGTTTATACTCAAGGGTCGAACAACGATCGATTAATCACTAGGACTGCTCCTAGTATAGATCGCAAGGAATAATTTCCTATCACTATTGGGTTAGCATTACCAAAATAACAACTGCATACACAATGAGAGGACCTAGCATTGCTAGGCTCGTATCAATCCGCTGCCTCGATGACTTAGGGCCTACCTATGCATCCGTGTCAACGTTCTCATTGAACGTCCCCTATGCACTATATCGGACATCCACAAATAGTATCTAGGCGAACTTGCCCTCTAAGGAAACCTCCGTCAGTGCAATAATTATGCACCGTATCGGGTACCACAAAAATTGTACAGGCTAGATCTCCTGCTTAAACCATGGAACCTCCTATTAGTGCTGTATGTTCAACACACCATTATGATCAAAGTGCCCTCATATCTAATACGCCTTTATGATAAATAGTGCTTGCGCCTAATTTCCTGCGTACACATTTGCTTCAATTTTGTGGCATCCAAAAGTCAGGAAAGTAGGGGAAAATTTTCAATTTTGTACCTCTACTTTAATAATTGGTCGACGACCTGTACCTTAGCGATCGATTGTTTACTGTCAACCGCTAAGGTCAACGTCGCCCGGTGAGTTTTAGTTCTAGCCAATCATAAACTATAACGTAAATTATTCCATCCAATCCAAAATTTTATTATACTCTTATTACACTCGCTCTAATTGGGTTTTAGTCATTCGACTTATTAGTATTTTGTGTATAATCAATAATATGGTTTACGTAGATTCAAACAAATAACTTTACAATATGTGTGTATTTACATTGTTTATACAAAATCACTATATATCTCTAACTAAATTTTTTTACATATCTAAATCTCAAAATCAAAAGATACGAGGATATTCAACTTCGCTCTATTTATTTGATCCAAGTTCTTAGTAAGGATCTCTAATTTTTACTATCTATAAATTTCACTTTTCCCCTTCTGTATATACATAGATAAGCTTGATTTGTTTGACATAAACTTTGAATGGATGCTATTATGTTAAATTAAAATAAATCAATCCTAGACCAAGTAGAAATATAAACAAATTCAATTACTTATGAACCAAAATCTTTTAGTAATTAACACACTCACTTCTTAAACTTCCTTCCTTTCTGGTTTGCCTTCAATTTTCACTTCTTCTTTATTTGTTGATTCCCTTTCTTTATTTTGATTTTATTTTTTAATTTTATCTTTATTTCTTTTTAGAATATATGTGACATAAAGAGATTTTGAAAGAGAACAAAAATTTGAACGTACTATTGTTGGCTAGACTAGGTTTTCAAAATAAGAAGAATGGAGGGTTGCATGCTTATTCATAACTACTGAAATACACAACAACTATTTGATTAGCATTATAAAGTATGAACCGTTTAGGCCTTGGTTAACCTTAGGTAACACACATCGACCGATCGACTAGTCGATAGGTGGAGTTCGACCGCTAGTGGGCGACCGATCATATACTGGTCGTCGATCAGCTAACATCATTTTATTAATGTTATTTTCTTTATTGATTTATTTTCTTCATTAGTTTATTTCCTTTAATATGTTTTGAATTATTTTTGATTTCAAACTTTAAACATTAATAACTTTTCTGTTTGAAATCGGATCACAAAACTTTACATAATAATATTGTCTAGAAAATTGTCACGAACATAATGGTGTATGTTTCTTAGCCAAATTTCGATGTTTGCACAACTTTCATTTTTTTCACTATTAATTAATAGATTCCTCTTAACAAATCCCTGTTAATTTTTTGAGGTGTTACATTCTCCCCACCCCCTTAAAAGGATTTCGTCCCCAAAATATATACTAATGGAAATATGAAACTCATATATAGTGAAATCAATATATACAACTATCTACTCAACCATCAACCACTTGGAACCATCATCCTTAGTTTCCATTTTTAGTGTTATATGTACATATAGGTATGGAGTGCGTATTAACATACATGTAATGCAAAAATTAGGTGGCCTCCTAAACTAGTCGACCTTCTGAAATGCTCGTGCTTATGCTATGCATCCAATATGTGTGCAACATCTTATACTTGTAATTCTATATGAATGAGTAACCATTAAATACATATGCAACAAGCATATTCATATAACTTGGTGATTGCATGATCTTGCTAGTGTAGGCTAACTTGAATATATTGGCTTGTGTGTGCAATGTTTAACTTAATAAATATATCCATCAGCAACAATTATCCAAAACATGTCATAATGACGTTCAAAGTCATTACGAACATCCAAACATCCCTTCCTATGGTGCACACTTTGCTAAAACTTAAGAGTGGAATTAATTATGTTAACTAAAATAGGAACGTACCATAGTAGAGCTCTGGATAGGAAACTCGAATCTTCTTCTCTAGATCCAATGTACTCTTCACTGGGTCATCTCCTGACTGTACCTTAATCAGTATAATGACTTTATTATGGAATTGCTTTGTTCCATGCTTGCGAGTAGTTGTAGACGAACAAGTGACTCCCTTTCCACTACCACCTCTTCTAATTGACTCGGCTCGACCATAGCTGCTGCACTGTGTGGACACTTTCGCAAGTGTGACACATGAAAAAAACATTGTGAACTCCTACCAACTTTTTAGGATGCTCCGCCTTATAAGCTAACTTTCCTACCTGCGATTATAAAAGACCCTACAAACCTTGACGCTCACTTTCCCAAATTAACAAACCTCAAGACATGTCTAAGTGACGGGATCTTCACAAAGACCATGTCACCCATTGTGAACTCCAATTCTAAATGTCTCATATCAACATAAGATTTCTTTCTATCCTATGTAGTTTTCATCCTTCTACGGATCTAGTCTATATTCCCCGAAGTTGCCCTTATCATAACATATCCAAGAATGATTCTGTTTGTAGTTTCCCACCAATAAGGTGATGATCTGGAAATCCTCCCATACAATGGCTTAAACAGTGCCATCCCAACAACTACCTCATATTTATCATTATATGAAAATTCTACTAACGGTAAATGGTCTTCCCAAGAGCCTTCAGAATCACATCCTAAGTAAGTCTTCCAATATTAGATTCACCCTCGCAGTCTACCTAACTTTCCAAGGGTGAAACACAATAGTCAAATTCAACTTAGTGCCCAAATCTTCTTGAAGATTCCTCCAAAACTTACTAGTTAAAAGCGATAGATAGAACTTATGTTGCAGAACTATCTCTCTCACATATAGGGTGCGTTTTTTTGAACCGAAAGGGGTAAACAAAAGGGCCCGAGAAAGGGGTAAGTTCGCGAAAGGGAATGCGTTCTTTTTACGAAAGAGGTAATGTGAAAGGGGCAAAGTTATTATTTTATTGTTTGTTTAAGTTATTATTTTATTATTTTTTTAAGTTATTATTTTATTTACGTTGATTATTTTTAAATACAAAATACAGAACATAAACGCAAAAACAAAAATATATAGTTTAGAATTGACAATACAAATGCAGAAATTAAAGTACGAAATATAAATGCAAAAAATAAAAAACAGGTAAAACAAACTACATTTTCCTTCTCAACTGGGCAACAAGATAAATAACAGCCTTCCTAAGCTGCTCGAGATTGTCCGACGGGGCATGCAACGGATTGAAACCTTTGTATCATACTTAGCCAAACAAATCGCGACCTCCTATTCTTCATAATCGTCCTCCTCCTACTTTGCTTCCAAACACCTAACAAGAGTCATATCATGCGAAGAACTACCAACAAACATAGAAGGACCACCAATGGGCCATTACTGTCTAGGCGCTCTGCGACTGGAGATCTCCGCATCATCACCCCTAAGATAGCTGTCACAAAGCTGTGAGTCGAGCTATAGCTAAACAAGTGGATCTAATTATGAACTGAAATTTGTCAGTTCGGATGCAGCCATCAATAATCACGTCCAACTGCCTAAAACGAGCAGGTGAGGCATGCTTCTATTTGTGGTACCTTGCTGCAGCTGCATCCCACCACTCGTCGGATCCATCGACCATGTCCTGTTCTTCTTTCCACTAGCCACCTGGAATCTGTAGCAACTTGTTTCAAGGGCTCCACTCACGTTTTAGATTATCAAACTTGTTTTTCATTTTCCTAGCATTGTAATCCAGACCAGTTCTTACATTGAATAAGGCTGTGATATCTTCACGCCGCTATGCAACACGGTGGGCACGCGTATCAATGTTTTTGAAACAAACATCGATCAACGCATTTGTCCTATCGGCATTCCAGTCGACGTTGGTTCTGGTGGAATAAAAAGCAGAGTGGCTAGACATTTTGAAAAAAGTGATTTAAAATATAATTCAAAAAAAATCTGAAAATATATATAAATGTTGATAATATTACGAAAAATGCAAATATAAAAAAATTTACCAGAAAAAATCGACGATGAATCTTGTAGGAATTGTTGAATTGTTGAATTTTTTGGTTTTTTTATTGGTGATTTGTTTGAGAAATGGAATGATATATGTAGCTAGTGAAGGGGTATATGGCAGTGGAGGACGAACCATTCGCATCAAACAACATCCGACGCATCAGACGCATCTGACGCGAACGGTTCATTTGAGCTGGGCACTAGTGTGGGGTCTACGCTTGAAGCGTTGGATGCGTCAGACGCAGGCGCCAACGCTGACTTCCCAATTTGCAAAATTAACGGTACCATAAAGTTGCCAAATACAAAGCGATCCTTGTACTCTGAACGGAATAAAGTGAGCATGTTTGGTCAATCGATGGACCATGATCCAAATACTCTCATTTCCCCAGCTCCTAGACAGTCCATCGATGAAGTCCATAGTGACACCCTCCCACTTCCATTACAGAATATCTAATGGTTGTAACAATCCAGCTGGCTTCTTTTGCTCCCCCTTTACCCTTTGGAAAGTCACACTTGGACACGTACTCCGACACATGCCACTTCATACTTGGCTAATAAAACTCTTTTCATATTATGATACATTTTGTAATCACTGGGATAAATGGTCATCTTAGAACAGTAGGACTCCACTAGTACCCTGTCAATCAACTCCATAATAAGAGAAGCATATAGTATACCATCTCTCTGCAACCACCCTTTCGAACCAATGGTATAACGAATGAAATGACTCGAATGTTCTCCTCTACCCACCTTCAAGAAAATATCCAACAACTCCGCATCTCATTTTTGATATGAGCCAATATGGTTAATAAGTGTACGCTGCACATCAATAGCTGCTAACAATCCCAGGGTGATGTCTTATGAAGGTCGAAAATCAAATGTAGAAAAAACCAGCAAGTGCTTCCATTCCAAGAACATAGGGATTAATGTTGCATATTTTCTACTTAAGGCATCCTCTACAACATTGCCATTGCCTGGAGTATAGGAGATACCAAAACCATACGAAGCTAAGAACTCCATCCACATCTGCTGCCTTCAATTCAAATCCTTTTTGGAGAAATATTATCTTAGATACTTATTATAATGAATAGCTCAAACCGCTCTCCTAAAAGATAATGCCTCCATGTCTTGAGTGCAATACAATGGCTGACAGTTCAAGATCGTGGATGGGATAGTTTCTCTTATGTCTTGAACAAGTCCTTAATGAACTTCCTTAATGAACTTATGCCTCCATGTCTTGAACAAGTCCTTAATGAACTTCCTATAACAGCCCTCCAAACCAATGAAACTTCCCACCTCCATCGTATTCTTCAGTATATGCCAATCCTATACCATGGCAGCTTTACTAGTATCGACCACCAGTCTATACGCATAGACAACAAACCCTAAAAAGCCATTCTCCATGCTCCAAAGTGACGTTTTGGAAAAAATTTCCTTTAACTTATGCATATGAAGAGTATTGAGAATTTATTCTAAATGCAACATTTTCTCTTCTTCGCTTTTCGAATAGACCAGTAGATCATCAACGAATACCTTCACGAACTTATTTTGTAACCGTCTAAAAACTCAGCCCGTGAGGGCGACAAAATATGCTCATGCATTGGAAAGTCTAAGTGGCATGACTAACCACTCATAAAGTCTATTAGGTGTGCAAAAAGAGATTTTTTGAATATGGTCTTCGGCTACACGTAACTGATGGAACCCGATAGCTAAGTAAAGCTAAGACAGTATCTTTATCCAAATAAATGACCAAAAAGAACACCTGCATAAGGGAATGGATAACCATTTTTCTTTGTCAGTTAATTTAACTTATGTTAGTTGATGCAAAGCCTTAGGATCCATTTGCAGTGGTGGCAAAGACAACCGGTACTCTCTACTTTAAAATAATTCTCATAATGAAGCCATTCTCTAAAAGCTCATTCACCTGCTTATATAGCTTGCGTCTTTCTTTTGGAGCTATATGCCTCAAAGTTAAGGCAACAGATTTAGCATTCTCCTCGAGGTAAATTTGAAATTCCGTCTTCCTATGGGATTGAAGACTGACAATTTCAGAAGATATTTGTGTCATCATAAACTACTGGCACTGAAGCTAACTTATCGTGTGACAGGTCTAAAAAATAAATGTAACTCGACATAACCGAACTTCTGGGGTCGTAATAAACCACAAGACTTCACCGACTATGATTTCCTAAATGAATTACCTTCCTATCACAATCTAATACTGTTCCATATAAAGTCATCCAGTCCATTTCCAATATTAAACCAAACCGGTAAAAAAAAAGCATTGCAATATAGCTCACCCTAAAATATATAACTTCCAATTCTTATAAATCATGGATATGTAAGTTGATCCTCCAACAAGGACTTGATACAACTACAGGGTCAGTAACTATGCTAGTTTCTAAGTGCAATTCATCTACTTTTCCAATTGAAGTAAATGAGCGTGATGCCCAATGGTAAATAAAGTACAAATATATTTATCAGATAAAGTTAACACGCCTTCAATTACAACCTTCTTCCCCTTGTCCACCATTGGAGGCGCACTCGAGCTAAGAACAACATCCAGTGCATCAGCAGGAACCACTTTGTTCGAGGTCTTTGGTGCAACTAGACACTCCCTCTTCATGTGCCCGAGTTGGTTGCAGTTATAGCATTTGACCTATGAGAGGTTCGTCTTGCAATCTTTTACAGCATGCCCCTCTCTATTACATCTCCTGCACTTGACTTCTTTGTTCATTAACTTTCCTTAAGCCCATCGTTTCGCCCTTTGTGCCTTTTCTATTGGAATAGCTTTCCTTTTTTCCTTATTGGGCTCATGCATAGCTTAATCTTTGGAAATGGTATTTATCGAGGTCATTCCACTAATCCCTCATAAGTAGCTCCTACCCAAATATGGATAAGGGCCAAAGCTTAAAGAGATTGCTTCAACCCTTTTGCAAAATTCAAAGCCTTCTTATGTGAGGTATTTATCAAATCAAGCCCAAACCTAGCTAGCTCATTGAATTGATTTACATACTCCTTCATTGACATATCTTCTTGTGATAGACGTACAAACTTTTCATTTGCATTTCTTGCTCTGCTACAAAAAGAAATATTATCTTAAAATGCTTCTAAAATCTCCTCAAGTTATCTCCTCCTCATTTGTCACTACCACTACCACATCCCAATAGTTTAAAGCTTCCCCTTACAAGTCCCAAGTAGCCAATTTCCTTCTAACAGCATCATCCAAACCCAATAAATCAACAATTATCTCATAAGTGCATAATGTGTCTTCAAGTCCACAAAGGATTCAGTTCCTGCATATGGCTTTCCTCTTAAGCTTGAAAAGTCTCTAAATAGCTTGGCGAAGTTTGCAACCGCTGGATTATCAAGAATTACACCTAGTTATTGCATTACAGGCCCTCTATTATGGTTAAGACCAGCTTGCCCTCTTGCCTGCAGATATCATCAAAACTATATCAAAACATTCACGTCTGGAATCTCAACTACATTGGTGGAATTATTTCCAACTTGACTGCCCATCTCAGTATCTGTGATTAGGAACTATTAACTACTTTCCTGAAATAGTATTAAGCATTACTAGGACTTAGTAGTGTATTGGTGCTATACACACACATAAACACACACACACACACATATTTGAGTGTGAAAAGTCTTTATAATTTAAAAAAACATACAAATATGCTCGCTCAGTGTGTAACTAATTCCAAAGGAACCCTAAACCTATTCTCTGATACCAACTATAATAACCTATACCTCCAAGCACATCGATTCAAAGCCTAAAGTGACTCTCGAGCCATCAATTTAAAACATTACATGGTGCAAAGACTAAGCTAAAATTTAAAGTATTCTACATTTTTAGATCTCACAACAGAAGGAAATAAAATATAAATATTGAAAATAACATCTCGGATAAAGGTCTCAATAATGCATAGTCCAAATACAAAGTTCCTAAAGTAACAACATAAAGTCTATGAAAATAAAATATGGTAAATAGTGCATGGAGAGCAGATGAAAATAATATAACTCCCGTGCCTAGCTTCTTCCTCCATGTATAATGTCTAGGTCAAATTAACTTGCTGGCCTGTCCTCTTGTGGTTAGGAAAAAATGAAAGGAGCGGCTCTGATTAAAGTTTAGTGAATGAGTTGTATTACTTGCATATGGTTCTTAAAAAGTAATTAATTTTATTTACAGTCTACATGATCTATGTTGTCCTTTTATGTTCTTTGAATTACTTACCTAGGGTTGGTCACCTTAACTTAAGGAATATTGTTCTAATTACGCCTACACCCAAAACATCTTGTAGAGGTTTATAATCAAGGGTCGAACAATAGATCGACAAACAACCTATAGGATTGCTCTTAGTATAGATTGCAAGGAATAATTCTCTATCACTATTAAGTTAGTATTACCCAAGTATAAACTACGTATATCATGCTTGCATACCGAGTGGACCTTGCAATCCAAAGATCGCATCGAACTTGCTACCCCAATGACTTAGGGCGTATATATGCATCCATGTCAACAATCTCAATTGTAGAGTCCCATATGCATTGCACCAGACATCCACAAATAGTGTCTAGCCTGGCTTGCCAGTGTACATTGAGGAACCTTCCATTAGTGCCGTAATTATGTATGATCCCCGTTATCCAAAAACAGCATCTAGACCGAATTGCCTGCTTACACCGAGAAACCTCTCGTTAGTATCGTGTACATAATACACCAATGTGATCAAACCTCCATCAACTCCAATAAACCCTCGTAATAAATTATATCCGAGCCTAATTGCCTACATACACATTTGCTTTAATTCCCTTGCATCCAAAAGTTAGGGAAGTTGGAGCTAATTTCCTATACTTATAAAGTTTTATATATTAAAACTGGGCCATAGGCCCAGGTTCAATCTGCGCCTGTACGTTAATAACCTGTCGACCCCTTATACCATGCGTGTCTATCATTTTCTATCGACCAGCTAAGGTTAACTGATAATCAGTAGGTTTAATTCTATCCCATCGTAAATAATAATGTAAATTATTCTAGGTAATCCTAAATTTTATTATACCCTTAATTCTATACTCACTCTGATCAAATATTAGTCGTTCACCTCATCAGTAGTTTTCTGTGATAATCAATAATTTTGTTTACATAAATTCAAACTATTGACTTTATGATATACAGGTACTTATAGCGTTTCATTAAAAAATCACTATATATCTCCTCCTAAAGTTTTATATATATTAAACTTCAAAATCAATGTGGATAGGAGGTTATTCAATTTTGCCCTATTTATTTAATCCAAGTTCTTAGTAAGGATCTCTAATTTTTTCTACATAAAATTAAAATTTTCCCCTTCTGTTTGTCCATAGATGAGCTTGAATTATTTACAATAAACTTTTAATATAAACTTAAATTAATATAAACCAATTTTAAACGAAGTAGAAATATAAACAAATTCAATCACTTATGAAATAACATCTTTTAGTAATCAACTTACTAATCTCTTAAAGCTTCCTTCCTACCTAGCTTGCCTTCAATCTTATCTTCTTCTTTATTCGTCAACTCTCTCTCTTTAGTTTGACTTTATTTTTGAATTCTTTTTTTATTTTGATTTAGAACTGGAGGAGATAGCGAGATTTAAAAGAGAAGGAAAATTTAGACATATTTTTGTTGGCTAGACTAGGGTTTCAGAATAGAATTAGAGGGTTACTTTCTTATTTATGGCTAATGAAATACACAGCAACCATTTGATTAATAATATAAACCACAAGCCTTTCAAGCCTAGCTTAACCCTAGCCAATATACGTCGATCAGTAGACTGATCAATAGGCGGCGGTCGACCGCTTGGGGTCGACTGGTCCTATACTAGCTGTCGACCGATTATTGTCGTTTTATTAACATTAACTTCATTATTGATTTATTTTCTTTATAAGCTTATTTCCTTTAATTTTTTTGAGTTATTTTCTATTTCAAATCTTTAAACGTTAATAACTTTTTTGTTTGAATTGTAATCATGAACTTTACATATGAAAGTTGTCCAGAAAATCTCCACGAACACAATGGTGTATGTTTTGTAATCAAATTTTAACATTTTCTCAGCTTTCATTTTATTATTATTAATTAATTAATTCCTCATAATAAGTTCTCATTTAATTTTTTGGGGTGTTACAATAGGTTTGCTCATGAGTGTAACTTTTAAGGGATGGTTGATTGTCCACTCTAATGGTGAAGAATAAGCTTGCACGCATGCCTAATTAGATTGCTCCTTTAATTGGTTGGGGGCGATTTAAAAATCTTGGTTGCTTGCTATTGATTGTAGATGATCGCGGTTGCTTCTATTAGCGACCGACAACCTCTCCTTTCGAAGCTTCTAAGATTCGGGAGGACAGGATCAAACTCACCACTCTTTAGCTAATTTTGGCTACAAAGATGTCCTTCCTCTTTATCCCTTGAACATAGATCGGGCTGGCCAATCCCCGATAGGCTACTTCTCTTGGCCGCTTACGTATATGGAAGCTCATGCAAACCTTTCTTTTACATCCTTATTTCATAAGGCTTTTAAATGCGCGTTAAATAGCACTGTGGCAGCTTACCTCCAAATAGCTATAAGTTCTTAATTGGGAACTTTATAATCTTCTATGATTTGAATATTCAAGAATCTAACCCTTCCTTGATCATGCTGATTTTAAAGCTTTGTCAACAAGTCAAAGCTAATTCATGCAACTATTACTACCTCCAATGCATCGAGGCACCCCTTTCTTCTTTGGCCTTCCTTGCAAGGCACCGTCCTACAAGGACTAGTTCTTCTCTATTCCTGCGACCATCAAACCGAAACTCACTACACGAGCATTCAAGTGTGCCTAGTATCTTCCCTTAACTTCTTTCAGGAATTTTCTAGTAATGATCTCTTAAAACCATTTTCTTCTCTTTGTTGCAGTGAACCACGTCGAGATAGGCACAGGAACTCGCATGTAACAAAACTACATTTGTCAGATTAAGGCAATATGACATAATGCCAGGAACTTGGCCATGATATTAAATGACAAGAACCTTCGTTAGGTTGGATTGTTTACCCGAGGAAGACTGTGGGTAGAAGAGAAATCATATTGATAACCCCTATTTGAAGATAGCAAGGACAACAAGGGTTATGATTTGGGAATTGATAATGGAATTAAAAGGGGAGGATGTTGATGATGGCAATGGGGCCATTATGGCAGACCCGGGGCGATGCCAAGCAAGCAATCATAGTGAGTGGGAACCTTACAACCCGACCCTCTTTGAGGACATCACAGTTTCCTACCATAACTCTATTAATGCTTGATCTTTCGAATATTCAAACACACCAGAGACACTTAAAGTAGAGACGATAGGCGATTGGGCATAGGAGCCAGATATGCTAACAAGCAAGAGCTCCTCCTTGGGGACCCTTTCTGCTCATGGGTACCCAACACAATTAACCCATACCTTTCTCCCCCCAACACACAAAAAATAAATAGGGAACTATCTAACAATAGTAACGTGGAGTCCCCTTGCCTGCTTTTACCTAGAGGTGGAGAGGGAACAGATTTGAAGAGGGTAGCTTAGTTTTTATATTGCCCATTCTTTTCTTTTCTTCATACTTTTTTCTAAATTTTTTCTTTCTTTATGCTTTCTACAGTGGTTTGTCTAAACTTGGGTGCCACTCTTGATTCTATGGCTATAAGGATCCTAATTAGGGAACCCTGATTCACAACCCTGCACCAGCGCCACTTCTCAATAGCAATCGTAGGATACCAACACCCAGCAACAGAAGTCGCCTAGCTCCCAATAGCCTCTAGGGAGGGGATGCATTTTATTAATGAGCATACACAGAGGAAGTAGGTACCGGTCGAGGTGGACTATCATAAGGCCGAGGCAGAAAGGGAAGTAAGCGATCCAAGGCGGCTCATGTTGTCGAGCCAATGGATTTTAGGAGTGGCCTAGCTTACAAATTTTGTAAGAGGTTAGAGATGGTTAGGCCACTTTCCTGAGGATACTCAGTATGAGATGGTGGGATCTAGAGGCAAGTCGCAAGGAGGCGGATGAGATGAGGGAGAGGTTGCAATAGTACATACATTCCATGACCAAGAAGAGAATGAGGGAAGAAGGAAATCTTGGATGACTAAAGGGAGTGTAGTTTTACAAGGATGTTAAAGCTGATCTTTTCGGCCAACTATCATCTTCCATCACTAGTCACATTCCTCACGAGCTGTATACCGAGATCCACAATGAGGTTGCAACAAAGATGGCGGTGATTGGGATTGCTCCTCTAATGATTTTAACTTTTGAGAAGATGGCATCCTTGATAAGAGGGCCAAGCGAGCTAGCTCCTGTCGATCCTCCGATGGTGGACAATGAGTTGATTTTTGACGATGGCCATCAAGTCACCGTGTATTCCTTGCCCTCATTAATGGTAGAGTTAACCCTTTTTTGTGTTTTTGTTTGCGTACTTATTGGGAAATCCCTTTTCGTTGTATATAAAAATGTTGATTATTATAATCTTTTCCTTTCATGATGAAAACTGTCTTTGTAGGTTTGTTTCTATTGGAATATTATGCATCTAGCTCAGATTTCCTTACTAGTATTGTGCATGCACACGTACATATGTTTGTTCCTCTTGCTTACATTTTATCCTTTTCCAAGTCGAGCAGTTCAAGCACCCTGGACGCTACGTAAACACTAAACCCTTTATGCACAATATAACGGATAAGTAAATATGAGATAAGTAATGAGCACCCAAACCAAAAAAGCCTATCTTTCACTTGGCAAGCTCGATGTAGCTTTGTTTAGTGGGTATGAGCTAGTGTAAGCGCTTCCTTAGGTGGTTGCCGATGCTTGTTTTGATATGCATTTGCCTTTTGTTTTTGAGCTATTAGTAGGCTCGACTTCATTCAATAAGACTTCTATAGTTGTCTAAGTCTGCTAGCATTACGGGTGACGAGCAGCATCACAGGAAAACATGTCCGGACCACTACATGGGTGATCTCGCCAATGGTTCGTCTATGCCCCAAGTAAGGAAGGAAGTCTTAGAGGCTTATGTATCCTCCAGAAGAAGAACAATGGATGATAGGTTTGGAGTCACAATGTTGGTAACTATATTGCGATATCACCAGTGCCATGTCTTTCTAAAGAGACATGCAGCTTCATGGGCGAATGAATCAGGACCACTATGGGAATGATCTCGCCATTGGTATGTTGATTCATCTAGTAAGGAAGGTAGCATTAAACGACTTGTGCATCCTTTTGGAGCTGCGCTACGGATGCTAGCTTCGAGGTTACAAAGGGGATAACTTCACCATAATGACACCATTGCCCCCATCCTACTAGAGGGATAGGAATAACAGGCGAATGTACCAGGACCACTACATGGGTGGTCTCTCTATTGGTTTGTCAATGCCTTCGATAAGGGAGGAAGCATCGAGCGGTTTCTACATCCTCAAGGAGTAGAACTATGGATGTCGTGTACGTAACTACAATGTGGGTAACTTGCCATCATAGCACCAGTGACCTATCCTACTAGAGGAACGACCAACATGAAAGGCTAATGAATTAAGAACACTACATGGGTGGTCTCGCCATCGTTTCATTGATGCCCAAAATAGGAAGCATTAAGCGGCTAGTGTATCCTCACGGGGCAGTTTTGGCTGCTCCACAATTGCAGAGGTAGGCTTTCCTGGCTCGGTCTCTCCGGATACACACAACTGTATTGTCCTTCTATTATGTTGGCGGTGTAGATGGGATGATTCTAGCTAGTTGGCCTTATTATTACTCAAACCGTGAATGCTCAAAGATGCTCCGATTTACATTCCACACACCAAAAGATTAAATACAAGATCTACTTCCTTATAAATTCATACATAATATGCCCAGAGGCGCTTTGGATTCCATGTATATGACACATTGGTGCCGTTGGGCTGTGCGAAGCGATATGCGCCTATGATGAGATAGTGCTAACTACATACTGGCCTTCTTGGTTTGGCCCTTATACTCCTTCGATCGGGTATTTTAGTGTTAGAACAAACGCAATGCAACATTAAGTCCCCAACCTTGAATGGGCGGAGCTCCACCCTTTGCGTTATTTTGCTTGGCTAATTTCCTTTTATATGCTTTCAAGTCCAATTCCGCCTCCACCTTCTTTCTTCTAAATCGTCAAGCCCAAGCTTGAGCAACTCCCTTTCTACACAAGGTCATGGTTGGGATACGTTCAAGATGGTATGTTGACCTCGACTAGTGATATGGCATCGTATCCATGGACTAAGTAGAAAGGAAAATGCCAAGTTGATGTGCGGTTGGTAGTGTGGTACAACCAGAGAACGAGCGGTAAATTCTATGCCGAGTCTCCTTTGGCTTTTATGACATGCTTCTTCAATGTTTCCTTGATTATATTATCTATGTCTTAACCCTGGCCATTAAATTATGGATGAGAGATCGAGGAGAAGCAATTTAATATCCCATTCTGCTCATAGAACCCTTGGAAAAGCCCACTCTCAAACTGGGTGCCATTGTCAGTTAAGATCTTCTTTAGGAGTCTAAATCGACACATGATATTTTTAATTACAAAGTAGAGGACTTTGGGCATGGTGAATCGAATGAGAGGCTTTGACTTGACCCTTTTTGTAAATTAGTTGATAATGACTATAGCACGGTTATATCCACCTTTGACATTCAGGAACCTGTCGATTAAATCTATCCCTCAAATATCAAATGGCTAGGAGGACGTTTGAGGAGTCAGGAGATTTGGGCAAGCTTTCAAGATTTTTGCATAATGCTGATGTCTCTTACACCTCCTAACTTAATTCATCGCCTCCTTTATCAAAGTTGGAAAATAATATCCTTAGCGGGTAGCTTTCTTTGCGAAGCTCAGTCCCTTGGTATCATCTCTTTAAAAGCCTTCACGTTGTTTCTCCAGTATATGGTTGGCTTCCTTGCTCATCATGCACCTTTAGAGGGGAGTTGAAAAGCCCCTTTGTAGATCTTTGCATCCATGATGGTATAATGCGGTGATCGGTACAAAATTTTCTGGGCCTCTTTTCTCTCATTGGATAATTCTTTGCTTGTGAGGTATCTTAGAAATGGGGTCATCCAAGAGTGGGAGTGGATTTCATCAATCCACATGGCGATCGCCCTCAATTCAATGCAAGATGCAACTTGCATCTCCATCGGGACCTAAAGGATGCTCTCGTTGGGATTGCTAGTTGCCTTGGCCAACTGGTCGGCTTTGGCGTTCCTCTTGCCAGGGATTTGTTCCATCTTGAAATATGTAAAGGTGTTAATGAGTTTCATTACCTCTATGATATAGAAGACCAATGCCGTGCCCTTGACCTGTGTGCATTCCTCAATCTTGGAGACAACTAATGAGGAGTCACTAAACACATGTAATTCCTCTACCTACGGCTCCCTATCCATCCTAACACTGACAAGGATGGCTTCATATTTGGTTCATTAATTGTCGCCTTAAAGCTTAGGTGGACGGTGAAGTAGAGCTCTTTACCATCGGGTGTGATTAAGAGCATTCCTACCCTCATGCCCTTCTCGTTAGTTGCATAATCAGTGTAACAATTTGCCTCAAAATAGGCCTAATTTTTGACCCAAATAAAGGCCGATCGAACTTTGGACCCATTCAAAAGCTGGCTGTTGGTTGGTAGAATTTGATACAATGAATAATACATAGAGCTACCATTTTATGCTATCAGAATCTCACAGTGGAAAGGATAGAATATAAAATTAGGAATAGTATCTATTTTATAGAAATTCAAATCTCAAAAACATAACATAATATCTCAATAATCAAAATATAATATTTCAACATAACAACATCAAATCTGAAATAGGTACACCAAAATATAATAAAAACATAAATAGATAATTTCCACAAAACTCCTCCTCCGCCTTCATCCCTAAATCAGCATCGTCTTCTCTAACCTATATTGTAATGAGGATGGAGTTATAATAGCGATGTCTAGTGAATAAAATCTCGAGTCTTTCTATAATAGTATTTGGATAGTATAATTTAGATTAGAATATGTCTCACGCCTCCTCACTATGTTCTACATGAAATACCTCCAACTATTAGCCCTAAGGCTCTTCTAGTCCATTTCTATAAGCTACACTCTTCCATTCCAACTCTATAACTCACTTTAAACTGTAGGCCAAAGGCCTTTCCTACTCTCACACATCTATAGTCAATCATGTCCCAACAATGTGAGAGATAGTACCCAAGCTACTTAATATCTTTTTAATGGGAATGAGGAAGACTCTGACCATTATGTCTTAGGTAGGTCCCCATCATTTAATGCTTAACCCAAGGTAGAGCCCTCTCTAGCTGGCATCACATATAATCTCATTAGGCCACTTATTACTTCTTTATAATAAGAGGAGGACCCTTTAATAGCTACCTAATACCTCGAACTTGAAGCGAACCTCTTCTAAGATTTCCCATAATTGTGCTTAAACGATACCCTGACAGTTTAATACTTCTTAAATAGAGAGGAGGTAGGCCCTAAAACAGCCACTTGATATCCTCGACCCAGAAGCTTGTCCTACGCATTATGACCCGTAATCCAAACCATGACGTCTCGCATTAGTCCGTCTATTTATTTTCCCTAGTAGCATAATTTACTAGGCAGACTTACCTTACATAATTGGGACTAGCCTCATATCCTCCATGGGTACTTCTTATAGGCATTGTCTTACATCAGTTCTAAAGTCACACTATTGGTAGCTATTAATAGGGCAGACTTTTGTGTCCTTTTGAATGACCTCGCATCCTTATAACTTACTCGTCATTCCACTCTCCTAATATACAACATATATATATATATATATATATATATATATATATATATATATAACCATATTTTGTATTAAGGCCATATAAGGAAATATCCTTATTCTACCTTTAATGATAAATTACTTTCCATAATTATCTCAACTTCTTTCCTAAAGGGTTTAATGCTAATTACTAGCCAATTTATACTATGGGATTAATACGTAACTAAATACACTTAGGCATGAGAAGATTTTGCGTCCTATACTAACCGTTTAAATGTCAAAACTTCTAATTTATACAAGCCTAACTTCATACCATAACACACAAATCAGCTAATATCTTTAGACCAGCAATGGACTTGTATAAGAAAACAGAATTAACTTTTAATTATTTTTTCACATTAAAATTATAGAGTCGGCACAAACAGAACTTATAATTCGAACCTTTTACATTTAGTTCAAATTTAAGATATACAATGAAAAGGGATTCTTATTTAAATTATGGAAATATGTAGCGCAGATTATGCACCATTTCCTAACTTATTTTCTTTTTGAACCCTTAATCACATTAAAAGAGAAATGTGAGAAGTGGAATAGAATGTATATTCACATTGCAATTGCCATTCAAGTTTCTCTATTTTAATACATAATAATTGAGATTTCAATAAGGATTGACATTTCACTTTGTAGGAATTTTGGGGTTGTATTAAGGTAATTTCATGAAAATTCCTTTAGGCATAAATCAAATCCTACTTAGACTATACAAATACTAAAATGGAAAAAAACAAAGATTTTCACTCATAGATTATTTCCTTCATCCTCTTGAATTTGTTTATGCCCGCATGTACTTTCCTTTTAGACACTTCCTTTTGAAATATACAACAATTGGATTGTATATGAATTAGATTCGAATTTTCAGAGGTTGGAGAAGAACATAACTAGAAACTGAATATTGAATATCCAAAATACCTTACCTCAAATCCTATAAAATTTTGAATCATATAGAAGAAACTAACAGAGCTATGCGCACATTCCTAAATAATTAGTAAATAAAAGTGAGGGGGTTAGCCTCCTATTTATTGTGGTTAGAAGGCACCAGAACTATCGGATTTCAGTCGGTTTAAAATAATAAAACTGGACCATTCCTAGATTAAAATAATCCTAGCCGCCTCAACTATATCGACAACCGTTCCTCCCTAGACGATCGACCACTAGCTGTCGACCGGCCCTTGGAAAGCAGTTGATCAGTCCTAGTGTATATGGAAATGTATTAAAGCTGATATTTTTATTTAATTTAATTTTATATTTGTTCATAATGTTAAAGTTTAATTTGACATGTACTTAAACCCTGAGTTTCTAATTAATATATTTTTAAAATTTGAATTTGAATTCAAAATCATTTCGAATCATTTTTAATTTAAAAACTTCGAAAGTCGACAATTTTTCTATTTGAGCTGGGATTAAAAAACTTTATATATGAAAATTGATCGGAAAATCGCCACAAACGCAATAATGTAACTTCCATGGCCAAATTCCAACATTTAAAAATTTTATATTTTCAGCCTTATTATTGATTGATTAATTTCTTATTAATTTTTATAGGGTGTTGCAATAGACATAAGTTGCCAGGAACCCAAGTTGGCTGTTGCCCCCTCACCATCGCTGTCCAAGCTGAAACACTCTCCTATGAAATCAACCACAGCTTGGCCCTAGATCAAGGTTAGAGGGTAGAAGATGATATGAATTTACCTGAGCTCTATGAGCCACTATTAGTTAGCTTACTATATTAGGCTGGCTTGGCACTTGTTTTAATAGTGGTTCGTGAGAATGGTTAAGCTTGGAAATACAATCATGGACGTCGAGAAGCCATAAGTAGGTAGTAAGTCAACTTCTCCAACCTAGAGATCCTTGCTTTAGGGCATGCTACCTTTTGATTACATAGTAGATGGGCCCTTTCCATCAACAGGCTTTGAAAGCATGAGGGGTGTGATTAGGTATATCATCAATTCCCCAGAAGCTTTTTTTTCGATTTCCATTCCATACAAATGACCTTCCTTTCTTGGTAAGTTCAAAGAAAGATACATAACGGTCCATGGCTTTCAACATAAAGTGGCCAAATGCTGCAATCACTCTATTTATTCTTTGAACTTGTTTGACTATGCAAGGTATATGCATTTCTTAAATTGCCTGAATATTTTCAGGTTTGGCTGTGATGTCCCTGGTGCTTACCACAAAACCCAAGAACTTCCCAGATCTTACTATAAATGAACAATTCCTGGGGTTGAGCTTCATATTATACTTATGGAGGATGATAAAAGTCTCGGCCGGGTTCCTTGCATGCCCCTCGACCCTTTTAGATCTAGCTAACATGTCATCCATTTAGACCTTAATCGAACAACCATTCTGCTGAGCAAATACCCAATGACAACTCATTAATATGTAGCGCCTATGTTACGAAGGTGGAATGGCATAGCTCGGTAGTAGTAAAGTCTGGTATTGGCGATGAAGGAGGTATGTTCCTAATCTTGGTTATTCATGGCAATTTGATGGTCCTTGGAGTAGGCATCCATGAATGTGAGCAGCTTGTGCCCACTGGTAACGTCAACATCTGGTTAATGCATGATAAAGAGAAATCATATATAAAATAGGCCTTATTAAGATCTAAAAAATCAATGTAGGCCTCCAGGTCCCACTAAAATTTTCAGTTTGATTATAAAACTTTATACACAAAAATTGATCAGAAAATCACCATGAATGCAATGGTTACCTTTCATGGCCAAATTTTGACATTTATAAAATTTTCAGCTTGAGCCTTATTATTAATAAACTAATTTCTTATTAATTTTTACGGAGTGTTAAATTATCCTCCCTAAAATGGTTTCATCCCCAAAATCCTTAAGGGACAAATAATGTGTGCACACTTAGCATCCATGTTATACAACAAAGTTATCTACACGACCATCTGCTCATCCAATAATGCAATATGATCATATATGCAACATATATAGGATCAATTTCACCCTATGGGGGGAGGGGGTGAATAGGGTGATACTAATATTTATAAAAATTAATGTGGAAATATATAAAACAATTGTAGCATAGATAATAGCAGAATAATAAAAGCAGAAATAAAATAACATGCAGATTTATCCAGCTTCAACAAAACCCTGCCTACGTGCTGCCCCTAAGATTTCAACTAGAAATTAATTAGTCAGACGCTTACACACATAAACTTGCGACACTTGCTATCAGTTAACCTAACTCTACGTTCAAAACCCTACCACAACTCAGCCACTGAGTTGCAAATTCTCAAACTACACCACCATAGCTCGTCCCCTAGACACATGACTAGAATTTTACAAAATTTTAAAAGAAAAGTACAAATTAAAAATAACAAAAAACCCTAAATAAAAAAAGCCAATGGTATTTAAAACTGACCCAATAAAAAATGTCCCCTTTTCTGTTTATATTATCAGCCGCTTTGACTTTCGTTCAGTCCTTCATTCCTCTTTCACGATTTAGGGCTTCCCAAAATTTGAGGCGGCCGTTTGTTTTTTGAGCGATTGAAGTGATTTGCTTCGCTTTGCTGTCAATCATCTCCTATCTTCAATTTTCTTTTGGCCACTTCAAATTGGAGAGTTCGAAATTAATTGGTATGTGATTTCCATTTTCTATTCTTGTTGATATTCTTGAACTCGATTTGATTCGAGTTATTGATTTGAAACTTTGCTCTGTGGTATTACTTGAACTCAAAAACCTTAAATGCCAACAATGACTTGGGTTTTTATAAGGACCGATTCCCCTAATTATCGTTCGTACAATATTGTTCGAATTCTTCCATTACTTTAGCTCGATCGTTCAACTTAACTTGAATGTTGGTGATGTTTTCTAAATTTTCCAGTTTGTATATTTTATTTGCTTGATTATCACGGCTTGCGTTTGCTGTAAATTTGGTCCCGTTCTTTTCTCTTTTGACATCTTTGATTTTGGCACTTTGAATTAAAGTTAATATTTTCTAATTTCATGACAACTGAAGGGTTCATGATTTGCTTGCAATCGATTGTGGTATTTGAATTTCTCGGACATGTTCAATTGGATTTGACCTTGGCTTTTAACTTGACATGTTCAGTTTCTTGTATTAACTGGTTCGATAGTTTCACTTGAGTCTGGTTTGGTTTTCATGTGTCTTTCATGTGTATATTTTGTTAAGGCTCTATGTTAACTGTTAGCTTGATTCTTGTTCGAACTGTACCTTGATGACCCATGGCTTCCGACCATTTTTAATTCATACTTGTTGGGTTGATGATGCTCCAGAATTAATAGCCTTGAATAAATTTGACATGTCCATTTTGATATCCCTGCGACATTGACTTTGTTCATCGAAGTATGTTGACATGATCTTTGCATTGAGTTGGATTTGTTATCTACACTTTTGTATTCTCTGGCATAGCTTTGAATTTTCTTCGGGTTGGACTGCTTGCATATACCTATGAACTTGTTGTATCATCATATATGTACTTACATACATATGTATGTATGTATATGTGTTGTTGTTATGCTGTAGCCTCTGGTTGTGATTTACTTGAGTCTGATATGTGTTTGCATTGTTTTGAGTCATATGTATTTGATTTGTGCACTTGTATAAACTTCGAGTTACTGAACATTTAACTTGTAGACTTATGTCTTTACTATAATCATTGCTGTTGCATTTCATGTGAGCTTCAAGTGCTCCTTTGTATAGTTTGTTGAGTCTGGGCTTGTTCCACTTATATGCTATCATTGAGTTCTTTCTGTATTTATTCTAGTTGATTATGATTGGTATCATTTGAACATTTGAATTGATGTCTATATTCATGTATACTGACATGTGTTTGTGAGCCTGGTTGAATTTATGTTTTGGGTGGCTTCACTTGCAGTCAAGTTCATACCTGAATACTTGATATGTCTACTTACTGTTTCAAACGGTTCATTTTATTCTCTGACTATATGTGTTATGCTCTGGTTTGGTTGTATTTGCTTCCTGCCTTGGCTTGTGCCTATACATGTTCAGTGATAGCTCTGTCCATGTCATTGTTGACCTTTCATGTGTGTTCATCTGAAAGTTTTGCATTGCTTTGTTTCCAGTTCCGGTGCACATGCCTGAATATCTGGTTTTCACTACACATGTATATGTTTAGTTTGGTTGAGCCTTATATTTTATGCCATTGTCATGAACTTGAACTGGTTTGTTTCTGACATTGAACTTGTTGCATTTGGACTGCATTGCCTTGGCATTCTGAAACTCGAGATGTTGTCTTGTTGCATTATGTCTGATCTTGAGTTATTTCGAGTTAAACTTCCTAATTGCAATGTTTTTATGTTTTTTGAACCATTGAACTTGAGTATGGTTGGTTAGGTTGATTTGGTCGAGACTCATATGCACTTGAGTTTGCCTCAGCTCGGGTTTGACCTTGTGCTCACCTGTCCTTGCAATTTCATCTAGTATATATCGGTACGCATGGCCTCGTGGCATGCATAGTGATACACTATGCATGTTACAGGTTGTTCGTGTAAGATGAATTCAAAAATAAATGATGACAAACAGCACAAATAACCGAAGCAAATAATATTTACAAAACACATTTTACTTTACATTGCAATTTTTTTTTTCAATTTTACTACATCAGTGTTTATTTGTAGATAATTCAGATACTAGATTTAGCCTGGAGCAAAGTCGAAGATAAAATATGAGTAAATGAGTGATATGCAGTGATGTAAAGTGAAACTTTGAGATGCAATCGAAATTGTATTGTAATTGAAAAAATGTATATATGTAGTGAGAGCTCAAATATGTACTATTCAAATTATAATAAAATATTTGTTTGAATAAAATATCAGTTTGAATTTAAAATTTGTGTTATTTATTTTATTCAACAAATATTAGCTATGTGAATAATAAAATAGTACAATAACAAATACATTTAAATGAATATATATACACGCTTAGTATCATCAAATAAAAATCATATACTATCATGTTCAACAACATACAATAGGTGAGTTAGGTCCTGACATATAGGCATGTATGCAAGCATCCTAAATAAGCATGAAATTCTACACGAGTACAAAATGATAGAAAAAGTGTGGAAACCATCCCCTACCATCCAATTCAGCAACCACGATGCAACCAAAAACGTACATTTTGGGGAGAAAAAGTTTACTAGAGAAAAGCTCAGGATAAGAAGCCTATATCTTTTCTTCAGTTTCCCACGTGCTTTTCCCTAGGCTATCTCCTCATTGTACTTAAGCTAGCCTAATTTTTTTGTTGCAGAGCTTCCTAGTTCCCAGCTCCCACTATTGTAACACCCCTATCTTGAGGCCCACAGATAGTGCTACAGATGTTACATGGTATTTCACTTTCGATGACAATATACGGTAGTGTTAATGGTATCCATAATATCAAAAGCAATGAATATGAAATAAAATCATAGATTTCAAAAACAACCTTTTTGATTACATTTAAAATTAATATTTCATATTTGGTTACATAATCTCAAAACTATTCCTAGGATTTTTTATCAAATATAATTATTACAAATTACATCAAGAGCGACATATAAAGATGCCCATTTGGATGATCATAGTACTAAATAGATGGACATATCGTCATACATACATCATAGCATAAATAACATTAAATAACTGCTACATAGCTAGCTTTGCTTCCTGCACATCTTTGAAAGCCTATTCATGCAACCTACTAAACCTGAAAAGTCCTTAACTCTCACTCTACTTATATTAACTTTGAGCATTCGAGAGTTTAAGGGGAAACATAAGATTAGTGTTAGACATAAAGCCTGATGCGAATAAATTATTACATCTCGATTTGTTAAAAGAGACCATGCTACTTAGTGGAATGGGTTTCCCCTCACAAATATCCTTTTAAAACCATATATTTTGCAAATCAGAAACTTGCAATCCAATCGGTTGTAACAATAATGGCAATAACATATATGCATAAGAATCAAGTAACCAAAGGACTATCTGCCCACACTATGGTTTTTTTCTTTCTGGATAACTATTAACCATTGGTTGACTCGGGCCTATCAAATAAAATAAATAATCTTACATCTATTATACATAATATTGGGCTACTGCCCTTAACTATCTTCTTCCAGGGTCAACTAATCCTTATGGTTTTATAGGCTTACCAATAACCTATCTTTACTTTGTATATTCCCTTTTATGTGTAATCATCATTTTAGTCCCATCTGTGACAAAGCCATGCACACTGGAATTTTGGACTTACATTAGCTAGGGGCTACTAGCTAAAGTATAGGATGCGACCCCATACCAGTCCCCTCTAGTCTTCTAATATTCGAGTCATAAACTTAGAGTTAACTACCCTACTCAAATATAATTTCCTTGTAAACAATCATTATAAGTGATTTACCCTTGAAATCATATCTTTATAAAACATGGAAATCATACTCTTTGCTTTACTCAAAACACTTATGCCATGATATATGCTTTACACAAAACAATGTTGATGAAATCAAATCAATGGGATGATCTATCCCTTCAAATAAGTTAAACCCTTTTTAACTTGAAAAAATTTAGGCCATGAAAGCCAAAGCAATTCCTTTGAAACCCTTGTTTAAAACCTTAAACAACATCGATTGAAATCATGAAAAACATCCCTTCCGAAAGCATTACATCCTCTTTCAGCCATTTATACTTATCTTTCGAGAGCATTAGATCCTTCCTTTCAAAATACTTAAAACATCTCTTTCGAAACATTCACAACATACCTTTCGAAATCATTGGGCTTAAGTAAAGGATTGTGGAAACATTGCTTCAAAACCATTTAAAATTAGTCCTTTCAAAACCTTTGGGTTTAACATTTAATATAACCATTGGGTCACAGAAAACAGAATCAAGAGTATCCTTTACAAAATCATTAATCTAAATAAGGGAATTTGGGAAAAGGATATCTTTAAACCCAACCTTTCAAAACCATTGCCTACGAAATCATTTAAAAGCGGCTATATGACCTTTTTGAAAGCCTTGAGAAGGTAGTTTTAAAATTAAAAGATAAAAGAGCCCCTTTCACATTTTTTTAAGGTCATAAAGAAAAGCGGCTTTAACTAATTCAAAAAAGGTATGAATGTGGTAGCTGGGTATCAAATAGGTTCAAAAGCAACAACTTCTTGAAAAGCTCCTTTAAAACAAGACAAGAAACAAACCCTTCAAAGTATCTTTTACAAACGAAGGTAAGTAAATGACTCTAACCCCTTCGAAAGCATGCCTTCGACACAATCCCGTTTGGCTTTCTCCAATCACTACATATCAATGACTTGTTACCATATGTTTGGTTTCAAATGAGTTCATTAGCGGAAGTATGGTGATGAAAGCTAGTAAATGGGAGTGGCAAAGTGGTAACAAAACAAAACTTAATTTTTACCTTCTAAAGCAATTACTTTTTACCTAAGTTGGCCAATTTGTCATAATATGATTGGTTTCCATTTCTTTATCAAATTCCTTTTCTAAAATGGCCGTCGAATTCACAATTAATAGTTTAAAACATTTTAAGGAAATAAGCCCTTCTCCTTGATAGAACATATAAAACATTTAAGTCCCTTAACTTAAATAATTTATAACCATAGTAAAATACTTAAGAAAATTCCCCGAAATCACAACAATTCACTTCTAATATGTTTTCAAACATATACAAATTTCAGACCCACTTCTGAAATAATGTTTTTGACCACATTTCAAAAGTGAAAATCATATGGATGTCATTAATAGGTTTTCCAATCTAAACTTATAACAAATCAATATCAACGATATAAATCATCAACAAGCATACATATTCGTTTAAACAAACACAACATGGCATGTAACTTGCAAAATTAATTCGGATCTAACTTGAAATCGAAATCAATATAAAAATGAGATGTAAATTTATTATTCACATGGTATTGTTTTAAGAAGATTGAGATTTTCCCTTTGATTAATTTCTTCAAGCTTTCAACTTGATTTCTTGCATATCTTCTTTTTTACTCTTCTTAATGGTGGCTGCCGAGTTCTTAGGGGTTTTATTTTTGTTTGGAAATGTTGAAATGAATAAGGAATGAAATATAGAAGGGTTTAGGGTATTAAAATGAAGGATTTTCTCACTTTACCCTTTCCGTATTCCTCCTACTTACTTATTTTAAGTTTTCTTTTGCTTATAAATTCATTAAGGCACGTCTGCTTATTAATTGACAAATCTCAATCCTATAACTATTAACATTGTTCTATTTAATTTATCCTATCAAATGTTCTAAATAATTGTAGTCAAAATTATGGTTATTACAGCTATATGTGCGGTGGCATGGGGTGCAATCGGCTCCTTCTCAATGTATACTAACAGATCAAGCTCTACTGTAGTTGTAGTGTTATGAAGGCATTTCCATAAGTGCGACAAATGAAATACGTCATGGATTCTCACTAGCTTATCCGGTAGCTCTACTCGACATCCAAGTTTCTCAATTCTTTCCAAGGTCGGGTAGGGCCTGACATTTGATGATGATGATCCTGTTTGGCTTTCATTCGCTGGCTAATCAACTCAATTTTTTAGAGGTTTCGAATCAAATCTAGTCCAAGTAAAATTTTGTTGATGGTATTCCACCAACAATTAGGCAATTTGCATGGCCTTACGTATAATGCTTTAAAGGGCATCATGCCAATCATCGCGTGGTGACTATTATTGTAAGTGAACTTATTAAGGAAAAGTGTTGCTCCTAATGTCTTCCAAAATCCATGAAGAACTCAACAAGTCTTTCAAAATCCTATTCACCGTTTTTGTCTGACCATCACTCTATGGGTAATAAGAAGAGCTAAGATTTGATGTGGTTTCTAGATCTGACCGTAAACTCCTACAAAAATTGTTAGAGCATAATGGATTCCTGTCACTAATAATGCTAACTGGGATTCCATATAGTCGTACCACCTTCTTATTATAAATTTTTTCTAGAGAAGCTGCAGTCCTATTACTCTTAATGAAAATAAAATGGGCACTTTTAGTTAGCCTCTCTACAATAATCCAAGTAACTTCATTACCTCTTTGACTCCTAGGCAACCCATCTATAAAATCCATTGATATATGCTCCTATTCCAAGTCTGCACCTCCAGCAGTAATAACAACCCTTCGGGCTTTCCTTGTTCTACTTTTATATTTTGGCACGTCAAACACTTAGAGAAAATTTTTGCTACCGTATTCTTCATTCCCAACCAATAGAAAATTCGCTTTATATCACTGTGTATCTTATTTCCTCCTAGGTTAATGGCCTTCATAGAGTGGTGACACTCCACTAGCACTTCCTCCAAAACATCCTCAATCATAGGAATACAAAGTCGTCCAACTCTCCTCAAAATTCCGCTTTCATCAATTACATACCCACCGCCATGGGAAAAGCACTCTCCACTACTCAAATGGCTCAAAATATCTACTTTTGTCACATCCTTCTTTTGCTCTCATCCAGTGCAGTTCATCAATGCTAGCCCAACCTCCAGTGCTGCCAAATAGCCTAGAGTGGGTTCAATTGGCGATTAGAAATTGAAATTGAAGGGGAACTTCAACCGCCTCCACTCATATATAGAATCTAGAGTAGCATGTCTTCGGCTAAGGGCGTCAACAATAACATTCCCTTTCCCATGGTATACTATAGCTCAAAGTCAGAAGACGCTATAAACTCCATCAACCTCTACTATATAAGACTCAAATCTTTTAGGAAAAAAGGTATTTAAGTGAGTTGTACTCAATGAACTACTCAAACCTTTCTCCAAAAAGATAGTGCCTCCACTTCTTTAAAGCACAATCGATAGCCACTAACTGCAAGTTGTGAATTAACACTTCTCATGGTCCTTCAATTGTCTGCTAGCATAAGCTATCACTCTTCCCTCTTACATAAGAACAACTCCTAATCCTGTACCACATGCATATGTGAAAACAGTGAAAGGTTTCATTGCATTAGGAATAGTAGGTACTAGCGTGCTACTTAACAGCTCCTTTAGCTTCTAAAATGCTTCGACACACTTCTCATCCCATGCAAAAAATAGATATTTTTTGGTTAAGTGAGTTAGCAGGACTGCTATTTTCACGAAATCCTTAATCGAATCCCTAAGTACCCCGACAACCGAAGAAAACTCCTAACATCCGTAGAATTCTTCAGAATCCTCCAATCTTGAATAGCTTCCACTTCGCAGGATCAACATATTGTTCCTTCTCGAAAATAAGATAATCGAGAATCCTCGTCTCTTTCTTCCAAAATATCACTTTGAGAATTTGGCTTTTAGTCAGTGCCTTCTCAAGGTCCCTCGTAACTCTCCCTCATTTCTAGATAATAATAAAATATCATCCATAAACAATGTAAAAAAATTATCTAGCTGCCCCTAAACACTCTACTCATCAAATCTACAAAGTATGCGTGAGAATTTGTTAAACCAAAAGGCATTACTTCTATTCATACAGTCCGTTGAAGTGCAAAATGCGGTCTTCGGTTTGTTATCCTCTCCGATCCTCAATTGATGGAATCCTGTGGCTTAGTCCAGTCGAGAATATATTTTTGCTCCAACATGATGACCAAATAAGTCACCTATTCTAGATAATGGATACCTATTTTTCTTGGTTAACTTGTTATTGAGTTCTCTGAAGTTGATGTAGAGTCTTACTGAGCCATCTACCTTAGTGGAGAAAACCACAGTTGCTCCTATTTCTATATACTTTGACGAATAAATCCTTTGTGTAACAACTCCAAAATCTACTTATCTAACTCCCTCCTTTCTTTGAGGATCATATCACTTAAGGGCAAAGCAACAGGTCTACTGTCCTTCTCTAAATTGATCCTAAAATCGATCTCCCTTCGGGAGGGAGACTTGAGACTTCTTCAAAAACATCAGTAAATTCTCGAATTACGGGGACAAATGAGAGCCTATCTTGTGATAGGCTCAGCGTATATGAATAGCCTACGATTGAGTTTTGGGGTCTACAATAAAGATCCATATCTCACCACTTACAACTTCTAACCATACAATGCTCCTATCAGAACCTAAGATTTCCCTATAATAAGTTAACCAATACCTCTCTAAGATAAGTCCATTCCCCTCAAAACCAAGAAAATACACATTACATGTAAAATCTACGTTACATATATCCACACTAGGTCTTTACAAATTAAAGAAAGTTGTGTCCACCCTCCATTAGGATTAGATACTACTATTGGGTTGGTGAAAATGAAGACTTTTAGACTCAAGGAGTCAACCACACTTTTAGGTATAAGTGAATGTTATGCTCCCGAGTCAAATAGGGTACAAATAGTATGCTAAAAATAATAGTTGTACATCTCATTGCCGCTTTTCCTTGATCTTTAGGGGATGTCTACTCAAGACAGGTACAGCCTCAATGGCATAAGTTGTCCCCTTTGTCCCTCCTTAGCAAGCTTTGGATGCCGATTCTTTTAGTGTCCTTCCTCATGAGAGTCGTAGCATTTCCCCTTAAACTCGTCCTTCATCAAGCTCACCTTACAGTCCTTAGCAACATGTCCCTTCTTCTGACACCTACAGCATGTTATATTTCTCCTCTTAATCTTCCTTTTAGCCTTCTCGTAAGCCCGAAAACCCTCCTTTCTTAGATCCTCCTTGATTATATGGCGATCCCACCTTCTCCAACTCTTTATCCTTCTCCACCAAGCTGAATTCTAAAGCAAAGTCATTTTAACTAACATCTCATAAGTGGCACTAGTGGGTAGTTGGGTCAAAAGCAGCTCTCTATGTGGAGAATACAGACCTTTAACAAACTTCATGATCTACTTCATGGGGGTGTCAATTAAACTCATTTCAAAACTAGCTAGTTTTGTGAACCTACTGATATATTCTTCCAAGATGGAATTTCCCTATATAAGTTGTATAAACCCTTCAAATTGAAAATTCACCTCAGCCTTAGTCATGAATCATGACTCGAAGCAGTTTTTGAACCCAGCCCAAACGACTCCTCCCTTTGCATTCCCTTCAGCTGCTATAGTCCCCACCAATCTAAGGACTCTCCTTTAAGATGTCATGCTGTCGTTATCCTCTTGATCTGGTCTTCCCAACCAAGTTCTCGAAATATATTCTTATAATCGTTAATCCAAGTCTTCATCTTTATGAAACTTTCAACTCCTATGTATAACTTTCCTCCCATATTCTAAAACTATTATTTGATGAAATAAATGATTTCCCTAGTGTGTTTGCGTATGTGCAATTAAGTATGCGGATATATATAATAATGATTTTGAAAAATAATTTCAAATGTAACAAGTACGCACTCATACATATACCTATACACATTGATCAGACAACCTAAGATGGAATACCAAACGTAACAACCCACCATGAAACGGGCCTAAATTTTAACCCAATAGATGCCCGTCAAACCTTAGACTCATTCTAAAGCTAGTTGTTGGTTTTTAAATTTTGATACAATGAAAAATACATAGAGCTGCCTATTTATGCGATCAAAATCTCACAACGGAAAGAATAAAATATAATATCAAAATTAGTATCCAATTTATAGAAATTCAAATCTTAGAAACATAACATAATTTCTCAATATTTGAAGTACAATATCTGTAACGACCCGGAATTTTGGGTCGCCAAAATTTAACATTTAATTCATTTTAAATGTTGGATATGGATTCTAATTTGAATCTTGATAATAGAAGACTATGGTTGAGTTAATAAGATGAGTTATAGTTTCAAAATATGGTGATTCCATTTGAATTGGAGTAATAATAATAATTATTAGGACTGAGAATAAATTGGAAATTGAATGGGAATTGTTATAAAATTGATGTTTAAATGCATTTTTAAGTTCCATAGGTTATAAATGATATTGTTAGATTTTTGGAAGAATTTAAAAGTTAATAGATTATTATTTGGAATTTTATATGAATTTAAAATGAATTTAATATTATTAAATATTGCAATTAATCCGATTTAAGTCCAGAATGAACCAGAACGATTTTTAATGTGTTTATAAATTTTATATGAATTATTGTTAAGCTAATAAAATTTTAAAAGTGGAAGTTTTGAGTGATTTCGATAATTTCGAAAATTGCTTAATTTAATAGACGAGTTAAAATAGCCTTCCGGGGCACAGTCTCGGAATTCGACGAAACCAGTTTCATTGGATCCGTAATAGTTAGTTATTATCGGATTTCAATTTTCATAGCAATCGGAGTTGTCGTTTGACCCCGGCAGCTCGAAACGCATCGAAATCGTTTTAATCGGTTTAATTTTAAATTGATCGTTTAATTCCGTAACTCGTGCATACGATCGAATTAGCTTACGAAATCTGTTCCATTGTGTCCGGAACGCGGAAAAACCCCAGGATAGCCTGTCGGAACGTGAGAATTGGAGTTCGTTTGCATTAGTGATTTAATTGAGAAATTTATTGATTAAAATATTATTATATAACTTAATATCTCTAAACCCTAGCCTATATTCGTGAGCCGCCGCATTCATGTATTCCAATGGCCGGCAAGCTTCCACCTCCTTCTTCAAATTCCTCCTTATCCACGTTTCAATTCGAAATTCTTCCAACATGGAAGATGTAGAGAGCGAGGGGATCTTCAGATCCAACGGTGGCGATCGTGTTTCGATCAACGAGGAGGCGGGAAAAGGGGCTAGAACGGCCGTCGTTCGTCTTCACTTTCAAGACCATGGTGATGATCGAGCTCGGCACGGTTCCAGGTGATGATGGAGTTCGCGATGGGTTTTCATATGGCGGTATTGGATCGTGTCGTAGTCGAGTAGAAGTGAAGCGTTTTTAAACCCTAATTAGGATAATGGGTTCGGCTCTTGCTGGGAAGAACGCGAGATGGAAGAAGAAGGGGAGCGGCCACGTTTTCTTCGGTAATAATAAAAAAAAAAAAGAAATTTATTTGAAATTAAAATTGAAAACTTATAAATTTCGTAACTCATTCGTATTGTATCAGAAATTAATGAACTTGGTAGCGCCGGAATCGCAGAGGAACGTACTACGCGATGGTGCAGATCCGGAACCAATCCAGGCAAGTAGAAATTTGGGTTAAATCGGACGTTGTCCGGTTTAATTTAAATTTCGAACGCTCGCCGAAACTCAAGGTGAGTTATTCTCACTCACATCTGGATACTAGTAAAGTAGACAGTTAGTATTGATTGGTTGTTTGGATGTTTAGCTGAATATGTTAGTTATTATCAAATTGAATTGATATATATACTGTTGTGCTAATATTTGTGGATGCAGGGAAAACAGGTTGGAGGGATCCAACGGGATTCCTCACAATATAGTACTTATTTGATTATGATACCTGTTTATATATTGAGATTGATAAATTTGGAATTGAATTGCATTGTGATGTTGTGGTCTAAACTATAAACCCAGAATATTAATTATAAAGGAAATTTGCAGTTTAAATTATAAAGGAATTAAATTGGGTTTCAAAGAAATTGAGAAATTGTTAAATGAGAAATTAAGAGAATATAAATGTTTGAAAACCCGATTTGGATGGAAAACTGAAATGAATTTGTATAGAAATATTGTTGGATAAATTTATAAATCCAAAGTTAATTATAAATGGATGAATTGAATTTAGAGAAATAAAAGATAGAGTTAAATAATGGATTTAAAGGATGAAAGTTTGAAATCTATTTTAAAATGTAAATTGGAAGTTTTAAAATTTGGAATGATAATTAAGATAAATGTTATTAGTTGAAGTTTTGGGAAATAAATTTATGTTATAAAACCCTAAAACTTAATTTAATAAATGGACAGAAATCGTGAGAAGGATTTCTGTGATGATTTAGTAGAAATGAGATTTCCTAGGGAAAATCCAAGTTCGAGTTTTAAATTGATTTTATAAAAAGAAGTTTTAAAATCTTAAACTGGTCTTAAAGAATGTTTTAAAAATTATTATTTTAAAGTGATTTTTTTATAAATTAGCAATAGTAAAATTTTAGAAATATTTTAATAATTATGTTTACAAATGGATTTGTTTTAAAAGCTAGTTTTGACCTAAGTATATTGAAATAAGAGTTAATCTTTTTACCACTTTATTTTAATATATAGTATAACTTAACCTTAATTTAAATTAAGCTATATCTTTTAAACAGTTTTGCTTTAAATATTTTGGAATTATATTTTGATTAAATAATTAGTAGTAAATTTATCTATTTAAAGTATACTTTAAATTAAAATGTTTTTAACTGTTTTAAATCTAAACTGTTTTGAACTTGGATATTTCCAATGGAAATATATGGTTAATGATTTACCTTGTAAAGGAGGAATTTTGAGAAATGTTTTCAAATGAGATTTGGAAATTTGGTAATATATCTTTTAAAGATATTTGAGGTAAATAAATAATTTGGGAATTATTTATTGTGTGATGGATGCTATGGATGTTTATGAATATAAATTGATAGTTAAATCACCGACTATCAATATTGGACAAATGCGTTGATCGTTTCGAAGAGACCGGGATCGAGATTTATTTCTCGAAAACCACTTCGATCCGGTTTGTACGTTTTCGTGCGATAAACGTTTTTCGGAGTCGAAGATGGAGCAGTGAAGTGCAAGGGCTAGTCGCTACTAATCCTGAGGATATTTCCAAAATGGATGTAGTAGGAATAGTACTTTCGGTTCCGTTCGAACCCGGGACGGACTTGTATGGACGAATGCTTCGTGACATCGTCAGCGGACGATGGGCATTCTAAGTGAAACGTTCTAAAGGTAACGTTAAGCCTCAAGCCTCACCAACCGGGAATGACTGAAAATCAGGGGATATGCAGCAAGGCTTCGTGGGTAGCCCCCACTGGAGAGTAAGGTCATCCCTGTCTAGAGGTTCCTTTTTATTTCGGCTTAGTGGTGCGGTTGCTGATCCCAACCGCGGGGTGATCTTATTCGGAATTGCCCATAGGTGATTCCGGTCTTGTGTTGCAGGGGACGAAGGGAGTAGTCCTCGGTACTGTGATCTAGACCACGTACTGTGACAGGTGGTACCCCAGTGCCTAGTCATTGTTGGAAATCCATTTTTCCCTACGAGCCTTTTACGAGTTTTGTTTGTATTACCCACTTCGGTGGCTAGTAGCTGGAATTTAATAATGTAACAATTTCGGCTATTTTATAAGTATTTGTAAATAGACCCTATTATAATATCAGAGGATTTCTATGAAAAGAGTTTTAGCTATCGTAAGGTAAAAACCCGACATGTTTATTTGTGGCGTGGTCTTACGAGATGCTTTTGTTTTCAAAAGGATTTTTGAAACTTTAATAATCAATTGTGTGCATTATTATCAGCTGGTATGCCAGACTGACTCGGGTGTTATTTCATTATAATGCTCGGGTCAGACCGAGTATTATTTGTTCAGGTCAGGATGCTATGGAGCAGGAGAGGAGCTGGAGTCCGAGACGTATTATATGTACCTATATATATCCGCTGCTATGTTGTATGGTATGTCTGTTATGTGGTGATTGATGTATGAGTTACTCTGATGATATGTTGTATATAAACAGATATAGATTTCATTTTTGTGTAAAGATATATAGTTGCTATTATATTTTATTCCGCTGCGACTGTGAGATTCTGATTTTGTTTAGTTTTCGTCTTCTTCTATCTCTTTTTCTTTAACCTTAATGGTTCGTATTTCTGTTCCACTTGAGTCAATTAAATAGAATAATGTTGATTCAAGGGGTACGGATTTGCGGGCTGTCACACTTGGTATCAGAGCTTAGGTTGGCGACAACCTAGGCTTTGGTGGGGTAATTACTCATTTAATAGAGTCAATAGTACTCTATAATGAGCTGAGCGTATTTATAGCTATGAGAGCGTACTTGTTAGTGCTTATAAAATTGTTTTTATACTGTGTTGACTTATCGGTTGAGTGTTTATGAATTCTGGTCGGTGCGGGAAGTACAACCGTATCGATAGGGGTTTCTAAACTCTTAAACAAGATAAACCGACATAGTATTGTTTTTAAATGGGTAAATGAAATAATTTTACCCAAAATTTTATTTTGATATAAAGAAAATGTTTTTTTTTAGCTTATTATATATTGGATGTTTGTTGGATTGTTAATACCATAATTAAGTAAGAATATTGAATTTGATCAAAATTGAAATAATAAGCTAAAAGAATAAAGATATTAAAATGGTCTACAACCAAATATAATTAGTTAAATAAGTTGTAAAAAGAGAAAGTGAAATTAAAATTAGAATTTAACCAGAATTTAAAACCTGGAAGTTTTGGAAAGGATTTTAAATGTATTGAAAATAAAAGTTTGGAAATTTAAAATCCTAGGAAAGTTTGGGAATGTTTTTCAATGTGTTTGAAGACAATAATGGAATGTTGTTTTGGGAAATATTTTTGAATGGCAACTGTTTTGAAATGAATTTGGGAAAGTTAAGAAGCATTGAACTCACTGCAGTCGCTGGAAAATAATCCTGATGATGCTGGCCACATCATTAGAATTCATTTTCGAGTTTCTAAAGTGATGGATTGCTTCCCTAGTAATTGGTTATGGTATTGTTTGGATTTGTTGGGAATAACAGTTGTTTTGGATATTTCAAAAATGGAAATTTGTTTGGGATATGAACAAATTGTTTTGGGTACAAACAAATTGGTTTGGAAAACATGGAAATTTGATTTGATATACCAAATGGGTATATATATTTGATATATTTCAAAATGGTTTTGAGATAAAACCGGGTAAATTGAATTCTGGGAAAGTTCTAATTAAATAATGAGTAAAGTTGAAATGAATCAACTATTGAATTTGTTAAGTGGAGCTAATGCTAATAAGAAGGAAATGAGAAATTTTAATCATGGAATTAAAATTTAATTTGAGTAATTGAAGGTGAATAAAATATGTTGAAGTGAATTGAAATTTGAATTTTACTTAGATAAGTAAATAAGTCGGACTTGAAATAAAATTGATTTGGATTAAATTGAAAGGTAAGTTGATTTTGAGATTGTGGGTCATTGAGTATTGGATTATACCCATAAGCTATTAAGTATTATACTTATAGTTTGAGGTTGTGGATTTGAAGTTTGCAAAGAAATAAATTAAGGGAATTTGTATCCTGAAGAATTCAGATGTATATATATACATATGGAATTTAGAATTGTGATTATAAAATGATGGTGGAGTAAAATGAGCAATATAAGCTTTTAAAATAAATAAGTTGGTGAACTTATAAAAATTGAAAGTGAGATTATAATCACAAATGGAAGTAGTTGAATGGTATGGTGAATTCAAACTTAATCTCAAATGAAATTGTGAATTGAGATAAGGTAAGGTGGGATATAAAGAAGTGAATGAACTTAAGTTAGTAAACAAGTTTTGAACTTGTATATGGAGAATTAAATTTGGGAATTTGAAAATGAATCCAATCTAAATGAATTGGATATAAAAGGTGAAATGTAAATTGCTTATAATTGCATTAAGGAATTCACATTCTTAAGTTATTAAGTAACTTAAATTGGAGATTATAAAATGAGAATGGACTTAAGTGAGCACTTTAAAATCTTGAATGGAAGTAAAGTTGCAAATTTATTAAATGGGAGAGGACTTAAATGAGCAACTTAAACTCTTGAATGGAAGTGAAATTAGAATTCATTAATGGAAAGAGTTGAAGGGTGTGGCAAATTTAAATTTTGACCATAAATGAGATGCAAAGTCTAATGAAGCAAAATGAGAACATAAATGTGAATGTTCTTAAGTGGAAAATAAGTCTTGAACTTATGTATGGGGAGAATAAGGTTTGTTTGGTAATGAAATTGAAATTGAATTTCAGTTGTGTAATAAATAATATTGAAAGAAATTTAGATTCTATTTAAAGGAGTAAAAAGGAAAGGTAGAAAATTTAAATGTACCAAATGAAATAATTGGAAAATGGTGATATTATGAACGAATTCAGAGTAAATTAAGAAAGTGGATTGAAAACTAATATGGATTATGTTATTGACTGAATCTAATTACAAATTAATTGAATTTGTATTATAGTGAATAGAATTTGATAGTCAGGCAAAATTGGGAGATAAATAAAGATCCTAATTTGGATTGGGATTCAATTAAGGTAGTAAATATTGGAAGTGTGAATGAATAATGGGATTTGAATATACTAAAGATGGTTTGAATTGTGAATAAAATTCAAATGAGTGAAATAATTTAAATGGACTCTTTGTTAATAAAATAAATTTGTAAATGGATAGAATAAATAAACAAAGTGTATAAAACTTTGTAAGTGGATTGAAATTGAATTGGATGTGAATCAAATGAGAATAAAATTTGATTGGAATGGGAATCAAATGGAAATAAAATTTGATTTATAAGAAGATAATGGTAATATTGTGAAGAAAGCTTAAGTAAATTAAATAAATGTGATTAAGCTTTATAATGTAGTCTTGCATAAATTTTGTTGGGTGATAGGCATTGAATTGTAAATAGAATGATGTTAATTTAAAACTTGGATTGGTTAAAGAAATAAGATGTAAGGAAATGTAATTTAACAATTACATTGGAAAGAAGAAAAAAAAAAATGTTTGAGTTGTGAACCTTGTAATGGAGTAAGACTAATATGAATCTAAGTTGAAAATTAATTTTAAATGGTTAAGCTTAGTTGGCAATTGTTTTGCTTGAATGACTTGAATATTTGAATGTATTTAGAATTGAGTTGTTTAAACAACTAAATTGGTTTTGGATAAATTAGAATTTGATTAAGTGAAGTCAAATTAAAATGAAACTAAATTTGGTATGCAAGAAAGAATTGAGATATTATGAAATTGAATTGATGTTTGAATAAATTAATATGGATTGGAATCTAATTAAAAGAGTTGGTAAATGAATGCAAGTAAATTGGTTTCAAGTTGCAAATGGAATTGAGTTGGAATCAATTGGGATGAATTAACATTTTAATAAGCAATGTTTGCATATATATGGAAATAAATCATGAAAGAATTGCAAATGTTTCAAGTTTAAATAAAATTTGATTTAAAATCAAATTTGGGAATGTAAGTTAAAATAAAATTTGATTACAAATCAAATTGGAAGGGTAAGTTAAAAAAAAAAAAAGTGTGAACAAGGCATATGTTAATTATTTTGAAATAGAAATAAATTGGTTATAAGAAATATGAATGGTGTATAGAAAGCTTGAATGTAAATCATTCAAGTGAAGTAAAATGAGGTTAGTTGGAGGAAACTAAAATGTGCGAAATTTTAATAAGGGAATGTGAGTGCTTCAAATTGGAAATAAGGATTTGATTGAAAATCAAATTAAATAATGTTGCATATAAATGAATTAAAGCACCTATTCATAATATTGAAGTGAATATGAATGAGTTGTCTTAGTGTATTCAACACTGAACTTGGTTTTGAATTAATTGGAATGCATTGAAATGTTATTAAGTAATTTTTCATAAGAATGAAGATGCTTCTACCCTGAAGATAAAGGTGGTTTGTAAATCAATTAGGAATTGTATTGAAATAGATTGCTATTAGTGAAGCATATGTTAATCCTATTGAGATAAATATGAATTGTATATGGTTGATTTGAGTATAAATCATTCAAGTGAAAGTAAATAATGTTGGACTTGAATAGATAATTGGAAAGATGATTTAAAATCTTGAATTGTTGGTAAAGGATGGTTAATATTAGTAAATTTTGAAATTTGTTTGGTTTGGATTATGCCATAGATATGTTGGATTGCTTTTATATTAGAAAATGTTGATTAAAATGCACATATCTTGTAACTAATGAGTATGTTGAGTAAGTGCAGGAATGCGAGGCGTTCGAGAGGGTTTGAAGCGCGTATATGCATTATATATTAGCTACTTGCTATTAATTTTGCTAAAAGGTACGCCTACGCTAATAAAATTGGAAAATGATATATATCTTGTGTTATATTTTGGTTTCCGGCCGTGTGGGCCGATGTATATATATTTGTGTATCCTGCGATATCGCAGAAGCTCCTCCGTACAGGGGAGACTCTGTCAAAATTTTCCGGAAATTTTGGGAGTTAGAATATTTTTGGGGTTTTGGAAAAAGTTAAATAACTTGGAAAGTTATAAGTTAAAATTTAAGGCTTTAGGGTAAATAAAGCAAATGGTTTTGATATGGAACTGAAACTTTTTGGAAAGTGAATATAAGCTTTTAACTAAGCAAATGGGGTAAGTAAATGGGTTTGAGAGTATGTTCTACCTTATACAAATTTCGGGGACGAAATTTTTATAAGGGGGAGGAATGTAACGACCCGGAATTTTGGGTCGCCAAAATTTAACATTTAATTCATTTTAAATGTTGGATATGGATTCTAATTTGAATCTTGATAATAGAAGACTATGGTTGAGTTAATAAGATGAGTTATAGTTTCAAAATATGGTGATTCCATTTGAATTGGAGTAATAATAATAATTATTAGGACTGAGAATAAATTGGAAATTGAATGGGAATTGTTATAAAATTGATGTTTAAATGCATTTTTAAGTTCCATAGGTTATAAATGATATTGTTAGATTTTTGGAAGAATTTAAAAGTTAATAGATTATTATTTGGAATTTTATATGAATTTAAAATGAATTTAATATTATTAAATATTGCAATTAATCCGATTTAAGTCCAGAATGAACCAGAACGATTTTTAATGTGTTTATAAATTTTATATGAATTATTGTTAAGCTAATAAAATTTTAAAAGTGGAAGTTTTGAGTGATTTCGATAATTTCGAAAATTGCTTAATTTAATAGACGAGTTAAAATAGCCTTCCGGGGCACAGTCTCGGAATTCGACGAAACCAGTTTCATTGGATCCGTAATAGTTAGTTATTATCGGATTTCAATTTTCGTAGCAATCGGAGTTGTCGTTTGACCCCGGCAGCTCGAAACGCATCGAAATCGTTTTAATCGGTTTAATTTTAAATTGATCGTTTAATTCCGTAACTCGTGCATACGATCGAATTAGCTTACGAAATCTGTTCCATTGTGTCCGGAACGCGGAAAAACCCCAGGATAGCCTGTCGGAACGTGAGAATTGGAGTTCGTTTGCATTAGTGATTTAATTGAGAAATTTATTGATTAAAATATTATTATATAACTTAATATCTCTAAACCCTAGCCTATATTCGTGAGCCGCCGCATTCATGTATTCCAATGGCCGGCAAGCTTCCACCTCCTTCTTCAAATTCCTCCTTATCCACGTTTCAATTCGAAATTCTTCCAACATGGAAGATGTAGAGAGCGAGGGGATCTTCAGATCCAACGGTGGCGATCGTGTTTCGATCAACGAGGAGGCGGGAAAAGGGGCTAGAACGGCCGTCGTTCGTCTTCACTTTCAAGACCATGGTGATGATCGAGCTCGGCACGGTTCCAGGTGATGATGGAGTTCGCGATGGGTTTTCATATGGCGGTATTGGATCGTGTCGTAGTCGAGTAGAAGTGAAGCGTTTTTAAACCCTAATTAGGATAATGGGTTCGGCTCTTGCTGGGAAGAACGCGAGATGGAAGAAGAAGGGGAGAGGCCGCGTTTTCTTCGGTAATAATAAAAAAAAAAAAAAAATTATTTGAAATTAAAATTGAAAACTTATAAATTTCGTAACTCATTCGAATTGTATCAGAAATTAATGAACTTGGTAGCGCCGGAATCGCAGAGGAACGTACTACGCGATGGTGCAGATCCGGAACCAATCCGGGCAAGTAGAAATTTGGGTTAAATCGGACGTTGTCCGGTTTAATTTAAATTTCGAACGCTCGCCGAAACTCAAGGTGAGTTATTCTCACTCACATCTGGATACTAGTAAAGTAGACAGTTAGTATTGATTGGTTGTTTGGATGTTTAGCTGAATATGTTAGTTATTATCAAATTGAATTGATATATATACTGTTGTGCTAATATTTGTGGATGCAGGGAAAACAGGTTGGAGGGATCCAACGGGATTCCTCACAATATAGTACTTATTTGATTATGATACCTGTTTATATATTGAGATTGATAAATTTGGAATTGAATTGCATTGTGATGTTGTGGTCTAAACTATAAACCCAGAATATTAATTATAAAGGAAATTTGCAGTTTAAATTATAAAGGAATTAAATTGGGTTTCAAAGAAATTGAGAAATTGTTAAATGAGAAATTAAGAGAATATAAATGTTTGAAAACCCGATTTGGATGGAAAACTGAAATGAATTTGTATAGAAATATTGTTGGATAAATTTATAAATCCAAAGTTAATTATAAATGGATGAATTGAATTTAGAGAAATAAAAGATAGAGTTAAATAATGGATTTAAAGGATGAAAGTTTGAAATCTATTTTAAAATGTAAATTGGAAGTTTTAAAATTTGGAATGATAATTAAGATAAATGTTATTAGTTGAAGTTTTGGGAAATAAATTTATGTTATAAAACCCTAAAACTTAATTTAATAAATGGACAGAAATCGTGAGAAGGATTTCTGTGATGATTTAGTAGAAATGAGATTTCCTAGGGAAAATCCAAGTTCGAGTTTTAAATTGATTTTATAAAAAGAAGTTTTAAAATCTTAAACTGGTCTTAAAGAATGTTTTAAAAATTATTATTTTAAAGTGATTTTTTTATAAATTAGCAATAGTAAAATTTTATAAATATTTTAATAATTATGTTTACAAATGGATTTGTTTTAAAAGCTAGTTTTGACCTAAGTATATTGAAATAAGAGTTAATCTTTTTACCACTTTATTTTAATATATAGTATAACTTAACCTTAATTTAAATTAAGCTATATCTTTTAAACAGTTTTGCTTTAAATATTTTGGAATTATATTTTGATTAAATAATTAGTAGTAAATTTATCTATTTAAAGTATACTTTAAATTAAAATGTTTTTAACTGTTTTAAATCTAAACTGTTTTGAACTTGGATATTTCCAATGGAAATATATGGTTAATGATTTACCTTGTAAAGGAGGAATTTTGAGAAATGTTTTCAAATGAGATTTGGAAATTTGGTAATATATCTTTTAAAGATATTTGAGGTAAATAAATAATTTGGGAATTATTTATTGTGTGATGGATGCTATGGATGTTTATGAATATAAATTGATAGTTAAATCACCGACTATCAATATTGGACAAATGCGTTGATCGTTTCGAAGAGACCGGGATCGAGATTTATTTCTCGAAAACCACTTCGATCCGGTTTGTACGTTTTCGTGCGATAAACGTTTTTCGGAGTCGAAGATGGAGCAGTGAAGTGCAAGGGCTAGTCGCTACTAATCCTGAGGATATTTCCAAAATGGATGTAGTAGGAATAGTACTTTCGGTTCCGTTCGAACCCGGGACGGACTTGTATGGACGAATGCTTCGTGACATCGTCAGCGGACGATGGGCATTCTAAGTGAAACGTTCTAAAGGTAACGTTAAGCCTCAAGCCTCACCAACCGGGAATGACTGAAAATCAGGGGATATGCAGCAAGGCTTCGTGGGTAGCCCCCACTGGAGAGTAAGGTCATCCCTGTCTAGAGGTTCCTTTTTATTTCGGCTTAGTGGTGCGGTTGCTGATCCCAACCGCGGGGTGATCTTATTCGGAATTGCCCATAGGTGATTCCGGTCTTGTGTTGCAGGGGACGAAGGGAGTAGTCCTCGGTACTGTGATCTAGACCACGTACTGTGACAGGTGGTACCCCAGTGCCTAGTCATTGTTGGAAATCCATTTTTCCCTACGAGCCTTTTACGAGTTTTGTTTGTATTACCCACTTCGGTGGCTAGTAGCTGGAATTTAATAATGTAACAATTTCGGCTATTTTATAAGTATTTGTAAATAGACCCTATTATAATATCAGAGGATTTCTATGAAAAGAGTTTTAGCTATCGTAAGGTAAAAACCCGACATGTTTATTTGTGGCGTGGTCTTACGAGATGCTTTTGTTTTCAAAAGGATTTTTGAAACTTTAATAATCAATTGTGTGCATTATTATCAACTGGTATGCCAGACTGACTCGGGTGTTATTTCATTATAATGCTCGGGTCAGACCGAGTATTATTTGTTCAGGTCAGGATGCTATGGAGCAGGAGAGGAGCTGGAGTCCGAGACGTATTATATGTACCTATATATATCCGCTGCTATGTTGTATGGTATGTCTGTTATGTGATGATTGATGTATGAGTTACTCTGATGATATGTTGTATATAAACAGATATAGATTTCATTTTTGTGTAAAGATATATAGTTGCTATTATATTTTATTCCGCTGCGACTGTGAGATTCTGATTTTGTTTAGTTTTCGTCTTCTTCTATCTCTTTTTCTTTAACCTTAATGGTTCGTATTTCTGTTCCACTTGAGTCAATTAAATAGAATAATGTTGATTCAAGGGGTACGGATTTGCGGGCTGTCACAATATCTCAATATAACAATAAAATATCTGAAATAAGTACATCAAAATATAACAAAAACATAAATAGATAGATAATCTCCACCTCGACCTTCATCTCCTTAATCAACATCATCTTCTCTAACCTGTGTTATAATGAGGGAGTCACAACATAAATGCCCCATGAATAAAATCACAAGTCTTTCCATAATAGTATTTGGGTACTATAATTTAGGTAAGAATATGTCTCATGCATCCTAACTATATTGTACATGAAATACCTCCAACTGTAAGCCCTAATGCTCTTCGAGTCCAATTCTATAACCTACACTCTTCCAGTCCAACTCTATAACTCATTTTCAACTGAAGGCCAAAGGCGTTTCCCATTCCTGTGCATATACCATCAATCATGCCCTAACAATGAGAGAGAAAGTACCCAGATCACTTAATACCTTTTCAATGTTAATTAGACAAACTCTGACCATTTAATACTAATGTCTTAGGCATGTCCCTGTCTTTTGATACCTAACCCAAGGAGGACCTTATCTGGTACTCTCTAGCTGACATCGTATGGAACATCTGGCCATTTAATACTTCTTTATGATAAGAGGAAGACCCTACTGTAGCTTCTTAGTACCTCAAACCCGAAGCTGGCCCTTCTGGAGATTTCCTACTACCATGCCTAAATGGTACCCTGGCTATTTAATACTTCTTAAATAGGAAGGAGGTAGGCCCTACAATGGCAACTTAATAACCCTGACCCAAAAGAGGGTCCTACGCATTATGACCCATAACCCAAATTGTGATGTCTCACATTAGTCTATTTATTCGTAGGCGCTGGTAGCCAGATTAACTAGGAAGATTTAGCCTATGGAATTATGACTCACCTCACATCATCCATGGGTACTTATTATGCGATGTCTCATATCAGTACCAAAGTTACACCATCGGTAGCCAAATACCTAGACAAACTTTTGTGTACTTTTGACTGATCTCGCATCCCTATAACTTGGCAATAATTCATTTCCCCAAAGATACTACCATATATACCTAACCACATTTGGCATTAAGTCCTTATGAGAAAATCTCCTTACCTTTAATTATAAATTACATTCCATAATTATCTTAACTTCTTTTTAAGGAGTTTAGTACTAATTACTAACCTATTTATACTACACTAATACTTTATTAATTATATGTTATTTATATGTTATGATACACATGTAACTAAATTCTCCTAGGCGTGTGAAGATTTTGGGTCCTATAATAATCGTTTAAATATCAAAACTTCCAATTTATACAACATAAACTCCATACCATAACATACAAATTAGCTAATATCCTTACTAAATAAATAGACTTGAATATGAAAATAGTATCAACAACCAACTTTTTTTATACTAAAATAGTAGAATCAGCACCAATAGAACTTACAATTCAAATCCTTTTACACTCTACTCAACTTCTACATATACAGTGAAAAAGGGATTCTTTTATAATTTATGCAAATAAGCCACGCATACTACTAATAGACGAATCCGTACTTTACACACCATTTCCTAACTTATTTTATTTTTAGAACCCTTAATCATATTAAAATAAAAAAGTAAGAAGTAGAATAGAATGTAAAATATTCAAATTTCAACAACTAAAAAAATTCCACTATTTTGATATAGAATAATTGAGATTCCAATAAGGATTGACATTTTACATTAGAGAAATTTTGGCGTTTTCATGAACAAAATTTCCAAAAGCATAAATCAAATCCAAATTATATTATATAAATATTAAAATGAGAAAAACTAAGATTTTCATTCGTAGATGGTTTCTTGCTTCCACCTAGATTTGATTATGTCTGCTCCTAATCTCTTTTTAGATTTCCCTTTGAAATATACAACAACTGGATTGTTATGAATTAGACTTAAAAGAATTTCAAGGATTAGAGAAGAATAGAATTAGAAATTGAATATTGAATATTTAAAATCCCATACATGAAAATCCTAAAAAATTCTGAACCATATAGAACAAACAGATAAAGCTTTGCTTGTGTTCCTAAATAATTTGTGAATAAAGTGCTAACCGCATGATTAGTTACCATGAGGTATAAAAATTGCTTTCTCCTCATTTAGAATTAAGGCAGTGCTGACCGCATAATTAATTACCGTGAGGTATAAAAATAAGTCCATTCCGTCGATGGGATTTAAAAGCATGAGGCATATGGCTATTGTTCAATCTTCATTCTATACAAACGACTTGCCCTTCTAGACGAGGTCAAAGAAAGACATATAATGGTCCATGGCTTCCAACACAAAGTGGCTAAATGCTGCGATCATTCCATTCAGACTTTGCACTTGTTTGACTGTACAAGGAATATACATTTCTTGAATTGCCCGAATCTTGTCAGATTTTGCTTCGACGCCCTTGGCGCTTACCATAAAACCCAGGAACTTCCCATATCTTACTATGATAGAACACTTCCTTGGATTGAGTTTCATATCGTACTTGCGGAGGATGCTAAAACTCTTGGCCAGGTTCATTTACATGCCCCCCCGACCCTTTTAGATTTAATTAACATGTAGTCCATGTAGATCTCCATTGAATGGCTGATCTACTAAGGAAACATCTTATGACAACTTATTTATATGTAGCACCAGTGTTGTGAAGGTCGACCGATAAAGCTCGGTAGCAGTAGAGTCTGGCATTGGTGGTAAAGGAGGTATATTCCTTTTTTGCGTGGTGCACAGCAATTTGATAGTCTCCAAAGTAGGCATCCATGAATATGTGTAGCTTATGACTGCTGGTTACGCCTATATCTAGTCAATGGAGGGCGGAGGGAAATCATTGTAAGGTAGGCCTAATTAGGATCTGAGAAATCGATGCATGTCTCCAGGCCCCACTAGGTTTTTGGATAAGTACTGGGTTGGCTACCCAAACCGCGCATGTTGCTTCGCAAATGAACCTATTTTCTAGCAGCTTCTCTACTTCTTTCTTGATTTCCCTATGCCAATTGGGGTTGTGGGGCCATCTTTTTTCCAAATAGGATGAGCCACTCGACCAATGTTGAGGGCATGGCATATTCCTGAGGGATCAATGCCAGTCAAGTTGGCGTGATCCTAGGTGAATACATCACTAGTTTCTATAAGGAAATAAATCGGCACGTCCCTTACTTCTAAACTCAACTCTATGCCTGTTTGGATAACCTTGATAGGGTAATAGCTATCAACTAATATTGGTTTAAGTGGTGTAGCTAGCCCACCATCAGGGTTAGAGTCCCCCCACACGGGGATCAAGTGGATCATCATCACCGTCCCTCATACGATCCTATAGGTTGCATTGATCCAACACATGAATCATGCATTCGATAGCATCCTCGATTGGAGAGGACATTTGTGCTTGAACCGTTGGGCAAAGGCTGCCCTAGCTCTCATTAATGAATCCTCTGACGTTTAGAGGAAAGAAGTGGCAGTATCTTTTGTTCTCGCACACTAGCGAGGGTGGACTTGTCCATTCCAAGTGGTTTTTTATTCTTTTGTCTTGCTTGGTATGGCTAAGGAAAGATTACTCATATCGACCATGCTGTCTTAGAGAGGGACAGTAATCAATGCAGTTGTTGTGTTTTTAATAACTTTGGTAATCCCAATGCAAATGATAGCAATGAGGAACTCATGCGTTCACCTAGGCATGTCAACATTAAGTGTTATTATCTCTAGTTGTAACATTGGTGCTCCATTCTTTGCATGTTTTAAAGAGATGCTGTAACATTCTCTGGAGGCTTCCTAGTTGCCTTAGATACATTCTATTCCTCCTCAGCTGGGAACTTCATTGTTAGATGCAAATAGGACACGATTGCTACCATGTCCTCCAAAGTCAGTCTGTCTACTAGATTGACATATTCAGACAGACCACCCATAAAAAATTGAACCTGGATGTTAGTCACCGAAGGTTCCTCGTAAAAAGTGACGATGTGAGATGTAGTCCTTAAGGGTACTATGCCAATGCCCCCGAACTCGTAGATGCATAGTACAATGTGACGACCCGGAATTTTGAACAATATCAATTTAATAATCTTTGTTAATAATTTAATTGGTCTGATAATTTTCTTTTATAATTTTATTTAAATGGGTAATTTAATCTTTTAAAGGCTAATAGATATTTAAACTGGCAATAATTATTTATATCTTTTCTAACAATTTAAAATAGATACGACTTATCTTTCAAAGCTAATAAAATTTTATTCTGTTTATAATGTAAATATTGGTATATATATTGTGAATAGAAAGTCTTTTGTTTAATAAAAGATGTATTTTCAAATTGTAATATATATGTATGTATATGTTATGATTTGAAGTTGTTTTAAAATTTAATATAATAATTCTCAAAATAATGTCAAAAATATTTTCTATTTAAAATGTTTATGTATATTTGTGTATATTGAAGTTTTGGTTTGGATTTAATAAAAGTGTTTCAAATTTTAAACACACACACACACACACATATATATATATATAAACTGTAATTTGGAAAGTTATAATCTAATATAATACCTTTCAAAGGATATTTGGAATTTTAATTTATATCACTTAAACAATAAAGATAAATGTTTTAGATTTAAAAATACATGTATAAGAATTTATTTGTATTATAATTGGATATATAATATTTTCTCAAAGTAGTTTATATATATATATGCTAAGATAAGTGTTTATTTATTTAAGTAAATTAGTATGAAAAGCTTTATATTAACATTTAAATTAAATAAAAATTTAATTAAGAATACTTAGGGACATGTGTAAATATATTAACACATGTTAATAACAAGTGTAAGGTAATTAAGTAATATAAGTAACAAATGAAACTTTTAAAACAAGTGTCGTCATTTCAAATTTTATTTTCTTTAATTTTTAATAAACTATAATTTGTTTCATAAAACTTATTCTTCATCTCTCCCATTTCTTTTCCTCTTCTCAGCTGTAACAAAGAAGATTAACAAAAAAAAATCTTGTAAAATTTTCTCACCAACAATCAGTAAACATTTTTCTAAAAGCAAATTTCTAAAGCTGTAACAAGTTTCAAGCAAAGTTTTCAAGCAAGCAACTAAATCCATAACAACTTCAACCTGCAACTCAACTAAGCATGAGATTAACATCAGTTTTCAAGTATCTAAAACAAGAGATCAAACATGCAAAGATTTCAATAGTGAAGAAAAATTCAAATCCAGTTTCCAGATCAAAGCTTAAACCTCTGTTCTCTGCTTATTAAGGTGAGTAAACAATCTTAAAAATAGTTTGAGTCTGGATTTAAATATAATGCATTTGATGATATTGATTGAATTAAAGTTCTTCAGTTTGAATTTATCTCAATTGATATATATATATATTGTTGAGCAGGTTTGTGTATATATGTATATATTGAATATCTGTTCTCTGTTAATAGCCAGTTTTGGTTTTGCTATAAAAACAAAAATTTCAAAATCTCCAGATTGAATCCATATTAACCTGTGGTATATAAACGAAATTTGTTTGCTAAGACATGATGGTGACTACAAAAATAATTTCAGAATTTTATAGTTAGAAATTGATTCAGATTTGTGGAAATTACAATGGAAGTTGAAATTAGGTTAAAAACAAATATTGAAGATTTTGAATTTGGATTCCATAATATGATAAGTAATGGGAAATGATGAATTTAGATAGTTTAATTGAGATTTTTAGTGTAGTATTCTTTGGGATATATGGAGAAGAATGTTTTGGACATTTTCGTCGATATGAGGTGGACAGCGGCAAGATTTCCGACGAGATTTGGGTTGGTGTTAGACCGGGTGTCGATGCACTCAGGAAAAATACTGGAGGTATTTTTCATTAGATGAGGCGAACAGGAACTGGCGAACTAGGGTTTAGAAAGGATTTTTAATCGACGTGATTGTCGAGGCAAACATTGGCGTGGGTGAAGGACTGAAATGTTGCGCGACAGTGGGGATGGAAGTTGGATGGTGTGACGAAGCTTCGGTGAGGAGGAGGGTGATCTCGAGGTCGGTGGAGTCGGGAAGGGTAGTTTTTCGGCCATGGTGGTTTTCAAGTTTGGTCGAGAAGTCTTGATTTCGATTCGACTGAGATGCGAGCGATCTGGGTTCTCGCTTGAGTTCATATGCATTCAAGTGGTCATCGAGCATTGTCGTGATGATCACCAGAGGTCGGCGGCATTGGTGCAAGTCCACCATGTGTAGGTCGAATCTGGGAGGATGGGTTTTGTTGAAGGCTCGGGTTTTGTCTCGCGCGATTGGGAAATTGACTCGAATAGATGCAGATGGGTGGAACACGAGGCAAGCATGGGTTTTGTAGGGGGTAGACTTGGGTTGATGTGGTTTTTGCTCGAGAATTTGGTATATGAACTCGATTTTGCTGTGGTGGTTATCAGGTTTCAAGTAAAGAAAATTGTTGTAAAGGAAAACAAGTCTGCATAATTTTATGGCAAAATTATGTTAGAAGAACTCAGGTTTAAATTGTAAAACAATTTTTTCAAAACAAATGGAAATCAAAATTTTAATGGTATTTGATTTAATATATTTTCAAATTTAAATGTATAAGATGCTTAGTTTTAAAGTATATTATTGAATTAAATTGAATTTTAAATTCAAGATATTTCCAATATAAATATTAGATAAGTATTAAGAAAATTCAAATGAGTTGAAATAAGAATGTTTTTAAGTTAAGTTATGTCCAAAGAAATTATAAAGGGATGTTTAAATTAGATTTAAAATATATTTAAATGAATAAGTTTAAAATTGAGTTTTCAAAGATAAGTATTTGTTTAACTCAATTAAATATGTTTGAAAAGGGTTTTCAATAATTTTGAGTATATTAAAATTAAGTGTTTGAATTGTTTTATTTTAAAAGTAAAATCATATTTCAAACTGCTTTTTAAATTGGTTTTAATGAAGTTAATGATTAAAGTAAATATTTAATATAAATGCAAAGTTTATTATTAATTAGTTAAGTAAAGATTAATAAGAATAATTATTTAATAAAATAAATTAAAGCTTAATTACTTTGTAATTTAGGATAATTACTTAATGAAGTAATTACTGGATGATTAATGAATTAACCAGAGATTAAGTGATTAATTAATTGTTTAATTAATTAATGTAATTAATTTTAGAAAAATTAATTAGTCTAATTAGTTAAAGATAATCACTTATTAATTAATTGAGTAATTACTTAGTAAAGTAATTAATGTATAATTACTGAATGTAATTAAGAAATGGAAATCACTTATGGAAGTAATTAATGGGAAATTACTTATGAAAGTAATTAAATGGAAGTAATTAAGAGAAAATCACTTGATGTTATTAATTAAAGGATTAATTAATATCATTTATTAAAGAGTTAATTAATTAATTAAAGAGTAATTAATTAATTAAAGGTTAAAGTTAATTAATGATATGATTAATTACTTGTTAAGATAATTAATTAAGAGAGTAATTAACTAATGAAAGTAATTAGAGGATAATTACTTAATGGAAGTAATTAAGGGTAAATTACTTAGTTAATTTGGTTAATTAATTAACATGATTAATTAAATAATGGATGTGATTAATTTAAGATTAATTACTAAATGTAATTAATTAAAAAGATAATTAATTAAGAATTATTAATTAATGTAATTAATTAATGATTACTTAATGAAGTAATTAAGGATTAATTAATTAGTGTAATTAATCAAAGAATTAATATAATTAATTAAGGTAAGTAATTATAAGATGATTAATTACTGTTTAAAATTAATTAAGACTAATTAATGAAGGTGGTTAATTGAAGATTAATTATTTAATTAATTAAAAGGTTAATTAATTAGTAAGGATCATTAATTAATATAATTAATGAAATTAATCAAGGATGATTAATGAAAGTGATTAATTAAAGTATGATTAATTATTTGTAATTAATCAAGGATTAATGTAATTAATTATAGTTAACTAATTAATAGAAGTAAATGAAGGATCATTAATTAATGGAATAAATGATAATAATTAAAGGTTAATTACTATATACGTTATGATAATTAATTTGTATAATTAATTAAAGGATAATTACTTAATGTAATTAAAGGATAATTAATCAAGGAAGATCAATTAAGGTAGATCATTAAGAGATGATTAATTAATTAATTGGTAATTAATTAATGATAAGTAAGCAGGATTAAGTAATCCAAGTGATTAAAGGTTAATAATTAATTTAATTAAAGGTTAATTAAATTGATTAAGAGTTAATCTAACCTGCATATGGATGATTGATATTGGATTATTTGGATATGATATCTTTGATATGTGATATGGCTGCTTTGTGCGATGATTGATTGATATGAATTATCTATATGTGATATTGTGAATCGTCTATCCGTTTACGTTATTCTGAATGTAAGTTGAAATTGGTTAAACCTTTAAACAACTTGGACATTAAAATGGCGTTTGGATTTTGGTGAGACCGGGATCGGGTTTCCATATTTGGATATCCGAAAACCACATCGATCTATATTAAATGTTAGATCATGAATCCAAGTGAAGAGCATAGTGAAGACTCGAAGTGTAAGAACTACTCGTCAGTATAACTTTGAGGGTGATTCCGAGATGAGTTTGACGGAGATAGTACTTTCAGGTTCGAGATGGTGATTCAGAATGTAAGGGCTATGGTCGTTGACTCTGACGGTGATTCCAAAATGAGTGCAACAAGATAGTGCGTCAGTTTCGTTCGAACCCGGAACGAACTTGTATGGATTGAATGCTTTCAGAACATCGTCAGGTGGATGATGCGCATTCTAAGATAGATGTGTCCTACAAAGTAATCGCAGCCTCAAGCCTCATCAACTTGGAATGGATAAAATAGGGGAGGTGTCGCAAGGCTAAGTGGGTAGCACCCAAGTAGGACGAGACTTACCCCTGTCTAGAGGTCCCTTTCTATTTCGGCTTAGTGTGTGGTTGGTCGCGCCAACCACGGGGTAGTCTTGTTCGAGACTATCCACTAAGGGATGGTTCCGGCCTTGTGTTGCCGGGGATTTAGGGTGGATCCTCGGTGCGGTGATGTAGGCCTCGTACTGTAATGGGCGGTACCCAGTAACCCTGCCATTGATGGAAACCCATTCCTCCTACGTGCCCTTACAGTTTTGATTGTATTATCCACTTTTATGGCTAGTAGATGGAATTTAATGAATGTAACAATTTCGGCTATTTTCTATTTACTTGAAAACCTTAGACCCTATTATAATTTCACTGGATTTCCTATCAAATCTTTTGGTTAGCATAAGGTAAAAACTTTTCCATGTTTATGTTTGGGAAGTCTTATGTGATACCTTTCTTTTCAAAGGTTTTCAAAGTTAAATAATTTTAAACCTTTTACTCACACCAGACCTATGTCTGACCCAAGTGTTTATTTTCTGTTTTATTAAACTCTTGGGTACTCATATTATGTATGAGTAGTCGAGAGATTCAGGTTAGCTTGACGAATTCTGAAGGAGATTTGGAGCAGGAGGCTTCAACATGTAGATATATAGTGGTTCCGCTGTGTTTGTGTTGTGTCTGTATCTTTGTGATATCTTGAGTAGTGTACTTAGACATGTGTTTGTAACTGTCTAATATGGGTTGTATAAGTTGTGTAACTCTATATATATGATGATATGTAATATTTTATGTGATATATTATATTTCATTCGTTCCTCTATGAGAATCTATTGTTGTTGACTTACTTCTTTCCTATCTTTTCTTCTTTTATCCCTTTCTTTCTTAAATCATGATGCGTCTTTCTGTAGATGGAAGACGAGTTGTGACAGATGGTATAAGAGCCAGGTTGAGTGAATACCTAGGCTTTGGAATGATTTCTATCTTTCTTGAGAGTGCGCACTTGTATTTGTATATGTATGTATGTATGTATGTATGTATGTATTTATATATCTACCTGATTTGTTAGGTTACCTGTTCGGGTTTTCCTAACATAAGTTCTCAGGTAGATGGGGGTAGTGGTGTGTGAAGCACGACTACCACTAATGAAATACGTCCATATGATGAGGTTGGAAGAGTATTTGTCGAGACTGTAGATCTAATACTGTCTCGAGTGAGCTTTGTAGCTTGGTGTAAGGATTTCTTTGATCTCCGAAGGAATTTTTTTTAAAAGTTCAGAATCCATCTTTGAAGTGTAAGTTTGGATTGCACTCGGGTGAGCGAACTTTCTAGAGTTTGGATCTGTCGGATGTGCAGAAGCAAGTGACGGTATCTTGACAACTGTAGGAAGGAGTTTTGTGTGTTTTAGAATATGATACTAAGGTCTATAAGTTGGTTTGCTACGGCATGGTCTCATTTTCACCCCTTAAGGAGAGTGAGATGTTGATGCTTGGTTAGGAGCCCGAATTTCTTGAGAGGATGTCTGCCCATCTCGAGGAGTCATATATGAGTTAGTTGATGGCTTTTGGAGTTCGAGAAGACTATGGATGACGAAGTCTTTGGTTAGCTGTGGTAGCAGTGCAGCTCGGAGTGTTCGTTGTGCTGACAAGAAGGTCTTCTGGCTTAACAGTGTCTTAGAGGGGGAGCCTGGAAGCAACAGTGTGATCCGACCCTTCGATGATTCATGAATCTTTGTGGTTCTTCTATCAGCAGTCTGGGTAGATGGTGAATGTTTTCTTGAAGAGCTAACCTTGTTTGGAAAAGCTTAAAGCTGTTCTAATTGGTAAAGAGATAGCAGTTTCTTTGGAATCCGAACTAGGTAGGATCGCAAAAGTGATTTGCGATTAGTTTGAGAAGTTCATCTTGGGTAATCTTTTGATTGAGATTGAGGCTTCTCATGAGGGAGTAGGAGCTACTGAAGTAGTAAGAGATTTTTTCGGATGTCATCAAGGAAGTCGGAAGTTTATCTACATCTGGAGTTTGAGTTCCGTATTGACTTGGTTTTAGAAGCGATACCGGTGGTTAGCTTGCTAATAGGATGGTTCTTGGAAAGAGAAGAGTTGGTGTAACAACTAAGGAATTTTTGAACATGGATTGGTCAGATCCAGTTTTCAAGTTGGATTCTGTTTAAGGTTGTGTGACCGAGTCAGATGGGTCACTAAGATTTTATGGATCTAATGAACCGTGTTTTCGGAATATATTGGATAAGCTTGTGCTCGTGTTCCTCACCAGCATTCTCATCTACTTCAGAATTAGAGTTCTGCAGTGGAAGCGAGGTAGCAGCTGTACGAGAAAGAAAGCAAGTTCAGTTTTCTAATGCTTGAGAATTAGAGCTTGTGTTTTGGATATCGGTGGATCTTGGAAGACCTTTTGTTGAGTAGGATCCAGAAACTGGTTTGTTTTGGTTTGTTTAGAGAAGCATCAGCATAGGTTGAGCTGATCAGGAAGAAGATAGGCAGCCCATGATCGTCAGAAGGAGTTATGTGGATAAGATGAACAAATCTGTAAATCGAAGTTGGAGACTTCGTTGTTGTTAAGGTTTCTCTGGTTAAGAGAGCAGTATGAATGGGTAATATTGGAAGGCTAGCTCTGAGGTATTTGGAATTTCCTATCTATGTTCTTGATAGGATAAGTTCTTTTGTCAATAGGATTGAATTGCCAGTTTGGATGGCTGGGATTCATTGTATTTCACGTATCTCTTTGGGAGTACGTGTATAATCTATCTCTGGTTGTGGATTCAGCAGTTCAGAAGGATTTGGAAGTTGAGCTAGACTAGAGTATGGTCTGATATTTTATTCAGATTGGTGTATCTAGAGAAGAGAGGAGCTCTGGATTTTAGTGGTGTAGTTAGTTTAGCTTCTATAGAGCAAGTCTACCAGTGATTTATACCTGGGAAACTCTAGATAGTGTTAGGAAGATCTATCCTGATTTGTGTTAGGATAGTTAGTTAGGTTTGTTTGTTTGATTGGTTGCTTTGGTTGTTAGTAACTGGATGATAGGTATACTTTGCTTTTTGAAATTGAAATCTTTGCTGGATTATTAAATTATCTTTGCTTTTAAATTTCGACGATGAAATTCTTTTAAGGGGTAAGGAATGTGATGACCTGAAATTTTGGGCAATATCAATTTGATAATCTTTGTTAATAATTTAATTGGTTTGATAATTTTCCTTTATAATTTTAATTTAAATGGGTAATTTAATATTTTAAAGGCTAATAGATATTTAATCTGGCAATATTTATTTATATCTTTTCTAACAATTTAAAATTGATAAGACTTATATTTCAAAGCTAATAAAAATTTATTCTATTTATAATGTATATATCGGTATATATATTGTGAATATAAAGTCTTTTGTTCAATAAAAGATGTATTTTCAAATTGTAATATATATGTATGTATATGTTATGATTTGAAATTGCTTTAAAATTTAATATAATAATTCTTAAACTAATGTCAAAAATATTTTCTATTTGAAATGTTTATTTATATTTATGTATATTGAAGTTTTGGTTTGAATTTAATAAAAGTGTTTCAAATTTTAAATATATACATATAAACCGTAATTTGGAAAGTTATAATCTAATACAATACTTTTCAAAGGATATTTGGAGTTTTAATTTATATCTCTTAAATAATAAAGATAAATATTTTAGATTTAAAAATACATGTATAAGAATTTATTTGTATTATAATTGGATTTATAATATTTTCTCTAAAGTAGTTTATATATATACACACACTAAGATAAGTATTTATTTATTTAAGTAAATTAGTAAGAAAAGCTTTATATTAACATTTAAATTGAATAAAAATGTATTGAAAAATAATTAGGGACATATGTAAATATATTAACACATGTTAGTAACATGTGTAGGGAAAGTAAGTAATATAAGTGACAAATGTAAATTTTAAAACAAGTGTCATCATTTCAAATTTTATTTTTTTAATTTTTAATAAACTATAATTTATTTCATAAAACTTATTCTTTATCTCTCCCATTTTCTTTTCGTCTTCTTAGTTGTAACAAAGAAGATTCCGAAACAAAAAAAATCTTGTAAAATTTTCTCACCAACAAAATTTCCAAATCCAGTAAACATTTTTCTAAAGGCAAATTTCCAAAGCTGTAAGAAGTTTCAAGCAAAGTTTTCAAGCAAGCCACTAAATCCATAACAACTTCAACCTGCAACTCAACTAAGCATGAATACTAACATCAGCTTTCAAGTATCTAAAACCAGAGATCAAGCATGTAAAGATTTCAACAGTGAAGAAAAATTCAAATCCAGTTTCCAGATCAAAACTTAAACCTCTATTCTCTCCTTATTAAGGTGAGTAAACAATCTTAAAAACAGTTTGAATCTGGATTTAAATATAATGCATTTGATGATGTTGGTTGAATTAAAGTTCTTCGGTTTGAATTTATCTGAGTTGATATATATGTTGTTGAGCAGGTTTGTGTATATATGTATATATTGAATATCTGTTCTCTGCTAATAACCAGTTTTGGTTTTGCTTTATAAAAAGAATTCAAAATCTCCAGATTGAATCCATATTAACCTGTGATATATAAACGAAAGTTGTTTGCTAAGACATGATGATGACTACAAAAATAATTTCAGAATTTTATAGTTAGAAATTGATTCAGATTTGTGGAAATTAAAGTGGAAGTTCAAATTGGGTTAAAAACAAATATTGAAGATTTTGAATTTAGATTCCATAATATGATAAGTAATGGGAAATGATGAATTTAGATAGTTTAATTGAGATTTTTAGTGTAGTATTCTTTGGGATATATGGAGAAGAATGTTTTTGATATTTTCATCGATATAAGGTGGTCGGCGGCAAGATTTCCGACGAGATTTGGGCTGGTGTTGGACTGGGTGTCAATGCACTTAGGAAAAATACTGGAGGAAATTTTCATTGGCTGAGGAGAGCGGGAACTGGCGAACTAGGGTTTAGATAGGAATTCTACTCGACGTGATTGTCGAGGCAACGTTGGCGTGGGTGAAGGACCAGAATGTTGCACGACAGTGAGGACAGAAGCTGGATGGTGTGACGAAGCTTCCGTGAGGAAGACGGGTGATCTCAAGGTCGGTGGCGTCTGGAAGAAGTATTTTCTGGCCATGGTGGTTTTCGAGTTTGGTCGAGAAGTCTCGATTTCGATTCGACTAAGTTGCGAGCGATCTGTATTCTCGCTTGAGATCGTATGGGTTCAAGTGGTCGTCGAGCATTGTTGCGACGATCGCCAGAGGTCGGCGGCATTGGTGCAAGTGTACTGTGTGCACGTCGAATCTGGAAGGATGGATTTTGTTGGAGGCATGGGTTTTGTCTCGTGTGATTGGGAAATTGACTCGAAGTAGATGCAGATGGGTGGGACTTGAGGCAAGCATGGGTTTTGTAGGGGATGGACTCGGGTTGATGTGGTTTTTGCTCGAGAATTTGGTATATGAACTCGATTTTGCCGTGGTGATTATCTGGTTTCAAGTAAAGAAAATTATTGTAAAGGAAAACAAGTCTGCGTAATTTTAAGGCAAAATTATGTAAGAAAAACTCAAGTTTAAATTGTAAAAGAAGTTTTTCAAAATAAAAGGAAATCAAAATTATAATGGTATTTAATTCAATATATTTTCAAATTTAAATGTATAAGATGCTTGGTTTTAAAGTATTTTATTAAATTAATTTGAATTTTAAATTCAAGATATTTCCAATATAAATATTAGATCAAGTATTAAGAAAATTCAAATGAGTTGAAATAAGAATGTTTTTAAGTTAAGTTATGTCCAAAGAAATTATAAAGGGATGTTTAAATTAGATTTAAAATATATTTAAATGAACAAGTTTCAAATTGAGTTTTCAAAGATAAATATTTGTTTAATTAAATTAAATATGTTTGAAAAGGGTTTTCAATAATTTTGAGTATATTAAAATTAAGTCTTTGAATTGTTTTGTTTTGAAAGTAAAATCATATTTCAAATTGATTTTTAAATTGGTTTTAATGAAGTTAATGAATAAAGTAAATAATTAATATAAATGCAAAGTTTATTCTTAATTAGTCAAGTTGAGATTAATTAAGAATAATTAATTAATAAAATAAATTAAAGCTTAATTACTTTGTAATTAAGGATAATTACTTAGTGAAATAATTAGTGGATGGTTAATGAATTAATTAGAGATTAAGTGATTAGTTAAGTAATTAATTTTAGATAAATTAATTAGTCTAATTAATTAGAAAATCACTTATTAATTAATTGAGTAATTACTTAGTAAAGTAATAAATGTATAATTACCGAATGTAATTAAGAAAAGGAAATCACTTATGGAAATAATTAATGGGAAATTAGTTATGGAAGTAACTAAATGAAAGTGATTAAGAGTAAATCACTTGATGTTATTAATTAAAGGATCAGCTCATATAATTGATTAAAGAGTTAATTAATTAATTAAAGAGTAATTGATGAATTAAAGGGTTAAGGTTAATTAATGATATGATTAATTACTTGTTAAGGTAATTAATTAAGAGAGTAATTAACTAATGTAAGTAATTACAGGATAATTACTTAATAGAAGTAATTAAGGGTTAATACTTAGTTAATTTAGTTAATTAATTAGTATGATTAATTAATTAATTAATGTAATTAATATAAGCTTAATTACTAAATGTAATTAATTAAAAAGATAATTAATTAATAGTAATTAATTAAGAATTATTAATTAATGTAATTAATTAATGATTACTTAATGAAGTAATTGAGGATTAATTAATTAGTGTAATTAATCAAAGAATTAATATAATTAATTAAGGTAAGTAACTATAAGATGATTAATTACTGTTTAAGATTAATTAAGACTAATTAATGAAGGTGGTTATTAAAGATTAATTATTTAATTAATTAAAAGGTTAATTAATTAGTAAGGATCATTAGTTAATATAATTAAAGAAATTAATCAAGGATGATTAATGAAAGTGATTAATTAAAGTATGATCAATTAACTGTAATTAATTAAGGATTAATGTAATTAATTACAGTTAACTAATTAATAGAAGTAAATGAAGGATCATTAATTAAAGGAATAAATTATAGTAATTAAAGGTTAATTACTATATATGGTTATGATAATTAATTTGTGTAATTAAGTAAAGGATAATTACTTAATGTAATTAAAGGATAATTAATCAAGGAAGATTAGCTAAGGTAGACCATTAAGAGATGATTAATTAATTTATTGGTAACTAATTAATGATAAGTAAGCAGGATTAAGTAATACAAGTGATTAAAGGTTAATAATTAATTTAATTAAAGGTTAATTAAATTGATTAAGAGTTAATCAAACCTACTTATGGGTGATTGATATTGGATGATTTGGATATGAAATCTCTGATATGTGATATGACTACTTTGTGAGATGATTGATTGATATGAATTATCTATATGTGATATTGTGAATCACCTATCTGTTTACGTTATTCTGAATATAAGTTGAAATTGTTTAAACCTTTAAACAACTTGGACATTAAAATGGCATTTGGATTTCGGTGAGACCGGGATCGAGTTTCCATATTTGGATATCCGAAAACCACATCGATCCAAATTAAACGTTAGATCGTGAATCCAGGTGATGAGCATAGTGAAGACTCGAAGTGTAAGAACTATTCGTCAGTATAACTCTTAGGGTGATTCCGAGATGAGTTTGACGGAGATAGTACTTTCAGGTTCGAGATGTGACTCAGAGTGCAAGGGCTATGGTCGTTGACTTTGACGGTGATTCCAAAATGAGTGCAACGAGATAGTGCCTTTGGTTTCATTCAAACCCGGAACAAAATTGTATGGATTGAATGCTTATAGAACATCGTCAGGTAAACGTTGAGCATTCTAAGATAGTTGTGTCCTATAAAGGTATTCGCCGCCTTAAACCTCATCAACCAGGAATGGCTAAAACAGGGGAGGTGCAGCAAGGTTAAGTGGGTAGCACCCAAGTAGGACGAGACTTACCCCTGTCTAGAGGTCCCTTTCTATTTCGGCTTAGTGTATGGTTGGTCGCGCCAACCACGGGGTGGTCTTGTTCGGGAAAATCCAATAAGAGATGGTTCCGGCCTTGTGTTGCAGGGGATTTAGGGTGGATCCTCGGTATGGTGATATAGGCCCTGTACTGTGATGGGCGGTACCCCAGTAGCCCTGCCATTGATAGAAACCCATTCTTCCTACGTGCGCTTACGGTTTTGATTGTATTACCCACTTTTGTAGCTAGTAGATGGAATTTAATGAATGTAACAATTTTGGCTATTTTCTATTTACTTGAAACCCTAGACCTATTATAATATCAACGGATTTCCTATCAAATGTTTTGGTTAGCGTAAGGTAAAAACATTTCCATGTTTATGTGTGGGAAGTCTTACGTGATACCTTTCTTTTCAAAGGTTTTCAAAGTTAAACAATTTTAAACCGTTTACTCACACCAGGCCCATGTCTGACCCAAGTGTTTATTTTCTGTTTTATTAAACTCTGGGTACTCATATTATGTATCGGTAGTCGAGGGATTCAGGTTAGCTTGACGAATTCTGGAAGAGATTTGGAGCAGGAGGCATCAACGTGTAGATATATAGAGGTTCCGCTGTGTTTGTGTTTTGTCTGTATCTTTGTGATATCTTGAGTTGTGTACTTAGACAGGTGTTTATAACTGTCTAATATGAGTTGTATAAGTTGTGTAACTCTGATATATATGATACTATGTAATATTTTATGTGATATATTATATTTCATTCGTTCCGTTGTGAGAATCTATTATTGTTGAGTTTCTTCTTTCCAATCTTTTCTTCTTATATCCCTTTCTTTCTTAAATCATGATGCATCTTTCTGATAGATGGAAACGGGTTGTGACATGCACAGTGAGCAAGGTTAGAGGTAGGCAGGTTCATTTTGTCAAAAAAACTCTTTAAACATCACATTAATAGAGCTTCCACCATCAATGAAGACCTAGTGGACCTTAGTGCTAACCACACTGATTGAGATGACCATAGGATCATGATGGGGGAAACCAACTCTTCTCTTGTCTTCGAGAGTAAAACAATGTCGGTGGCATCTTCCTCATCCTACGAGAACTTTGGGGTCTGAGGGTCCATTGAATAAATATGATTAGAGGAAAGCTCCCTCCCATAGCACACTTGAGCTCCTTAACTGCTTCTGACCATGTGCAGTCCACCACAAGTTTGATAAAATTTTGGTATTGACTATGGCTTTGTTGCTGTCTATCCATTAAGCTTGGATAGGTGGATTTTGCTGGGCATTGTATTGTTTGACCTGTTGTCTAACATACTAAACCAATAGTCCTTCTCAGATCATTTGCTCTATCTCATCTTTAAGGTGCTGACACTCATTGATTGAATAACCATTGAACTGGTGGAATTCATAGTATTTTCCATTACTCCTGGGCTCATCTCTCTGCCCTGACTGGGCGGTAACGAGCCATTGAAATGTAATGCGACACATGTTGCAAGATAGATAATTTCTAGGTCATTGTTTAGGATTTCATAATTAGTATACCTAAATTTGAAGAATGTACCATCCTTGGCACACTTTTTACTATTTTCCAACCGACCATTCTTTCAGTGTCGGTCTTCTCTTGGGCTTGACATGTTTCTTTTACTGCCCTCTTTATTTTTGGGACTTGGCTTTGATTCATGACACAAAGCTATCACTACGACATACAGATTTGACGACTGCTACGACAAAAAGAGAATATATACTACAACGAGACGAGACTTCAAAACCGGTGCATCAATTATATTATTTTGTTTTTGATTCTTTGGTCAATGCCATTAAAATCTCTCATTGGCTACATATATATATTAGCTTATATATTTAATCATTCTATTTCCCAAATATTTTACACATATATAAGCATATATTAAATTATAAAAGTGATTAAAGTTATATATATTTCTATACCTGGTAAACCGTGCATATTGCACAGATTTCACCTGGTCAGTTGGCTGACCCAGAGGTCCAGTCGATTGACACTGGAAAATTTGAGCAACATGCACAGATGCACAGATATATATTTAAAAATTATTGTGAATATTCATTCGATTGACCCAAATGCTCCGTTGACTGAATTTCTACAACAGCTACTTTTCGAAAAGACACAACATTTTGTGAAGAGATACGAACCTCTATGAAAAGATTTGGACGCAATACTTGAATCAAAACTCTTCACCTACAGTTGCTGCTTTCTAACTATTATAAATACATACTCAAACTTGATTACTAATCACCGAATTACAATCAAATTTTCTTATATCTCTAATCTAATCTATTTGCTATTATGCTTTCAATTATTCTACATTAAAGCAATACTATACCTTTCTATTCTTCATATACTTCATATATATATATATATATATATATATATATATATATATATATGTATTTACACTCAAGAAGAAGATTATAGAAATGGTGTACTACAATTGACAAATCCGTTTATCAACACACACAAAAGTCAAAACTATTTTCTATATTTGTTGAAGTCCTGTTCTGCTGCTCGGCGAGTGAAGTCCTCTTCGGCTGTTGAGGCAAAATCCAATTCTACCGCTCAGGTCCATGTTCGTGTAACGACCCGCCTTTTATAACACAGAAAGACGCATTATTAAGAAGAAAGAAAGGGATAGAGAAGAGAAAAGATAGAAAAGAAAGAAACAAACAACAAAGAATCTCACAGCAGAACGAATAAATTATATTAATCAAATAAAATATTACATAGTATCGTATTCATCAGAGTTATACAGCTCATACGAAACAAACTAGACAGTTATAACACCTGTCTAGATATTACAACTCAAGTACATCACAGAAACAAAAACAACTCAAACACAGCGGAAAACTCTATATATATATATATATATATATATATATATATATATATATATATATATATATATATCTACATGCTGAAGCCACCTGCTCCATATCTCCTCCAGAACTCGACAAAGCAAAACTGAATCACTTGACTACTCATACGTAATACGAGTACCCAAGAGTTTAATAAAATAGAAAATAAACACTCGGGTCAGATAGGGGTCTGTTGTGAGTAAACGGTTAAAAGTTGCTTAACTTTAGAAAATCCTTTGAAAACAAAGGTATCATGTAAGACTTCCCACAAATAGACATGGGTAAGTTTCTACCTTACGCTAACCAAAACATTTGATAGGAAATCCAGTGATATTGTAATAGGGTCTAGGGTTTTTAAAATAAAATACAGAAATAGCCGGAATGCTTACATCTCACGTTCCAACATAGTTGGGCACAATCAAAACCGTACAGGCACTTATTGGATTTTGGATTCCATACAATGGTAGGGCTACTGGGGTACCGCCCGTCATAGTACGTAACCTAGATCACCGTACCGAGGAGTACGCCCGCTCCCCTACAACACAAGGCCGGAACCATCCCTTACTAGACAGTCCCGAACAAGACCACCCCGGCAGTTGTCATGATCAACCGCCCCACACAGCCGAAATAAAAAGGGACCTCTTGACAGGGGTAAATCTTGCTCTCCAGTGGGGGCTACCCACGAAGCCTTGCTGCACCTCCCATGTTTTAGCCATTCCCGGTTGATGAGGCTTGAGGCTGCTATTACCTTTATAGAACACATCTATCTTAGAATGCTCATCGTCCACCTGACGATGTTCCGAAAGCATTCAATCCATACAATTTCGTTCCGGGTTCGAACGAAACCGAAGGCACTATCTCGTTACACTCATTTTGGAATTACCCTCAGAGTTAATGACAATAGCCCTTGCACTCTGAATCACCATCTCGAACCTGTAAGTACTATTTCCGTCAACTCATCTCGGAATCACCCCCAGAGTTACACTAACGAATAGTTCTTACACAGTCTTCACTTGCACTCCCCTTGGATTTCACGACCTAACATTTAACTTGGATCGATGTGGTTTTCGGAATTCCCAATTTGGAAACCGATCCCGGTCTCATCGAATCCAAACACCATCTTAATGTCCAAGTGATTTAAGTTTAACAAATTAATTCAATTTAAACATTGAATTCACACAGCATCACTCACAGATAAATACCACACATTTATCATTGATATATCAAATATCATACCACAGAATATCACAACATATCATCCAATAGGTATCAACAAATACAGATATTCCACAACAATCATATACAAACAGGTATCATTAATTCCTTTATAATTAATTTAATCCTCTTAAATTAAATTAATAACTTGAGAATTAAACAACTAATCCTGCTTAACCAATCATTAATTAATTACAATTAATTAATTAATCACTCTTTAATCATCTTCATAATCCAATTAATTAATCTTCAATTACAGATTAATCATCCTTTAATCATATTCTTAATTAATCTCCTAGATTAATTATTCTTTAATTACACTATGTAATTAGCCTTTAAATTAATTACACAAATTAATTTATCTTTAATCATTAATTAATCTTAATTAATTTCTAATTAATTAATTAACAATAATTAATTACAAAAATCCTTAATTAATTTCATTAATTAATTATTACTTCTTTCTCACTTCATTGATTAATTATCTTATAATTAATCACATTTATAAATTAATTAATCAATTAATTACCCATTAATTACATTAATTAATGACCCTCTAATTACTTTACTATTCAATTTGTTCTCATAATTTTATTTAATAATTAATTATAAACTAAATTATAATTATTAATCAAACATGATTAATCAAAATCAGTAATTAACTTCCTTAATTACTTTACTAATTAAACCATCACCTTGATTAATTACATTAATCAATTCTTTAATTACGCTGAGTAATTATCCCTTAGTTACTTCCCTTAAGTAATTATACCTCTTTAATTACTATCCATCCAGTAATTTCCTCAATTAATTACATTCAGTAATTATTCATTAATTACTTTACTAAGTAATTACACCACTTTAATAACATTAAGTAATTATACTTAATCCCAACATTAAGTAATTCCTTTTTAATTAATTAAACTTAATTAATCAACTAAAATTAACCACAAAACTTAATTAATTACTCTGAGTAATTAATTACTTTAATTACTTCATTAAGTAATTATGTTTAAATAATTCCTCTTGATCATTTAGTAATTAACTTCTTAATTACTTATTAACTAATTATTTCTTAATTAATTAAACTTGATTAAATTAATTTCTAATTAAGTAATTAATTATACTTAATTAATTACAACTAATTTGCCTTAATTTAATTACTTATATTAACCAATTTAAGTAAATTAAGCAATTTACTTTAACTACCCTTATAAATAAAACTTAATTAAAATAAACCAAACATTTTATTAACTTAAATCAATTAATTATTTAAATTCGAAAACTTGTATTTGGTTTATACAAAAACATTATCTTTTAATTTATCATTATTAAATTCTTTTACTTAATCACATTTAAATTACTTCAAATACAATTTTATTATCATATCATTATCAAAACAAAATTGGAAACAAACTATTTTAAAAACAAAAGTTTAAATTTAAAAATCCAAACTTTAAACTAAAATTCTTTTAAGTTCAAAACATTCATTCTTATACAATAAATTTTAAAACACTTTGTTTAACATTAATTTGTTTCCAACTTTGAAACTTCAATTTTATAAAGTATAAAAATTCGGTTAATACAAGCTTAAAAAAACAACAAACTATTTTAAAACAAATTCAAGTTAACTCATTAAAACACGAAGTTTTAAATTTGAAACATTTCAACATTTGTAAACTATTTAAAACTTCATTTATAAACTTAGTTTGCTTTAACTTCAGCCAATTAAATTTGCATTTGAAAATTTAACAGGATATAAATCCTGAAACCCAAACTTAAGTATAGTTTTGCTTTAATTTTTTTCTCTTTTGCTATAACCTGGACCAAGTAAAACTGGATCAAACATACTAGGTAACACACTCAAAAACCCGAGTCACCCTCAAAAATACACGAGACCCACTCGAGCAAATCACAGAAAAACCCATGGCCAAACACTCTACCCAAAACAATAGCCGATGCACCAAATTCCAACCTCGTGCACGTGCACGCCGGAGTCGGTCGACGGCGATCAACGCCGACATTTCCCACAAGTCGTCTCTGGCCTCGGTAACCCTCTCGACACCCTCAATTGAAGGAAAAGCCACTGCATAAAAATACGAGCAACAGCCTCCTTAATCCAGAAAAGAATCGAACCCAAAAGCGTCGCCAATGTTGAACTCCAACACCGGAGTGCCTGCAATTCCATCCACACACGCGCCACGCTCCACTCAAGCCTTTCCCCTACTCGCGATCAACCAAAACTTATCCACGACGATGAAAACTCCATGATTCTGACCCCTAACAAAAACAACCCCAAACCCTACTAACCCCTTCCACGGCCACCATCGTCACCATAAAAATTTGCCACTATTTTTCCCACATCACCCATCACCATGACCTCCTCCATGCCAAAGCTCGTCCTCCATCACAACTCCAATCAACAGAAATCGATCAAAACCCCAAATACCTAAAAGCCCAAATGTCTCTTCAACCACCATCATAAAAATTACAATATTCATTTTAAAATTCATGAATTTGATCAACATTCAGATCATATGAACAGAAATTTAAATTATTAAATTTGATTTTTATCAAATTTAGATTTTCCACTGTAAATTCATCATTTACAGTATTTTATTCAATATAAATCTTTATATTTATTTTTAATAACAAGATTTTCTTGTTGTAACTAAATTTTCTTCAATGATCAATGAATATAAGTGATCAATTTAGAAGATAAATTTTTTTTCCTTAAACAGAGCATGAAAGAACAGAAATTTAAAACATCATAGCTACATGTTTTCAAACAGCCAATTTAACATGCATTCAATCATTAAATTCAACATGCAAGCATAGAATACAAATTTTAAACATTTCACAGATCAGCAAATAAAAGATTCAAAACTTTTTTTAAAAAGAAATTTACTCACCTAGCTTATAAATAGAGAACACTCCATCACTATATTTAGATTTCCAGGATTTTGAATTTGCATTTGCATTTAAACTAGCTATTGAACCACTGAATTTTGCTTGTTAAATTAGCTGAAGATCTCCTTGTTGAATTGCATGTTGATTCTCAGTTGGACTTGAAAACATGATTTTCAGGTAGCAATTTGAATCAGGGTTATAAGCTTTAGATTTCCCTTTTTTTTCAGGTTACAGATTTTACTTTTGTTTTCTGGATTTCAATTTGAAGTTTTGCATTTGAATTCTTCTTTTCTTATTTAGTTGAAGAAAGATTTAAAGAAGTTTGAAGAAAAGAAACTAACGGATCTTTTTCTTTTAAACTTTTAATTAAAACAAAACTTTCTTTTAAACATAAAGATGCCACTTGTTAAATCCATAACTTCATGTATTTACAAATGTCAAGCTCTTTATTAATATGCAAACAAGTGTGCTTTCATAAATTATCATGTTGCCATGTGTTTAAAGATTTCATTAATTACTTGTTATTACCAAAAAATTTAAACCTTAATTACAATACTAATTTAAAACTCAAGTTATATATATATATAACTTATGAAATGTATTTATAAGTTTATGTTTAATTTATAATTATTTTAAAACTACTTTCCTACAAATAAGTTTTTAAAAGAAGAAACATTCATTTAAATTTTATTTTAAAGTTTAAACTAAAGTTATAATAGCTATATTGATATTATATTTAAAAATCTAAATTTGTTTCGAAAAATCTATTTAAAGAAAACAAATTAAATCTTTATAATAATGTATTATATTTCAAGTTATTATTCTTTTAATATAAATAAATTTTCCTTTAAGTGTTTTATAAATAAACATAAATTTTAAATGGCTTTTGAAAAGCATTTTATTAAATTAAACCAAAAACTTTGCAAATTACTATAAAAACTTATGTATATTAAAATTTTAAAACACATTTTCTATTTAAGTTTAATTCATATATTTCTATTTACAATAAATATTCAAATATAAATATCCATTATAAATAGAATATCTTAAATATTAGCTTCAGTAATCATTTGAATTTTAAAACAAAACATCAAATCACAATATATAAACATATATGTATTATAATTTGAAAATATTATTTTATTTAAATTTAAATTGAAACCAATTTCCTTTTTACAATATATACATATATACATTACAAATAAAATATCTTTATTAACTTAAAAATATCTATTATTATAAATTACACTTATATATTATTATTATAATTTGAAAAGAATAAACATTCAGATTAAATTATCATTATTATTGAGTTTTTGAAAAGATAACATTTGTTAAATCAGATTAATTATTAGTTTTTAATATAAAATATTTGGTTAATTTAGATTTTTAAATCGATATAACATATTTTAAAATAAATTATAAATAGAAATTATTAATAAGTATTGCCCAAAATCCCGGGACATCACAATTCGGCTGCTCAGGGGTTGTATAGACCTGTTCCTTCGGGTTAAGTGAGGGTTGTTGTTTTAGTGAAATTCCAGAAGGAATCTGGAATTGGACGTAGGATGGTGCTCCAAACCAGTATAAAAATCTCCGGTGTCATTTTACTTTACTGCTTTTATATTCCGCACTATTTATTCTATAACTATCATCACTATACTCTATGTTATCATATATCCATATTTCACGATCCATGGCACACTGTCAATTGGTATCAGAGCAAGGTCAGCATATAACCATAAAACAGTTATCTGATAATCTAATAATATGGGCACTAATACTAGCACTAGCACTAGCTTCATTGAAGGACAATCCACGCACATCCACCACTATTTAATGGCATGAATTATGACTATTGGGCCATATGAATGAGAATATATATATATATATATATATATATATATATATATATATATATATGCAAGCAAATGTTTTTGATTCATGAAATATAACTCAAACAGAATATACTATTCCTACCGATGAATATTCTACTTGGTCAAATATACAGAAATAGATGCCACAACTAATGCAAAAGCCATGACAATGTTATTTTATGCCTTAGATAAAAAAGAGTTTACCATGTTAGCATGTGCAATACTGCATATGAAATATGGCGTACACTCGAAGTTACACGCGAAGAGACCAACAAGGTCAAACAAGCAAAATATCCATGCTCAAAAGTCAGTTTCTAAACTTTAGAATGAAAGAAAATGAATCTATAACTGGCATGTACTCAAGATTTCAGGATATTTATCATTCATTAGTAGGATTAGGAGAAAAATATACAGACTTTGATATTGTATACAAAATCCTTAACTCTTTAACGGAAGAATGGGAAAGAAAGGTTCTCGCTATTGAAGAAGCAAACGATATTTCCAAAATAACTCTGGAAGAGTTAATAGGAAATCTAATGTCTTATGAAGTGAATGTGCAGACTAAACGAGTTCAAGCTCAAGACAAAAAGAATGTAGCATTCCATGCAAAACAAGAAGAATCAGATTCAGATAAAGACGATCTAGCCTTTAGTGCCAAAAACTTCAAGAAATTCCTGAGATATAGAAAAGGAAATAGAAATAATGGCAAGAAAAGCTCAAACAGCAATAAACCACCATCTTTATCAATTATGGAGTGTTTTAACTATCAAAAAGGGGCATATGCAGAAGGACTGTCCAGATCAAAAGAAAGAATATCGAAATAAAAGGAAGGAAAAATTCAAAAGAAAACCCTTTTCAATTACATGGGATGATTCAGATTTCTCCTCTTCTTCTGGAAGTTAAAGTGACAGCGATAATGAACAAGCCACGTATGCTTTATGGCCAAAGATAATGAGGTTAGCGATTTAACTTTTGATGATATGATAGAAATAAATTCTGAATTATTAGATACTTTAAAGAGTCTCAAAAGATAATATAAATAGGCTGTAGAAAATCAGAACAAGGCAGAATTCAAAAGAGATATGCTTAAAGACAAGAAGAAAATATTATATGAAGAACTTGAGAAAACTCAAGAATCTCATTAAAATATTAACTCTCAACTTATATTATTGAGTCAAGAAATTGAAACTCAAAAAAAAAAGAATGATGGTGTTGTTTCTGAAAATCATGTTTAAAAAACTAATATTAAAATGGTAGAACTAGAAAATTCAAATCTAAAGACCAAACTAGAAGGAATCACTAAAAATGTTTCAAGTTTTGATAAAGGAAGAGAAAATTTATCAAGAATTATTGAGAATTCACAATCTGTTAATAATAAAAATGGTTTAGGATATAAGAAGAAAATCAAGAATTCACAATCTAGTAATTTAAACAAAGTTAAGTATGATAAAACACCCACATCTTCAAAAGGACTAGTTTCTAAAGCTATAAATATATGGGTACCGAAAACTAATAACAAGTTAATAAGGAAAAAGCATATTAACTCATTTATAGAAGATGTTCATAATAATAAAAATTATATCAATAAAAGGGATACTAAACCCACTTGGGTTTGGTTCCCTAAGACCTAACTCTTAGGACGCAATTATAAAGGTGGGTACCTACATTATCTCATATTTTTTGCAGATCCCACTCAAGAAAAGAGGAAAATGGATATTCGACATTGTTTGCTCAAAACACATGACGGGAGACAAAGATATGCTGATAAATATTACATACTCAGATGGAGGTTCTGTCACTTTTGGGGATAATTCCAAGGGATATATCATCGGTAAAGGCGACATGAGCAATTACGGTACATCTAATTTACCTCTTATTACAAACGTTTTATTAGCTAAGAATCTAAACATAATCTATTAAGTATAAGTCAATTATGCGATAAAGGTTCTAAAATATCATTTTCTGAAAATAAATGTAGTTTTCTTGGTCAAAATCAAAATCTTATTTTCGAAGGAAATAGAGATAAAAACATTTACGTTTTGAGTATGAAAGTTAATCATAACTCAGATGTGTGTTTAATAGCTAAAGAAAATGATCTGTGGATATGGCACAAACGATTCTGTCATATCAATTTCAAAAATATAAATAAAATTTCTAAAAATAATCTTCTAAAAGGATCACCAAAGATGAATTTTAAAGATAAAAATATATGTGATTCATGTCAATTAGGTAAATTAACTTCATATGGATTTATTTGGACCCACCCAAATTCATATGGATTTATTTGGGCCCACCCAAATTCAATTTATAAAAATAATTTTCTAAAATTTATTTCGACGTTACAACCGCTTGAATTACTTCATATGGATTTATTTAGACCCACCCAAATTCAATTTATAGATCATAATAAATACATATTCGTAATAGTTGATGATTTTTCTAGATATACATGGACTATTTTTATGAAAAATAAAAGTAATACCTTCGAAAATTCCAAAACTTTTGTTAAAAAAATTCATAATTCAAAAGGTATTAGAATTAAAATTATTAGAAGTGATCAGGAGATGAATATGAAAATATACAGTTTGATAACTATTGTAAAAAGAAAGGAATATTTCATAACTTTTCATTTCCTAGAAGTCCACAGCAAATGGAGTTGTAGAACAAAAGAATCAAACTCTAAAAGAATGTGCAAGAACTTTACTAAATGAAAGCACGTTGCCAAAACATTTTTGGACTGAAGCTGTTGCAACTGCATGTTATGTTTGAATCATGTTTCCATTAGACCACTCACTAAGAATACTCCTTACGAACATTTTAATGGTAGAAAACCGAATATATATTGTTTTAAATTATTTGGATCAAAATGTTTTATATCAAATACCAAAGATCAGCTTGGCAAATTTGATTCAAAATGCGACGAAGGTATATTTCTTGGATATTTGAATCGAAGCAAAGCTTATCGAATTTTTAATAAACGAACTAATACTATCGAAGAGTCACTCCTTGTATCTTTTAATGAGAACTCTAAACTTATTACTAATACAATTAATGACGACTTACTTAATAATCATAAAATAAATATAATAATAAACAATTCAAGAGGTGATGAAGATATCGTTTATAATGTAGAGAAGATGAAAACATTGTTAATAACTTAGAAAACAGAAGTACTACTAATATAATAAGATCTCCTCGAAGAGTCTTATGAAACCATCCTATAGAAAATATAATTGGAGAAACAAAGTCAAATGTTCGAACTACAAATCAACTAAATTTAACAGGGATTGTAGCTTTTCTTTCTACTATAGAACCTAAAAATACTAAGGAAGCATCATCCGATGAAAATTGGATTATTGCTATACAAGAAGAACTAAATTAATTTGAATGAAATGAAGTTTGGGAACTAGTACCCAGTCCGGCCGATCAGACTGTAATAGGAACTAAATGTGTTTATAAAAATAAAGCTGACGAATTAGGAAATATAATTAGAAACAAAGAAAGACAAGTAGCACAAGGATATAACTAGAAAGAAGGAATAGACTATGAAGAAACGTTTGCTTCAGTCGCTAAACTAGAAGCAATACGAATCTTATCAGCGTATGCATGTTTTAATAACTTTAAACTCTATCACATGGATGTTAAAAGTGTATTTTTAAAAGGCTGTATTAAAGAAAACATTTATGTTGAACAGCTTCCTTTATTTATTCATGAAAAATACCCAGATCATGTCTATAAACTTAAAAAAGCTTTATATGGTTTAAAACAAGCACCATGTGCTTGGTATGAATGCCTTAAAAGCTATCTAATTAACTCAGGAATCGAAATAGGAAAAGTAGATCAAACTTTATTTATAAAACGTTCTAAAAATGATATATTGATAGTTCAAATATATGTCGATGACATTATATATGGGTCAACTAATAATAAGTTATGTAATGAATTTTCCGAAATAATGACTAGAGAATTTGTAATGTCCCATATAGGAGAATTATCATATTTTCTAGGACTTCAAATAAAACAAGTTTCAAATGCAACATTTATTAATCAAGAAGAATACTGTAATAATCTTATCAAATATTTTGGAATGGAAAACACTTCTACCATACCAACACCTATGAGCACAACATCACATTTTGATAAAGATGAAAATGAAAAAAGTGTAGACCAAAAATTATATCGTAGTATGATAGGATCACTATTATCTAATAGCAAGTAGACCAGATATTATGATGAGTGTGCGTCTATGTGCACGATTTCAAGCTGACCTAAAAGAATCACATTTATGTGCCGTGCATGATTTCAAGCTGACCTAAAAGAATCACAGGAAATTCATAATTCTGACCATGCTAAGACTCGAACCCATGACCAGCTGTGAATAGCCCAAGTGTCTTATTCACCTGAGCTATTGATTATTTTTGTTACAGTCTAGTATGGGGATTTTATTATATGGTGACATCAATATATACTAAAAATTATGTGTAACATTTAACTTTATAAACATACTTTACTTCTTTTATAAACATTTTATTACATAAAATAAAGCAAACAACAGTAAAACCAACGAACTACCTTATTACTTGGCTAATTTCGATACAGGCCACTTATTTCTTATTACTTTTGCTGTAAACTTAGGCTATAAATAGATATGCCTACTCCATTTTTTCATACAATCCAAATGAAATACAAACACAGCTTTCATTTGTTCTTCCTTTCAAAAACAATTTTTCACGAGGTTAACCTCTTCGTCCACTGATTCTGTTGAAATTCTTGCCTCAAACAATTCATCAAAGGATCCGTTCATAAAACTTCACCATCTTTTGCCTATCATACCGAATATACTCCGGATAAAAAGAAAGGAAAGAAGACGATTGACATATCTCCAAACACGAAGCAAAAGATAGATGATTTGCACCATTATCAATAAGAATCACTAATGCATCAACATGAAATATACTACGAACAAAAGATTAACTCCAAACGATTAGGAATTATCAAGCATATCGCTATGAAGCTTTGCGGGGCCTCTTCACATCCGATAGACGAATGAAAGGACCTGCCTTTCATTCCACAGAAAGACGCATCATTTTGAAGAAAGAAAGAGGTAGAAATAGAATAGATAGAAGGAAAGAACTCAACAAAATCAGAATCTCATAGCGGAACGAAACAAAATATAATATATAGCATAACTAGTACATAGTCTTTTACATATCAGAGTTACTCAGATACAACAACACAAGATAGACAGTTATAAAAGTCTGTCTAATATACAACTCAATTACAACACATATATCACAGAGATAAAACACAGCGGAAAACACCATATAACTACTAAAGCTGAAGCCTCCTGCTCCATAACTCCTCTAGTATTCGTCAAAGCAGACCGGAATCCCTTGGCTACTCGTAAAAATTTGAGTACCCAAGAGTTTAAGAAAAACAGAATAAACTCCGGGTCACACATGGGTCTGGTGTGAGTAAACGGGTTAAAGTTGCTAAAATTTTAAAAACCTTTTGAAAAGAAAAGGTATCACGTAAGACTCCCCACAAATAAACATGGGTAAGATTTTATCTTACGCTAACCAAAACATTTGATAGGAAATCCAGTGATATTATAATAGTGTCTAGGGTTTTCAAGTAAACAGAAAATAGCCGAAAATGTTACATCTATTAAATTCCAGCTACTATCCACAAAAGTGGGTAATACAATCAAAACCGTAGGGGCACGTAGGAAGAATGGGTTTCCATCAATGACAGGGCTACTGGGGTACCGTCCGTCACAGTACATGGCCTAGATCACCGTACCGAGAAGTACGCCCGCTCCCCTGCAACACAAAGCCGGGACCATTCCTTGCTGAACAGTCCTGAACAAAACCACCCCGATGATTCTAGCTAGCAATCGCCCCACAAAGCCAAAATAAAAAGGGACATCTAGACTGGGGTAAATCTTGTCCTACTTGGGCATGACCCACTTAGCCTTGCGACAACTCCCATGTTTTAGCCATTCCCGGTTGATGAGGCTTGAGGCTGCGATTACCTTTATAGAACACATCTATCTTGGAATGCTTATCGTCCACCTGATGATGTTCTGAAAGCATTCAATCCATACAATTTCGTCCCGGGTTCGAACGAAACCGAAGGCATTATCTCGTTACACTCATTTTTGGAATCTCCCTCAGAGTTAACGACAATAACCCTTGCACTCTAAAAACTCCATCTCGAACCTGAAAGTACTATCTCCATTATACTTGTATTGGAATCACCCTCAGAGTTTCTAACGATAGAGAGTTCTTACACTTCGAGTCTTCAACTCGATCTTCACTTGAATTCACGACCTAACGTTTAACTTGGATCGATGTTGTTTTCGGATAATCAAATTTGATACCCGATCCTGGTCTCATCGAACCAAACATGTCTTAAAGTCCATGTTGTTTAAAGGTTTAAACAATTCAATTCGATATAATTCAATTCTTTGAAATCACACAGCATTAACATAGATAAATATCACACATTTATCATTGATATAACCAATATCATATTACAGAATGTCACAACACATATCATCTATAGATATCAATCCAACAGATATCATCCAATTCAGACATTCAATGGCCAATCATCCATAAGCAAGTATTATCAATTCATATCATAATAAATCTAATTTCTTAAATTAATCCCTTAAGAATCAACCCCTAAATCTTGCTTAAACAATCATTCACTAATTACTAACCTTAATTAATTTATCAGTCCTTGATTAACTTAATTAATCAATCCCTAATCCAGATTAATTATCATTTAATCATCAATTAATAAAGCATAACTATTAATTAATTTCCTTTAATACAAAGTAATTAATCCTTAATTACTTTCATAATCAACTAATTAACTTTTAATTAACTGATTAATTATCCATCAACTGTCGATTAATAACCTTAATTATTAATCAATATCTCTTAGTACAAATTTATTAATCCATAATTACTTTTATAATTATTAATTAATTATTAATTAACCAATTAATTATCTCTTAATTATTAATTAATAAACCTAATTATAAATTATTAATTAAGAACTTAATTACAGATTACTTACTCCTTAATCACCAGTTAGCTAATCATTTAATTAACCCTTAATTAACTATTAACCCATCTTTAATTAACAGATAATCAATCCTTAATTACCATCTGATTAATCCTTAATCAATTAATTACCATTTAACAACTTCTTAATTAATCCTTAATACTGATTAATTGTTATCTAATTATTAATAAATAAAACTTTAATTATTAATTAATAAAATTTAATTACAAGTTAAACATTTCTTTAAATACTAATTAAGTAACCTTTATTACTTAATTAACAACTTATTAATTATTCAACAAATAATTCTTAACCACTTGATTAATTTAAATTTAATTACACTTAATTACTCGATTAACGAATCCTTAATCATTAATTAATAATCTATTTAATGATCTTTAAATAACCATTTAATTAGTCTTAAATTAATTAACCTTTAATTCTTAACCATTTATTAACCAAGTAAAACATTTTTACTTAATTAGTTTCCTAATTAATACTTTATTTTTAACTAATTAACTAAACTTACTCTTTAAATTAACTCAATCAAAATTAAGATATTGAAAACCTTAATTAAGATAAACATTTACCTTTTAAAATGCTTTAATTGACTTAACATATTTACAATCTTTATTATACATCTATCCCTATTTAATTAAATTTTAAATTAAGTTTAAGCTAAAACAATCTTTTAGCTAGATAAATTAAAATTATCAAACACAACTTTAAATAACTTAAATATTTATCAATTTATAGTTTAAACTAATTTTCAATTTGGATTTAAGACCTGTCTTTATATAAACCATTAAAATTTACTTCCAAAACTCGTTTTCAAAATCATTTAAAATTTCTAAACAATTTTTAAATTTAAAAAAACTTCAAAACTTCTTAAAATATGTTAAATAAAACATTTATTAAATACATCAAGTAATTTATATAAAGTTTTTAAATAATTTAAATTTTCTAAATTTTTAAACAAGTTTTAAACCCTTTTTAAAATCTTTTAAAAACTGTTTTAGTTTACAGCTTCGGGTCAAACCCGTTACCTACTCGGTTCAAAACTCGAGTCCTTCTTCCATCTCTTTTTTTTACTTTGATTTAATTACAGTTTACAAAAACACAGATTTACCAAACCAAACACACCCGAGAACATCACGAGTTTCCCCTTGCCAAACTCGAATGCTACTTCGAGATTTCCCAACGCCAAACGAGCTGACACCCAACCACCGCCTCGTGCACATGCACCCCACCGTTGGTCACTTCCGACCAATATTACTGCCTCCGACAACTTTCTCGACACCACCGCAACCAAAAACGATCACTCAAACACACATACTCACCTCGAATCAAAATTGGGTTATACTGCATTACCCAAACCCAAACAAACCCACACAAACCCCTTCGACCACCTAACTCCGGTTACCAGAAATTGCGCGGTGCCGACCATCCCCTGCCAAGCCCATATGCTACCTCCAGCCAGAATCTTAGAGCACTCGATCAATGGTGCTTACGGAAAAAAAAATCAAAACCCAACCTAACTAAAACTAGGGCTTAAACCCATTTCCGGCCATCGCCATCGCCGTCGGCCCCACCCCTTACAGCCACGACTACCATTTTTCCCTAAAACTCCGTAACCTCCACCTATAGTAGCAACCCCGATCCAACAAATTGCTCCATCTTCCAGAAATCACCCAAATCCAACCCTATAGTAACAACCCCGATCCAACAAATGCTACATACTTACAGAATTATAAACATTATCAACATATGCAGATACCATAATCTCAGCAAACGCTTAAGCAATCATTTATCCTACTTAAGTTTTTTAAAACAAGATGTTTACTCACCTCTTTTAGACTTTGCACAGAAATTTGGAACAGGAATGAAAACCCCTTTTTTTTAAAAAAATTGAAAACTATTGTTGATGACTCGTGAAACTTTGACTTCTTTAAAGCTGGAACCGTGGTGATGCTCAAATTTTTGAAAATGAGTTGTTTTCCAGATTGCATTGAAGCTTTATCTCAGGCAAAACTTGCTACATGCATGATAGAAATACTGCAGATATTTGTTTAAAGATGATCTTGAAGACTTGGGTGAAGTTTGCTACATATTTGATAATTTCTTGTTTCAGAGATTTGTTTCCTTGAATATGAGGATTTGAATAGGTTTCAGGTTTTGATAAAAACAACATGCAGGGTTTGGAAATGAAGGGTTTGAGGAGATCAGTAAAAACTACAGATTTTTATTTCTGTTTTGCATAAGAAAATACTTCGATTTTGAGCATGTGTTTATCAGGTTTCAGATTGGACTTTTTTTTCAGAATTTTTGATACAAGAGTGGCCATGGATTCTTGTTTGAATTCAAAGAAAATGAAGGAAGAAGATAATAGGATTTTATAAAATGAATTTCAAGGTTAAATAAAATTTAAAGAAGGAAAAAGAAAATTAAGAAAAAGAAGACACTTGTTATCTTTGATTACATTTGTCATAACCCAAGCTTAATTTCTTAACACGTGTATCGTATGATGTTTTAAAAATGAACACATGTCACTCATTATTTTTAAATTATTAAAAAAAATGATTTTTAAAACCCTTTATTATCAATTTCTTAATATGTAAATATTTTACTAATTTATGAATGCTTTTATAAATTTATAAATCCATTTTTCTTTCTTATAAAAATAAAACTTTCAAAAGAAAATAATATATAAACTAATTAGATTTCAAATAAAATAATATAAAATTATTAAATCCATTTTTACATGTTAATTTAAATGCTTTGCATTTATTTACTATTAAACAAACATTTTCCAAATTTATATAAATAAAATTCTTCTGTTTTGAATTAATACAAAAACAAAACTTATTTTTAAAATAAAATTTTATTCATAAATCTTTTATATACAAATGTATTTCAAAATATACATTATTTTTAAATTACAAATTCCAATTCAAATTTTAAATTTAAAAATTCAAATTCAATTTTAACTTAAATTTCAAATCAAATATGTTTTACTAAATTAAGCAAACACACTTTTTTTAATTAAGAACTATTGAATTCTAATTTTAAAGTTAATTTTTAAATAAACATATATTTAAACAATACTTATTAAATTAAAATGTCAAACTTATCAAAAATCAAATTTATAAAATAACACAAATTAAATAATTATTCCATTTAAAATCAATTGATTTCTAAATTTAAAAACATCACATAAATTTTATTTTGGTTATTTATATTTGAAGATGCAGTTTTATCAATTTTAAATGATGTAATTAAGAGATTATCTCCTTTTAAATTCTCCGAAATTCTAGGATATTACATTTTTCCCCTTAAAAGAATTTCGTCCTCGAAATTTAAAATAAAGATAATCCAAAATCTTTTATTTCATTTAACCATTCAAGCATTTCTATTTACCAAACATTATCATCCAACAACAATCTATCCAAACAAACAGTTTATTTAAACGACCAATCCATTCAACCAAACAATCCTAGCTATCCGGACATAGATCCAGATAATTCTCCTTAAAATTATTCAGAGTTTCCCAAGACAAACTCTAAAATCCAACTCCACAACAAAAGGTAGATCGTTCACGTATTTCCTCAGAAGAGATACGTGAAAAAAAAATGTGAATTTCAGTCATCCAAACTGGCAATTCTTCCTTAAAGACTACAATACTAATCTTCTCCTGTTAAGCTCCACCATCGCAGATACCTCACAGACCAAAACTGAACCAAGAACTAGACGATCTTCCGACTCTACTCCACAGAATGGAAATCTACAAGGCCTACTAAACAAAACTTCACAGAATGGCTTCCAGATACTCGCCTGATAACTTATACGAGAATTCCAATAAATGCAGATGATCCTCCTAACATCCAAAAAATTCAAAACACAAGCTCTCTCAAATCTCTAAGATTTGTTTCAGCGTTTCCGTTGGTTTAGGAATGATAGGCTGTATCCAAATTTAATCTCGAACCCAAAGCTGATCACAAAGCCTTCCAAAACTAACTAGAGAAGATAAGATTACAATTTCTAACAATGCTGATAGAAACACCAAGCAGCCAGACAAACTCTCAAGAAAACTCAGCCGAAGATGCTACAGAACGTATTGCCTCAACCAGAATAAAATGGGCGTTCTTGGTTAACCGATTCACAATCACCCATATTCCTATAATTCCCTCTTTGGTCCTTGGCAAACCTTCGAAGAAATCACTTCCCACTGGAACTTCCCTTCGGAGCCTCCAAAGATTACAACAAACCGGCGGTCTTCTGCTGATCACCAAGACCTGTTGACAGATCGCACATCCAAAGATGAAAGCAGCTACATCCTACTCTGTACTTGGCCATTAGAAGATTCTCTTCATATCCATATATCTCTGACACCCTGGCTGGACACAAATCTGGAGCGATGACACCTTGCCAAAACTCCTTGCTTCAAAATCCAAGAATTCGGAACACAAATACTTCCGATGATCCTCCATGTTCCCTTGACCAATCCATCTTAAAACTGGAACACTGACCATCTTTGACTCACCCCATCTATCAGACACACAAACATCCGAGCAGATCTCAAACTTATTCTTGCCATCAGAGATAGCTAGAACAGGCACACTAGTCATCCTTGCCTTCAAATCCGAGAAAATCTCTTCACACTCGGGTCCACTTCTATTCTTGTAGAATTCTGCCTAACCAGAAAACTGCGGTTGCTTCTACTCCTGAATAGTAACTATCCAGGTTGGATCTATAGAAATACCATCACCAAAACAAAATGCTTCCTTTAAGCCTCTAACACTAACTCCAAATGTTGCTAGCTCTCCTCTTTGGACTTGGAGTAGACAAGAAAAACATTGATGAAAACAAGAACAACTTATACCACACATGACAAAAGATCGATTCATCAAATCCACACAGAATCTCAAAATACTTAACAGTCTAGGCCACAAAACAACAGTTCAACTCCCACTGGGAAAACTAGGCTGAACAACAGACACTGCTTCTGAAACTAAAGACGATTCAAATCTCCATCTCCTGATGAGGAAAAACCTTCGCTCCTTCGGAACATCCGGAAAATCTCTGACCACTCAATGGACCCTACACCTCCTGGAGATACCTCAATCCATGTAGAATATGACTCCAAAGAATTCCAGCATCATCGCAAGTCACTTTTGCGATTCTTCTCAACTCAGCTTTCAAAGATACAATCCTTGCTTCTTACATCAACAGCTCAATACCATCCAACCAAAACAATATCCAAACAAGATCAAAACCCTTTAGATCAAATAAAAAGTTTCTAGAAAAACTATAGGGAAGATAAGAAACTTTAAGCTTCTACAGATTTGATCTATCTTAGTTATCCATCTATAGGGCTTGATTCAAAGGTAGGAGGGCTAAACAATCAAAGATAGAGAGGTAAAATTTCTCTAGAACTCATGTTGGAAATCCTAACAGATACCCAACAAATTTATATAAGTATATAGTTATATAAAAATTACAAATACGTGCTCTCGAGATAGACACCACTCCAGAGCCTAGGTATTATCTCAACCTATGCTCTGATACCAAGTGAAACGACGCGCCTTTCATTCCACAGAAAGACGCATCATTTTTAAGAAAGAAAGAGGTAGAAATAGAATAGATAGAAGGAAAGAACTCAACAAAATCAGATTCTCACAGCGGAACGAAACAAAATATAATATATAACATAACTAGTACATAGTCTTTACATATCAGAGTTACTCAGATACAACAACACAAGATAGAAAGTTATAAAAGTCTGTCTATTATACAACTCAATTAAAACACATATAGCACAGAGATACAACACAGCGGAAAACACCATATAACTACTAACGCTGAAGCCTCCTACTCCATAACTCCTCCAGTATTCGTTAAAGCAAACCTGAATCCCTTGGCTACTCGTAATAATTTGAGTACCCAAGAGTTTAAGAAAAACAGAATAAACTCCAGGTCAGACATGGGTCTGGTGTGAGTAAACGGGTTAAAGTTGCTTAACTTTTAAAAACCTTTTTAAAAGAAAAGGTATCACGTAAGACTCCCCACAAATAAACATGGGTAAGTTTTTATCTTACGCTAACCAAAACATTTGATAGGAAATCCAATGATATTATAATAGTGTCTAGGATTTTCAAGTAAATAGAAAATAGCCAAAATTGTTACATCTATTAAATTCCAGCTACTAGCCACAAAAGTGGGTAATACAATCAAAACCGTAGGGGCACGTAGGAAGAATGGTTTTCCATCAATGGCAAGGCTACTGGGGTACCGCCCGTCATAGTACGTGGCCGAGATCATCGAACCGAGGAGTACGCCCGCTCCCGTACAACACAAATCCGGGACCATTCCTTACTGAACAGTCCCGAACAAGACCACCCCGACGATTCTAGCTAGCAATCGCCCCACACAGCCGAAATAAAAATGGACATCTAGACAGGGGTAAATCTCGTCCTACTTGGGCATGACCCACTTAGCCTTGCTGCACCTCCCCTGTTTTAGCCATTCCCAGTTGATGAGGCTTGAGGCTGCAATTACCTTTATAGAACACATCTATCTTGGAATGCTTATCGTCCACCTGACGATGTTCTGAAAGCATTCAATCCATACAAGTTCGTTCCGGGTTCGAACGAACCGAAGGCATTATCTCGTTACATTCATTTTTGGAATCATCCTCGGAGTTAACAACAATAACCCTTGCACTCTAAAAACTCCATCTCGAACCTGAAAGTACTATCTCCATTATACTCGTATTGGAATCACCGTCAGGGTTTCTAATGACAGATAGTTCTTACACTTCGAGTCTTCAACTCGATCTTCACTTGAATTCACGACCTAACGTTTAACTTGGATCGATGTAGTTTTCGGATAATCAAATTTGATACCCGATCCCTGTCTCATCGAACCAAACGTTTCTTAACGGCATGTTGTTTAAAGGTTTAAACAATTTAATTCAATATAATTCAATGCTTTGAAATCACACAGCATTAACATAGATAAATATCACACATTTATCATTGATATAACTAATATCATATCACAGAATGTCACAACACATATCATCCATAGATATCAATCCAACAGATATCATCCAATTCAGACATTCAATAGCCAATCATCCATAAGCAGGAATTATCAATTCGTATCATAATAAATCTAATTTCTTAAATTAATCCCTTAAGAATCAACCCCTAAATCTTGCTTTAACAATCATTCATTAATTACTAACCTTAATTAATTTATCACTCCTTGATTAACTTAATTAATCAATCCCTAATCCAGATTAATTATCCTTTAATCATCAATTAATAAAGCATAACTATTAATTAATTTCCTTTAATACGAAGTAATTAATCCTTAGTTACTTTCATAATCAATTAATTAACGTTTAATTAACTGATTAATTATCCATCAATTATCGATTAATAACCTTAATTATTATTAATAAATATCTCTTAATACAAATTTATTAATCCATAATTACTTTTATAATTAATTAATTAATTTTTACTTAACCAATTAATTATCTCTTAATTATTAATTGATAAACCTAATTATCAATTATTAATTAAGAACTTAATTACAGATTACTTACTCCTTAATCACCAGTTAACTAATCATTTAATTAACCCTTAATTAACTATTAACCCATCCTTAATTAACAGATAATCAATCCTTAATTACCATCTGATTAATCCTTAATCAATTGATTACCATTTAGCAACTTCTTAATTAATCCTTAATTACTGATTAATTATTATCTAATTATTAATCAATAAAACTTTAATTATTAATTAATAAAATTTAATTACAAGTTAAACATTTCTTCAAATACTAATTAAGTAACCTTTATTACTTAATTAACAACTTATTAATTATTCAACTAATAATTCTTAACCACTTGATTAATTTCAATTTAATTACACTTAATTAATTGATTAATGAATCCTTAATCATTAATTAATAATCTAGCTAATGATCTTTAAATAACCATTTAATTAATCTTAAATTAATTAACCTTTAATTCTTAACCATTTATTAACCAAGTAAAACATTTTTCCTTAATTAGTTTCCTAATTAATACTTTATTTTTAACTAATTAATTAAACTTACTTCTACAAATTAACTCAATCAAAATTAAGATATTTAAAACCTTAATTAAGATAAACATTTACCTTATAAAATGCTTTAATTGACTTAACACATTTACAATCTTTACTATACATCTATCCTTACTTAATTAAATTTTAAATTAAGTTTAAGCGAAAACAATCTTTTAGCTTGATAAATTAAAATTATAAAACACAACTTTAAATAACTTAAATATTTATCAATTTATAGTTTAAACTAATTTTCAATTTGGATTTAAAACCTGTCTTTATATAAACCATTAAAATTTACTTCCAAAACTCGCTTTCAAAATCATTTAAAATTTCTAAACAATGTTTAAATTTAACAAAACTTCTTAAAATATGTTAAATAAAACATTTATTCAATACATCAAGTAATTTATAAATTTCTAACTAATTTAAAATTTCTAAATTTTTAAACAAGTTTTAAACTCTTTTTAAAGTCTTTTAAAAACTGTTTTAATTTACAGCTTCGGGTCAAACCCGTTACCTACTCGGGTCAAAACCCGAGTTCCTTCCTCCATCTCTTTTTTTTTACTTTGATTTAATTACAGTTTACAAAAAACACAGATTTCCCAACAAAACACACCCGTGAACATCACGAGTTTCGCCTTGCCAAACTCGAATGCTACTTCGAGATTTCCCAACGCTAAACAAGCTGACAGCCAACCACCGCCTCGTGCACATGCATGCCACCGTTGGTCACCTCTGACCAACGTTACTGCCTCCGGCAACATGCTCGACACCACCGCAACCAAAAACGATCACCCAAACACACATACTCACCTCGAATCAAAATTGGGTTACACTGTAGTACCCAAACCCAAACAACCCCACACAAACCCCTTCGACCACCTAACTCCGGTCACCAGAAATTGCGCGGTGCCAACCATCCCATGCCAAGTCCATATGCTACCTCCAGCCAAAATCTCAGAGCACTCGATCAATGGTGCTTACGGAAAAAAAATCAAAACCCAACCCAACAAAAACTAGGACTTAAAACCCATTTCCGGCCATCGCCGTCGCCACCGCCCCTTACAGCCACGACTACCATTTTTCCCTAAAACTCCGTGACCTACTCCACCTAGAGTAGCAACCCCGATCCACCAAATTGCTCCATCTTCCAGAAATCACCCAAATTCAACCCTCTAGTAAAACCCAAATTCCAAACTCTATAATATTTTAAAAATCCGGATTTTTGTGCTAAAAATCATAATTTTTAATGGTGATTTAATACATATACATGAATCAATGAAATTCAAAATTTTATTTATTTCATGATATAAGTTTTCTCTGCAAACTTAAGCCTATTGGTAAATTTTAAAACTTAACTTGTTTAAACATAATTTCATTAACTTGATGAATTCACAACTTAACTAATTTGTTTTAGATTCAAAACTTAAAAGTGTTTATATGAAAGCTTGAATTTTGTTTATTTATAAAAATTCTGTCAACATGAATGAACAGAGGAACATCAATTTACTGTCAGCAGAACGTAAATACTACATACTTACAGAATTATAAACATTATCAACATATGCAGATACCATAATCTCAGCAAACACTTAAGCAATCATTTATCCTACTTAAGTTTTTAAAAACAAGATGTTTACTCACCTCTTTTAGACTTTGCACAGAAATTTGGAACAGGAATGAAAACCCCTTTTTTAAAAAAAATTTGAAAACTGTTGTTGATGACTCTTGAAACTTTGATTTCTTCAAAGATGGAACCATGGTGATGCTCAAAGTTTTTGAAAATGAGTTGTTTTTCAGATTGCATTGAAGCTTTATCTCAGGCAAAAATTGCTACATGCATGATAGAAATACTGCAGATATTTGTTTGAAGATGATCTTGAAGACTTGGGTGAAGTTTTCTACAGATTTGATAATTTCTGGTTTCAGAGATTTTTTTCTTGAATATGAGGATTTGAATAGGTTTCAGTTTTTGATAAAAACAACATGCAATGTTTGGAAATGAAGGGTTTGAGGAGATCAGTAAAAACTACAGATTTTTGTTTCTGTTTTGCATAAGAAAATACTTCAAATTTGAGCATGTGTTTATCAGGTTTCAGGTCGGACTTTTTTTTATAGAATTTTTGATACAAGAGTGGCCATGGATTCTTGTTTGAATTCAAAGAAAATGAAGGAAGAAGATAATGGGATTTTATAAAACAAATTTTAAGGTTAAATAAAATTTAAAGAAAGGAAAAAGAAAATTAAGAAAAAGAAGACACTTGCTGTCTTTGATTACATTTGTCATAACCCAAGCTTAATTTCTTAACACATGTATCCTATGATGTTTTAAAACTGAACACATGTCACTCATTATTTTTAAATTATTTAAAAAAAATGATTTTTAAAACCTTTTATTATCAATTTCTTAATATGTAAATATTTTACTAATTTATGAATACTTTTATAAATTTATAAATCCACTTTTCTTTCTTATAAAAATAAAACTTTCAAAGGAAAATAATATATAAACTAATTAGATTCCAAATAAAATAATATAAATTATTAAATCCATTTTTATATGTTAATTTAAATGCTTTGCATTTATTTACTATTAAACAAACATTTTCGAAATTTATATAAATAAAATTCTTTTGTTTTAAATTAATACAAAATAAAACTTATTTTTAAAATAAAATTTTATTCATAAATCTTTTATATACAAATGTATTTCGAAATATACATTCTTTTTAAATGACAAATTCCAATTCAAATTGCAAATTTAAAAATTCAAATTCAATTTTAACTTAAATTTCAAATCAAATATGTTTATTAAATTAAGCAAACACACTTTTTTAAATTAAGAAATATTGAATTCTAATTTTAAAGTTAATTTTTAAATAAACATATATTTAAAGAATACTTATTAAATTAAAATGTCAAACTTATCAAAAATCAAATTTATAAAGTAACATAAATTAAATAATTATTCCATTTAAAATTAATTGATTTCTAAATTTAAAAACATCACATAAATTTTATTTTGGTTATTTATATTTGAAGATACAGTTTTATCAATTTTAAATGATTTAATTAAGAGATTATCTCCTTTTAAATTCTTCGAATTTTGGGATATTACAACGAACAAGTTGTTTTGCCTTTTAGATGACCTTCGACTTCGTCCCCACCACGACCATCGTTCTCATCTAATTTGTGGGATCGCAATGAAGAATCGAATGCTCGTCGCAAGCAACTAAAGGGCTACAAGACGTCTAGCCCTTCAGAATAAAGCATAGTTGTTATTATGTTTTATTTTGTTTTCGAGTAATTCTACTAAGTATGTAGGTTTTTTTCTTGGAATAATTTATTTATGTTTCATTCATCAATATGTAACCTAATTATAATTTTCAATAATAAACTTACAATGTTCACATATATAAATATATTAACATTTTACTCCAAAAAAATTAACTATAAAAAAATTCATCCAGGTCAGTCAACTGCATCAGATGGTCAGTCGACTGACACAGAAGTAATTTTTTTTAAAAAAGAATAACCAGTCGACTGTCTTAGTACCTTAGTTGACTAGACCAGAAGGGTGAAAAATCTCGATTTTCAGCTTCAGTTGACTGAAGCACTGATTCAGTCGACTGAATCGTAAATATGAGTAACTTTATTGCTTTTACCTATCCACTTTCCTCCTTTTAACTTCTACTTTACCTTCTTTCACCATTCTCGTCTCAAATTTCAAATTTTCTCGAAACCCTAGCCTTTTAAAAACTCCAATTTTATTCTCCAAAAATTCAAATTGATGGCTCCTAAGAGAAAGGGGCAAGCTTCTTCATCCTCTCAACCTCCTTCAAACGAGAAAAATCCAAAGATGGCTATTCGATGACACCGCAATTAGAAGGTGGTGACGAATGCAAGATTCACGTATCTTCGAAGGTTCGTTTTTGAAGTTTTTTGATTCTCTCCATGCCATATCCAAGAATTAGTTCATAGTCAACATCGACGATAATAAGCACAAAATTAATCAAATAATGGTCAAATTATTCTATGCAAGTCTTAACTTAGGTCGCCAAACCGTTCAGAATTAACAAGATTGTATATGGAGTCTAGTGTGTGGAAAACCCGTCTTTTTCTCCGTAGATCGAATGGCTCATATTTTGATAACCAAAAATGATGGTATGGAATTGGCCAATATTGATTGTGATTTGGTTGTTCGTGACCATATAAGTCATTTATTTTTAGAAGACGACATGCATCAACTCAAGTCAATGTCTCTATGACCAAAATCAAGAATTATACATCGTGCTTTAATGAAAATCATAACTCCGAGACTCGGGTGTCATGAACTTGTCTATGAACATAACTTTAAAGCCCTGTATGCCGTTTTCGAAAACATTAAAGTCAACTGGCTACGTTTAATTCTTGACGAATTCTTAAGCTTCAACAACAGTTGAATGAATGTCATCTACTATTGGATGTTTAAATTCCGGAACCGGACTCATCAGTTTCAACTATTGGATGTTTAAATTCTCGCACCTTGGCATTAATGAAGCTATCGGTTGCTCGACCACCTCCAATCATCACTTTTAAAGAATGGACCCAACGACAACTATCTCAGGAACAACCACAACATCAAGAAGGCGAAACATCTCAAGGTCCATCTCGTCAAAGATCAACTCGTAGTCAACAAGATGAAATTTTGATTCCAAATCCGGGCCTTCCACTACATGAGTCGATTTCTATAATATGCCGTAACCAACAAATTCTTCAATCCAACATCACCAAAGTTGACAAGAAGCTTGATAAAGTTAAAGGATTTTTTACGAAGTTATGGCAAGCTATTTCATGTTCTTCCAAGAATTCCAAGGCTACTTTAGGTGATCCAGGTAAGTAACCCGTTTTCACTTGGTCTTCTTCTTCCGACGATCAAGCACGTAGTAGAGACGATGATGGAGATTGAGGGGATAGTGGTGGTCAGACATCACCTAGTGGTAGGGGTAGCAACCAACGACATAAGATGTTTTTTTTTTCTTTTAAAACATTAGTATTCATTTCGTATGGCTTGTACTAAATGGCCACTCTACTTCATTCATTTCAAAGGCTATTATTTATGGAAGTTTAATGTATGAATGATTGTTTTCTTCGTAATATCTATGACATTATAACTTCATACTTTTATATTCCTTATTCCTTTTAGTCAATGACAAAGGGGGAGAAACATATAAATATTGTTTGCTAACATTAAGAATGTAGGATATAGAGTGTTAAAGATTCAGTGGGAGTAAGTATTTATGTTATGCATATATAGTCGAAATTTACATCTATTTACAGGTTGTTATCAATCAAAAAGGGAGAGAATGTTGAGACTTGGTTTTGATTCATGACACAAAGCTATCACTACGACATACAAAATTGATGACTCGTATGACGAAAAGAGAATATATACTACAAGGAGACGAGACTTCAAAACTAGTGCATCAATTATATTATTTTGTTTTTGAGTCTTAGGTCAATTTTGTTAAAATCTCTCCTCGGTTATGTATATATTAGCTTATATATTTAATCATTCTATTTCTCAAATATTATATATATAAGCATATATTAAATTATAAAAGTGATTAAAGCTATATATATTTCTACAGCTGTGTAAACTGTGTATATTGCACAGATTTCACAAGGTCAGTCGACTGACCCAGAGGTCCAGTCGACTGACACTGGAAAATTTATGCAACATGCATAGCTGCATAGATATACAGATATATATTTGAAAATTATTTTGAATATTCAGTCGACTGATCTAGAGGCTTAGTTGACTGAATTTCTACAACAACTACCTTTCGAAAAGACACGACTTTTTATGAAGAGATACGAACCTTTACGAAAAGATTTGAATGCAATACTTCAATCGAAACTCTTCACAACAGTCGCTGCTTTCTAATCATCAAAAATACATACTCAAACTTGATTCCAAATCACTGAATTACAATCGAATTTTCTTATCTATTTGCTATTATACTTTCAATATTTCTGCATTAAAGCAATACTATACTTGTCTATTCTTCATATATTTCAAATATATATATTTATACTCGAGGGGAAGATTATAGGAAGGGTGTATTACAAGTGACAAATCCATGTTATCAGAACACAAAAAAGTCAAAACTATTTTCTGTATTTGTTGAAGTCTGGTTCTGCTCCTCAAGCGAGTGAAGTCCTCTACGGCTGCTGAGGTGAAATCTTGTTCTACTGCTCTGGTCCCTGTTCGGCTGCTCAAGGGTTGTGTAGACATGTTCCTCCGGGTTAAGTGAGGGTTATTGTTTTAGTGAAATTCTAGGAGTCTAGGACTGGGCGTAGGACGGTGCTACGAATAAGTATAAAAATCTGTAGTGTCATTTTACTAAACTGCTTTTATATTCCGCACTATTTACTATATTTCTATCATCACTATAATCTGCGTTATCATATATCCATATTCCATGATCCATAGCACACTGTCGTTTATCACTCTCGGAGATGTCATCCTCCTTCGCTATCAGATGACGTTCACCCTTTGAAGAAAGTTGGTAAAGGACAAAAAGGGTTGCTTCTATCCATAGTTACAGACCGATAGTTTACCCCTAAACAAAGGGTGACCGCTACACTATTCTTATCTGGTATCCTCTCCCATGTTAATTTCTTGTTGAAATGGTAGACATATGAAAGGAGGGACTTGGTCGTACTCCATCTTATGTTTCCTAGTTCGCTTGCCATTATAATTCTTGTCTTTAATGTGAGGAAGAAATCCTTAAAGTCAAAACATAATTGGCCTAGTAATGGACACTACTTGCAGATGAAGGAACCAGCGATATGCCAGCCTATTTAGTGTAGAGGGAAATATGAGGCATTTTGCATGGTTAGAGATCTAATCATCTCGACTCACTAAGTTAAAGGTGGTGATATGATAAGATGGTTTTGTACTGTCTTCATACATATCCATTGGAGGCAAGACATACCTGCGGTGGATGTTAGTGCTTAGGATTTCATAGAAGAGGTCTCTATTCTCGTCATTTGATGTGCCCTTATGTAACAGCCCTAGTTTTTAGATATTTATTTTATTTTAAATTATTTAATTTTGAAATATATTTATATAAATTATGTTTAAAAATATAGTTTAAATTAGAGATATATTTTATAAATATTTTCATGTCAATAAATTTAATAATATCTGTGAAAAATTTAATCTAAGATTGAACAGTTAAATTTCGCGTTTGACAGACGCGTCAATTATAGGGTATAAAGCAACGTAACAAAACGTGTGTTTTTAAAATGTGAATTTTGTGAAAATTTTTGATGTTTTAACCTACGTCTGTTTAACGTAGTGTAAAAATCAAGTTTTAAATATTTTTGAACAAAAAAATATCAGTCAGTATTTTATTCCAAACGTTACTTTGGTTTAAATGGTCAGTTTTGGTTTTAATAATTTGTATAGGTTTCTTTGCATAGATTTTGCCTTTCCGTTCATTGTTTCAAACTAAAATCAATTAAATAAATTAAACATAAAGTAACATACAAACTTATAACCAGACCCAGTTCATATATTTTTCCCAAACATGAGATGAGCATAAAATAACGTACAAAACGTTATATCCAGGCTTATATCACGCAATTATATTTGCATATTTATAAACATAACGTAGAAATCAATGCGTGCACATCAGACTTTGTTTACTCTCTGTTTCACCGGTTACCAAACATCACGATCCATATTTTATAACTAATGCATTCATATTAGCACGTATATGTTTGAAACTGACACTATGAACTAGGCTTGTTTTCCTTTGATCACGCTTTATCATCTCTGCACATCTACCTCTCTCGGCTCCCCTTTGAAATTCATGCGAAAATCAATTTTTAAGAAACTGAACTCCCATTTGATCACGCAAGCCATAAACCCCAGAATCAATGCATGTTTTAATTTTCATCAAATAACGTTCGAGCATTCAATCTGGAAACCATCAGCCTTCAAATATCACACTGTTATTTGCCTATATATCTACACCCACCCCATCAGTTCTTTCACATTTTCGACTATTGACTTGCTTCCTCCAGCCATCAGGTAAATTTCTCTTTTCCTTCTTCAGCCTTTTGTTTTCTTTTTTCTTGATGCTTTGCTCGGCCATTTCATTTTGTCTATACCACTACCTGAGTTGTTTAGATGAGTTGAGAGTGTATGAAATATGGGTAGGCCTGTGGCTGATCTGGTTAGAACTAGGAAGAACATAGGATGTTTGTCTGAAGCAGTTTGAATGTGGAGAGTTTTTATTGTAGGCTTAAACTGAGTAGTTGTATTTTGGTTTCTAGTTACTGTTATTTGCTCAATTTGCTTGGATTTTTGAACTGATGAAAACAGATACTATTTGGTTTTGTTTTAAATTGGTAGAAACTAATGCTAGTAATTATGTTTGAATTATTAGGAGCAAATGTTACTGATTTCTTTTAAAAATTTAAATTGATAAAAACAGATGCTATAAATTGGTTTTAAATGATAAGTACAAATGCTGCCCAGTTTTATTAAATGGATAAGAACAGATGCTACTGAAATATTCTGTTTAACTAAGTAGTTGAAGTGCATAATTGTTCTTGTAATAAAGATATGTATCAAGTATTGCATGCCTCATGTTGCTTCAGTCTTTAATTTCATGTGTGTTTGCCTATAAATCTTCATGTGCATGTTTGTTTGAACATCTCTGTAAGCACTCTTTTGTTGTCTGCATCCCATATCCCTAATCACTGTGGCACCTCTGTTCATCTCAGTTGCATGCAACATCCTTACTGCTATGTGGGTTTGCATTTCCTCTGTCCTTGGCATATAAATTTCATTTCATGATTTAATACAAGTAGTGCATTTGGATACACTTGGGTACGATTCTCTTGCATGCTCTAACTTGGTGGTTATAAGCCTATTGACTGATCATTCATGTGCATGTTGCCCATGCCTGGTAACCATTAGACCATTCATTATTTTGCACTTGAGTTAAGCCATTAGTTTAGAGAAAAAAAAAATTATATATATAGTTCCTGGGCAAGCTTAAATTTCTCTGTCCCTGCTCTTACAATATGAACAGACCCTTGAAACCATATGTTATCTTGTTGTTTAAATCATTGCTTGATGTTATATATGTATGTAGATAGTGTGTCTGCTTGTCTGCATTGAGGTTGTATTCATATATACCTGCTACTGCTGCATTATTTGCTTCACTTGAGTTTTTTTGTAACTGTAGCCTATTGTGTTCATTTTGAAACTTTGTATTTTTCCAAATTTTTGATATGTTCAGTCTTCATATCCATTCCAGTTTGCATTATCTAATATGTTTCCGTATCATATCTATGTGCATCCATGCTGTTGCACTTGGTCTGGTCATTGTTTTCCTGGGTATTCAAGTCTTCATCCCCATTTGTATGTACTGTTAGTACTTCATCCATGTTGTTCCTGTCTGCATTCCCATTTTGTATGTGTTCATAATAATGTGCTCAGTGATTAGAAGTTAGCTTAGGACTATGTTGTCTGAAGCAGTGATGTATAGGGTTCAGGGGTGTGTAGTAGCTGCTTCAGATTTTACCAGAGGGGAGTATGAGTTGCTCGAAGTTTTGAATAAAATGACTCGAAGCATCCACATATTTTCTCGAAGTAACTAAGATGATGTCTCGGGTAGTTGGGTTGCTTGCCTGTTGAAGTGTAGAATTGGGAAGTTTAAAACCTGAGGAGAAATAAACTGTAAAAGGTTTTTAAAACTAAGTTTAAACTTAAATTTAAAACTGAATACGAGTAGTGAAGCTAAGTGTTGGATTTAAGAAGAAGATGCTTGCCTAGGATCACATGAACTGAAAACACTATGTTGCCTTGCCTGTATGAAAAGGTGGAAATGGAAATAAGTGAACTGAGCATGAAGTGTAAAGATGAGGGAAGACTTTTTGCATTCATGCAAGATAAAGCAGAGGGTAGGGAAGGCATCTGTAAGTCTGAGTATGTGCCGGTGTCTCCGGGTATATGTATTGTGTCAGCACGTGTATGGAGTTTGCAGTGGGGTAAAATAGACTAGGCTGGTGAGTAAAATCACCACTGACCAGAGTGGTGCAAATGGAGTGTGATGCCAAGGAGAAGCTGACCTGATTTGTTTTGGTGAAGAGCTGAGTGATTGAGGCAAGTGAATAAATGTGTGCACGGGTATGTATGGCGTGAGTGTGTGCATGTACACGTGTAAGTTGAAATTCTAAGTGTGCACGTGTACATGTGTATCACGACATAGAGTAGGAAACTTCACCCTGTTGTTCTCTGACTTTAGAAAAATTTTGTCGAAAATTTAGGGTTAACCGGTTCACGTTTTGGGTACACTTTGGTCGTATTACACGGTGGAGTGGTCGAGCAAAGCAAATCAATTTTCGTTCTATTTTATCTTTTCTTTGACCGTAATTTCTAAAGTCGCGTTTTAAAATATTTGAATTTGCTCTAGATTTGAATCTAGGCGACTTCCGAGAATTTGATCGTTATTTTCTGTCGGTCTGTACCGGTGAACTGTCGTTTTGAAATTCAAAATTTTTCTGCAACTCCCAGGTGAGTATTTCTCACCAGACATACGTATTTATATTTCGTAAATTATTGCAAGTGTATGTGTAAAATTTTATGTCACTATTATCTGTCTGTAGTGTAATATAAAATGATGAACCCCATTTAAATTGACACCTCATCAGTTATTATCTGTTGTATTATATCTACAGTTATATTATGTTATTGTTTATTTACTGCTTAAATCACACTGCAAGTTCCCTGTTATACGTAGATTGTTATGGGCTGAAATGATAGGCCTAAATGATTATTATTGTTAAATTATGCTGTTAACTGTTAAACTGTTAAACTTGGGATTGCGGGTTTGAAATGATAGGACCCGGGATATTTGTAAACTACGGATTGAAATGATATAAATCCGTACCACTTGACCTAGGCTAGAAAACTATATACAGGCCCGTGGTCCTTATAATATTTTTGAAATATTTAAAATTTATTCTGGAAGTTAAATATTTGATTTAATATCTTTAAAGGATTTTTATATTGGTTTTTTTGAATAAGCTAAATATAAATAAATAAATATTTGAATGAAATTTGGAATATAACTTATTTTGGAAATTCAGGATTTTGAAAGAATAAGATTTCAGATAAGAAATATATATAAATAAATAAGTTATACTTGGAAATATTTATTAAGTTAAACAATCTATTACAGCATTTAAATGCTGTCTCTTTTGAAATTGGACTAGTTTTACCCATAACTTTAGGTAGCATTTCCTAAGTGCTATGGAATCTAGAATTTGATTGCTCTAAAATTTATGGAATTTGATAAATTTTATTTTACCTTAAGTTTTGGAAAAACTTAGGACATAATATTTATAACTGTATTTTCCTAAATAAATTAAAGATAAATATTCTGGTATTAAGTAAATTTTGGGAAAAATTTAATGGTTAAAATTTGGAGTTTTGGAATTTATGGGAATATTCAAGACTAAATAATAAAATATTGATTTGTTGAAAGAATAAAACCCAACCTTAGTTTTGAATAGTAATACTCCAATTGGATATATATATAGAAATTGAAATGGTTTTGGGAACATAAAGTGATATTTAAATTATGGGTTAAAACTTTAAATAAAGAAATATATTTGTAAAGCTATGTAAATTATCTTCTTTACAAAGTAACCATAAAGTTAAACCATTTATTCTATATACCGTTGAATGTCCAAACCATTGTGTTTGGGAGTTATGGTTTTAAAGTAAAATTTCCAAAATACTATGTTTGAAGATATAATTCAAATATTTGGTTTCCAGATATTATAAATTTTAAGCAGTATGGTTTTTGGAAAAGAATTATATTTGAATATAACGATATCATATTGTTTTGGGTTTTAAAATGATATCGTATTTATAGTTTTGAAATGGAAATGTTTATTCTGGTTTTAAGTGTAAACTGCTTTTAAATAACCACGGGTAATAATAACGTTTGGTTGGCAAAGAGACCGGGATCGGATATGGACATACTCTCTGTCGATACCGAAAACCACTTTGACCAACCGTGTACGCGGTGGAGATTCCAGAATGAAGTAGGTTGGTGGTGACGGTTTCTTGAAAGGTATATACGTGGACCCGACTCCCGTGAGTTGGCTTAAGGTGGCTAAAACAGGAGCGATTGACGGATTAATGAGGTAGCTCCTCTGATCGAACGCACTTCTTCGTATACCATTCTATTGCTTATGTGATTGTTTGGGTGCACCCTTTTGATTTGGGAGTGTTGTTCGAGGTGGGCGGTTGCTGCGGCTTCGCGTTACCATCGGTCCGGAAGCGTAATTGGTATATCTACCCTGGCATTGCCTAGTTGTGCCGTGTCACCTACCATATCGAGCCTTGTACGAGTTTGGTTTTCTCCCGTAGCCCGTGTGGTATCCTCTAGTTGCTTCCCGATCAGGAGGAGCTATGATATTGGATGGACTACTGGGACTATTACGTGTTAAGGGCTATATGGGTAACCCCTTAATGCTAAGAAATAAGTATGTTTATTTTATAAATAGACACTATTGTAATAGCGCATATACTACATAGTAAATAGTTTAACGGATCCTTAGAGGATGGGCGATCCCAAGCATCCTTTAAGTTACTTGCTATATATTACAGTACACTTGAATTAGCTTACATTATATAAGTATGTATGTCCTGACTCGAGTGTTTTGTTTTATTTTACGCTCGGGTCAGCCTGAGTTGCAGTTTCAGTTTTCTTTCCGGAGCTAGGACTCATTAGATCATTCGTGCTGCCGGAAGCTTGTCTCAGTTTCTATACTTCTGTAATTCAAGAACTTTGAAGACTCTATATCTATTTATGTTTAAAAATTGTATGGAAGATTATAAGTTATGTAAATTCTGTTTTGTTAAGTGGCTTCATGAACCACTGAATTTTTAATTTCCGCTGCGAGATTCTGATATCTATGTATGTGATTCTGTGATTTATTTACTGTATATTCTGAGTTTTGCCAAATTTATTCTACAACGCAGTATTTTGAACAAATTCAAGTCCGACATGTGTGGATGCGAATGGTTGAAAATATTGGGCCGTTACAGTTGGTATCAGAGCTTTGGCTCTAGGCAAAACTTAGAATGTATGGTAAATTTGATTTACAGAATCACCATCATTCGAGCTTGAATCTCTTCCTTTTCGAAATTTGGAACATTCCCTGTGGTTCCAAAAGTTCATTCATGTCCCTCACCTTTTCATCTTGTTTAGATTCTGGAGTATCCCATAACTCCACTTCGGATGATCTTTGTAGTGAATTGGCGGTCTCGCCATTATTCTAATAAAGGGTGAAACTCCTTTACCATTAGCATTAATTCACCGGAGATTTATATTTATCCTCGGTTTATATGCTAGTATCTTTGCTTATTCTGAACTCTATCTCTTCAGATCAAGTGTGGATTTACTCAACCACATCGATCTGACTCTTTAAGTCACGGTTGACCCGGTCAAGGTTGTCCGCGATTTATATAGACTTACCCAGTCCCTTATTCGGGTATATAATTATCAGAACTTCTGATTTCAACTTATCTTGAATTATTTGAGTTCATCAAAATTTGAATCTTTATCTTTGTTTTGAAAAATTTATTTCTATATTTGAGAAATAAAATCTAATACTATATATATGAGTATAATTTTCAGAATTTTATATTTGACTATTTGTCAAGAGATAATAGTTTTGATTTATTTTTGATTGGTAAACCGGGTGTTTTGGCTAAAATAAATAATTGAATACAAAACAATGGTTATAAATTAATTTGGAAACAGAAATGAATTTAAAACAAGAACTTGAGAATTTAATTTCTGATAGTTTCAAACCTTGGATTTAAATTTTTAAAGGATATATTATTTAAAGTAATTTTTGTATAGAAATTTGTTTCCAAGAAATTTTAAAATTAGTGCTTTTCTCTTTGTCGCTGGAAAATAATTTCGGTGATGACTGCAGCACCATCGACATTCATTTTCGAGTTTCGAAGTGAAAAGACCATTTCTGTAGTCTGGCTACAGTGTTACCTCGAGATTTTAATTGATTTGAATTTCTAAAATATGACTTAATATATATAGATATATTATGTATATGTATTTATTTATCTGTAAATGGTTTGAGGGGAATCAGAAATTTAATTCTTAAAATTTTATCTTAAGAAATTTCAAAAAAAAGGGAAATAAAATTTTGAATAAGAAATTCCAACTGGAGATAATTGAATTTGAAAGTTTTAGTTGTATAATACTCAATTTCATATAACTTACCTTGATTTTCAAAAGTTAAAAATGAATTTGGATAATATACAATATAAAAGAATTTTAGGAATAAAATTTGAGTGGTTATAATAAATGTTATATACTTAAATTTAGATATAAAAGATTAATGGAGGTAAATAGGAATTTCAAATAAAGTGTTAGTTTATTGGTTAAAATTAAGAGTTAAGTAAAATAAGGGACTTTGACTTAATAAATGAGGTTGGACATTCCATTCATAAAAGTTGTTTTATAAAATATAAGTAAATGATATGCAAATGAATATTTCAGAAATTTAACTAATTAGAAATATTATTATATCTGCTGTAGCATATTTTAAGTGCTGCTGTTCTAAAAATAAAATGTTTTGGAAAATTATAATTGAGTAAATGAAGATTATTTTTAAAGTGTTTTGATTTTGGTAGGATGATTTCCAAATGATAATATATATAGATTTTAAATGACTTTCAAAGTATTATGATTTCAAAGGCATTAGGATTTCAAATTTATTTTCTTATTTTCAAACAATTTTTGAGTATCCTTGGTTTCCTATCTGCTACAGAATGGAAAGGCTATTACTTATACCAGTCTATTTAGAAATCTTTCTATAATCTTTGAAATCTTTGTTACTCATCGGGACCTGAGCACCCATAGACTGACGGTCAAACTGAAAAGGGTAAAACCGATTCTAGGAGATCTTCTTCGTGCTTCAAATCCGGAACTATTCGTTTAAGGTTCGTGTTTATCTAGCTTATCTTCCTTTATTTCTCTTCTTCGTTCCTTTTCGAGGACGAAAAGTTCTTAAGTGGGGGAGAGTGTAACAGCCCTAGTTTTTAGATATTTATTTTATTTTAAATTATTTAATTTTGAAATATATTTATATAAATTATGTTTAAAAATATAGTTTAAATTAGAGATATATTTTATAAATATTTTCATGTCAATAAATTTAATAATATCTGTGAAAAATTTAATCTAAGATTGAACAGTTAAATTTCGCGTTTGACAGACGCGTCAATTATAGGGTATAAAGCAACGTAACAAAACGTGTGTTTTTAAAATGTGAATTTTGTGAAAATTTTTGATGTTTTAACCTACGTCTGTTTAACGTAGTGTAAAAATCAAGTTTTAAATATTTTTGAACAAAAAAATATCAGTCAGTATTTTATTCCAAACGTTACTTTGGTTTAAATGGTCAGTTTTGGTTTTAATAATTTGTATAGGTTTCTTTGCATAGATTTTGCCTTTCCGTTCATTGTTTCAAACTAAAATCAATTAAATAAATTAAACATAAAGTAACATACAAACTTATAACCAGACCCAGTTCATATATTTTTCCCAAACATGAGATGAGCATAAAATAACGTACAAAACGTTATATCCAGGCTTATATCACGCAATTATATTTGCATATTTATAAACATAACGTAGAAATCAATGCGTGCACATCAGACTTTGTTTACTCTCTGTTTCACCGGTTACCAAACATCACGATCCATATTTTATAACTAATGCATTCATATTAGCACGTATATGTTTGAAACTGACACTATGAACTAGGCTTGTTTTCCTTTGATCACGCTTTATCATCTCTGCACATCTACCTCTCTCGGCTCCCCTTTGAAATTCATGCGAAAATCAATTTTTAAGAAACTGAACTCCCATTTGATCACGCAAGCCATAAACCCCAGAATCAATGCATGTTTTAATTTTCATCAAATAACGTTCGAGCATTCAATCTGGAAACCATCAGCCTTCAAATATCACACTGTTATTTGCCTATATATCTACACCCACCCCATCAGTTCTTTCACATTTTCGACTATTGACTTGCTTCCTCCAGCCATCAGGTAAATTTCTCTTTTCCTTCTTCAGCCTTTTGTTTTCTTTTTTCTTGATGCTTTGCTCGGCCATTTCATTTTGTCTATACCACTACCTGAGTTGTTTAGATGAGTTGAGAGTGTATGAAATATGGGTAGGCCTGTGGCTGATCTGGTTAGAACTAGGAAGAACATAGGATGTTTGTCTGAAGCAGTTTGAATGTGGAGAGTTTTTATTGTAGGCTTAAACTGAGTAGTTGTATTTTGGTTTCTAGTTACTGTTATTTGCTCAATTTGCTTGGATTTTTGAACTGATGAAAACAGATACTATTTGGTTTTGTTTTAAATTGGTAGAAACTAATGCTAGTAATTATGTTTGAATTATTAGGAGCAAATGTTACTGATTTCTTTTAAAAATTTAAATTGATAAAAACAGATGCTATAAATTGGTTTTAAATGATAAGTACAAATGCTGCCCAGTTTTATTAAATGGATAAGAACAGATGCTACTGAAATATTCTGTTTAACTAAGTAGTTGAAGTGCATAATTGTTCTTGTAATAAAGATATGTATCAAGTATTGCATGCCTCATGTTGCTTCAGTCTTTAATTTCATGTGTGTTTGCCTATAAATCTTCATGTGCATGTTTGTTTGAACATCTCTGTAAGCACTCTTTTGTTGTCTGCATCCCATATCCCTAATCACTGTGGCACCTCTGTTCATCTCAGTTGCATGCAACATCCTTACTGCTATGTGGGTTTGCATTTCCTCTGTCCTTGGCATATAAATTTCATTTCATGATTGAATACAAGTAGTGCATTTGGATACACTTGGGTACGATTCTCTTGCATGCTCTAACTTGGTGGTTATAAGCCTATTGACTGATCATTCATGTGCATGTTGCCCATGCCTGGTAACCATTAGACCATTCATTATTTTGCACTTGAGTTAAGCCATTAGTTTAGAGAAAAAAAAAATTATATATATAGTTCCTGGGCAAGCTTAAATTTCTCTGTCCCTGCTCTTACAATATGAACAGACCCTTGAAACCATATGTTATCTTGTTGTTTAAATCATTGCTTGATGTTATATATGTATGTAGATAGTGTGTCTGCTTGTCTGCATTGAGGTTGTATTCATATATACCTGCTACTGCTGCATTATTTGCTTCACTTGAGTTTTTTTGTAACTGTAGCCTATTGTGTTCATTTTGAAACTTTGTATTTTTCCAAATTTTTGATATGTTCAGTCTTCATATCCATTCCAGTTTGCATTATCTAATATGTTTCCGTATCATATCTATGTGCATCCATGCTGTTGCACTTGGTCTGGTCATTGTTTTCCTGGGTATTCAAGTCTTCATCCCCATTTGTATGTACTGTTAGTACTTCATCCATGTTGTTCCTGTCTGCATTCCCATTTTGTATGTGTTCATAATAATGTGCTCAGTGATTAGAAGTTAGCTTAGGACTATGTTGTCTGAAGCAGTGATGTATAGGGTTCAGGGGTGTGTAGTAGCTGCTTCAGATTTTACCAGAGGGGAGTATGAGTTGCTCGAAGTTTTGAATAAAATGACTCGAAGCATCCACATATTTTCTCGAAGTAACTAAGATGATGTCTCGGGTAGTTGGGTTGCTTGCCTGTTGAAGTGTAGAATTGGGAAGTTTAAAACCTGAGGAGAAATAAACTGTAAAAGGTTTTTAAAACTAAGTTTAAACTTAAATTTAAAACTGAATACGAGTAGTGAAGCTAAGTGTTGGATTTAAGAAGAAGATGCTTGCCTAGGATCACATGAACTGAAAACACTATGTTGCCTTGCCTGTATGAAAAGGTGGAAATGGAAATAAGTGAACTGAGCATGAAGTGTAAAGATGAGGGAAGACTTTTTGCATTCATGCAAGATAAAGCAGAGGGTAGGGAAGGCATCTGTAAGTCTGAGTATGTGCCGGTGTCTCCGGGTATATGTATTGTGTCAGCACGTGTATGGAGTTTGCAGTGGGGTAAAATAGACTAGGCTGGTGAGTAAAATCACCACTGACCAGAGTGGTGCAAATGGAGTGTGATGCCAAGGAGAAGCTGACCTGATTTGTTTTGGTGAAGAGCTGAGTGATTGAGGCAAGTGAATAAATGTGTGCACGGGTATGTATGGCGTGAGTGTGTGCATGTACACGTGTAAGTTGAAATTCTAAGTGTGCACGTGTACATGTGTATCACGACATAGAGTAGGAAACTTCACCCTGTTGTTCTCTGACTTTAGAAAAATTTTGTCGAAAATTTAGGGTTAACCGGTTCACGTTTTGGGTACACTTTGGTCGTATTACACGGTGGAGTGGTCGAGCAAAGCAAATCAATTTTCGTTCTATTTTATCTTTTCTTTGACCGTAATTTCTAAAGTCGCGTTTTAAAATATTTGAATTTGCTCTAGATTTGAATCTAGGCGACTTCCGAGAATTTGATCGTTATTTTCTGTCGGTCTGTACCGGTGAACTGTCGTTTTGAAATTCAAAATTTTTCTGCAACTCCCAGGTGAGTATTTCTCACCAGACATACGTATTTATATTTCGTAAATTATTGCAAGTGTATGTGTAAAATTTTATGTCACTATTATCTGTCTGTAGTGTAATATAAAATGATGAACCCCATTTAAATTGACACCTCATCAGTTATTATCTGTTGTATTATATCTACAGTTATATTATGTTATTGTTTATTTACTGCTTAAATCACACTGCAAGTTCCCTGTTATACGTAGATTGTTATGGGCTGAAATGATAGGCCTAAATGATTATTATTGTTAAATTATGCTGTTAACTGTTAAACTGTTAAACTTGGGATTGCGGGTTTGAAATGATAGGACCCGGGATATTTGTAAACTACGGATTGAAATGATATAAATCCGTACCACTTGACCTAGGCTAGAAAACTATATACAGGCCCGTGGTCCTTATAATATTTTTGAAATATTTAAAATTTATTCTGGAAGTTAAATATTTGATTTAATATCTTTAAAGGATTTTTATATTGGTTTTTTTGAATAAGCTAAATATAAATAAATAAATATTTGAATGAAATTTGGAATATAACTTATTTTGGAAATTCAGGATTTTGAAAGAATAAGATTTCAGATAAGAAATATATATAAATAAATAAGTTATACTTGGAAATATTTATTAAGTTAAACAATCTATTACAGCATTTAAATGCTGTCTCTTTTGAAATTGGACTAGTTTTACCCATAACTTTAGGTAGCATTTCCTAAGTGCTATGGAATCTAGAATTTGATTGCTCTAAAATTTATGGAATTTGATAAATTTTATTTTACCTTAAGTTTTGGAAAAACTTAGGACATAATATTTATAACTGTATTTTCCTAAATAAATTAAAGATAAATATTCTGGTATTAAGTAAATTTTGGGAAAAATTTAATGGTTAAAATTTGGAGTTTTGGAATTTATGGGAATATTCAAGACTAAATAATAAAATATTGATTTGTTGAAAGAATAAAACCCAACCTTAGTTTTGAATAGTAATACTCCAATTGGATATATATATAGAAATTGAAATGGTTTTGGGAACATAAAGTGATATTTAAATTATGGGTTAAAACTTTAAATAAAGAAATATATTTGTAAAGCTATGTAAATTATCTTCTTTACAAAGTAACCATAAAGTTAAACCATTTATTCTATATACCGTTGAATGTCCAAACCATTGTGTTTGGGAGTTATGGTTTTAAAGTAAAATTTCCAAAATACTATGTTTGAAGATATAATTCAAATATTTGGTTTCCAGATATTATAAATTTTAAGCAGTATGGTTTTTGGAAAAGAATTATATTTGAATATAACGATATCATATTGTTTTGGGTTTTAAAATGATATCGTATTTATAGTTTTGAAATGGAAATGTTTATTCTGGTTTTAAGTGTAAACTGCTTTTAAATAACCACGGGTAATAATAACGTTTGGTTGGCAAAGAGACCGGGATCGGATATGGACATACTCTCTGTCGATACCGAAAACCACTTTGACCAACCGTGTACGCGGTGGAGATTCCAGAATGAAGTAGGTTGGTGGTGACGGTTTCTTGAAAGGTATATACGTGGACCCGACTCCCGTGAGTTGGCTTAAGGTGGCTAAAACAGGAGCGATTGACGGATTAATGAGGTAGCTCCTCTGATCGAACGCACTTCTTCGTATACCATTCTATTGCTTATGTGATTGTTTGGGTGCACCCTTTTGATTTGGGAGTGTTGTTCGAGGTGGGCGGTTGCTGCGGCTTCGCGTTACCATCGGTCCGGAAGCGTAATTGGTATATCTACCCTGGCATTGCCTAGTTGTGCCGTGTCACCTACCATATCGAGCCTTGTACGAGTTTGGTTTTCTCCCGTAGCCCGTGTGGTATCCTCTAGTTGCTTCCCGATCAGGAGGAGCTATGATATTGGATGGACTACTGGGACTATTACGTGTTAAGGGCTATATGGGTAACCCCTTAATGCTAAGAAATAAGTATGTTTATTTTATAAATAGACACTATTGTAATAGCGCATATACTACATAGTAAATAGTTTAACGGATCCTTAGAGGATGGGCGATCCCAAGCATCCTTTAAGTTACTTGCTATATATTACAGTACACTTGAATTAGCTTACATTATATAAGTATGTATGTCCTGACTCGAGTGTTTTGTTTTATTTTACGCTCGGGTCAGCCTGAGTTGCAGTTTCAGTTTTCTTTCCGGAGCTAGGACTCATTAGATCATTCGTGCTGCCGGAAGCTTGTCTCAGTTTCTATACTTCTGTAATTCAAGAACTTTGAAGACTCTATATCTATTTATGTTTAAAAATTGTATGGAAGATTATAAGTTATGTAAATTCTGTTTTGTTAAGTGGCTTCATGAACCACTGAATTTTTAATTTCCGCTGCGAGATTCTGATATCTATGTATGTGATTCTGTGATTTATTTACTGTATATTCTGAGTTTTGCCAAATTTATTCTACAACGCAGTATTTTGAACAAATTCAAGTCCGACATGTGTGGATGCGAATGGTTGAAAATATTGGGTCGTTACACCTTACCACCAATGTCTCTTATTTGAATCCGATGCATTTTCTTGCAGGAGGTAGCCATCTCTTCTCAAAGACTCGATTCAACATATCATGGATGACAATGGACGCTTATTAGGGAGAATCTCCTTTCACCTCTTTTAGGATTAGTTGTTTGAACCAGGACAATCAAAAGAGGGTGAAATAGGCAGATTTCAAAATTTCCTCTTTTTTGCATCTTTATTGGGCATATGCAGTCTAAATTCATGTAGAATTTTTATTAATTTTCTTTTAAATAAAATACTAATTTTATTACAAATGTTTAAATGGAAGCTTTAATTTAGTTTATACTATAGATGTAATATAATGAGTGTATCGTGTACACTCTTATGTGAACAGTGTAAGTGTTACATAGCATAAAGTGTATATAGTTAGTGTATACGTATATTGATGCCAAGATTTGCATCTACAATATATACATTGGAAGTTTATATAAGCAATGGTTATCATATAACATTTTAACTTGAATATAAAAGAGTGCATATGTATGTAAATAAAATTCGCATTATGCACTAAATGAAATAAATAATATAAATGACATAAATAAATAGATTTGGCTAAAAGGAATCGAATTATTAATGGAAAATGCTGTGTTCAAGTGACATTAAATGAATGAGCACAAGACATTTATTAGACAACAAATGAGAGGTAAAGAAAGAAATCTTTTGGCATTCTTTTAACCTTTCTTTAGCTTGCTTTCATAATATTTAAAATGTATATGCAAATATATGCATATATAGTTTTACTTTATATTATATAAAATAACAATTGAATTTATACACATATATATACACATTAAAATTATTTCAAACTAACTACATGTTTTGAAATCTAGTGCTAACAATTTGAAAACAATTTTTAATTTGGGAAGGGCTTGGGCATTAGTTTGTAACTTTTCATAAAGGTCGTATTATAAAATTTGAACCGAATCTATATATATGAAAATAATAGTGAAATAATATTAGAATCCAAAATAACATACACATGTAAAGCTTATAATTTCACATGTTTGCAATTTGAAATCAACCATGAAAAGTAGTTTGATTTAGAAAGGATTTGACTTAAAGTTTATGATTTTACACTAAAGTCCATTTCAATTTTGAATTGAAACAATGTAAATAACAAAAAAAAATTGATAATCAAGCTAACTAAATTACATGTGAAATTTTAATACTATTTCACAAAGTAATTTCAAATATAGTTCGGAATTAAATACATTCAATTTAAATACATATAACAATCAGCTCTAAATCAAAAAAAATCCCCTTTGTTCATACATTAATTTCTAAACTATAGCAGTTAATAGATTAAATAACAGAAGCACATATAAATTTATTGCATAAGAAATAAAATCTGAATTATGTTGATAAGATAAAACAAATTATCATGATAAGATGTATACCAAAGGAATCTGAATTATTCTAATAAGATATAACAAATATAAAAGGTGGATTGGATTATTACTTTAAGATGTAGCCAAAAAGATCACACCTTAAATGATGATATCTTCTCAGATATCCAAGATCCACACTGTGATTCTAACCTCATATAACTAAGGAGATGAATTCTTATTAAAATAGTGTTTCACTTCCAGTACTTACACTTGACCAAACTATAGTTGTTCGATGGTTGTCGTGCCATGATTTAACTTAATCAAAATGGAGCTTTCATATTGAATATCAATAGTATTTTCAAGTTAAAAGAACTGTGTAATATTATCACATCCATAGTTTATGTATAACCTTAGTTATATGCACCAACCGAAAACTATCGAATGAGCCACTCCATAGTTATCTAATAACTATCAATACATAACCCTTTGGGGCCTTCAGTAGTCATGAGTGATACACTACCTAACATTTGAAGGGTGTTACACACTCTAGTCTCAACAAATGTATTGATATTTAGTCTCGGTACATCTTGACTAGGAGTATTTAAAATGGTATATTTTATTTTGACTATGAAAAATTACTCATGGTTACAATACATTGTAACTATTATCACAGTACATACCATTTATGGATTTTCTATTAAATAAACTTTTAATTAAATTAATTATTTAATACAACATATTATATCAAGTATACAATAGGAAGGAAACATCTTCTATTTCAAACAAGGTTGGTTATCAAGTTAGATACATGTAATAGTTACATAATTGCCCCTAGGGCATATCCTTATTCTATCATTAGGGACCTACTATGGTAATTTGACAAAGGAGATCGATGATTCCTTGTTGGGGTTGGAGACATGCTTCTGACAATTGATGTTGACCTAGGTGGATAAGAGAGCCTTTCCCAAGATTTAGGCTAAGGCAACTCCCATTAGGACTGGTAGTGGATTGACGGTTCTCAAGGTCCTGAAGCTCTGCCATACCCTCCGCCATTGAGGCGTTTAAAGTGTAGGTAGCATTCCTATCCACCACTCGGAGGTGATGGAAATTAGACTGTCTTCAACAAAAGGGGATCGATGACATACTATCGATTCAGGTCCTGCGACTTCATGTATGTCTTCCTATACTTTGGCGGTGCATATATTCTTGTGGTTAGCGTGGGTATCCCCGATCAAAGTTTCAATGATAACCCTTTCTAGGGCTTCAAGGGTGCTCATAAGGTTGTTGGCGGCATGAGAATCCAGTTGAGGAGTCGATTTATCTTGGGAGAACTAGTGGAACAAAATTAAATGTTGTCTTAGCATCCAACTTTTTTCTCAACTCGCACTCCATGGATCAGGGTGGCTACGTTTGTCAATTACTGCACCATATTAATCATATATCACTCCTGAGTCTAGGAATAGGGCAAGAACATTGGCGATGGTATTGCCATTGTTTTCATGAGCATTGGTGTTGTTACTTTCTGGTTCAAGAGCCGAGTCCATGATAACAAGATGGTATATTTTTTTGGTAGAGAAAAACTGATGAAAGTTGATACTATTAGAGGGAGACCTTCCTTCTAGTGCAAAATGTTGCTCGAGTTTTATCCAACGCCAAAAGTTTTATAAAACGGGTGATATTAGCAAAAGATTGGTTACTAATACCTTTTGTTAATAATGTAAAATAAAGAGACGACAATGCGCAAAAGTAAAGAGAAAAGAGTTTAGAGAGGTTTAGTGAAAGATGGTCACGTCCACTGTGAGAAACTTCTTATTATTTTACTTCTATTACAACATCTTAGACTGTAAGAGGTAATAATTAGAATGTAGATACTTAAGAGTAGAGAGCTAATGTTGTTCAACGTCCTTATGAATGCAATCTTGGTCTAATTATGGTTGCTGAAGTTGATGTTTGTATGGTTGAGATCTTGCCAGCCATACCCTAAAAGCACTTTTGATCGTCGATAGGTGTATATGGCTAATGTGCATACCAACTAGGAAGCCAGATGGCCTGCATGGTGTAGATGGTGACAGCCACTGAATCGTACCATGAGCATGGTAGGCGGCATGGGATTAGGGAACAGTTACAACATAAGTATTGTGGTAGCAGCAAAGGACATAAAGGGGTTACTACACTGTGGCACTTTTGATAAACGAACATCGTTTCCAGCAAGATGTTCTTTAAGAGAACCTTGTTGGCCCAGGCCGGCTAGGGGAAACAGTATATGGGCAAGCTATGTACCGAGTGGATGTAGTATATGTGTATGCCAATGCCACCTGAACCTAGGCTGAATAGAGTGCTAGATCACAGGGATACATGAGCCAAGATGAGTGTGGTTGACCACGCAGACTGATTGGACAATGTGGGCTAGCCCAATTCACTCTTGCAAGAAATTCGAGAAACACTACTTATTTAGTAGGGTGTATAGAAAGTTAGTGTCTAAGGTTGGGATTGAGTAATCAAGCACTCTAACCTACCTAGCTACTGACTTGGCTTGAAAGATAAGGTATGCCCAAAGATTATCCAAATGTAAGCGCCCAAACCGATTTTAGGCATTAGGCTAATTTTTCGAACTCAATTTTGAAAATTTAAATTATTTTTAAAATTTTAATCATGTATGGTGTTTTATTAGATGAATTTGATTTAAATTTAATATTTAATTTAATTCAAATTCAAATTAAGTTATTTAAAAATTAGAAAAATTGGTTCTTATTTATCTCTTAGCAAATGAAATTTAGTTTTATATTTACTTTAGTTTTTGTTAAATTTGATTTGAATTTTAATTTAATTACATTACCATTATACTAAGAATGTAATATAAAATACATAATGTTATTTATTCAAAATAATTTTTAACAAGATAATATGTTAATCCTAAATTCTTGTTCAACCTAAAGTTAGGAACTTTAAGTTAAAAAATTTCCAAACAATAAATAGTGGCTGATTCAACCAAAGGCTAAGTACATCACCTTGAATAGCGATGCAATATAATAAGTATAAATAAGTAATCAAATTTATAATTGAGCCGGAGTGATTCCAAATGTTGAGAATCCCATAACATTATTATATGATAACAATGCTGCGATACAGTTTGCAAAAGAACCTAAAGCCCATTAAAAGTCAAAGAGTATGGTCCAAATAGTTCTACGTGATAGAGGTAGTTTATCAACATTAGAGAGAGTAAATTGATAGAGTAGATAATTAAAACAATACACATACCTATTCGCTAAAGGAATGAACCGATTAGTTTTTGAAAAAATACCGATCGAAGGAGTTGGAATAAATTTCATAATTAATCCCAACTACCAGGGGTGCTTTATAGAGTTGGGGGTATGACCTAGTGGCAATTATGTGACCTTTTACATATATTTTACTCGATAACCAATCTTGTTCATTATAAAGGTGTTTAATTTTTATAATATAATTTATCATATTTTGATATATTTATTTTAAAGTATATTAAATAGACAATCCTTAAAGGATATATTATTTGATAGTAACTGCAGTGTGTAGTAATAATGAGAATTTTTTCACATTGAAAAATAACCTACTGTTTTAAATATTCTTAGTTAGGATGTTTTAAGAAAGGATATCGATTCATTCGTTGAGACTAGAGTACATAACACCCTCTATATGTTGGATAGCGTATTACCCATGGCTGATGGGGATACCAAAATGTCACCTATGGCTGATGGGGGCCATGAATTCCATAAGTACTAAACTGATATAGTTTTGACGAAAAAAACTGGTGTAAATAATCATTGCTAACCGGATTGCTTATAATAGTAAAATTGGATTTTTACCAAAAAGATGTGCAATCGATAAATTTAACAAAAATGTTACACTAGATAAGGCGATGTGTGGATGTTAATATTCATGTTATTCGATATTAATCACTGATTGAATTTACACATTTGAGTCGGACAACTGTAACGATGAATGCTCCAAAAAAACCACACAATTTAATTAATCAACAATCATTGTAAAATAATTAAATTAACTAATATTTATGAAAAAAATTATTTCAATTTGGTTTACGTTTCTATACCATTAATATTTAGTGAAAAGCGTATATAAAAGTCACGTATGCACGTATCGATATACAAAACCGATAAACTATGTAAATTTGATTTAAAACAATTAATTACTAAATGGTTTTGGAAATTTTAAGGACCCATACAGCCGTTGTCTTAGTTGACCATGCATGATAAGGGGAAGAGGATTTGATTGAGACTTAATGAGGAACTGAAGAGAGAATATTTTTAGGAAGGAATAAGAAAGGTTTTGATTATTACTTTGAAACAGAATTCCTTTCATTCACTCATTAATTCTCTTGAAAATTTATTTTCCCAAGCTCTCCTCTCCTCTCTTTTCTATGGCAAAAAATTCCACGGATTCATGGAAAAAAACCAAAAACAAAATAAAAAAATCAGTTAAAATAAATACAAAATTAGTGCTTCGGATCATTGCAATTTTTTTAAGTGATTCAATCGGATCTAGGAGTTTTAATAGATCCAAAGTGTAAATAGTAGGAAATATCTTTCGGTAAGTTTTCAATCTCAATTTTGTTTATATGCATCATTATGTTAATGAAGATTTGATCTCATATGCCTTATGACGGAACTATATATGCCTACGTTGTTAGATATAATATATACATATGCATTCATGTTTAAGTTAAAAAAAACTTAAAATGTTATTGAAATATGTATATGTAACTCAACCGTTATGGTTTATTTAAGAGAATAATAATTTTGATTATTAATAATTTTATTGTATAAAATAATTTTATAACATTTAGATATGTATAAACTATTGGAATTGGGTCATCCCATAGCAGAAGTAATAGATGAATTTTAATTTTTTTTCCACTTCGGATCCTTTTTGGGCCTATGAAGTCTAATTTATTTAGAAAATTCCAAATTTCATTTTAAACGTAATCATTATTTTATTTAAATTAATAGCATGATCTTATATTATTTGGTTAATCTTATTATATATATACTTGTACCATACACACACATATGTGTGTGTGTTTATGTGCGACATATCAATCCATGCAAGGAATAACATGTTCTTGTATAGATGATGGGATTTACACCGCAACGAGCACGTTAGCCTATCCAATATACAAATTTATTGTCCAAATGTACGTTTACATACTTTAATTTATATATATATATAATATTATAACAGTATATATAAAAATGTATAAACAATATTTTATTTCAATAATTCTATACAAATACACACACACACACATATATATAAACGAACATATACTTGGAATTTTAACATTGTAAATATATAATTATATATGAGTACATTTTACGATATTTATAAATTAATTAAAATTATTATTTTATTGGAAATCCGAAAGCAATATACATATATGTATAATATTTTAAAATCGTATTTATATATTAAGTATATATTAATTAATTATATTTATACGATATGATGGTGTACTATACATCATTGTTTATATATTAAAATATAAAAAACATATATATTATATCTATACATACACCAAATAAAGCGCACGGTAGAACCTTTTCAAATTTAAATATAATTTAAATAAAATATTCGTACAGATATTTTTAAAATTCATATAAAATTGTTATTTTCATAAAAAAAATTAAAATTTTAAATTTTTACTGAAAATCTAAATGATATTTTTCTATTAGGACATATTATACATAATTTTATAATTTACGAACTAATTTCAAAGTCTATTTTAATTTTCGGATAATATTTAAAATATTTAATAATAAATAAAATTGTTCTTTATTTTCTTTGCTGAAAGTCTATCTACTATTAATTTGAATTTATAAAATGTAAAATATATTTTAAATAATGTTTATATGTTAATATGATTAATTCATATTAGTTTAAAACAATACTGAAATAATATATATAAATTATTTTACCACTACCAAAAATATTATATATGATGCTAACTATATAAAAAAATTAAATCATATTTAGCATATAGTAAGATGCAATATTAAATTTATAATTTTATATGTATAATCGAATATTATATTAAAATGCTTTTTATCTTAACTATACACTTTATTGGTATATAAATGGTAAATAAATTTTTTTCTAATACAAAAATATAAACATACAACCAATTATATTATGAAAATAAGTTTGTATATTATAATTGTTACCTAACTAACAATATAATATACATTACATAAATATTATATAAACATTAGTATTCATAACTACATTATAGAATTTCCTTATATCAAATTTCTGTAAGAACAACTGGAAACCTCGATTTCTACTCCTTAATCCAACCCGATAGAGCGCTAGCCCTTAAACTGATGACCACCAGCTATCGAATAGAATTGTTTTTACTTTGATTTGACTTTAGAAATGCATAGGAACGGAGCACTTGCATTCGGCCAGAAATAGGGAATAGATGGAGGCTTCAAAAAGTATAAAGTGAGAATGGGTTGAGATACTTAGACATAGGAGGAATGAAGAAGAAGTTAGGATCAAGGTCCATGTTTCTCTCTTACTCTTTCTAACTTCTTGCTCACTCAACCCTAGCCCATCTAGCCAATTATATAACTGCCACTATACTCCACTATAGCTGAATTAAACTAGCACCCATAAACTAGCACCCAAATGGGCTTTAACTCATTTAAAGCCTGAAAAAATATTTTTCATTTAAATTCAATTTAAACATGCATCGATATCATAAACCGATTGATACATTTATAACTGTTATAAATATATTTAATAATATTTGTTCACCAAATAAAATTTAAAACTAATATTTCTCAAATACTAATTAATATATACTAATTATAAATTAACTAAATCGTATGGTTAAGAAGTATTTAATGTTTCTGTCGTATGATCCATTTGGTGTAAATATGGTCAGCGGTTAATATCGAACTATTTGAATATTAACGTTTACACGTCACTTAGCAGGTAGTATGAAATTTTGGCCAAATTTATTGCTCACTTGGTTTTAGTAAAATCAAATTTTACTTTGTTAAGTACTACCCAGTTGTGGCTATTATTTGCACCAATTCTCTTTGTGAAAATTATATCACTTTAGAATTATGAAATTTTATAATAGTCAAAATTCCATATCATCTACGTTTAACTCTATAGTCCAAATACACCTTGGTTAAATAATAACAATTATTATTAAGTGAAATGCCCTGGCCAGAGACTTTGATTTTGGTTTTACTTCAACTGACCGTGATACTAACCTCATATAACTAAGGAGACGAATACTCTACTGAAAGTGTTTCACTTCCAATGTTTCCACTCGAGCCAACTATAGCCGTTGGATGGATGCCATGCAACGATTTAACAATAATCAAAGCAGAGCTTCTATATTAAAAATCAACAGTATTATCAACTCAAGAGAACTGTGTAAAATTGTCACGTTGATATTTTCTGTTTTTGACCTTAGTTATATGATCCAACAGAAAACATCTAGTGAGTCATTCCATAGTTATCCAATAACTAGTACGTAACTCCTGGTTCCCTCAGCAGCCATAGGTAATACAATGCCTAACACTTGGAGAACGTTACGCACTCTTGTCTTAATGGATGTATCCATATCCACTATGTATACATCTTGACTAGGAATATTTAAAATGATATATGTATTTTCATTGTGATAAATTACTCATAGTTAGAACACTTTGTAACTACTATCACAAAACATACCAATTATGGATTTTATATTAAATACACTTTTAGTTAAATTAATTAATTAATATAAAACATTATACCAGGTACATAATAGAAAAAAAACATATTTTTATTTCATGCAAGATTGACTATTGAGTTAGATATATATAACAAAATACATAAATGTCTCACCGTATTCCAAAATAAGTCCATATAGGGAAACCCTTATCACTCCTTTAAATATTTAATTTCTTTCCTATAAGGGATTTAATAGTAATTAATAGCTTATTAACTATGCAATTACTATGTTATTATTATTCATTACTTACGCAAATTTATACGCAAGCGAATACTTATTACATTTTTAAGTATGCGAAGATTAGGCCCTAAACCAACGGTTAAATGTAAAATCTTTAAATTATGCAAGTCCTATTTTAATATTAATACATATGCTATAAATCTAACATCCAAAACCAAATCCGCAGACTTGTATGCAAAATCCAAACCCATAGCTTATTTTATACTAAAACAATGGAATAAATCAATCGTAAAAACTGCAATTTATTTATTTTTATGTTGTATTCAATTTTATTTTAGATGAAATTACACGAAGGTAATTTTTATTTAAAATTTAGAAGTAGGCGGTGCAAACTATGAACAAGTACTCATAACCTACATACATTTTCGTAACAAAAACCTTAATCAAATCCAAGGAAAAATGATAAGAACTAGAAAAGAAGGTAAAAGGATTAAAATTGCAAAATCTACATAAATTCTATTATTTTAATAAAACAATTGAGACTCTAACCTAAGAATTGACATTTCGCTATGGAGGAATTTTAGGGGTTTTAATATGTGGTTTTCGTAAACAAAATTCTCCAACACATATATCAAATCCAAATAATACCGTATAATTAATAGAATAAAAGGCCTAAGATTTCCACTTACAATTAGTCCTTGGCTTTGCTTCTTTTTGGAACTCCTACAATAATCTCCTTAAGATTCATCTTTTTCTTACAAAAAATATGCAACAAGGGAATTGCATATCGATAAGATTTAGAAATTTAGAAGTTCGAGGAGAAAAAGATTATAAATAGAATAATAAACACTAAAATTCTCTTGGATGAAACCCTAAAGAATTTCTTGAACTTTTTAATGCAACGACCCTAATTTTAAATATTTTAAATTATTGAATTTAATACGAATATTGAATAAAAATGGTTAAAAATAATTTTTTAATGAATTATTTATGTAATTTATTCAATATAAAATTGGATAAAATTTTGTAATAAACAATTTTGAAGATTTAGGCAATAACAAGTGTTGAATGAAATTCTATGTATTGAACGAGTTTATGATCAATAGTTGGAAATGAATAATAAATGCTGAATTATTTAGATGAAAATAAAATAATTGTTTGATAACTAAAATTCATTTGAAATCTAATATTGGGATTTATGGAAATTCCAATATTGGAATTCATCGAAATAAGATTATTGGAATATTTTAAATAAAGAAGTGGAACTAAGTGTAGTAATTGTTTTGTTAATTGACTTTGTTTTATATATTAAAATTTTATAAGTTAAATAACCTATATTTCAAATATAGCGATTTATTGGGTAATTGCTTAAATTTAATATTGTAATCTATTTAAATAATTGATTCTTGAATTTAATGTGAATGAAAATGATGCCAAAAGTTGATTTAAATTTTATTTAAACAGGAATGAAAATTGATTTTGAAAATTATTTGTTTTAATTAACGTACAAAATTAGTCTTTTTGGGCACTATCTTGGATTTCAAAGAAACCAATTTCATCTGATCTGTAATGGTGAGTTATTATAGGATTTCAAGTTCGTAGCGATCAGACTTATCGTTTGACCATGCAAGCTAGAAACACGTAGAAATTAATCAAAGAAAATCAATTAAAATAATTTGATGTAAATTCTGTCTTTTGAATATGATGAAATTGGATCCCAAGACTAGTTCCATTGTGTTCGGAATAGGAGTATAACATATAGAACGGTAGGCAGAACTTTTTTTGAAGTTCGGAAAATTTATGTGTAGATCGGGTAGGAAGCTTATATAATTGGTCGCGTTATTTTCATTTTTGTGTATCTAAACCCTAACTAAAAGAACGCAGCCATGCTCAGGGCAATTAATGACCGAAAATCAACCTTCTTATCTTCTCGGTTTCTTCCAACCGTTCAATAAAATCAAACGACTCTAAAAAGAAAATAGTAGATCTCGATGAGCTCTACAAGAACTACGGTTGGTTCTTCTCATCTCGACGCGTGTAGGTCAATACCAAGCTGCATTTTGATGTCAGTTTTCAAGTTTTCCGGTTGTGATGTGCACGCACGATCGGAGCTAGCTAGCAAGGCAGCGGCGTGTAGGGGAAGGTGCGGTGGAGTTTTGGTCGTATGGTGATTGTTCGATTATTTATTTAAATATAAAAAAAGAACGAGAAAGCGTAGTCACGATTTCTTTCAGCAGTCCGGGGAAGGAGCAGGGCACACACGTGAATAGTAGCCATGAGGTTGTGTTTGGTAAGTATTTCAATTATGTTAATTTAATGTTAAATATATCGCTAATTATCGTATAACTTTTGCATACGAGATCCGATTCGAGTGAAACGTTGCGTTGGATTCGAATCGACGAAAGCTTAGAAATGAAGCTGAAATGGAGTTTATTGGAGGCTGGAATTTTTTTGTTTCAAATAGAGATGAGTGTTTTAAACACTCACGAAGTCCTGAAATATTTCTGTGTTAGTTAAATTGAAATCATAAAGTGATTTTATTTTATTTATTATTGTTTGGTAATTTAAAAGACAAAGAAATCAACATATAAAATTTATATATTAGAAATTTTGAATTAACAGTTAATTTGAAATTGAAATCAAACTACTAGTTAAATTCCCGATTATTGCTAACTGGTTAATTGTTGTGATACATTGACTATTTTAGATTGTTGATTGTGATGGATGCTATTGGTCCAATTTTGGATGATTTGGTTGTTTATTTATTTTTATATATTCTTGTTATCACCTTGTATATTATTTACGGTATATAAACTACTATTTGAGTCATTTCTAATAAATGAAGAAATAAGTTGAAATGATGTATGCCTATGAAACTTTGATTTGGATTGAAATGATATATATCCATCCTTGATATTAAATCAAAATAATTGATCACCTGGCCATAACATAGATAACTTTATACGGACACCGGATTGGTCAAATTAAATGATTTTGATTTAAAGAAACAAAAACTGAATTTATGAAGATTGAATTAATTATGAATTCAAGTTTGAAATGTTGAAATAAAATTAGTTAAAAGAAATCGTTTTAAAGAATTCAATTGGAATTTGGAGTTGTGATTGAAATATGACTTGAATTATCGAAATTGAACTGTTTAAAAGGATTTGAACTTTTACTTGAACCTTGAAATATTACCATGTAGAAGTAATTTAAATTGACATTTCAAATTTAGGCTCGACCATGTAAACTATTCAAACTCTTTTCTAGAAATTGAAACTGGTTAATGTGGGAATTATTTATATTTAAATCATTTATTTACATGTCAATTGGGTTGAAATGAAGTTATAACCTAAGTTAAAATTCAAAATGAAAGTTCAAATCAAATGATACTTTCAAATGAAAATAACATGTGAAGTAAGTATGATTTTTAAAGTAAATATGATATTTTGAAAGCGGATATGATATTTTGATATCAAATATAAATTGATTTCGAAATGTAAAAATATCAACCGATGTATAAAATGACGTTTAGTTGTTAAGGAGACTGGGGCCTCTTGTTGGCATACTCTCTGTCAATATTGGAACCACTTTAACAACTGTGTACACAGAGGAGATTCCAGATCAAAGTGGTTGGATTTGGCGTATGTTTGCTAGATTTCTAGAAAGAGAGCAATGAAGGATAGACCTCGGCATTTGTGCCAATCTGAAATGACTAAAATAGGATGGCTTGACAGGGTCAAGTGGGCTAGCTACCCCTAGCGGTCATCCGTTCTTCGATTTTCTTCTTGGACTTGGTCCATATTATTACATTTGATTTTTCAACGCATGAAGATTATATTCTAAAGGATGAAGATGGAGATTGGTATATTATTACTAGTGTTATTTCACCATATTATTGTTTTGCTGCATTATTTTATTATGTCCCTGTTTTATATATAATTTTGATGATGTTATAAAATTTTAATCAAATGTATAGTATAAACAACTTCATGAACTATTTATTTGATTATTAGATTTTATCATTCCACCGTAAGATTCTGTATTTTTTCTTTCACTCTTATTTTTCTTAATTAACCTCATTGATTATCTATGTTTTAGATTGTTTGAGTTGGACATGTGTGGATTATTGTCGATTTAAACCTTCAAAAATGTAGGTCGTAACAGTTGGTGTCAGAGCTTTGGTTTAGTGATAACCTTAGCTTTGTGAGGTTTGACTCATTAGAGATAGGGTGGTAATACCCGAGAATGAGTTTGTTCGAGCGTGTGTATATATGCATATACATACACACATATACATATATGTATACATATATATACATACATGTATGTACATATATATACATCCATGTATGTACATACATATACATACACGCATGTACATACATCTACATACACGTATGTACATATGTGTGTGTGTGTATGAAAGCGCGTACTTGTTAGTGTTAATATGTTTTAAATTGTGTTTACTTATCCATTGAGTTGTTTACGAATTCTGGTCAATGTGTAGGATGCCATGTAACAACCCGGATTATCCATCGTTTGATTTTGAACATTTGAATGGTTTTAAATATTGGATTTGGAATATGAATTGATTTTTGGATATGAAGATTTTGGTTGAAATTATATAATGAGTTTAAATTTCAAATATAACGATTTATCGTAACACGGAAATGGTGAATAATTGAAATTTGAGTTGAATATGTATTAAAAGGATTTCTAATATGAATTTAAACTCTATTTGAATTAGAATTGAGTTTGTAAGTTTTCAAATTGGAAATTCCATGGATTTTTCCAACTTTTGAAATCGTCGATTTAATCGACGAGTTAAAATAGCGTTCTAGGGCACAGTCCCGAAATTCGATAAAATTAGTTCCATTGTATCCGTCATAGTGCATTATTATCAGATTTTAAATTTCGTAACGTTTGGAGTTCTTATTTGTCCATAGGGAATAGAAACGCGTTGAGATTAATATTGAAAATTTAGTATAATAATTGGATTCAAAAAGCTATCTTCTGCATATGATCGAATTTGGTCCCGAAACTAGTTCCATAGCGTTTGAAATATGGGTATAACATTAGGAATGCCAGGCGGCATGCCTTAATGGGAGTTTGAAATTTCTCGATATGTAATATGAGATATTTTTAATACTAAAATAAATAAAATCAAATCAAAAACATAGTGCCACCCTAACTATACGTACGAACCCGACCTAGTTTGTTTGTATAGCCGCCTTCTCCACTTTTTAAATCACGTACTTCTTCTCCTTCCTCTCTAAAAAAATCGTTCGTTTGTATATAAAATAATAATAATCAGTTCAGAGAAGAACAAAGGAGTTACCACACGCAAGCATCAGCGTATGCAGACATATACGCGTGGAGGCTGCAGCAAGTCAAAGGTCAGGCGGAGTTCGACGAGGTTGTGGGGGTTCATGCTGGAGGTAGTGTAAGGTCGGGGCTTTTTTGGGTGAAGGTGCGGTGCTGGAGGTGCAACGTGGCGATGGTGGAAAGTGGTGGAAGGGAATGTTGGAGGGTCGGCTAGGGTTCATGCTAGGAAATCATGCGATGGAGGGAAAGAGAATGAATGTGTCAGATTTCTCCAATTTAGGGTAATTAAAGTCAAGAATGAAATTTGGTTTAATTAATTTTAATTAGTAAGTCGAATTTTTATAAACGTTATATCTTTGTCATACGAGGTCGAAATTACATGAAACCGGCAGTGTTGGATTCGTAAGGACGTAGGCTACAATATGAAATTATTCTGGAGATTTTTGGAGTGAGCTGAAATTTTTAATTATACTGAATACCTATTCAATATATTATAGAATTGGAATGGATTGCAAATAAAAATCGAGGTGAGTAAATCTCACTCAATTTGGTTGACTGGTTTAATTTATAGTAGTTAAATTTATTAACTGATTGGATCGATTGATAAATTATTATTATTAGTTGGAGGTTATATTATATATATTTGCATATATATTAGTAGCTGGATATATTCCCGCCGATTGGAGCAGATGAGACACTATATGCCCCGCATAATAGCGAATGACTCTACATTACCGCGATATCCCGCCTCGAAGCGGGATTGGTATTTTATGTTATATAACATCTATGGATGCAAGGAAACAGGTTGGAGGGATCCAACTGGATTCCTCAAAAATTTATTGATTGTTTCATATATAATGATATATGATATGATTGAATAATCTGTTATGGATTGTTGTGTGATTTGATATATTGGATGCTATATTAGCATCGGCCCTAATTTTGGTATTTTAAATACCATAAATAATATATTTGAATTTTAAAAGGAAATTTAGTGGTCATTTTGGAAATAAAAATATTTATATGGAAACTGGAATATTGAATAAGAAATGGGTTAGTATTAAATAAAAAGATTTGATTAGGAATTCACTTAGCTATTTTGTAAACTGCTTTCGATAAATATTTTTGAAATTAATTTATACCTAGAATTTGGAACAAAGATTTTAATAATATGCCATAAATTATAAATGGAAGTTGAAATCGTGTTTTAATTGATATGGAATTATAATTGGATTTTTTAAGAAATAGATTTTCAAATGGAATTTTAATAGAAATCAATTTATAAATGGATTTTAGTAATATAAATTGGTTATAAACTAGAAATAAATTTATGAAGTTTTAAACAATGTTTATAAATAAAGTGGAATAATTATCATTTGATAAATTGAGAATATAAATTCATAGTGTGAATTTAAAAAGAAATATGGAAATTGGTTTAGAAAGAAATAGTGGATTCTATTTTGGAATGTGGAAATAGTTGTGTAATTGGAAATGTAAATTGACTTGTGATAAATCATGACAGATTTATAAGTATAAAATTAGCTACGTTGAATTTTAAAATTAAACTTTCCAAGAAGTAAGTTTTGTTTTCGAAAAATAATTTTTATTTATTAAACTATATAGTTTAAAAATTATTATTTCGAAAAGTTAGTTATTGAAATATTTAAATTTATTGAAATAAATTCTAAGTTTTATAAATAGGCTTTGTAAATCGATTAGTATTATTTATAATAAATTGGAAATTAGCTATCGTTGTCTATTTAAAAAGGGTTTTGGTATTTTTAATAATTACTTAAATGGTTTTAAAATTTATAGCTATTCTTTAAAAATACTTATTTTATAAATATAGAGTTTTGGAAATTGGTTAAAGTTATTTATAAATACACTTGAGATTTGTAAATCGGGTTTTATTTAAGGAATGAGGTTTTACAGGAGAAATCTTAAAATGGAATACTGGAGGCTTAAGAAAATTTCCAAATTGTTTAGATACAAGAACTTCGAAAACGAATCTGAATTCATAAAAGAAGTTTTAAATTGTTGGTGGGGATTTTAAGTAAGTATAATCGGTTTTTGGAAGTCGTAAAAGGGATTTATTAAAAATTCCAAAAATTTAAGAGATAAGTTATTTAATATTTCCTAAGTATTGATATTAGAAATGATTTTGGAAAGTAGACTTATAATATTTTCCTGAGTGTTGAAATGAAAGGTTCTGGAAATATTTTAGCGACAAAAAGATTTATATAGAGATATTTTTCTAAGTAATGGATTAGAAATCGAATTTGAAAATATTTCACTAAGTGTTGAAGTAAGTTATGGTTTGAAATATCATGTTATGGATATAAGTATTTGGAATTATTTCAAGTATTGAATTACTCGAAGAGATTTGAATGGATATCCTTGTAAAGATATTTTAAATGAATATTTTGAAAGATTTATAAAATTGGGCCTATTAATTGCTTATGGATGTTATTTGATAGTTGAATAACCGACTATCAAATCTGGCCTAATTCGTTGATCGTTTCGAAGAGACCGGGATCAGATTCAATTATTCGAAATCCACTTCGATTTTGTTTGTGCTTTACGAATTTTGATATCTCAAATATAATGGAGATGGTGATCTTAAAGGAGATTCAGTTTGTTCAGACCCAGAAAAACTTGTATGGATGAATGCTATCATTGCATCGTTTCTTGGAAGGCAGTGTTAGCATTCCGCGAATGAATGCTATTCTTAAGGTAATACGTAGCCTCATGCCTCATCAACCGGGAATGACTAAAACACGGGTGATGCAGCAAGGCTATATGGGTCGCTCCTATTAGGGTATGATCATCACTCATCTACAGTGGACATCTATCATCACTTTCATTTGTATGCGTTTCGGGGCCCATGGGTGGTGATCATATTCGGTATTATCCACTAAGAGGTAGGTCAGCCTTGTATTGGCAGGGATTGATAGGTTCGATCTCAGTACATTTTTTAGAGGTGTGCTATGGCGGGCGGTACCCCAGTAACCTTGTCATTGTATGGAGTCCAATGTCAACTACGAGCTTGTATGATTTTAGTTGTGTACCAAATATGCTGAAACGTGAGATGCAAGCATTTCAACTATTTTATAGTTTATTTTCTATAGACATTATTATAATATCAGATGATTTTGATATAAAATATTTTGGTTATCAAAAGGTAAATGTATGGTGTGGTCTTACGAGATAACTTTGTTTTCAAAGGATTTTGATTACAGTGATAATTCAAATTAAGTGTGTTTTCTCATGCTGGATTTCTAGACTGATGCGAGTGTTATTTTATTATAATGCTTGGGTCAGACTGAGTATTACAGATCTAGGTTAGGATGCCATGGAGATAAGGAGACGTGCTGGTGGATTCTCGGGCATATTCCACATACTTGATTATATTCCTCTATGTGTGATTTATGCTGTATATTCAGTACTTTTGACGACAAGTTATTATAACTACCCGAATTGATATTGTTGACTGTTGTACTCTGATGATAGTGAATATTAATTGTTACAGTTTCGTTTTGTATAAATATCAGTTATTATATATTATATATTTTTCTGCTGCGAATTATGAGATTCTATGTGTTGTTTTCTATTCTTCTTCTTTCTTCCTTCTCACCCTTTCTCTTCTTTTCCACGACCTTTTGTTATTTTCTTCTTTTGGGTCGGACATGTGTGGGTTATCGTCGATTCAAAGAGTACGGATTTGTGGATCATCACACTTTGTATCGGAGCTTAGGTTGAGCAACCATCAAGGCTTTGGTGGGCATTACTCATTAGAGATAGGTTTAGTAGTTCCCTGGAATGAGCTGAGTGTATTATAGATATGAGCGCCTATTTGTTAGTGAATATAAATTATTTTATATTATGTTGACTTATTGGTTGAGTGTTTACAAATTCCGGTCGGTACAGTCAGGACAACTGTATCGATAGAGATTTCTAAACTCTTAAACTCGATAAACCGACACAATATTGTTTTAAAAGTGGGTAGATGAAATAAATTTGCCCAAATTATTTTTTGATATAAAGGAAATAATTCTCTGAAACTATTATGGTATATATACGATTGGTGTGTTTGGTTATTATTATTATAATCTAAATCAGGTTATAAAATTTGAATTGGTTTATATAGCCAAATTAAAATTGTATACGTATGGTTTATACAAATGAATTAAACTAAAAAAATGGATTTAAACCAGGATGTGGAAATTTAAACCTCGGAGATTTTGGAAACATTTCTAAATTTCTTGCAAAGGATAATAGTTTATTGGGAAATTGTTTTGGAACAAAATGGTTTTAAATAGATTTTAGAAGTGATAATGTACTGAACTCACTTCAATCGCTAGAAAATAATCATGGTAATGACTACAACATCATCAGTATTCATTTATGAGTTTCTAAGTGATAGATTTCTACGCTGATTGTTTATTTTGGAATTATTGATAAAAAAAGTTTGATTTGAGAAATCCCTATTTTGGAATTAATAATAAAAACAAGTTTGAGCTGAGAAACCCCGAAAGGAGTTTGTTTTGGTAAAACCAAAGTTTGATTTAAAAATTCAAATGGATGATTTGGGTTACAAAAAGGAGTTATATATGATTTCAGAATAATTTGAAATAAACCCAGTTTTAAAGTGATTAATTAATTGTTGAGATGGGAAAAGCTAGAATTGAATGATAAATGAGATTAACTCAAGTTAAGTTTAATGAAATTGGATTTGATCCAAAAATGAAATGGGTGTTGATGGTAATAAAGTGAACTAATTTGACAAATTAATTATCAGTGAATTGAATTTAAAGAGGAAATATTGAATGATTAAAATGAATATGAACTTAAGTTTTAAAGTTGTATCTATAAACTTAAGTAATTGTACAAAATGTTTATAATAAGACTTAAGGAATAATTTTCATGGGATGATTTTCGAAATGAACTTAACTCAAGTAAAGGAAATTAAAGAGAATTCACAATGTGTTAAATAGAATTGGATTTGAATTTGTAATAGCTTAATAAAATGAATATAGACTTGAGTATGAAATCAAATTGAAGGTAATCTGGTATGAATTAAGGGAAAGTAAGCTCAAACTTTGAAATGGAAATCCAGATTTGAGTTATAAAATGGATTTATACTCAAGCCAACTAAATGAAGTGATTTTTGAAATAAAAATTTAATTACAAAGTGGAAAATGGAAGTAACTAATTAGATGAATTAGATAGTAAATTGAATATTGGAAATGGAACTTTAGTTATAAATGGAATTTGACTTAATGCAAGCGAATCAGGTATATTTTGAAATGTTGTTGAATAAAATAGAAATCATTTGAAACGGTGGTGACTTAAGTTAAAAATGAGCTTGGTGTAAGTATAAATAAGTTGAATGTGGTTTTGAGATGTTATGCAAATGAAATTGAGTATGGAATTAAATTTTGAAGTGGAAATGAATAGAAGTGGCATATAAAAGGTTATAATACCCCTTAATATTAATTTTATGAAGTGATTCATAAATTAATTGACATGGAATGAAATGCCGTTAATATAAAATGAAGTGAACAACATTTTGTGGATAGACCGAATGTGAATCCATAAAAGTGGATAAATTGGTTCAAAAGCAATTTAAATTGGCTTAGAAACTGAAGTGGGTATTTTATTAAATGAATATCACCCAATTTGCATGGAAAAATTTGGCGTTTGAAGTAAACAGGAGAAAACAAAGTTTTGTGTTTCAATGGAAAGTGAATAAATTGATTTAGAATCAATTTGAAATGGAAGAAAATATGTGAAAATATGTATTGAATGCAAATAAGTTGCTTGCGGATTATTAGAAATCAAATAAAAGGCATATAAATCGATTAAAAGCAGATAATTTCATGCTAGAATCTACTAATTGCTTATAAACGGATAGAGAACATGTTTGTTTATGCAAATAGCATGTTTAAGTAGTTAAATGAATGAAATGTTATGAAAATTCATGTTTTTGAGACTTACATATTTAAATTGAGTAAGTATAGGTACATGAAGACCATTTGGCTATACTTTGGTTGTGTGATTGCACATAAATTGAGCAAGCTCGCTTAATAACGTTAAAATATGGTACTCTTATGAATTTAGCACGCGGAATATATATATATATATATATATATATATATATATATATATTGCATTTTCTGGCCATGAGAGCCGGTGCATATCTTTTGATCATGTTTGTCATATTGTAAAAGGGTCTTCGTACTGAGGAGTCTCCGCCAAAAAATTTCGAAAATTTAGGGTGTTAGAAAATTTTTGAAATATTTTTGTTCGCCAAAATTTGATTTTGAATTGTAATTAAAATAAGGAATTTTGGTTTAGAAAAAGAAACTAAATATTTTGTATGGAACTAAAGGATTTAGAAAAGTGAAATATCTAGTTTTAACTGAGTGAGTTTTGATAAGTTAATGGGTTTGGAGCATATTTCCTACCTTAGTAATTTCGGAGACGAAATTCTTTTAAGGCGGAAGGAATGCAATGGATCGGATTTTCCGTCGTTTGATTTTGAGTATTGAATGGTTTTAAAAATTGGATTTGAAACACGAATTGATTTTTGGATATTAAGATTTTGGTTGAAATTATTGAATGAATTTATATTTCAAATATAGTGATTTATCGTAATGTGGAAGTGGTAAATAATTGAAATTTGAGTTGAATATGAATTGAAACGATTTCTAATGTGAATTTAAATTATAATTGAATTAGAATTGAGTTAGTAAGATTTTATATTGGAAATTCAAGTGATTTTTTCAATTTTTGAAATCGTCGATTTGATCGAAGAGTCAAAATAGTGACCCGAGGCACAGTCTCAAAATTCAATGAAACTAGTTCTATTGGATCCATAATAGTGTATTATTATCGAATTTCAAATTCAGTAACGTTTGGAGTTACCGTTTGGTAGAATAGAAATGCGTTGAAATTAATATTGAAAAATTCATATAATAATTGGATTCCAAAAGCTATCTTCTGCATATGTTCGAATTAGGTCATGAAACTTGTTCCATTGCGTTCGAAATAAGGGTATAATATCAGGAACGCTAGCGGTGTGCCTTAATAGGAATTCGAAATTTCTGGATATGTAATACGATATATTTTTAATATTAAAATAAATAAAATCAAATAAAAAACAGAGCGCCACCCTAACTCTATGTATGAAGCCAGTTCGTATAGCTGCCTACTCCACTTATTAAATCACATCTTGCTTTTCCTTCCTCTCTTAAACGAAATCGTTCGTTTGTATATAAAATAAAAAATAAAAAAATTGAAATCAATTTAGAGAAGAAAAAAATATATAAAGGAGTTATCGCACGCAAGCGCGAGCGTGTGCAAGCGCAGGCGCGTAGAGGCTGTAGCAGGTCAGGAGTCGATCTGCGTTCGGCAGGTTGTGGGGATTCGTCTGGCACTGGAAGGTAGTGTAAGGTCGGGGAAGTTTTGGGTGAAGGTATAGTGCCTGGAGGTGGAATGTGGCGATGGTGGAAAGTGATGGGAGGGAACGTTGGAGGATCGGCTTGGGTTCAAGCTGGGAAATCATGCGATGGAGGAAAAGGGAATGAATGGGCCAAATTTCTCCAATTTAGGGTAATTAACATCAAGAATGAAATTTGATTTAATTAATAAATCAAATTTTTATAAATGTTATAAAATTGTCATACGAGGTCGAAATCGCATGAAACCAGCAATATTGGATTCGTAGGGACATAGGCTACAATCTGGAATTAGTTTGGAAATTTATAGAGTCGGATGGAATTTAAAATTAAATTGTACGCCTGTTCAATTTAATTTAGAATTGGAACAGATTGCAAATAAAAATCAAGGTGAGTAATTCTCACTCAATTTGGTTAACTAGTTTAATTTATAGCAATTAAAATTATTTATTGGATGATTGGATGAATTGATAAATTATTATTATCAGTTGAGTGTTATATTATATATATTAGTATATGTACTAGTAGTTGGATATATTCCCACCGATTGGAGCATATGAGACACTATCGCATCGCATAATAGCGAATGACCGTATATTACCGTGATATCTCGCCTCGAAGGGGGATTAGTATTTTATGTTATATAACATATTTGGATGCAGGCAAATAGGTTGGAGGGATCCACCTTGACTCCTCAAAAATATATTAATTGTTTCATATATAGTGATATATGAAGTGATTGAATAATCTATTATGGATTATTATGTGATTTGATATATTGGATGTTATAGTAGCACTGGCCCTAATTTTAGAATTTTAAATACCATAAATAATATTTTTGAATTTTAAAAAGTAATTCGAAGGTGATTTTGGAAATAAAAATATTTCTATGGAAATTGGAATATTGAATAAGAAATGATTTTGGATTAAATAAAAGAAGTTATAAATTGTTGGTGGGCATTTTAAATAAGTCTAATTGGTTTTTGGAAGTTGTAAAAAGGATTTATTAAAAATTCCGAAAATTTAAGAGGTAAATTATACAATATTTCCCAAGTATTGACATTAAAAATGATTTTGGAAAATGGACTTATAATATTTTCCTAAGTGTTGAAACGAAAGGTTTTGGAAGTATTTTAACGACGAAAGGATTTACATAGAGATATTTTTCAAAGTAGTGGATTATAAACCGAATTTGGAAATATTTCACTCAGTGTTGAAGTTAGTTATGATTTGGAATATCATGTTATGGATATAAGTATTTGGAAAATTTCCAAGTATTGAATTAATGGAAAAGATTTGAATGGATATCTTTGTAAAGATATTATAAATGAATATTTTGAAAGATTTATAAATTTGGACCTAGTAATTGCTTATGAATGTTGTTTGATAGTTAAATAACTGACTATCAAATTTGGTCAAATTCGTTGATTAATTCAAAGAGACCGTGATTGGATTTTATTATCCGAAAACCACTTCGATCCGATTTGTGCTTTACAAATTGTGATATCTCAAAGATAACGGAGATGGTGATCATGAAGGAGATTCGGTTTGTTCAGACCCAAAACAACTTGTATGGATGAAGCTATCATTGCATTGTTTCCTAGAAGGCAGTGTTAGCATTCCAAGAATGAATGCTATTCTTAAGGCAATACGTAGCCTTAAGACTCATCAACCGGGAATGACTAAAACATGGGAGATGCAGCAAGGCTATGTGGGTCGCTCCTATTAGTGTATGATCATCACTCATCTAGTGTGAACATCTATCATCACTTTCCTTTGTATGCGTTTTGATGTCCATTGGTGGTGATCATATTCGGTACTATCCAGTAAGGGGTAGGCCGGTCTTGTTTTGGCACGGATCGATAGGTTCGATCTCGGTATATTTTTCTAGAGGTGTACTGTGGCGGGAGGTACCCCAGTAGCCCTATCATTGTATGGAATCCAATATCCACTACGAGCCTGTACGGTTTTAGTTGTATACCAAATATGCTAAAACGTGATATGCAAGCAATTTAGCTATTTTATAGTTTATTTCCTATAGACACTATTATAATATCAAATGATTTCAATATAAAATGTTTTATTTATCGAAAGGTGAAACCCATCGTATTTATGTGTGGCATGGTCTTACGAGATAGCTCTGTTTTCAAAGGATGTTGATAACAGTAATAATTCAAATTGAGTGTGTTTTCTCATGCTGGTTTTCCAGACTGACTAGGGTGTTATTTTATTATAATTCTCGGGTCGTATCGAGTATTGCAGATCCAAGTTAGGATGCTATGGAGCTAAGGAGACGTGCCGGTGGATTCTCGGGCGTATTCCATGTATTTGATTATATTTCGTTATGTGCGAGTTATGCTGTATATTCAGTACTTGTGAGTAAAAGTTATTATAACTATTTAGATTGATATTGTTGATTGTTGTACTTTGATGATTGTATGAATATTAATTGTAACAGTTTCTTTTTGTATAGTGATCAGTATTATATATTGTTCCGTTGCGAATTGTGAGATTCTATATGTTGTTTTCTATTCTTCTTCTTTTCTATGACCTTCCATTATTTTGTACTTTTTAGGTTGAACATATGTGGTTTATCGTCGATTCAAAGGGTACGGATTTGCGGGTCGTCACATGATATGCTCTCGATAGGGTTTTCTATACCCTTAAACGAGGCAAGTCAACATAATATTGTTTCAAAGTGGGGTAAATGAAATAATTTTACCTAAATTATATTTATATATATAATGATAATTTTAATGAACTTGTAGGATTAGTAATGGATGTTAGTGGTTAGGAGATGATAATAGTTGAATTAAACTAAAAACGAATACTTTGTGAACTCTACTTCACGAAGCATACGACAATTAAATTGAATTGAAATTTAATTACAATAAGAATTGTTTGCAATAACTAAGATGTAAATTAACGAAATGTTTTCATAATAAGGTAATAAATTTGTATAAGTATATTATATAATATAGCTCATAAGTAGAAATGATTTAAAAGTTGAAAATTTTAGAATTTAAATCCCATGTTTTTCAAATTTATTTTCAAAGTCCTCCAAATTAATAATTATATTATTTGAAAATGTTTTGACTAGAAATATATTTTGAAAAGATTTCAAAAGAAATAAAAGCACTGAACTCGCTTTAGTATTTGGGAAATAATTCTGGGGATAAATATAGCACTGCTAGTATTCATTTTCGAGTTTCTAAGTGGGAATTGCTACCAAAAGAAATTTACTTCCAGTTAAATCAAGTTTTGATTGATAAAATTTTTCCAAGTATGATTTGATTAATATATGAAAATAGTTTGAACTTATAAATTGAGAGTAATATAGAAAAGAAATAAGTTTATAACTTATAAATTTGAACAGGAAAATAAAACCGAATTTTAAAAATGGTTAAACATTTTGGTTAAGTAAACAAAAGAAAATTTTAGTTTGAGATATGAAATAAAAGAATTAACCTAAGAAATGTTAAATAAATCGAATTAGTGAAATGAAGTAACTAAAATGATGTTTAACTCAAGAAAGCTTAAATAAAAGTGAATTGTATTTGAAATAAATTTGATAAAATGATGAAATGAAATTTTAAGTGAATAGGTTTGTATAACTTATTGATTTGAGAAATATTAAGCTAAAAACAAATTTCAAATTTGTTGAATATGAATAATAAGGAAAGAAATTTTTTAACTTAAATAAAGTTAAATAAACTGAATAATGGATTAAATGAAATGAAGTTTAACTTAATAAAGATTAAATGAATTGAATTGGACTTGAATGGAACTAAATGAATTAGTAAAGTGAATTAATTCCGCTTAAGCTATAAAATGAATTAACAGAATGAATAACTTGGATTATGAAATGAAATGCAATTTGGGTGTGAAAGAAATTGAATGAGAATAAACGAGTGTGAGTAAAATTTATGTGAGTAATCGAATTTGATTTAAATTAGTTGCAAATAAATTGAATGCAAACAGAATGAGTTTTAATAAATTCAATGTTAACTAAATGAATATGAAATGAGTGAATGTTGAATAAAGAAAAGTTATACGCTTAGTTAATATTCTAAGAAATGTTAAATGAATAAATTGGGTAGTAAAAAAAATACTATTTGGATATATGAACTTGAGACAAGGTAAACAATTAATAAATTAAATCATATCTTTATAAATTGTTTGTAAATTTTTTTGCTAAGGATGTTTTAAGATTTAGTTGTAACTTTTTGAGATAATTATAATTTGAATAATATTGTATAAATGAAGATACATATGTATAAAATGATTACCAACTTAAGAAATAATCAATGGAATAAGGAAACTGAATGAAATCGATTGTGGAAAAATATAAAATTTGTTAACATGAAGTGGAGTTACTAAATCAATGACATGAAATTAATAAAGTGAACTAATAAAGTGAATCAATAAATTAATATGAACTTAAGTTATGTAGTAATAATAAGCATGAGTTGCATTTTATGAAATGTTTATAATAAACTTAAATGGTTTTATGAAATAGTATATAAATGAGATTGGTATTAAAGAGAATATACTATATGCTAATGAAATAAAATTTAACTTAAACGACATTAAATGAAATGATTTATAAAATGGTCCATAAATGAATTTATATGGGATGTGTTAAATAAAAATTGAAATAATTGAAATTTGAATAAATTGAATGTAAATGAAACAGATGTGAATAAATTGGAAGTAAATCAATTAAATACTAATAAAAAATTGAATGTTAATAAGAATGATAGTGTATAAATTAAATATTGACATTGGAAATGTAAAATTGTGATAGCCATGAATTAATTGGGCAAATATTAACCGTTAAATGGTTTCTTTTTGTTGTCAATCATTTTTTTAACTGATTTGATTACATATGATTGTTGTATGTTGTTATGCTCGTGCTTATGATTTGGATTTAGAATTCATGTTATATGGTTCTATTAAACTCATACATGTTCTATATCTTATTATAAGTGACTAACATTCTAATTTGAGTTGAGATAGGAACATACGAAGACCATTTGGACGTACACGTGGATTTGATTTGCTTTTTCTTGCTTAATATGAGCAAACTCGCTCATATTAATAATAATAAGGTACATATCTCGGATTACATATGCACTTTTATATTTTTCCATATCGAATGCCTCATAATTTAAATGAGATGTATATTTGGTATATTTGTGATAGTTTTACCGTAAAAATTTTCCGGTTGAGCCCTGCAAAGGAGACGCTGCTGAAATTTTCCGTAAATTCGGGTGTTAGACAAATTTGAGGTTTTAAAAATTTTAAAACTTATTTGACATATAAGTTGTAATTTTTGTAAAAACCGGTATTGGAATGGTGTAGTGTAAGTGTGGTAAAAGTTTTCAAATAAGACTTTATGTTTTATAAGTTGATTATTTTGAATAAAATATACTAAACGTTAAATTTCGTACTTAACCCCTTTTGGAGGATGAAAAGTTTTGAGTAGAGGAGAGTTTACCGACCCGTAATTTTGAGTATTTTAAATTATTGAAATTATTATGATTATTGAATATAAATGGTTGGAAATAAAAATTTAATGAATTTTTTATGTAATTTATTTAGAAAGATCTTGGTAAAATTTTGAAATAAACAATTTTGAAGATTTGAGCAATAATAAGTATTGAATGAAATTCTATGCATTGAATGTGGTTATAATCAATAGCTGGAATTGAATAATAAATGTTGAATTATTTAGATGAAAATAAAATAATTGTTTGATAACTAAAATTTATTTGAAAACTAATATTGGGATTTATTAAAATTCCAATATTGGAATTGATTAAAATTGGATTATTGGAATATTTTAAATGAAGAAGTGGAACTAAGTGTAGTAGTTGTTTTGTTAATTGATTTTGTTTTATAAGTTATTATTTTATAAGTTAAATAGCTTATATTTCAAGTATAGCGATTTATTGGATAATTAAAATAGCTTAAATTTAATATTGGAATTTATTTAAATAATTGAATCATGAATTTAATGTGAATGAAAATGATGTCGGAAGTCGATTTAAATTTTATTTAAAAAAGAATGAAAATTTTTGGCTTTTAAAATTGAATTAAATTGATTTTGAAAATATTTGTTTTAGTTAACGTGTAAAAATAGTCTTTTTGGGCACAATCTCGAATTTCGATGAAACAGTTTCATTGGATCTGTAATAGTGAGTTATTATACGATTTCAAGTTTCATAGCGGTCAGATTTATCTTTTGGCCATGCGAGCTTGAAATGTCTAGAAATTAATTAAAGGAATTTAATTAAAATAATTTGATTTTGAAATGCTATCTTCTGAATATAATGGAATTGGCTCCTGAGACTAGTTCCATTTTCTTCGGAATAAGGATATAACATATAAAATGCTAGTGGCACGCTTCATTTGGAGTCTGGAAAATTTATGTGTAGATCAAGTAGGAAACTTATATAATATGTCACGATATTTTCATTTTTGTGTATCTAAACATTAATTAAAAGAAAGTAGTCGCGCTCAAAGTGATTAGTGACCGAAAATCAACCTTATTCTCTCTTCGATTTCTTCCAATCCGTTTGATAAAATCAAACGATTCCAAAAAATCGTAAATCTCAACGAGCTCTACAAAGCGTACGGTTGGATCATGTCCTCCGTTACGTGGGGTCGGTATAAGGTCACGTTTTCATGTTATTTTTAGGGTTTTTGGGTGGTGATGTGCGTGCGCGATCAGAGACATCGAGGCGGCGACATGCAGGGGAAGGTGTGGTGGAGTTCTGGTCGTTTGGCAATTGTTCAATCGTTTGTTTAAACATATAATAAAAAGAATGAGAATCAGTTGTCACGATTTCTTTCAGCCGCTTGGGGAAGGACAAGGGCACGCATGTGAATCGTAGATGTGAGGTTGTGTTTGGTAATTATTTTAATTATGTTAATTTAATGTTAATTATATCGCTAATTATCGTATAACTTTTGCATATGAGATCCGATTCATGTGAAACGTGTTGCGTTGGATTCGTATCGTTGAAGGCATAACAAGGAGCTGAAATGGAATTTATTTAAGGCAGAAATTTTTTTCAGTTTCTAATAAAGGTGAGTGTTTTAAACGCTCACAAAGTGCTGAAATATATTTATGTTAGTTACATTGAAATCGTGAAATGATTTAATTTTATTGATTGTTGTTTGGTAATATAACTAAAATAGAACTCGACATAGAAATTTTTATGTTAGAAATTTTGAATTAACAATTAAATTGAAATTTGAATTTAACTGCTAGTTAAAATTTCGATGATTTATAACTGGTCAATTGTTGTGATATATTGACTTTTTTGGAATGTTTAATTATGATGGATGTTATTGGTTGATATTTTGGATGGTTTGGATGCTTATTTATTTTTATATATTCCTATTATCATCCTATATATTTTTGACAGTACATAAACTGTTATTTGAATCGTTTCGAATAAATGAAGAAATAGGTTGAAATGATATATACCGATGACACTTTGATTTGGATTGAAATGACATATATCCATCCCTGAAATTAAATCGAAATAACTGATCACTTGGCCATAGGATAGAAAATTATATGCGGACATTGGATTGGTTCAATTAAACGATTTTAAAATTCATGGATTTCGAATTATTTAAATAATTTTGATTTAAAGAAATAAAAATCGAATATGAAGATTGAATTAATTACAAATTCGCGTTTGAAATGTTGAAATAAACTTTAGTTAAAAGAAATTACTTTAAAGAATTTAATTGGAATTCGAAGTCATGATTGAAATATGTCTTGAATTATTGAAATTGAATTGTTAAAAAGATTTGAACTTTTACTTGAACCTTGATATATTACCAAGTAAAAGTAATTTAAATTGACATTTCAAACTTGGGATCGGGAACTAATTTGAAGGTTTGAACCTTAAATTGAATATTGAAGTTTAAATTTTATTTAAGTGATTTAAATCAGTAAATTAAAATTAAACTCGAATTTATATAAATTGAAATGGTTTAAAACTGAAAATTGAATTGAAAATTAAACCATTGAATCAAATAATTGAATCGAAATTGAAATTGAAATTGAAACTGATTGAAATTGAAATCGAAATTTAATCAGTTTGAATTAATTTAAAATTGAAATGATTTTAATTAGAAGATTGGAACTGAATAAGTTTGACTTAGATTGGAAGAATGGAATCAAACCAGTCTGATTTAAATTTAGACCTAAATCCAAATTTATTGGAAATGGAAAGAAATAGTTTTGAATTTGAAATTATTTTCACTATAAACTATTTTCTTATAAACTGTTCTAAAATTCATCTTTTTAAATTTCTAAATTATTTAAAATTTCAAGTCATTTAATATATAATCTATTTTACATGTAACAACCCGCATATTTTTCGATTTTTATATTTAAATATTTTATTTAAATATTTTATCGATACTCGGAATTTAGTCCGAAAAGCTACTTTTTGCATATGGTTGAATTAGGACTCGGAACCACTCTTCCCCATTCACCCTCACTTCTTCCTCTTTTCAGTTCTAAGGCAATAATGGTGGGAGGGATTGGAAATTAAAACTCCAAAACCCTAGTTTCTCTTGCAACCTCAAATTCCTAGATCCAAATTCAAGAGAACCCATTGGTAAGCATTCTCTTCTTCTTCTCCAACTTATTCTTTTACCAATTTCAGAAATTCCTAAACCTAATTTTGGGAATGTTATTGTTTTGAGCATAGATTCAAGCTCATTTGGGTTGTGTTGAAGAGAGGTTGATTCTCCTTTGCTTCTAAGCTTCTTTTTCGATCGTTTGGATTCAAAGGTGAGATTTTTATCTCACATCTTTGTCTATAATTATCTTCGATTGTTAGGTATGAATTCCTAACGTTTATTCGTGTGCAATTGATTTTGGTTTGGATTGATTTGGTGTATATTCCAATTTTTGGTGTTTTGGTCTAATTTATGAAAATCCTTTTATGGATATTTGGACATTGATATTGGAGGCGTATCGAAGAGCCGTTTAAGCTGGGTTATCGTTCGACGAAATTCCTTAGTCATCGCCATTTGCTCGTTCGATCGTTTCCGATATTCGTTTGGCCATTTTTGGTATAGGTTCAGGGAATGCCCTGAACCCTTCATTCAGACGTCTGAAACATGATATTCAGACGTCTGAATATTGTCTGAGAAGTTTTCTATTCCCAGATTCAGACGTCTGAATATATGGTTTCAGACGTCTGAATTGGTTCAATTGGAACCAGAAAGGAAATAGGCTAAAAAGTGCCTATTTCAGACGTCTGAAACACTTGATTCAGACGTCTGAATTGTGTTCTGGAAATCTTTGTATTTCCAGATTAAGACGTCTGAACCACTTGTTTCAGACGTCTGAAATTGCAGTGTTTTGCCTATTTGCCTATTTGCTTGAGAATTCCAATTTAAATCGATTCGTGATGATCCTATTTGTTGTTATCATTTATTATGACTTTGATGGCTCCTTTTTAGGGATTTTTGAATATCCATTTAGATGGATTCTTTATCGGTTTCTTTGGATTTTATTAACATCTTCGTATGTGAATTTTAGTGAATGATTGTTCCTACAATCTTCTTTGTGATTTGTCACTTTAAAAATATAAAGGTTTTCTATACTAGTAGTAAATATCAAAACTCTTTCTTCAAATGATTTCAACACTATTTTATTACAAAGCTCGTCTTTTTAAACCAATTTTCTAATCTATTAGTATATACAAACCTTTACCTCACTCGTATGAGAAATCTAATTAAACGACTTAGTAAAACGAGTGGTACGAAACGCTTGCGTTTACTTCGTCGGTTAATTCTTGGACTTGTTCGATTGAATCTCTTGTGACAATTTTATAGTGGAGATCTACAGTTTGTTCGTAAATATTTAAGTTAAGCAAGTGGTTATGGGACATGAAGCTAAACTCATATATTTACTAGCTTAGTGTAATTGACACTTCTCGTTGATCATGACGATCATCTTTGTGATTTAGACTAGCAATGTGCGATGTCTCTTTGTCTACGAGGGAGACTAAACCCCGTTTTGTGGAGTTTCGACTCAATTTGGTAGGGTAGCAACCCATGGTCTTCGGGACGTTTGTGGAGCTTCGGCTCAATTTGTGATGGTTAGCAACCATGGAATTAGCATTCCGTTTGTGATACACGTGTTGGTGGGCTTTATGCTCCCGTTTGTGATAGCCCCCCCCCCTTTGTGATTTCTGGATTTCTTGCGATGATTTCTAGAATTTGTGTTTCACCAATTTTCGTGATTTCTATTGATAAGCCTTATCGATATTTGTGCATTGGTGAATTTGTGCGTCATTGACTTTTGTGATTTCTGGATTTCGTGTATTGAATTCTGGAATTTGTGTGTCATTGACTTTTGTGATTGACATTGATATTATCGTCAATATTTATGGTTTGGTTAACGAAACAAGGAGTATGACGTTTCTTTGATTCTTGTGTAGATTTGGTGACATTGATTAATCTCTTGATGATTTTCAACTAATTATATATATCACAGCTTGGCATTGTGATTATTATGTGTTTAGTCATATCTCTTATTCTATATCGTTTCATCTGATATTTATAGTTAGACTGATCCGTTTATTATTTTCTTATTAATTAATACTCGGGTCAGACCGAAATGTTACAGGTGCTTCTGCTTGACTTCTCTCTTGGGATTGATTTCTCTGACTTTTGGTTAACTACTTAGATTAGTAGTTTTTGTTGTATACATTTGAGATATAGACTCCATAATGTATACTTATTCTTTTGTGTAGTTCATGTAACTACTCTTTTGTGATATTGTGGATCATTTTTGACCACTACTCTGATATACACTTCCATGTGTTAATTATATATTCATATCTTCTTCCGCCTTTGTGATATGAACTGTCTGTGACTGATTGATGTTATGTTTATTTCTATATTTGTTTCTGAAGATATTATATCCACTGTGTAGTAGCTTTGGGTTTGTGTCGGTATGTCGAATTTCCCTCTTGATAAAGAAATGCATGTTATACTATCCGACATATCGATACTCGCACAAAGCAATTACACGGATGGTCGCTCCCCAACAGCCTTATTCTCCGTGCTAGTCGACAGCATTCTCCGTAGTGTTCTTGGCTAGCGTGGGTATAGAGGTGGGGCGTCACATTACAACTTAAACTATTTTAACTTTTAAACAATTTAAAACTATTCAAACTATTTTATAAAAATTCAAACTGGTCAAAGTGGGAATTATTTATATTTAAATCGCTGATTTAAATACTAATTGGGTTAAAATGAAGTTATATCCTAATTGAAATTCGAAATGGAAGTTTGAATGAAATGATAATTTCAAATTTCAATAACATATGAAGTAAATATAATTTTTGAAGTAAACATGATACTTTGAAATGAATGATATTTTGAAAGCTAATATTATATTTTGATATCAGATATAAAACGATTTCGAAATTAAAAGTACCAATTGATGTGTAAAATGACGTTTGTTTGTTAAAGAGACTGGGCATCTTATTGGCATACCCTCTGTCGATATTGGAAACACATTAACAACTGTATACGCGAAGGACACTCCAGAACGAAGTGGTTGGATTTGGCGCATATTTCCTGGATTTAAAGAAAGAGAATGATGATTGATAGACCCTGGAACTTGTGTCAATTTTAGTTGACTAAAACAGGATGGCTTGACAGGGCCAAGCAGGCTATCTACCCGTAGCCGACATCAGTTCTTCGATTTTCTTCTTGGTCATGGTTCATACTATTACTTTTCATGTTGATTTTGATTGGTGCACCTTGATATTTTGGATAACCTCCCTTTGACTCCATATGGGATGGTCGAACATGGTGGGCGGACGTGGCTACGATGCGTTACAACCAGCCCTGTGATCCAAACTGGTAGTATCCTACCTTGGGCATTGTCTCACGTGCCTTGTCATACTTTTATCCTTATACGAGACAACTACAATTTTGGTTTAGTGTTGTCATACATGGCCCATGCCTATCCTCTAACGGGCTACTGGGGTGTTATATGCAAATTGTACAAGAATGCTTGAAAACACGTTAAGTGAGATTAATGTAAAGCCTTGACGCTAAGACTTTTTTTTACTGATTAGACATTACATATATAGCATATTCTACTATATATAAATATTTTAACAAATTCTTAAGAGATGGAAAATCCCGTAACATCTCTTGAGTTATTGCACGGACGTTATACGTTGGATAAGAGATGTGAAGTCCCATAAACATCTCTGATGCTATTACACTCCTGTTATATGTGATATTGATTTTACTCACATAAGGATATTTTAGTTCAGACTCGAGTGTTTTGTCTTTTCATTGTGCTTGGGTCATCCCTGAGTTTTCCACGCGTTGAAGATTATTTTCTAGAGGACGAAGACAAATGTTTAGTATATTATTTCTAGTATTATTTCACCGTATCCGCTGCATTATTTTGTTGTGTCCCTTTTGTATTTATAAGTCTGATAGACGCTGTAAAATTTTAATCAAATGTATAGTATAAAAAGCTTCATGAACTGTTTATTTGATTATTATATTTTGACATTCCGTTGCGAGATTCTGTATTTGTTTTCTTCCTTTTTTATTTTTCTTCCTTTTTTATTTTTCTTCCTTTTTATTTTTCTTAATTAACCCCATTGATTATCTATGTTTCAGATTCTTTGAGTTGGACATGTATGAATTATTGTCGATTTAAACCTTCCACAATGCGGGTCGTCACATTTAAGAAGAAAGACTGACAGTCTTTTGTTGCATTCCTAAAATAATTTATTACTAAAAGTGAGGGGGCTCGGCTCTCATTTATAGCACTTGCAATCCATTAGAACCATCGAATTTAAGTCAGTTTAAAATAATAAAATCAAAAAAGTTAACTTTTACAATCAACACAAGGCACCACTCGATAATCGGTTGACCAGCCCAAGGTAGGCGGTCGATCGACATATTTATTTTAGGAAGAATGTTTGGTGTCATTGTTTTATTTGTTTGTTACCTTAATTAATTCCTTAATGTTAAGATTAATTTTAATATTTACTAACACCCAAGTCTAATTACACATTTTGAATTTCAAACTTGGGAATTATTTGTTATTTAGATTTGAATTCTATTTAGATTATTTTGAATCTGAAAACTTCAAATGTCTATAACTTTTTCATTTAAACTGTTTACAACATATTGCATATGGAACTTGATCAGAATTTCACCACGTATGCAATGACATAACTTTCGTGGTCAAATTTTGACTTTTGAAAAATATTTCATTTTCTGCCTTCTCTTATTAATTAATTTTTATTAACTTATTTCCTTATTAAATTTTATGGGGTATTATGATACTATTCTCATCAATATGGCTCACTATATTCCAATTTCATTAGTCTTTCTCATAAAGGCACTTTTGTGACTAATTGATCCTATCCTTTCGGATATAACTGTCGAAATCATATTTGCATAATATACAAGGAGTACCATATCAAAGCGTCAATACCCTAAATGGTTGAATTAAAAAATCGAGGATTAATAATTCTTAACATTGAACAGAAACTCATAGTTTCCCATTAATGTACAAGAATACTCATTAGACGTTCTAGTTGTGCTCGTGCTCATTTACGCTTGATCATGTTTATTTCATCCCTTGTGGTCAGTTTTATCATTGGATCATATCCAAATTCATTTCACACCAACAATTTCTTAAAGAAATTCCTTCGCTATGAAGTGGTATTTCTTGAACAGCAGTTGTTTCTCCGTGCAATGGAATGAGCATTCATAAACATTTTATGAATTACCTTATATAAACTAATTTTTCAATAGTTCACAAAATATTTATGTTCACAACATGAATTAGACATCTAATGAATATTGTCCCTAATTCACTTGGGACGATTCATACACGATCACTCACATATAATTATTGCATGCAATCTTTTGACTTGCATAATGTGCTAACTCCATGGCCTAATGTGTTCATAAACACTTATCTCATTTGGTTTTGTAAACTATTCATAGGATGATTTTGGTTTTAACTTTATGCACTACTATTAAGTTACACCTTATTGAAAGAGTTCAACTCAACTTGTAACAACCCGCATATTTATCGAGTTTACATTTAAATATTTTTATTTAAATATTAAATCGTTAATCGGATTTTGGTCCCAAAAAAAAACTACTTTTTGCAAACGGTCAAATTAGGACTCGAGACCACTTCCATTGGGTTCGAAATGTCGTTTACAACTTTTTAAGTATAAACATCGATAGGTTTGGAGTTAGTGAAATTTCACTAACTTTTCCCGCTTTGGACTTTGGGTTAGTTTAGCCTATTAAGCCCAAGTTCCAACCCTCTTCTCCTCACTCTTCATAAATTTCCTAACTAACTCAAGCTTTAGCATTAATGGTGAAGAGAATGGGAAATTAAAACTCCAAGCTCAAATTCAATTGCAACTCCATCATTCAACTCCAAATTCAAGTAGAAGATATTGGATTCAAGCTTTGGATTGCTTCTCCTTGCTTTCAAGCTTCATCTTCATAAATTTTAGTGCAAAGGTGAGATTTTTATCTCACAATTCTAGTCTATAACTATATTGGACTATTGGGAATGATTCCCTATCGCTTTAGCATGCATATTTTCTTTTGGTTTGGATTGGATTGGCGAAAAACTCCGATTTTTGGTGTTTGGGAGAAATTTCTGCATTTAGGTCGTTCTGGCCGTTTTTAGCTCGCTCGGAGTTAGGTCGTGTGGACCTTAGGTCGTAGGTCGCGTACGAGTTAACCCCTAGGTCGTTCTGGCCATTTTCGTGTTTTCGGAGTTAGGTCGCTCAGGACCTTTGGTCGTAGGTCGTATGGCCGTTAGGTCGCTCTGCTTTGGCTCTGGCCATTTTTGCTCACTCGCAGTTAGGTCGCTCACGACCTAGGACTTAGGTCGCTCGCGAGTTAGTACCATAGGTCGCTGGGCCATCTAAATGCTTGTTCGGTGTTAGGCCATAGGTCGTATGGACCTTAGGTCGTAGGTCGCTCGGTCTCTCTCACTTCGCTAGGTCGCTAGCTCGTAGCTCGCAGCTCGCGTTTGAGCTTAGGTCGTAGGTTGTGGGTTGGTGGGTCGTAGGTCGCTCGCCTATATCCTCTGGCCATTTCATCCCTTGGTCGCTTGACCTCTAGGTCGCGGGTACCATTAGGTCGCTCGGCCTTGTTTAGTGCTAGGTCGCTGGACCATTTAGGTCGTTCGACCCTTAGGTCGCGGGTTTTTAGGTCGTTAGGTCGTTAGGCCGTTAACCCACTAGGTCGCATGACCTATAACCTGTTAGGTCGCTCGACCGTTTACTCCATTAGGTCGCCCAACCCTACTACAAGTATTAGGTCGTATGACCTTGTTCCACTAAGTCGCTCGACCCTTAGGTCGTAACACATTAGGTCGCACGCCTTTCACACCATTAAGTCGTGAGTTTAATTAGGTCGCTCGGCCTTAAAACGTTAGGTCGCTTGACCTGTGCTATTGTTAGGTCGCATGGCCATTTCAGTTAGGTCGCATGACCATAGAGTTGCTCCAGTTAGGTCGCTTGACTCCTTAGACCCCTAGGTCGCAACCATTAGGTCGCTCGACCCTATTCCCCTTAGGTCGTTAGACCTCATTTTGTCTTCACTAGGTCGTACCGTTTTGGTTGGGGCGCTGCCCCGCACCCCGCCGGGGGCGCTGCCCCCTGGACCCCCGCGACCTGACCGGGCAGGTCGAACCCCGTAAGCGGTGGCGTTGCCCCCGCACCCCCACCTTGGGGGGTTGCCACCCCCCCTGGACCCTCCCTCCGTAGGGGATCTTATCTGAAAAATATTGAGCTGATTTCCTTGGATTTTATTCGCATCTCCGTATGCGATCTTTGTGACTGATTGTTTCTACACTTGCTTATGTGTTTTGTCACTTTATAATATAAAGGTTTCAATACTAGTAGTAAATATCAAAACTCTTTTAACAAACAATTTCAACTCTATTTTTAATAACAAAGCTCTTTTCTTAAACCGTTTTCCAATCTATTAGTATATACAAGCCTTTACCTCACTCGGATGAGAAATCTAATTAAACGACTTAGTAAAACAAGTGGTATGAAACGCTTGCGTTCACTTCGTCGGTTAATTCTTGGACTTGTTCGATTGAACCTCTTGTGACAATTTTATTAGTGAAGATTTACAGTTTGTTCGTAAATATTTAAGTTAAGCAAGTGGTTATGGGACATGAAGCTAAACTTCTATATTTACTAGCTTAGTGTAATTGACACTTCTCGTTGATCTTGATGATCGCTTTATGAATTAGACTAGCAATTGCGCGATGTCTCTTTCATTGCAAGGTTAGACTAGACACCACTTGTGTGATTCCATTCACACATACCTTTCTGCTTTTTGGTTAGTCTTGACCTCATTCTGTGTGATTCCACTCACACATGTGGGGTAGCTCCCCATGGTCTTCGGACCGTCATGTGATAGGCCTCTTTCCCTTTTTATGATTTCTGGATTTCTCGTGTTGATTTCTGGAATTTATGTCATTGACTTGTTATGAGTACAAGTTTAGGGTATGATGCCCCCTTCGAATCTTTGAGAAGATTCTTGTGATATTGATTATCTCTTATTGATTGATCTTCTGTTGATCATTATTTACATACTTATAGTGGTATGTCGTTATGGATGTTTATGTTTATGCCATATCTTTTATGTTATATCATGTCATCTGATATTTATAGCTAGACTGATCCGTTTATTATTTTCTTAAATAATACTCGGATCAGACCGAGATGTTACAGGTGCTTCTGCTTGACTTCTTCCCAGGGATTCATCACTCTGACTTTTGGCTAACTGTTTAGATTAGCAGTTTTTGTTGTATATACTTGAGATATAGACTCATAGTTGTATTCTTTTGTATAGCACGTGTTGCTATTCTTTTGTATTATCGTGGATCTTATTGACCACTACTCTGATGTACACTTTCATGTGTTAGTTATATATTCATATCTTCTTCCGCCTTTGTGATATGGATATCTGTGACTGATTTGTGATATGATTATTTCTATGTTTGTTTTCGAAGATTATTTATAGCCACCGTGTGATAAGCAATTACATGGATGGTCGCTCCTCAACAGCCTTATTCTCCGTGCTAGTTGACAACACTTCTCCGGAGTGTTCTTGGCTAGCGTGGGTATAGAGGTGGGGCGTCACACAACTTCACTCATCATTGATCGTGTTTTGTCCAACAAAGTTTAATTATCCATATCAATGCGTCATTACCTATTATAAGGAGGAGCAACCTTTAAGATTGAATCTTTATTCATATTAGACACGCACGGAACTCTTTCCAGTATGCTCACCCGTTCGATCAAATAAAATCATTTATGTTGCATGTTATATTATTTACTTTTGCTTTATATTCTATGAGCATATTATAACATGTGTATCAAATACACATGTTTGTATCTTTAGTAATTCATCAGTGAATATGACGAAGAACATGGAACTGTTATGTAATTAATATACCTATGATTGCATACATCTATATCTATCAATCTAAAGAGTTCATCTCATATGATGCTTCCACTAAATGCATGCATAGCCCTTAGTTGTTTGAGATATAATTAACTAGTGTCATATGCGTCATAATCGCATAGTAAATATTATTTCTCAAACTATGGCTTTGTCTACAATTCCAAAATAATTGTAATAATTTTAGGTACTTTAGTATTTTTCCGATGCATCACTTTTGTTATGAAAAAATATCAAATTATAGTTTTATTTCATAATAAATATTCATAATATTCATATTGAAATATAACTATTTCTATTTTCAAGTGGACATAGAAAAATAATCATTATATGGTAAATGACATTCGATATGTTTTACGAAAATAATTTTTGTAATTCGATGCAATCAACAAGTGCTATAATGCATGCTTCCACTATTTTCTCCATAATTATAATAGCATTCTAAATTCGAAGGTTCATCACTCACTTAATATAAATTATTTATTTCTATTACAACTAGTTTGTAGCAGAGAGTTCTTAGATCAAATATTTTGAACTCTAAGGAATAAATCTTATGGAAAAAATATTCTATAAGAAAATGCATTTTAGAATAGAAATCATGTTTTATTCCAATGTTAGGTATCGATTATTTTTACAATTCTCATTTCTAATGCTTGTTTATGAAGCAAAAGTGACAATTCACTCTCTTCATTCCAACTGTACAATAAATCTCTTCTAATCTTATACATTCGTTATTATTCTAAATTGTTGAACAATTCAAAAGAAATCCTTTGGTACAACATCATAATGAACACTTGTGACGACCCTCCTATTTGGATGGTTTAAATCGACAATAAACCACACATAGCTAACTCGAACCATTCAAAAGGGAGGTTTTTCAACGGGATTTAATAAGAAAATAAGAGAAAGGAAGGAAAATAAAACACAGAATCTCACAGCGGAATAACAAAATGTAGTAATCAAATAAATAGTTAATGAAGCTATTTTATAATATAAATTTGATTACACGATTTTTATAACAAAATCAGAGTATAATTAACAAATATACCAAAATAATGCAGTAGAATAATAATAGTAAATACGGTCTAGCAAGCTCCATCTTCATCTTCAAGGAATATGTCTTCAACACCGAAATACTCAGACTTACCCAAGCGTAATGAAAAGACAAAACACTTGAGTTGGGACTAAACGTTCTTATGTAAGTTAAATCAACAACAAGTAAATATAAGTATAATAATTTCAAAGATTTTTACGAGATTTTACATCTCCTATCTAGTGTATAACCTGAGTGTAATAACTTAAGAGAGTTACGGGATTTCCATCTGCTAAGCATCCGTCAAACTATCTATATGTTGTAAGACATGCTATATATGTAGTGTCTATCAATAAAGTAAAGTATTAAAATAGTTTTAAGGCTTTACATTTGTGATGTTTCGGGAATTTAAGCAATATTTATTTAATAATTTCATTAATAATTATTTTAAAATGTGAAATATTGATATAATAATTTAATTCAAACAGGAATTATCTTTTCAAGATTAATTATTATTTAATTTGATAAATGATATTTATAATGATGATGATAATAATAACCTTTGGGAATTTTATCCTTTTCAAATGTTAAAGATACTTAAGTAATAAAAATTATCTTTTTAAACTGATTTAAAGATATTTGTTTATAATGTATATATATGTATACATTGTAAATATGAGTTTTGATTTTAATTTAATTTTATAAAGAATATTTTCCAATTTATTTTATATATAAGATGTATGATTTATGAATTGATTAAATTTATTTAAAATCAGTATAGAAAACTTTTCAAAAGTTGTTTTAAAAGTCTATCTTATATTTTCATGGAAATATAGGTAAATATTTATTTTGTTTATAAATGTATAATAGTTTGTTTAAAAATAAAACAGTTTAAATTTGTATTTTATAATAAGAGTTTATTTTGTTTTACTTTAAGAACTACTTTTCTTTTGAAATAAGATTTAGTTTATTATATTAAAGTATAATATTTTGATTTGAAAACTTTTGAATAAAATTGAAAATAACATTTCTTTTCTTTTTAAAATTTGCTCTTTTAAAAAGTTTAGCTTTAAAAATGTTATTTTGTAACATTCAAATAAACATTTAAATTGTGTAATTTTATAAAGAAGGTTTGTATGTAAGCATGTAAAACTAAATGTAATTAAACATTTGAAACATGATTAACTAAGCAGGAAATGAACTTACAACCTTTTTAAAATTTATAAATTTCTTTTTATTATTAAAATGAATATGTGTCAAACTCTTAACACATAATAAAGAAAATTGTAAATCTTTTGTTTTACTTAAACAACAAGTGTCAATGTTATTTATTCTTGAAATTTATTTTTGTAGATAAGAAAACATAGAAATATATTTTGTTAAAATCATTCTCTTCAAAAAGGAAACTAAAATCAGATTTTAGAAAAAAAAAAACTCAAACCCAAAACACAGATCCATCTGAACTCTGCAAATACAATTCTGTAAAATCAAGTCTGCTACATCTACAACATTAATTTGAGTTCAACTTCAACTTTAAGCAAAGAAGTATAAGCTGCAGATTCAAATTTCAGCAGCAACAAGTAAATTCAATGACCAAATGGAAGCTAAAACACAGATTCATCAAGCAATTTAAATCAAATTCATCATGCAAAATAGATTTCTGGATATGGGAAAACACTTCTCTAAGTGCTTCTCTGTTTCTTCATTATAAGGTGAGTAAGCTTCTTTTATTTAAAAACAGCTTTTCTTTTTAAATCAAAGTTTAACAAATTTTATAGAACACAATTTCCAATTTACATAAATCAGAAACTGCTCTGTTCTTTTGTTTAAAACTGTTTAACCTCAAAATGTTAGAATTAATGTTAGCTGTGCATGTGAGTGAACTTCTATGTTAAAAATAGTTTCCTTGTAAAAATCAGAGCTAACTTATTGAACTCAAGTTTCAAAAATAAACTGTTATATAAAAAGAAATCAATCAACTGCTATTGATAAAAAATGCTCTGTCTTCTTTTAAGTAAGTAACCTCACATATGCAAAAGCTTGAGTTATCTGTTGCATGCTTATTGATATAGATAATCATGTTTGTATGACTGTATTGTGATTCTGTGTATATATATAGATATATATATGTGTGTGTTGCAAAATTTTAGATATCTGTTCTTGGCTTTGAACTAAGTTTTAAAAGAAACCATTATCAACTAGTTTGGTCACAGTTTGGATTTTGTTATGTAAATAGAAAATTGTTTGTTTAGTTTGAAATTAAGTTTATAAATTATAATTAAGTTAAATTTAAGAAACTGTTGTCTCTGTAAACAAACAAAGGTCAGTAAATATTCAAATCAACAAATCTGAATCTTCTTAAATTATTAAAACAGTTTTATAATTTAAATACATGATTGAAATCATAAATTTTAAAACAAACACCACACTTTTAAATCATCTGTGGAGTTAGCATTTGGGAATTGAGCAGAGTGGGATACTTTTTTTGGGTCTATCTGATCATCTAGTGGATTGTGGAGGCTGTATTTCTTCTAGAAGGTGGAGTGTTGATTAGAGAGTGGGAGAAAATTTGGAAGTAGGTGATCAGAGGTGGGAGGCGATGGCATTTGGAGGTTCCAGGTTTTAACCCTAGTTTATGGAATTAGGGGTCTTTTGTAGCTTCTTGAACTTTCTGTTGCACCGAGTGATGAAGGGCTTTGGGATTAGAAAGAGGAGGCGTAGATGAAGATTTGGCCGGAGTCGCATCGTTCATGATGGTCGGAGTTGTTTTTTTGCTGGCCGTTGACAGGTGTGGAGTGATGCAGTAATAAGGTTTCCAGGTTGAATTATTATCTCGAATTTGATTTCGAGCTAATGGGGTAACTCTGATGATCGCAATCACGATGGAGGTTAGTCTGCGACTTGGTGGAGGGGAATTTGACGGCAGTAAATGGCCGGAGCGCCGGTGCATATGCACCGTGCGTATATTGGTTCTGATGAACTTTGGGGTTGTGCAGGTTTGTGCCTCGAAGTATTACTCGGGTTTTCATGATTTTGTCTCGAAGCTGCTGGTTGGGAACTCGAAGTAGATATGGGGGATTCTCGGGTTCGAGATGTTACAGGTTTGTAAACCTGAAAGTGTGCAGTTTTTAAAAACTTGGAAGAATTAAAAAAAATTAAAAAAAGGATTTTAACAAGAATTTAAAATTCCAAGTTAGGATGAAATTGAATTCAAGTGAGATTTTGAATTCAAGTTTTAAAAATGAAGAATTTAAATTTAGGTAAAGTTTAAATTTAGTTTTTAAAATCAAGTTAAAAATAGTTTTCAGGTTTATTTTGAAACCAGATTTAATTCAAAACAGTTTTGTAAATTTGAAAGATTGAACAAGTTTTAAAATGTTTTAAAGAAGATTTAAAAATGAATTTGATTTCAAATAAAGGTTTAAACTTGGAGAAAATTCATTTCTTTAATATTTGAATTAAAATTATGAAATGATTAAACTTAAATATGAAAAGTTATATAATCAATTTATTTTAAGCTTGATTTCTTAAATAGAAATTTGTTAGTAATTTAGTTTTGAACTTTCATATATAAATATCTATATAAGTAATAATGATTTTTACCTTTATTTTAACAATAAATTTATTTATTTAAAATTTGGATAATGTTTAAATAGTTAAACATTTTGAAATCTTAAATTTTAAAATGAAATTTGAATTTAATCTAGAAATGTATTGTTTTAAATACATTTTGAATGTTAATGAAATCATTAATAATTGAATAAATTATCTTAGGATAATTAAGATAATAAAAGAACTTAATTTAGAATTTACTTAATTGATTTTAAATAATGATTTAGAATTAATTTAATTAGAAATGATTAATGATTATTAATTAAATATAATTTTTCTTAATAATTTAAGGAAATATTATTAATTAATAATGATAATTATCCAAGGATAATTAAGTAATTGATTAATATGATTAAAATTTTGATAATTAATTAGATTAATTAATTTAAGGTAATAAGTTTTAAATTGTTAAGCTTAATTACTTAAAAGTAATTAAAGAATTAATTACTTATTGTAACTAATTTTAGATAATGTGATTTGTTAAGTTAGTTAATTTAGTTTAATTAATTTAAGTAAATCATTTGATGGTTTAATAAGTGTAATTACTTAAGGTAATTAATGGAGCAGGATTACTTAGAGAAGTAATAAGTGATAATTACTGGAATGTAATTAATAAAGATGATTTTAATTAAGTAATTTTGGAAATTACTTTTGAAATTAATCAAGGAATTAATTATAGAGATAATTAATTTGTTAATGTGTAATTAAGGGTAGTTAGTTACTGGGTTAATATTAATCAAAGGTGATTAATAATTGTATTTTAATTTTAGATTAGTTACTAAATGTAATTAATTTTTAAATAAAGTTATTAAATTGAGTTATAAATCATTAATTAATATAATTAATGATGTAATTAAGGATTGTTTAATTAAGAAATAATTAATTATTAAGTGATTAATTAATGTAATTAATTAAGGATAGATGTAATTAATTATAGTTAACTAATGAAGTAATTAAATGTTAATTACTTATGATTTAGGTTAATTAATTTTGTTAAATTAATTAAAGACTAATTACTTATTGTAATTAGTAATGATTAATCAAAGGGTTTAATCAAGTTGAATACCCAGAGAATGATTAATTAACTAGGTTGATTAATAATTTGATATTAAGCAGGACTTATAGATGTGATAATTAATATAATTTATTTAAATTAATTAGAGATAGAAGTAATTAATTTAATTCATTTTAAATTAATTATAGATGATGGTTGATAAATCTTTGATTATGGATGATATTGATTGAATGGTTGTGATCTTAGTAATGAGATGAGTTATATCAGTATGATATGAATGCTTGGTTTAAGTATGATGGTTTGTGATGGATTATTTGGTTGTGATGATTATCTGTTGTGATAATAATACAGATTATCTGTTTGTGATATGAATATGATTATCTATTGTGATTTGTAGTTTATCTATCTTTATGAAATGGATAATAATGAAATGAGTTAATTATTTAAAACCTTAAGTACAACTTGGACACTAAGATGGCGTTTGGTTTCGGTGAGACCGGGATCGGATTTCCATATTTGGATATCCGAAAACCACATCGATTCCAATTAAACGTTAGGTCGTTAATCCAAGTGGAGCAAGTGAAGACTCGAGGTGTAAGGGCTATATGTCAGTATAACTCTGTGGGTGATTCCGTAATGAGTTTGACGGAATAGTACTTATAGGTTCGAGATGGTGATTTAGAGTGCAAGGGCTATGGTCGTTGACTCTGAGGGTGATTCCAAAATGAGTGCAACGAGATAGGGCCTTCGGTTTCGTGCGAACCCGAAACGAACTTGTATGGATTGAATGCTTTCAGAACATCGTCAGGTGGACGATCATCATTCTAAGATTGATACGTCCTATAAAGGTAATCGTAGCCTCAAGCCTCATCAACCGGGAATAGCTAAAATAGGGGAGGTGCAGCAAGGCTTCGTGGGTAGCTCCCACTGGAGAGCGAGATTTACCCCTGTCTAGAGGTCCCTTTATATTTCGGCTGTGTGGGGCGATTACTAGCTAGAATCGCCGGGGTGGTCTTGTTCGGAACTGTTCAGTAAGGAATGGGTCTGGCTTTGTGTTGCAGGGGAGTGGGAGTACTCCTCGGTACGGTGATCTAGGCTACGTACTGTGACGGGCGGTACCCCAGTAGCCCTGACATTGATGGAATCCAAAATCCAATAAGTGCCTGTACGGTTTTGATTGTGCCCAACTATGTTGGAACGTGAGATGTAAGCATTCCAGCTATTTCTGTATTTTATTTTGAAAACCCTAGACACTATTATAATATCACTGGATTTCCTATCAAATGTTTTGGTTAGCGTAAGGTAAAAACTTTTCCATGTTTATGTGTGGGAAGTCTTACGTGATACCTTTTGTTTTTCAAAGGATTTTCTAAAGTTAAGCAACTTTTATCCCCGTTTACTCACACCAGACCCCTGTCTGACCCGAGTGTTTATTTTCTGTTTTATTAAACTCTTGGGTACTCATATTACGTATGAGTAGTCAAGTGTATCAGGATTGCTTTGATCGAGTTCTGGAGGAGATAATGGAGCAGGAGGCTTCAGCGTGTAGATATATGTAGTGGTTCCGCTGTGTTTTGAGTTGTATCTGTTTTCTCTGATGTTCTTGGATTGTAATTGCTAGACAGATGTTTATAACTGTCTAGTTTGTGTTGTATTAGCTGTTTAACTCTGATGTATATGATACTATGTAAAGTTTTATGTGATATATTATAATTTATTCGATTCCGCTGTGAGATTCTGATGTTGTCTGTTCTTTCTTTCCTTTCTTTTTTCTCTTTTCTATCCCTTTCTTTCTTCTTAGCGATGCGACTTTCTGGAGTATGGAAGTTAGGTTGTTGCATTGTGGTATCAGAGCTCTAGGTTGAGCGAATACCTAGACTCTGGAGTGGTGTCCTTCTTGAGAGAGCGTATTTGTGATTTTGAATATATATATTTATTTATTTATACCTATTAGATTGGGTTACCCGTTCAGGTATTCCAATATAAGTAATAAAGGTAGATAGGGTAGTGGTGTGTGTAACACAACTACCAATGGTTGGAATTCTAGTGTTTGAGATTGGTAGTGAATCTGCTTGGATAGTTTTGGGCATCTTGAGTAGTTCTGCAGTTTGGCGTGAAGGATTTTATTGATCTCTGAAGGAAATCTTTCCAAGATTCAGAGTTTATCTTTGGATTTTAAGCTTGGTTGCACTCGTGTGAGTGGATTTTCTTGAGTTTGGATCAGTTGGGAGTTTTGAAGCCAGCTTTGGTATCTTGGCAATTTTGGGAAGGAGTTCTGTCTATATTTGAGATGAGACTCAGTTTGACAGAGTGTATGTGCTTGGTTTGAAGTCGAGTTTTCTGAGGAATATCTGTCTATCTGGAAAGCTCTATTGTGAAGTGGCTGGTGTAGCTTTGGGATTCGATGAGCTTTTGGATAAGGAATTTTTTTTGGCCGCAGTAGCAGTAGCAGCAGTGAGTGGCATGTTTCTTCGTTGGTTCAAAAGTCTCTGTGCTTCTTCTGTCAGTAGTCCGGGCAGATGGTGGAGCTTGTCCATTTCTTTTGGAAGCTCAGTGGGGTGTGATGTTTGTGGTTGAAGGTTGACCACTAGTTCTTCTTTTGGATAGAAGGCTTTAGCTGTTTGATTTTTGAAGTGAGAATGATTTCTTGGAATCTGAACTGAGGAGGATCGCAAAAGTGACTTGCGATGGTTTGGAAGTTCTCTGAGCAATCTTTGTTTGGATTGAAGCATCTCTAGAGGATGTTTGAGATATCGAAGTGGTTTGGTATTTTTCGAATATCTTCAAAGTAATTAAGATTTGCATCCATCAAGAGTTTGAGTTCTGTTTCGACTTGGCTCTTGAAGCTTTTCAGGTGGATCAGCGTTGTAGGAAGTTCTTTGAAAGAGATCTGTTTAAGTTGGCAGGATTGATAGGATCTGGTTTTCTGGTTGAATTTTTGCTGTAATGTTGTGACCGAATCAGATAGGTCACTGAAATTTTATGGAATTCGATGAACAATGTTCCAAGATTAATTGATCAAGTATACTTGTGTTCATCAACAGCATTTCCAAATCAGAGTTGCGCAGTGGAAGCATGCTGGCAGCTATTTCAGAATTGAAGCAATGCTGGATTCTTTGGAAATTTGAGTTTTAACTTAGATCAGTAGATTTCTACAGGGAATATATTTTGGAGTCTTCTGATGTTGTGTAGTAGAGTTTGTGTAGTGAATTTTGCTGGTTCTTGAGAAAACCATTTTATTGAGTAGGATCTGGAGATCGTTTATTTCTTTGTCCAGATTTGTTCCGAGTAGCATCTACGAAGATTGGATTGATCTAGAAGGTTGAAGGCAGTCCAGGATCGTCGGGAGAGAATTGAGGATAGAGTATTGGATCTTTCTGTATTCTCCTAAGGATTAAGGGTTTGATCTATAGGATTGAATTGCCAGTTTGGATGGCTGGAATTGGTTATGTATTTCACGTACTCTGAGGGAGTACGTGTATGGTTTATCACTGGTCTTAGAATCAGTAGTTCTGAGAGATTTGGAAGTTGATCAGGACTTGTCTGTGGTCCTGTTTCTTGTTTAGATTTGTAGATTTAGATATATAGGAGCTCTAGATCTGTGTGGTGTAGTTAGTTTATATTCTGTAGAGCGAGTATCCCGGTGTATATATATATATATGCTTGGGAAACTCGATGGAATTTTATCCAGAATTTGTCTAGATAATTAGATTTGTTTGAATTGGTTGAATTGGTTGCTATGATTGTTAGCATAGGTTTGATTTATGCTTGTGTTTAAAATTTAAATTTAATGAGATTATTAAATTACCTTTGCTTTTAAATTTCGGGGACGAAATTCTTTTAAGGGGGGAGGAATGTGATGTTCCGGGAATTTAAGCAATATTTATTTAATAATTTCATTAATAATTATTTTAAAATGTGAAATATTGATATAATAATTTAATTCAAACAGAAATTATCTTTTCAAGATTAATTATTATTTAATTTGATAAATGATATTTATAATGATGATAATAATAATTACTTTTGGGAATTTTATTCTTTTCAAATGTTAAAGATATTTAAGTAATAAAAATTATCTTTTTAAACTTATTTAAAGATATTTGTTTATAATGTATATATATGTATACATTGTAAATATGAGTTTTGATTTTAATTTAATTTTATAAAGAATATTTTCCAATTTATTTTATATATAAGATGTATGATTTATGAATTGATTAAATTTATTTAAAATCAGTATAGAAAACTTTTCAAAAGTTGTTTTAAAAGTCTATCTTATATTTTCATGGAAATATAAGTAAATATTTATTTTGTTTATAAATGTATAATAGTTTGTTTAAAAATAAAATAGTTTAAATTTGTATTTTATAATAAGAGTTTATTTTGTTTTACTTTAAGAATTACTTTTCTTTTGAAATAAGATTTAGTTTATTATATTAAAGTATAATATTTTGATTTGAAAACTTTTGAATAAAATTGAAAATAACATTTCTTTTCTTTCTCAAATTTTCTCTTTTAAAAAGTTTAGCTTTAAAAATGTTATATTGTAACATTCAAATAAACATTTAAATTATGTAATTTTATAGAGAAGGTTTGTATGTAAGCATGTAAAACAAATTGTAATTAAACATTTGAAACATGATTAACTAAGTAGGAAATGAACTTAAAACCTTTTTAAAATTTAGAAATTTCTTTTTATTATTAAAATGAATATGTGTCAAACTCTTAACACATAACAAAGACACTTGTAAATCTTTTGTTTTACTTAAACAACAAGTGTCAATGTTATTTATTCTTGAAATTTATTTTTGTAGATAAGAAAACATAGCAATATATTTTGTTAAAATCATTCTCTTCAAAAAGGAAACTAAAATCAGATTTTAGAAGAAAAAAACTCAAACCCAAAACACAAATCCATCTGAAATCTGCAAATACAATTCTGTAAAATCAAGTCTGCTACATCTACAACATTAATTTGAGTTCAGCTTCAACTTTAAGCAAAGAAGTATAAGCTGCAGATTCAAATTTCAGCACCAACAAGTAAATTCAATGATCAAATGGAAGCTAAAACACAGATTCATCAAGCAATTTAAATCAACTGCATCACGCAAAACAGGTTTCTGGATATGGGAAAACACTTCTCTAAGTGCTTCTCTGTTTCTTCATTATAAGGTGAGTAAGCTTCTTTTATTTGCAAACAGCTTTTCTTTTTAAATCAAAGTTTAACAAATTTTATAGAACACAATTTCCAATTTACATAAATCAGAAATTGCTATGTTCTTTTGTTTAAAACTGTTTAACCTCAAAATGTTAGAATTAATGTTAGTTGTGCATGTGAGTGAACTTCTATGTTAAAAACAGTTTCCTTGTAAAAATCAGAGCTAACTTATTGAACTCATGTTTCAAAAACAAACTGTTATATAAAAAGAAATTAATCAACTGCCATTGATAAAAAAAATGCTATGTCTTCTTTTAAGTAAGTAACCTCACATATGCAAAATCTTGAGTTATCTGTTGCGTGCTTATTGATACAGATAATCATGTTTGTATGATTGTATTGTGATTCTGTGTATATATATAGATATATATATATATGTGTGTTGCAGAATTTTAGATATCTGTTCTTGGCTTTGAACTAAGTTTTAATAAGAAACCATTATGAACTAGTTTGGTCACAGTTTGGATTTTGTTATGTAAAAAGAAAATTGTTTGTTTAGTTTGAAATTAAGTTTATAAATTATAATTAAGTTAAATTTAAGAAACTATTGTCTCTGTAAACAAACAAAGGTCAGTAAATATTCAAATCAACAAATCTGAATCTTCTTAGATTATTAAAACAGTTTTATAATTTAAATACATGATTGAAATCATAAATTTTAAAACAAACACCACACTTTTAAATCATCTGTGGAGTTAGCATTTGGGAATTGAGCAGAGTGGGATTCTTTTTTTGGGTCTATCTGATCATCTAATGGATTGTGGAGGCTGTATTTCTTCTAGAAGGTGGAGTGTTGATTGGAGAGTGGGAGAAAATTTGGAAGTAGGTGATCAGAGGTGGGAGGCAATGACATTTGGAGGTTCCAGGTTTTCACCCTAGTTTCTGGAGTTAGGGGTCTTTTGTAGCTTCTTGAACATTCTGTTGCACCGAGTGATGAAGGGCTTTGGGATTAGAAAGAGGAGGCGTAGATGAAGATTTGGCCGTAGTCGCATCGTTTATGATGGTCGGAGTTGTTTTTTTGCTGGCCGTTGACAGGTGTGGAGTGATGCAGTAATAAGGTTTCCAGGTTGAATTATTATCTCGAATTTGATTTCGAGCTAATGGGGTAACTCTGATGATCGCAATCACGATGGAGATTAGTCTGCGACTTGGTGGAGGGGAATTTGACGGCAGTAAATGGCCGGAGCGCCGGTGCATATGCACCGTGCGTATATTGGTTCTGATGAACTTTGGGGTTGTGCAGGTTTGTGACTCGAAGTATTACTCGGGTTTTCATGATTTTGTCTCGAAGCTGCTGGTTGGGAACTCGAAGTAGATATGGGTGATTCTCGGGTTCGAGATGTTACAGGTTTGTAAACCTGAAAGTGTGCAGTTTTTAAAAACTTGGAAGAATTTAAAAAAAAATTAAAACAGGATTTTAACAAGAATTTAAAATTCCAAGTTAGGATGAAATTGAATTCAAGTGAGCTTTTGAATTCAAGTTTTAAAAATGAAGAATTTAAATTTAGGTAAAGTTTAAATTTAGTTTTTAAAATCAAGTTAAAAATAGTTTTCAGGTTTATTTTGAAACCAGATTTAATTCAAAACAGTTTTGTAAATTTGAAAGATTGAACAAGTTTTAAAATGTTTTAAAGAAGATTTAAAAATGAATTTGATTTCAAATAAAGGTTTAAACTTGGAGAAAATTCATTTCTTTAATATTTGAATTAAAATTATGAAATGATTAAACTTAAATTTGAAAAGTTAAATAATCAATTTATTTTAAGCTTGATTTCTTAAATAGAAATTTGTTAGTAATTTAGTTTTGAACTTTCATATATAAATATCTTATATAAGTAATAATGATTTTTACCTTTATTTTAACAATAAATTTATTTATTTAAAATTTGGATAATGTTTAAATAGTTAAACATTTTGAAATCTTAAATTTTAAAATGAAATTTGAATTTAATCTAGAAATGTATTGTTTTAAATACATTTTGAATGTTAATGAAATCATTAATAATTGAATAAATTATCTTAGGAAATTAAGATAATAAAAGAACTTAATTTAGAATTTACTTAATTGATTTTAAATAATGATTTATAATTAATTTAATTAGAAATGATTAATGAGGATTAATTAAATATAATTTTTCTTAATAATTTAAGGAAATATTATTAATTAATAATGATAATTATCCAAGGATAATTAAGTAATTGATTAATATGATTAAAATTTTGATAATTAATTAGATTAATTAATTTAAGGTAATTAGTTTTAAATTGTTAAGTTTAATTACTGAAAAGTAATTAAAGAATTAATTACTTATTGTAACTAATTTTGGATAATGTGATTTGTTAAGTTAGTTAATTTAGTTTAATTAATTTAAGTAAATCATTTGATGGTTTAATAAGTGTAATTACTTAAGTTAATTAATGGAGCAGGTTACTTAGAGAAGTAATAAGTGATAATTACTGGAATGTAATTAATAAAGATAATTTTAATTAAGTAATTTTGGAAATTACTTTTGAAATTAATCAAGGAATTAATTATAGAGATAATTAATTTGTTAATGTGTAATTAAGAGCAGTTAGTTACTGGGTTAATATTAATCAAAGGTGATTAATAATTGTATTTTAATTTTAGATTAGTTACTAAATGTAATTAATTTTTAAATAAAGTTATTAAATTGAGTTATAAATCATTAATTAATATAATTAATGATGTAATTAAGGATTGTTTAATTAAGAAATAATTAATTATTAAGTGATTAATTAATGTAATTAATTAAGGATAGATGTAATTAATTATAGTTAACTAATGAAGTAATTAAATGTTAATTACTTATGATTTAGGTTAATTAATTTTGTTAAATTAATTAAAGACTAATTACTTATTGTAATTAGTAATGATTAATCAAAGGGTTTAATCAAGTTGAATACCCAGAGAATGATTAATTAACTAGGTTGATTAATAATTTGATATTAAGCAGGACTTATAGATGTGATAATTAATTTAATTTATTTTAAATTAATTAGAGATAGAAGTAATTAATTTAATTCATTTTAAATTAATTATAGATGATGGTTGATAAATCTTTGATTATGGATGATATTGATTAAATGGTTGTGATCTCAGTAATGAGATGAGTTATATCGGTATGATATGAATGCTTGGTTTAAGTATGATTGTTTGTGATGGATTATTTGGTTGTGTTGATTATCTATTGTGATAATAATACAGATTATCTGTTTGTGATATGAATATGATTATCTATTGTGATTTGTAGTTTACCTATCTTTGTGAAATGGATAATAATGAAATGAGTTAGTTATTTAAAACCTTAAGTACAACTTGGACACTAAGATGGCGTTTGGTTTCGGTGAGACCGGGATCGGATTTCCATATTTGGATATCCGAAAACCACATCGATTCCAATTAAACGTTAGGTCGTTAATCCAAGTGGAGCAAGTGAAGACTCGAGGTGTAAGGGCTATACGTCAGTATAACTCTGTGGGTGATTCCGTAATGAGTTTGACGAAATAGTACTTATAGGTTCGAGATGGTGATTTAGAGTGCAAGGGCTATGGTCGTTGACTCTGAGGGTGATTCCAAAATGAGTGCAACGAGATAGTGCCTTCGGTTTCGTTCGAACCCGAAACGAACTTGTATGGATTGAATGCTTTCAGAACATCGTCAAGTGGATGATGAGCATTCTAAGATTGATACGTCCTATAAAGGTAATCGTAGCCTCAAGCCTTATCAACCGGGAATGGCTAAAACAGGGGAGGTGCAGCAAGGCTTCGTGGGTAGCTCCCACTGGAGAGCGAGATTTACCCCTGTCTAGAGGTCCCTTTATATTTCGGCTGTGTGGGGCGATTACTAGCTAGAATCGCCGGGGTGGTCTTGTTCGGAACTGTTCAGTAGGGAATGGGTCCGACTTTGTGTTGCAGGGGAGTGGGAGTACTCCTCGGTACGATGATCTAGGCCACGTACTGTGACGGGCGGTACCCCAGTAGCCCTGCCATTGATGGAATCCAAAATCCAATAAGTGCCTGTACGGTTTTGATTGTGCCCAACTATGTTGGAACGTGAGATGTAAGCATTCCAGCTATTTCTGTATTTTATTTTGAAAACCCTAGACACTATTATAATATCACTGGATTTCCTATCAAATGTTTTGGTTAGCGTAAGGTAAAAACTTTTCCATGTTTATGTGTGGGAAGTCTTACGTGATACCTTTTGTTTTTCAAAGGATTTTCTAAAGTTAAGCAACTTTTATCCCCGTTTACTCACACCAGACCCCTGTCTGACCCAAGTGTTTATTTTCTGTTTTATTAAACTCTTGGGTACTCATATTACGTATGAGTAGTCAAGTGTATCAGGATTGCTTTGATCGAGTTCTGGAGGAGATAATGGAGCAGGATGCTTCAGCGTGTAGATATATGTAGTGGTTCCGCTGTGTTTTGAGTTGTATCTATTTTCTCTGATGTACTTGGATTGTAATTGCTAGACAGATGTTTATAACTGTCTAGTTTGTGTTGTATTAGCTGTTTAACTCTGATGTATATGATACTATGTAAAGTTTTATGTGATATATTATAATTTATTCGATTCCGCTGTGAGATTCTGATGTTGTCTGTTCTTTCTTTCCTTTCTTTTTTCTCTTTTCTATCCCTTTCTTTCTTCTTAGCGATGCGACTTTCTGGAGTATGGAAGTTAGGTCGTTACAACATTGATCCCCTTAACACATTTTTAAGCATTGTCCTATAGTTTGCCTTAGTAGCATCACTGGTAACATCGGTAGTCAGGGAGGCCCGTGATAAGTCAACACTAAAACAAAGTCGTGATGGTCACGTATAAGGATAAAAGAATGACAAGGGATATGAGGTAATGTCCAAGGTAGGATTCTGCCAGTTTACCCTTTCTAGCCGGTGGTAACGCATCGCAGCCACGACCACCCACCAAGTCCACCACCTCCAAAATAAAATCAAGGTGCACCAATCGAGTCCCAAATCATATAATAATATAAAGGGTTGATGGCCCTTAAAGGTTGCGAACCCCTTGGCCGAACATAGGCTCCTGTTTTAGTCATTTCCTGTTGACACAAGTGTCAGGGTCATCCACCATCGTTCTATTTCTTCAAATCCAGCAAACGCCTCCAATTCAACCTCTACATTCTAGATATCATCCACCGCATACGCAGCTGTTAAAGTGCTTTCAATATTGATAGAGAGTATGCCAATAAGAGTCCCTAGTCTCTTTAACAATCAAACGTCATTTTTCACACCGGTTGGTTCTTTTACATTTTCAAAATGATTTATACTCGATATCAAAATATTATATTCACTTTAAAATATTCTTCGTCACAAAATCATCATATTTACTTCATATGTCTTTTTCACTCGAAAGTTTCATTTCAAATTCCAACTTAGCTTATAACCTCATTTAACCACATTCACATTTAAATCAACGATTTAAATATAAATATTCCAAAATTTGCACAGGTTGAAATTTTAGAAAAGAGTTGAATAATTATAAGTATTTCAAAATCACCTAAACATTTAAAACATTTTAACATAAAATGGTTTGAGTATTGAAAATGGTTTATATAATAAAATAGTTTGGAAAATAATAATAATATAGTATTAAAAAAATAGATTTTACACCATTTATATTAAAATAATTCATTTTGAAAATAATATCAAATCAAACTGTTTCTTTCCATTTCAACAAATCTTGGCCCATGTCCAAATTTCAAATCATCAAAGCTCAATTTTCAATCTTTCAATTCACTTTTGGCTCAATTTCAATTTTGTTTCAAATCAACTTGATTTCAATTTCAATTCGAATTAACTTCAATTTTCAGAACATCCATTTTTAACTTCAAATTCGATTAAATAATTCAATTCAACGATTTAAATTTCAATCCAATTCTTATTTTAAACCATTTCAAAAGGATATCAATTTCAAGTCCGATTTCAATTTACCGATATAAAGCACTTAAATCAAATTAAACCGTTCTAGTAAATTTAAGGTTCGAATCTTTGAAATAATTCAATTTTACAAATTAAAGTCCTATATCGATTATAACTCACATTTCCAATTCAATTTTTTAAAACAATTTCTTTTAACCAGTTTCAGTTTCAACTTTTCAAAGCTTGAATTAGAAATAATTCAATTCATATAAATCCACAATTTATTTCCTTTAAAACAATATCGTTAATCAAAATCCAAATTCAAAATTTTGAAATCACTTAATTTAACCAATCCGATGTCCGTATATAATTTTCTATCTTATGGCCAAGCGAATAGTTATTTCAATTTTAATTTTAGGGATGGAGATATACCATTTCAATCCAAATAGAAGTGTCATAGGTATATATCATTTCAACCTATTTCTTAATCCATTTCTAATTTTTCAAATGATAATATAAATGATTCAATAAATAAATAGGTAATAATAGGAATATGTAAAATAAATAACAACCATACATCCATCATCAGTCAATGGGCATACAATAACAGTTAACATCCAAATCAACCAATATATCACAAAAGTTACTGATTATCACTTGTTGATGTTTAAGTAGAAATTAAATTTAAATATTAATTTAAATGGCAATTTTATTCAATATAAAATTCAAATTAACATAAATGTCAATTTAATTAATAAAATTCTTTCAATTTAATTCAGCTAACATAAGAAGATTATACTGCGTGAGTGGGTTAAATCACTCATCTTTGATTTAAAGCCCTTTAAAAATCCAGTAAAAGCCCAAAATTTTAGTAGTCTCCAAATTCAACCAAACAAGATCCATGTTATCTGGAATTTTGATACAAACCCAATGGAAAAACCATGTATGAATCTGAGTTCATATGAAAAAATTATTGATGTTAGAATGTTTGAAATTTAAATTTAATTTTAATAAAATATAATGGAAAAATTGAAATTAGTCGAACCTCAAATCCTAACAAACACGTGAACATGCACACTACCACCCTCAGCCTTCATCTTCCACCACCTATTGCTGCGACAAGAGTTGCCACCTAGATCAAATGATGCCACCATGATCCATGCCTGGAGCCGCACCCCCCCCCCCCCCCCATGGTCACGCGACCACCACAATGCCGCCAGAGGCGGTGCATCGCTGCTGTGTTCATGCTCGATTTCTGGTGAAATCGTTCATCCGTGTGACGATCCTAACCTACAGATGCATTCGCCTCATCGCCCTTTACACTTCAGTAGCCTCCGATCATCGATTGGTCAAAGATCCACCCTTGATTTGCAAACCCTACAACGAACGACCGAGAATTTTTCACCCAATTTTTGACAAATGGAGCCTCCAATCGAAAAAGAATCACAGAAGCAGACTATGTTCATCGAGAGCTTCGAGATGATATATTATACGATAGGATTTGAGCAGTTTGGATTTTTTGATTCGATTTGGAATTGTATTTTAGGGCTTGGGATATTCACCATTGAGGAGGAGCTGATAAGAACAGAAATTGTACATATAGAAGATAGAATAGAAGACTTCTAGGGTTTATAATAGCCTATATATAGGTAAAGCTGAAACAAAAATAGATGGAACGGATTGGTTTGGGCCAAAGCGATAACAAAGGCCCAAAATCCCATTTCATTCCCGAAAAGAAACTAGGTCATCCTATATGTCGAAATATAGGTTTTCAGTATTTTCAAATCCAATGAAACTAATTTTAAACTCCGATTCTATTATATATAGAAGTTAGATTTTAAAATTAAATTATTTTAATTAAATTCCTTTAATTGATTTCTACACGTTCCGAGCTCGCGCAATCAAACCGTAAGTCTGATTGCTATGAAACTTGAAATCCTATAATAATTCACTATTACGGATCCGATGAAACTGGTTTCGTCGAATCCGAGTCCATGCACAAAAAGACTAACTTTACACTTTTATTAACATAGTCTGTTTAAAAAATCAATCTAATCACCTTTAAATTCTAAATTAAAATTTTTCTATCATTATCCTTAATTAAACAAGAGTGAATAATATTTAAAAATTAAATTTTCCATGTTAAATCCAATATTTAAATATTAAATCAATTTCAACATTAAATTACAATCGTAATAAAATTATAATTCATTATATTTATATTCCAGATAATTCTTTTATTTTGATTTAAAAATCTTATCATTAAATCAAAAAATACGTTATGAATTCTTTAAATAAAAGTTTTCAATTTATTACACCCATATCCTACAATTAACATCTTTTCTCATATTAATTGAAATATTACCATTGTATTAAATTTCATTGATTTCCAAATTAATTTCGAACAGATTAAATAATAAGGCGATAAATAAAACATTATTTACATCATAGTAATTTAAATAAATTTATAAAATTGTTGCTTACTAGCAAGGTTAATAAATTTATTAACTAAATAATTGATTTTATATTCTAAATTAAAATTAATTTCAATTAAATGCATACTATTGCACCATTTGATACATTAATTACTTTATTCCTTATTAACTTACAATTATTTCCAAATTAAGCACTACGGATATATTTCAATTAGCAATAACATTCGTTTCATTCGTATAACATTAATATATACTATTTATGCAACAATTCAGAATTTTGGTTATTTGAAATTGGAATATTTAATTGATGTTAAATATTTAAAAGTAAAATCTTAACTTGAATTTCAAATATAATAATTTATTGGATAATTTAATAATTGGAATTTACGCAAATAGTCGAATCTGGAGTTTAAACTTGATAAAAATAATTTAAAGGCTTATTAAATTATATTGATAAGAATGAAGGTAATAGAATTTTTATGTTGAATTTAAAAGTGATTTGTTCGATTTTAAAAATAGCTCCTTTAAATTTACATATAAAAATAGCCTTTTGAGGCACATCCCTGGAATTCGATGAAACAAGTTCTATTGGATCCTTAATAGTGTATTATTATCAGATTTCAAATTTTGTAGCGTTTGGAGTTATCGTTTGGTCGTATGGGATAGAAACGTACTAAAATTAATATCAAAAATTCAATATAATAATTGGGTCTAAAATGCTATCTTCTCCATATGGTCGAATTAGGACTTGAAATCTTTTCCATTGCACTCGAAATAAGGATATAACTTTATGAACGCCTAGCCACGGGCCTCGATAGGGGTTCGAGATTTTAAGTTCCATAGTGGGATGTTTTGAATTGAAAATTATATATATATGTATACATACATACATACATACATACATATATACATATACATACATACATACATATATATATATATATATGACGTTGACTTGACTGTCACACTCCCTTCCATCAGCCCATATTCTTTCTTTTTATTTTAGCCATTTACTGACCCGTCCCTTTCTTTTAAGCCTCTCCCCTCTATTTTCAAACGAGAATACAATAAGAAAAGGAAAAAAAATGAAAAGCTTTAAAAAATTATTTCTCACAATATACTCAATGACAAAAATCCAAAACAAATTTCTAAACTCATGTTTTAGCCTAAGCTTTGATTTGATTAGCATTCTGGGAGGTGCGGTGGTTGTTTGAGAGGCTCGACATTTGGTTAGAGCATGGTTGGTTAGCTATGGTTTCAAATATTGGGAGCTTTGGTCGACGATTGTTGACATGGTGGTGTATTTCGTTTTAGGTCGACGAGTAGCTTCAGAGGCATGTTTCTGGTGATGCACAACGCTGTGTGGGGAATCACAACCATGCATTGTATGGCAGGGGAGGCTCTGGTCGTGTTCATTCTGTGTGGCTCGAGCATGGTGAAATGGGTATGATTGATTCGAGTTTGATGTGAGAGAGACGATGGCGTTGTTGGAATTAAGTTTTGAGTGGTGATGCTCGGGATCATTATGGCATGCACGCGATTTTGTTTGTTTCTGCATATCATGTACTGGCTTTGCTCATTGGGGAAGAAGGAGCTTAGTGAATGCGTCACGTGATGGGCTGGGATTTGTTTTCTTTGGGTGGGTAATTAAATAATATATAATTTTTTTTCAAAAAAAACTTTTAAAATAATAATTATTAAACTTATAAATTGAATATCTCACTCGTTTTAGATCCAAATCCAATGCGGTCGATCGCGCTAGGTTTGTACCAAAAAGATCTTTCCTAAGGAATCAATTTGGATGGATTTGGAGCTTGTAGAATTTTCAAATAAATTCAAATGCGTTCAGATTTAATTGGAACCAAAACACGAAAGCGACAATAAAAATCAAAATGAGTAAATCTTACTCATTTGGATTACTGCAATTAAGTTTAAATGATTAAAATTAATTTTGGATGATTGGTTGAATTTATAAATTAATATCAGTTGGATGTTATATTATTTGTATTGGTACATAGATTAGTAGTCGAATATATTCCCTGCCTTTGGAGAGGATGAGACCCTATGCACCCCGCATAATAGTGGATGATCCTATATTACCGCAATATCCCACCTCCAAGCAGGATTAGTATTTCATGTCATCTAACATCTTTGGTTTGCAGGAAAAAAGGTGGAGAGGTTCAGTTAGATTCCTTAAAAATGTTGAATTTAATTTCATACATAGTGATGTATTATATGCTTGAATAATCTTTGATAGATTATTGTGTGATTTGAATTTATTTTATGCTACGGTATCACTGGCCTAGATTTTGGTATTTTAAAAATACCATAAATATAGGTTTTAAATTTGAAAGGAATTTCAGAAGGGATTTTGGAATTAAATATTTATATAGAGTTTTTGATTAGTTAAAAGAAATTAATTGGGTTAAATAAATGTTTTGACTATAAATCTGCACATAACTATTTCGTGATATTGTAAGTAGAGATTTTGGAATCATGTATATGAAGGACTTTAAATCATAATTCTTAAGTGGTTCTTGTTTAATTATAAAAGGTTTTAAAAATCGAGATTTTCAATAGTTTGGGAGAATAGAAGGGAATTCAGAAATAAATAAAAAAATTGGTAGTACAGGATCGTACATAAGATTTCTAAATTATGAAATAGAAGAAAAATCGAAATTTGATTGGTTTTGGAATATAGTTTGTGTTATTAAAGAAATTAATTTAGAAATTGATTTATAAATGGAATTTAATTTAGAAATCGATTTAAAATGGATTTAGGTGTTGTGAAATCATTGTAAACTGGAAATGAGACTATGGAATACAAGCAATGTTTATAAATAAAGTGAAATGATTATCATTTTATAAATTAAAGATATAAATTCATGTTTATAATTTGTAATGAGATGGGTAAATCGGTTTAAAAAGAAATGATAGAATTTTACTTTTTGGAAATGTGGAAAAGGGATTAATGTAATTGGGGATGTAAATCAATTGGTGATAAATTGAGAGAAATTTTAAAATTTTAGATTGGTTATATTGGAATTGAAAATTATATTTTTATTGAGAAGTTGAGTTTGTTTTAAAAGAAGTATAGGTAATTTAAAAACGTTTGAGCATAAAAATATTTGAGAGAGTTAGTTATTTAAATATTTTTGAATTGTCAAAATGAATTATAAGTTTTATAAACACATCTTGTAAATCGATTAGAACTTTGTTAATAAAAAAGAATTAATTATTGTTTCAAAGTTATGTAATTATTTTATTTGTTTTAAAAGTATATTTAATTATTAAATAGAGCTTTCGAAAAGTAATGGTATACTTTCATGGCGGAAATTGGAGGAAAAGATTGCCTGTTGTTAAATTTGGATTTCTCTGGGATAGAGATGTGATCATTGAGCTGCGAATCCATGGTTGATACCGCATCGTGCTTTTCAACTTTATATAAAAAAAGATTTTTTTAAATATTTTTGAAGGGATGGTTTGTGAATGTACTTATTCCGGTGAGATAAGTATATACCTTTTGATAAGGAGATTTAATTTATTTGAAACTTAAATTATATAAGACTTGGTGATTTCTGTTGGAAATGGAATCTTTAGTTGAATGATCATTTATCTAATAGTAAAATAATCAACTATCAAATCTGGACCAAAAACATAACTTTGGAAATATCTAGGAGAAACAGGGATTATATAGTACAATTACCATCAAAAGGTGTTATACTGTACATATAAACTCATTCCGTTCTTCTAGGACGATGATAAGGAAATCCGTCCATTAATGGTTAGGATGTGATCCTAGATCTTACTTTCGTCTGTTCATTTCCTAAAAGAACCGGGGTTGAGTTTATCGAAAATATCAAACGTTGTTTCGAAGAGACCCGGATTGGATAAGTTACTCGAAAACCACTTTGACCCAACGAATAAATTTTCGAAGTGAAGACAAGAGCATGGAATCGAAGTTGGAGCATTGAAGTGCAAGGGCTAATCGCTACTAATCTCGAGGATGATTCCAAAATGGATGTAGTAGGAATATTGCCTTCAGCTTTGTTCAGACCCAGAATGGACTTGTATGGATGAAAGCTTTCCATATATTATCATGTGAGGACAGTGATCATTCCAAGTTTAAATTCCTTACAAAGGCAATCGTAGCCTCAAACCTCATTAACTAGAATGATTGAAAATCAGGAAAGATGCAGCAAGGCTCATTAACCGGAATGACGGAAAATCAGGGAAGATGCAGCAAGGCTAAGTGGGTTGTACCCAATTAGGGTATGTTATCACCTTTTTAGATACCCATGGATATATTATAAATATGGATATGGTGGTGCATGGAAAAGAGCTCTCGATAAGGATGAAACACCTGAGGTGGTAACATATTCGGTACTATTCAGGTTAGAGGTAGGCCGGTCTTGTGTTGTAGGGGATCCTGGGGTGGTCCTCGATACATTTTTCTAGACATGTACTGCAATAGGTGGTACCACGGTGTATAATCATTGTATGGAATCCATTCTCCAATACGTGCCTTTACGGTTATGTTTATAGAGCCTAGATAGCTGGAATTTAATTAATGTAACGATTTTGGCTATTTGAATATGTATTTGTACTAGTATTATAATATCAGATGATTTTGATATAAAAGGTTTTGGTTATCTTAAGGTAAAAACCCGTCAAGTTTTTGTGTGACGCGGTCTTACGAGATAAGTTTGTTTTTCAAAGGATTATGATAAATTTAGTCATTCAAATTGAGTGTGTTTTCTCATGCTGGTTTTCCATACTGACTCGGGTGTTATTTTATTATAATGCTTGGGTCAAACCGAGTATTACAGGTTCAGGTTAGGATGCTATAGAGCTCAAGAGATGAGCTGGATGATAGAGACATATTCCACGTACTTGATTATATCATGTTGTGTGTGTTAGGTTGTATAGTCAGTACTGGTGAGGCAAGTTATTATAACTGTCCGGTATTCATTTATTGATTTGTTGTACTCTGATGATGTTATGTATAAATAACAGTTATAGTTATTTTTTGTATAAAGACATGTTATTATCTATTACATATTATTCCGCTGTGTTTGTGAGATTCTGTGTTGTTGTTCTATTTTCTTATACCTCTTCCTTTTCTTTTCCTCTATCTATTGGGTTTTTCCAGCATGCGATTGCTCGACATGTAATACAGTTGACGTATTAGTGTTGATTTTTCGAGGGTCGAAAATCCCATCCGTTACATTTGTTAACGGAGCTGAAGATTAAGCGACAAACATAGCTTGATAGGGTAACTCATTAGAGATAGGGACAGTAGCACCCTAAAATGAATTTCAGTGTATTAATAGATATTAGTGCGTAGTTTTCAATGATATAAAAGTCCTTTATACCGTGTTAGTTGATTTGTCGAGTGGCTTATGGATTCTGGTCATTACGCGTAATTAACGTTATTGATAGGGATCTCTAAACACTTGTACAGAGCAATTCGACATAGTATTGTTTTGAAATGGGGTAAATGAAATGATTTACCTAGATTATTTTTATATGAAAGAAATTATTTTTCATAAATTATTATAATTGTATATGATGTGCTTGGTTGTGAGGAAATGATAATATTAAACCATTATCAATTGTTGTTGTTGTGACTGAATATAAAGCTGGTATTATAGTCAACGGTTAAGAAATAATTTCATATAATGAAATGGAATTATGTAACTGTGATTTTGTAAATGTGATTTATAATTTGAAGTGATATGAAATTCTAGAAGTATATTTAAATATGATTTGTTAATAGGGTTTGAAGGCTAGGAATTTAGGAATTTAATTCTCGTTGGTTTTGAAATGTTTATCAAATTCTTGGAAAATAATAGTGATATTATTTAGAGAATATTTATGAATTGAAATATTTTTAAAATGGTTTTTAAAGGAAATAAAAGCCTAAACTCCTTCAGTCGCTGGAAAATAATTTCGGTGATGACTGTAGCATTATCGACGTTTATTTTTGAGTTTCCAAGGGAGGGGTTACTACAATTGGTTTTGTTTTAGTAAACCGACTTTGGTTTTGAAATTCAATGGAATAATTTTATATACCAAGGGATTTTAGGTATATATGATTTCAAAAATGAGTTGAAATATTTAGAACGAAGTGTTTAACTCTGAGATTTTTATTTAAATATTATGGAATATGAGTAAGTTTGATAACTTATAAAATTTGAAATTTGAACCATGGAATTAAACTCAAATAAAGTTAAATAAGAGCGAACATTGAAAATTTAGCCTAAGTTAGGATGGATGGAGTAATTATTGAAAATAGAATTTATTAAGATTGAAAATAAATTAGTGGATGAACTAATTAATTTAATTACTAAGTTAAATTAAATGGAAATTGAATTTGAATAGAAATGGATATAACTTAAGTGGTGAAGTGGTAAGAAACATAAATTTTTATAAAATGTTTATAATTGACTTAAGAAAATTTGATGGTGAAATTCTTAAGTGGAATTGGTATTTAAGGGATATACCAAGTAAATAGGTGAATGTGAAGTATAAATGCGAACGATAACTGTGAATAATTGAATGGAAAGGAAGTAAATGCGAATAAAAAAACTTGATATAGCTAAGAATCAATGGAAATAAATACATAACTTGTACGTATATTATTTATTTCGCATGACGGCTTGATCCAGATTCGAGCACAGAATTTCGAGATAATTTATATCAATCCAAGTTAGAATTTTTTCACTTGATTTTTGATGGAAAACACTGGATATGGAATTTTTCTTGATTCTTGAATTCTCAATCATAGTATGTGGCTATGCAAGGAGAATGACGGTTTCTAATCAAAAAACCAGATCTGAGTCCGCACTAGAGTGGTTGTGTCAACAATACTAGTTTGGAAGTAAAATTGTGTGGTCAAGTGAGCGATTAGATTTGATATTGCGTATGGTGGTGTATGTATATCGTACGGGCTTAAGTAAAGAAAATTTTGAAAATTTTGAAGTTATTAAAATGATTATAAACTATATGATTGGATATCGTTAGTAAATAAGATGCAAGTATTTAAAAGCCTAAGCTAAATTGATGTCTTCAGTTTCATAAATAAAATTCGATTGCCCGACAAAAAAGTACATGTTTAACTAATTGTTTGAGATTGATGATTTTATGATCGAGCCACTTGGCTTTTGTTTTTTTTTTTTTGTGCCCGTAGAGGTGATTCGTAGCTGTTCTGATTTAGCCGCGCAAAGGTGACACTTGCGAAAAATTTTGAAAATTTAAGTAGTTGGAAAATTTGGAAGAAAAATTATAATAACTAAAATTTAATTTTGGATTATAACTTGAAATGGTTGAGTAAATAATATTATTTAGAATCAATGTATGAATTTGGAAAAATATGAAAGTAATAATGTGGTTTCAATAAATTGATTCTGGGATTTGTTTCAACTAATTGACATTGAAAATGTTAATGGTTTTTGGGCCATTCCTCTTACCTTTGCAATTTCAGAGACCAAATTCTTTTAAAGGGGAAGGAATGTAACGACCCAGAATTTTGGTTATTTGAAATTGAAATATTTAATTGATTTTAAATATTTAAAAGCAAAATTTTAACTTGAACTTAAAATATAATAAATTATTTGGTAATTTAATAATTGAAATTTATGTAAATTATTGAATCTTGAGTTTTAAATTTGATAAAAATAATTTGAAGGCTAGCTAAATTTATAATGAAAGAATGAAGGTAATAGCACTTTTATATTAAATTTAAAAGTGATTTGTTCGATTTTAAAAATAGATTGTTTAAATTTACATATAAAAATATCCTTCCAGGGCAAAGTCTCGGAATTCGATGAAACAAGATCCAATGGATTCGTAATAGTGTATTATTATCCGATTTTAAATTTCGTGGCATTTGGAGTTACGGTTTGGTTGTACGGGATATAAATGCGTTAAAATTAATGTCGAAAATTCAATATAATAATTGGATCCAAAATGTTATCTTCTCCGTACAATCGTGGGACTTGAAACCTTTTCCGTTGCATTTAAAATGGGGTAAAACATTATGAATGCCTAGCGGCACGCCTTGATAGGGGTTCAAGATTTTAAGTTCCATAGCGGGATATTTTGAATTGAAAATTTTATATGTATGTATGTATGTATGTATGTATGTATGTATGTATGTATGTATGTATGTATGTATTTTTGACTTTGACTAAGTTATCGTACTCCCTCCCATCAGCCCATATTCTTTCTTTTCACTCAGACATCTAGTGACTCGCCCCTTTCTTTTAAATTAAGCCTCTCCCTTTTAATTTTCAAACGAGAACACAACAAGAAAAGAAAAAAATGGCAAGCTTCAAAAAATTATTTCTCACAATATGCTCCAAAAAAATTTCAAAACCAATTTTTAAATTCATGTTTTAGCCTAAGCTTTGATTTGATAGGCATATTGGGAGGTGCGATGCTGTTTGAGCAGCTCGACATTTGGTCAGAGCATGGCTGGTCAGCTAGGGTTTTAGATATTGGAAACTTTGGTCGACGATTGTTGACATGGTATTGATATTTGGTTTTAGATCGACGAGTATCTTCGGAGGCACGTTTCTGGTGATGCGGCGCTGCGTGGGTAATCACTAACATGCACTATACGCGAGGGTAGGCTCTGGTTGCATTCGTTCTTGGTGGCTCGAGCGTGGCAAAATGGGCATGGTTCAGTCGAGTTTGACGTGAGAGACCCGTTGGTGCTATTTGGTTTTAGTTTTGAGTAGTGAGCTCCAGATCACTATGGCATGCATGCGATTTTGTTTGGGTTTCTACGTATTGTGTGAAGACATTGCTCGTTGGGGGAAGAAGGAGCTTAGTGGATGGGTCGTGTGATGGGTCGGGCTTTGTTTTCTTTCGGCGGGTAACTGAATAATATGTAATTTGTTTTTTAAAAAAAAATTAAGAAAAATAATTGTTAAAATTATAAATTGAATATCTAACTCGTTTTAGATCCAAATCTAGCATGGTAGATCGCGTTGAGTTCTTAACAAGGAGATCTTTGCTATGGAATCATTTTGGTTGGATTTGGAGCTTACAGAATTTTCAGACAAATTCAAATGCATTTGGATTTTAGCGGAACTAGAACGCGAAAGCGACATAAAAATCAAAATGAGTAAATTTCACTCATTTGGATTACTACAATTAATTTTGGATGATTAGTTGAATTTATAAATTAATATCAGTTGGGTGCTTTATTATTTATATCGGTATATAGATTAGTAGTTCAATATATTTCCAACCATTGGTGCGGATGTGACCCTATGCGCCCCACATAATAGCGGATGACTCTATATTACCGTGATATTCTACCTCGATGTGGGATTGCTATTTATGTTATCTAACGTCTGTGGTTGTAGGAAAATAGGTTGGAGGGATCCAATTGGGTTCCTCAAAAATGTTGAATTTAATGTCAATATAATGTATGATATGTTCAAATAATCTGTGATAGATTATTTTGTGATTTGAATTTATTTAATGTTATGGTATCACTGGCCTAGATTTTGGTATTTTGAAATACCATAAATATATGTTTTAAATTTGAAAGGAATTTTAGAAGGGATTCTAGAATTAAATATTTATGTAGAGTTTTGGATTAGTTAAAAGAAATTGATTGGGTAAAATAAATAGTTTGACTTTAAATTTGCGTCTAACTATTTCATAATATTGTAAATAGAGATTTTGTCATAATATATATCAAGGATTTTAAATAATAATTTTTAAGTGGTACTTGTTTGAACATAAAAAGTTTTAAAAATCAAAATTTTTAATAGTTTGGGAGAATAGAAGGGAATTTGGAAATAAATATAAAATTGGTAATATGAATCTTAGATAAGATTTCTAAATTATGGAATAAAAGAAAAATCGAGATTTGATTCGTTTTGGAATATAGTTTGGGTTATTTAAGGAATTGATTTGTAAATGGAATTTAATTTAGAAATCGATTTAAAATGGATTTAGGTTATGTGAAACCATTCTAAACAGGAAATGAGACTATGGAATTTATATGCAATGTTTATAAATAAAGTGAACTCATTATCATTTGATAAATTGAAGATATAAATTCACGACAAGAATTTAAATAAGATGGATAAATTGGTTCAAAAAAGAAATGATAGATTTTACTTTTTGGAAATGTGAAAAATGGATTGATGTAATTGGGGACGTAAATCGATTGGTGATAAATCAAAGGAGATTTATAAATATTAGATTGGTTATATTAGAATTGAAAATATATTTTTATCGAGAAGTTGAGTTTGTTTAAAAAGAGGATTTTAAATTATTAAACTAGGTAATTTAAAAACGTTTTAGTATAAAATATTTCAGAGAGTTTGTTATTTAAATTTTTCTAAATCGTCAAAATGAATTATAGGTTTTATAAAAAAGTCTTGTAAATCGATTAGAATTTTGTTAATAAATCAGAATTAATTATTGCTTTAGAGTTATATAATTATTTTAATTGTTTTAAAAGTATATTTAATTATTAAATGAAGTTTTTGAAAAGTAACAGTATACTTTAATGGTGGAAATCGAAGGTAGAGATTGCCTGCAGATAAGTTTGGATTTCTCTAGGATAGAGACGTAACCATTGAGCTATGAATCCATGGTTGTTACCGTATGGTGCTTTCAATATTTATATGAAAAAAGATTTTTTTTAAATATTTTTGTAGGGACTGGTTTGTGAATATGTTTATTTCGGTGAGATAAGCATATACCTTTTGATAAAGAGACTTAATTTATTTGAAATTTAAATTAAATAAGATATAGTGATTTCAGTAGGAAATGGAATCTTTGGTTGTATGATTTATTATTTGATAGTTAAATAATCGACTATCAAATCTGGACCAAAAACGTAATTTTGGAAATATCTAGGAGAAACATGGGGATTATATGGTACAGTTACCGTCGGAACGTGCTATACTGTATGTATAAACTCATTTCGTTCTTCCAGGACGACGACAGGAAATCCTTTCACTAATGGTTTGGAGGTGATCTCCGATCTTATTTTCGTATGTTTATTTTTAAAAGAACCGAGGTTAAGTTTGCCGAAAATATCGGATGTTGCTTCAAAGAGACCTAGATCGGATAAGTTATCAGAAAACCACTTCGACCCAACGAATATGTTTTCGAAGTGAAGACAAGTGCATGGAATCTAAGTTGGAGCATTTAAGCACAAGGGATAATCACTAGTAATCCCGATGATGATTCCAAAATGGATGTAGTTGGAATAGTGCCTTCGGTTTCATTCGTACCCCAACAGACTTGTATGAATGAATGCTTTATGCACTTTATCATTTGAGGACAATAAACATTCCAAGTATAAATTCCTTAAAAAGGCAATCGTAGCCTCAAGCCTCATCAATTGGAATGATTGAAAATCAGGGGAGATGCACAGGGCTAAGTGGGTCGCACCCAATTAGGATATGTTATCACCTTTCTAGATACCCTTAAATATATTATAAATTATGGATACGGAGGTGCGTGGAAAAAGTGCTCTCGATAAAAGTAGGGACACCCGGGGTGGTAACATATTCGGTAATATTCAGGTTAGGGGTAGACCGGTCTTGTGTTGTAGGTGATCGCGATGAGGTTCTCGGTATATTTTTCTAGATGTGCACTGTGATAGGTGGTGCCTAAGTGCCTAGTTATTGTATGGAATCCCTTCTCCAATACATGCATTTATGTTTTTGATTGTAGAGTCTGGTGTGGTTGAATTTAATTAATGTAGCAATTTCGTCTATTTGAACAAATATTTGTACTTAGACACTATAATAATATTAGATGATTTTGATATAAGATGTTTTGGTTATCGTAAGGTAAAAACCCGTCTTGTTTATGTGTGATGCGGTCTTACGAGATACCTTTGTTTTTCAAAGAATTTTGATAATTTTAATAATTCAAATTGAGTGTGTTTTGTCACGTCGGTTTTTCAGACTGACTCGGGTGTTATTTTATTATAATGCACTGGTCAGACTGAGTATTATAGATTCAGGTAAGGATGCTACGCAGCTCAAGAGATGAGCTGGATGACAGAGATGTATTCCACGTACTTGATTATATTCCGCTATGTGTGTTACGTTGTATAGTCAGCACTGATGAGGGAAAGTTATTATAACTGTCCGGTATTCATTTGTTGATTTTTAATACTCTGATGATGTTACGTATAAATAACAATTATAGTTCTTTTTTATATAAAGACATTTTATTATCTATTATATATTATTTTGTTGTGTTTGTGAGATTATGTGTTGTTGTTCTATTTTCTTCTACCTCTTCCTTTTCTTTTCCCCCCAACTATCGGGCTTTTCCAGCATATTATTGCTCGGCATATAATACAGTGGACGTATGAGTGTCGATTTTTCGAGGGTCGAAAATCTCGTCCGTTATAATTTATAACCGATTGAATTTATGTTAACATAGTTGTCAATTGCATTCAATCAATATTATTAAATTATATCCTAATATATTTTTTTCATTAATAAATTTAAATTTCTGACAATATTAAATTCCAAAGTCTTATTAAATTTAATATTTTTAATTGTCAAAATTAGGGGTTATTACATTCTCCCTCACTCAAAACTTTTCGTTCTAGAAAAGGAACGAGAAGGAATCAAGAAGTTTGATATATTTTATTCAAAATAATCAATTTATAAAAAATTTAAACTTGCTTAATTAGTTTTTATATAACTTTGAAAATAACCACATTTCCAAAAAAAATTTTCTAAGTCCTGAATTCATGAAATTTTTCGACATAGCCACCTTTGCGCGGTTAGGTCAGGAAAAATGATAATATCAATCATTACATGGTATATATCGTATTTCAAAAATAAAGCATTCCAAACTGTGGAAAAAGTATTAAATTACCGTTACAAAACCATAATCCGATAACGTACCTATTTGTCAAGCAAATAAAAACTCTATTTATGAAACCAAACCAAAAGCAATAGCTATTGCTTCCATAAAACTATAAGTAACTATATTTTACTGACATAGTCCTAAAAGAGTTAAAATTATGTTAAAAGAACAATACATTAGTTGTTTCAAATCAATAGCACAAGAAACACAATATATACAATAATCATATGCAAACAAAAGTAGTACGACCATTATATGCAACCATAGAATCCATCACACATACATAGCAACAAAAATTAATGGTTTGTCCAGGTTGAGAAACTTTTCATTGTACAAGGATCATAAATATCTACCAAGTGTACCTTACGCTCAACAGCCTTTGTTAATTAATTAATAGATTATTCATACAACCTCAAACAAGTTGAAGCATCCTTTCCCTAACTTTCTGTAAGTCAACAACATAGAATTTTAACTATTATATAAGTTTATTTGATTGGTTTCTTTTCACATTATTTACCTTTTATTTATTTTCATTCATTCATACAATATCATCTTTTTTTCTTCATTCATTACTTACATAAATTTTTTGTCCATTCAATATTTAAAGTCATCAATGAATAAATTCTTCAAGTATTACATAAGTTTCTTTGCAGTTTAATTTACATTTATTATTTACTTATGTAGCTTGATTAATAGTCATTAATGAATCATTAATCTAGTTCATCTAAATTTAATACACATTTAGTCCTTCATATAGAGTATCATCCCTTCTTAAGTTTATAATCCTTTACTTAAATAGTATTCACATTTTACTATTCAATTTTATTACTAAGCATTTAAAACATTACTTAATTTAGAATATTTCTTGTGCATCGTAATTCTTTATTTATGGTCATTATTTCATTTTGAACATTTTTTTACAAAAACATTTCTTTAAACACAACTTCAATTTGAAATATTTTTTTATTACTTAAATTTGTACTTGTATAATATCAGATTACATATTTATATTTAACATTTCAACTTTTTAAACATTTCTGTATGTTTTATATATATTTTTAGAATGTAGCCGAGTGTTATACAAATTTATCTTATTTATTTTAGTTAGCAAGAATGTTCAATAATTTACACTATTAAAATTTAACTTCTCATATTTCATTTAAACACTTAGCTTTACTTCTTATTTCCCGTTTTATAAGTTTTCACCTATTAAAATTTCACTTTACTTCTACAACTGAAAATCAATAATTTATAGGAACTTAAGAATTCAAATTTTGGGTTCATTCAAATCATCTTGAAATAATATATATATATATACTCCTTTCTTTTATGTATATCAAATCATATTTAGAAATTTTAAATCAAAATCTGTTTATCGAACCAAATGTGTAGCATGCTAGTAAGTGGCATTCCCTATTTGAGAATCGAAAATGAATGTCGATGATGCGGTCGTCATCGCTGAAATTATTTTCCAGCGATAGAAGAGAGGAGTGCAGAACTTACTTCCCTTTTTAAAATTCTTTCTAAAATATTTCTTTCCAAATAATCGTAATATATTTTTTTCCAAAAACCTTTAAAACCAATTTTAGAACACCAGAATTTAAGTTCATAAATTTCCATTTATATCCAAATTTTATTTGTAGATCCTATTTTATAAACCATAGATATAAAATTTCACTTTCTAATAAACAACATATCACAACAACTATATCCGTACACAAAAGACTATTCTTTTATATACATAATATAATATTAGTTAAAATTATTTCATTACCTATTTCAAAAACAATATTGTGTTGATTTACTCGTTTTAAATGTTTAGAAATCCATATCGATGTCATAGCATCCTTTGTACCGACCAGAATTCATAAATACTCAACAAAATAAATTAACCCGATACAATTTTTTTATAGCACTAACAAATATGCTCTCTCATATTTATACACTGAGACTCATCTAGGTTATTACTAACCCTATCTCTAATGACTTATACCCCAAAAGGCGAAGGTATCTCTAAATCAAAGCGCTGATACCAACTGTGAAGACCGACCTATTTGGACGGTTTAAATCGACAATAAACCACACATGTCTAACTCAAACCGTTCAAAAGGGATGATTATCAATGAGATTTAATAAGAAAATAAGGGAAATGAAGGAAAACAAAACATACAATCTTACAGCGGAATGACAAAATATAATAATCAAATAAATAGTTCATGAAGCAGTTTTACAATATACATTTAATTACACAATTTTTACAAAAAATCAGAATACAATGAACGAATATGCCAAAATAATGCAGTGGAATAATTATAGTAAACACGATCTAGCAAACTCCATCTTCATCTTCAATGAATATGTCTTCAACACTGAAATACTCAGACTGAACCAAGTTTAATGAAAAGACAAAAAACATGAGTCAGAACTTAAAGTTCTTATGTAAGTTAAATCAACAATAAGCAAACATGGGTGTAATAGCTTAAGAGATGTTTATGGGATTTTACATCTCCTATCCAGTGTATAACGTAGGTGCAATAACTTAAGAGATGTTATGAGATTTCCATCTCCTAAAGATCCATTAAACAATCTGTATGTAGTAAGATACGTTGGTAGTGTTTGTCAGTAAAGTAAAGTATTAAGATAGCTCTAAGGCTTTACATTGATCCCACTTAACACATTTTTATGCATTGTCCTACAATTTTCCGTAGTTGCACCACCAGTAACGTCGATAGCCAAGGAGGCACCGTGATAAGACAACACTAAAACAAATTCATACTATTTGTGTATAAGGATAAAAGTGTGATAAGGCACGTGAGGCAATGCCCAAGGTAAGATTCTACCAGTTTACCCTTTTTGCTGGTGATAACGATTGTAGTGACGACCGCCCACCGAGTCCACCACCTTCAAAATCAAATCAAGTGCACTAATCGAGGCCAAAATCAACATAATAATATGAAGGGGCGATGACCCCTAAAGGTTGCGAACCCCTTAGGCAGACATAGGCTCATGTCTTAGTCATTTTCAATTGATACAAGTGTCGGGGTCATCCATCGTCGTTCTCTTTCTTCAAATCCAGCAAATGCCTCCAATTCAACCTCTATATTCTGGATATCATCCACCTCATACACAATTGTTAAAGTGGTCCTAATATTGACAAAGAGTATGCCAATAAGAGTCCTCGATCTCTTTAACAACCAAACACCAATTTTCACACTAGTTGGTTCTTTCACATTTCGAAAACGATTCATACTTGATACCAAAATATCATATTCACTTCAAAATATCCTTCATCATAAAATCACCATATTTACTTCATATGCTGTTTTCACTTGAAAGTATCGTTTAAATTCCAACTTAGGTTATAACCTCAATTAACCAAATTCGCATTTAAATCAACGATTTAAATATAAACATTCCAACTTTGCACAGCTTGAAATTTTAGAAAATAGTTGAATAGTTATAAATAGTTTAGAGATTTAAAATATAATATAAAATGGTTTAAGTATTGAAAATCATTTGTATAGTAAAATAATTTGGAAAATGAAAATAATTTGAGTATTGTTAAAATAGATCTTAAACCATTTATATTAAAATAATTTATTCTGAAAATAACATCGAATCAAACCGTTTCTTTCCATTTCAACAAATCTAGGCCCATATCCAAATTTCAAATCAGCAAAACTTGACTTTCGATCCTTCAACTCACTTTTGGCTCAATTTCGATTTAGTTTCGAATCAACGTGATTTCATTTTCAATTCGAACTAACATCAATTTTCGAAACGTTCAGTTTTAACTTCAAATTCGATTCAACAATTCAATCCAATGATTTAAATTTCAATCCAATTATTATTTTAAACCATTTCAATTCATTTCAATTTCAAGTCCAATTTCAATTTACCGATTTAAAGCACTTAAATCAAATTAAACTTCATTGGTAAATTTAAGGTTTGAATCTTTAAAATGAACCAATTTTTCGAGTTAAAGTTTTATATCGATTATAACTTCACATTTCCAATTCAATTCTTTAAAATACTTTCTTTTAACCAGTTTCAATTTTAATTTTTCAAAGCTTGAATTAGAAATAATTCAATTCATATAAATCCATAATTTATTTCCTTTAAAACAATATCGTTTAATGAAAATCCAAATTCGAGATTTTAAAAAGATTTAATTTAACCAATCCGGTGTCCATATATAATTTTCTACCATATGGCTAAGTGATCCGTTATTTCAATTTTAATTTCAGGGATGGATATATATCATTTCAATCCAAATTAAAATGTCATAGGTATATATATCATTTAAATATATTTCTCCATTCATTTCTAATGGTTCAAACGATATCAACAAATAAATAGGTAATAACATGTAACGACCCCTAAATTTCGTTAATTAAATTTGTCATATTAATAAGATTTTGGAACTAAATTTATAAAGAAATATAATTGTTATAATTTGTAATGCAGGAAATGTTAAGAATGAACCTATGAAATATTATATTGGTTAAAATCGACTTAATTAAAAAGGTTGAATTGAATAAATCCTATTTATTAGAACCTAATTTTTGGTATGCAAATTTATAATATATGAGTTATTGTAAGAAATTGAAATTTGAATAGAATTCTAATGAATGGAAGTAGAGAAAGATTATACCCGGATGTAATTGTGTATGAGAAATAAAGGAAAGTATTAAATTGATTTTTGTAATAAAACATTGTTAACAGTATTTGATTGTAAATTAAGAAAAATTGTTAATGCAAGTTAATATTTAATGAACTTGAATGAACGTTACAATTTAATTAAAATTCAAATATTATTGCTTAGTTATAAATAGAATATAATAAAAACAAATACAATCAATGTTAGAAACGAAATTTTAATGTTCGTTATTGATAATAAACCTTACTTTAATGATTATTAGTATAGTATCGAAAGTGTAAATGAAAATTAAATAGAAAAATAAGTTTATTTTAAGGTAGTGATTGATAAATTGGGAAGATAGTTCATAGTATGTTAACTATGAATTAATACGCAATGTATGTAAAGTAATAAGTTGGTTTAAGGATGAAATTATAGAAAATTCATTTATTGGTTCTAAAACTTTAATTAATGCATTTAATTGATAGAAGTACATTTAGAAATATAATATTTATTCAAATTAAGTGGTACATAGGCGTATATCAATCTAGCGTATATGAATATAATTTCGGATCGATAAGTAACGAACTTATGAGTGCAATTAAAAGCAAATAGGTGGAAATTAATACAGGTTGCTTGTTTATTTAATATGTCAAATAAATTTTGGTAATCGATTACAATAAATCTTAATTTAACATTTGGTTAACGCAAATTAAAGTAACAATTGATGTAATAAAGAATGGAAAGCCTATTAAATGGGATTATTGAAAATAAATTGGTAATTTCTGAATTAGTGAAATTGGAAGTAAGGATAGTAATTTTTGTAATAAATAAAATGGGAGTCAATTAGAATTAAATGAACCTTAATGTTATATTTATGAGAACTAATGCAATAAATAATTTAGTGCAAATAAATTTATGGAACCAATGGTAAGATTTTAACTGATTGTAATTAATAATTTGAAATAATGACTATTGGTTGAATAAAGGGATGGAAATAAAGTTTTATCAATTTATTGGAATTTAATATACGATAATAGGATTAATTGAATTCAATAAAAAGTAAATACTTAGAAGATTGCATAAATGGAAATTTAGATAAAATTAAGAATACAAATATAAGCAATCGTGAACCAATGTAAATTGCATCCTTTTGATAACGATAAATTAAATAATAGAATGAAAGGTGAATTTAATAGAATTATTGGATATTAAATTTTGAATTTAATGAAATTTAGGATTTATATTGAAATTTATAAATTAATCTTTTCTAAATTGACATTTAAATTTGTTTAAATCATTGTAAATGTTTGAGAAATATAAAGATAATAAAATTGTCAATTTTAGAATTTAAAATTTAAAATTTGATTTAATCGATTAATTTATTTATTGATTTATTTAATTTGTATAAAAATAGCCATTTTGGCCATTGACTCGGATTTCGATAAAGCTAGTTTCAACGGATCCGTAAGGTGAATTATTGTAGGATTTCAAGTTTCGTAGCGATCGTGCTTGTCATTTGATCGTACGGACTCGAAACGACTTAAAATAAATGAAATTGAAATCAATTGAAATCAATTTGAAAAATATTGTTTTTAGCATAACTTCTTCATATGATGGAATTTGGACTTGAAACTTTTTCCATTGTGTTTAAATAATTTAAAAACACCTATTTTGATATACGGGTTGACCCAATTTCGTTACGGAGTCGAAACGGGCTTTTTGGGCCACTTTGTCGTTAGCACGTATATTCAACCCGATCCATCTATTCTATTTCAATTTGCCTATATATATCCTACTATAAACCCTAGCAGCCACTATTTCTCATTTCTATACGTACTGAGACTTCTGTGCTCCTCTTTCTCAATGGCTGTAAACCCTAATTTATCCAATTCAAGTTTCAATTCAAAAATCAACTTCAAAAAATTCAAACTCCTTAGAAAATTTAAAAAAATATATATATCAAAGATATCGATGATACGAACATACATCTGTTGTTCGTTTTTTGAGACAGTGACCAGATTTATCAGAAATCGCGGTCAAAGTCGAATTGGGCGTTTTTGATTTCGACATCAATCGACGAAATTGAATTGTGGGTTTTGTGGTGCTCGTCGTCTGGAGGCTAAAGGTAGTGACCGCATCTCCTGGTTCGACGTGAGGTGGCTGGAATCTCGCATTTAGGGTTTTGAAACCCTAAAACAATGGTGGTGGCGCACGCAATTCAAGGCGACTAGAGGGGGGCGGAGTTGGGCCATGGGTAAAGGGTGTTGCGACATGAAATTTGGCGGCGGCGGCTGGTCGAATAGTGGTCGGAGGGGGTCCTATTTGATATTCCAAGGAGGCGGAGCATGGGTTCGAACACGTAGGGCTCGGTCGTGAATCTCCTGTAGCACGTGAGGAGAAAGAACGCATGTTGTTGACGTGTACGTGCTGACGTGGACCATAGGTAATTATGTTCTTTTTTTAATTGAAATTCAAACACAATTCTCGCTATATCTCGTGCATACGACATCCGTTTCACGTGCGTTTTTTTGTTAGGATCGTATTGAAATTCCAAACATTTGGTGCTGGTTTAGACGAATTCTGAGACTGGTCAATTTTTGGGTTTAAATTGGATTCAAATTCAATTTAAATCCAAAAGGTGAGTGTTTTAACCCACTCACAACTTCTAAAATTTCTTATGTCTGTTAAATTGATATATAATGTGATTTGAAATTTATTTATAACTGTTTGACATATATTTAATCATCATCTCAGTTAAATTGCATTTATTTGAATTTAGTAGTTATTTAACTTATTATTGCATATAAACTGCCAGTTAAATTAATTTATTATTGAAAAATAAACTATCAGAAATTGATTGTTATTTATTGATGTTATTATTTGAATTTGGATGATGTTTGTAATAAATGGTTGATGATTAATATTGGATGAATGGATGCCGTATTCTATATTGTAATAAACTGCAAGTCATTATGCATTCTCATTTGATTTGGGATTGTGGTTTGAAATGATATATAACCGTATTTTTTTTAAATTACCGATTGAAAGGATAAATATCCTTATCACTTGACCATAGGATAGAAAATTTTATACAGACACCGTGGTCTATATATAAAAATATTTTAAAATGATTTCTATGGTTTTGGAAAGGAATATACGGTTTATTAAATATTAACTTTGATGTTATACAAATATTATTTTATATATATATATTTAAATTCTTGAATTTAAGCTATGTATAATTTATTTAATAAAAATGAGTTTAATAATGGAGCTTGATGGTTTATATTATACGGGTAAGTGTGTGTGTGTATATATATATATAGAGTTTAAATGACTTAAATGGAATTTAAGTTGGAAGATAAATGAGACGACCCACTTCCAGACTCCAGGAAGTCGCATCGCTAAGAAGAAAGAAAGGGAAAGAAAAGAGAAAAGAAAGAACAGACAACATCAGAATCTCACAGTGGAATCGAATAAATTATAATATATCACATAAAACCTTACATAGTACCATATACATCAGAGTTAAACAGCTAATACAACAAAAATTAGACAGTTATAAACATCTGTCTAGCAATTACAATCCAAGTACATCAGAGAAAAACAGATACAACTCAAACACAGCGGAACCACTATATATATACACGCTGGAGCCTCCTGCTCCATTATCTCCTCCAGAACTTGTCAAAGCAATCCTGAAACACTTGACTACTCATACGTAATATGAGTACCCAAGAGTTTAATAAAATATAAAATAAACACTCAGGTCAGACAGGGGTCTGGTGTGAGTAAACGGGGATAAAAGTTGCTTAACTTTAGAAAATCCTTTGAAACAAAAGGTATCACGTAAGACTTCCCACACATAAACATGGAAAAGTTTTTACCTTACGCTAACCAAAACATTTGATAGGAAATCCAATGATATTATAATAGTGTCTAGGGTTTTCAAAATAAAATACAGAAATAGCTGGAATGCTTGCATCTCACATTCCAACATAGTTGGGCACAATCAAAACCGTACAGGCACTTATTGGATTATGGATTCCATCAATGGCAGGGCTACTGGGGTACCGCCCGTCACAGTACGTGGCCTAGATCATCGTACCGAGGAGTACGCCCACTCCCCTGCAACACAAAGCCGGACTCGTTCCTTACTGAACAGTTCCGAACAAGACTACCCCGCAGATTGGTCGTCACCAACTGCCACACAGCCGAAAATAAAGGGACCTCTAGACAGGAGTTAATCTTGCTCTCCAGTGGGGGCACCCATGAAGCTTTGCTGCACCTCCCCTGTTTTAGCCATTCCTGGTTGATGAGGCTTGAGGCTACGATTACCTTTATAGAACACATCAATCTTAGAATGCTCATCGTCCACCTGACGATGTTCTGAAAGCATTCAATCCATACAAGTTCGTTCCGGGTTCGAACGAAACCGAAGGCATTATCTCGTTACACTCGTATTGGAATCACCCTCAAAGTTAACGACGATAACCCTTGCACTCTAAATCTTCATCTTGAATCTATAAGCACTATTCCATCAAACTCATTACGGAATCACCCACAGAGTTATACTGACGTATAACCCTTACACCTCGAGTCTTCACTTGCTCCACTTGGATTAACGACCTAACGTTTAATTGGAATCGATGTGGTTTTCGGAATTCTAAATATGGAAACCCGATCCCGGTCTCACCGAAACCAAACGCCATCTTAATGTCCAAGTTGTACTTAAGGGTTTTAAACAATTAACTCATTTCATTATTATCTAATTCACATAGATAAATAAGCTACATCTCACAATAGATAATCACATTCATATTATAAACAGATAATCTGTATCATCATCACAAATAATCATCACAACCAAATAATCCATCCCAAACCATCATACTTAAACCAATCATCCATATCATACAGATACAACCAATCTCATTACTGAGATCACAACCATTCAATCAATAACATCCATAAGCAATGATTTATCAACCAACAATTATAATTAATTTAAAATGAATTAAATTAATTACAACCATCTCTAATTAATTTAAAACAGATTAAATTAATTACTCATTAAAATCCTGCTTAACATCCATTAATTAATTAACCCAGTTAATTAATTATCCACTAAGTATTCAACTTGATTTAACACTATGATTAATCATTCACTATTACAATAAGTAATTAGTATTAAATTAATTTCATAAATTAATTAACCTTAATCATAAGTAATTAACATTTAATTACTCATTATTAATTAATTATAGTTAATTATATTTATCCTTAATTAATTACAATTAATTAATCTCTTAATTAATTATTACTTAATTAAACAATCCTTAATTACATCATTAATTATAATAATTAATGATCTCTAATATTTAAATAAATTATTTAATTAAAATTAATTACGTTTAGAAATTAATCTAACTATTAATCACCTTGATTAATATTCAATTTAGTAATTAACTATCTTAAATTGCTTATTTATAAATTAATTATCCAATAATTAATCATTAATTAATTTCTTAATTAATTACAAAAGTAATTATCCAAATTACTAATTACATTCCAGTAATTATCATTATTACTTCCCTAAGTAATCCTGCTCCAATAATTACAATAAATAATTACACTCTTAAAATCATCAAATGATTTACTTAAATTAATTAAACTGAATTAATTTACTTAAATAAGTCACATATCAAAATTAATTACAATAAGCAATCAATTCCTTAATTACTTTAACAATTAATAATACTTAACAAATTACAATTAATTATATTCAATTAATTAATCTAGTTAATTATCAAAATTAATTACATTAATTAATTACTAAATTATCCTTAGATAATTATCACCATTTATTAATTAACAACATTTCAACAATTACATACTTAAGGAAATTTGAATTAGATTAATTATCAATAAATCATTTATAATTAATATTAATCTAAATCATTATTTAAAATCAAATAATTAAGTAAATTCTTAATTATCTTAAATATTTTTATTTACTTATCAAATGACATCATTTATATTCAAAATATATTTAAACAATACATTTCTAAATTTAAATTCAAATTCCAATTCATTTAAAAATTTAAAGATTCAAAATGTTTAATCATTTAAACATTAATCCAAATTAAAATAATTATAAACTTTAAAATAAAATGAATGTTAAAGAACATTCATTACTTAGATATAAAAGAAAGATTTGAAAAAAACTTACTTGATTAAAATAAATTAATCTTTGAAAATAAATTGATCATTTCAACTTTCAAATTAAAATTAACTCTTCATATTTTAAATTCAATACTAAAGGAACTAAATTCTTTCAAGTTTAAAACTTATTTGAAATCAAATTCTTTCAAACATTTAAATATGTTTGTTTCATTTTTTTAAATTTACAAAATGTTTTGAAATCCAAACTGGTTTCCAAAGAAACTTGAAAAAAAACAGTTTTTAACTTGATTTCAAACCGAGTTTAAATCTTGCTTAAAACATTTAAATTTGTCAAAAATTTAAAAACTAACAAAAACTTGTTTGAATCAAAAACCTGGTTTTAAGAGCAACCTGAAAACTGTTTTAATTCTTGATTTAAAACTGAATTTAAATCTTGTTTAAATTTAAGATTTTCAATTTTAAAAAAACCTTGAATTCAAAACTTTATTTGAATTTAGATTCAACTTGCATTTTGAATCAAATTACAACTTTACAATATGAATTTCATCTAAAATTGAAAAACTGCAGAACTACAGATTTATCAACCTGCAACTAAACTAACCCCAGCGACCCCTTTATTTACTTCGAGTTTCTAAACCATCTACTCCGAGTCAAAAACAAGAATACCCGTGTAACTCTCTAAGTCAAAATACCCTGCACATCAGAAGTTCACCAGAACTTCAACCTGAATGGTGCACATGCACTGTCACCTTGGCCAACTCCAGCCATGCTAATCCATTCCTACAAGTCACTTACCATCCCCTAACAGAGATACAATCCCCTAATCTCCCTTACAACTCACATTTTCAAAATTTCAGGTTGATCAAACAACCTGAAACACAACCACAACTCTATCAACCTAGAAAACCCAATATCACCAACATCTCCTTTATTCTTACCTCAACATTCTACCTCTAGGAAGACCCATAGCCACCAAAATCCACTAGATCATCAAACAAACCCAAAAACCCAATTTTGTTTAACACAGTAATGCACATTCAACAGTAAATTGTAAAATGTGATTTCTGTCTTGAAATTTATTATTCCAAACATGCCTTAGATTACAAAACTGTTTATTTGTTTAAGATGTTTGGTATATATTTTTATTTCAATGATAACTGATTTTTTCTTCAATTTTACAGAGGCAACAGTTTTTATTGAACCAACTTAAAATTTATAAATCTAAATTTACACCAAACTAACATATTTGCTTACACAACTTTACTAACTGAAACCATTCAAGGGATAAGGAATTTCCTATTAAAGGATATCTTAGTTTACAAGCAAGTTGGATTTGCAGCTACAGGCAACAGCAACACATAAACACATTCATATATGTTTACACAGAACAGACATCAACATACAATCATTACATCATACTATTTCTACTAATTCATGTGCACAGAAATCACAGGCTTTTTGCATGATGAAGTTACTCCATTCATTTTTTTTAAACAGAAACAGAACCATTATATCTATAACGGATTTTGATTGATTTTTTTTTTATAAATTAGGATCTTAGTTCTGTAGATCATGTTTAGCTTTAGTTTATAAAGGAAACTATTTTTAAAATATAGCAGCTTACTCACTTTTTATGAAGATGCAGAGAAAAAAATAGATGCGGATTTCAGGACCCTGCATATTGAAGCTGCATGTTGATCCTGGTGTGCATTTGATTACAGAAATTGATCTTCTGGTTGATGTTGATTGCATGCAAATTTGTAGTTTAATGTTGCAGATTTGAAGTTGTTATTTGCAGATTTGAGAATTAATTTTGCAGATTTGAAGTTGTTTTGTAGAAATTGATTTGCAGATTTTAAAACATGCATTTGTTTTGGGGTTTTTTGATTTACTGAAATTTGATTTTCAGGTTTCATTTTGAAGAAAATGTGTTTTTAACAAAATGCTTTAGCTATGTTATGTTTTCTTATCAATATAACTTAAATTTTAAGAAAAATAAATAAGCTAGCCACTTGTTGACTTATTATGTTAAATGTTTTACAAGTGTCCATTTAATAGTTTAAGAATTTAACACATATGCAATTCAATATTAAAAGCAATTTCTAAATTTATAAATGTATTTGAATTTATCTTAAACCATTTCAAACTTATTTTAGCATGTTTTAAATGTTTTATTAACATCTAGTCTTTAAATAAATACATATAAACAATTTAAATGTTTACTTGAAAATTTTAAAATAATATTTTAAAGCTAATTTTCAAAAGAGAAAATTTTCAAAAGAAAAATAATGCTGAATTCATTTATTCAAAAGTTTTCAAATCAAATGTTATACTTTAACAACAATGAATTAAATCTTATTTCAAAAGAAAAGCAATTTTAAAATAAAACAAAACAAACTTTTATTATAAAATAAATTTAAACAAAACAAATTCTTACTTACATTTCTATAAAAATATAAGAAAGATTTTTAAAACAAACCTTTGAAAAGTTACAATACTAATTCAAATTAATTTAATCAATTTACAAATTATACATTTATATAATAATTAAAAAATATCCTTTATTTAATATAAATTAAAATTAAAACCAAATCCTGTATTTACAATGTATAAACATTTGTACATTATAAATATAATATTTTTAACCTTTGAAAACAATAATATTTTCAAATTAAACTATCACTATTATAAATTTTGAAAAGAATATCATTTATCAAACTAAATAATTATTAATTTTCAAAAGATAATTTATGTTTGAATTAAATTATTAAATCAATATTTCACATTTTAAAATAATTATCAATGAAATTATTAAATAATTATTGCCTAAATTTCCGGGACATCACATTCCTCCCCCCTTAAAAGAATTTCGTCCCTGAAATTTAAAAGCAAAGGTAATTTAATAATCCTATACAGATTTTAAATTTTAAAAAGAGCAAACATATGCTATCAACAAAATACTAGCAACCAATTTAAACAAACAATTCTAATTATCCAGACAAAAATTCTAGATAAGATTCCCTAGAGTTTCCCAGGTACAAACACCGGGACACTCGCCCTATAAAATCTAAATTAGCTGCACCACTCAGATCTAAAGCTCCTATATCTCTAGATCAACAAATCTAAACAGAATACAGGACCACAGACAAGTCCTGATCAATTCCCAAATCTCTCAGAACTACTTATTCTAAAACCAGAGATAAACCATACACGTACTCCCTCAGAGATACGTGAAAACAAAACAAATTCCATCCATCCAAACTGGAAATTCAATCCCGTAGACCAAAGACTTAATTCTCAAGAGAAACAGGAAGATCCAATCTCTTATATCCACAAATCCCTCATATCGATCCTGGGCCGCCCTCAACTTCTAGATCAAACAGATCCACCACACAAACTCTATTACACAAATATCAGAAGACTTCAACATACTACTCCTATCCGGAAAACAAACAGATGCTCAAAACAATTAAGCGTCCAGATCCAAAATGAATTTCCTGTAGAAATTCTCTGATCCAAGACAAAACTCAAATTTCCAAAGAATCAGGTGCTCCTATTCTGGAATAGCTGCCACCAAGCTTCCACTGCGCAACTCAGATTCAAGAATGCTATTGATGAACACAAGTACAAACTTGATCAACTTATCCCGAAAACATTTGTTCATCAAATTCCATAAATATCAGTGACCTATCTGATTCGGTCAAACACACAACAAAAATTCAACCAGAAAACTGGACCCAATAAATCCTGCCAACTTAAACAGATCTCATTCTCAAAGAATCTCCCTACTAATCTGATCCTCCGGTAAAACTACACGAATCAAGTCGAAACAGATCTCAAACTCTCGATGGGTGCAAATCTTAACTCCTTCGAAGATATCTAGAAAATACCACTTCGATAACTCAAACATCCACTAGAGATGCTTCAATCCAAACAAAGATTACTCAGAGAACCTTCGAACCATCGCAAGTCACTTTTGCGATTCTACTTAGTTCAGATCCTAAGAAATCGTTCTCACTTCAAAATCAGAACAGCTAAAGCCTTCAAAAGAAGAAACTAGTGGTCTACCTCCAACCACAAACATCACTCCCAACTGGGCTTCCAGAAGAAATGGACAAGCTCCACCATATGCCCGGACTACTGACAGAAAAATCACAGAGGTTTCTGAACCATCGAAGAAACAGGCCAATCACTGCTGCTACTGCTGCCAAAGACATCCTTATCCAAAAGCTCATCGAACCTCAAAGCTACACCAGCCTCTTCACAATAGAGCCTTTAAAAGACAGATATCTCTCAGGAAACTCGCTTCAAACCAAACACAAAACACTCAGCCAAACTGAGTCTCAAACTCAAATATAGACAGAACTCCTTCCTGAAGTTGCCAAGATACTACTTCTGGCTTCAGAACTCCCAACTGATCCAAACTCAAGAAAAACCACTCACACGAGTGAAATCTAGCTTACAATCCAAAGTAAACTCCGAATCTTGAAAAGATTTCCTTCAGAGGTCGGTACAATCCCTAGCACCAAACTATTCAAGATGCCCACTACTGCCCTAGCAGATCACTTCCAACTTCAAACACTTGAACTCCAACCATTGGTAGTTGTGTTACACACACCACTACCCTATCTACCTTTATTTCTTATTTTGGAAAACCTGAACAGGTAACCCAATCTAATAGGTAGAAATAAATAAATATATATATATATATATATATTCAAAATTACAAATACGCTCTCTCAAGAAGGACATCACTCCAGAGTCTAGGTATTCGCTCAACCTAGGGCTCTGATACCACAATGAGATGACCCAACTTCCAGACTCCAGGAAGTCGCATCGCTAAGAAGAAAGAAAGGGATAGAAAAGAGAAAAGAAAGAACAGACAACATCAGAATCTCACAGCGGAATCGAATAAATTATCATATATCACATAAAACTTTACATAGTATCATATACATCAGAGTTAAACAGCTAATACAACACAAACTAGACAGTTATAAACATCTGTCTAGCAATTACAATCCAAGTACATCAGAGAAAAACAGATACAACTCAAACACAACAGAACCACTATATATGTATACACGCTGGAGCCTCCTGCTCCATTATCTCCTCCAGAACTTGTCAAAGCAATCCTGAAACACTTGACTACTCATACGTAATATGAGTACCCAAGAGTTTAATAAAACAGAAAATAAACACTCAGGTCAGACAGGGGTCTGGTGTGAGTAAACGGGGATAAAAGTTGCTAAACTTTAGAAAATCCTTTGAAATAAAAGGTATCACGTAAGACTTCCCACACATAAACATGGAAAAAATTTTACCTTACGCTAACCAAAACATTTGATAGGAAATCCAGTGATATTATAATAGTGTCTAGGGTTTTCAAAATAAAATACAGAAATAGCTGGAATGCTTACATCTCACGTTCCAACATAGTTGGGCACAATCAAAACCGTACAGGCACTTATTGGCTTATGGATTCCATCAATGGCAGGGCTACTGGGGTACCGCCCGTCACAGTACGTGGCCTAGATCACCGTACCGAGGAGTACGCCCGCTCCCCTGCAACACAAAGTCGGACCCGTTCCTTACTGAACAGTTCCGAACAAGACTACCCCGCAGATTGGTCGTCACCAACTGCCACACAGCCGAATATAAAGGGACCTCTAGACAGGAGTAAATCTTGCTCTCCAGTGGGGGCTACCCACGAAGCTTTGCTGCACCTCCCCTGTTTTAGCCATTCCCGGTTGATGAGGCTTGAGGCTACGATTACCTTTATAGAACACATCAATCTTAGAATGCTCATCGTCCACCTGACGATGTTCTGAAAGCATTCAATCCATACAAGTTCGTTCTGGATTCGAATGAAACCGAAGGCATTATCTCGTTACACTCGTATTGGAATCACCCTCAAAGTTAACGACGATAACCCTTGCACTCTAAATCTCCATCTTGAATCTATAAGTACTATTCCGTCAAACTTATTACGGAATCACCCACAGAGTTATACTGACGTATAGCCCTTACACCTCGAGTCTTCACTTTCTCCACTTGGATTAACGACCTAACGTTTAATTGGAATCGATGTGGTTTTCGGAATTCCAAATATGGAAACCCGATCCCGGTCTCACCGAAACCAACGCCATCTTAATGTCCAAGTTGTACTTAAGGGTTTTAAACAATTAACTCATTTCATTATTATATAATTCACATAAATAAATAAGCTACATCTCACAATAGATAATCACATTCATATTATAAACAGATAATTTGTATCATCATCACAAATAATCATCACAACCAAATAATCCATCCCAAACCATCATACTTAAACCAATCATCCATATCATACAGATACAACCAATCTTATTACTGAGATCACAACCATTCAATCAATAACATCCATAAGCAATGATTTATCAACCAACAATTATAATTAATTTAAAATGAATTAAATTAATTACAACCATCTCTAATTAATTTAAAACAGATTAAATTAATTACTCATTAAAATCCTGCTTAACATCCATTAATTAATTAACCCAGTTAATTAATTATCCACTAAGTATTCAACTTGATTTAACACTATGATTAATCATTCACTAATTACAATAAGTAATTAGTATTAAATTAATTTCATAAATTAATTAACCTTAATCATAAGTAATTAACATTTAATTACTCATTTATTAATTAATTATAATTAATTATATTTATCCTTAATTAATTACAATTAATTAATCTCTTTATTAATTATTACTTAATTAAACAATCCTTAATTACATCATTAATTATAATAATTAATGATCTCTAATATTTAAATAAATTATTTAATTAAAATTAATTACGTTTAGAAATTAATCTAATTATTAATCACCTTGATTAATATTCAATTTAGTAATTAACTAACTTTAATTGCTTATTTATAAATTAATTATCCAATAATTAATCATTAATTAATTTCTTAATTAATTACAAAAGTAATTATCAAAATTACTAATTACATTCCAATAATTATCATTATTACTTCCCAAAGTAATCCTGCTCCAATAATTACAATAAATAATTACACTCTTAAAATCATCAAATAATTTACTTAAATTAATTAAACTGAATTAATTTACTTAAATAAATCACATATCAAATTAATTACAAAAAGAAATCAATTCCTTAATTACTTTAACAATTAATAATACTTAACAAATTACAATTAATTATATTCAATTAATTAATCTAGTTAATTATTAAAATTAATTACATTAATTAATTACTAAATTATCCTTAGATAATTATCACCATTTATTAATTAACAACATTTCAACAATTACATACTTAAGGAAATTTGAATTAGATTAATTATCAATAAATCATTTATAATTAATATTAATCTAAATCATTATTTAAAATCAAATATTTAAGTAAATTCTTAATTATTTTAAATATTTTTATTTACTTATCAAATGACATCATTTATATTCAAAATATATTTAAACAATACATTTCTAAATTTAAATTCAAATTCCAATTCATTTAAAAATTTAAAGATTCAAAATGTTTAATCATTTAAACATTAATCCAAATTAAAATAATTATAAACTTTAAAACAAAATAAATGTTAAAGAACATTCATTACTTAGATATAAAAGAAAGATTTGAAACAAATTTACTTGATTAAAATAAATTAATCTTTGAAAATAAATTGATAATTTCAACTTTCAAATTAAAATTAACACTTCATATTTTAAATTCAATACTAAAGGAACTAAATTCTTTCAAGTTTAAAACTTATTTGAAATCAAATTCTTTCAAACATTTAAACATGATTATTTCATTTTTTTTTTTGAATTTACAAATTGTTTTGAAATCCAAACTTGTTTCCAAAGAAACTTGAAAAAAACAGTTTTTATTTTGATTTCAAACTGAGTTTAAATCTTGCTTAAAACATTTAAATTTGTCAAAAATTTAAAAACTAACAAAAACTTGTTTGAATCAAAAACCTGGTTTTAGAGCAACCTGAAAACTGTTTTAATTCTTGATTTAAAACTGAATTTAAATCTTGTTTAAATTTAAGATTTTCATTTTTTAAAAAATCTTGAATTCAAAACTTTATTTGAATCTAGATTCAACTTGCATTTTGAATCAAATTACAACTTTACAATATGAATTTCGTTTAAAATTGAAAAACTGTAGAACTACAGATTTATCAACCTGCAACTAAACTAACCCGAGTGACCCCTTTATTTACTTTGAGTTTCTAGACCATCTACTCCGAGTCAAAAACAAGAATACCCGAGTAACCCTCTGAGTCAAAATACCCTGCATATCAGAAGTTCACTAGAACTTCAACCTGAATGGTGCACATGCACTGTCACCTTGGCCAACTCCAGCCATGCTAACCCATTCCTACAAGTCACTTACCATCCCCTAACAGAGATACAATCCCCTAATCTCCCCTGCAACTCACATTTTCAAAATTTCAGGTTGATCAAACAACCTGAAACACAACCACAACTCTATCAACCTGGAAAACCCAATATCACCAACATCTCCTTTATTCTTACCTCAACATTCTACCTCCAGGAAGACCCATAGCCACCAAAATCCACTAGATCATCATACAAACCCAAAAACCCAATTTTGTTTAACACAGTAATGCACATTCAACAGTAAATTGTAAAATGTGATTTTTGTCTTTAAATTTATGATTCCAAACATGCCTTAGATTACAAAACTATTTATTTGTTTAAGATGTTTTGTATATGTTTTTATTTCAATGATAACTGATTTTTTTTTCTATTTTATAGAGGCAACAGTTTTTATTGAACCAACTTAAAATTTATAAATCTAAATTTACACCAAACTAACATATTTGCTTACACAACTTTACTAACTGAAACCATTCAAGGGATAAGGAATTTCCTATTAAAGGATATCTTAGTTTACAAGCAAGTTGGATTTGCAGCTACAGGCAACAGCAACACATAAACACATTCATATATGTTTACACAGAACAGACATCAACATACAATCATTACATCATACTATTTCTACTAATTCATGTGCACAGAAATCACAGGCTTTTTGCATGATGAAGTTACTCCATTCATTTTTTTTAAACAGAAACAGAACCATTATATCTATAACGGATTTTGATTGATTTTTTTTTTTATAAATTAGGATCTGAGTTCTGTAGATCATGTTTAGCTTTAGTTTATAAAGGAAACTGTTTTTAAAATAGAGAAGCTTACTCGCCTTTTATGAAGATGCAGAGAAAAAAATAGATGCAGATTTCAGGACCCTGCATATTGAAGCTGCATGTTGATCCTGGCTTGCATTTGATTACAGAAATTGATCTTCTGGTTGATGTAGATTGCATGCAAATTTGTAGTTTAATGTTGCAGATCTGAAGTTGTTATTTGCAGATTTGAGAATTAATTTTGCAGATTTGAAGTTGTTTTGTAGTAATTGATTTGTAGATTTTAAAACATGCATTTGTTTTTGTGTTTTTTGATTTACTGAAATTTGATTTTCAGGTTTCATTTTGAAGAAAATGTGTTTTTAACAAAATGCTTTAGATATGTTATGCTTTCTTATCAATATAACTTAAATTTTAAGAAAAATAAATAAGCTTGCCACTTGTTGACTTATTATGTTAAATGTTTTACAAGTGTCCATTTAATAGTTTAAGAATTTAACACATATGCAATTCAATATTAAAAGCAATTTCTAAATTTATAAATGTATTTGAATTTATCTTAAACCATTTCAAACTTATTTTAGCATGTTTTAAATGTTTTATTAACATCTAGTCTTTAAATAAATACATATAAACAATTTAAATGTTTACTTGAAAATTTTAAAATAATATTTTAAAGCTAATTTTCAAAAGAGAAAATTTTCAAAAGAAAAATAATGTTGAATTCATTTATTCAAAAGTTTTCAAATCAAATGTTATACTTTAACAACAATGAATTAAATCTTATTTCAAAAGAAAAGCAATTTTAAAATAAAACAAAACAAACTTTTATTATAAAATAAAATTTAAACAAAACAAATTCTTACTTACATTTCTATAAAAATATAAGAAAGATTTTTAAAACAAACCTTTGAAAAGTTACAATACTAATTCAAATTAATTTAATCAATTTACAAATTATACATTTATATAATAATTAGAAAATATACTTTATTTAATATAAATTAAAATTAAAACCAAATCCTGTATTTACAATGTATAAACATTTATACATTATAAATAAAATATTTTTAACCTTTGAAAACAGTAATATTTTCAAATTAAACTATCACTATTATAAATTTTGAAAAGAATATCATTTATAAAACTAAATAATTATTAATTTTCAAAAGAGAATTTATGTTTGAATTAAATTATTAAATCAATATTTCACATTTTAAAATAATTATCAATGAAATTATTAAATAACTATTGCCTAAATTTCCGGGACATCACAATAAATATGAAATTGGTTTAAATTGAATTATTTAAGAATGGTACTTGAATAAATTTGATTTGGATTTTAAATATAAGTTGAGATTTTGAAGGATATGATTCTTATAACTTAATTTGGCTTAAAGTGTTTTAAATGAATATAAAGTTGACATAAATGAATATATCAAGTTAAATAAAATTTAAAGAATATCGAGTTGTTTGAAGTTAAAAGTTTTACTTAAATTTTAATGGATTTATTAAGTAAACTTTTCAAATCTAAATAATATTAGTTGAATTTGATATATATGGAATTACCAAAGAAATTGTGTAACGACCCGTAAATTTTCGGTAATTTTTTGATTTATTAATATATTTAATTGAAAATTTGTGGAATTGTAAACGATAAAATTTATAAATTAAAATTTAAGATTTGGAATGCGTATAGTTAAACATAGCAACTGACAAATTTTCTTCCGAAAATATAAAGTTTATTTTCGTGCGTAAATTTATTTCAATTTAATCAGATAAAAATCGATGAAATTAAACCGTTTCCGAAATCTAATATATTTGCATAGAAAAATTCTAAATCATCTTCTGAGAAAGATGTTATTTTTCTTTTTTCCAAATTCAGACTTCTTTAACTCCGTCGATCTTATTTTTTTGTGTTTTTCATGCATTTTCCACTAGTATAAAAATTCGAATTTTTATAATTCAATCATACCACTGATATCTATACACCGTTTTGATCATCTCACCGTGCTGATCTCCGTAGTATACTCATTTGTGTCTTTCGGAATCTGGTGCGTGATGATATTCGAAAAACGGGTATCCGTATCGGCAACCGTTTTGTGTCCTTTCGGTTTCTTGCCCTATCGTTATCCACACAAAGATCAATGGACATCTGAATTTAATATTGTCAGCCGTGACCTTCGCCATTCCTCCGTTTCAACTTATTTTTTTATTATTATTTTTTATTTCATAACTTTGTTTCATTCTTTGTCTATTGCTCTGCCTTCTTTTATCAATCACTGCTCATTCTTCAAAGAGAAAAAAAATATGTTGCTTCATTCAATTCCTGTAGCCAAAACACGGCCTTCCTCCTACCTCACACTCTCTCCTACTATGCACACAACCTATCACTTTCATCCCTTCCATGCTGCATGGCTGACCCATCCACCACATCACAGTCGAACCCACAGCCAAGATCTCGGCTTCTCATGCCCACCGCCTTCTCACCACTCCACCACGGCCTCCGCCCCATTCACCTTCCGCCTTCACGTGAACATCGCCACGTTTTGCCAATCATCCACCCCTCAACCTAGTAGTACACCATCGGCCAAGAGGGAAGCCTTCACCATCACCTTCGGCTCTTGTTTTTCCTTCCTCTCGGCATGGATCCTGCTACCACCAGAGCTCCATTGTCCCGTCCTCTCCTCCAACTCTTCCCACGTTGTCACAGCCGCACATCTCTATCACCAGCAAGTCCCAAGGCTGAGCCAACTTATGTCTGCCTCCAATCCATCAGCCCACGTTTCCTGATCCGAGCCACCTCATCACCAAATTCTTCCACCACTTTCCGGCCGAACTTCATGCATACGGTAAACATCTGTCTATATTGTATTTTTTTGGCTGTGACATTTATATACATCGTATCATTTTAGCATCTAGAAGCTATATCTAGAGATATATATAGAGTTTTATATGAGGGTTTTTTTGCTGTGATATATTATGTCTTGCATACGTGTCCAAGCATATTTATTCGTATATGTAGTATAAAATGTTGATATAATATGTTATATAATATATTATGCTATTTGTTTATCTACATATTTGGTTTTGAATAGTATTATATATAAATGCATAATACTCGGGTTTGTCACAGAGGTATAAGTTATGAAGTTATTTATACATTTTTCTTATCAGTTTTATTACTTCAAAAGTTTGTTGTTATAGTACTGTTACGTAAGGTTAGATATATATATATATATATATATATATATATATATAACTTTATATATATAAGTGTAATCTTTAGTATTTGTAAGTAATATAGTAAACATATATATTATATGTGTTAGTATACTCATAAGCTATATCGGTCTGCATGCATTTAGTTTAATCTATACTCATTTGTTTTGTTATGGTCGGCATATATTTGAGTTTTAAAGTTGGTGTCTGTATATATTAATCTATATACATGTGTTGCGTGCTGATGTACATATAAGAGTATATATTTTGCATGTGTAGCGTATGCGCGTGTGTTGCGTGTGCAGTATATATGGATCATTACCATGTAGTTATATCTTAGTTTGTATAAAGTGTATCCAAGTTATGTATAATATGTTTAAATTTTATATATACAAGCTTATATGAGTTATTTAATCTATCTGTAAGTCCCTATATGATTGTTGCATGTTATATGTATTGGTTTTGCATTTGTTTTTTTTTTAAAAAAAATTACAAATATATTGATCTCAATACATATGTTTAATGATTATTTATTTTAATATATACAGAGATTTTGATTTTTATAAAATGTGTTTTAAATTTAATAGTAATTTTAATTTAGTTATGTATATATGTTCACTGATACCATTTACTTTCATCAATCCTATTCCGATTTGATTTCGAAAATTCATATTTAACAGCTTTGCTCGTCGATTCGTGCCAATCTAGTTTATTTCGAAAGTCATGCTTGCGATCCATGACTCGACTTCGTTGTCCATTCATATCTCTAGCCACGAAAGGTGAGCAATCACTCACGATTAATGTTCTATTTATTAAATTCAATTTCAATTGAAACGACAAATTGAAATACCCGTGTTAGTTATTTACACTGCTATTTATGTTATTACATGTATCGGTTCACCTGTGACATCTGACACCATCATCTGTATTTATGCGATGATAATACAGTTTGGCTGTTAATTGATTGATTGTTTGATGTTTGCATTGGACATTAAATCGTTAATGTTTAAAGTGGTAAATAATATGCAATTGAATCTGATATAGGATAGATAATAATTTTAAACTGATTTATTTGTTGAATATTGATTAATTAAATTGACCCCTTTAAATGTCAAATAAACCGACATGTAGAATAGTGATAACTACACCTTTTGAACCATTGGACGTATGTTGTATAATTATTGTAATATAAAATTGAAATTGAATAATTAGTAAAATAATCTTTAGTCTACATGAAATGATAGTGCAGATTCTAGAAATAATTATATTAATTTGCACAAACAACAGTGTAAATTAATATGATTATTTCGGTATTATTTGAATTAATTGTTGGATTTTTATTAATGTTTGCTATTGCTTGTTTATTTACCTTGACACCATTCCAGTTATCACACTACAAGTTCCATTTGCTATGCTTTGATTTTTGGATTGAAATGGAATCGAGTTGAAATGATAAATACCCAAATGAACTTGACTTAGGATAAAGAATTAAATAAACCCGATTGGTCGATAATTTGATTTAAAAAAATAAAATAATGATTTTATTTAAATAAAGAATAAGGTTTGAAATGAAGTTGGAATTTGAATTTTAATGCATGGAAAATGTAAATATTTAATAATCTGAAACAAAATATTAATAAAGTAATCGATGATAGAACATTGTTCAATCTAAGAAATGATTGAGTTTTGAAATTATTTAATAATTAAGTTTTGAAATTATTTAATAATCAAGTTTTTAAATTATTAATAATTAAGATTGGAATTATTGAATAATTAGGTTTTGAAATTATTTAATAATTAAAATTTGAAATTATTAATTAAGTTTTGAAATTACTTAATAATTAAATAAAATTGAAATATTTGAGAATTAAATAAAAATTTGAATTCTTTGATAAGAGAAATTGAACTTTTGAATAAGTGGATTTGAACTTCATTCATAAATGAAATTGGGTTTCTTTGTTTATTAAATTTTGGAAAATTATTTAAGTTAGTTAATAAGTGAAATTGAACTTCTTGAATATGTGAAAGTTAGTTTATTTATTTATTGAGTTTGAAATTTGTAACCAAGTAAATAAATAAATAGAATTGAATTTCTTTAACAAGAAATAAAATGCGTTTTATTGAAATAAATATAAAACTTGAATTTAAGAATTTTATTTGACGAATCTAATTTAATTAAATTTGAAAGTTTTGATATAATGGAGTTAAACTTAAGAAATTGATTTAATGAATTGGAAATTTAATAGAAATTGTTCTGAATGATAAATTAACTTAACGAATATTGTTAAAATCAATCAATGAATTTAAATTGATTTGAATGTAAAATTTAATTAATTTAAATGATTTCGGATTGTACTCATATATGAACTTGAATTAATATTTGAATTGTTTTAAATAAAACTGAAATTGAATTATAAGATTTTGAAATGGTATTTCGGAAGTTTTGAACGTAAAATTGGAAATTGATATAGAAAGACTAATGGAATAATGATTTACAAATTTCAATTGAAATTGAAATTGATTTGGTTTTGAAATATATTAAACGACCAATCAGTGTCATAATTACGAAGATTATTAAAAAAACCGAAATCGGTTATGGACATACTCTCTGTCTAAACCGAAAATCGCTTTAATAACTATACGTGGAATGTGATCCAGAATGAAGTGGTTGGAATGATGTATGTGATGACTGAAGAAAGAGAACGATAATGGATAGCCTAGACACTTGTGTAAAATTGGAAATGTCTAAAACATGAGCTGTGCCGGGCAAAATGGGGTTAGCCACCTCGAGCGAACACACTTCTTCGTATACTACTCATTACTGGTTATTGATTGGTGCACCTTCGAAATTTTGAGAGTGTTTTTTCACGTGTTGCGATCGTTGCGGCGATGCATTTTCACAAGTCCGGATCAGGCAAATGGTAGTTTCACTAGCTTGGGTATTACCTCATGTGCCTTGTCATACTTGTATCCCACTAGTTTATGGTGGAGTTTACAATGCTGTATAGACTATGACACTTATATAAAATGTGTTAAGGGGGATAATGGTAACGCCTTAACACTATTTTGATACTTTATATTACTAATATGCATTATCTATTTAGCGTATATTACTACATAGTAGATAGTTTAACGGATCCTTAGAGGACGGTTATTCCAACGTCCTTTGAGTTACTTGTATTTCAGTTGTTATTTCACTTGAGTTGGTTTTATTGATATAAGAATGTTAATCCTGACTCGAGAGTTTTGTGTTTTGTTTTACGCTCGGGTCAGACCGAGTGTACCAGTATTCGAGACTCACCTTTGGAGTTGGAGCTTCGCTTGGAGATCCAGCTATCTATCCAGCTTTCAGATACTCAGTTGATTCTTGTGATATATTCTGATTCTTGTATTTGACTATTATATTCGAGACTTTTGTTGTAACATATTAACTCTGTTATATATATAGTAGCTTCATGAACTACTATCTTTTGTTTCCGCTGCATTTATTACTCTGTGCCTGTGATCTGTGATTATTTATTTACTGTATATGTTGAGTTTTGCCAAATTTTAAATAACAATTCGGTATTTTGAATTATTGAAGTCCGACATGTGCGGATGCGATAGTCCAAAATAGCGGGCCATTAAAGATTGTTTTGAAATGGTTGAATATTTGAAGCTTTGAAATATATGAATTGAAATGTTTTATTGAGAGGTTAAAATCATTATTTGGGGTTTATTTGAAATATTAAAGAAGCTATTTTATTATATAAAGTAATTTAAGATGTAAACCATTGAAGTATATGAAGTTGTGTTTCAAAGCTATAGATTGTATGGTATATAGATTTGAACGTGCTATGATTTCTTGAAAAATGATATATTTGAAATAAAATGATATCATATTGATTTGGATCTTAAAATAAAAATGATATCGTATTTATATGGTTTTGAAATGAATATTTTATTCTGATTTTGAAGTATAATTATTTTAAAATGACTGCGGTGTTATAATAACTTTTGGTTGTTGAACAGACCGGGATCGGAAGTTGTCATACTCTCTGCCAACTCCGATTTAACAACCGTGTACGAAGTGGAGATTCCAGAATGAAGTAGGATGGTGGCGGCGTTTCCTTTATGGTAAATACGTGGACCCGACTCCCGTGAGTTGGCATAAGGTGGCTAAAACAAGAGCGATTCTCGAGCCAATGAGGTCATTCCTCTGATCGGACACACTCCTTCGATATTATACTCTGACATTTGGATTGATTCGGTGGCCACTTTTGATTTTTGATTTGGGGGTGTTGTTCGAGGTGGGCGGTAGTAGCTGCTACGCGTTACCACCAGCCCGGATGCGTAATTTGTATATCTACCCTGGCATTGCCTAGTTGTGCCATGTCACCTACCCTAGCATGCCTTGTACGAGTTTCTATTTGCGTCGTACCTATGGAGCATCCTTTAGTAGCCTCCTGATCAGGAAGTATTACGGTACTGTATAGATTTTTAGCATTATTACGTGTTAAGGTGGAAAATGTAAAGCCTTAACGCTATTTAAAAGTAAGTTTATTTTACTAATAGACACTATTATAATAGCACAATATTACGACATAGTAAATAGTTTAACGGATCCTTAAGAGATGTGAATTCCGAGCATCCATAAAGTTACTGCACTCATATTTATTTCTGTTGATTTAACCCACATAAGATATTTTAGTTCTGACTCGAGTGTTTTGTCTTTTCAATTCGCTCGGGTCAGTCCGAGCGTTTCAGGATTTGAAGATTTTATTCTGGTGGACGAAGACGAAGATTTGTAGTACTATTATCTACTATATTATTCCCTTACACCATTTTATTCCGCTGCATAATTATTATTCTATGGTATGTGTAACTATGATATGTACTGTATAAATATAATCAATTGTTTTGTAAAACAGCTTCATGAACTGTATATTTGATTATTATATTTTATCGTTCCGCTGTGAGATTCTATTTTGTGTTTTTCTTTTCCTGCTTTTTCTTATTTACCCTATAAAAATCCGCCCATCCATATGGTTTGAATTGGCACGTGTGTCCATTTAAAGCGTGCGAAAAGGCTGGATGTTACATCTGGTATCAGAGCTTTGGTTTAGCGATAAACCTTTGCTTTGTGGGGTTTGAATCTTTATTAATAGGGAAATAATACCCTATGATGAGTCGCTGAGCGTATATATATGAGAGAGTGTATTTGTTAGTGTTATAAAAGGGTTTTAATATTTTGTTAATCTATTCCGTTTTGTATTTATAAATTTCGGTTGGTGCATGGGACGCTATGACATCAATAGGGATTTCTAAACACTTAATAGGACAGACCGACATAATATTTGTTTTAAATATAGGTGGATGAAATAATTTTGCCTATTATATTTTCTATATGTAAAATAAAGTTTTATAAATGATATATATAATTGGTTGTTATATATTGGTTGTTAGGTAGTGAAATTTTAAATATTAGTTAACAATAAAATAAATGAAAATTGGAAATTTAGAACTTAAGTCCCAGGGTTTTGAAACTTCTTTTGAATGATTTTGAAATATAATAATAATATTATTAAAAGAAGTATTTTCTGATATAAATATTTCAATATAATTTGAAAGAAATGTTTCTAAAAGAAATTTTGGAAAGATAAAGTTGTACCTCCCTCTTTGTCGCTGGAAAATAATTTTGGTGATGAGTGCACGCCTCATCGACATTCATTTTCTAGTTTCGAAGTGGAAAGGCCACTGTTGCAATTCGACTACAGAATGATTTTAATTAACAAATATAAATTTTAAATTGTTTAAATACAATTGGATATATAAGCTGTAAGTATATACATTTATCTATTATTTTAGAATGATTCGAAATTTAACACGGTATTTAGTTCTTAAGTTTCCATTAATTAATAGCTTCAATTATTGTAGTGAACTGGAACGTAGGTAATTAATAATTGAAACCTCTAAAGGAAATAAGAGATTAAATGCTAAGTTTCAAATTAAATAAAAAGAAAGTTGAAATTTGTAACGTATAAAACAAAAGATGTAACTATTGAACATTAAATTAAATTAAAAAAAGGGGATAAACTTGTATGATTTCCATTTGCATTCTTAAAAGCATATGTATATAACTTACCAGATTTTAAAAGTTGAAATGTTTAATAAGAAACTGTAATAGAAATTGTACAAATAGAAGTATGTAATGAAGTGTTAAATAAATTGTTGTAATTAATAAGAATTTAATGTTATAATTGTTATAAACCTAAGTTATGATTGAAATGCCACTAATTAAATATAATAGAACAGTTATAAAGAAATGAAAATAAGTTTAAGAAGGATTGAAGTTATTTATAATAAAAATAAATGGAAATATGAATATGGTAAATAAATAATATTAAGAGTGGAAAAATGAATGTAATATAATAAAGAGGAATTTTAAAATTAAGTAAATAAGCTGAAGTTATTTCTAAATAAATTCGTAAGAAATAAATGAAAATAAAAAGATAAATCATTATATGAAAGAAAGAAATCAAACGACAAATGTACGAATGAAATTAATAGGAATAAACTAAATCTTTTGTTTGAAATAGTTGTTGTTTGTTTTGGTTTATGGTTGTTTGGGTAAGGATACTTTAAAAGTGTCTGGATGAATGAATAAAGCTATTTAGTTTCATCAAAGACTGTTGAGTAAATGATGCACTTAGTAGTTTATTTTTCATTTTGTACAATTTGAAATTTTGAACCCAAACAACTGTTTGTTTTGTTTGAATGAATGATTGAATTGTGCTGATTTTGTATAATGGTTGTATGCTGTTTGTTGCAATTGGTTGTTGAATTGATTGTTTGTCTGTGGTTGAACAACTTAAATATTTCATTCTATATAATTGCTAACTCTTATCAGATTATATAAGTGAAATACATGTTATGGAAGTAATTCCTACTGCTTTTGGTTCCATAGAATAAGCGTTAATTTCCCGACAAATAGGTACGTTTCCGGATTACGGTTTATAGCGTTATTATATTGTTTTCCCGGGTTGGGATATATATTATTTTGGTAAATATTTGTTGTATATTATTATATTGATATTATATTTTTCTCCCGAGCCTCTCCGTATAAAGGAGACTCTGCCAAAATTTTCCGTAGATTTTGGACTTAGAAATATTTTGAAAATGTTTTTCCAAACTCTATTAATTTGAGTATAAAAAGATTTAATGGTTATAAATTGGTATATTTTACTAAATTAATTAATTTTGTAAATTTATTTGTTTATAAATTTAATATTTAAATATGATATATTGATTTCTTAATTCTTCTTTTCCCTTCTTTTTCCTTTTCGGGGACAAAAAGTTTTGAGTGGGGGAGAGTGTAACGACCCCTGAATTTCGTTAATTAAAATTTTCATATTGATAAGATTTTGAAATTAAATTTATAAAGAAATATAATTGTTATAATTTGTAATGCAGTAAATGTTAAGAATTAACCTATGAAATATTATATTGATTAAAATAGACTTAATTAAAAAAGTTGAATTGAATAAATCCTATTTATTGGAACCTAATTTTGGTATGTAAATTTACAATATATGAATTATTGCAAGAAATTGAAATTTGAATAGAATTCTAATGAATGAAAGTAGAGAAAGATTATACCCGGATGTAATTGTATATGACAAATAAAGGAAAGTATTAAATTGATTTATGTAATAAAACATTGTTAACAGTATTTGATTGTAAATTAAGGAAACGTGTTAATGCAAGTTAATATTTAATGAACTTGAATGGACGTTACAATTTAATTAAAATTCAAATATTATTGCTTAGCTATAAATAGATTATAATAAAAAAAATACAATCAATGTTAGAAACGAAATTTTAATGTTCGTTATTGATAATAAACCTTACTTTAATAATTATTAGTATAGTATCGAAAGTGTAAATGAAAATTAAATAGAAACATAAGTTTATTTTAAGGTAGTAATTGATAAATTGGAAAGATAGTTCATAGTATGTTAATTATGAATTAATACGCAATGTATGTAGAGTAATAAGTTGGTTTAAGGATGAAATTAAAGAAATTTCATTTATTGGTTTTAAAACCTTAATTAATGCATTTAATTGATAGAAGTACATTTAGGAATATAATAATTATTCAAATTAAGTGGTACATAGGCGTATATTAATCTAGCGTATATGAAATTATAAATCTGGATCGATAAGTAAAGAACTTATGAATGCAATTAAGAGCAAATAGGTGGCAATTAATATAGGTTGCTTGTTTATTTAATATGTCAAATAAATTTTGGTAATCGATTACAGTAAATCTTAATTTAACATTTGGTTAACGCAAATTAAAGTAACAATTGATGTAATAAAGAATGGAAAGCCTATTAAATGGGGTTATTGAAAATAAATTGGTAATTTCTGAATTAGTGAAATTGGAAGTAAGGATAGTAATTTTTTTAATAATTAAAATGAGTGTCAATTAGAATTAAATGAACCTTAATGTTATATTTATGAGAATTAATGCAATAACTAATTTAGTGCAAATAAATTTATGGAACCAATGGTAAGATCTTAACTGATTGTAATTGATAATTTGAAATAATGACTATTGGTTGAATAAAGGGATGGAAATAAAGTTTTATCAATATATTAGAATTTAATATACGATAATAGGATTAATTGCAATTCGATAAAAAGTAAATACTTAGAAGATTCCATAAATGGAAATTTAGATAAAATTTAAGAACATAAATATAAGCAATCGTGAACCAATGTAAATTGCATTCTTTTGATAATGATAAATTAAATAATAGAATGGAATGTGAATTTAATAAAATTATTGGAAATTAAATTTTGAATTTAATGAATTTTAGGATTTATATTGAAATTTATAAATTAATCTTCTCTAAATTGACATTTAAATTTGTTTAAATCATTGTAAAAGTTTGAGAAATATAAAGATGATAAAATTTTCAATTTTAGAATTTAAAATTTGATTTAATCAATTAATTTATTTATTGATTTGTTTAATTTGTATAAAAATAGCCATTTTGGTCACTGACTTGGATTTTGACGAAACTAGTTTCATCGGATCCGTAACGGTGAATTATTGTAGGATTTCAAGTTTTGTAGCGATCGGGCTTGTCATTTGATCATACAGACTCGAAATGACTTGAAATAAATGAAATTGAAATCAATTAAAATCAATTTGAAAAATATTGTTTTTAGCATAACTTCTTCATAAGATGGAATTTGGACTTGAAATATTTTCCATTGTGTTTAAAATATTTAAAAACACCTATTTTGATATATAGGTTGACCCAATTTCGTTCCGGAGTCGAAACGGGCTTTTTGGGCCACATTGTCTTTAGCATGTATATTCAACCCGATCTATCTATTTTATTTCAATTTGCCTATATATATCATGCTATAAACCGTAGCAGCCTCTATTCCTCATTTCTATACGTACATAGACTTCTGTGCTCCTCTTTCTCAATGGCTGTAAACCCTAATTTATCCAATTCAAGTTTCAATTCGAAAATCAACTTCAAAAAATTCAAACTCCTCAGAAAAATTTTGAAAAAATATATATGAAAATCTCAATGATATGAACATACATCTGCTGTTCGTTTTCCGAGACAGTGACCGAATTTATCAGAAATCGCGGTCAAAGTCGAATTGGGCGTTTTTGATTTCTACATCAATCGACGAAATTGAATTATGGGTTTTGTGGTGCTCGTCGTCTGGAGGCTAATGGTGGTGACCGCATCTCTTGGTTCGACGTGAGGTGGCCGGAATCTCGCGTTTAGGGTTTCGAAACCCTAAAACAATGGTGGTGGCGCACACAATTCAAGACGACTAGAGGGGGCTGGAGTTGGCCCATGGGTAGAGGGTGTTGCGACATGAAATTTGGCGACGATGCCTAGTCGAACAGTGGTCGGAGGTGGTCCTATTTGATGGTCAAAGGGGGCGGAGCATGGGTTCGAACACGTAGGGCTCGGTCGTGAATCTCCTTTAGCATGTGAGGAGAAAGAACGCATGCTGTTGACGTGTACGTGCTGAAGTGGACCATAGGTAATTGTGTTCTTTTTTTAATTTATTTTTAAAATTGAAATTCAAACACAATTCTCGCTGTATCTCATGCATACGACATCCGTTTCACGTGCGGTTTTTTTGTTAGGATCGTATTGAAATTCCGAACATTTTGGCGTTGGTTTGGACGAATTCTGAGACTGGTCAATTTTTGGGTTTAAACTGGATTCAAATTCAATTTAAATCCAAAGGGCGAGTGCTTTAACCCACTCACAACTTCTAAAATTTATTATGTCTGTTATTGATATATGATGTGATTTGAAATTTATTTATAACTGTTTGGCATATATTTAATCATCATCTCAGTTAAATTGCATTTATTTGAATTTAATTGTTATTCAACTTATTATTGCGTATAAACTGTCAGTTAAATTAATTTATTATTGAAAAATAAACTGTCAGAAATTGATTGTTATTTATTGATGTTATTATTTGAATTTCGATGATGTTTGTAATAAATGGTTGATGATTGATATTGGGTGAATGGATGCCGTATTCTATATTGTTATAAACTGCAAGTCATTATGCATTCTCATTTCATTCGGGATTGCGGTTTGAAATGATATATAACCGTAATTTTTTTAACTTACAGATTGAAATGATAAATATCCGTATCACTTGACCATAGGATAGAAAATTTTATACAGACACTGTGGTATATATATAAAAATATTTTAAAATGATTTCTATGGTTTTGGAAAGGAATATAAGGTTTATAAAATATTAATTTTGATGTTATACAAATATTATTTTATATATATATATAGTTAAATTCTTGAATTTAAGCTATGTATAATTTTTTTTAATAAAAATTAGTTTAATAATGGAGTTTGATGGTTTATATTATATGGGTAAGTACCTATTTAAGGTGTGTGTGTGTGTGTGTATATATATATATAGAGTTTAAATGACTTAAATAAAATTTAAGTTGGAAGATAAATATGAAATTGGTTTAAATTGAATTATTTAAGAATGGCACTTGAATAAATTTGATTTGGAATTTAAATATAAGTCTAGATTTTGAAGGGTATGATTCTTATAACTTGATTTGGCTTAAAGTGTTTTAAATGAATATAAAGTTGAGATAAATGAATATATTAAGTTAAATAAAATTTAAAGAATATCGAGTTATTTGAAGTTAAAAGTTTTACTTAAATTTTATTGGATTTATTAAGTAAACTTTTCAAATCTAAATAACAGTAATTGAATTTGATATATATGGAATTATCAAAGAAATTGTTTTGAAATGGTGGAATATTTAAAGCTTTGAAATATATGAATTGAAATGTTTTATTGAGAGGTTCAAATCGTTATTTAGGGTTTATTTTAAAGATTAAAGAAGCTATTTTATTATATAAAGTAATTTAATATGTAAACCATTGAAGTATATTAAGTTGTGTTTCAAAGCTATAGATTGCAAGGTATATAGATTAGAAAGTGCTATGATTTCTTGAAAAAGGATATATTTGAAATAAAATGATATCATATTGATTTGGGTCTCAAACCAAAAATGATATCGTATTTATATGGTTTTGAAATGAATATTTTATCCTGGTTTTGAAGTATAATTATTTTAAAATGACCGCGGTGTTATAATAACGTTTGGTTGTTGAAGAGACCGGGATCAGAAGTTGTCATACTCTCTGCCAACTTCGAAAACCACTTTAACAACCGTGTACGCGGTGGAGATTCCAGAATGAAGTAGGATGGTGGCGGCGTTTCCTTTGAGGTAAATACGTGGACCAGACTCCCGTGAGTTGGCATAAGGTGGCTAAAACAGGAGCGATTCTCGGGCCAATGAGGACATTCCTCTGATCGGACGCACTCCTTCGATATTATACTCTGACATTTGGATTGATTCGGTGGCCACTTTTGATTTTTGATTTTAGGGGTGTTGTTCGAGGTGGGCGGTTGTAGCTATTACGCATTACCACCAGCCCGGATGCGTAATTGGTATATCTACCCTAGCATTGCCTAGTTGTGCCGTGTCACCTAACCTAGCGCTCCTTGTATGAGTTTCTATTTGGGTCATACCAATGGAGTATCCTCTGGTAGCCTTCCGATCAGGAGGTATTGCGGTACTGTATAGACTATTGGCATTATTACGTGTTAAGGTGGAAAATTTAAAGCCTTAACGCTATTTAAAAGTAAGTTTATTTTACTAATAGACACTATTATATTAGCAAAATATTACTACATAGTAAATAGTTTAACGGATCCTTAGTAGATGTGAATCCGGAGCATCTCTAAAGTTACTGCACTCATATTTATTTCTGTTGATTTAACTTACATACGATATTTTAGTTCTGACTCAAGTGTTTTGTCTTTTCAATTCACTCGGGTCAGTCCGAGCGTTTCAGGATTTGAAGATTTTATTCTGGAGGACGAAGACGAAGATTTGTAGTACTATTATCTACTATATTATTCCCTTACACCATGTTATTCCGCTGCATAATTATTATTCTATGGTATGTGTAACTCTGATATTTATTGTATAAATATAATCAAATGTTTTGTAAAAAAGCTTCATGAACTGTATATTTGATTATTATTTTTTATCGTTCCGCTGTGAGATTCTATTTTGCATTTTTTTCCCCTGCCTTTTCTTATTTACCCCATAACAATCCGCCCTTCCGTATGGTTTTAATTGACACGTGTGTCGATTTAAAGCGTGCAAAAAGGCGGGATGTTACATAATAGGAACATGTCAAATAAATGTACAACAATACATCCACCATCAATCAATGGCCATACAATAACAATGAACATCCAAATCTTGGCATTGTTGCTGTTATGCCAACGCAGGGCAAATCAATCAATATATCACAATAGTTACTGATTATCAGTTGTTAGGGTTTAACAAGCAATTAAAATTAAATATTAATTTAAATGTCAATTTTATTCAATATAAAATTCATATTAACTTAAATGTCAATTTAAACCACCAAACATCAAACAATAAAATTCTTGTCACTTCGTAAATTTAATTCAGCAAATATAAGAAGATTTAGTATTACATGAATGGGTTAAATCACTCATGTAGCGACCCAAAATTTAATCACTTTAAATATACAATTTACTGTGATTTTAAATATAAAATATATAACATTTTATTATTTAAATAATATTAGATAGGTTTTGCGAAGAGAAATATAAAAAATGGGAACAATTGCTTATATCGAAAAAAGTGACAAAATCCTGATTTTGAAAAAGTAAGTTTCAATGGTTAAATGAATTATTTTAATTAATTTATGAGTGTTTATATTTTTAAATAACATTATAAAAATTTATTTGAAATTTTGTTTATGTAAATAAATAGTTAAACTAAAACGTCAAAATGTGACCATAAAACATTTTTGTCGAAAATTAACATTTTGTCAATTTAAAGTTGTGACAACATTGTTGCACCTTTATTTTCTTATATATGAACATATATTCAAATAGTATAATACTAGTCAAGTTTACTTTTACTAAACATACTTAGAAAATTATAGAATGTAATTAACAAAAAGTAAGCATAAAAAGACAAAAGTGTTATAAAAGTCAAAAAGTAAACATCAAATCAATCGAATATAATTATTATATTCTTCACTTAATACTTAAGTGAAAATGACATAAAGTAATGATTTGAAATGTGATATTAAGTGTTGAAAAATTTAGTTTTCTTAAAGTGTAAGTAAAGGGTATTTTGGTCATTTTATAAAATATTATTTTAATCCAATTTTTTTTATAAATACGAACACACTTTCTCACTTTTTTTCACATATTCTTCTCATTTAAAGCTCTTCTTCCACTCTTTAATACCTTCCATACCTCTCTTAAAAATTCCAAAAGCGTAACAAAGTCGTGATGTAACGACCCGTAAATTTCCGTCAGTTAAAAATTGTCATTTTTAATAAGATTAGATAATTTAACTTTAGAAAGAAGTAAAGATTTATATTGTATAATGAGGCATATGTTGAAAAGGAAATGAAACCATAGAAATTTAAGCTAAGTATTAACAAGTTGATATAAAATGACAAATAAATTAAAGTAATGTAAATGGTTAATACTAGGCTAAGAAGAGAATATAGGAAAACAAAGGTAAGTTGTGAATTTATTTAAGGAGTTAATAATATTAGATAGTAAATTAAATTAAATCAATGTCGTGTAAGGGTTGGAGTATGGTTTAGGAATGAAATGCTTTTAAAGGAAAACCTTTAATTTATAAGTAAAAATCAATGCATTTAATTACGTGTAACAGAATGTATGTGGATAATTTTGTAAGAATGAGTTAATAAACAATTTATTGGCGCATACCCGATTTAATTGGGATAACAGAAAAGACAAGAACTTGATTTGCCTAGGTATTTATATATTGATAAACTATAACTAAATAGAAAGTTTGGTAGTAAATAGGATATAAGAAGACAAAGGCAACTAGTAAATTAATAAATGAATTCATAATAATAAGTAGTAATTAATGCATAAATATATTTGGCATTTGGGATAATTACAAAGTTTTACCCATTCATCTAATTTATTTAATTGAATCTAAATTTATGGCAACATTGTTGTTATTGATGTTGTAAGTGAATTTGAATATAAAAGGGTAACATTCTTTTTTTTAGTTAACCATTTATTTAGTATATTAAGTTAAGAATGGAAATCGATTGAAATAAATCTAAATTTATAAATTGTGGTGGGTTAATGTGTTCTAGTTAATAAAAGGGAATTTATAGGAAATGAAACATGCACTAATGAAATGTTTTATAATTCAAATGTTATTTATACCCATAAAGTGTCTATTTACTGAATAGAAAGATTTTAAATCAATAAACGGATTTATTGAGGTTCCAATTTATAATTTATACCATTTAATGTAGACTCAATTACAATTAATTGACTTAAATCGTGCAATTAGCGTAGATTTGTTTTGTAATTGAAGTAGTTAATTCTATAAGATGAAGTTAATGCTAATTCTATTTATAATTGGACCATTTGTTGATATAGATTTTAGAAAGCAGGATTTATAAATTTATTTAAGTATCAAAATTCAACAATTGCATTTATTGCATAATAAAATGGAATTTAACGTTAAATATTTCGTTATTGAAATTAAGATGGACTTTAAGGATAATAATATGAAATCATGAACCAATGTTAGTGGCATCCTTGTTTTGATAAAAGGTGAGAATATAAAAGTTGAAAATCTAATAAATGGGTTTTTGAGAATTTAATTTATAATTCCTAAATATAGGGAAGTGGAGAAATTAACACTGCAATTGATAGACTTATCAACTTCTAATTCACATCTAAACTTGTTAAATCATTGGAATTGATTATGAAATATATAAGCGATAAAATTTGGCCAATTTTAGAATTTAGATATAAAATTGGATTTTTATAATTTATTTTAATTATTATAAAAATAGCCATTTTGGCCACGGACTCGGATTTCGACGAAACCAGTTTCATCGGATCCGTATCGGTGAATTTTTGTAGGGTTTCAAGTTTCGTATCGATCAGACCTGTCATTTGATCGTACGGACGCGAAACGCCTTGCAATCGATTTAATTAAAATCAATTTGAAATCAATCTGGAAATTTTGTTTTCAGAATAACTTCTTCATACGATCAAATTTGGACGTGAAACTTTTTCCATCGCGTTCAGAATATTTTAAAATACCTATTTGGATATATGGGTTTAATAAATTTCGTTCCGGGGTTAGAACGGGCTTTTTGGGCCAACTACCGTTTAGCACGTTCGTAACTCGTGCCCACCTAGCCTTCTACAATTTGTCTATATATGCTGTGATAAACCCTAGCCTCCATCTTCTATCATTTGTCTGTACGTTCATTTTTCTCATCTCTTTCTCAATGGTTGCAAAACCTAGATTTATCTACAGTTCAAAAATCAAAAGTCAAAAATTTAGGTCCTCAGAAAAATTCCAAAAAAATATATGTTGATGCTCTCGACGAGCGTAATCCAATGGTGAAATTCGTTTGTCGATCCGAGTCGCTGTTTTTCCAGAATTTGGGCTTTTATTCTCGACCGTTAAATCAAGTGTTGATCAATGTCGTCCGATCGACGAATCGAGGACATAGGAGCGTAGAGCAGACTGAGGGTTATTCATCGGCATAGGTTGTTTGGGGTTTTGATGGTGTGATGGCCGTAGATAATTCGACGTAGGGTTTAGCATGCGGTGGCTACCCCAGAGTTTTGGCCGAGATAGGCGACTGGAGGTAGGCCGTTGGGTGCGGCTCATCAAGGCGAGGTCGATGGTGGTGGTAGCTTGGTGAACGGTGGCCGAAATTATGGTGGAGCGGCGGTCAAAGTTTGGTCAAAGAGGGCACAGTAGGTTCGAACGAGAGGGCTGGGTCGCGTTTCTTGCTGTAGCGTGGGGGAAGACGTTCTGGATGACGTGGCGTGAGTATGTTGTTACTTTATTCTTTTATTTTATTTAAATCCAATTTTTCAAATATGAATAACTGTCGCGTACGAAGTCGTATTTACACGCGATTTTTTTTGTTAGGATCGGAATTAAATTCCAGATTTTTTGACGCTTGTTTGGGCAGATTTGGAGACTGTTGAATTTTTGGGTTTAAATTTGATTTAAATCCAATTTAAATTCAAAAGGTGAGTGTTTTAACCCACTCACAACTTCTAAAGAGTTTTTATGTTTGTTAAATTTATTTTAGATATGAGTAGAGATTTATTTATGACCGTTTGGCATGTTTTATTCATCATATCTGTTAAATCGCGTTTATTTAATTTAACTGTTAATTTATTTTATTTATTGCATAAAATTTGACAGTTAGAATTTATTTTGCATATAAACTGCTAGTTAACAGTCATCAAATTTATAATAGAATATAAACTGTTAGTAATATCTGTTATTGATTCCTGTATACTTCATATGCTCTGTATCGATGGTTGTTTAAAATTGGATGATGATTGCAATTGATGATTGATGATTGATGATTAATATTTGGGTGAATGAATTCTATAATTATATTGTATAAACTGCAAGGCATCATGCATTTTCATTTCATTCGGGATTGTGGTTTGAAATGATATACAACCGCAAAATTTTATTTTTAAATTGCGGATTGAAATGATAAATATCTGTATCACTTGACCATAGGATAGAAAATTATATAAAGGCACCGTGGTCTATATATATAAAATATTTTAAAGTGATTTCTATGGTTTGGATGGGATACAGTTTAGAAATTTTTTTGAATTTGGATATTGTATAAATATTATTCTTCCATATATATACATATGAAGTTTAAAATTTGATTTTAAGCTGTGTATAAATCTGTTAAATAAAAACGAAAAAATTTGAGAAAATGGAATTTGATAATTTATATTATATGTTTAAGTTTGGAATATCTATAACTGGATTTTTCCAAGATAAATTTAAAATGAATATTCTAGTATAATTAAATTGAAGAAAATAATTAATTGCTAGAAATTGGAGTTTTATTTATGGATTTTATGTGAATATTCAAGACTAAATAATAGAACTTTAATTTGTTGAAAGAATAAATTCCAACTTTAGTTTTGAAATATTAATACACCAAATGGATATATATATATATAGAAATTTAAGTGGTTTTGGAACTTGAAAGTGATATTTAAATTATGGTTTAGACTTTAAATAAAGAAATATATTTGTAAAGCCATGGAAATTATTTTTCTTTACAAAGTAACCTTAAAGTTAAACCATTTATTTTATATACCGTTGAATATCCTAACCATTCAAGTTTTAGAAGTTATGGTTTTTAAAAAGTATGAATTCAGAAATATTATGTTTTGAAAGTATAATCCAAATGTTTGGTTTTCAGATATTTTAAAATTTTAAACCAGAATGATTTTGGGAAAAAATTATATTTGAGATAAAATGATATCATATTATTTTGGGTTTTAAAATGATATCGTATTCATAGTTTGAAATGGAAATTTTATTCTGGTTTTAAAGTATAAACTATTTTTAAATGACCGCGGTGTTATAATAACGATGGGTTGGCAAAGAGACCGGGATCGGATATGGACATACTCTCTGTCGATACCGAAAACCACTTTGACTAACCATGTACGCGGTGGAGATTCCAGAATGAAGTAGGTTGGTGGCGACGATTCCTGTAAGGTAAATACATGGACCCGACTCCCGTGAGTTGGCATAAGGTGGCTAAAACAGGAGCGATTGACGGGTTAATGAGGTCATTCCTCTGATCGGACACTCCTCTTCGATATTATACTTTGACTTTGGATTGATTCAGTGGCCACTTTTACTTTGATTTTGGGGGAGTTTGTCCGAGGTGGGCGGCAGCTGCGCGCTGCGCGCTTCCATCGGCCCGGAAGCGTAATTGGTATATCTACCCTGGCATTGCCTAGTTGTGCCGTGTCACCTACCATACCGAGCCTTTTACGAGGTTGGATTTCTCCCGTAGCCCGTGTGGTATCCTCTGGTGGCTTCCCGATCAGGAGGGACTATGATATTGGATGGACTACTGGGACTATTACGTGTTAAGGTGGAAAATGTAAAGCCTTAATGCTATTTAAAAGTATGTTTATTTTACTATAGACACTATTATAATAACGCAATATACTACATAGTAAATAGTTTAACGGATCCTTAGGAGATGTAAATCCCGAGCATCTCTTGAGTTACTACACTCATATTTAATTCTTTTAATTTAACATACATAAGATCTTTTAGTTCTGACTCGAGTGTTTTTGTCTTTTCAAATTCGCTCGGGTCAGTCCGAGCGTTTCAGGATTTGAAGATTTAGCTTTGGAGGATGAAGACGAAGATTTGTATTATTATTATTTATACTAGTTCACTACAAACTGTTCCGCTGCACTGATATTTTGGTATGTGTAACTCTGATATGTATTATATAAATGTTTGTAAACAGTTTTATAAACTGTATATTTTATTATTATATTTCATCCTTCCGCTGTGAGATTCTATTTTGTTTATTTCTTCTCTGTTTTTCTTATTTACCCCATAACAATCCGCCCTTCCGTATGGTTTGAATTGGCACGTGTGTCTGTTTAAATCGTGCGAAAAGGCTGGATGTTACAGTTGTATCAGAGCTTTGGTTTAGCGATAAACCTTGGCTTTGTGGGGTTTGACTCTTTGTTAATAGGGTAGTCATACCCTATGGGAGTCGCTGAGTGTATATATATGAGAGAGCGTATTTGTTAGTGTTATAAAAAGGTTTTAATATTGTGTTAATCTGTTCCGTTTTGTATTTATAAATTCTGGTTGGTGCATGGGACGCTGTGACATCAATAGGAATTTCTAAACACTAAATAGGATAGACCGACATAATATTTGTTTTTAATATAGGTAAATGAAATAACTTTGCCTATTATATTTTCTATATATAAAAATATTTTATAAAGACACATATTTTGTTGCTATAGATTGGGTGTTAGGTAATGAAAATATAAATAGTAGTTGAAACTAAGTTGAAAATAAAATAAATGAAAAGTGGAAACTTAGAACTTAAGTTCCGGGGTTTTGAAATTTCTTTCGAATAAATTTTGGAATATAATAATATTGTTTATAAGTATTTTCTGATATAAATGTTTCCATATAATTCGAAAGAATTGTTTTAAAGAAGATTTTGGAGAAAATAAGTTTTGCACTTCCTCTTTGTCGCTGGAAAATAATTTCGGTGATGGCGGCCGCATCATCGACTTTCATTTTCGAGTTTCGAGGGGGAAATGCCACTGTAGTAAATTCTACTGCAGATTTATTTTGAAAATATCTAAAATTTTAATTGTCTAAATATAATTGAGATATAAAAGTTGCAAGAAATTATTTATCTATTATTTTTAAAATAATTTGAAATTTAACCCGGAATTTAATTCTTAATTTCCATTAATTAATTGTTTCAATTATGGTAGTGAAACAGAATTTAATTAATAATTGAAACACTAAATAAAATAAGAGACTAAAATGCTAAGCTATAAAGGAAGTTAAATTTTTAACTTATAAGGGAAATTTAAAGATTTATTGAACATTAAATTAATTAAAAGATGAGATAAAACTTGTATAAGTTCTGTTGCATTTTCTTTAACATATGTAACTTACCAAATATGAAAAGTTGAAATGTTAAATAAGTGATTGGAATAGAATATTATACAAGTAGAAATTTTGGAAATAATGAAGTATTCAATGAATTGCTGCTATAAATGAAAATTCAATGGTATAAACTTAAGTTATAATTGAAATTTTACTAAAATTTAAGGTAAGTATTATTAATAGGTGATTTTAAACTTGAGAAAATAAAATGAAATTCTTTAATAAATAAGGATTGATGTGTAGGGTTATTAACTTAAGTATGATTTAAATGCTGCTGGTTAAATCTAATAAAAAGTAGGTAATATAAATAAATGGCCGCAAACCCTAGTTAATAAATTAATAAAATCCTATTTATAAGAATGGAGGTTATAAGGTTAAGAATTTAAGTGAAATTAAAAAGGGTTACTGTAATTAAATATAATAGGATGTAAGCATTTAATAAATGATTGAAATTGAGAAGTGCATTAAATGTAATACAAATAAAAGAAACTTACATAACCTGAATAAATAAAAATGAATAATGGTAAGTGATAAGTAGAAATAAGGAAACAACCATTGAATGGGAAATAAAATTTGAAGTTTGTTAGAAACAAATGTAAATTATAAAAAGGAAAATTTATGTGGGTTGAATAAAGGAAAGGAAATAAAACAACTAAAGTATGAAATGAATTTATATAAGTTAAATTGATTTGTTGGTTTAAATCGATATTGTTTGCTGTATGGTTGGCTGGGTAAGGAAATTCGAAGTTGTTGGATGAATAAATAATCTATTTCTGTCCCATCTAAGACTGTTGAGTAAATGATGCACTGGATAGTTATTTTTCATTCCGTACCATTTCAAGTTTTGAACCCGAACAACTTTGTTTGTGTGATTGAATGATTGTTTGTTTTGTTGTGTGTGCTGTTTGTTAAAATTGATGGTTGTTGTATTGATTTGTTATTAGTGATTGAAGTCACTTAAATATTTCACTTTATATAAATAGTTAACCCTTTTAGATCTTATAAGAGAAATGCAGGTTATGGAAGCAGTGGCTACTACTTTTGGTTCCATAAATTAAGCGTAAATTTCCCGATAAATAGGTACGTTTTCGGATTACGTTTTGTAGCGCTATTTTATATAATTTTCCCGTGTTGGGATATTTTATTTTGGATAATATATGTAATGTATTTGTTATATTTTGATATTATATTTTTCTCCCAAACCTCTCCGTACAAAGGAGACTCTGCCAAAATTTTCCGTAAATTTGGACTTAGAATTATGTTGAAAATGCTTTCCAAACTTTATTTGTTTAAGTATAAAAAGATATAATGATTATCAAACGGGTATATTTTATTTAAGGTAATAAATTTAGTAAATTATTGTTTATAAGTTAAATATTTTGAATAAGATGTATTGTTATTTAGTTCTTTCTTCTCCCTTCTTTTCCTTTTCGGGGATGAAAAGTTTTGAGTGGGGGAGAGTGTAACGACCCGTAAATTTCCGTCAGTTAAAAATTGTCATTTTTAATAAGATTAGATAATTTAACTTTAGAAAGAAGTAAAGATTTATATTGTATAATGAGGCATATGTTGAAAAGGAAATGAAACCATAGAAATTTAAGCTAAGTATTAACAAGTTGATATAAAATGGCAAATAAATTGAAGTAATGTAAATGGTTAATACTAGGCTAAGAAGAGAATATAGGAAAACAAAGGTAAGTTGTGAATTTATTTAAGGGATTAATAATATTAGATAGTAAATTAAATTAAATCAATGTCCTGTAAGGGTTGGAGTATGGTTTAGGAATGAAATGCTTTTAAAGGAAAACCTTTAATTTATAAGTGAAATCAATGCATTTAATTACGTGTAACTGAATGTATGTGAATAATTTTGTAAGAATAAGTTAATAAACAATTTATTGGCGCATACCTGATTTAATTGAGATAACAGAAAAGACAAGAACTTGATTTGCCTAGGTATTTATATATTGATAAACTATAACTAAATAGAAAGTTTGGTAGTAAATAGGATATAAGAAGACAAAGGCAACTAGTAAATTAATAAATGAATTCATAATAATAAGTAGTAATTAATGCAAAAATATATTTGGCATTTGGGATAATTACAAAGTTTTACCCATTCATCTAATTTATTTAATTGAATCTAAATCTTTGGCAACATTGTTGTTATTGATGTTGTTAGTGAATTTGAATATAAAAGGGTAACATTTTTTTTAGTTAACCATTTATTTAGTATATTAAGTTAAGAATGGAAATCGACTGAAATAAATCTAAATTTATAAATTGGGGTGGGTTAATGTGTTCTAGTTAATAAAAGGGAATTTATAGGAAATGAAACATGCACTAATGAAATGTATTATAATTCAAATGTTATTTATATCCATAAAATGTCTATTTACTGAATAGAAAGATTTTAAATCAATAAACGGATTTATTGAGGTTCCAATTTATAATTTATACCATTTAATGTAGACTCAATTACAATTAATTGACTTAAATCGTGTAGTTAGCGTAGATTTGTTTTGTAATTGAAGTAGTTAATTCTATAAGATGAAGTTAATGCTAATTCTATTTATAATTGGACCATTTGTTGATATAGATTTTAGAAAGCAGGATTTATAAATTTATTTAAGTATCAAAATTCAACAATTGCATTTATTGCATAATAAAATGGAATTTAACGTTAAATATTTCGTTATTGAAATTAAGATGGACTTTAAGGATAATAATATGAAATCATGAACCAATGTTAGTGGCATCCTTGTTTTGATAAAAGGTGAGAATATAAAAGTTGAAAATCTAATAAATGGGTTTTTGAGAATTTAATTTATAATTCCTAAATATAGGGAAGTGGAGAAATTAACACTGCAATTGATAGACTTATCAACTTCTAATTCACATCTAAACTTGTTAAATCATTGGAATTGATTATGAAATATATAAGCGATAAAATTTGGCCAATTTTAGAATTTAGATATAAAATTGGATTTTTATAATTTATTTTAATTTATTTAATTATTGTAAAAATAGCCATTTTGACCACGGACTCGGATTTCGACGAAACCAGTTTCATCGGATCCGTATCGGTGAATCTTTGTAGGGTTTCAAGTTTCGTATCGATCGGACCTGTCATTTGATCGTACGGATGCGAAACGCCTTGCAATCGATTTAATTAAAATCAATTTGAAATCAATCTGGAAATTTTGTTTTCAGCATTACTTCTTCATACGATCAAATTTGGACGTGAAACTTTTTCCATCGCGTTCAGAATATTTTAAAATACCTATTTGGATATATGGGTTTAATAAATTTCGTTCCGGGGTTAGAACGGGCTTTTTGGGCCAACTACCGTTTAGCACGTTCGTAACTCGTGCCCACCTAGCCTTCTACAATTTGTCTATATATGCTGTGATAAACCCTAACCTCCATCTTCTATCATTTGTCTGTACGTTCATTTTCTTCATCTCTTTCTCTTTCTCAATGGTTGCAAAACCTAGATTTATCTACAGTTCAAAAATCAAAAGTCAAAAATTTAGGTCCTCAGAAAAATTCCAAAAAAATATATGTTGATGCTCTCGACGAGCGTAATCCAATGGTGAAATTCGTTTGTCGATCCGAGTCGCTGTTTTTCCAGAATTTGGGCTTTTATTCTCGACCGTTAAATCAAGCGTTGATCAATGTCGTCCGATCGACGAATCGAGGATATAGGAGCGTAGAGCAGACTGAGGGTTATTCATCGGCATAGGTTGTTTGGGGTTTTGATGGTGTGATGGCCATAGATAATTCGACGTAGGGTTTAGCATGTGGCGGCTACCCTAGAGTTTTGGCCGAGATAGGCGACCGGAGGTAGGCCGTTGGGTGCGGCTCATCAAGGCGAGGTCGATGGTGGTGGTAGCTTGGTGAACGGTGGCCGAAATTGTGGTGGAGCGGTGGTCAAAGTTTGGTCAAAGAGGGCACGGTGGGTTCGAACGAGAGGGGTGGGTCGCGTTTCTTGCTGTAGCGTGGGGGAAGACGTTCTGGATGACGTGGCGTGAGTATGTTGTTACTTTATTCTTTTATTTTATTTAAATCCAATTTTTAAAATCTGAATAACTGTCGCATACGAAGTCGTATTTACACACGATTTTTTTTGTTAGGATCGTAACTAAATTCCAGATTTTCTGACGCTGGTTTGGGCAGATTTGGAGACTGTTGAATTTTTGGGTTTAAATTTGATTTAAATCCAATTTAAATTCAAAAGGTGAGTGTTTTAACCCGCTCACAACTTCTAAAAAGTTTTTATGTTTGTTAAATTTATTTTAGATATGAGTAGAGATTTATTTATGACTGTTTGGCATGTTTTATTCATCATATCTGTTAAATCGCGTTTATTTAATTTAACTGTTAATTTATTTTATTTATTGCATAAAATTTGACAGTTAGAATTTATTTTGCATATAAACTGCTAGTTAACAGTCATCAAATTTATAATAGAGTATAAACTATTAGTAATATCTGTTATTGATTCCTGTATACTTCATATGCTCTGTATCGATGGTTGTTTAAAATTGGATGATGATTGCAATTGATGATTGATGATTGCTGATTGATATTTGGGTGCATGAATGCTATAATTATATTGTATAAACTGCAAGGCATCATGCATTTTCATTTCATTCGGGATTGTGGTTTGAAATGATATACAACCGTAAAATTTTATTTTTAAATTGCGGATTGAAATGGTAAATATCCGTATCACTTGACCATAGGATAAAAAATTATATACAGGCACCGTGGTCTATATATATAAAATATTTTAAAGTGATTTCTATGGTTTGGATGGGATACAGTTTAGAAAATTTTTTGAATTTGGATATTGTATAAATATTATTCTTCCATATATATACATATGAAGTTTAAAATTTGATTTTAAGCTGTGTATAAATCCGTTAAATAAAAATGAAATTTTTTGAGAAAATGGAATTTGATAATTTATATTATATGTTTAAGTTTGGAATATGTATAACTGGATTTTTTCAAGATAAATTTAAAATGAATATTCTAGTATAATTAAATTGAAGAAAATATTTAATTGCTAGAAATTGGAGTTTTATTTATGGATTTTATGTGAATATTCAAGACTAAATAATAGAACATTTAATTTGTTGAAAGAATAAATTCGAACTTTAGTTTTGAAATATTAATACTCCAAATGGATATATATAGAAATTTAAGTGGTTTTGGAACTTGAAAGTGATATTTAAATTATGGTTTAGACTTTAAATAAAGAAATATATTTGTAAAGCCATGGAAATTATTTTTCTTTACAAAGTAACCTTAAAGTTAAACCATTTATTTTATATACCGTTGAATATCCAAACCATTCTAGTATTAGAAGTTATGGTTTTTAAAAAGTATGAATTCAGAAATATTATGTTTTGAAAGTATAATCCAAATGTTTGGTTTTTAGATATTTTAAAATCTTAAACCAGAATGATTTTGGAAAAAAATTATATTTGAGATAAAATGATATCATATTGTTTTGGGTTTTAAAATGATATCGTATTCATAGTTTGAAATGGAAATTTTACTCTGGTTTTAAAGTATAAACTATTTTTAAATGACCGCGGTGTTATAATAACGATGGGTTGGCAAAGAGACCGGGATCGGATATGGACATACTCTCTGTCGATACCGAAAACCACTTTGACTAACTGTGTACGCGGTGGAGATTCCAGAATGAAGTAGGTTGGTGGCGACGATTCCTGTAAGGTAAATACATGGACCCGACTCCCGTGAGTTGGCATAAGGTGGCTAAAACAGGAGCGATTGACGGGTTAATGAGGTCATTCCTCTGATCGGACACTCCTCTTCGATATTATACTTTGACTTTGGATTTATTCAGTGGCCACTTTTACTTTGATTTTGGGGGAGTTTGTCCGAGGTGGGCGGCAGCTGCGCGCTGCGCGTTTCCATCGGCCCGGAAGCGTAATTGGTATATCTACCCTGGCATTGCCTAGTTGTGTCGTGTCACCTACCATACCGAGCCTTGTACGAGTTTGGATTTCTCCCGTAGCCCGTGTGGTATCCTCTGGTGGCTTCCCGATCAGGAGGGACTATGATATTGGATGGACTACTGGGACTATTACGTGTTAAGGTGGAAAATGTAAAGCCTTAATGCTATTTAAAAGTATGTTTATTTTACTATAGACACTATTATAATAACGCAATATACTACATAGTAAATAGTTTAACGGATCCTTAGGAGATGTAAATCCCGAGCATCTCTTGAGTTACTGTACTCATATTTAATTCTGTTAATTTAACTTACATAAGATCTTTTAGTTCTGACTCGAGTGTTTTTGTCTTTTCAAATTCGCTCGGGTCAGTCCGAGCGTTTCAGGATTTGAAGATTTAGCTTTGGAGGATGAAGACGAAGATTTGTATTATTATTATTTATACTAGTTCACTACACACTGTTCCGCTGCATTGATATTTTGGTATGTGTAACTCTGATATGTATTATATAAATGTTTGTAAACAGTTTTATAAACTGTATATTTTATTATTATATTTTATACTTTCGCTGTGAGATTCTATTTTGTTTACTTCTTCTCTGTTTTTCTTATTTACCCCATAACAATCCGCCCTTCCGTATGGTTTGAATTGGCACGTGTGTCTGTTTAAATCGTGCGAAAAGGCTGGATGTTACACGTGACAAATACTACTTAAGTCATGTTCGAGCTAGTAAATTCCACCCATCCACCCAAGGCCATGCCCGACTAGAAGCCATCTCCACCTCTTTTCATCTCAACTTCTAGGTTTGCGAAATTATAGTTGGATTTCAAGAAGTTTCGGCAAATAGTACCGAAGTATATTCAAATACATAGCGACAAAGTTAAAAAATTGGTAGGAAGTATGGCTTAAATCCGGAGTTCCTTGCCTTAAAGCTTGACGGAGTGGAATCCAAAGTGAGTTATTTCTTTCTTTATGTTCACTAAAATTATTGCTAAGTTGAAAGAACTTTAACTGTTAAGTATTATTTGGAAACCCTTGTTGTATGCTTGTTTACTTAGTTTGTTAAAACAATGGTTTGATTTTCTTGTTTAACTATGTTTGGATGATTAATTATGTATTTTAAAATTTATAAGTTAAATACTTAAGGGTGTATGCGAAAACGACTAGTACACGTATTTCATCTGTGAGATCTAAGAGACTTGGGCGAGGGACGGAAAGCCTGGATGCTCCAAAATAAATATCAACCGTTTTTACCTAAGATAAAATAAAAAGTGTTATAAACATTTGATGGAATGAAGCATTGATTATCTTTTATTGTTGTGTTTATTTCATTGATTGATTGTTTGAATTAGGCTCGACCAGTTTATGAGCAATTTACCTTTTTATATGCACGGGTTGAGTAGACAATAAATTAAGAATGATTAAATACAAACACCTTGTAATTAGGATTTCATAGTTTGACTATAAGGTGTTGGATAAAAATATTGGTTAAGTAGGAATTGCAATAAAAGAAATTTATTAAAATTTTGTAAATAAAAGATATTTTATCTTTTACATGAAATGGTTTCTTTTGACATAAAATTCAAAATATTGGAGAATAATTATTTTAAAGTGATTATGTAATAAAACTAATTTATATAAAGAATGGTTTTATAACAATGTTTATAAAACGAAAATCTTTTCGAGGACTAAACTCGATGGTTTCAAAATTATTTTTGAAAGGATTTGGAAATAGAAATTGTTATTGATTTGAAGTATTTTTAATTATTAGTGTAAATGATTTTGCCACTTCGGGATATAAAGTGATTTGTTTTGTTACCAATGATTCGATTAACCCATAATTAAAAAGTGGCAAGGAAGGTGCAGATATTCTATAGCCTCGGTATAATCTGCTCTCCTTGTAGAGGGATACATACATACATACATACATACATACATACATACATACATACATACATACATACATACATACATACATATATATATATATATATATATATTCGAAAGGCTGGGACCCAGTTGCCTTGTTATGGCTAGAAACCTCCCAATCAGGTAGCATATAGTTTTGTGTGTTTGTATATTGATATCATTTCAAAAAGGTGATTTGTTTTAAGATTCCAAAGCAAAGGACTAGGTTGGATATAGAAGGCATATATATATATTTCAAAAGTTTGAAATAAAAATTCGGGAATAAAGTCCAAAGAGATAATCTCTGTAAAGGTAATTAGATTTTAAAATCTAAATTTGAGGATTAAACCTAAATGGGTAGTTTTGGTAATTCCATATTATTTTTTGCATCGTAGGCTCCATGAGTCCTATTTGTGATAGGAGAACTACACTGGCTTGATCCTTTATCTAATTGGATACCCAATTAGATAGGGGTACGTAGGCGGTAACAAGTGGTACTGATGCAACCCCAATAATAACATAATATTTTTATTTTTGTTACTTTCTATTTGTTTTGTGTTGATGTACTTTTCCTGCTTACTATTTTATTCTGCATTTGACTTGTTTATTGAGTTAGCAGGAATGGTTATTGTGTCTCTATCATCAGAGTTGTGCAGTGGTAGATTTATTTGTATTGGTATTTAGTATGTATTAAAGCATACCTTATAGAATAAATAAATTAATCACTCTGATAAGTTGTATAATTGAAATTGTATCCTATATATTTAGTAATGTTGAATATTTGTTAGATATTGTGAATTAAGCTGGTAATTTTCGTTTGTAGTTTTAGAACAGACGGATTGTTCGACGATTTTCAAGGGTCGAAAATCTGGGTTGTCACAGGTGGTATCAGAGCTTAGATTAAGTGCCTAAGTAAAATTTGTCTAGGTTAGTAAATCAACCTACGAATTTTAAAAATGAAACTACCTTAATTTGGTAAATAAAATGGATAGGATAAGGCATCGTACCTCCCGCCGGGTTATGGGTGATATTACTATTTTTGGTGTGCTTAACTTTCGTTAATTGTTGTTCTTTTTGTTATATTTTTTCCGTCCTTGTAATTTCGAGGATGAAATTCTTTTAGGTTGGGGAGAGTTTGACAACCCAGAATTAGCCCATTTTAAAATATACTATTTAAAGTGATTTTAAATATAAAATATATAATGTTTTATGATTTAAATAATATTAGGTAAGATTTGCAAAGTGAAATATATATAAAAATAGGAATAATTTCTTATATCGACAAAAGTGAGAAAATCCTGATTTCAGAAAAGTGAGTTTCAATGGTTTAATAAATTATTTTAATTAACTTATGAGTGTTTATATTTTTAAATAACATTATAGAAATTTATTTCTATATTTGGTTTACATAAATAAATAGTTTAACTAAAATGTCAAAATGTAACCATACAACATTTTGTCGAAAATCAACGTTTGGTCGATTTAAAGTTGTGGTAACGTTGTTGCAATTTATTTTCTTATATATGAACATATATTCAAATAGTATAAGTATTAATTAATTCACTAGTCAAGTTTACTTTTACCAAACATACTTAGAAAATTCTAGAATGTGATTAACAAAAGTAAGCATAAAAAGACAAAAGTGTTATAAAATTCAAAAGGTAAACATTAAATCAAACAAATATAATTATTATATTCTTTACTTAACACTTAATTGAAAATGACATAAAATAATGATTTGAAATATAATGTTAAGTGTTGAAAAAATTAGTTTGTTTAAAGTATAAGCAAAGGGTATCTTGTGACCAAAATATTATTTTAATCCAAAGTTTTTCCTATAAATACCAACACACTTTCTCACTGTCTTTCGTACCTTTCTTCTCCATTTTCAAGCTCTTTTTCCACTTTTTAACCGCTTCCATACATCTCTTAAAAGTCCAAAAGCGTAACAAAGTTATGGCAAAAATAACCGATGAAAAAAGTATACCACCTAAGCCACGTTCAATCTAGAAAGTTCCATCCATTCACCCAAGACCATGCCCGCCTAGAAGCCATCTCCATCTCTTTTCATCTCAACTTTTAGGGTAGTGGAACTATTTCCAAATTGCAAGAAGTTTTGGGAAATAGCAGCGAAGCTATAGTCAAATTCATAGTGACAAAGTTAGAAAAATTGATAGGAAGTATGGTTTAGATCTGGAGTTCCTTGTCTTAAAGTTTGACGGGGTGAAATCCAAAGTGAATTATTTCTTCCTTTAAGTTCATTAAAATCATTGCTAAGTTGAAAGAACTTTAACCGTTAAGCGCTGTTTGAAAACCCTTGTTGAATGCTTTTTTATTTAGTTTGCTAAAACAATGGTTTGATTTTATTGTTTGACTATATTTGGATGGTTAATTAAGTATTTCAAAATTTAGAAGTTAAATAATTATTGGGATATGTGGAAATGACTACTACATGTATTTCATCTGTGAGATCCAATGAGACTTCGGCAAGGGATGGAACATGTCGAAGGGAAAGCCCGGATGCTCTAAAATAAATATCAAACCATGTTAACCTAAAATTAAATAAAAGGTATTATAAATATTTGATAGAATAAAGCATTGATTATCATTTATTGTTGTGTTTATTTAATTGATTGATTGTTTAAATTAGGCTCGACTGCTTATGAGTAGTTTACCTTTTTATATGCATGGGCTGGTAGACAATAAATTGAGAATGATTAAATACGAACACCTTGTGATTAGAATTTCACACTTTGACTATAAGGCGTACGATAAAAATATTGGTTAAGTAGGAATTATTATAAAAGATATTTCATATAATTTTGGAAATAAAAGATATTTTATCTTCTAAATGAAATTGTTTCTTTTGAAAGAAAATAGAAATATCGGGGAATAAATATTTTGAAGTGATTATATAATAAAAGTGATTTATATAGAGAATGGTTTTATAACAATGTTTTATAAAATGAAAAGATTTTCAAGGACAAAACTCGATGGTCTTAACATTATTTTTGAAAGGATTTGGAAATATAAATTGTTATAGATATGAAGTATTTGTAATTATTAGTGTAAATGATTTTGCCACTTCGGGATATAAAGTGATTTGTTATGTTACCGATGATTCGGGTAACCCATAACTAAAAAGTGGGAAAGGGAGGTGCAGATGTTCTGTAGCCTCAGTATAGTCAGCTCTCGTTGTAGGGATATCCATATCTATATTTATTTTCGAAAGGCTAGAACCCAGTTTCCTTATTATGGCTAAAAACCTCCCGATCAGGTAGCATATATTTTTATATGCTTGTATATTGATATCGTTTCAGAAAGGTGATATGTTTTCAGATTTCGAAGCAAAGGATTAAGTTGATTAAAAAAAGGGTGTGTGTGTGTGTATTTCAAAAGTTTGAAATAAAAATTCAGGAATAATGTTCAAAGAGATAATTTCCGTAAAGGTAACTAAATTTGAAAATCTAAATTTAAAGATTAAGCCTAAGTGGGTAGTTTTGAGAATCGCATATTGTTTGTTGCGTAGTCGGCTCCATGAGTTCTATTTGAGATAGAAGAACTATGTTGGCTTGATCCTGTAGCTAATTGCGTACCCAATTAGGTAGGGTTAAATAGGTAGTCACAAGTGATAGTGATGCAACCCCAATAATAAAATAATATTTTTCTGTTTATTGTTTTCTATTTATCTTATGTAGATGTACTTTTCCTGCTTACTATTTTATTCCCCATTGAAATGTTTATTGAGTTGGCAGGAATGGCTATTGCTGTCTCTCTCATAAGAGTTGTGTAGCGGGAGATTTATTTGTATTGGTATTTAGTATGTATTAAATCACACCTTATAGAATAAATTAATTATTTACTCTGATAAGTTGTATAATTGAAATTGTATCTTATACATTTAGTAAGGTTGAATTTTTTTTCAAATATTGTGTATAAGTTGGTAGTTTTCATTCGTAGTTTAAGAACAGACAGGCTTTTCGATGATTTTCAAAGGTCGAAAAATCCGGGTCATCACAACTCACCTTTGATTTAAAGCCCATTAAAAATCCAACAAAACATCAAAATTTCAATAGTCTTCGAATTCAACTAAACTGGTTCCATGCTGTCCGGAATTTTGATACGAATCAATGGAAGAAACCACATACGAATCTAAGTTCGTATGCAAAAGTTATTGATGTTAGAAGGTTTGAAATTAAAATAAATTATAAGGGAAAAATTGAAATTAGTCGAACCTTAAACCCTAATAGACATGAGAACATTCATTCTACCACCCTCAGCCACCATCTTCCACCGCCACCGGTGCCACCACAAGTTTCGCCACCCAAATCGAATGACGCCACCGTGATCAAATCCTGGAGTCGCACCCCTTATGGTCGCACGACCACCACAATGCCGCCAGAGGCGGTCCATTGCCGTCACATTTGTGCTTGATTTTTTTGCAAAATCATGCATCCTTACGACGGTCCAAACCTATAGGTACATTCGCCTCATCGCCCTCTACAATCTAGTAGCCTCCGATCGTTGATTGGTCGACGATCCACGTTGATTTGCAAACCATACAACGGACGATGGATAATGTTTCGACCAATTCTGAATAAAAGGAGCCTCCAATTGGAAAAAAAATTGTAGACACAAATTATGTTCGTCGAGAGCTTCACGATGATATATTATATGATAGGATTTGAGCAGTTTGGATTTTTCAATTCGATTTGGAATTGTAATTTAGGGTTTGGGATATTCACCTTGAGGAGGAGTAGATAAGAACAAAAATTATACGTATAGAAAATAGAATAGAAGACTACTAGGTTTTGCTACAGCCCATTTATAAACAAAGCTGAAACAAGAATAGATGGAACATATTGATTTGGGCCAAAGCGATAACAAAGGCTCGAAAGCCCGTTTCGTTCCCGAAACGTAAATAGGTCATCCTATATGTCAAAATATAGGTTTTCAAAATTTTTAAATCCAATGAAACTAATTTCAAACTCCAATTCTATTGTATATAGAAGTTAGATTTTAAAATCAAATTATTTTAATTAAATTCCTTTAATTGATTTCTACGCGTTCCGAGCTTGCATGATCAAACGGTAAGTCTGATCGCTACGAAACTTGAAATTCTATAATAATTCTCTATTACGAATCTAATATTTAAATATTAAACCAATTCAACATTAAATTACAATTATAATAAAATTATAATTCATTATATTTATGTTTCAACCATTTTTTCATTTTGATTTAAATTCTTAGTATTAATTCAATTCTTTAAATTTAAGTTTTCATTTTATTACACTCATATCCTACAATTAACATCTTTTCTCATATTAATTGAAATATTAAAATTACATTAAATTCCATTGATTTACAAATTAATTTCAAATGGATTAAAAATAAGGTGATAGATAAAACAATATTTACATCTTATTAATTTAAACACATTTATAAAATTATTATTTACCAGCAAGGTTAACACTAAATAATTGGTTTCATATTCTAAATTAAAACTAATTTCAATTAAATGCATACTATTTCACCATTTGATATACTAATTATTTCATTCCTTATTAACTTATAATTATTTCCAAATTAAGCTCTATAATTATATTTCAATTAAAAATAACATTCATTTTATTCATATAACACTAACATATTTTATTTACAGTCGATTGAATTTATGTTAACATAGTTGTCAATTACAATTAATCAATATTATCAAATTATATCCTAATAATTTTTTCTTCAATAGATCATAAATTTTAATTTCTGCCAATATTAAATTCGAAAGTCTTATTAAATTTAATATTTTTAATTGTCAAAATTACGGGTCGTCACAACTCTTTACAAAAAGGCATTTGACTATCGTTAATATTTAAGGACATCAAATCTAATTCACCTTATGTAAACTTATCAAACTAACATTTTAATGATCGAGTTTATAGAAATATACTACAGTTTTAGTCTTGTATTAAATTTAACACAATATGATCTTTTATTATAATCAATTAAATTGAATACTCGCATTTTGGTTTATTTTTTTTTATTTCAGATGAACTAATTTAATTAAAATAGTGTATATTATGAGCAGTGACTGTACATCATGTAACATTTATATGTGATTTTATATGGGTCAAATTTCCATAGCCTTATATTGCTTTTGAATCTAGAACTCAATGAGTGCAATACATGTTCTCAACAAAATAAATACGTGAGCGACCAAATTTAGGAATGTATTAAGTAGTTGTAAAATTAGGCTCTTGCATGAGTACAGAAAACATTAACATGCAAGAAATATTTAATGCTAGTATATATATTATGTTTCTATTTGTCAGTCTTCAATTCAGTTCATTCATATATCTCAATTGATAGAAGTTATATAAACTATATTAAATGGATAAATTTATCAATGTAGATTATTATAACATTATATGGCAATGTGTATACAATATTAGAAAGGTTAAATGTTATCATTATATTTTTCTTATTAAGGCTCCCCTTAGTCTTTTATGTTTCACCAAACCCTATATGAAATATAAAAGTCTTTCGACTTCACTAATGGGTGTTAGGACTCATCTGTCTTGGAATTCTGACCTTGAGTTTGCTCAACAGGTTATAACCTTATAAATGATGGATAACTCTTTACGAGTTGTATCATATATGCTGCCAAACATTTGGAAAGCATTATGTACTCTAGTCCTAATGGATATATCGACATCCAGTCTTGTTGCATGTTGACTAGGAATATTTAAAATGACATATTTATTTTCATTATGATAAATGGCTCACGGTTATAACACTTTGTAACTACTATGACAGAATATACCTTTTATAGATATTCTATTAAATGTACCTTTAATTAAATTAACTAATATAACATATTATATCAAGTATACAATAAAAAGAAAACACCTTTTGCTTCAAAGGAGATTGATTATCGAGTTCACTTATATGTAACAAATTACGTAATTGACCCTAGGGTATATCAACTCTATCGTAAACATATATTTATATCATATATATTTTAAATCATATTACATCTATACATCAGTTATTGACGAAAAATTTGAAATTTATTTTTCCCTTACATGTTAAAAGATTTAAAGAATGTTAATGTATGTTTTATAATACAATAATGTTGTCTAGCTCATAAATAATATACACATCTGTGTGTATTAAAATTCAGTTCAGTTTGAAATGTACATATTTTTATCGTATCTAATTAAAACTTTATAATAGGTATGTTTTTTGAAATTATAAATTTGAGTTTGATTTTCGAAACTAAACTAGATTTTCAAGACATTGCTTTAATTTCAAAATATATATATATTTATTTGAAACTGATTTTAAATATATAATTGTAGTTATTATTGTCATTACATTTGGAAATTGATTTACAATTGTATGTTTTTGTATTTAGTTTTGAATAATTATAAATAAGGACAATAAAGGAATATATAAAAGGGTAATGTATTTGTTGTTGTGTAAATGCCAATGCATATCAACATTTACGTTAAATATATGCGCTATCTATTTGTTGTACGTGCAATATACACACATGTGTATTTTTATGCACTTCAATTATCGTAATCAAATTTAAATTAGAATAAAAAATTTAAACAAATTAAGTAAATTTGGTGAATAGTTCATAATAGTAGTAAATGTAACTCCTAATTAATTGCATCCTCTTAACATATATTTCACATTAATTTGTCTCCCATAAATAACGTCTTCAATCTTAACTTACCAAAGTAACAATATAAAGCAAAAAAAAAACATATACACATAAGAGTATATTTGATATCTTATATGTTATATAAATCTCAAATTGATTAAAGTATAAATTAATCAGATCTTCTTTCAAACAAAATCAAATGAAAAAACATTTTATTTAAAACAATATTAGATTGGATCTAATAAACAATTTGGACTTCATAAGCCCATTAGATCCAAAATAAGATTTTTTTTTTTAATGTACTATTTCATCCTATTTCGACTGGCCTAATTCCTTCATGCCCTATTACCACTACTTATATATCGACGCATTATTATAATATATATATATATCTATGTATGTATGTATGTATGTATATACATATATTTATGTGTATGTGTGTGAAAAATCAGTAAGAGATATTGTAATAATTGAATGCCCAATAGCACTCGGTTGTCAAACACTATTTACCCTATTTCCACGTTTAAATTCATTAAATAATGATTTCAAAATTTAAAAGTTAATTTTGTAGATAAAAATATTTTAATTAAAAAAGTATTTCTACACTCAAATTTTCATTTAGTACTTGAATGAGCAACAATAGACTTATATTTAATTAAAACCATTCATTTAATTTGGCTATATATTTTCCTATGACGACCCGCAAATCCATACCCTTTGAATCGATAATAAACCACACATGTCCGACCCAAAAAGCATAGATTAACGGAAAATCAAGAGATAGAAAAGAAGAGAGAAGAAGAGAAGAAAGTGAGAAGAGAGAACCAAACAGAACAATAAAAAATATCACGACGCAGTGGAAAACATATAATATTATATCAATGATCTTTACAAAACATAAACTGTATATATATATATATATACATCAATTAGAGTTCAACAATCAATCACTAGTTATCATCCTGGACATTTATAATAACATGTCCTTATAACTGCGATAATAAACAACAAGTAAGTACAGCGGATAGTCGATAATCAAAATAGATATGTGAATACGAAAATGAAGGCCTCCAGCTCTCCTGTTCAAGCTCCAAAAGCACCAAATCTAAACCTGTAAATATACTCGGCTTGACCTGAGCATTGAAAGGGAAGAAAGCCTGGATCAGTCTGGTAAACCAGCGTGAGAAACACATTCAATTGAATTTATTAAATTACAAAACTTTTCCTTTATCAAAACAAAAGTATCTCGTAAGAAGTCCATACATAAACACATACATGTTTTTATCTTATGATAACTAAAATATCTCATATCAAATCATCTGATATTACACTATTGTCCAGTACACAAATAATATTAGTCATAGTCAAAATTGTTACATTGATTAAATTCTAGCATATAGCCCAAAATGGGTAATACAATTAAAATGGTAGGTACGTAGTAGATTTTGGATTTCCATACAAATGACCAGGTGAAGGGACTACCTTCCGGCAGTACATTTCTAGAAGAATTTACCAAGGACCATCACAAAGGATCCTCTACCAACACAAGACCGGCCCACGTCTCTTACTAGATGGTACCAAATATATCATCCTTCGGTCGTTACCGGCCATTACCGAGGGTCGCCATAGCATACAAACCATAACAATTAGATACACGACATCATAGCATGTCAAGGTATATCTAGAAGAGGATGATCATATCGTACTTGGGAGCGACCCACTTAGCCTTGCCGAATCTAACCCTGTTTTGGTCATTTTCGCTTGATGAGACCTGAGGTAACGATTACCTTTCATAATCACAAATCACATCACATGGAATGCCACATGGCCATTTCCTTTGACTACTAATTGCCTTCCACAAAAGAACAACCCTTAAGCTCATACGTCTCAAGGAGGGTGTTAAGTTAAGAGAAGTCGCCTTCTCTGCCACCACTGATGTACGTTTGTAAAAACCAGTGTACATAATCTTTAGAAATGCAATGTTAGAGAAACATTCGTACAGGTTGACCAGGAACAGGACAAACCGAAGGTTCTTTCCTACCACATCCTGTTAGGGAATCCATAGGATTAGTAGCGAATAGTCCTTACATTAGATATTTCATAATGAAGAGACCACTGATACTATATGTAATTGGGATTTTAACTCCAAACGATCAACAAGCAGTCCCCCACTATGAAAATTCAAAATATTAATATCATCACAAGCAACCTGCACAATCATCGCATATACGTTGGTCCGAAGTGGTTTTCAGATAAATCTGATCCCGGTCTCTACGCACAACAACGCAAAAGCATTTCTCAACTTCACGCAGAAACTAAGTCTCATAGACTTATCACGACTCCAACTTTCAATTTGCTATCCTTCAGTCCAAGAAGAAAGCTCGATAGATTGGGGTAATACTCCACACTATACGAATCAACATCCTCAACACAAATGATAATCAAGCCTACATAGAAGGCTAGTACTAAGTGTATGACTAAATAGTTTCCATATCAAGTCAAGGAACTAAATTTGGCCAAATTTGATAGTCAGTTATTTAACTAAGCAAACAAAAAATATTCAGCACCATAACAATCACCGGATCCTTTTATTTAATCTTTTATTAATTAAATCACCTGCCGAATATTCACTTCAAATTATCTTTAAAAAGGTATAATCTCAAAACCATTTCAACTTCTATATTGGAAAACATTTCCAAATACTTATTTGAAAATAAGTAATTCACAATTCACTTTATTTTCAACACTTAGAAAAATATCACATACACTTAAATCACGATTAACTGTATATTTTTTTCCTTAAGGAAAAAATTCTCTTTAAACACATTTATTTGGGTCAAAATGAATGTTGCATTAAAAAACATTACGACAACCCAAAATCACTAGTATAGGGATTCAAAAATAAGATAGATATATAAATCCCATATACTAAACAAAACATTTTCTTTCGAAAATGATAGACTATAACAATAGTTTTATAGTCTATCATTTCCTTACTTCTCGAAAACATCTGCTCCAACAATAAATGTTGAAATATATATATTCAATACTCAACAACATTTTAACACATCTTTTAATCATTTTGTTCTATTTAAAATATCAGTTCCCATAACATTTGTTTATTTCAAAAGATTATTCACTATCCATAATCGTGAATATACTTCATTTAACACATTCATTATTTCTACACATTTATTAAAGATAATCCACTGTCCAAAATCATGGATATAATTCTCTTATTCAAATTCAATGTCTCTACACATTTAAATGATTATCCACTATCCAAAATCGTGGATATAATTCATTTACCAAATTCATAGCTTTTGTATATTTATTAATGAATGATCCACTGTTCAAAATCATGAATATATCTCCTTAACCCAATTTATTACTATTTCACATTTAATTAAAGGATTATCCACTGTCCAAAATCATGGATGAAATTCCTTTAATAAACTTCTATATTTAACTTATCAAATTCAATTGATTCGGATTTATAAAACAATGTTTATAAATTCCATTTATATTCTGTAAAAACTTCAAGTTATAAAATCCCTTTATTAACCCATTCCATTTATCTCATTAATGTGCCAAAATCCAATTTATAAGTTAATTACTTATAAATTATTTATTTTTACCAAATCCATTCATTTTATAACTTCACAAATTCATAAATCTATAAATCTTATTCACTTATAAAATCCATTTGTAACTCCATTTTTAACATTTACTAAACTACTTTATAATTCCATTATTCTGATTTATAAAAATTCAATTTTATAAATCTTATATATAAACCATTTATAAGAATTCAAAAATCTTGATTTAAACAATTTAAAAAATAGTTAACTCCATATTTCAAATATCACATTCTGATTATACTTCCCAAAAATCATAATTTTTATAACATAAAAGTTATAACATTTATTTATTCAAAATAAATTCATTCCTTTACAATTCAAAATATATATTTTCAAATCACTTAAAAATCCTTTTTAATTCGAAATCATCACTTTAATATTTTTAAGTTATCAAAAATAGGCACAATGCTGCAACAGCACTAAATACACCAATCACGGCATCCAAAACATCATATATCATATGATGACAACATATATCACAATATCTGTAAATAAATCAACAGTGGAGAGGAATCCAATTGGATCCCTCCAACCTGTTACCTGCAATAAATATACATATTGGAATATGTGTACAATGTCCGCTTCGAGGCAGACGCGCATACAAAGGGTCATCCCCTCATATACGGGAACGTATAGAGTCCATCTGCTCCAGTAAGCTGGAATATATATCCAAATACCAACCAATATATCTGACCAATCATCAATCAACATAGATAAAATTTACTCTCACTTATATTAAAATATCAATGAGTCAGAAAGAGTGAGTTGTACTCACCGTTGTTCCATAGCAGTTGCAGTGTTTTATTGTGAATAAAATTAAACAACCATTTAATTTTATCTAAAATTTGCACTAGCTCAATCAACTCAAACCAATTCTAAAATGTAGTGCTAGTCAATATGGACCCAACGCATCTTGTTTCGTAAAAAACGGACCTCGTATGACAAAGTTATGAACTTTAAAGATTATATGAATTATTATATATATAAATTACAATTTTACTTTATTTTTAACCTTTAAATCGATCTGAACAGTCGATTCCAAACCGAAAGATCTCGGCCGTGAGATATCATTTTCTTCCCTAGGCTAACAATCATGCAAGAAAACCCACAAGCCATCACTTTGCCCTAATTATCGTGACCTTTATACCCAACTTCACGACGATCCAACACCACCATCTCGATGCCCACACTCGACCCCACCTTCCACGTGAAGGACGGCAAGCTTGGTCGCCCCCTTTCTAAAATCGCACGTGAATGTCGGTACTTCATCGGCCTGTTGCGCCTCGATCGACGCGCTGATTACGATCATAGCCGTGTGGATCGAAAGATATCGTCGAGCTCTACAAATTATTTCATGGAAATTTTAGCTTTAGTCGACGAATTTGGAGAAATCAAGGGAAGAAATTCGTTCTTTTCTGGCCATTGAAATAAAAGTGGTGGCTAACCCTAGCCTCCTTAGGATTTTAGCAAAATGAAGAAAAAGGTGGCCTTTTATAGAAAATTCATAACACTATTCATGGCCAAATTTTTCGAACTCGAAACAAAGCATGTCGCTGGCATTTATAATGTTTTACCCCTATTCTGAACACAATGGAATATATATCGGAAGCCAATTCGATCGTATTTGGAAGATAGGTTTTCAAATCGACTATTTAAATTTAAAATTTGCTTAAACAAATTTTTACGTGTTATAGCTTGCTGCGGACAAACCGTAAATCTGACTGACATGAAATTTGAAACATTACAATAATAAAACATTATAGATCCAATGAAATTAGTTTCATCAAAATCTGAGACTATGTTAAAATGGCAATTTTTACTCGTCAATTAAATATTAAAATATTCAATTCCTATAGTTAAACTTTTAATTCAATTTTAAAAGTTCTCTAACATCATTCTAATTCAAATAAAATTTAAATAAACTTTATAAATCATTTTCATTCACATTAAATTCAATTTCCAATTATTTCTGCGATTTCAAATATTTAATTATCCAATTAAATCACTATATTTGAAATATAATCTATTCAACTAATAAAATTTACTTGTGAATTTTTAAAATCATTAAATATCTGAATTCAATTGATTGAAATTCTAGGTCGTTACATTTCCAGTAGGAACTTTCCAAACCATTATATATATATATATATATATATATATATATAAATGTATGTATATAAATATATATATAGAGAGAGTATGAATAACAAAGTTTAAGCATTCATTAGCCACTAGGACGTGCACATAGTTTTTTTAATGTGAATGATAAAGTTTTAGTCGTAAACAAGCATAATTTTGAATATTTCTTCTTAAGGACGTACTAAATTAGCATTTCCTTTTTCATGTGATGATCTCTAAGTGATGGAGAAAAGATGACAAAGGAGTAGAGACAATTGTGTCATAGGTGTCAGCAATAAAAATGCGACGATAATGAGGGGGTCAGCTATGTTTTAGGGATAATGTGGTGATAGTGGTTATAGAGGAGCAACTTCAAATTAGGATGAAGAAGATAATTGCAATAATGATACTATCTAGTATTATTTATGTTTTTTTGAAAATCAAATTAATTACATATGTTTCTACTTATAGTTCTATTTTGTATCACCAATTTATATATTGTAGTACCATTTGTAGAGATAGCATGTATACAACAACATACAGTTTTATTTCATAGTTTTATTGCATGAATTTTAGTAGAAGTCTTTAAAATGTAGTAGCAACTTATAAGCAGTAGTAGCATTTTTTAGATGAAATGTGTATGTTTCAGCTCATAATGTTGTTTTCTAGTAGTATTTACAAACTATTTTAGCGATTTATAAATTATATTAGCATTTTATTGATTTGTCGTAGCATTTTATAATTTGTCGAATCTTATAACAATAATATCTAATTTTGATCTTACATTTGTGTTAGATTTATGTTTAAATATTATAGCTTTGTAGCATTTTACCATTGCGGGTATTATTATACATATAATTTTTCATAACAAGATACTATTTATGTCATTTGTTATCAATTATGCTATGCCTGATGACCGATGGCTATGTAATAGCAACTTTAGATGCTGTTGTTTCATAGCACTGAATATTTACCGAGTCAAAAAAATATAGCATTTTTGGTTTACCTTTTAGTAGCCTATCATTTTTAAATGCTATTGCATAGTAGTATTTTGTAGCTGCTAAATTGGAAAAAATACAACATCTATTTTTTAATTTACCGTTCAGTTTCATTTTGTTTAAATGTTGTGGCATATTAGCATTTTGTACTTACATTATTATTTTTTACAATTTTTTATATATAATGATACCATATATCATCAGTTTGTACTTGCGGCTATTTTTTTGTAACAAATTATTGACAAGCAAGATGAAATGGAAAACGATATCGTGATGCATTGAAGGATATAGCAAGTTCGATAGGTGATGAGAAGATGGACGAGTTTATTTTCTTGGGTTAGGTCTGAAAACAAAAGGTTGGACGACTGCTAGTGGTTGGGGAAGCATAAGAGTTGCGGCAACATTTGATATGGCAATGGTAGGGTGGGCCGATTGTAAGTGGAGCACTAGCTACTGATGCAAGATTGTGATGGTGAATACCGACGTTTTGAGAAATATGATTCAAAGAGATGAATATATGTTTTCTTTGTTTTTTCCTTATGGCTACACTTTGAAAATGGTAGCCTAAGAACTAAATTCTATTACAAGTTTGTCCATTTAAAAAAAACACCTATATATATTTCAATAACAATAAATATCATTAACATATAATGCATTTCATACAACACAAAACAAAACCTTAACAAACCAGACATATTAGCAACTTTTTAACTATTCGACCTCACTCATAAACAAATAATCCACATATATCATAACAATCAATTTTATCTAATTCTATGTTTATACATATTAAAAGTAGAATTTATTATTGTTTGTTTGAAAAAAGTATTACTTTATTTTATTTGTCAATGGTTCAATTCGTATTTTCCTAATCAAATAATTGAAAGTAAACAAATGAATTTAACAAACGAATTCTATCGATTATCAACTATAAAAATATATAAATTAACACGCTTGTCAAAATTTTATGTTGATAGTAAAATCATAAATCTGTACATGCTATATAAAGAAATTAAATTGTAAATTTTTACTAATTTCACTCACCAAAATCGAGAACTTCCTTAAAAATAATTTATCTTAAATATACCATCAACTTCATTTAGTGATTCATTTATTTCTTTTCTCGAAATAAAAACCTTAATTTTACTTATTTAATTTGTATACAAATTAACATAAATATATAAATATTTTTCATTCATTTTATATTTTATTTCAGCTCATTTGATTTTCTAAAAAATGGGAGTGATTAATTTAAACCATTAAATAAAATTCCTTTATTCAAGTAAAATCTGTTTAATAAAATATATTTTGGGACAAAATTTCATCCAAAACACAACTCGATTAATTTACTTCGATAACATTTAATATTTTACAAATATTTCGAAGGTCAGGTTGTGGAATCTAGTTTTGTTTCCTATTATATGTATTATTATGTTGTGATATAAATAGTGATCTAACAACATTAATTACGTGCTGGTAGAAAATACTTTTGTTAACTAATTGCACTTGCAAATGTGTTTGGAGCCATGATTGAACCACATATTAAAAATACTTAACCTTAACTTGATCATAGTCGATACATATCGAGAAAAGGTATTGATACATCTTTTTTGAGATTAGTGTACGTAATGCCCTCCATATAACGTACGGTAAATTGTTTATGATCGTTGAGGATACAAAGGGATTGCATACTAATGGCTATTTGGAATAATCACATAACAAATCAATAAGAGTTTTTTTATAGATTAAAAAACTAAGTCAACACACATGATCTCATATTACAATATTCATTAGTCTTAGATTTGACAATACCATTGATCATAAGTATCTAGGTTGTACTTTGATTGTGGTCAATCATACGACCATAGTTGGATACACATTGAAATACTTAAAGTGAAATGCTACTCAAGAAATGATTCGTCTCCTTCTTTGTAGAATGTCAGTATCACCATAATCGGTAGTCAACTTAAAGTCAAAATTCTTCTAGAGTAAATCAGTTATGATAAATGCTATTATTTAAACCAAGAAATTTAATGTGACACTATGCTATAGACTACAAAGTTTATTGAATTTTTTGACAATTGGCCAAACTCAAAATATCTTAGTGACATGGTGATGACCAAAAGAAAACATACACAAAATATCATTATGTAATTGTATATTTATAATAATTAGAAATAAGATTTTCCTAAATTATTTTTAAGCAACTAAACTTGTGTTTGACACTGTACTCTATCAAATCCTATATACGATATTATATATTTTAATTATTTAATACCAATGATTATCAAGTTTGCACTAGGGTGTTAGCACAATAATGTTTCTAGCAATTTTCTACATTCAATTTGTACATATTTATTTATGAATGGTATTATTGAGAGTAAATAATCGGTACAAATTTTGTACTAATCTTTAGGAGTTTTAATTTCTTGTTAAGGTCATAGAATAAATAAGAATGATATATAATGTTATATATTAACTACAAGTTCCAAAATAAATATTTATTTAATTAATATACATGATATTTAGTAGGTCAAACATTATGGAGTGATCCAATAGGGGGTCAACTATAGATGGGGAAGGATGGAGGTTTGACTTACTAGATAAGATCTAGAGTAAAGATAGGAGCAAAAGGGTGAGAGATTTGTGATACTCAATGACTATAAATATGATATCCTTTTCTTACTTTATGATATACAATCAAACTCAAAGCTTATCTCCCATTAACAACTAGTTGGAGCATATAGCTGAAATTTGCATGCCAAGTGTTTGGATGAAAGGGGGACAAACATCATAATAGTGAATTCAATAGAAATAAGATGCACGAAAGGCAAAATACACATAAGTTTATAGTGGTTCAGCAGCAACAGGCCTACGTTCGCCGATCTTTTTTATTTCCTTTCTTATACTTTAGCTTTTACAAGTATTCGGATGTAAAATACAATGATCTGTTAAATATTAGAGTCCTAGACCCATATCAGGCAGTGGCTCCTAAAAATTTATCCCATGGTTGCTAGAAGCTTGGATATTTATAGGATTTCAGATATAGGAAAATCATTTCGAAAAATTAGGCTGTTTCCCTATATATCTTGCTTGGTTTGGGCATTTTCATATATTAAAGATACGATCAGGATTTTCCTTATATGTCCAGATTTCCTTTCATTAATACTCTGTTTGGTTCGACTGAAAGAGGTTTTTTTTTGTTGGTTCAACATATGGACATAGTTGTCTTTTCGATCTAATTCCATAAAGCGTCATGTTGGTCGGAATATTCCATTCTCCCTTACTTGACTTTAGACTCAAACCGGACAAGGTATGTTGTCCATTTCTTACATTACTAGACAATAATTCATGTTTAGCAGTGCTTTGCACTGAACAGAATACTTATCTGGTGCATCACGTATAGAACATGAATTCCTATTTGGTGGTATAACTATCGAACATAATTCATGTCCGTTGTACATCCATTGTCGGACATCAAGATATTGGACTACCAAACAAAATGTATGTTTGTGCATACCTTGAGCAGAGTGAACCATTTGGCCACCCGACCAGCTATAGTGTAACATGCATGCCTTATTCTTCCCATCCATTTCCACTAACCTTTTGACATCTTCCCTTGCTTTCATCTTGGGTCCATCTCCTTGTGTTCACACCTTGTGTGTGCATATGCCCATAACACCAAGCAATGGGGAAGAATAAATCATACTTCAAGAGGAATAGCTAGCGATATGACATAACAACAACAGATCAGAAGTAGTGGTAAAAACTTTTAGCTTAGATTTAAGTTATACACCCACACATGTGTTACTGTATTTAAGACCAAATCTAAAAAAAATCAAATTAAATATTAGTTAAATATATATAAATGTAAATACAAAGTATTTGTATATATATTGTAAAAAACAATGTTATATATATAATGTTTTGACTACAACACATGTATGTGTGTAATATCTAATAATATAGGTACACATTATAATATTATATATATATACAAAAACATTCAAATATATGTATAAGGTTTAATTTACAGTTAAAATTTTCTTTAGGAAAAAGAAGTTTGGCCTTAAATGCACGTGTATATTTAAAATTTAACAATGTTATTAAAGATTTAAAATTTAGTTTTCAAGTATAAATTGCGCAAGCTTATATATATGGTCAAACAAAGTTGATGTATATATGAGTATAAATTTAATATAGTAATAATATAGTAATTAATATATACACACACATATATAGTATTATATATATGTATATGTATATATCTATTAACTTTATACAAAAAGTATATAAAAAATTAAAAAGACCACGAGCATTGGAAATAAAAAAAATTGATGTTTATGTATAGGCCGAAATAATGGTTTGTATACATACATACATATACATACACACACACATATATAGTTATATATCAAATCATAATCATGCAACATCATATATTATTCACACTCATTGTGTATGATGTGATCATATATCCCAATGATTACATATAAATCCCATGCTAATTACTTAATGAAATACTAGATTAGAGTTAATTTTATCTACATACTATATTACATTAAAACATTGCATATATGGGATGACCCATTATTTTGAATAACTCAAAGCATTTCAAAATAATAGATTATCAACGTGGTTTATAATAAGAATCGATACAAAGAATCACAGATATAGAATCAATATAATATCTCGTAGCGGAAATAAAATAAATACATAAGTAGTTCATAAAGCTACTAATAAAGTTTACATTTGAGTCTATAATTTAAAATAGAGAAGTGGAAATAAATAGGACTTCACTACTACATATCCAAACCTAAACAATGAAATAAAAGCTAGATAAAAGTGGAGTCTCCAACTCGGTCTTCGTCTCAAGAAAAGCACTCCTCAAACATTGTAATACTTAAGCTGACCCAAGCATAATTGAAAAACGAATACTCGAGTCAGAACTAAAATTCTCATGTGAATTCAAATGTACAAAGTGCATAATAACTTAGGAGATGTTACAGGATTTTTCATCTTCTAAAGATCCACTAAACTATCTATATGTAGTAGATACGTTCCATATGTAATGTTTACAGTGATGTATATATTAAAATAACATTAAGGCTTTACATTAATCACTTTAACACATTTTTAGTCATTGTTCAAAAGCTTACCTTGTAACACAACCAGTAACATTGGTAGCCAGAGAGGCGTCATGATAGAACAATACTAAAACAAAACGGTAGCCGTCTCGCATAGGGATAATTGTACGATAAAGCACGTAAGGCAAAGCCCAAGGTAGCACTCCACCAGTTTACACTTTCTAGCTGGTCATAACCCCCAACGATTGACCACATCCATCAATCCAAGATCAAGGTGCACCCATCAAGTTTCAAAGTTAAGATAGTAATACGAGGGAAAGATGTTCGCTAAAGGTAGCTAACCTACGGTTAGACGTTGGCTCTCTTTTTCGTCATTTCAAATTGACATAAGTGTTAGGTCATCTATTATCATTCTCATACTTTATTCCAGTAAATGTTCGCCAATTCAACCTCCATATTTTGGATAACATTCACTGCGTACATAGTTATAAAAGTAGTTTCGGTATTGATATAGAGTATGTTAATATTCGACCTCGGTCTTATTAATAAAGAATCATTCCTTTATAAACATATACCATTTTTCCAATTTTAAATTTTACAATAAAATTCATAAATAATTCAAAATGTTCCCAACATAAAAGGTTCTAGATATTTCGAGAAATGTTTATCATTTTCCATGGATAAATACATCAAATTTCGCGATAATTAAACTGTAAAAACTTTCAAATTTATAGACAAACTCCAGATTAAATTTTAGAGTTTTTAAAACATCCTTTTAGAATTTATAGTAAAGTTTCAGTTTTTTTTTCAAATCGATTTAATAATTTTCCTAGTTTCCAAACTGTTAATTCCAAAGATTAAATTATTAAAATTATTCGATAGCTAAAATAAATATATGTCCCTTTATTAAATATTCTCCAAATAATACGTTGAAGCTACAGGAAAATTTGCAAGTTAATTTAACATTTCTAAAATTTTCCGAAATTCCAATAATTTTGTTTTAATGAATGAAATATAAAAAATACTAGATGGTCGAATTCAATATAGGTTTCTTCCCAAAACATTTTTCTTTCACTCAAATGTAGTTACTAAAAAAAATTCAGATCATTTTAATAAACTTTTGGGCAAATATATATTTTCTCAATTTGAATTCAAAATTTTATAAACGGATTTCAAAATGACTACTTGAAAACCAATTTAACCAAAATTTCTAGAATTTGTTCTTATCGACTTATAAATTTTTTTTTGAAATTAAAATTTTAATTTATTGAAAATTTTCAAATAAAGACAAAAAACGGTAGTTAATTTGTCAAAATCACTTTTTGGCCAAAAACAATAAATCTATACATCCGAATATTTCCACATAGCAATATAATATATCGAAAGGTTTTTTATCACCATAAGCAATGTTTAATTATCCATTTGATAACTTATACACTTACAATTAATCAACAGGGTGGTAACTGCAGTATACCACAATCAATGATCAACAAATATATAATCACAATATTAACCATTATTAACAGCTTATAAGCCCACACTTGCAATGGTAATTTAAATTAATTTAATTAACCATGTATCAAAACAATCATTAATTATCACCTATGGGGGTGTTCAACTAGCAATGATTTTCAAGTTCTCATACTACTTTAAACATGGGATATAATTTTTCACAAAAAGATTTTGTTCAACTTGCAAAAGAATTTAGTATTTCATGAGTGTAACACTCACTTTTGTACGCGAATCTGAAAAACCACTCGACATGCCTACGGATCTTAACACACATAGACACAAGTCATGACATGGACACAAAGCAAAAGAAGACGGTTTCCGAAGGCAGTTCGATAGATGGATGGAAGTGGAAAGGCAGTTCGAGTTAGAGGAGCAATCAGAGTCGGGTGATCGGGCTCAGGTGCAGATCTAGGAAGACTGGCGGAGGAACAGGAGACGGTCTAGGCGTACTGTGGCCGGTTGATGGTTGCAGATGAGCGAAGGAGCAGTTAGGTCAGTGGTAAGGTGAATGGATCATGATAGGTTTAACGAAGGTGATCTTGGTTGCTATGGGTCTGAAAAACCAATAGAAAAAGGCAGTCGGACAGAGGCACTTGGGTTGGTGATGGGGTGATGAATTTGATGTAGATAAGGGCATTGATGGGATGGTAAGGCAAGCAGTGGATGTGGAGGCGGTAGGAGAATGCGGATGTCGGGTGATTTGGTAAAATAAGAAAACGGGTAGCTGAAGGTTTTTTGAAGCGAATATAAGAAAGTGAACATAGAATAAATTTATTTTATTCCATTTTTGGATTCAAAACGCGACCAAGTTATATATAGGAATAGCATAGGTATTTTCCCCATATATTGGTGACATGGAAAGGCCTATTTTCTCATGTAAGTGCAGCCCAAATATATATGTGTGTGTGTTTGTGTGTGTGTGGGCCTATTTTAATCTATAATCTGCCCGATACACTACAATTTAACAAATTAACATTATAACCAAGTGTTGAAACATAGAAACAAATATATCATGGTGATAAGCAGGACATGATGAACTATATGGTTCAATAATATCTATGCTACGACAGCCACATCAAAATTACACTGTTGCAGCTAATTACACCTAGTCAAAACGTAATACAACATCAAATTGTAATAAATGGACATAGAAAGAGAAGAATTTGATGAAGCGACTTTGACGTTTTAATAATAAATTTCTAGAACATATTTTATGTAAAAATATTTACATTTCGAAAAATAATATTCTTCATTAAAATATCGATCAGTTTTGAATTAAATTTGAAACCGAATAGATTTCCATATTTCAGAACTAATTAATTTCTTTTCATTTTAACTTATTAAACGCATTTTAATTTTAAATTTGTTATTTAATTTTTTTTTCATTCCGTGTTAAAATCATTATGTAAGGGCCCAGAATTTTAGCCATTTGAATTTGAAATATATAATTGATTTTAGTTTTTGAAAAATAACTTTATAAGTTAAATTACTTGAATTTCGAATATAGCGATTTATTTTATTGTTAAATTATTGAATTTAATAATTGTAATTGTTTGAATAATCGAATCTTGGATTTTAAGTTGGATAAAAATGATTTCAAATCTTATTTAAATTCAATTTAATAAGAATGAAGATAATGAAACTTTTATTGTAAATTTAAAGTGATTAATTGAGTTTTTAAAATAATTCATTCTAATTAACGTGCGAAAATAGCCTTTCCTAGCACTGTCTTGGATTTCAAAGAAACCCGTTTCATTAGATCCGTAATAATGAATTATAATATGCCATCAAATTTAATGGCGATTGGATGTATCATTTGGACATGCAAGATCAAAATGTATAGAAATTAATTTTAGAAATTATATAATACAATTGGATTTGAAAAACTATCTTCTGCATATGATCCAATTAGGTCTCGAAATGAGTTCCATTGTGTTTGGAATAGGGGTATAACATATGTAATGCCAACGGCACGTCTCGGTTGAAGTTCGAAATTTTCAAACGTTTTGTAATTCTAATACGTTACTTTAAAATTAAATGAATATATATATATATATATATATATATATATATATATATATATATATTATAACCATATTTTTCATACCATTTCCCATACCTACATATACTGCTCATACTTTCCCCATACCCTACCATTTCTTCTATTCTCTATTTAACATGGCCAAACCAGAGAACAAACTTTCAAAAAAATTCAAAATCAAATTCCTCTAATCCAATGATTCACATCAATCCAAGCCATTAGATGCGAATTAGGAAAAGACCCCAACTAGGAAGTTGTAAAGAATGATGACGTGAACATAATAGACGGTCGGATCTCACTAGATCGTGACAAGGTGGTTGCAGTTCGATAAGAAAAACAACATAGTTTTTTAGAGCTCGATAGCGATCTCTGGCCATCTAGGGGCCGGTCCTCTGAAGAGAAAACGTCGAGGGAGTAAGGGCCACCTTCGGCCAAATTTTGGTGGCTAATGGTTATTTGTTGCGGTGACAATTGGAGATTGAATGAAACTCTTGTTTTGGGGAAATATAGGCAGAGCGGTGATTTGGATAGCCACGTGGGTGGCCGGAGGAGCAGCGAAGGTGGGATCCTCGATAGGGTGGTGCGGTGGCTGGCCATGGCCAGAGATAGCGGGGCGAACAATTTGAAGGAGGCAGCATTGGTTTTGAGCTTGAACGCGTTAGTAGAAAAGGGAGGCGAGTAAATTTTTTCAAATAGTATTAAGTAAGTTAATGACTATAATTAAGAAATAAAATTATATTATTAAATTCCATAAACTTGTAAATTTAATATCTTGTTTGTTTAAGGGCGAAATCAAACGCGTCAATCGCATTACGCTTGTATTAGCGAGATGTACGAAATGAAACTATTTTTGGACGAATGTAGAGACAATTGAAATTTGGGTTAAAAAAGGACGTCATTCGATTTGGGTTCCAAATCGAAAAGCCTTGGTAATGGTAGAAAATTTTGATGAGTTAAACTCACCTTTTTGGTTAACTAGTATGATATATAGTTGATAAACTTTTTTAAATGATTGTTTGGATGAATTACCATATTTATTAGTTGGTTTGGATATATTCCCGCTCTTGGAGCGGATGAGACCCTATTATGTTCCTGTGTAAGAGAGGATGATCATTTGTATATGAATCCTGTCTCGAAGCAGTTGATTTATATTTTATGATTATATACGGTTGCGATACAGGGGGACAGTTTGGAGGGATCCAATGGGATTCCTTGCTATTGTTGAATTAGCTTCAATAATATTCCAATTATACGAATTATTAGATAATAAAGCTAATTTGTTGAAATATGGGTTATGACATCGTTATATGTTAAAAACTAAAATCCATAGTGATAATAAATCAATTTCAATATTGCTTAAGTGTTTAGTGGAAATTGGCCTTAAATTAGTATTTGGAAATGATACAAATTTCCATTTGAGTTGTAATTGGTTTTTGAGAAGGGAAATGATTTTTTATATCCGAAATTAGATTTTGGAAATATTCTGTTTAAAAGAGTATCAATTTAAAGTTAATTAACTATGTTAATATATTCTTAGAGTTAATTAACTATGTTAATATTGTTTTGAAGTTATTTAACTATATTGATATTGTTTTAAAGTTATTAAACTATATTAATGTTGTTTAAAGGTATTTAATTATATTAATACTGTCTTAAAGTTAATTAATTATGTTAATATTTATTATAATTATTTAACTTTGGTAATATTGTTATAAAGATATTTGATTATATTAGTTGTTCTAAAGTTATTTGCTTATGGTTATTATTGTTTTTAAGCATCTATCAAAATATTAATATTTTGAAGGGTTAATTAGTTTAAGAATAATTATGGTTTGGAACTTATAATAAGGATTTATTAATATGGTATTAAAGAATAAATTATTATTATAATGGTAAAGATTTATTGTTTTGTTATTTCATAATGATTTGAAATCATTAATTATTATATTAAGATATTCAAGCTTAATAATTTTCATTTATTTATAATTTTCATTGTTAATAGTTATTATTATATGATGGTGATTTGAAATAAACAATTTCTAATTATTACGAATGTCTCCGAGAGGCATAAATAGAATTTATAAATGGACTTGGATTTTATAAGGGAAGATTATTGACAAGGTGAAAGAGTTTATAAATGGTTAGATATTTATAAACGAGTTTAAAAATGGCTTTATAGATATATAAAAGAAGTTTTATAAATGGTTCTACAGATTTATAAAGGATTTATAAATGATTTTAGAAATTTACAAAAGAATTTATAAGCAATGAAAATGTATAAAAGAGTTTTTTAATGTCTTTCGGAGATTTATAAGTTGGTTTATAAATAGTTTTGGAGAGTTGTAAAGAGTTTATAAATGATTTGAGGATTGAATAAAAAGAAAATCTTTCTCAACTTTGTAAGTATACTTATACCATATAGATAAGTATATGAGTGCATTTTCTAAGATGCAAAATGCAATGTGCATGAATATACATAAACCATTAAGAAAGTACATGAATATTTTCTAGTATTGAAATATAGGGATTTGTGGTTATATCTTTGTAAAAGTATTTTTTTACATGAAATTTACAAAGTGACAAAATTAATGAAAGATTAATTAAGAAGGCAAGTGGTTGCTTATGTGCTTAACCGATGTTGGTTTTCCCTTTGGAAGTAAGTCCCGATTCGGATGTATGTTTGTTGATAGTCAAATAATAGATTAGTAAATGTGGCAAAATGTAACTTGGGAATATCTAGAAGAAACACGTGAGTTATATGGCACAGTCATCTCCGATGATGCTATATGTCAACTAACATTTAGGAGGTACCCTCCAATCTTATAATTTATTGTTTATTTTTTTAAAGAACCAGGGCTGAGTTTATCGACAGTTATCGAATGTTGTTTCAAAGAGACCAAGATCAGATATGTTGTCTGAAGACCACTTCGATCCAACTTAAGCATTTCGAAGTGGAGACATCTTAAAGATGATGGGATTTGGAGATAGAGTTCCCAAGTGTTTCGTTCTTTTCTAGAATGAACTTGTATGGATGAATGCCAATATTGCATTGGTTGCCTGGATGGCAATATTAGCATTCCAAGATGGTTTGCTAGGACGAAATGGTACGAGCATGGCCTTTTTGAGCCACATACCTAGGAAATGAATAAAGCAGGGACATGAGGCAAGGCTAAACGGGTTGCACCAAAGTAGGGTATGATCATCCCAAATCTAGAGCCATTCATGTATGCTTTGGGATCCCATTGTATGTTTGTTGATAACAACTAGGGGGTGATCATATTCGGCGCTACTCGAGAAGGGTGTAGTACACGTCCTAAGTAGTAGAGGTGCAACGTGTTGTAGCCTCTAATACATTTTATCTAAAGTTGTACGAATTCGGTGGGTAGACCCTTACCCTCTCATAGATGGAATCCATTCTCCAATACGAGGCTTCGGTTTCGGTTGTAGAATCTAGTATGCTAGAGTTTAATTAATGTAACAATTTGGCTATTATTGATATGTATTTGTATATTAGATAGCATTACAATATCAGAAGATTTTATATGAATGGTTTTCGTTATCGTAAGCTAAAAACCCATTTGTGTTTATATGCGGTTAACCCTCATCTTTCTACGACCCTGCGATCTAGAGAAAGTAGTGACCTAGCGACTCAACTAGTCAGCGACCTACAGAGCTAAGTGATCTAGTAACCAAAGGCCCGCGACTTAACAATCTATAACAGGCTGCGACCTAAGAAATTAAAGCGACAGCGACCTAGTAGCTAAATGAAGACCGAGCGACCTAACGACTTAAAAGACTTAGCGACCTAAGGATGGAACGACTTAGCGATCTAGCAGTGAAGCCACCTAGCGACCTAATGGATTAAGCGACATAGCAAGTAAAAGACCTAATCTATGTCCCTACAATGGACACCTCGACATTATTAAGTCACCAACTACTCTCATAGGTCATCCACGACCTACAACTTGCTAGTCCGTTCAAGTGATCATGCCCGACCCTGTTAGGCCGTAACCCGTGTTCCTTAGGTCGCCCACGACCTACTAATCCGCTCAGAGAAGACTAGGTGAAACCAAGATAAGCCGTAGCTTGCGTCTCTTAGGTCGCTGACGACCTACGACCTATACTTAGGTCGTTCGCGACCTACGACCCAGTCCAGAATCTCCCATATAAATACCATGCCTACACCACCGAAAAGGGGGGATCTTTTGGCTCATTTCTGAAACGCCGATCCTCTGCTGAATTCTCGACTCACTCGACACTTCAAACACGAAAGACATCTCAACAAACTTCAAAAGGAAATCAAATGCAATCAACATGGATTCAAAGAATTCTTCTACATCGGAGTTCTAGTTGTTTGTCTCATCAGTATTGTAATCGAAGATTGTTGTAAAGTTGTAATTGATTCAGTAATAAAGAAGATTAAAGTGGACGTAGGCTTAACCTGAAGCCGAACCACTATAAAACTGTTGTCTTTTACTGCTTTCTTTATGACTTTTCTACTTGTTTCTGATTCCCGTATGGACGGGTGGTGCTTTCACACTTACTCTACATACACCGGGGTGTTAGCGTTAAATTTAAGCGTTAACATTTTTGGTGCTTTTACTGAGAACCCAACTCAGGCTATTTTCGTCATTGCTTCTCAGAAATTTGTTGAAAGAATCTCTCTTAAAACCATAAGTCTATCAGATGTAATGGATCCTGGAAGAAAGCATGGATCTACAAGACCTAGTAATGTCCATGAGAATACTGCCACTTCTCCTTCGTCAAGTCAAGCAGCACCGAACGTCGGAATTACACGAGCGGAGTTAGATGCTGCAGTATCTGGGTTATACCAACAGATGGAAGCCCAAAATGATTTGATGCTTGAAAGGTTAAATGCATTGCTCGGAGCTAACCGTCAACCGGTGAGTAATGAAGAAAACCTTGCAGATGATGTTCATAATCCTGAAGAAAGGAATATTCCTCAAAGAGCAGCTAGCCCCGCCAAAGAAACACCTCCTCAGCCTGGAGGATCGAGACCACAGCCAACTCTCCGCGAACGTTTGTCCAGACAAACTTTCGAGTAAATGGCCGAAGTCTGTCCTGCAGATCCTTGAAATGATGAGGAATATCTTTCGGACATGGTGCGACAAATCATGAAAGAAAGTATGAAGAGGTATGAAGATGAGAAGGAATGGGGATTCACTTCGAGCAAAACTCTGTTCACTGAAAGGATTCTAAAGGCGGAATTTCCAAGGAAGTTTGTCCCTCCTACCATCCCGGCTAATAAGGGAACAAGCGACCCTAATCAATTCCTGTATAAGTATGATTGGCACATGACTGGTGCTAGAGCGTCTGATGAGATCAAATGCCGGTACTTTTCGGTATATTTGGAAGGAGTGGCTCTGCTCTGGTTCACAAAGCTTCTGGTCCGATCCATAGACCAGTTTGCCGATTTGACTCGGAATTTTAAAGAGCAATTCAGGTTGTATGCTTCAAAGGCAAAGAATATTATGTCACTGTCAAGCCTGGAACAGAATCCTGGGGAATCTATTAGGTCTTTCTTGAACCGCTTCAACATAGCTTTGGCTGAAGTGGACAATGCAGAGCCACGGATGGTCTTGACTTACCTGATGAGGGCAATCGACAAATCAAGCGAATTTGGGAAGTGGCTGAAGATGAAAGAACTGAATTCACTTGAGAAACTCTATAAGAAGGAAGATGAATTCATGCGCTTGGAAAGCCTTCGAGCACCAGTTAAAGTAGCATTGACAAAGGTTAAGAATAATACTACTGCTCCTCCGAAAGGGAATCCGAAAGTCAGAAAAGGGAGAACAATGGTGGGAAGAAACAGAAAGATATGAAGAAACCTCACTTCTTAAAACCTTCAGATTTCACTCCTTTGACTGTCACTCTGAAGAATATCTTTTTCGCTACCAAAGATGCAGTAGAATATCCTAAACCGCCTGAGATGAGAGTTAGTAAAAAAGCCGCTTAGAGTGGGAGATTCTGCCAGTTTCATAATCAACTCGGTCATGATACCAACGAATGTCGCCATCTGAAAAGTCTAATCGAAGAACTACTGAGAGAGAACAAGTTGTAGCAATATGTTAAGAGAAGTAGAAATGACCCAACTTCATCTACTAAGGGCCAACAACTTACTACACATCCATCTGGCTCAGGTGAGAGGAATACCGTGCATGAATCGGAAAGGCCTGTTATCAATGTGATTACAGGAGGTCCTCACCCAGCAGGCAGAAGCTGGGGCGAGATGGAAAGATATGCCCGTGCCTTGAAGTATGCACCAACAGAAGAGAGTGTTTTTGTGCTAGCAGATGCTGCACCTTTGAAGCAGCAGAAAACTTTTAATGATGATATTGTGTTCAAAGCCAGGGACTTTATGGGAATTGAAGCTCCAACCATGGATCCCTTGGTCATCTCTGCAGGCATTGGGCCGGCTATTGTGAGAAGAGTGCTTGTAGATTGCGGCGCTTCTTACAACGTTCTCTTCAGAAAAACGTTCGATCAAATGAAAATCCCAATGGCTGATGTTCAAGCCTCATCTCAGAAGATTTTTGGGTTCACTGGGGAACCGAAGCAGCCAATTGGAACTATCGACTTGTTCATGGAGCTTGGAGAGGGGCAGAAAAAGGTAGTTCGGAAATAGACTTTTGTAATTGTTGATGAATTTTCTGCCTACAACGCCTTCTTGGGCCGACCAACTCTTGCGGCTTTTAAGGCAATTCTCGCCCCGTGGTGCCTCACTATGAAATTTCCCACGGATAATGGCGTTGGGGTTATTAAAGGGGTTCAGAATGCTGGGTGAGAATGTTATCTAATATAGTAGCGTGAAGCGAGGAAGAGAGAGATGGGAAAAGATGCGGCAACCCCAGTCCGCATCAAAGAACCAACCTTGTAGCAATTACATGGTGGACCCTGCACTGGCGAGCATAGCGGGGCACGAAGAGAAATGGATCCCAGAAAAGATAGTGCAGGGGAGAATAGAGTGGTGCTAGTGGAAGTAACGGTGCTAGTACCTGTTGACCCGAAAGATAAGAACAAAGTAGTGAATGTGGGTTCGCAACTTAATGTGACGGTTCAAAATTCCTTAATATCATTCTTGAAAGCAAATCTGGATGTATTCGCTTGGACTCATGCTGATATGTGCGGAATATCCCCAGAAATTGCAGTACATACTCTAAATAGTGATCCGAAGTTTACACCGGTAAAACAGAAAAGAAGAACCCAGGGTCTTGAAAGGTCAGCAGCGTTGAAAGAAGAGTTAGACCGGCTTATGGAGAATGGTTTCATCAGGGAGTCTACTTATCCGAATTGGGTTTCAAATCCAGTACTGGTTAAGAAAGCTAATGGGAAATGGAGAGTTTGCACTGACTTCTCAGATTTAGACAAAGCCTGCCCCAAAGACTGCTTCCCGTTACCCAGGATAGATCAGTTGGTGGATGGAACAGCGGGGCATGAATTGTTATCTTTCATGGATGCTTACTCCGGATACAACCAGATTATGATGCATGGGCCGGATTAGGAGGATACAAGCTGCATCACCGATGTTGGACTCTACTGCTATAAAGTCATGCCCTTCGGACTTAAGAATGCAGGGGCAACTTACCAAAGACTTGTCAATGCTATGTTCAAACCGCAAACTGGCAAAACTATGGAAGTTTATGTCGACGATATGTTGGTGAAGTCAAAGAAAGCGGTAGACCATATGGACCACTTGGCGAAAATGTTTGCAATCCTTCGAAAGTACGGAATGAAACTTAATCCTTTAAAATATTCGTTTGGGGTGGAGTCCGGAAAGTTTCTGGGTTTTATTGTGAGTTCTAGGGGCACTGAAGCTAATCCTACTCAGATTGCTGCCTTAAAAGAAGTAAAAGCTCCTAGAACGAAGAAGGAATTGCAAAGTCTTAATGGAAAAGTCGCTGCCTTGAGTCGATTTCCAAACCAACTGATAAATGCATTCCATTCTTTGATGCATTGAAGAATGGAAGGAAAATTTTTGACTGGACTCCTGAATGCCAGAAAGCTTTCGATGAGTTGATTCGTCATATGGAAACGCCTCCAATACTTTCTAAGCCAGACAATACGGTGAAGATCTTTTTGTATATTTGGCAATCTCGTCTCATGCTCTCAGTGCAGCGTTGGTATGGGAAGACGTAAAAATTCAGCGCCCGGTCTATTATATCAGCAAAAGATTCACCGGGGCAGAGATGAATTATTCAAAATTGGAAAAGCTCACCTATTGTCTACTGATTGCATCAACAAAGTTCAGGCCGTATTTCCAAGCTCATCCTATCAAAGTCCTCACTGATCAACCTCTAAAGCATGTCCTGTTTCGTCCTGAGACTTCGGGTCGTCTTCTGAAGTGCAATATTGAACTCAGCCAATACGACATCACTTATCATCACCGGAGAGCAATCAATGGACAAGCTTTGGCAGATTTCATCGCAGAATGTACGGATAAAGGTAATAGTGAGAAAGAAGTGATTGATAATCCCCCAATTCGATGGAAATTATATGTTGTTGGTGTAAGAAATGGTTATTGTTCCGGAGCTAGGGTTGTGCTTGAAACCCCTGAAGGGCGGTCATTGTGCTATGCGTTGAGATAGGAATTCCCTTCGACAAAAAATGAAGCAGAATATGAAGCTCTTATCGCCAGCTTGAGAATTGCTAAAGAATTGAATGTAAAAGTGTTGCAGATCTTCAGCTATTCACAGCTTATTGTATGTCAAGTTAAAAAAGAGTTTCAAACTAAAGGAGGAAATCTTCCTGCCTACTTGTCAAGAGCCTGGGAACTTCTCGATGATCTTGACCATTATACGATAATTTATATACCCTGGGAAGAGAACATGAAGGTAGATTCTCTCGCAAAGTACGCAAGCACTGGTGAAGCTCAATTATTGGGATTAGTTCCTGTGGAAGTCCTGTCAGCTCCAAGCATTGATGAGATGGATATTGACTGTATCATGACTATATCTCAAGAGCAAGAATCATGGATGACTCTGATAATGGAATATTTGCTCTACGGTTCTCTACCAGAAAGTTCAAACGGACGACAAAAGTTGCTAAGAAAAGCCTCCAGATACATAATTCAAGATGGCCGATTGTATAGACGGGGATTCTCAATGCCATTACTCCGATGTGTGACCAAGGAAGAAGCTAAGATAATTCTAGCTGAAGTACACGGAGGAGAGTGTGGAGACCATTCAGGTGGTCAAACTCTAGTAAAGAAAATTCTCCATTATGGGTATTTTTGGCCAGATATTAATCGTGATGCTGCAAGTTATGCCCGAAAATGTGACGATGTCAGAGATTTGCAAAAATCCCAAGAGCACCTTACACCGAGATAACACAGATGGTCAGTCCGTGGTCATTTGCTATTTGGGGAATATATCTCATCGGGCCTTTGCCAACCGCCAAATCCGGAATCAGATATGCTATTGTTGTTGTTGATTATTTTACTAAATGGGATGAATCTGAACCATTAGCTACTATTACCTCTAAAAATATGATAAACTTTGTAACTAAGAATATCATTTGCAGGTATAGTGTGCCTTAAAAGATAATCACAGACAATGGAACCCAATTGGAAAGTGAAGAGTTCCAAGATTTTTGCAAGCGATTCAAGACCCAGAAAAGCTTCTCAGCAGTGGCTCATCCGTAGACAAATGGGCAAGTGGAAGCAGTAAACAAAATCATCAAATCAACTATCAAAAAACAGCTGGAAAAAGCGAAAGGTGGTTGGGTCGATATGCTTCCACTACCCACAAAACTGCGACCGGGCACACTCCATTTTCATTAGCATATGGATCAGAAGCAATGATTCCAGTGGAAATAGAAGTCCCTTCACATAGAAGAATTCATTTCAACCAAGCTGAAAACGAAGAGTTACTACTTGAAGCACTTGACTTCCTTGATGAAAAAAAGGAAGAGGCTCAACTCAGAATTGCAGCCCATCAGCAAAGAATTGCCAGGCATTTCAATTCCAAAGTTCGCCAACGCAGCTTTGAAATTGGAGATCTAGTCTTGAAAAGGGTCATGACAGCAACATGAGTGTTTGCGCCAAACTGGGAAGGGCCATATGTCATAGGCAAAAAACTTCTTGATGGCACTTTCAAACTGACAACTGTCGAAGGAGATCCAATTCCAAGAGCTTGGAACAGCAATCACTTGCGTCCATATTTTACTTAAAAGCTTTGCTTAAATTTGTAAAAATAATTATGAATATATGATTCTTGTATTGAAAGCCATTGTAAAGCCAGTGCAAGTGAATAATAAGAACTACAAAGTGGATGTAGGCCCAGTTCTTGGCCGAACCACTATAAATCTTGTGTTCTCTACTATTATAAACTGCTTGTTTTATTTCGATATATAAAGTACTTCAATTGTATTGTTAAAATGTCGATTTAATATTGCAGGCCATTAAAACAAAGCTTACCCATCATAAGACCAAGCGATCCCTGACATCAATGAACAAATGAATGTCTAGCCACAAAAATTCCAGACTCAAATCCTATATAAGAAGTGCTTCAAGCAAACAGTTAGTGGTTCCGCTAGACCCTTCCTAACTAATTGTGATCGTTTGTGCAAAAAAACATTCGATTAATTAGCCTGTGTCTGCCCCCGCGAACTCGTTTTACAATGAAGTACACTTCTTTGGATAGAATAAGCTACTTGCAAAAGAAAGGAATGTGTGCTTGGAAATGATAACAGGGAACCGCTGATATGAGAAAATGGCGAAAAGACATGGGCGAGCAAGCAGCAAACAGCAAAAGACCTCCTCGGAGGCACAAGCCCTCTTCGGAGGCACAACTCTTCGGAGGATAAAGACCTCTAATGGGACTTGCCAGAAAAAGAAAGTTCTCTTTCTCAACCAAAAGTTGTGGACTGACCGGTGGCACATGACACTCGTTAACTAGCTGAGAACGTTTGTGCAAACAAACGATCCAAGTAACTTGTGTCCGCTCCGTGAATCCATCCAACCGAGAGAAGGAAACTTTCAAGCAAAAGCCCTACTCGGAGGCACACATTTCACCGTGATCTGAAATAAAACTTCACATGAGTTGAAAGATGAAAAGACCTCTTCAGAGGTACGTATTCCACCGAGATCTGAAATAAAACTTCACAAGTGCTAGAATGTGAAAAGCCCTCTTCGGAGGCCCATTTCACCATAGTTGAAATGCTAAAAGACCTCTTCGAAGGCACACATTTCACCGTGATCTGAAATAAAACTTCACACGAGTCGAAATGTGAAAAGCCCTCTTCGGAGGCCCGCTTCCTAGCGGACAGGGAAAAAATAAAAGCCTCTCCCTAGAGGCAGAAACAAAAAAAGAAGAAGCCCTCTTCCCAGAGGTATAATCAAACAAAAAAGCCTTCTTTCCAGAGGCACAATCAAACAAAAGCCCTCTTCGGAGGAATAAACAGGTCGAAGCCCTTTTTTGGAGGCCCACTTTACCACGAAGGAAAATTCACTTGCCAAATTAAAAGCGACTTTCTCCAAAAGTGAAGTGTAAAAACTTCGCAACAAAAAAAGAAGAGAAGACTTCTCCAATACGAGGTGCATTCTACTGAATCAGAAAAATATTTCCTTAAAACGGAAATATTATCCTATAAAGTACAGATGCAAATCTCCTTCAAATGGAAAAGTTGTTCTCTAAAGAAAGAGTACAAGTCTTCTCGAAATAGAAGAGTTGTTCTCCAAAATTTTGCCAATGTGAAAGAGATTGCAATAAACCATGGTATGGGGGCAACATAATATAGTTGCAAAAATAAAAACAATGCCCAAGCAACATGCCATAGGTTTACTGCAACATCACACAGAGAAAATAAAGAAACTTTTATGAAAAAGAAGAATAAATGCATTCTGAAATACAGACAAAAGTCTGTACAAGTAAAAGAATCATTTTATTCCATGCTATAAATTTTTTATACATGTGCAGGTTTCAAAACAAAAGAAAACGGGGACCGGTACCCGCACAATCTCCGGTCAACACAAGTCTTTATATATACAAGCGAAAAAGCAAAAAGCAAGACGAAAAGCATAAGTACTAAGCCCATCACTTCTTCTTCCTGCCACCTTTTGAGCCTTCTCCTGGCCGGATGATTAACTTTTTGAGCCGGCTTGTGAGAGTAGGGGAAGAAAGAGGGAGGGGTGCAATTGGACTTTCTTCTGTTTTTTCTTCGCCAGCAGAAGCTTCTCTCCTTTTCTTTGAAACTACACGCTTCCCCTTCTTCCTCGAAGAAGGATCACTGCCCGGAGTGAAAAGTGCAGACAACGTTATGTCATCAGAAATAGTCTGCTCCGGGGTTCTTTCGCCTTCTTCAGGTTCCTCGGCTTTCTGTTCTTGAGAAGTGACCGGGTCATCCAAGCCATGAAGAGCTTCTATCTACTTCTCTTGTGACCCCGGTTGAGAAATGGAAGGAGGAGTAATCTGAAGAGGCGGAGAGGAAACAGCTGGAAGAGGAGAAGGCTGAATAGCACTTGGCGCTTTCACTATAGGAGAAGAGAAATTAAAGTCGGTATCTCTCATAAAAAGAGGAGAAAGTGGCGCGTCAAGATTTAAGTAATAATCAAAAAGTTCATCAAGCTCACGTGAAGAAAGCACTCAGTCCACTTGAGCAAGATCAACATTGAGGTTACCTGGAGAAGTAGACTTTACTATGTCAACTTCGAAGTCCTGCGCTTCAGCGCTTTCTTGAGTCTCATCTCCAGTATGGGCGGTGGCACTTTCAATAACAGCTTTAGCAGGAGGAGGAGAATGGGAACCGGAGCCAGCAATATCGATATCGGCCAAAACTGAAGGTAGAACTGGGTCGGTTGAGATTGTCTTTCCTAAATGTTCTCCTTCTGTCATTTCGGCTCTCTCTTTGGCGAGTTGCTCCTTTCACCTGGCAAGAGCGGCACATGCATCATCATCTAGATAGTGCGCCATTAAATCTACTTCGGCATATCCGGCTCCTCCAAGCATATCAAGTATGGCCTCCCACACTTTGGCTAAAGTGATTTCATATTCAGGTCCCAAAAACTTAAGGCTACCGCGCCGCAGAACACTATGGATGTAAAACTCGAATAGAGTGGAGCTGACTTCAGCTTTAGTTGCCATATGAGATTCTTCGGCTGCAGATTTGCCGGCAATAGCTTCATCACGCTCCTTTTCAGCTTCAGAAAGTCGAGCCTTGAGCAGTTCAATCTCCAAGTTCTGGGACTTGGTTTTCTCTCGAAGTTGAGCAACATCAGCTCGGTAGTTTTCTACAGCTTGCTGTTGTGCTTCAAATTTAGCTTCAGCATCTCTCTGTGCCGCATGAGCATCTCTCACTTGTTTTTGAAGCACTTCTTCTCTCTGAGAATAAGTAGTGGAAGAAGTGGCGAGCTCTTCCTTAAGTTTTTTGACCTCTCCTTCAAGCTTCACATTATAAGCGGCAATACTCTTCATTTCGGCATCATGCTGATCAAGTATTTTCTGCCACTCAGATTTGTCATTTTCCATAGTCAGCATGGCTTCAAGGTTTGCGTGATTCACTCTTTGAAGCTCGTCAACGAGTTTCTGCCAGCCAGACATTCTCTCAATATCGAGTTTGACGGCATCAAGATTTCGCAACATGGCTTGCTTATAAATCGGGACCAAGTCAAGATCGAAGCGTACTCCCTTTAAGCACCAGTGCGGGAATCGATTTTGAAGAGTAGACGGACCATGTCCAACTTGATAGGGGGGTCTACTTATGATGGTTTGAATATCAGCTCTTCGAAGTGGGGAGAGCCGGAAGGAATTTCCAAAGAGACGGGAGCAGCAGGCTTTTCAGAGAGTTCGGATGTCAGTTTTTCACCAAGTTTGGCCCGTTTACTCTGGTCCTCAGTGACATGACTTTTTCGCTTGTCATCATGGGACTTTCGCTTGTGGGAATCATCCTCTCTATGGGAAGAATCATGTCGTTCGTCTCGTCTCCCGTAGCGCTCTTCATAAGCGCGCTTCTCACGAGCCTTCCTCGCAGCTCTTTCTTCGTCAGTTTCCCAAGAGGCAGGAAGATACCTCCTGGGGTCATAAGAACCGCGCTTCCCATAACGCTGGAAATCGTCGTAGTAAGAGCCACTTTTTCCTATTGGAGAACCTAAAAATGAAGAAAAATAAACTCGGAAATCTTCAAAGCCAGGAAGTTGAACGCATATAAGATCTGAAAAGTCCTAAGTGTGCGTAACGTGCAAACACGCGTGTCGAACTACGAACCACTCCTGGGTTGAGAGGTGATGATGGATTTTACAGCCAGTGTCAACTCTTGGGCTGATGGAGTTTGTTGCAGAACGGATGTCGCTTCAACTGCTGAAGAAGTAACTTTAACAGTGATAGGATCATCTTTAAAAAGATCCTGTAAAGTAATCATCAGGTCGCTCAACCCCTCAAAAGTATCATCACCGCTGTGCCTGGCGGGACTTGTTCTCTCAGTTCTTTCGTCATCGGATTTCCCGAATTGTTGGGGAGGTTCCTCTTCTTCAATGACCGGGGCAAGTGCAAGTTTGCCGGATGACCCCGCAACATCAATTAAAGTAGAACATTTTACCAATGAAGCCTCAACAGTATGTTCTTTCGGCATAAGTTCTCCGACGGAAACTGGGGCATCCGATGTCTTTACTGGAGAGTCGGGGACTTCATGAGGTTGAGTAGAACGGGAGGGGTGCAGAAGCCCGTATTGGTGAAGAAATTCATCTTTCAGCAGAAACTTAATACTTCTTTCCTCAACCGGCACGACGCTTAATCTTTCAAAAGTCGTTTTGTGACTAGGATTTCTAGAGGGAGGAGGAAGTGCTGTAAAAGAAAAGAATGAAATTAGCACTTAGCAATTCGGATCTCGAAAAACTCAGAAACGGAGAGAACGAGGATGAGGAATCTTTCTTCCTATTCTCCAGATGGCATAAAACCCTGGGGGGCAACGAACGAAAAAGAATTGATTCAGAAAACCATGAGCACTTTCGGAAAGATCGGTGATAAGTTTACGATTTCTGGCACTTCTCACGAGTATGATGGAGGGGTGGTCTTTATTCTTTGCGAATGTTCATAAGTAGAAGATTTCTTCGAAGCTCGGAAGACGGTTAAGTGTCCTCTTGAATAAAACACACAATCCCATCAGGATGGCGTAGCCATTGGGATGCAGTTGAAAGGGAGAGATGGTTAGTCGAAAAAGGAGTTGATGAAGAAATTCATTGAAAGGAGGAATGGCACCACAAAGGCACATCTGACGGTTGACGGCGACAAAACCAAGAGGTGGCCTGTCAGCAGTATCATTTGGCCCAGGAAGTATAGCATCCGCTTCAACAATCCCAAATTGAATACGTAATTGGTTGAATGCCCGCTGACTCAGGGTAGTTGGAGTTCTTTCCGGAGGATTATCCAATGGGTCGGCTATCGGGAAGACTCCTTCAGATTGCTCGATTATCTCTCCTTGAGAAGACATTCTACACAAGGAACTGGATATTCAAATATGAAGGTGCACGTTTCCTAAATGTGTGAAGTGTTGTGCAGAACTAATAAAATGACAAGCAAATATAACTGAAATTAAACTAACAGGCATTTGTCAGTTACAAAGTTTCAGGTTTTGTTGTTTTAAGTCCAAACGCAAGTGTAATATTGATGCAAACAAATCAGTTTTAATTGATTAATATTGCTTTTCTTTAATACTTCACTTGTATTTGTTGGTTCATAGCACTCCATAAAATTTCTTTAAGTTGATTATCTTTTATCGACTAATTTGTCATTCGATGTGGGCAATCAATGGCAGTATATTCGCCCTAGTTTTCTGCAAATGTTGTGTTCAGCAGGTTGTTAGCTTACAAATGAATATAATCTGTAAAGAAGTGCAGCAAAGTCCAAGCAGTTCATTCTAGCGGTTCAAGATAAAAGTACAATCAAGTTCTATCAAAATTCTGAAGCTTTCAAGTTTTGTTCAAGTCCTTAAGTCACAATCCAAGTCAAGAAGTTCTCTAAGTCTTAGGTCGCTCGCGACCTAACAGGTTGGGTTAAAATAGGTCTAGGTCGTGAGAAGCAACTCGGCAGTGAAAATTTGTTTAAGTCCTAAGTCGTTCACACGACCTAGGCACTAAGTCGTTCACACGACCTAAAGACTAGGTCGCTCACGCGATCTAAAGTTTAAGTCGCTATGAGTTAAGTCGCTCAGCCCCTTTTTGGGTCATAAGGATCCTTAGGTCGCGTCGATTCTTTAAGCCGTTTACCGAGTTAGGTCTCATGATTCACGTCTCGAACCCAAAGCCCTAAGTCGTTCAAGGCTCCTAAGTCGAGCACGACCTAACTCCCCTCAACTCGCTAACTCTTTTTCTCTTAGCAAATCACCTAACCCGCTAACCCAATAACCTGTTAGCCTCTCTACAATAAAATCCACCATATCTCCACGCCACCAGATCATCCAGAACCAACACAGATCGCCTCAGATCCATCACAAACCCGATGTACTGTTGTACTCTCGTGAATCACAGCGACAACGTGTCCAAAATCGATCAAAAGCTAATCTTAACATGATCCACGGCGAAATGCAGCATGCAAAATCGGGATAGGGCCGAAAATTGGGGGATTCACAATTCGATGGTGGTCGTGGTTGAATAATGGTCGAATTCACTTACGTGGTGAGATTGAGGAGATGATGATCAAAGCAACAGGTAGACTCGCTTCAAAAGTTCTCGAGCTCAAAGATAGTAATGGTGGCAGCAGCATACAATAAGGTGAAGGAAGAAGAAACGACCTAACGACTTATATAGGGGAGAGAAAGGAACACGAATCGGCACGAGCGACCTTACTCTTTCATAAATCGCCCGCGACTTAACGATCCTAGCTAGCACGGGTTAAAAGATATTGAAGCACATGACCTAACTCTTAGGCGTATACTTCGAGGGGCAAGTATTAACCCTCATCTTTCTACGACCCTGCGATCTAGAGAAAGTAGCGACCTAGCGACTCAACTAGTCAGCGACCTACAGAACTCAGTGATCTAGTAACCTAAGGCCCGCAACTTAACAATCTATAACAGGAACAATCTATAACAGGCTGCGACCTAAGAAATTAAAGCGACAGCGACCTAGTAGCTAAATGAAGACCGAGCGACCTAAGACTTGAAAGATTAGCGACCTAAGGATGGAACGACTTAGCGATCTTGCAGTGAAGCCACCTAGCGACCTAATGGATTAAGCGACATAGCAAGTAAACGACCTAATCTAGGTCGCTACAATGGACACCTCAACATTATTAAGTCACCAACTACTCCTCTAGGTCGTCCACGACCTACAACTTGCTAGTCCGTTCAAGTGATCAAGCCCGACCCTGTTAGGCCGTAATCCATGTTCCTTAGGTCGCCGACGACCTACTAATCCGCTCAGAGAAGACTAGGTGAAACCAAGATAAGCCGTAGCTTGCGTCTCTTAGGTCGCTGACGACCTACGACCTATACTTAGGTCGTTCGCGACCTACGACCCAGTCCAGAATCTCCCCTATAAATACCATGCCTACACCACTGAAAGGGGGGGATCTTTTGGCTCATTTCTGAAACGCCGATACTCTGTTGAATTCTCGACTCACTCGACACTTCAAACATGAAAGACATCTCAACAAACTTCAAGAGGAAATCAAACGCAATCAACATGGATTCAAAGAATTCTTCTACATAGGAGTTCTAATTGTTTGTCTCATCAGTATTGTAATCGAAGATTGTTGTAAAGTTGTAATTGATTCAGTAATAAAGAAGATTAAAGTGGACGTAGGCTTAACCTAAAGTCGAACCACTATAAAACTGTTGTCTTTTACTGCTTTCTCGGTGACTTTTCTACTTGTTTCTGATTCCCGTATCGACGGGTGGTGCTTTCACACTTACTCTACATACACCAGGGTGTTAGCGTTAAATTTTAAGCGTTAACAATGCGGCGTGGTCTTATGAGATACCTTTGACTTTTGAAAGATTTCTATAACCTATAAAGTTCAGTTGGGTGCCTTTTCTCACACTGCTTTTCTAGACCAACTCGGGTGTTTTTTCATTATAACGCTCGAGTTAGACCAAGCACATTTACAGACTGCTTTAAATGCGAGTTGGAGGTCTTCAAGTTATGTTCTCATATATGTTATTTTTCACTGTTTTGTTGCGGAAATTATTAGCAATTGTGAGGGTAGGATGTTATAACTGTCCAGGCTGATAATTGTGATTATTATTGTACTCTAAACGATGTATGTATATAAAAGTTTCTCTTTTGTAAAGATCGTTGATATTATATTATATATCGTTCCGCTGCAATTGTGAGATTCTGTGTTGTTTAGTTCTTTTCTCTCCTTCTTCGCTTCTCTTCTTCTTTCTTCTTTCTTCTTCCTTTCTCCATAACTATCCATCTTTCTAATTGATTTAGGTTCGATGTGTGGTTGTTCTCAGCTTGAATTGTGCATATTGGCAGGCTAATACACATTGTTTAATTTTATGTTTTAAATTGTTAGAAAAACCATGTCATTTCAATCTCCCATATGCAAAACTTTTCACCTTAAAGCAAAATGGGTAAAAGAATAGAAATAAAATAGGTAGAAAGATAGATGAGATTCAAGGCATAAGCTGCATACCTGAAAACTACAGCAATTCAGGATTTGAAGCACGGATACTCTCTTCCATCTCCTAAGTGCAATCTCGGCCATCGTTACCCCACTAGACCTTGATGAGATTGACAAATTTCATTCTTAGCTATTTCAAACTTCGGTCAACAATACGAAATGGCCTTCTCTCAATGGTAAGATTTGGCTCAATATCTTATTCTTCAAATTGTGTAGGTTGGATGGGTCATGTAAATATTTGTGCAAATGCGAGACATAGGACACATTATGCATGCCCGATAGTTTCTCCGATATGTCAACCCTATTATCCAAAGTACTAATCCTCTACATGATATGAGAAATACTTGATCCCCTATTGCAAACTTCAAGTTCCTCTTCCTTCTATCAGCATACATCTTTTGGCTATACCGAGTAGTCATCATTTTCCTTCTAACTTCATCGACTTTCTCAGAAGCTTCAAGAATCATTTTAGGACCAAGAGCAAGTCAATCCCTTGTCTCAACCCAAACAAGATAGAGATTTACAAGGTCATCCGTAAAGAGCTTCAAATGGTGCCATAATAATACTCGCTTGAATTCAGGGATTAATTAATTTCTTCATATATATTATTAAGTTTACTTAAAGTTAATTACGCTTCATAGCTATTATTGTAGGTAAATTCAACAAGATGGGGATGGTCTTCACAAGATCCCTCAAAATCCAGAAAACAAGCTTGAAGAAGGTCTTTTAGAATCTAATTTACTCTTACAGTTTGTTCATTCATTTGAGGATGATAATTTGGGTCAGATTCAATTGAGTATACAACGTGTCCTGAAAAAGCTTTCCAAAAGTTGCTAGTCAAAATGGGATTTATAACACATACAACGCTTGTCGGACAATTTCCCTTATATAAATCTCACCTAAACTTGAAGTATTTCAAGTTGTTTTTACAGGGATAAGGTCGAAAGATTTTGTCGGTCTATCAAAAATCAACCAGATGCTCTCATTACCTTTTCTTATCCTCGGTAGTCCATCAATAAAACTCATAGAGATTTAATCCCATTTCTAATTTATAATTTCAAGAGGCTATAATAATCATGCTATCTTCTGATGACTAGCCATTATTTGTTGACAAGTGGCCATCTGCTTACATGAATAGAGATATCTCATTTCATCCCTCTCCACCTATACAACTTCTTCATATTTTGATACATTTTTGTAACTCCAGGATGAATAGAAAGTCTGGATTTGTCATTCTCTCTAAGCACTTTTTTTCTCAAACCATCTACATTCGGAACAGAAATTATGTTATTAATCCTCAGAATTCCATATATATCAATCTCTACACCTCACACACTTCTTTTATCTACCTCCCATTTGAGGACATTTTACTTGATACACCTTAGCATTTTATCTTTATCCTGTTTGGTAACAATGTGATCCATAATAATCGGACAAGTAATAAGTTGGTATAACATGGTTTTGTTTCTACTCAAAGCATCAGCTACTACATTTTCTTTTTCGGGAGTGTAATTGATATTGATGTCATAAGGAACTAGGAATTCGAGCCGTCTAACCTACATTTTTAGGAACTAGGAACTAGGAATTAAGAAAATGTATTTTAGTGATTTTTGGTCAGTAAAGAGATCGAATTTCATTCCTAAAAGATGACGTCTCTAAAGCAAACACTACTACAAGAAACTCTGGATCATGCCTTGCATAATTGATTTCATGAACCTTCAACTACATACTAGCATAAGTAGTGATTTTCCCATGTTGCATTAAAATATCACCTAGCCCATTTCTGCAGGCATCCATATAAATAGTCAAACCTTCACTTCCTTTCGAAAAAGTGAGAATATGAGTTGTGATTAATTTCTATTTCAATTCATCAAATGCTTCTTGGCATTTGTTCATCCAAGCAAACTTAACATCCTTCTTACTCAAAGTTGTAAGAGGTAAGGAAATTCAGGAGAAATGCTCGATAAATCTCCAGTAATAACTGGCTAAGCCTAAGAAACTTCAAACATTCGCTGAAGTCTTTGGAATTTCCCAGTCTTGAAAATTCAAAGTGATAAAAATTTCAAATTTTAAGAGATAGAATGCTCCAAAATTTCAGGAAAAAGAAGCTAGATAAGAAATTGCATTGATTATGTAATCTTAGCTAGATCAACTGAAACCCCATTCTTATGGACCACATGCCTAAGAAATCTGACTTCTTCTTGCCAGAAATGGCATTTAGTAAACTTAGCATTCAACTGATGATTTCTTAAAGTATGAAGTATGAATTTAAGATGCACTTCATGTTCTTCCTTAGTCTTTGAAAAGATTAAAATATCACTAATAAAAACAAGGACATAATTATTTAGAACTTCCCAAAATACCTTGTTCATACGATCTACAAAGTAGTTTGGGGCATTAGTTAAACTGAATGACATAACTAACCATTCGTAGAAACCATCTTCGGTACGAAAAGTGGTTTGGTGAATGCTATCCTCTGCAATTCTATATTGATGGAAACCTATGGCTAGGTCGAGCTATGGAAATACTAGTGCTCCTTATAATTGGTCAAACATGCCATTAATACGTGGCATTGGGTATCTATTCTTGTGGATAAGCTTGTTTAACTCTCTATAGTTTACACATATCCTTAGGAAACCATCAGATTAATAATGAATACCACTGAAGCTCCCCACTTTGAATGACTATGTTTAATCAGACCTTTAGACATTAAATCATCAACTTAGGTCTTTAACCCTGCCTTCTCCTTGGGCGACATTCTTCTCGAAGAGAGTACTATGGGACAAGCTCTGGGAAAAAGATCGACTAGTAATTCAACTTCACGATGAGATAGTGAACAAGTCACTTCACGAAAACATCGGGAATTTTTTTTTACAACCGGAATAGTGCTAAGATTTCTTGGATGGGAATCAAGTGAGAAATTAAAACTCTTAGCAAGATTTAAACGCACCTTACACTATATTACCAAGTGTTTTCCCTTTTCATTAACTAAAGAAATCAACCGAGTTTTGGTAGGAATAATAGCATAAAATTTTGTTAACCAATCCATACCTAATAATAATACACCGAGCACTTTGAAGCCCAAAACATAAAAGTCCCTGTGAATTGATAGTCGTCTTTAAAGAGACTTACTCCTTAATAAATCATACTTAGATTTACGGGAGCACCGATGTGGTCGGATACACATAAAGATTTATACGTAAGTTTGGGTTTTAAAACAGGTTTAAGCTTGTCACATAAGCTACTAATATAAACCTACAGGATGCTCTAGCGTCAAATAAAATACGAACGTGCATATTTTGCAATGTACAGGTACCTTCAAGCACTGGGTTGGTCTCCTCTACAATAAGAGTAGAAGATGTAACTATAAAGACGCCAGATGATGTGCGCTTCTTTTGTGTGAGACAGTCTTTCTTAAAGTGGTCGGATTGCAAGGAATTGGGGGCAAAGATACCTTTGGCTCATCTGAACTTGAGGAACTGATGCTCCTGCAGTCCTTGGGCAACTATTAGCACAATGTTCTTTCTAGTCACACTTGAAGTATGTGATTTTCGATAAATCAATAGGCTTCTTTTGAAAATATCCAACTCCACTCTTACTCTCTCGATTCTTCATTTGCTAGCTAAAATTTGAATTTCTCTTCCCTAGGTTGGTGGCGGTCTCTTGATCAGTTTAGGCTTTTTCAGCTAGTGTCCTCTTTAAGTTCAGGTTTTCATATTTCGTAGCCATATCCATAAGAACTGTGAATGTACCATGTACTGTCTTGTAAGGTGATCCTGAAATTCCTGACTCATATTTGCTATGAACATCTCATTCTTTTTTAAAGGTGTGTCAATCAGATTAGGGCCAAAATTGGATAGCTCATTGAATTTCCTCTGATACTCCAAAACTATCACGTCCCCTTGCTTAAGATCCAAAAAAATATTCGGTACAACTGATTCTTTCCAGCCTCTTGCATCCATTGAGCTACAAAAGCTTCCCTATAATTTTGTGTATACAAGGTTGATCTATATTTCAAAGAGATAATCTTATCGAACATTAAATTCTTATAATGACTTCATGTAAATGGAGCCCAAATGATATTTTCTTCGGAGGAATAGGATATAATAGATTCCCACCAATTCTGAGCGGCCTATGTAACTGCCATGCTGCTAGCTGACGCTTTTTCACATTAGTAATGCCTAATCTACTGAAAATCCTTTCCAAGCTCTTCAGCCCACTACTATGCTTCGATGGTACCTTCTACTCCAGTGAATTTGGAACCTCTTAGCAGTGTATATTCCTTGTTGAAAGTAGTGAATCCACCCTTAGAAACAACTAGTGCCACAACTCCTTAAATTGGGCCATTTCCTCCTCTTCTACCTTTGGTATTCCTTCTATTACTCATCTTAGCAAGGATGGGTTTAAAATACAGATTTGAAAATAAACTTAAGAAACAACCTAATCAAAGTGAAATCTACTAAGGAAGAAGGGTCTAATTTTGATAGAAATTTTGAAAACAGAAGGAATTTTAATACATTTTATTTTTATAAAAGAACACTCACTTAAGAAAGATTCTACTCATTGTAGAATAGTGCTTATCCTATCCCTAATGAGTTTACCACATAGGCCTAGATGTTCGCTAATCCTGGATCTGAAACCAACTATAATGACCCGCCATTTTGAACAACTCAAATCATTTCAAAATGACAGATTATCAATGGGGTTGATAATAAGAATCAATGCATAGGATCATGGACACCGAATCAACACAAAATCTCGTAGCGAAAATAAAATAAATTAATAAGTAGTTCATGATGCTACTAATAAGTTTAAATTTGAGTCTATAATTCAAAATAGAGAATTGGAAATAAATATTAGTTCAGTACTACATGTCTAAATTGAAACAAGGAAACAAAATATAGATAAAAGTGGAGTCTTCAACTCGGTCTCATCTCCAGAAATGCACTCCTCAATAACTATAATACTCAGGCTATCCTGAGCATAATGGAAAAACACATGCTTGAGTCATGACTAAAATTCTCATGTAAGTTAACTCAAAATCAAATGTACAATGTACACAATAACTTAGGAGATGTTACGGGATTTTCATCTCCTAAGGATCCATTAAACTATCTATACGTAATAGATACGATCCATATGTAATGTCTATTAGTAATGTAAATATTAAAATAGCATTAAGATTTTACATTACCTCGTTAACATATTTTAAGCATTGTTCTACAATTTGTCGTGTAACACAACTAGTAATGTCGGTAGCGAGGGAGGCATCATGATAGAACAGCACTAAAACAAAATGATAGTGGTCTCACATACAGATAATCATATGACAAGGTATGTGAGGCAATGTCCGAGGTATGTTTCTATCAATTTACCCTTTCTGGCTGGTCCTAACCCCTTACGTGCGACCGAACCCATTAATCCAAGATCAGAGTGCACCCATCAAGTTTCAAACTCAAAATGGTAATACGAAAGATATCTGCTAAAGGTAGCTAACCTATTGGCCATGCGTAGGCTTCTGTTTTAGTCATTTCAACTTAAAACATGTGTCGGGGTCATCCATTATCGTTTTCTTACTTCATTCAGTAAACATTCTCTGATTCAACCTCTACATTCGGGATAACATCCATCGTGTATATAGTTATTAAAGTGGTTCTGGTATTGATGGAGAGTATGTCAATATTCGGCCCCGATCTCTTAATAAGTAATCATTCCTTTATAAAAATATGTCGTTTTTTCAATTTTAAATTTTGCAGTAAAATTCGTTTAGAATTTCAAAAAGTGTCTAATATATAAAGTTCTTCACTTCGCTCACAAAAAAAGTTTCACAAAGTTTTAAAAAAACTATTATTTTCCATGGTCAAAATACATCATATTTCACACTAATTAGATTATAAAAACTTTTTCCAAATCAAATTTCATAGTTCTTAAATATCCTTTTAGAATTACCTGCGTAGTTCTAGATTTTTCCAAACGATCTAATAATTTTCCTAATTTCCAAACTACAAACTCCAAATATTAAATTATTAAAATTATTAGATGGTCAAAATAAATAGAGGCCCCTTTGTTAAATATTCTCTAAATAATATATTGGAGCTAAAGAAAAAGGTTCAAGTTAATTTGAAGTTTTACAAATTTTCAAAATTCTATTAATTTCATTTTAATGAATAAATTATAAAAGTTATCAGATGGTCGAATTCAATATAGGTTTTCTCATAAAAAAATTCTTTTGCTAAAATGAAGTTGTAGAAAAATTTTCAAATAATTTTAATAAACTTTTTAGACAAATATATATTTTCTCAATTTGGATTCAATATTTTATGAAAGAATTTCAAAACAATTATTCGAACCGATTTAAACAAAAATTTTACAATTTATTCTTATCAAATTTTAATTTTTTTTAAAAACTAAAATTTTAATTTATGGAAAATTTTAAAATAAAGACATAATGGCAGTTAATTTGTCAAAAATCACTGTTTGGCAAAAACAATAAATCTATGCATCCTAGTATTTTCCACATAATAATATAATATGTATAAAGGGTTTTAATCACCCAAAGCAATGTTTATTAATCCATATGATAATTTATAAACTTAAAATTAATCAATAGGGTGGTAATAAGTTCATAGTGCAATTAGTGATCAAAAACACACACGCACAAACACACACACACACACATTATCACAATATTAACCATTATTAACAACTTATAGGCCTACTCATGCAATGATAATTTAAATCAACTCAATTAACCATATATCATTACAGTCAATAATTATCATAGATGAGGGTGTTCAACAAGCAATGATATTCAAATTCAATATTAATTTAAACATTAGATATAATTTTTCACATAACGATGTTGGTTTAACTTGCAAAAGAATCTAGTATTTGGTGAGTGTAAACACTCTACGAGAATTTGAAAACCACTCGACATGAACGAAGGCATGCCTATGGATGTAGAAGCACACAAAGACATGGACCATGACACAGACACAAAGCAATAAACAATGGTGACAAGAGGTACTATAATAGATGGATGGCAGTGGAAAGGCAGTTTGTCTTGGCGCAGCAATCAAAGTCAGGTGATCGGGTTGGGGTATGGGTCTGGAAAGGCTGGCTGAGGAACAAAAGGTGGTATGGGCGAACTTTCGGAGGTTGATGGATGTAGAGGGGTAGAGAAGCGGTTAGGTTAGTGGTTTGGCGAATGGATGGTGATGGGTTTAGTGGGAGATGATTTGGGTTGCTAACGGTTTTGGAAAACCAATGGAGGGAGGCGGTCGAGCGGTTGGGTTAGCGATCAGGTGATGGATCAAACGTGGATAAGAGCAAAGATGGGATGTGGAGGTGATAGGAGAATGTGGATGACGGGTGATTTAGAAAAAGAGAAAGGCAGGAGCTGAAGTTTATTTTTTTAAAACAGAAATAAGAAAGTGAACAGTGAATAAATATATTTTGTTCTACTCTTGGATTCAAAACGTGACCAAGTTATATATAGGAATAGCATAGGTATGTGCCTATATATGAGTGATGTGGCAAGACCAATTCGCTCAAATACGTGCAGCCCAAATATATATATACGTGTGCGTGTGTGTGTGCACTTGGCCTATTTTAATTTATAATCTGCTTAATGTGCTATAATTCAACCAATTAACATTATAAATTGAGTGTCAAAACATAGGAGTAAATATACCATGGTGAACAGTGAGACAAGATGAACCATATGGTGCAATAATATCTGTGCTACGACAACCGCGTCAAAATTTCATTGTTGCCACCAATTACACCGATTCGAAGCATAATGCAATTTCAAATTGTAGTAAACAGGGCTAGAAAAAGCAGAATCTGATGAAACAAACTTTGTCATTTGAAGCAGAAAAATTTCTAGAACATTTTATGTAAAAAAATTACACGTTAGAAAATAATGTTTTTCATTAGAATATCGATATGTTTTGAATTAAATTTGAAACCGAATAGATTTCGGTATTTCACAACTAATTAAGTTCTTTTCATTATAAATTCTTACATGCATTTTAAATTTAAGCATACTATTCAAAAGATATTTTCAATTCATTTAAAACCATTGTTTAGTTCAATGTTTTAATTGTTACAACATATAATCATTATTAATATACACACACATATGTATAATCTCTACTATTAATAATGAGAATTCTATGAATAGGATTCAATTGTATCTTTTTGAATTTCTGAAAATTCCCTTTAAGGTACTATTAATATTGTAGTAGCTAAAATTATTTAAACTAAACTATGTTCTCAATTTGCATGCCATCTATTCATGAGATGTATTGTTAAACTTCACAACATCAATTCAACTTGATTATTTGTTATTAGAACAAATTCCTTCTTTGTCCCTCAGCTTATATAACAACAATTAATATATTTTGGACAATATGGGACTAATTAAAACAATTTAGGCTAAACTTTGCCTACTAACTATAACAAAAGTGACGTCTTCTATATATTAACCTCCATTAATCTCCATTCGTAGTTAGATTCGTTTCTCTCCACTTTCTCCATGACTACTCATTTCACCCATTATTTTCGAAAAACATATCCTGGAAGTTGCTAGCCAAATGTCCAACCTGCTATTTTTTTTTGAAATGGTACTTTACATACAGCGTATTACTGCAACAACGTATCACATGTCAACAAACATTTGAATCATGCTACGCAAGTTTTGAACTTGTGAACTCTCGCACCAAAGCCAATTACTTAACCACTGGGACAATGGTGCTTGTCTTCAACCTGCTATTATTCTCTCATATCTTTATCTACTCCAATCCAATCTTCAAATACAAGCAATCTTTTTTTCCAATTCAAATAGCAGACGCTAATTTTAGATTCTAACATCCATTGCGATGGAAGATACAAAAAACAAAGAATAAGGCGTTTTCAACTTCTTCATTTTAGTTTTTTGTTTTTTAGTTTCAACTGTTATCTAGTCTTAACCACTCAATTTTGATGTCCTTTAAAACTATTAACTACAACTTTTTTTTTATTTTATTTACTGCTTTACCTTTCCAAGTTTACATTATGATTCAGGCATTCCTATAGGGGTATATTGACCATTCATGGCGAGTTTGCATTTGCTTACACTTTTTTATTGGTTTTCAAGAATTCCGTTCAAAAGCTGATAGTTATTTTAATTTTGAACATTTAATATAGTAATGATTAAGGTAATTCTTTTACCAATTTTTATTTCCATTTATTTTCCCTTAATTTCATTGCCATTTTTTGGTTAGAGATAATTTAATGTTTTCTTTGCAAATGCTGATTAATAGGACATGAATGATACGTTGAAATTATCATGAAATATTTTTTCATTCATAAGATATAAATCATAGTTTTACTTTGATAAGTTTAAGAGCTATATTTGAGTGTTGTATTTATGCTTTGAAATTGCTTCTCTAATCAAGCATGTGTCGTACCAATTGGAGCTATAATTTTGATGACACTTCGTTTGCAGCATCATTTTTCAAAGATTAGATCTCCCATTTTCCTTTAATCATGCCAGGTAACTGATGCTTCATTATATTTTATTCAACAATGTTTCATTTTTTAATCTTTTTCCCACATAATCAATCGACTAAATTCTTACCATACAATTTGGTAGTCATTTCAAATTGTATTTATTAGATTTTACTTATTTTTAATAATTCTTACCCATGTCAAAGCTTTAAATACCATATAATAATAATTGCTAAAGATGTATTTATTTAATGGGCTCACTTATGGAATGAACATAGCTGCTTTCTATCACTATATTTGCTTTTAAATTTACTAATGTGAACCCTTGCTTCACATACGGGGTCACCAAATAATTTATTTTATGATTCATTTGAAGATTTCTCTTATTATACGAAGGCAAAGGTGAATGTTTGTGGATTATTATTTATTTTGATTAATCTTAGAGTGATGTGTCGTTACATTTTCTTTGTTAATAGAAAAACTTCATTGTTGGACAACCAAATATATTAACAGACCATGTTCAGTCATTTATCCGGCATAATGTGAGAATTAGCGCAAAGATAATTCATTAAATGTGAATAATAAGATTGAAAATGTCAAATTTTAGCAAGAATAGCAGCCTTTTTTATTTGTATAAAATAACATCAAGTTTATACGAACTTATATTCTACGTGAAGTTAGAACCGTTGTTCAATTATAGTTTTGCAATAAAGATATATCATTTAGGAAATGAACATGTCCAAATAAATTGGTTATGTAATATTTAATTCTAGCCACCATGCGCAAATTTAAAGTCCTACGCATCGATTATTAAACAAAAACTAAAATATATAAACTGAGATGATAAGAAACAAATATTGTAAATGCGATTAACAAACGATAGTAGTCATAAATGTGTGTTAATCAAACATCACCTAACATAGTTCAAAGAGTAATAACAATTTAGTCAAGAAGAGCTCATAGCATTTTCGTTTGTACATCTAAAAATAAGTGGTAAGTAATGATGTGGGTTTACATTGATTTTATTAGAGCATTGACATTTATCCAAGTCACTTTCCTCATCAAGTTACTCCAAAGCCAGGGAAGAATTCCAAAAATTAGCATAATTAAGACTCTACTGGTAATTGCACATCCACAATACTTATTTGTTGGATATTTTGTTCCAAGAGTCAGCGGAATCTGCAAATAAATCATAGTCAGTATTTGATGTGACTCATGAATATCATTTGTTATCTTCAAAATTTCTTTTTTAATAACTCTTGATACTGCCTCCAATAACAAAACTACAGAATTAAAACTTCAAAAATTCAAATTCTACATCTAAGTAGAAGATTTATTATACCAGAAAGAGTACAAAAGAACATAAACATATTTGTACGGATAAACTAAATAAAAAAAATGGATGTGACTCATAAATATTATGTGTTATCTCCAAAATTTTCCATTTCAATAAACTCTTGTACCACCTTTCTAGTAATAAGACTATGGAATAAAAACTTAGAAAATTCCAACTCTACATCTAAATAAATGATTTTTTACACTAGAAGACTACAATAGAATATAAGTATATTTGTACAAAATAAGAAAAAATTCATCATCATGATGATAGTAATAAGAAGATAAGTATCATTCTACTAAGAATATTAGTTAACATATCAGTTATATAAACAAATATTAAAACACCCGAAAGCTCGAGACTAAATTCTTAGAAGAAATTATTAACTTTAGTTATCATGAGGATATAATTTAACTCTGGAAGCAATTCTCAAGAAATCATGCATGCATTGTGTATATTATAGGCTGTTCAAGTTAGGTTGAAGATTTGAGCACATTTACTATGAATAATTAAACTAATGATATGAAATAGAATGTATCTATATTTACAACACAAAGTGCTTTATGCATTCCATGTTGAGGTAATAAATAAAGAAACTACCATAACATCATGTATCAAATAAGAAAGAGACAATACCATCACAACTATTCTTTGTAAGGTTCTGATTTTTATTTATCATGATGGGGATAAATATTATCTCTGACTTATTGTAATCACCATCACAGTATTCAAATTTATATCCAACTTTTGAACCTACGAATATGTTATGCAAAATTACACTAAAAAGCAAAACACCTTTATGAATGACAAAAACACTAAAATCAAAGAATACCGTGTAACTAAAAATAAATTTAAATTATTATATATATCCTAAGTAACTCTACTTATCTCATAGTTATAGTTTACATTGAAATAGTATGTTAGAAAGAAAGGAAAAAGCTATGTGTCACAACATAACTCAAGTAGTTCTATGAGAAATGAACATCAAAAAATGTCAAGCTTCTTCGGGATCGGCATGAAGTAAACTGCAAGTAAACTTCTGCATATGCAACCAACCCATGATCCTATGATGAGTTTATAGGCTTTATGCCATTTCTCAAGGTTTCTCATGTATTATTATTTTAGCTCTATAACTGCTCATGCCTACTGCCAAAAAAGTTCAGTTTTTCCAAGAAGAAGTAATTTATTTAGTTTTACTTCACTTTCAACATTTAAAAACCGATATCTTTCATCATTATACACATGAAAGCATTCTTTTTATTAGTTGTAATTTTTATAAAACTATTCGGAAGCTAAAATATTTAAGTTCATGCACATTAGAAGTTACTTGGGGATACTTAATACCATCATACTAATGTAAAAATAATTAGTTGTAATAGGGATTTGGAACATGCTATAATTGACCGTAGTTATAAAATTTGATATGTAGACCTGACTATTAAAAACTTGATATGTAGGCCTGACTATTAAAATCTTCAATTCTTGGGTTGCAAATATAAGGAACCACCCCCGAAGAAATAATAGATTTTCCTAAAATCGAAAAATGCTTCTTTTTGTTCGCACATAATCAAAGGACGTAGTATTATGCCCAATGATACTCTCCTTACATCCGAATGACTCATTTGATTAAAATCCACAAATGCATGCTCATTTGAAAGCCAATATCTTTTCAATATAGCACATGTAGATTATAGTTTACCAAAGCCCTATTTTTTAACAATCCAAGATTTCTAGTGCGTATTGTGGCGACCCAACTTTTTCTCCACAGAAAGTCGTATCATCTTTAAGAAGGAAATGGATAGAAAAGAGAAAAGAAAAAATAGAAAGAAGAAACAACACTAGAATCTCAACAGCGGAACGAATAAATTATATTAATAACATAAGTATCACATAATATATAACACCAATCAGAGTTACACAGCATATACATCACATACTAGACAGTTATAAACACCTGTCTAGTTATTACAACTCAATACAACTCAACAAAGAGATACCAACACAGATAACACACAGCGGAAACTATATATCTAACGCCGAAGCCTCCTGCTCCATTGCTCCTCCATAATTCGTCAAAGCTAAACTGAATCCTTGGCTGCTCGAAAAAATTTGAGTACCCAAGAGTTTAAGAAAACAGAAGATAAACTCTGGATCAGACTTGGGTCTGGTGTGAGTAACTGTAATATCCCGGAATTTCCAGGAGTTTAAAATGCTGATAATCTCTAATTTAATTATTTGAAATTGATAAAATTGTTATTTTTAAAGATAATTAATCAAGTAATATTTTAATTATTGTTACAAACTGGTTTTATAATAAGAATAATTATTTTATTGTATAAATAAATTCTAAATTGATATATTGTTTTCAAAATTTATAAGTATCTTTAAATACATTTAAATCTGTATATTTAGATATGTGTATTTTAAATTGATTTTAAAATAGGATATATTATTTGAAAATAATAATAAGCTTATTTTAAAATAGTTGTTTATATTCATTTAAATTTATTTTAGATTTGGTTTTTAAATTTGACTTTGAAATGAATATAAATTTGAATTCAAAGATATACATGCATCTTAAAATATAAATAATAATATGGTTTGGTTTTAAAATATATAGTAATGTTTTTAATTAAAATAAGATTTGTTTTATTTCTTTTTATAAAAATTTATCTATAGAAATTTGATTTGTGTTTATTTAATAAGAATAAATGCAAGGTTTTTAAAATAGCATTTTTAAGGTGAGTTTGAAATATTGTGTATAAATTTTATTTAAATCTTATTGAGTTTCTTTCTTTCTAAAGATTGTATTTTATATAAATTAGCATACATTTATAAATGGATAAGTGTATTTATTTATTTGATATTTAATTAGAAAGTATTTTTAAAATTTAGAAAACATATTATTAATTAGGAAATTAATTTTAAAGGGCTTTTAAATTTCTTTTAAAATAAAATTTAATAAAAAGTGACAAATGTTTAATTTTAAAACACCTTTTTAACAAGTGTTAACACATTCATGAAATTAGGGACAAGTGTCCATTTGTTTCTAATTTTCTTTTAAGTTAATAAAATCTAAAAATTCTATTTAAAACACCATCTCTCCATCTTTCTTTTTCTTTACATTCTTTGTTCATTTCTAAGAAAGAAAACTAAAACCATCAATGCACCTTCACTCAACACCTAAAACCAGAAAATCCTCAAACCATTCTGTTCTCAAATCCTGGAAAACACTTGCAAGCCTACAACAATGTTTGTGTGCAACCTGTAGCAATGCAGTTTTTCTCAAAACAAATCTGCAAATTTGTTCTTCCTGTACAACTTTTTTTCAAGCTTGCAAACACTCTTCAAACTCAAACACTACTCCCTATTACCAAAACCTGAAACTTCCTCCAAATCAACTGCATGTCTGCAGTTTATCTTCAAAACAATATCTGTAGTTTGTTTTCAAGAGTCTGATGCAAGCTTTCAATCCATGTCTGCCTCAAAATTTTCAAATGCATGCAAGTTTCAAAGAGGTATTATCTGAAGCAAAAAGTTAAAGCACAGCAAGTTTTCAAAATGCAAACAGAAACATTCCAGTTTAAATCAAATCAAGGAATTAAAGCATTGCTGTTTCAAAAAAAAAGCTTCAAGTTCAAAATGTTTTGCAAAGTTTTCCAGTGTTTCACCCAGAACAATCTCTCAGCATTTCTTTATAAGGTGAGTAAACTTTTTTTTTAATTAAAGTTAAGTAGATAATTATATGGTTGATTTTGAAATCCGTGATGATAATTATTCTGTATGTATGCATGTAAGTAACTCTCTGTGTATATGTGATGTATGTTTATCTGTTGATTCTAGTTTCTCTGTTTTTAGTACAGTACATATGATTTTGATCAAGATCAAAATCCTTGCATGTCTTTCCTGTTAGACTGTAAAAATTTAAACAATATAGTTTAGTTTAAAGCCTAATCCAGGAATTTAATTAGATTCAAGTATTATGAGACTTAAACAATGATAAAATCTGGAAAGTACAGTAGAGATACTTAAAATATGTAAAATCAATCATCTTAATTCACTGATTTAAGATCTTTGAATACATTATGTAAGTTATGATTTTTAAGACAAACATCAGAATTTTTAGATTTGAAATAAATGAGAATTTTGGGTTTGACTGGGATTGGGTTTTTTGGTGATATCTGATGATCACAAGGTTTGGGGTGGTCGGAATTCTTGTGAGAGGTGGAGGAGGTAATGGAGGTTCAGAGAATAATCGAAGGTTAACTTTCTCGTGGTCGCGGCGATAGCGGCAGGAGGATTTAGGTTTTTAAACCTAATTGGGTCGAACTGGAAGATGGGATAGCTACTGCTTCTCAGGTACATCGAGTTGAATGGAATTTTGGGGATGGCCTCATTGAAGATCGAAGGTTGTATGATTGTAGTGGCGCGTTGTATGATGGTCGGAGATGCGACTGCGAGATGGTTCTGGCCATGGAGATGATTCCAGTTTCAACTGGAATGCTAAATTCCGGAACAGGGCTTGTGATGGTGATTTGGGGATTGGAGAACGTTGCTGCAGTATAAGGTGACGTGTCGGAGAGTTCGTCAGTGGCCGGAGGTAGATCTGGCAGTGGTGCATGTGCACAGGGAGGTTGTGTATGTTGATTTGGGTTGTGGGTTTTGTTTTGGGTTGTTTGATTTTCTCGAAGCAGGTCTCGGGAAAGAAGGAAGATGGCTAGGGGAGAAACTCGCGTGGTCTCTGGGTTTTGTGATGCTGGGTGTAAACTGTTATGTTAACAGTTTTAAGTTTTAAATCAAAACAGTTTAAATTTTAAAGGTGCAGGTTGTTTTTAAAAAAAAATAGGTACTTACACTTGAATCCAAGTATACATGGGTTGAAACCAACTTAATGTTCAACCAGGTTTTAATTTAAAATAAATAAAGTTTTAAACTCTAAATAATTTAAGCTAAGTTAAATTATTGTTTTTGAATTGAATTGTTTTTATAAATGGATTTAAAATGTCTTAATTTAAAACCTTAATATTATTTCAAAACTTATTTTGAAATGTAAAAGAGAATTTTAAGTAAATGTTTTATCTAAATTAATTAATGGAAATGATTTTATTACTTAACAATTAAGGTAAGTTAATTTATTAACTTGGAATTAAAATTGTTAATTAATAATTAAAGAAAGTAATTAATGATTTCTTTATAATTTAATTTAATTAATGAATTAAGTTAAATAGAGTTTTCAAGATGTATTTAAGATAATGTTTTATCTTAAATAATAATTAAGTATTAAAAATTGGTAATTAGTTAGTTAATTAAGGAAATTTAAGTTAATTTATTTATTTAATTATTATTTTAAAATGGGCTAATTAAGTGATTAATTAAGTATAATTATTTATTTAGTTAACTATTAATTAAGATGATGATTTAATTAATGTCTAATGTTTAATTAAATTGTAATTACTTATTAATTAAGTAATTAAGAGTTAATTAAAATAGTAATCAATTAATGCTTAATAAAGGTTTTATTAAGTTTTTCTTAATTAATAATTAAAGGATTATTAATTTATAATGCTTGTTAATTAGGAATTAATTAACTATTTTTATTTAAGGTTAATTAATTTTAATTAAGGATTAATAAATTTTAATAATGGATTAATTAATTTGTAATTAAGATTTTTAATTAATAATTAAGTTTATTAGTTAATGATTAAGGGATGATTAATTAGTTAATTAAGTTTAATTAATTAATTATAAAAGTAATTAGTGATTAATTACTTTGTATTAGAGTATTGATTAATAATTAAGGTTTATTAATTAATAGTTGGAGATAATTAATCTATTAATTGAAGATTAATTTGGTTAATGAGCAATTAAGGGATGAATTACTAAATTAAAATGAGATAAGTATGATCAAGTTAATTAATTTGTTAATTAATTAATGGTAGTCACTTGATAAAAGATTAAGTATGATTACTTAATAAAGTTTGATAAGGTTAATACATAAGATAAGTAATTGATAAATTACAGAGGTAATTGAGTTAGGTAAATTACTGATTGGAAAGTAATTTTTAATGGGTGAATTACTTGTTAAAGTAATTAAAGATTTATTACTTGAGTAATAAATCAAAGGATTTATAAAGTAATTAAGAAGTAATTAAGAATAATTAATTACTGTATTTAAGTCGATTAATTAAAACAATTAGTCTAAGCATGATTTATTAATTAAGGTTCATTAATTGATATGACTAATGAGAATAATTAAGGATTAATTACTTTATTAAGAGTTAATTAATCAAGGTTGATTATGATTAATTAATTGATTTAACTAATGTTTATTTAAGCAAGATATTGGATGAAGGTAACTAATTTAATTAATTTTAAATTAATTAAGTAGTAATTAGTTTAATTCACTTTAAATTAATTAGAGATAGTTAATTTAATTCAGTAAATTAATTATGTTATGGTTTGAGTTAATCATTGCTTATGAATGATTGAATGACATTGATTGTCTTGAATGTTGTGTGATCTCAGTAATGAGATAAGTATGGTTGTGTGATATGAATGCTTGGTTGAATTGTGATTATCAATTGGAATATTGATATATGGATTATCTATTATGATATGGATTATAGGAATTACCTGTTATTTGATAATGTTGATTATCAATTGTGGCCTGTGAATTATCTATTCTGTGTATATATAGATAGTTGAATTTAATTGTTAAAAACTTTAAAACAACTTGAACCTAAAAGAAACGCTTTGGATTTCGATGAGACCGGGATCGGGTTTCCATGTTGGATATCCGAAAACCACATCGATTCCAAATAACGTTAGGTCATGAGTCAAAGTGGAGCTTTGTGAAGACTCGAGGTGTAAGGGCTATACGTCAGTATAACTCTGTGGGTGATTCCGTAATAAGTTTGACGGAATAGACCTTATAGATTCGAGATGTTGGTTTAGAGTGCAAGGGTTATTGACGTTAACTCTGAGGGTGATTTCAAAATGAGTGTAACGAGATAATGCCTTCGGTTTCGTTCGAACCCGGAATGAACTTGTATGGATTGAATGCTTTCAAAACATTGTCAGGTGGACGATGAGCATTCTAAGTGATATGTCCTATAAAGGTAATCGTAACCTCAAGCCTCATCAACCGGGAATGGCTAAAACAGGGGAGGTGCAGCAAAGCTTCGTGGGTCGCACCCACTGGAGAGTAAGATTTACCCCTGTCTAAAGGTCCCTTTTATTTCGGCTGTGTGGACGGTTGAATAGCTACAACCGTCGGGGTTGTCTTATTCGGAACTGTTCAGTAAGGAACGGGTCCAGCTTTGTGTTGCAGGGGATTGGGAGTAATCCTCGGTACGGTGATCTAGGTCACGTACTGTGACGGGCGGTACCCCAGTAGCCCTGCCATTGTATGGAATCCAAAATCCAATAAGTGCCAACGGTTTTGATTGTATTACCCACTTTTGTGGCTAGTAGCTGGAATTTAATAAATGTAACAATTTCGGCTATTTCTTATTTATTTGAAAACCCTAGACACTATTATAATATCATCGGATTTCCTATCAAATGTTTTGGTTAGCGTAAGGTAAAAACTTTTCCATGTTTATGTGTAGGAAGTCTTACGTGATACCTTTTCTTTCAAAAGGTTTTAAAAGTTAAGCAACTTTAACCGTTTACTCACACCAGACCCATGTCTGACCCGGAGTTTATTTTGTTTTTCATAAACTCTTGGATACCCAAATTTTTACGAGTAGCCAAGGGAATTCAGGTTAGGATTTTAGGATGGCTTGACGAATTCTGAAGGAACAATGGAGCAGGAGGCTTCTGCGTATAGCTGTAGAGTATTCCGCTGTGTGTTCTCTGAGATGTTGTTTGTATTGAGTTGTATAACTAGACAGGTGTTTATAACTGTCTAGTATGAGTTGATTATGCTGTGTACCTCTGATGTATATGATATTATGTAAAGTATTATGTGATTAATATTAATTTATTCGTTCCGCTGTTTAGATTCTGATGTGTTGTTTCTTTCTTCTTCTCTATCTTTTCTCTTTTCTATCCCTTTCTTTCTTAAAGATGACGCGATTTTCTGGTAGTAGAAAGTCGGGTCGTGACAGTTGGTATCAGAGCGTGAGGTTGAGTGAATACCTAGGCTCTGTAGAGGTGTCTTCTTTGAGAGAGCGTACTTGTAATTTTTATATATAACTATGTATATATATATATATATATATATATTTCTACCTATCTATTGGGTTACCTGTTCGGGTTTTCCAATATAAGTTATAAAGGTAGATGGGGTAGTGGTGTGTGTAACACAACTACCATTGGTTGGAGTTTAAATATTTGAGGTTGGAAGTGTATTTGTCGAGACTGTAGACCTAATATCGTCTCGAGTAATCTTTGTAGTTTGGTGTAAGACTTCATTTGATCTCTGAAGGAAACCTGTTAAGGTTCGGAGTTCATCTTTGAAGTGTAAGTTTGGTTGCGCTCGTGTGAGCGGATTTTTGAGAATTTGGATCCGTCGGTTTGGCAGAAGCGAGTGATGGTTTTTTGATACCTCAGGGAGAAGTAGCTGCGTGATGAGATGCAGTGACTATGGATGTTTCCGAAGATGTTTTCTTTCGAAACAAGTTTAAGGAAGCATGTCTGTTTCAGGTTTTGTTGCTGAGTTCAGCAGGGTGTTTGTGTTCAGTTGGAAGTCCGAGTTTCTCAAAAGAACTTTGGATAAGAAGTCTTTGGCATCTGTGTTAGCAGTGCAGCTCGGGAATGTTCCGTATTTCAGCAGGGAGATCTTCTGGCTTAGCAGTTTTTCTGAAGTGGAGTTCAGAAGCAGTTAAGTGGACCCGTTTCTTCGATGGGTTGGCTAATTAAGTTTAAGTTGTTCTGTTTGGTAAAGAGAGAACAGTTTTACTTGGATTTGGATTGGTTGATCGCAAAAGTGACTTGCGATGGTTTGAAGATTATCTTAGATAGTCTTTTGCTTGGATTTGTGGCATTTCTAGAGGATGTAATAGTTATGGAGTTGTTGAAAATTGTCCGAGTATATTTTTAGGAAAGTTGGAAGGTTTTGCCCGCATTGGAGTTTAAGTTCTGAATCGACTTGATGTCGGGATTGATACCGGTGATTCAGCTGAGTAGAAGGTTGTCTTTTAGATTGTTTGTTTGGTGTAGCAGCTCTGTATCTTTTGGAATTTCTGTTGAACCTTATTTCCAAGATGTGATGTTTAGTCTGTGCCTGTGTTCTTCTATGGCATTTTCATCTGCTCCAGATCAGAGTTGTGCAGCGGAAGCAAGGTGGCTGTTGTTCTTGAATAGAAGCAACTGGGAATTGCAGTATTTTGGGTTAGAGAGTTTTCTTCTGAATTTATTTTTCAGAATCTGAGGCAAGTTGGCGAGTGATTCTGTTCTGTCTTTTCCAAATAAGAGAAGTTGTTTCCTACTGTTGATAGTAGAGTTTGGTTTTGGTTTTTGGATTGATCTTGTGAGAATCAGTTTGTTGAGTTGATCCAGTTGGTTTTTAGAAGCATCAGCGAGGGTTGAGTTGATCGGGAAGGTTCTGTTGGCAGCCCGGATCATCGGGTAAAGTTTTTGAGGTTAAGTAACAGAAAATTTGGAATTCGAAGTTGGAGACTTCGATGTTGTTGAGATTTCTCTGGTTAAGGGAGCAATGAGATTTGAGGTGAGCTCCAAAGTATTGGATTCTTCTGAGTTTTGTTGAGATCGTGCTTTGGATTGAAAAGTTGAATTGTCATTTTGGAAGACTGAAATTCAAATTATTTCACATATCTCTGAGAGAGTACGTGTTTGGTCATCACTGGTTTTGAGACTAGTAGTTCTGTGAAGGTTTTAGATGTTGATCAGACTTGTCTATGGTCTGGTATCTTGGGTAGATTATAGATCTAGCTGAGTGGGAACTCGGTAGCTTATAAGTATAGCTAGTTTGGATTTAGTTAAGCGAGTATCCCTGTGTCTGTACTGGAGAGACTCAAGATATTTTAGGAAGTTTATCCGGATCTGTGTCCGGATAGCTAGTGTTGTTTAATTAAATTGGTTGTTTGGATGAAATTGTTTGTTTGATTGATAGTGTATGGCTATTATGAATGTTTGAATTGGTTGAAAATAAAATAAACTTTGGATTATCTTTGTTTTAAATTTCGAGGACGAAATTCTGTTAAGGGGGGAGGATTGTAATATCCCGGAATTTCCAGGAGTTTAAAATGTTGATAATCTCTAATTTAATTATTTGAAATTGATAAAATTGTTATTTTCAAAGATAATTAATCAAGTAATATTTTAATTATTGTTATAAATTGGTTTTATAATAAGAATAATTATTTTATTGTATAAATAAATTCTAAATTGATATATTGTTTTCAAAATTTATAAGTATGTTTAAATACATTTAAATCTATATATTTAGATATGTGTATTTTAATTTGATTTTAAAATAGGATATATTATTCGAAAATAATAATAAGCTTATTTTAAAATAGTTGTTTATATTCATTTAAATTTATTGTAGATTTGGTTTTTAAATTTGACTTTGAAATGAATATAAATTTGAATTCAAAGATATACATGCATCTTAAAATATAAATAATAATATGGTTTGGTTTTAAAATATATAGGTAATGTTTTTAATTAAAATAAGATTTGTTTTATTTCTTTTTATAAAAATTTATCTATAAAAATTTGATTTGTGTTTATTTAATAAGAATAAATGCAAGGTGTTTAAAATAGCACTTTTAAGGTGAGTTTGAAATATTGTATATAAATTTTATTTAAATCTAATTGAGTTTCTTTCTTTCTAAAGATTGTATTTTATATAAATTAGCATACATTTATAAATGGATAAGTGTATTTGTTTATTTGATATTTAATTAGAAAGTATTTTTAAAATTTAGAAAACATATTAGTAATTAGGAAATTAATTTTAAAGGGCTTTTAAATTTCTTTTAAAATAAAATTTAATAAAAAGTGATAAATGTTTAATTTTAAAACACCTTTTTAACAAGTGTTAACACATTCATGAAATTAGGGACAAGTGTCCATTTGTTTCTAATTTTCTTTTAAGTTAATAAAATCTGAAAATTCTATTTAAAACACCATCTCTCCATCTTTCTTTTTCTTTACATTCTTTGTTCATTTCTAAGAAAGAAAACTAAAACCATCAATGCACCTTCACTCAACACCTAAAACCAGAAAATCCTCAAACCATTCTGTTCTCAAATCCTGGAAAACACTTGCAAGCCTGCAACAATGTTTATGTGCAACCTGTAGCAATGAAGTTTTTCTCAAAACAAATCTGCAAATTTGTTCTTCCTGTACAACTTTTTTTCAAGCTTGCAAACACTCTTCAAACTCAAACACTACTCCCTATTACCAAAACCTGAAACTTCCTCCAAATCAACTGCATGTCTGCAGTTTATCTTCAAAACAATAACTGTAGTTTGTTTTCAAGAGTCTGATGCAAGCTTTCAATCCATGTCTGCCTCAAAATTTTCAAATGCATGCAAGTTTCAAAGAGGTATTATCTAAAGCAAAAAGTTAAAGCACAACAAGTTTTCAAAATGCAAACAGAAACATTCCAGTTTAAATAAAATCAAGGAATTAAAGCATTGCTGTTTCACAAAAAAAAGCTTCAAGTTCAAAATGTTTTGCAAAGTTTTCCAGTGTTTCACCCAGAAGAATCTCTCAGCATTTCTTTATAAGGTGTGTAAACTTTTTTTTAATTAAAGTTAAGTAGATAATTATATGGTTGATTTTGGAATCTGTGATGATAATTATTCTGTATGTATGCATGTAAGTAACTCTCTGTGTATATGTGATGTATGTTTATCTGTTGATTCTAGTTTCTCTGTTTTTAGTACAGAACATATGATTTTGATCAAGATCAAAATCCTTGCATGTCTTTCCTGTTAGACTGTAAAAATTTAAACAATATAGTTTAGCTTAAAGCCTAATCCAGGAATTTAATTAGATTCAAGTATTATGAGATTTAAACTATGATAAAATCTGGAAAGTACAGTAGAGATACTTAAAATATGTAAAATCAATCATCTTAATTCACCGATTTAAGATCATAATTATAATACATTATGTAAGTTATGATTTTTAAGACAAACATCAGAATTTTTAGATTTGAAATAAATGAGAATTTTGGGTTTGACTGGGATTGGGTTTTTTGGTGATATCTGATGATCACAAGGTTTCGGGTGGTCGGAATTCTTGTGGGAGGTGGAGGAGGTAATGGAGGTTCAGAGAATAATCAAAGGTTAACTTTCTGGTGGTCACGGCGATAGCGGCAGGAGGATTTAGGTTTTTAAACCTAATTGGGTCGAACTGGAAGATGGGATCGCTACTGCTTCTCAGGTACATCGAGTTGAATGGAATTTTGGGTTGGCCTCATTGAAGATCGAAGGTTGTATGATTGTAGTGGCGCGTCGTATGATGGTCGGAGATGCGACTACGAGATGGTTCTGGCCATGGAGATGATTCCAGTTTCAACTGGAATGCTAAATTCTGGAACAGGGCTTGTGATGGTGATTTGGGGATTGGAGAAGGTTGCTGCAGTATAAGGTGACGTGTCGGAGAGTTCGTCAGTGGCCGGAGGTAGATCTGGCAGTGGTGCATGTGCACAGGGAGGTTGTGTATGTTGATTTGGGTTGTGGGTTTTGTTTTGGGTTGTTTGATTTTCTCGAAGCAGGTCTCGGGAAAGAAGGAAGATGGCTAGGGGAGAAACTTGCGTGGTCTCTGGATTTTGTGATGCTGGGTGTAAACTGTTATGTTAACAGTTTTAAGTTTTAAATCAAAACAGTTTAAATTTTAAAGGTGCAGGTTGTTTTTAAAAAAAAAAAGGTACTTATACTTGAATCCAAGTGTACATGGGTTGAAACCAACTTAATGTTCAACCAGGTTTTAATTTAAAATAAATAAAGTTTTAAACTCTAAATAATTTAAGCTAAGTTAAATTATTGTTTTTGAATTGAATTGTTTTTATAAATGGATTTAAAATGTCTTAATTTAAAACCTTAATATTATTTCAAAACTTATTTTGAAATATAAGAGAGAATTTTAAGTAAATGTTTTATCTAAATTAATTAGTGGAGATGATTTTATTAATTAACAATTAAGGTAAGTTAATTTATTAACTTGGAATTAAAATTGTTAATTAATAATTAAAGAAAGTAATTAATGATTTCTTTATAATTTAATATAATTAATGAATTAAGTTAAATAAAGATTTCAAGATGTATTTAAGATAATGTTTTATCTTAAATAATAATTAAGTATTAAAAATTGGTAATTAGTTAGTTAATTAAGGAATTTTAAGTTAATTTATTTATTTAATTATTATTTTAAAATGGGTTAATTAAGTGATTAATTAAGTATAATTATTTATTTAGTTAACTATTAATTAAGATGATGATTTAATTAATGTCTAATGTTTAATTAAATTGTAATTACTTATTAATTAAGTAATTAAGAGTTAATTAAAATAGTAATCAATTAATGCTTAATAAAGGTTTTATTAAGTTTTTCTTAATTAATAATTAAAGGATTATTAATTTATAATGCTTGTTAATTAGGAATTAATTAACTATTTTTATTTAAGGTTAATTAATTTTAATTAAGGATTAATAAATTTTAATAATGGATTAATTAATTTGTAATTAAGATTTTTAATTAATAATTAAGTTTATTAATTAATGATTAAGGGATGATTAATTAGTTAATTAAGTTTAATTAATTAATTATAAAAGTAATTAGTGATTAATTACTTTGTATTAGAGGATTGATTAATAATTAAGGTTTATTAATTAATAGTTGGAGATAATTAATCTATTAATTGAAGATTAATTTGGTTAATGAGTAATTAAGGGATGAATTACTCAATTAAAATGAGATAAGTATGATCAAGTTAATTAATTTGTTAATTAATTAATGGTAGTCACTTGATAAAAGATTAAGTATGATTGCTTAATAAAGTTTGATAAGGTTAATACATTAGATAAGTAATTGATAAATTACGGAGGTAATTGAGTTAGGTAAATTACTGATTGGAAAGTAATTTTTAATGGGTGAATTACTTGTTAAAGTAATTAAAGATTTATTACTTGAGTAATAAATCAAAGGATTTATTACTTGAGTAATAAATCAAAGGATTTATAAAGTAATTAAGAAGTAATTAAGAATAATTAATTACTGTATTTAAGTTGATTAATTAAAAGCAATTAATCTAAGCATGATTTATTAATTAAGGTTCATTAATTGATATGATTAATGAGAATAATTAAGGATTAATTACTTTATTAAGAGTTAATTAATCAAGGTTGATTATGATTAATTAATTGATTTAACTAATGTTTATTTAAGCAAGATATTGAATGAAGGTAATTAATTTAATTAATTTTAAATTAATTAAGAAGTAATTAGTTTAATTCACTTTAAATTAATTAGAGATAGTTAATTTAATTCAGTATATTAATTATGTTATGGTTTGAGTTAATCATTGCTTATGAATGATTGAATGATATTGATTGTCTTGAATGTTGTGTGATCTCAGTAATGAGATAAGTATGGTTGTGTGATATGAATGCTTGGTTGAATTGTGATTATCAATTGGAATATTGATATATGGATTATCTATTATGATATGGATTATAGGAATTACCTGTTATTTGATAATGTTGATTATCAATTGTGGCCTGTGAATTATCTATTCTGTGTATATATAGATAGTTGAATTTAATTGTTTTAAAACCTTTAAAACAACTTGAACCTAAAAGACACGCTTTGGATTTCGATGAGACCGGAATCGGGTTTCCATATTGGATATCCGAAAACCACATCGATTCCATATAATGTTAGGTCGTGAGTCAAAGTGGAGCTTTGTGAAGACTCGAGGTGTAAGGGCTATACGTCAACTCTGTGGGTGATTCCATAATGAGTTTGACGGAATAGACCTTATAGATTCGAGATGTTGGTTTAGAGTGCAAGGGTTATTGACGTTAACTCTGAGGGTGATTCCAAAATGAGTGTAACGAGATAATGCCTTCGGTTTCGTTCGAACCCGGAACGAACTTGTATGGATTGAATGATTTCAAAACATCGTCAGGTGGACGATGAGCATTCTAAGTGATATGTCCTATAAAGGTAATCGTAACCTCAAGCCTCATCAACCGGGAATGGCTAAAACAGGGGAGGTGCAGCAAAGCTTCGTGGGTCGCACCCACTGGAGAGTAAGATTTACCCCTGTCTAGAGGTCCCTTTTATTTCGGCTGTGTGGACGGTTGAATAGCTACAACCGTCGGGGTTGTCTTATTCGGAACTGTTCAGTAATGAACGGGTCCGGCTTTGTGTTGCAGGGGATTGGGAGTAATCCTCGGTACGGTGATCTAGGCCACGTACTGTGACGGGCGGTACCCCAGTAGCCCTGCCATTGTATGGAATCCAAAATCCAATAAGTGCCAACGGTTTTGATTGTATTATCCACTTTTGTGGCTAGTAGCTGGAATTTAATAAATGTAACAATTTCGGCTATTTCTTATTTATTTGAAAACCCTAGACACTATTATAATATCATCGGATTTCCTATCAAATGTTTTGGTTAGCGTAAGGTAAAACCTTTTCCATGTTTATGTGTGGGAAGTCTTACGTGATACCTTTTCTTTCAAAAGGTTTTTAAAAGTTAAGCAACTTTAACCGTTTACTCACAACAGACCCATGTCTGACCCGGAGTTTATTTTGTTTTTCATAAACTCTTGGGTACTCAAATTTTTACGAGTAGCCAAGGGAATTCAGGTTAGGATTTTAGGATGGCTTGACGAATTCTGAAGGAACAATGGAGCAAGAGGCTTCTGCGTATAGCTGTAGAGTATTCCGCTGTGTGTTCTCTGAGATGTTGCTTGTATTGAGTTGTATAACTAGACAGGTGTTTATAACTGTCTAGTATGAGTTGATTATGCTGTGTATCTCTGATGTATATAATATTATGTGAAGTATTATGTGATTAATATAATTTATTCGTTCCGCTGTTTAGATTCTGATGTGTTGTTTCTTTCTTCTTCTCTATCTTTTCTTTTTTCTATCCCTTTCTTTCTTAAAGATGACGCGATTTTCTGGTAGTAGAAAGTCGGGTCGTGGCAGTAACAGGTTAAGGTTGCTTAACTTTTGAAACAACTTTGAAAACAAAAGGTATCACGTAAGACTTCCCACACATAAACATGGAAAGTTTTTACCTTACGCTAACCAAAACATTTGATAGGAAATCTGATGAAATTATAATAGTGTCTAGGGTTTTCAAGTAAATAAGAAATAGCCAAAATTGTTACATGATTAAATTCCAGCTACTAGCCACAAAAGTGGGTAATACAATCAAAACCGTTGGCACTTATTGGATTTTGGATTCCATACAATGGCAGGGCTACCGGGGTATTGCCCGTCACAATATGTGGCCTAGATCACCGTACCGAGGTTTACTCCCAATCCCCTGCAATACAAAGCCGGAACCATCCCTTACTCGACAGTCCCGAACAAGACAACCCCTGTAGTTGTTGCAATCAACTGCCCCACACAGCCGAAGATAAAAGGACTTCTAGACAAGGGTAAATCTCGTCCTACTTGGGCATGACCCACTTAGCCTTGCTGCACCTCCCCTGTTTTAGCCATTCCCGGTTGATGAGGCTTGAGGCTACGATTACCTTTAGAGAACACCTCTCTTAGAATGCTCATCGTCCGCCTGACGATGTCCTGAAAGCATTCAATCCATACAAGTTCGTTCCGGGTTCGAACAAAACCGAAGGCATTATCTCGTTACACTCATTTTGGAATCACCCTCAGAGTTGACGACGATAACCCCTGCACTCTGAATCTTCATCTTCACTTGAGATTCACGACCTATCGTTAATTTGGATCGATGTGGTTTTCGGATATCCAAATATGGAAACCCGATCCCGGTCTCATCGAATCCAAAACTCCATCTTTTAGGTCCAAGTTGTTTTAAAGTTAAAACAATTCAATTTATTATCTATATGCACATAGATAGATAATTTACAATATCATAATAGACAATCAACATTATCATCATAAACAGATAATCCATGTTATCATCATACACAGATAATTCGTATTATCTTCACAATGCAACCAAAACATCCATACCACACAGCATCGCTTATCTCATAACTGATATCTCTAACCATTCAAGGCAATCAATATCATCCATTATCCATAAGCAATGGTTCATCACTATCTATAATTAATTTAAAATGAATTAAATTAATTACTTCATCTCTAATTAATTTAAAGTAAATTAAATTAATTACTTCATCAATATAGATCGTGCTTACATGACCATTAATAATTAAATCAATTAATTAATCATTCTCTAATTAATCACCTTAATTAATCACCCTTGATTAATTATTCTTTAATTACATTCAAGTAATTATCCTTTAATTAATTTCACAAATTAAATATTCTAAACCAAATTCAGTAATTAACCTGTAATTACTTCATTAATGAGCTATAATTAATTACATTGATCCTTAATTAATTACATTAATTAATTCCTTCATTGATTAATTGTTCTTAATTAATCAACCCTTAATATAATTAATGATCCCTAATTATTTTTATTTATACTTACCTTATTTAAATTAATTACATTAAGAAATTAATCATCAATTAAACCATATTGACTAATCACTCTTGATTAATCACATTCAATAATTAACTACCTTTAATTACTTCATTAGATAAATTAATTACTCCTAAATTAATTATCTTTAATAATTAACCATATTTATTAATCACCCTAGATTAATCTCATTAAGTAATTAATTACCTTTAATTAATTGCATCTCTTAATTATCTTCAAATAACCCTTTTAAATCAATTCTTAATTAATTACACTAAGTAATTAATTATTAATTACCTCCGTTAAGTAATTATCCTTCATATTAATTACACAAAGTAATTAATTTCCAAAACTCTTCCATGACCTGATTATCCTTCAATTTAATTACATCCAGTAACTTATCTTCTTAATTACTTCACTAAGTAATTATTATTTATTAATTACATTGAGTAATTACTTCTGAAATTAATTAACTTAAACTAATAAAAATAAACTTAATTAGTTACAATTTATAATTAATTTCTTAATTACTTTCATTAAGTAATTACATTTAAATAATTCACAAATGATTATCTTTAAATTAATTAATCTAATTAATCATTAAAATTAATCACATTAATTAATTATTAAATAATCCTAAGTTAATGACTTTCATTAACCATTAACAAATTTTTAATTACTTCTCTAAAGTAATTAACTGAGTTTAATCATTATTAATTCCAAATTAATTTATCTATAATAACCCATTAATTAATCTCTAGTTATTATATTAATCAAGTGTTAATCTATAACTTAATTAATTTTTAACTATTTAATTAATAAATTTCAAATCATTAATTTAAAATGAAATCTTATCTAATTAATGATTTCTTAATTACAAATCAATTACTCTTAATTAACTTACTTTGTCATTAAATTAATTAAATTAAACCCTTAATTACTTAATTAATTACCCAAATCATTAATTAATTAAATTAACTAATGACCCATCTTAATTACCTTAATAATTTATTGAATTATAAATCATTAAGGCCTAATTAACTTTAAGATAAAACTTAATCTTATTCATGATTTAATTATAATTAACAAAGTATTTTAAAAACAATTTGTTTTAAAATTTTCCTTAAATTACATTTTAAATTTAAGATTTAAAATGAAAACAACTTTAACTTTAACAAAGTTTAACAATTCAAAACCTTTTAAATTACATGTTAAAGAAATACTTGTGTTCTAAAGGGAATTTAAAATAGTTTAAAACCATATTCAATTTAAATCAATTTAAAAAACACCTTAAATATTCAAAGTTGTTTTTAAAACATTTAAATTCAAAACTTAGTTTTATTTCGAACTAGGATTCAAATTCATTTTTGAACCCATATTTTTAAACTTAGATTTGAAAACTCTGTTTAAATCTTATATTTCAGATTTTAAAAAACATGTTATAAAATACGTTAACATTCAAACTTAATTACAACATATGAATTTATAAGCTTTATTTTCTTTTCAAAACCTAAGATTCAAATTCAATTTGAATTCAGATTTAAACTTAAATTTATAATCTTGTTTAAATCTCATTTTCAGATTTTAAAACCACATTATAAAATACTGTAACAAATTTTTTAGTTGTTAAAAACATTCCATTTTTATAAACTTATTTACTTTAAAAACTAGAATCCAAACTCATTTGAATTCATATTTAAACTTGTTTCAAACTTTTGTTTAAAACTTGCTTTGCTACTTTTTTTCTAAATTTAGTTTAAACTTCAAAACCGAACAATGTCAGGTTTTTAAATCCTGTAATCTAAAATTTACTCGAGTCTATTCTATTACTCTTCGAGTCTTACCTCACCTGACTTCCGGCATAAAACTCAAATTACTCGAGCAATACACGAGTAACACTCTCCCCTTCAACCCAAGCTTCAGCAGCTACACCAATGCACCGTGCACCCTGCACCATCCACGGCGAGGCTCCGACCATCGCCTACGCTTCCCACACATCCATGATCAACTTCGAACTCGAACTCGACCATCAAAACATCAACATCCACTTGAATTCAAAATCGAGTAACAGAATCCCAAACAGGTACCTACCTCTAAACCTGGAAACACCACCATCACCACAATTCCGGACACCGGAATGCCTCCACTTTCGGCCACGACTTCGCCATTGCCCAAACTTCCATCTCCCGGAATTTCATGAAACTCGATTCACCAAAGATATCATGGTGATCTAATTTATGACCAAGTCTAAAAACTAGGTCTACCGGCTTAAAACAATCACCGCCGACACTACATCACTCTGACCATCATTCCGACAACTTCCCTGGCCTCACCATTCGCCCCTCTTCCGCCAGAAGAAACTTCAACCCTCCAGAATCCCAAGATCACCAGAATTTCCCAAATTTCCCTCTTTAGTTCATCCCTGAACTGCTCCCCAAATTCCAAACTAAAAATTATGATTCTTGTTTCAAAAATCATGTTTTGGCTTATGTATTCAGTTTATAATATTGAATTTATAAATTAAAAAGATTGGGTTTTTACTTTATTTTAATATGCACCGATGTTTTATAATTTCAAAGATAATAGGCTTCATTTTGACCTACTTAAAATTTTAACCATTAGTCCATGTTAAAATCAAACAACTTTTGTTTGATAATCAAATCTTATCAAAAACAAGATTAAGTAATAAGGGATTTAAATCAAATTATGAGCCTAGGAATAATATAGAACAAAGCATATATACACAACATGCATTTTGTAAATAATCATATCAGATTTCATTGTATATTCATGTAATACCTATTTATTTCAACCATATTAGCATGCAACCAAATTACATTTTAAATTTTATAATGTTACTCACCTGTTTTCTCAGAAAAACAGAGCCTCTTCATTTTTGAAAAGCTTTTGATACCATTAAAAGTGAAATCCCTTGAAACATGAGTTGCTTAAATAAAAATGCTTTGATCTTAAAAACTGGAATGCTTCTTTGTTTTTATTTATGAAATGCAGTTGCATGCAGGTTTCCAGCTTTTAAGAAAAATGCTAAAGCTTTGATTTTGAAATTGATCTACAGGTTTTCTTGCATGCTGATGATTTCAGTATGTTGAAGTGGTATAAATTTGAATTTGATCTGCTTTTAGAGGAAGATAATTAACAAATTTGAAGAATGATGTTTTTCAGGTTTTTGTGATTTACAGTTTTGGTTTGAGGAGTGTTACTTACTGATTTGAATATGTTTTTGGTTTTAGAGATGATTTCAGATTTGTTTTCTTAGCTTAGAAATTTTAAAAGAAAATTAAAGAGGAGGAAATAATGTTATAAAGGTTGAAATAATTTAACAAAATAAAAGAAAAGGATGAAATTGTATGACACTTGTCATATTGTTTAATTCATACATTAACACATGTCGTTTGATTACTTAATATTTTAACACTTGTCTCATGATTTAATTAGTTATATTTTTAAATGTTAATAAAAGATTAATACAAAATCAAGCTTAATGAATTAGTTAATTGGTATTTATATATGTATAAATAATTTTGAAAGAAATAAAATCCAATTATATTTATAAATAAAAGTTTATACAAATATTTTAAAATCCAAACAAATATAAAACCTATACATTGGATTTCAAACTTTAAATTCAAATTTAAGTTAGGTTAAATAAAATAAAATTTAAGATCAAGTTATATCTATACATATATAACTACTTATTAAATTTAAAAAATAACAATCCTATTTCTATAAAATCTATTTATGTTTACAAAAGTTAAGTATTATAATTATCATATGAGAATAACAAATTTAACAATTTTAAATGATTTATAAAAGAGATTATAAATCACTTTTATTAATAAATGAATTAAGACCATATGTTATATTGTATTTTAAACTTCTTTTTTCATATCATATATATGTCAACTAATATTGAAAAGAAATGAAACAAACTTATTATTTTAATTTAAAAATTAAGCTAAGATATAATTTTAAACAATAACATTTATCTTAAGTTTTTGCAAACCATATAGTTATTTATTAATAACTTTGAAAAGCTTAATATTAATTTAAATCATAATTTCTAAATTATGAAATATATTATTAGAATTTGAAAACAAAACTTTATTTATTTATTAAATTCCAAATCAAAGATTATCTGTAATACACACACACACACACACAGATATATATATATATACATTATAAATAGAGACATTTATTTAGCTTTTAAAAAATAAAATCACTAATTAAATATTTATTTAATTAGATTATTAAACCAATTCATATTTTATTAATCAATATTATCAAATCAATTTAATTTTAAATAAAGATTATTAAATTGATATTGCCAAAAATTCCAGGATATGACATTCCTCCCCCTCAAAAGAATTTCGTCCCAGAAATTTAAAACAAAGGTAATTTAATAATCTGTTTAAAAATTTAATTTTAAAACATAAGCATATATTAACAACCATAGCAACCACTTCACCCGAACAAACAAATTTAACTATCCAGACAAAAATTTTGAATAGAATTTTCTCGAGTTTGCCAAGTATAAACACCGGGATACTCGCTCTTCAGAACCCAAACAACCTACACTACTAGGCTATAGAACTCCTATTCATCTAGATCTACAACTGAACAGGTTATCAGACTATAGACAAGTCTGATTCAACCACCAAATCTCCCAGAATAGCTGAGTCCAAAACCAGAAATAGATCATACGCGTACTCCCTCAGAGATATGTGCAATACATCGAATTCCAGTTGTGCAAACTGGCAATTCAATCCTGAAGTCCAAACAATTATCCATAACAGAACACAGCAGAGATCCAAAACACCTCGGAGCTAGCTTACCAGACTTACCAAAATTTATAGCTCCTAAAACCGGGGAAAACTTATCCAAAATCAGATTTCCGATTCTGATGCACAAAACTCTTCAGACGATCCTGGGCTGCCTACATTCTTACTGATCAGCTCAACCTTTGCTGATTCCTCTAGAAACAAACTGGACCAAACTCAATCCACCAGAATGATCCTCCAAGATCAACCAATATCACGAACAACCTCCACTCATAACCATCAGAAGAAAACACACTTCTCCTATCGGAAAAGAAAAGAAGATACACTCCCAAACTGCTTCTGCTACACAACTCTGATCTGGAGTAGAAAAAAAATGCTGATGATGAACACAAGCACAAACAAGACATCACATTCCAGAAATATGGTTCAATAGATCCAAGAAAACTCGGTGTTCCACCAGAAACCTAAACTGCTATACCAAATCCTCTCTCTAGGAACCATCCTTCTACTAAGCTGAACAACCGGTATCGCTCTTGGAATCCAAGTCGGTACTAAACTCAAGACAACATTCAAACTATCGCAAGTCACTTTTGTGATCAATCCAGCCTAACATCCAAAGAAAACTATTCTCTCTTTACCAAGCAGAACAGCTTACGCTGGTCTAGCCAATCCACCGAAGAAATGGATTCCACTCTGCCGCTTTTGAACTCCATCCCTCAGACACTGCTAAGCCAGAAGACCTTCTGCCGACCCACAGAACACTCCGAGCTACACTGCTGACACAGATACCAAAGAATTCCTAATCCAAAGCTCTTCGAGAAACTCAGACTCTAAACCAAACAGAAACATCCTGCTGAACTCAGTCACAACACCGAAGCAGACCTACTTCCTTAAACTTGTTCCAAAGAAATCATCTTTGGAAACATCCATAGTCACTGCATCTCATCACGCAGCTACAACTTCCTGAGGTAGCCAAGATACCGTTACTCGCTTCTGCCCAACCGACAGATCCAGATTCTGCTCCACCAATTTCAAAGATGGACTCCAAACCTTAATAGGTTACCTTCAGAGATCGATGAAATCCTTGTACCGCTGCAAAGCTTACTCGAGACGGTATCAGGTCTACAGTCTCGACAAATATACTTCCAATCTCAAACATTCAAACTCCAACGAATGGTAGTCGTGTTACACACACCACTACCTTATCTACCTTTATAACTTATATTGGAAAAACCCAAACAGGTAACCCAACAAATAGGCAGATATATATATATATATATATATATATATATATATATATATCAAAATTACAAATACGCTCTCTCAAGAAAGAAATCACTCCAAAGTCTAGGTATTCATCCAACCTAGTGCTCTGATACCAACTGTGACGACCCGACTTTTTCTCCACAGAAAGTCGTATCATCTTTAACAAGGAAAGGGACAGAAACGAGAAAATAAAGAATAGAAAGAAGAAACAACACCAGAATCTCAACAGCGGAACGAATAAATTATATTAATAACATAAGTATCACATAATATATAACACCAATTAGAGTTACATAGCATATACATCACATACTAGATAGTTATAAACACCTGTCTTGTTATTACAACTGAATACAACTCAACAAAGAGATACCAACTAGAGAACACACAGCGGAAACTATATATCTAACGCCGAAGCCTCCTGCTCCATTGCTTCTCCATAATTCGTCAAAGCTAACCTGAATCCCATGGCTACTCGTAAAAATTAGAGTACCCAAGAGTTTAAGAAAACAGAAGATAAACTCTGGGTCAGACACGGGCCTGGTGTGAGTAACAGGTTAAGGTTGCTTAACTTTTGAAAAACCTTTGAAAACGAAAGGTATCACGTAAGGCTTCCCACACATAAACATGGAAAAGTTTTTACCTTACACTAACCAAAACATTTGATAGGAAATCTGATGATATTATAATAGTGTCTAGGGTTTTCAAGTAAATAAGAAATAGCCGAAATTGTTAGATGATTAAATTCCAGCTGCTAGCCACAAAAGTGGGTAATACAATCAAAACCGTTGGCACTTAATGGATTTTAGATTTCATACAATGGCAGGGCTACCGGAGTACTGCCCGTCACAATATGTGGCATAGATCACCATACCGAGGATTACACCTAATCCCCTGCAATACAAAGCCGGAACCATCCCTTACTCGACAGTCTCGAACAAGACAACCCCGGTAGTTGTTGCAATCAACTGCCCCACACAGTCGAAGATAAAGGGACTTCTAGACAGGGGTAAATCTCATCCTACTTGGGCATGACCCACTTAGCCTTGCTGCACCTCCCCTGTTTTAGCCATTCCCGGTTGATGAGGCTTGAGGCTACGATTACCTTTAGAGAACACATCTCTTAGAATGCTCATCGTCCGCCTGACGATGCCCTAAAAGCATTCAATCCATACAAGTTCGTTCCGGGTTCGAACGAAACCGAAGGTATTATCTCGTTACACTCATTTTGGAATCACCCTCAGAGTTGACGACGATAACCCTTGCACTCTGAATCTTCATCTTCACTTGAGATTCAGGACCTATCGTTAATTTGGATCGATGTGGTTTTCGGATATCCAAATATGGAAACCGATCCTGGTCTCATCGAATCCAAAACTCCATCTTTTAGGTCCAAGTTGTTTTCAAGTTAAAACAATTCAATTCTATTATCTATATGCACACAGATAGATAATTAACTATATCATAATAGACAATCAACATTATCATCATAAACAGATAATCCATATTATCATCACACACAGATAATTCGTATTATCATCACAATGCAACCAAAACATCCATACCACACAGCATCACTTATCTCATAACTGAGATCTCTAAACATTCAAGGCAATCAATATCATCCATCATCCATAAGCAATGATTCATCACTATATATAATTAATTTAAAATGAATTAAATTAATTACTTCATCTCTAATAACTTTAAAGTAAATTAAATTAATTACTTCATTAACATAAATCTTACTTACATAATCATTAATTAATTACAAATCAATCAATTAATTATTCTCTAATTAATCACCTTATCTAATCACCTTTGATTAATTATTTCTTTAATTACATTCAAGTAATCATCCTTTAATTAATTTCACAAATTAATTATTCTAAACCAATTTCAGTAAATAACCTGTAATTACTTAATTAATTAACTATAATTAATTACATTGATCCTTAATTAATTACATTAATTAATTCCTTCATTGATTAATTGTTCTTAATTAATCAACCCTTAATTACATCATTATATTAATTAATGATCCCTAATTATTTTTATTTTTAATTACCTTATTTAAATTTATTACATTAAGAAATTAATCATCAATTAAACCATATTGATTAATCACTCTTGATTAATCACATTTAGTAATTAACTACCTTTAATTACGTCATTAGATAAATTAATTACTCCTTAATTAACTATCTTTAATAATTAATCATATGTATTAATCACCCTAGGTTAATCTCATTAAGTAATTAATTACCCTTAATTAATTACATCTCTTAATTATCTTCAAATAACCCTTTTAAATCAATTCTTAATTAATTACACTAAGTAATTAATTATTAATTACCTCCGTTAAGTAATTATCCTTCATATTAATTACATAAAGTAATTAATTTCCAAAACTTTTCCATTATCCAATTATCCTTCAACTTAATTACATCCAGCAACTTATCTTCTTAATTACTTCACTAAGTAATTATTATTTATTAATTACATCGAGTATTTACTTCTGAAATTAATTAAACTTAATTAATTAACTTAAACTAATCAAAATAAACTTAATTAATTACAATTTGTAATTATTTCTTAATTACTTTCATTAAGTAATTACATTTAAACAATTCACAAATGATTATCTTTAAATTAATTAATCTAATTAATCATTAAAATTAATCATATTAATTAATTATTAAATAATCCTATGTTAATGACTTTTATTAGCCATTAACAAATTTTTAATTACTTCTCTAAAGTAATTAGCCGAGATTAATCATTATTAATTCCAGATTAATTTATCTACAATAACCCATTAATTAATCTTTAGTTATTAAATTAATCAAGTGTTAATCTATAACTTAATTAATTTTTGATTATTTGATTAATAAATTTCAACTCGTTAATTTAAAATCATATCTTATCTAATTAATGATTTCTTAATTACAAATCAATTACTCTTAATTAACATACTTAGTCATTAAATTAATTAAATTAAACCCTTAATTACTTAATTAATTACCAAAATCATTAGTTAATTATATTAACTAATGACCCATCTTAATTACCTTAATAATTTAATGAACTATAAATCATTAAGGCCTAATTAACTTTAAGATAAAACTTAATCTTATTTATGATTTAATTATCATTAACAAAGTATTTTAAAAAAAAATTGCTTTTAAATTTTCCTTTAAATTCCATTTTAAATTTAAGATTTAAAATGAAAACAATTTTAACTTTAACAAAGTTTGACAATTCAAAACCATTTAAATTACATGTTAAAGAAATACTTGTCTTCTAAAGGGAATTTAAAATAGTTTAAAACCATATTCAATTAAAATCAATTTAAAATACACTTTAAATATTCAAAGTTATTTTTAAAACATTTAAATTCAAAACTTTATTTTATTTGAAACTAGGATTCAAATTCATTTTTGAATCCAGATTTTTAAACTTAGATTTGAAAACTTTGTTTAAATCTTATATTTCAGATTTTAAAAATCATGTTATAAAATACTTTAACATTCAAACTTAATTATAACATTTGAATTTATAAGCTTTATTTTCTTTTCAAAACCAAAGATTCAAATTCAATTTGAATTCAGATTTAAAATTAAATTTATAATCTTGTTAAATCTCATTTCCAGATTTTAAAACCACATTATAAAATACTGTAACAAATTTTTTAGTTGTTAAAAACATTCCATTTTTATAAACTTATTTATTTTAAAAACTAGAATTCAAACTCATTCGAATTCAGATTTAAACTTGTTTCAAACTTTTGTTTAAAACTTGCTTTGCTTCTTTTTTTAAAATTTAGTTTAAATTTCAAAACTGAACACTATCAGGTTTCTAAAACCTGTAATCTAAAATTTACTCGAGTTTATTCTATTACTCTTTGAGCCTTACCTCACCTAACTTCGGGCATAACACTCAAATTACTCGAGCAATACACGAGTAACACTCTCCCCTTCAACCCTGGCTTCAGCAGACACACCAATGCACCGTGCACCCTGCACCATCCACGGTGATGCTCCGACCATCGCTACGCTTCCTACACATCCACGATCAACTTTGAACTCGTACTCGACCATCAGAACTTCAACATTCACTCAATTTCAAAATCGAGTAACAGAAACCTAAACAGGAACCTACCCCCAAACCTGGAAACACCACCATCACCACAATTCCGACCAGCGGAATGCCTCCACTTTCGGCCACGCCTTCGCCATTGCCCAAACTTCCATCTCCCAGAATTTCATGAAATTCGATTCACCACAGATATCATAGTGATCGAATTTATGACCAAGTCAAAAAACTAGGTCTACCGGCTTAAAACTGTCACTGCCGACACTACATCACTCTGACCATCATTTCGGCAATTTCCTTGGCCTCACCATTCGCCCCTCTTCCTCCAAAAGAAATTTCAACCCTCTAGAACCCAAGATCACCAGAATTTCCCAAATTTCCCTCTTTAGTTCATCCCAGAAATGCTTCCCAAATTCCAAACCAAAAATTATGATTCTTATTTCAAAAATCATGTTTTTTCTTATGTATTCAGTTTATAATACTGAATTTATAAATTAAAAAGTTTGGGTTTTTGCATTATTTTAATATGCACTGATGTTTTATAATTTCAGAGACAATAGGCTTCATTTTGACTTACTTAAAATTTTAACCATTAATCCATGTTAAAATCAAACAACTTTTGTTTGATAATCAAATCTTATCAAAAACAAGATTAAGTAATAAGGGATTTAAATCAAATTTTGAGCCTAGGAACAGTATAGAACAAAGTACATAAACACAGCATGCATTCTGTAAATAATAATATCAGATTTCACTTGTATATTCATGTAATACCTATTCATTTCAACCATATTAGCATGCAACCAAATTATATTTTAAATTTTAAAATGTTACTCACATGTTTTCTCAGAAAAACAGAGCCTCTTCATTTTTGAAAAGCTTTTGATACCATTAAAACTGAAATGCCCTTGAAACTTGAGTTGCTTAAATAAAATGCTTTGATCTTAAAAACTGGAATGTTTCTTTGTTTTGATTTATGAAATGCAGTGGCATGCAGGCTTCCAGCTTTGAAGAAAAATGCTAAAGCTTTGATTTTGAAATTGATCTACAGGTTTCCTTGCATGCTGATGATTTCCAGTATGTTGAAGTGGTATAAATTTGAATTTGATCTGGTTTTAGAGGAAGATAATTCACAGATTTGAAGAATGATGTTTTCAGGTTTTTGTGATTTACATTTTTGGTTTGAGGAGTGTTACTTACTGATTTGAATATGTTTTTGGTTTTAGAGATGATTTCAGATTTGTTTTCTTAGCTTAGAAATTTGAAAAGAAAATTAAAGAGGGGGAAACAATTTTATAAAGACCGAAATAATTTAACAAAATAAATGAAAAAGATGAAAATTGAATGACACTTGTCATATTGTTAATTCATACATTAACACATGTTGTTTGATTACTTAATATGTTAACACTTATCTCATGATTTAATTAGTTATATTTTTAAATGTTAATAAAAGATTAATTCAAAATCAAGCTTAATGAATTAGTTAATTTGCATTTATATATGTATAAATAATTTTAAAAGAAATAAAAACCAATTATATTTATAAATAAAAGTTTATACAAATATTTTAAAATCCAAACAAATATAAAACCTATGCATTGAATTTCAAACTTTAAATTCAAATTCAAGTTAGGTTATAAAAATAAAATTTAAGAATCAAGTTATATCTATACATATATAATTACTTATTAAATTTAAAAAATAACATTCCTATTTCTATAAAATCTATTTATGTTTATAAAAGTTAAGTATAATAATTATCATTTGAGAATAAAAAAATTAACAATTTTAAATGATTTATAATAGAGATTATAGATCACTTTTATTAATAAATGAATTAAGACCATATGCTATATTGTATTTTAAACTTCTTTTTTCAAATCATATATATATACACCAAGTAATATTTAAAAGAAATGAAACAAACTTTTTAATTTAATTTAAAAATTAAGCTAAGATATAATTTTAAACAATAGCATTTATCTTAAGTATTTACAAACCATATAGTTATTAATTAAATAACTTTAAAGGGCTTAATATTAATTTAAATCATAATTTCTAAATTATTAAATATATTATTAGAATTTGAAAAAAAAACTTCATTTATTTATTAAATTCCAAATCAAAGATTATCTATAATATATACATATATATATATATATACACACACATTATAAATAGAGACGTTTATTTTGCTTTTAAAAAATAAAATAACTACTTAAATATTTATTTAATTAGATTATTAAACCAATTCATATTTTATTAATCAATATTATCAAATCAATTTAATTTTAAATAAAGATTATTAAATTGATATTGCCAAAAATTCCAGGATATCACATGTATAAAGGTTGAATCATGGTTAAGCATATGCACGTAGTTATCCAAAACTAATTGTAATTGCTACCTCATAAAATTTGCCAAAAGCCATTTTTTCTTAATTCATATTTTTGAATTCTCAATTCTTCTTGTGAACTCATTGATTCATGGACTAATTAACTCCATTTTACTATAAAAACCCTATATTTAACTTAGGTTCCACACTAAAAGGAAAAGAAAAGGAAACATATTACTTGAAAATAAATTATACTCTAATTAGGAAAAGTACTACAAAGACTTACTATTGTGAATCATAAATATCTGATAAAATAACCTTAGAGAAAGAAGTGTATGCTAATGCCTACTATGTGATCTATTTACACCTAATCGAACTTACTGATATCAAAATCGAATTAGTAGGCCATTGTAGAGGCTCCCAACGTCTATCAATTTGTGCGAATAAAACGTACTAAATTCGACCTAAATTAAAGTGTAGTCTATAGAATGTCGGTAGGAACGGTTTTTACAACATCAAAATTAGATATTGATTAAAAGAAATAAAATGATAAGTTGCAAATTAAAACGTTACCCCAATGACCAACAACGATTTTAGTTGGCTGTTGAATGGTTTAAAGTAGCAGACGATGTAATCAACCGACATGTTATAACAATAAGGTAGTATGGCCATTGACAGATTGGACAATGCAGTAGAGATATGGCAATGTGTTCGAATTGTATATCATGTTTCTTGACCATTGTTTCGTTACTGCCATTTGAATAAAACAATGAGTAATGACATTTCGAATTAATGATGTATAATTCTTATTAGCTAACAAAACTTAAGACAAAATTTTCTTTATATATGTCATTATACGAAAAAAATATTGTTGTAGCTAACATGACATAAAACTTGTATATTGATGCAACCAATTCTAAATGTTCTATAAATAAATGAAGAAATAGCTGTAGCTATAAAAGACAAATACACCACAATTAAATGAAGAATCGCATAAACATGGGTAAGATTTTAGCTCATAAGGAGACAAATAAGCATTTCAGCTAGATTTAAAAAAATTGTGTCTTACAGTTGTATTCACTTGTTTAACACCATGTAGCTTGCATAATTGTAACATAAACAATATCAAAAGGGTTATATTTCTCTTCTAATTAAATCTTCCAATCAAAAAATAGAAACAACATAAATTAAAATGTACCCGCTTCCCTATTTACTTGTCATATATTATCCAGCTTGTATAATTGTAAAGTATGCAGCAAAATATTTTTCCAAGGTATTAAAATTTCCTTGGGATAAAGGAGCTGGTGAACCAAACTAAGTAAGAAAATAATACCTAAGGTAATCCCAAACAAATTTATTATTTCTTTGCAATGAAAATGTTCGATTCCATTTCTAATCCCAAACAAATTTGAGCAACTACGAATGTAGTAGTGTGCATAGTTGTCGACATGAACTTGAAGTGATTCCAAGTTTATCCCAAACAAATTGATTAACTGACTTAATGGTACAAACCACATTGTGTTGTTTCGAAAGCATTAACAATACAACTAATAAATAAGTTTAGCTTTAACAAATCAGGTAGGTTGAAACAATACTGGTAAGTTATCATAATTTGTTATCATGAACTGTTCAAATACTGGTAAGAGTGAAAACAAAAAACTCAATAAATTTTCCATCTAATTAAAAGAAGGAGCGTAATTAGGGAAGTAAATGGCAATAACAAAACAAAAGGTTGTGCTTATCCAAATACAAAAGAGTGTACCTCTCATCCATAGTTTCGTACGAAATTAATAACATGGATTTAATAATCTTGATTTTTACCATGATCGATCATGGCAATTAGATCCAATGCTGCCAAGCTATTACTGCCTGCATATTAAGGACAAATAATAAATTCATTCAAACTTCCAAGAATATAAATATTCCATTTATAGTTGAGGCACAAAACCAATAATGTTAGTTTGTAAATCAAATCTTTCTACTTTTACATGATATATAGACACATACGTCCTTTTTTATATGCATATAATCTGTGTTAAAAAATGAATCAAGTGTCCATTATCAGATTCCCAACAACTGAAATATCTTACTCCCATTAAAATACAGTCAATCAAACAAATGCATCAGTTAGTTTTAGGCTCAACAATGAACATGTTTTGCTAAATTTTTGTTCGACATATCACGTAGTATGATAGAAGTAATGACCAAAGAGCTGGAAAAAATCATTAGAAACATAATTTAATCTAGTCACCAACACAAAGTAATATACAACTTATCAAAAACATCTCCAAGTCAGCCCAATGTTTTCTCAAAATTGTTGACATAAGGATAGTAAATACCATTACCAAACAAAATCTCAATTGATATACCTAGACACAAAATGCAAAAAAGCTACTTATTACGCTGAAGCTATGTAAAAAGCTCCTTCTTTGGATCCCAAAGCCAAAAGAATCAGCCTAAAAGAATATTTTTCCATCAAAATTACATTAATCAAACAATACAGTGGGTAGATACAAAACAAAACGTACATAGATTATGTCATACCAATTGAACGCATTGTCTTTATTTGTGGAATTGTTCTTCGTCATGTGGTAATCCATAAGAAAAAGGACTTTACAACCTGGTAGTACAAAATCAAATTTTTTTTTGAAATGGTACTTCTATACAAGATGTCACTGGGATAACATATCACATGTCAATAAAGCTTCGAATCACGCTGCACAAAATCGAAAACTTAGTAAAATATATAATATTTGAGTTCGGTGCAGAGATAAGAGTGTAGTAGTTTGAAATTAGGAAATCGAGCTTTTTGAGCAATAAAACTGAACAAAAAGAGGGCATGCCTTGAAGACACGTATATTGATCAAAATAAATTGATCGCATAAGGCAAGGAGAATGAAACCAAAAAATCGAGATTGAAAGGCATGGTAATGAAAACCTATGGTAAAATAGATTAAGCGCGGTTGGGAATGATTATTAGCTATAGTACTATCTAGGCTTAGGAAGGTAAGGAATGATGGAGAGCTAGACACGAAACAAAAGGAAATAAAAAACATGATGGTTGATTTGAAAAAATACCAAAGGAGCTTGTGTGCTCCTGAAATGCAACTCGGTAATCATATTATACTATAGATATAACTTTGTATCAGAAACATGCATGTTGAATCATCATACAACAATGTAGTTAAACACCTTTTAGCTTGGTTAAGCTGACTACATAGATTAAGGAGATAGCAAATGAATAAAAATTTATTTACGGAGAATGGTCAGGGAAACCACAGTATTTTAATTGCATTGTGAAAAATTCCTAAAAACACAAATCAGTTGAGTTTATGTTGCAGCTTAGTGTATTGGCATCTTATTTCTATTATACCACTAAGACATTCTTCTTCCTGCTTTATGTTCTTTTGTTAGGTTTGCTACTCATTCATGTAGTCATGTTGCCCTTAATTTTTTCCACGTTAATTATTTTACCCGCTAATGCTGTCATCAACCTCTACCCTATTTGCATGGATTCAATGCCAACATGTTGTTGCTCAATTTCTGTTGCATCGGTTTTAAAATGCTTACATTGCTTTTATGCCTTCATAATATCGCTCAAGTATTGTTGCATCAGTTTTGAATGCTCTTTAACACTTCAGATCGTAAGGCATATTAGTTTTGAAATACTCTCAATTTTTCCTTTTCTTCAATATTACATTTCACATTACTTCTTCAGAACTAAACTGCCCTCTATCACTTTAAAGTAGCAGCAGCAGTGACAACCTACTGCACCCATACATCTTGATATTTGGGTGAATATATACTGGATACGTAGTAATTTATAGCTTAACAAATAGTGTGCATATCGTTTCCTCTATTCTATGCATTTTGTTTCATTTCTGAGGCATCTGCCTTTTGTCTACCAACTGCAGTTGTAACGACCCGAAATTTTAGCCATATTATTTTAATAAATATTTGATCCAATTAAATAAAATGTAAAGTTTGTTAGGAACTGAGTTGATGATGTTTTGATGACAACAACCTTATATAGTTATTATACTTTACTTTAAAAAATATATACTAACATTTTCATATATATATATATATATGTATATGTATATGTATATAGGAAGTATATGCAGGTTTTATCGAAGACTGATCAGTATAAAGACTCAAGCATCAAGATGAAGATTAGAGATTCAAGATTCAAGACTCTAGAGAATCAAGATTTCAAAATCTTAAGATAAGTGTCTAGTATTTTGTTAAAACTTCATAATAGCACTCTCATCTTTCTTCCAATTTTCTTTTGGGATGGAACCCAATTTCCATCGAAACCAGTGGCTTACAAACCCACGACAAGTAGCTTACAAACCTACGACAAGTGGCTTACAAACCCACGAAAATCAAAATCATTTATACTACTTTGTACAAGTTCTCGAGTTCTATGGAGGATCACAGTAGGAAGGTTCTTGCAATTTCAGTTTGAATAGATTTTTCAAAATGTTTTTAAATCTGTTTTCAAAATGTTTTAGCTTTCAAAATCATGTTTTCAAAAATGTTTTCAAACTTTGTTTTAGCCTTGAAATATTCCTCCATTCTGATTTTAAAAACTTCTATTTTTAAAAACATCAAAACTTATTTTGATTTTAAATATTACTTATATAATTGACGGTCTATATCAATTATATATATGTGTGTGTATATATATATATATATTTAAAATAATGTTTTATATTCATTCTCTATCTCAAAATATTGTTTACACACTTCATTTTGCTTCAGAGAAGTTTCAACTTGTTTTAAATTTAAATGCTTTTGCAAAACAACATCTCTACAATTTTGAACTGAGGGATGTCGACATAAGGGGATACCCCACGTCGACATGGTGACAGTTGGATTCAAAATTCAATTTTCAAAAGAAGTGTCCATTCGTTCAAAAACCTTTCGCCAATGGTTATGACTGTTGTGCATCTATATAAAGGCTTCCAAAACGAATTTTTTTAAAAACTACTTTCTTATTTTCTTCACTCTTTCTTCTCCACCATTCCATATCCATAAAACTTCATATTTTCAAGATCGTGCCATCATTCTGCCAAATTCTCAATAGGAAATCATTTAGATACTCTCTCTATTTGATTCTTTATCATTCTACTAAAGATCAAAGTGCTATTCAGAGTTATAGGATTAATTTGTATTCAAAAAGTCCATAAAGTCTATCCATTCAAAAGGATTGTTATTAAGAAGTATTAGGGTGATCTTGTGTCCCGTAAATCAAGAGAGTTTACCCCAGACTCGGAGATAGGAGGGTTCCTCAAGGCCTTAGAAATTGAGGGTTGTAATTTGGATATTGGCTTATAAAAATCTGTACAAGGATATTGCCTTGGTGCAGGACTGGATGTAGGAGGATTCCGAACCAGTATAAAATCCAGTGTGTTCTTTCCTTTTACTTGCTTTATTTTACTATTTGCATTTGTTATATGTTCTGTGATCATTCTGTGTTAGAATTATGTTTAGATTTGTGTTGAAAGTTTTAATTTAGTCATATAGTTCATATATTCTTTAAAACACTATTCACCCCCCCCCTCTAGTGTTATTTCTGCCTTAAGATCCTTAATCTGCATCCCTAACAATTGGTATCAGAGCATTGGTTTTTATTGTTTCATAATCTGAAACTTGAAAAATATAAAAAGGCATTTTTGGAAAATTATGTTAAAACTGTTTTGAATCTATGCATTTCATCAAAGTATCATAAGTCTGCATATAGTTATTTTGAAAAATCAAGTTATCTACTGAATTGGTGTGTTATGCTGGGACAAACATGTTATATGGCTTTTGACGAATCAACACCCAATGGACAAACTGTGCAAATTGAGAAAGATAAATGGATACTTGATAGTCGCTATTCGAGGTACATGACTGGAAATTCCGAGATACTCAAGGACATTACTTATCAAGATGGTGGATTAGTCAATTTTGGTGACAACTCTAGAGGATATGTGGTTGGCGTCGGCAATGTCGGTAACTCTAAAACTTTACTTATTTCTGATGTTTTATTAGTTAGGAACTTAAAACATAATCTGCTTAGTACAAGTCAACTTTGCGATAATGGTTCTAAAATTAAATTTGGAAAAGATAAATGTCACATTGAAGACGATAAGTCTAATATAATTTTTGAAGGTATTAGGAAGAAAAATATTTATATCCTTAGTATGAAAATTACAAATGATAACCTATGTCTTTTGGCTAATACAAGTGACCCTTGGATTTGGCATAAAAGATTTGGCCATTTGAATTTCAAATTATTATCTAGGCTATCAAAACTTGACTTAGTTAGAGGTCTACCCAAGTTAAACTTTAAAGTAGATAGTATTTGTGATGCTTGTCAATTAGGAAAACTTAAGAAAAGTTCATTTAAATTAAAAAATGCTATTTCTACCTCTAGTCCTCTAGAACTACTTCATTTAGATTTATTTGGTCCATCTCAAGTTCAATCAATTAACCATAGTAAATATGTTTTTGTTATAGTAGATGATTATTCAAGATATACTTGGACAATCTTTTTAAAACATAAAAGTGATGCTTTTGAAATATTTAAAAACTTTTCTAAAAGAATTCAAAAACGACATTCTTTCAAAATTAAAACTATTCGAAGTGATCACGGTGGTGAATTTGAAAATGAAAATTTTGAGAATTTCTGTACTCAAAAGGGAATTACTCACAACTTTTCATTTCCAAGAACTCCACAACAAAACGGAGTAGTAGAATGTAAGAATAGAACGATTCAAGAGTGTGCTCGTACAATGCTTTCTGATAGTAATTTACCTAAACATTTTTGGGCTGAAGCAGTTGCTACAGCTTGTTATATATTAAATAGAATTTTAGTTAGACCATTAACAAATAAAACTCCATATGAATTACTTTATAACAAGAAACCTATAGTTTCTTATTTCAAAGTCTTTGGGAGTAAATGTTTTATACTTAATACAAAAGATAATTTAGATAAATTTGAACCAAAAGCTGATAAAGGATTCTTTATTGGTTATTCTAATAGAAGCAAAGCATTTAGAGTTTTTAATTTAAAAACTAATACTATTGAAGAAACTATGCATGTATCTTTTGATGAAAATCTTAAAGATATTGTACAAATAGACGATGAAGAAGATTTTATAAATTTAAATCAATCTAATGAAACTATTAATGAAATAAATCAACCTAATAAGAGATTTAAATTATCAAAAGATCATCCTATAGAAAATGTTATAGGAAATATTGAATCTGTAGTAAGAACTAGAAATCAATTAAGTAGTATGAGTAATGTAGCCTTTATATCAACAATTGAACCTAAAAATCCAAAGGAAGCATCGTCTGATGATTCATGGATTCTTGCTATGCAAGAAGAATTGAATCAATTTACCAGAAATGATGTATGGGAACTTGTTCCTAAACCTGAGGATAAAAGTATAATTGGAGAAAAATGGGTTTATAAAAATAAAATGAGTGAACTCTGTGAGGTCGTAAGAAATAAAGCTCGTTTTGTCGCGCAAGGTTATTTTCAAGAAGAAGGAATTGACTATGATGAAACCTTTGCCCCCGTAGCAAGATTAGAAGCTATAAGAATTCTACTTGCTTTCGCTAATTATAATAATTTCAAATTATATCAAATGGGTGTTAAAAGTGCTTTTCTAAATGGTTTTGTAAAAGAATATGTTTATGTTGAACAACCTCCACTTTTTGAAGATAATAAATTTCCAAACCATGTATACAAGTTAAAGAAAGCTCTATGTGGTTTAAAGCAAGCTCCTAGAGCCTGGTATGAAAGACTAAGATCTTATTTACTTCAATCTGGTTTTGAAATTGGTAAAGTAGATACAACACTCTTTATTAAAAGAAATAATCAAGATATTCAACTGGTTCAAATATATGTAGATGATATAATCTTTGGATCAACTAATAACATAATGAATAAAGAATTTTCAGATATAATGACTAAAGAATTTGAAATGAGTCACATGGGAGAATTAAGTTTCTTCTTAGGGCTTCAAATTAAACAACTAGAAAATGGAATCTTCATAAGTCAAGAAAAATATGCTAAAGACTTAATCAATAAATTTGGTTTAAGCACCTCTAGTGGGAAACCAACTCCAATGTCAACAAATGTAGGTTTAAGTAAAGAAGATAAATCAAAAGATATTGATCAAACTTTATATAGGGGAATGATTGGTTCGCTACTCTATATAACAGCGAGTCGTCCTGATATTATGCATAGTGTTTGTCTCTGTGCAAGATACCAATCACAACCTAAAGAAACTCACTTAAAAGTTGTTAAAAGAATTTTAAGATATGTAAAATACACTTTAGATTATGGTTTATTTTATTCTAAAAATAATACTTTTGATTTAATATCATATTGTGATGCTGATTATGCTGGTTGTAAATCAGACCGAAAGAGTACAAGTGGAACTTGTCACTTTCTAGGACATTCACTGGTTTCCTGGTTCAGCAAGAAACAAAATACTGTTTCCTTGTCAACAACTGAAGCAGAGTATATATCTGCTGCTCTGGCCTGTTCACAAGTCATATATATGCAACAAACTTTAAAAGATTTTGGAATTAACATAAGTAAATCACCAATATGTTGTGATAATACTAGTGCAATAAATCTATCTAAAAATCCAACTCATCATGCTAGAACTAAATATATTGATATAAGACATCATTTTCTTAGAGATAATATAACTAAAGAAATAATAACTCTAGATTATATAAATACTGAAAAACAAATTGCTGATATATTAACTAAACCGTTAACCGAACAGAATTTACTAAATTTAGAAGAGAATTAGGTATTTGTTCAAAATCTGAAATATAAAATAATATAATATAATAATCAATAAAAATTCAAAATAAAAATTACACTTTTTATGAAAGACATGTCGACATGCCCCATCACCTGATGTCGACATACCCAACAAAAATTTGAAAATAGAATTTCCCTCCAAAGTTAGTTATTTGGTTATTTATCTATTTATTTCGTTTTATCTCCTCTTTCTTCACTATATTCTCTGTAAATAACTTCTGAAACAATAGAATAATGGCCTCCTCTTCTACTAATGAACCCACTTCACCCACATCTCCTCATTCTGGTCCATTTCAACGATCTACGCACGCTCGAGTGATCAAATTGCAAGAGAAGATGAAAGATATCCTTCAATTGTTGACTGAAATTCAAGTAAGTCAACTTAGGATGGCTAGAGAACAACAAAGGCAAGGGAATATTATTAGGAATGTACAAAAATTCCTTATGGATAACCGTACAAATCCTATTAATATTGAAGACTCTTCACAAGCCATGGAATCAGAGGAAGAAGAACCTATGGAAGAGCCACAAGAAGACCAAGAGGAAGATCAACTTTTTCCTCAACCCGAAGTCCCTATAAATGAGGACGAGAGCGTTATTTGCGTTGGTGAGATCCTTGTTGATACTAATGGAAACATAATTGAACAACGTGAAAACTTTTGTCTCCACTACCCCAATTGTTCGATTCATAAGTCTCCTATAGTTAAGGATCGCCATTAATGCGTACTTTCTTTTTTATTCTTTGTTTTACATTGTTCTGTTTGTTCGTGTTTATGTATGTTCTTATATATGTCGTAATAACTAAAATGTGTTCACTTATACTCATTGTTTCATGCTTGTTCTATACATATTATTTGTTCATACTAATCATTCTTGAATTCTTAAGTAGTTAATAGTTTTTGTTGATGACAAAGGGGGAGAAAGTTATAAAAATATATGTGCTTGGTGTAAGGGGGAGTTGTAGTTTTAAGAAGAAATTACGGAGTAAGGGGGAGTTATGGTATGGTAAGAATATTTTATAAATAAAGGTTGTCATCATCAAAAAGGGGAAGATTGTTAGGAACTGAGTTGATGATGTTTTGATGACAACAACCTTATATAGTTATTATACTTTACTTTATAAAATATATACTAACATTTTCATATAGATAGATATATATATGTATATATGAAGTATATGCAGGTATTATCGAAGACTGATCAGTATAAAGACTCAAGCATCAAGATGAAGATTAGAGATTCAAGATTCAAGACTCTAGAGAATCAAGATTTCAAGATCTCAAGATAAGTGTCTAGTATTTTGTTAAAACTTCATAATAGCACTCTCATCTTTCTTCCAATTTTCTTTTGGGATGGAACCCAATTTCTATCGAAACCAGTGGCTTACAAACCCACGACAAGTAGCTTACAAACCTACGACAAGTGGCTTACAAACCCACGAAAATCAAAATCATTTAAACTACTTTGTACAAATTCTCGAGTCCTATGGAGGAGCTCTGTAGGAAGGTTCTTGCAATTTCAGTTTGAATAGATTTTTCAAAATGTTTTTAAATCTGTTTTCAAAATGTTTTAGCTTTCAAAATCATGTTTTCAAAAATGTTTTCAAACTTTGTTTTAGCCTTGAAATATTCGTCCATTCTGATTTTAAAAACTTCTATTTTTAAAAACATCAAAACTTATTCTGATTTTAAATATTACTTATATAATTGACGGTCTATATCAACTATATATATATATTTAAAATAATGTTTTATATTCATTTTCTATCTCAAAATATTGTTTACACACTTTATTTTGGTTCAGAGAAGTTTCAACTTGTTTTAAATTCAAATGCTTTTACAAAACAACATCTCTACAATTTTGAACTGAGGGATGTCGACATAAGGGGATACCCCATGTCGACATGGTGACAGTGGGATTCAAAATTCAATTTTCAAAAGAAGTGTCCATTCGTTCAAAAACCTTTCGCCAATGGTTATGACTGTTGTGCATCTATATAAAGGCTTCCAAAACGAATTTTTTTAAAAACTACTTTCTTATTTTCTTCACTCTTTCTTCTCCACCATTCCATATCCATAAAACTTCATATTTTCAAGATCGTGCCATCATTCTGCCAAATTCTCAATAGGAAATCATTTAGATACTCTCTCTATTTGATTCTCCATCATTCTACTAAAGATCAAAGTGCTATTCAGAGTTATAGGATTAATTTGTATTCAAAAAGTCCATAGAGTCTATCCATTCAAAAGGATTGTTATTAAGAAGTATTAGGGTGATCTTGTGTCCCGTGAATCAAGAGAGTTTACCCCAGACTCGGAGATAGGAGGGTTCCTCAAGGCCTTAGAAATTGAGGGTTGTAATTTGGATATTGGCTTATAAAAATCTATACAAGGATATTGCCTTGGTGCAGTACTGGATGTAGGATGATTCCGAACCAGTATAAAATCCGGTGTGTTCTTTCCTTTTACTTGCTTTATTTTACTATTTGCATTTGTTATATGTTCTGTGATCATTCTGTGTTAGAATTATGTTTAGATTTGTGTTGAAAGTTTTAATTTAGTCATATAGTTCATATATTCTTTAAAACACTATTCACCCCCCCCCCCTCTAGTGTTATTTCTGCCTTAAGATCCTTAATCCGCATCCCTAACAAACTTTTCATTTGAAAATGAATAGGACTTTTGGAAATATTTGCCATTTATTTATGTACATTTGTATTTTGAGAAGGAAAATTTGATTTGGAATAAAATCTCTCTTATATAATTGAATTAAAATGTTCAACCTTATTAACATTGGCAAATATATGTATACGGATAATAATGTTTGAAATAGAATCAAATTCTATCAATATTAAATATAAGTAAACTATATGAATATAATTTAAATACTGATAATTAAAATACAAAATGGAAATAAAAAATAAAATAAAGAATTAAGTAGTTAGGGTATGCTTGCAACATAAACTGAAAATTTGTAAGCATAAGGTATAAAATAAAGCACAGATGTATAAAACTAGATAAATATATGTATATGTATTGTGAAAGCTAGAAGTTAATAAAAACAAGATATCTTCATACAAAAGCCAAATGAATAAGTATGTAAACAAATTAGGAAATATTGGCATTAAATGCCATCATCTCAGCCAAAAAATTAAGTCAATTCAAAATATTTAGAATATCTGTTCATAACAAAAGAAGACTAAACTAGATACTACCTTCCCATATTACAAACTGTTTTCTCTTATAAATATATATATCTAAGCTATTTTAGTTCGTTCAGTAAAACTTAGCTAACCAGAGAAAAAAAAAGAGAAGAAAAAGAAGTAAATGCAAATTCAACTCAACAAAAACTAACAGGAATTCAAGAGAAGATTCAATACTGCAGTTTTCAAAAATAGGAATAATTCTCTGTTCAGCAACCCTTGCAAGTGAGTAAACATCAATTTTAAAGTTTTAAGTTTAATTAAAAACAGTTCAGGAAATTCTTTTATAATATGGTATTGTATATGATATTTGAATATAATTCTGTGTATATATATAGGTTACTCTGTATATAGGTCTTCTCTGTTATGGATTAAAGGGTTGATTATCATTTAAACTCAAATTGTTTCCAACTGATCATTGTAAAGCTTTCAGTTTTCATTCAAACAAGATGTTAAACCTAAATCAAGATTTTTAAAAAGCTGATCAAATCATGTTTGTAAGATATCACCACTGTCATCTTGTTTTACAGGTAATCAAGTAATAATTTAATAAATTTGATTGTTATAAAAAGTTAATTCAAGTTCATAACTTGAATTTGTACTGTAAATTATGATTTTTAAAACAAAGATGAAGATTTTTAGAATAGTATTCCAAGAGCAGTTTGTATTTGAACATAATTTGCATTTTTCCCTTTTTCAGACAATCGAATCAATTTGAAATGTTGGATTTTGGTTTGAAGCTAGTATGAACATCTGTGATCTCGAGAAAATTGTTGAATAATTTTTCAAATGCATGAATTGGTTGAATGAATCCAATTTAGGGTTTAAAGTTCGTTTGTGTTATGATCAGAAAACGAGGCGTGTATGTCTCCTTTACGTGATCGAGTTTCACGAGGCTATGGAGGATGGAAGAATAGTGTGTTGTCGTGGTGTGGATGAATTCTGAGCATCTCCGGTGGCCTGAGCGATGGTGGCGAGGTGGTTATGTTGTTTGGGTTGAGCTTCAAGGTTCGAACAAAATGTTTTTTTCGATTTGAAATGCTTGGTGTCGATTTGAGTTTCGATTTCGTACGTAGGGACGATTTGTGACTTGCCGATGGTCATGAGGTTCGACGGAGCTACGGCGCGTCGCCGTGCACGTGTACGGCGTAGGGATGGGTGTTGGTGTGTTATTGGTGAACGATCTCAAGTCGTTACTCGAGTTAAGAGGTCGATTGCTTCGGGTTAGTGATCAAGTGCGTGAACATGGTTTTCCTGATACTTTAATCTATAACTTAAGTTTAAAACTTAAACTAACTGGAAAAAAAAGAAGAAGATGGAGTGCGAGAGGAAACGAGAGGTGTCTCGGGAAAAGCTGGTGAAAACACGTATATTTCTCGATTTAAAGCAGGGGAAGTCTCGGGTTGGTTTTCAGAACTGTAATGTTATAAAAAAATAAAGTTAAGTAAATTGTTTTTCAACAAGTTTTAAGCTTTGTCGACTTAACAAATGTTTAATAATTTAAATTAAGACTTTAATACAAGTTTTAATTATTTTAGTTAATAATTAAAATGTTTTTAACTCTTACTTATTATTTTAATTAAGTAATTAATTTAAGTTAAGTACAAAATTAATTAACATTTAAAGTTTGTAGTTAGTAATAAATTGATTTCAAATTTTAGAGAAGACTTTTAAATGTTAATTAAGATGAATAATTAATATATATTAATTATTTTGGAAAGCAATTAAGAATAATTAAATTATAATTGTAATTAGAGATTGGTTAATTAATGATTAAGTATTAAATAAATGGTAATTAACTACTTAAAGTTAATTAGTGTACGATTAGTAGTTAAGTAAGTAAGTAATTTAACTACGAATTAATAATCGATTAATTAAGTAATTACTGGTTAACAAATGACTAACTAAGTTTTATTAATTAATAATTAGGTTATAAATTAATGATTAAGGGTAATTAATTAAGTAATTAAGGTTAAATAAATTGATTAGGAAGTAACTAACTAAATAGTGTGAAATGAAATAATTACTTAATTAAGTAATTAATTCTCAAGTAATTGATTTAATTAAATTAGTTACACTTATGAATGTTGTATAAGTAGAATATCTAATTTTTTGTGATATTTATTTGGTGATATTCTGTGATACTCTGTGATATGCCTTGATATAACTATGATGATTGTGTATGATTTATCTGTGATAAATGTTATGTGAATTCAAAGTATTGAATTTAAACTGTTTAAAACTAAAAAACATCTTGACCTTTAAAATGGCGTTTGGATTTCGAAGATACCGGGATCGAGTGTCATTTATGATTATTTGAAAACCACATCGATCCAAATTAAACGTTAGGTCGTAAATTTCCAAGTGAAGATTGAGATAGTGTTTCAGAATGCAAGGTTTATTATCGTCGACTCTGAGGGTGATTCCAAAATGAGCGTAACGAGACAATGCCTTCGGTTTCGTTGGAACCCAGAACGAACTTGTATGGATTGAATTCTTTCAGAACATCGTCAGGCGAACGATGAGCATTCTAAGAGATATGTTCTGTAAAGGTAAACGTAGCCTCAAGCCCCATCAACCAGGAATGGCTAAAACAGGGGATGTGCAGCAAGGTTAGGTAGGTAGCACCCAAGCAGGATGAGATATACCCTTATCTAGATGTCCCTTCTTATTTCGGCTGTGTAGGAGGTTGCTAGCTACAACCGTGGGGTTATCTTATTCGGGACTATTTGGTAAGGAATGGTTCGGGCCTTGTGTCGTAGGGGGTCGAAAGTGATCCTCGGTACGGTGATCTAGGCTCCGTACTATGACGGGCGGTAACCCAGTAGCCCTGCCATTTTATGGAATCCATTTTCCAATAAGCGTCGTACATTTTGATTGTGCCCAACTATGTTGGAATGTGAGATGTAAGTATTTCAGCTATTTTTGTATTTTACTTAAAAACCCTAGACACTATTATAATATCACTGGATTTCCTATTAAATTGTTTTGGTTAGCGTAAGGTAAAAACTTATCCATGTTTATGTGTGGGGAGTCTTACGTGATACCTTTATTTTCAAATGTTTTCCAAAGTTAAACAACTTTAAACTGTTTACTCATACCAGACCCATGTCTGACCCGGAGTTTATTTTTGTTTTTCATAAACACTTGGGTACTCAAACTTTTATGAGTAGCCAAGTGATAGGTTTGGATTGTTGAGTTCTGGAGGAGCTGGAGCAGGAGTCCAGACGTATCCATATATCTATCTAGTTCCGCTGTGTTAGTTGATGTATGTTGAATTTTGGGATGTATGTATTGCCAGATGTATATATGACTGTCATGTGTATGATATTGTATAACTCTGATATATGTAAAAACTAAGTAATAGTTATGTGATGTATTATATTTTGTTCCGTTCCACTGTGAGATTCCGATGTTGTCATTTCTTTCTTTTTATTCTTTTCTGTTTCTATCCCTTTCTTTTCTTATTGATGATACGTCTTTCTATGAGTAGAAAGCCGCGTCGTCACAGTCGGTATCAAAGCATAAGTTGAGATAATACCTAGGCTCTAGTGTAATATCTATCTTGAGAGTGCGTATTTGTATTTTTATATAATTATATACCTATCTAAATTTGTTGAGTTACCTGTTCAGGTGGCCAACATGAGTTCTAGAAGAAGAGGCAGAGGTAGGGGCAGTACCTCAGCTGATAATGGATGAAGTCAAACTGCTAGTGAGGCTGTAGATCCAGTACCGCCTTAGGTTAGTTTTGCTGCTTTATGCAAGGACTTCATCAACCTTGGAGGAAAACCATTTAAAGGGTCGGAGACTATAATTGAAGTCCAAGCTTGGCTACGCTCTTGTGAGCGCATTTTTAAGAGTATGAAGTTGTCTGATGAGCGAAAAGGGAAATGGCTTCATGGAAATTGCAGGGAGGCGTAGCAGCCTGGTGGGATGCTGTGGTAGTAAACATTTCTAAGGAAGACATTTCGTGGGGAGAAATTCATTCCAACAGCAGGGAAAACTCATCTCTATCAGGATTTTCTGAATTTAAAGAAGGGAAGCATGATTATAGCGGAGTATGAGACTAAATTCAATGAATTTTCTTACTATGGACTAGGACTTATTGATACTCCACTCAAAAAGAATGAAATGTTTGTGCAAGGTTTGAGGCCAGAATTTCATGAAAAGATGATGGCGCATTTGAAAGGATCTTTTGTTGAGTTAGTTGATATGGCACTGAGATATGAGGATTTGATGAATAAGAGATCAGTGGCACTAGTAGCAGCATCAGGAGGAAATTCTGCTAATCCGAATAAAAGGATGTTCAATCGCATTTGGAGGAAGCAGAGCAAGAAGAAGACTAGAAGTAACAACGGACTTCACAAATGCTATATGTGTCAACAAGAAGGTCACTTGGCGAATAAGTGTCCTAGGAAAGGATTTCAGTAACAGCAACAGCAGTCGCATCAGAGTGGACCAAGTTCGGCTTTGGTTCAAAGATCTCTATGCTTCAATTGTCACCAACCGGGTAATATGATCAAGGATTGCCCGCTTCTTTATAAAGCACAACAGAATAAGGTATTTGCTTTGGAAGGAGCACCATCTACTTCATCTAAAGGCACGGGAGTTTTGGAAGGTACATTACTTTTAAATAGCAAGTATATTAAAGTTTTGTTTGATTCGGGTGCTTCTTTGAGTTTTATTTCTTTGAAATCTGTAGAGAAGTTCTTCTTTAACCCTAGTACTGTTGACTGTCCCATCTTCGTATCTAATCCTATAGGAAGGGTAACCAAATTAGATATGATCTGTAAGGACTTGAAGGTTTCTTATCTATCCCATAGTTTTTCTTGTGATCCTTTTATGTTGAATTTTAAGGGTTTTGACCTTATATTGGGAATGGATTGGCTCGATAAGTTAAGGCTATTCTAAATTGTGATGAGAGAACAGTTTCGTTGGAAACCGATTTGGGTAGGATTACTAGAGTGACGTGTGATATTTCTGGAATTCACTTAAGTAGTCTTTTACATGGAGTTGAGACTTCTCAAGAAAAGGTGAAAATATCAATGTGGTCCAAGATTTCCCTGATATATTCGAGGAAGTTAAGTGTCTGCCTCCGCATCGAGAGATAGAGTTTCGTATTGATTTGACTCCAGGAGCAGTGCCAGTGATTCAGCCTAGTAGGAGAATGGCCCTAGAGAGAGAGAGGAGTTAGTTAAGCAGACTCAAGATCTTTTGGAGAAGGGGTTGTTAGGCCCAGTTTTTCTTGTTGGGGTTCTGCTGCAGTTTTTGTCACTAAATCAGATGGATCGCTAAGGTTCTGTGTAGATTATAGAGAATTGAACAAGGTGACAATTCGAAATAAATATCCTCTTCCTCGTATTGATGATCTCTTTGACCAGTTGCATGGAGCTTTTGTATTTTCTCAACTGGATTTAGCTTCAGGTTTCCATCAGTTAAGGGTAGCTGAGGACAGTATCCCTTTAACTGCATTTAGGGGAGTGGATTGTTTTTATGAATGGTTGGTTATGCCTTTCGAGTTAACCAACGCTTCTGCTTACTTCGTTGATCTGATGAACCGAGTCTTTGAGGATGTACTGAATAAGTTTGTTTGGGTGTTCATCGATGATATTCTGGTCTATTCTAAGCCTGAAGAAGAGCACAAGCAGCATTGAAAATAGTGTTGGAGACACCGAGGAGGCATGTTTTGAAGGCGAAGTTCTCTAAGTGCCATTTTTGGAGATCGAAAGTCGAATTTTTGGGTCACATTGTTTCTGATGAAGGTATCACTGCAGATCCAGCGAAGGCGGAGACTATTCTGGAATGGAAGCAACCGAAGTCAACGACAGAAATTCACAGTTTTTTGGGTTTGGCTGGCTACTACAGGAAGTTTATCAAGTATTATTCCAAGATTTCTTCACATCAGACCAAGTTGACAAGGAAGGGAGCTAAGTACAAGTGGACACCCCAGTGTGAAGAAGCTTTCCAAGAATTGAAGACGACGCTAACTAGTGCTCCAGCGCTAGCTGTTCCGGATGGGAAGAGAAAATTTGAAGTTTATACAGATGCCTACATAGTTGGATTGGGAGCAGTGTTGATGCAGAATGGAAGAGTAATTGCGTATGCGAGTCGACAATTAAAGCCACATGAAAGGAACTACGCTACGCACGAACTTGAGTTGTTAGCCATTGTTTTTGCTTTGAAGATTTGGAGGCACTATCTTTTGGGAGAGAAGTTCGAGTTATTCACGGATCACAAACCATTGAAATATCATTTCTCTCAAAAGGATCTTAATCTGAGGCAGCAGCGATGGGTCGAGTTTCTGGCATTATATGATTTGGATATTTTGTATGCTCCGGGAAAGGCAAATGTTGTAGCTGATGCTCTTAGAAGGAATGCAGTTCTGCCTCTTTTGGAAGCTATTCCATCTCTCCAGGAAAGTATCATAAGTAAGCAAATGGAGGATAGATCTTTTGAGGAACTAATTCTTGGAACCAAGGATGGTCGATATTCAGATTTCAAGGTGGACGATCAAGGTGTTTTGAGGATTAATGGTCGTTTTTGTGTGCCTAATATAGATGGATTGAGGCAAGAAGTCTTAGCTGAGTGTCATCGCTCCAGACTGAATATTCACCCAGGAATCTCTAAGATGTATAAAGATATGAGAAGAGTTTTCTGGTGGCCGAACATGAAGAGGGATGTAGCTGCTTTCGTTAATAATTGTGCTATCTGTCAACAAGTTAAAGGAGATCAGCAAAAGTCAACCGGTTTGTTGCAGCCTTTGGAAATTCCAAAATGGAAGTGGGAGATGATTTCGATGGATTTTATTGACGGTTTGCCTAGAACCAAGAAAGAAAACGAAGGAATATGGGTTATTATGGATCGATTAACTAAGAGTGCCCATTTTATACCAACTAAAGCAACTCGTACTGCAGCTTCTCTAGCAGAGATTTTCTTGAGAGAGATAGTTAGATTGCATGGTATTCCTGTCAGCATAGTAAGTGATCGTGATCTTATCTTTACTAGAAAATTCTGGGAGGCTCTACAATCAGCTATAGGAACAAGTTTGAGATTAAGTACATCCTATCATCCTCAAACAGATGGACAGACGAAGAGGCTGAACCGAATTCTAGAGGATATGCTGCGAGCTTGTCTTTTGGATTTTGGTGGATCTTGGAAAGACCATCTTCATCTGGTAGAATTCTCCTATAATAACAGTTACCAACCGAGTATCAAGATGGCTCCTTATGAAGCTTTATATGGAAGACCGTGTAGATCCCCATCCTATTGGATAGAGTCAAAAGATCGTCTTGTGCTTGGACCAGATTTGATTCATGAAGCTTCTGCTAAAGTTGAGCTTATTAAGAAAAGGATGAGAGATACTCAGGACCATCAGAAGAAGTACGCCGATAAGAGGTGAAGACATTTGGAATTTGAGATTGGTGGTTTAGTTTTTGTCAAAGTTTCCCCGACTAAAGGAGTTATTAGATTCGAAAAGACTGGAAAACATGCCCCGAGATATATAGGACCATTTCGGGTATTGGAAAAAATTGGTGCTCTAGTTTACAGAATTGAATTGCCAGAATGGATGTCTGGAATTCATAATGTATTCCATGTATCCCATCTAAGGAAATTTTTTCATGATCCATCATTAGTTGTAATACCACTAGTCCAGGAAGATTTGGAGGTCGAGCCGAATTTGACGGTGGTCAGGAATCCAGCTCGGATTGTTGATCAAGATGAGAGGCAACTCAGAAGCAAGGTAGTGAAGCTCGCCAAAGTGCAGTGGAGTGAGGATCCCAGAGATTGCACCTGGGAAACCCTGGATAGTTTTAGGAAAGCTTATTCGGATCTGTGTCTAGATATATAGTAATGTTTTTTAGGATAAATTGTTTGGTTGTTTGCGAATGTATGAATGATATGTATGTTTAAATGGTTGATGTAACAGCTTTTGAATTATCTTTTGTTTTAAATTTCGAGGACGAAATTCGTTTAAGGGGGTAGGAATGTAACAACCCGGAATTTTGGCCATATTATTTTAATAAATATTTAATCCAATCAAAAAAAAATTAAACTTATCATTTTAAAACGAATAGGACTTTTGGAAATATTTGCCATTTATTTATGTACATTTGTATTTTGAGAAGGAAAATTTGATTTGGAAATTTAAAAATAAATCTTCTAAAATTATTTACAATAAAATCTCTCTTATATAATTAAATTAAAATGTTCTACCTTATTAACATTGGTAAATATATATATATATATATATATATGGATAATAATGTTTGAAATAGAATCAAATTCTATCAACATTAAATATAAATAAACTATATGAATACAATTTAAATATTGATAATTAAAATACAAAATCGAAATAAAAAATAAAAGCAAGAATTAAGTAGTTAGGGTATGCTTGCATCATAAACTGAAAATTTGTAAGCATAAGGTATAAAATAAAGCACAAGTGTATAAAACCAGACAAATATATGTATATGAATTGTGAAAGCTAGAAGTTAATAAAAAAACACATCTTCATACAAAAGCCAAATTAATAAGTATTTAAACAAATTAGGAAACAATGGCATTAAATGCCATCATCTCAGCCAAAAAATTAAGTCAATTCAAAATATTTAGAAAATATGTTCATAATAAAAGAAGACTAAACTAGATACTACCTTCCCATCTTACAAACTGTTTTCTCTTATAAATATATATCTAGGCTATTTTAGTTCGTCCAGTAAAACTTAGCTAACCAGAGAAAAACAAAAGAGAAGAAAAAGAGGTAAACTCAAATTCAATTCAACAATAACTAACAGGAATTCATGAGCAGAATCAATACTGCAGTTTTCAAAAATAGGAATTGTTCTCTGTTCAGCAACCCTTGCAAGTGAGTAAACATCAATTTTAAAGTTTTAAGTTTAATTAAAAAGAGTTCAGGAAAATCATTTATAATATGGTATTATATATGATATTTGAATATAATTCTGTGTATATATATAGGTTACTCAGTATATTAGTCTTCTCTGTTATGGATTACAGGGTTGATTATCATTTAAACTCAAATTGTTTCAACTGATCATTGTAAAGCTTTCAGTTTTCATTCAAACAAGATGTTAAACCTAAATCAGGATTTTTAAAAAGCTGATCAAATCATGTTTGCAAGATATCACCACTGTCATCTTGTTTTACAGGTAATCAAGTAATAATTTAATAAATTTGGTTTTTAAAAAAGGTTAATTCAAGTTCATAACTTGGATTCATACTGTAAATTATGATTTTTAAAACAAAAATGAAGATTTTTAGATCAGTATTCCAAGAGCAGTTTGTATTTGAACAAAATTTGCATTTTTCCCATTTTCAAACAATCGAATCAATTTAAAATGTTGGAATTTGGTTTGAAGCTAGTATGAACATCTGTGATCTCGAGAAAATTGTTGAATAATTTTTCAAATGCACGAATGGGTTGAACGAATCTAATTTAGGGTTCAAAGTTCATTTGTGTTGTGATCAGAAAACGAGGCTTGTATGTCTCCTATACGTGATCGAGTTTCACGAGGCTCTGGAGGATGGAAGAATAGTGTGTTGTCGTGGTGTGGATGAATTCTGAGCGTCTCCGGTGGCCTGAGCGATTGTGGCGAGGTGGTTATGTTGTTTCGGTTGAGATTCAGGCTTCGAGCAAAATGTTTTTTTCGATTTGAAATGCTTGGTGTTGATTTGAGTTTTGATTTCGTAAGTAAGGATGATTTATGACTTGTCGATGGTCGTGGGGTTTGCCGAAGCTACGACGCGTCGCCGTGCACGTGAACGGCATAGGGATGGGTGTCAGTGTGTTGTTGGTGAATGATCTCGAGTCGTTACTCGAGTTAAGAGGTTGATTGCTTGGGTTAGTGATTGAGTGCGTGAACATGGTTTTCCTGATACTTTAATCTATAACTTAAGTTTAAAAATTAAACTACATGGAAAAAGAAGAAGAAGAAGATGGAGTGCAAGAGGAAACGAGAGGTATCTCAGGAAAAGCTAGTGCAAACGCGTGTGTTTCTCGAATAAAGCAGGGGAAGTCTCGGTTTGGTTTTCAGAACTGTAATGTTATAAAAAAAATAAAGTTAAGTAAATTGTTTTTCAACAAGTTTTAAGCTTTGTCGACTTAACAAATGTTTAATAATTTAAATTAAGAATTTAATACAGGTTTTAATTATTTTAGTTAATACTTTAAAATGTTTTTAACTCTTAATTATTATTTTAATTAAGTAATTAATTTAAGTTAAGTATAAAATTAATTAGCATCTAAAGTTTGTAGTTAATAATAAATTGATTTCAAATTTTAAAGAAGACTTTCAATGTTAATTAAGATGAATAATTAGCATCTATTAATTATTTTGGAAAGCAATTAAGAATAATTAAATTATAATTGTAATTAGAGATTGGTTAATTAATGATTAAGTAATAAATAAATGGTAATTAACCACTTAAAGTTAATTAATGTATGATTAGTAGTTAAGTAATTAAGTAATTTAACTACGAATTAATAATCGATTAATTAAGTAATTAGTGGTTAATAAATGGGTAATTAAGTTTTATTAATTAGTAATTAGGTTATAAATTAATGATTAATGGTAATTAATTAAGTAATTAAGGTTAAATAAATTGATTAAGAAGTAATTAATTAAATGGTGTGAAATGAAATAATTAATTAATTAAGTAATTAATTAATTCTGAAGTAATTGATTTAATTAAATTAATTACAATAAGAATTAAAGATGTTTGCTTATGAATGTTGTATAAGTAGAATATCTGTTTTTTTTTGTGATATTTATTTGGTGATATTCTGCGATACTCTTTGATATGCCTTGATATAACTATGATGATTATGTATGATTTATCTGTGATAAATGTTATGTGAATTCAAAGTGTTGAATTTAAACTGTTTAGAACTAATAAACAACTTGACCTTTAAAATGGCGTTTGGATTTCTATGTGACCGGGATCGAGTGTCATTTATGATTATCCGAAAACCACATCGATCCAAATTAAAAGTTAGGTCGTAAATTTCCAAGTGAAGATTGAAATGGTGTTTCTGAATGCAAGGGTTATTGTCGTTGGCTCTGAGGGTGATTCCGAAATGAGTGTAACGAGATAATGCCGTTCGAACCCGGAACGAACTTATATGGATTGAATGCTTTCATAACATCGTCAGCGGACGATGAGCATTCTAAGAGATATGTTCTATAAAGGTAAACGCAGCCTTAAGCCTCATCAACCGGGAATGCCTAAAACAGGGGATGTGCAGCAAGGTTAGGTGGGTAGCACCAAAGTAGGTTGAGATATACCCCAGTCTAGATGTCCCTTCTTATTTTGGCTGTGTGGGCGGTTGCTAGCTACAACCGCGAGGTTATCTTGTTCGAGACTGATCAGTGAGGAATGGTTCTGGCCTTGTGTTGTAGAGGGTCAGGAGTGATCCTCGGTACGGTGATCTAGGCCCCGTACTGTGACGGGCGATACCCCAGTAGCCCTGCCATTGTATGGAATCCAATTTCCAATAAGCGCCGTACGTTTTGATTGTGCCCAACTATGTTGGAATGTGAGATGTAAGCATTTAAGCTATTTTTGTATTTTACTTGAAAACACTAGACACTATTATAATATCACTAGATTTCCTATTAAATTGTTTTGGTTAGCGTAAGGTAAAAACTTACCCGTGTTTATGTGTGGGGAACCCTACAAGATACCTTTATTTTCAAATGTTTTCCAAAGTTAAGCAACTTTAAACTGTTTATTCATACCAGACCCATGTCTGATCCGGAGTTTATTTTTGTTTTTCATAAACTCTTGGGTACTCAAATTTTTATGAGTAGCCAAGTGATAGGTTTGGATTGTTGAGTTCTGGAGGAGCTAGAGCAGGAGTCCAGGCATATCCATATATCTATCTAGTTCCGCTGTGTTAGTTGATGTATATTTTATTTTGGGATGTATGTATTGATAGATGTATATATGACTATCATGTGTATGATATTGTGTAACTCTGATATATGTAAAAACTATGTAATAGTTATGTGATGTATTATATTTTGTTCCGTACCGCTGTGAGATTCTCATGTTGTTATTTCTTTCTTTCTATTCTTTTCTATTTTTATCCCTTTCTTTTCTTATTGATGATACATCTTTCTTTGAGTAGAAAGCCGGATCGTCACAACAGTTATGGTCCACTGCTTGCATCTGCCCTTCCTACCAGGAAAAATTGTCACATAATTCTCAGCTCATTCATTATCTAACCATGTAATTCAGGCTTCTTGCACCGCCTCATACCACAACTCAATCGGCCAGTCCACATGATACATACTACTACTCATTCACTATTACATATCGCCTAGTTCACACTCCATAATTTTGATCTAGCGTTTTATCGATCATTTGCATTGCATTGCAGTCAAGCTCCACCATGTTTATTTATATGACTCGCCTTTTCCCTGTCTCAGCAGCATCACCACCATTGTATTTTTGTTATAGTTGAGAGATGGTTAGCTTATATCTAATTTACTCGATTGTTTCTAGTTTTTCAGTCAAAGCATGGTTCAATCTGCACCTCCGTTCCACTCCTTCATTCTCTATTTTATAGTCAAGCCATCTTGATTGCATTCTGTCTTTAGTAAAATCATCATTGAAAGCCAATATGATGCTACATGCACTTGCATTTTTTGTTCAGTTCTATTTTGCAGTATCTCTTTTTATTCAGTTACTTCCTATTTTGCATTGAAAACCAATGTGAAAGCCATCTTGGTTTCGTGTAATAGCTGCAGTCTGTCATTGTCTATTCAAATATGCCAAATTAGAAAATAACAATGAAAGTATGCTTTGATTATGGTAGGAAAGATGTGCCTTGACATTATCACAAAGAAAACAATATTGATGTAGTAGTGTCAGTATGGATTATGGTTATGATAGTGCATCACGAAAAATTATAAGGATTTGTGGACCTTTAAAAAGATAAAACTGAACATTGAAGGTATATAACAAAGAAGAATTGTCTAATATGCCACTTACTAAGAAACTGATTATTTTGTCAATTTAATTCGTTATATCATGATAAAATATGCTTCATTTTGGAACTCGCTAGTTTTAAAATTTTAATTGATTGAGCTATTAGCTATAAATCGTTAGTAGTTAAAAAAAATTATAAGGTGGGGATTTCATCCATTTGGAAGGTCATTGATCAAATCATATATTCACATACCTCAAGGAGTTGTAATTATTCAGGTTAATATCTAAAGTTTTGAGTTCTTATTATTAGCTGTTGTTTCATATGTAGACAATTCATTGCAATTGGTAATAACTGACTCATGCATGAACTTATGAATATATAATACTAAAATCCTATCTAACATCTCTTTGAACAATAGTCTTTATTATGAAAGTGATGATTTGAATAGAGGCTACATAAGCGTGAGTTCCAATACGTCTAAGAAAACAATCTTCATTCTGAAAGCTTTTCTAATTAGAAGCTCTAGCTGGATTCATCACATATTTTAAATTATATTGCAAAGATCCAAGTAGAAGCAAACCATTTCTGAAACATGGTAAAATAAACCAAATGGTATCACATTCAAATGCACTACATAAGCATGCACATCTTATCAATTAATTACTGCTGTTATTTTCAAGACAATTACTTCATAGTTTTTAGGTCAGCACTTTCTTACTTCGTAGTTTTCAATTAGTTATTGCTATTATTATCAATACATCGGTATGTTTATTATGACTATAGTTTCTTGTTAACTTCATACTATATATAATCTACATGAAGAGAAAAATGTACTTCTTCTGTGCGCACAATATTTAAACAGCTTAGCAAAATGGAAAATTTTAAATTGTTCAATATGAAGTAACTGATGATAGAAAACATCAATGTACTATGTACTTGTATCCAAAAAGCAAAAGATTGTTGACTCCATTATACAACAAAATATATATTGACAAATAATATAAGCATGAGCCCTACCATAGATTAAATCAATTGGATTTCAGTATCACTCATTCCTATAATAGCAAAATTCATGTAAGATGCCATGAAAACAAAGTTTAGGAATAGAGTGTAAAGTATATAAACATAGTGCCCATTAAAATTAATTCACAAACACAAATTTAAAAACCTAAGGGTAAATCAAAATGGTAGGACAGGGTTCAGTAACAATCATAACAGGTACCTTTCTAAATGAACACCAAGATAAAACACATCTAATTATATTGTGATGATTGCCTTATCGACGAAGCAGAAGTTATAAACAGATATTATATTTAGTTATGCAGTTTAGTAATGCATTTATTTATAAAATCGAATCTAAAAAACTAACTATGCTAAAGATCCCATGGAAATTTAAAAATGATTTAATACCAGCAAAGCATATTTGTGCGGTACATAAGTGGAAAATAATGAAACTTCATGCAGATTGAACATAGATGCAGTGCTAACTTTTACTTGTGCACAAAGAAGATTAATCGAAGAAGAGAAGAAGAAACAATTTATACAAATATTCAAACATTGGATCGCAGCTAGAGAAAGAAGTACTTGCAGTGGGAGAAAAATGGGCATCTTTGAATACAACTTGTCAACGTTGCGTTGTTGACCAGTCGTATGGAGGATGAAGAAGACGACCACTGCCAATGATGAGATGAGGAAATTCAGAAGGCATGGAGAGGTAAGGTGGTTATCAGTCGATCAGGTGGATATTCGGAGTTAAAGGGGATGAAAACTGTGGTTTGAGGAGAGGGCGATGGGGATAGACTGGGAAAGGCACAAATTAATGGGGTGTTATTTTTTAAGGATTAGAGGATAAGGGAGGAAGGGGAGAGCTATGCATGAGAAGGAATAATTAGTCTGACGATTCAGTTTAAAATCTCTTAAAAATTGAAGGGGGAGGTACAAAGGAAGAATGAAGAAATTCAGAATTGATCTTTGAGGCTAATTTTTTTTCCCTTTATGTGAAAGGATGATGAAGTAGAGAGGAAGGTTGGGAATGGAAGAAATATAAAGCACGAACATTCATTTCACAAAATATCAAGGAGGCTTCTGTGTACTTGAAATGCAACTCGGTAATAATATAATAGTATAAATTAGCTCAAATTTACCTGATCATTTTGCAATTTCTTAAATAGCTGGGTAGATATTTATGGGATATGCGCATGCTAGAAATTTTATGTTGATTCTTTAATTGATTTACATCTGTTTGGCTCTATATTTTTTCGTTAAGTGTTTTTGTTTCAATTATAATTTATTATTATAATTTTATTTTACAATTGTGTTAATAATCAGTTAGCGATTAAAAAAAATTCCAATTATTCTTAATTGTCAAGCATAAACAAAAATGTTTTTACCCAGACTTAAACAAATAAGGTTTTACAATGACATTTTCCGATTTATCATGTTTAAATATATCTTAATTTAACCAAACCATCACCTTCTTGGTGAAAATAATTGTTCATTTTTTAATATTAGTAATCTATACCTCATAATTAAGTGGTATGAGCAGTCTAGAAATTGGTTTTCTATTTTAATATTTGTCAACGATCTATACAATTTGGCTCTACTTTTACAAACCGAGCAATGATTTTACTCTTATATCTGTTTAAAGATCTGCATATATTACCTATCAGAAAACGGGACAAGATGAAAACAAGGTAACCAAAAGTACCATATATTATTTACCTATCTTAAGTGCCTCTTACTTTATACATTACATAAGTTTATTTTTGGATACTATAATCCAAAAGAAGCAAACTTATATGAGACTTTTTAACAAAATCAAATAATATTAAACAAGTAAATGAAAGTATTTTCTCACAATAAATTATAGGTACAAATAAATTTATATTTTTAATGACTTTTAGCATGTTTTCGTTTGTTAATGAAGATTTTTGACAACCTCACTCAATGAAAAAATAAGTTACTATGTCAAAATATTTATGTACAATTAAAGTAATAACCTTAGCACCATTCTTGAACTTAATAGTGTGAATATTTACATCCATATTTATTATTTTTATTCAGGTTTTTAATTACCACTATTTTGCATGCAAGGTAAGTAATTTTTCAAACAACCCTTTAGTGGGAAATTCATGTAGGAAATATGGCTACACTTTATCTTACTAATATTATAATCCACCACAAATTTTTGTATTGTAATGAAGTTCGGATTACTTAATAGTTCAAATTATTGTTGTCAATTCGTTGTGTATACACATACTAATGATCAATGATATAGGGAGCGAGATGTTTCTATCAGTACAATCTGAAGTCTATTTTCAATGAACTAATATATAAAGGAGGAGAATTTGAGTCTACTTCTTAATCTACCAGTGTTGGCGATCAGGTTTTAAAACATAAGTCAATTTATTCCTTTATTCCCAAAGTAGATTAGAGTTTGCTTGCCATCAAAGGTTTTTGTTTGAGACTATGTACCAATGCTTTTAAAATAGTTGTTTATAGAAGGTTTTTCTTTCCATTACTATCTATGTTTGCTTCATCTTTAATGTATAGCTTAATTGAGACTAGACAGAGTTTAAATGTAGTGTATGATTGATAAGGACTCACACTTTATTTGGATATTATTTGCATTCATTATTTACTCTCATTTTGGTAAAGACATTATATAATCTAATGACATTGTTCTTTTATATAAAATTTTCTTTTAGTCCTACATTTATTGTTCAAAACTACCAATTTTTAAACATCTTACTCCATTACATCTTGACATTTCCTAGCTTTATATTTAATGCATATATGCATGTTTGGAAGTTATATATTTTTAGTCATCTACAGAAATTTTATTGTATTCTTATCTGAAGATATTTAGTATATGATTTGTGAATAAGTGTTAAATCCTGATCATGTTACTTGATTAATGGATGCAGTAATAATTAATATCTCACTCAACTAATCATGTTTTTCCAAAGCAACTATACCAACCAAATCACATTTTTATACATCATTTATATTTAATAAATATTACATTCATCAACACTTTTATCCTTACAAATTATTTTGTCATATAAGTTATAAATAAAATAAAACTTGTACCTATGCCATTGGCATGGACTCCATAATAGTTATAAATCAAGCTAATTATGTTTAAAATAAATTGAAATTAATTTATCATATAAAATATCAACGTTGACGTTAAAATTAATTTCAAAACATAAATTACTTTTATTGAGAAATAGTAAATATGATTTGATGTGACTATGTTAATCATGAGTACACAAAATTAAGGTCTAGTGAAAAATTAATAAAGGATTTTTTTAAAAAGAATTTCCACATTTACCTATTGTATTAACATGAATAATTAAATGTCATATAGAGCGATCACTTGAAAAAAAGTCCAATTAGACGGATGTCTAAAGCAAGGAAGTTTAGCCAAGAGAAAAATTACTCTAATTAAGAAATGTTATGATGAAAAGAAAACCTCCAGTCTTCTTGTACTTATCTGGCTCATCAAATGGTCCATTTCAAGGGTATGTCCTCGGTGGAACACCCAAATTATTTTGTGCCTTAGGTTGATTTAAATAGACGTTTTTAGGCTCAGGAAAAAGTTAGAGAAAAATTTAGTTTCAGGGACAAGAAATTTGTTTTTTAAGCTAAAGGACACCTTTTAGTGTAAATAATAGAATGATAATTGTAACTATCATTTTCAGTTTACACTAAAAGGTGTCCTTTAGACAAAAAACAAAGTTGTTGTCCTTGAGAATAAATTTTTTTGCAACTTCTACCTTATGCCTATTTACCTGATTTATTAAATATTGTATTCGAATATTACAAATTTAATTTTAAAATTGTTTTTAACTTAAATAAAATAATTTTTATAAAGGTTATAAAATGTTAATTTAAAATTGTTATAAAGTTTAAATAAATGTAAAAAAAACTAATATTAATTAAATGGTTTAATTAATAAAGAATCATATATGCATGTGTATATATAACTTCTTAAATTATAACTATTATAGTAAATAATATGTACATACATCATGTATGTATAGGTTTAATGAATTTAACCCACATAGACTTAAAGGAATTTACAAGAGTAAAGGCATTAATGCCATGAGATATTACTATAATCTCCATTAAAATGTTGATAATACTTTATTATTATTATTTTAGACATAACTTAAAATAATGTAATTTTCCATTATTTACAATATAAATAGACTATTATACATATTTATGGTTGTTAAGCACCCTCAAGCAATAAATATTTATAACTATGTTAATATTATTCCAAGATTGGTTGAATTATTTTGTAATTTTATTGAGCACCCTCAACAATTTAAAAATTACTCTTAGGTGATTAGAAAATAATGGGCCAAAGAGTATCTAATATACTTTATGATATTTTATACATCCTTAGGATCATAAAGACGATCAGGAGCATATATGTGTGTGTACGTGTATGTGTGAGCGTGATTGTGTGTGTATGTGATTGTGTGTATATGTGATTGTGTGTGTATTGTAGTTAGGAACTATATATAAGGTATAATTAGTAAAGTGATTCATACCATTTATGTGGGCTACAATTCATTGAGCACCTTCAAGGTTGCAGTAACGTGATAGATGGAACGAATCCTCACTGGAGGAATTTGATAAATTTTAACATCTCTTTTAGGGTTTTTATAAGACGTAAAATCTAATCGGAACCTTAGTAGATAAAAATAATAAGACAATCTAATAAATATAAGAGCAGATGTGAGGTTTTAAGTTTATTCCAAATAATTTTTGTATATAAAATGACAACAATGAAACTATTTCTAAAGAGAAACACAGAATGATGCAAAATATAAAGATTATATTAGAAATGTTATGGTTGCACTCACCTATGTAAACTTTGGCATATAGCCCCCGATGAGCCTAAGGTAGACTTGGTAAAAATATAATGCATAAAGAAAAATCACCTAAGAATCATAGTTACTAGACTATAAATTTGCTCGATTTATTGATTGTCTATTATAACTACTAAGCTCCAAAGACATCATGAGAGAGTGGAAGTTCATTTCATATTTAATTTCTAAAAGTTGGATAGTAAATAATCTCATTCCGTAAGGTACAAGATCTCATGGAAACTGTTTCATATGAGGATGAGCAACCCAACCTTGACCATGTACTCAATTTGATTGCGTACATAAAGGGAAATGCAAAGTTGGGAATGTCTTTACATCGTGAGTTACTAACCAACTTGATTCTTAGATCATCGACTCTGTAGTTTGATCTATTCATATTGAACTTCAATATTGTAACATCATATTCCAGAGTTAAATAAAATAAATATATTAAAATGCATTTTGGGATATAGTTGGATATTTAAATTAGATGTTCAAATATTTGAATATGAAGCATGGAATCGAAATATAACCAAATTTAAAAGTTAAGTAAGTGTTTTATATCGATAAATAAAATTAAAAGCTATTTTGAATATTTTATGGAATTAAATTTAATAAATTAAAATTTTGAATTTATTTGATCACAAAAGGAGAATATCAATTTAAAATTCAAATTTTAATTGTGGTTGGTGAACTTAAAAGTCATTCACAATTAATGTTTGTGAAATTAAATGTGATTACAAATTTTGAATTCGTTTTAAGGAGTAAACCATTATTTTAAAATGGTGCAAAACTCGAGATAGTATTTGAATAAAAGAAAAAACATTACAAAAATGAAATAAAAATTTGATAAAACACCTTGATTGTAGTTTTAAATGGATGTCATATGTTGGTTAAAAGAGGGTTGGATTTATAAGCGGTTAGGGCTATTGATTTATTTAAAAAGAAAAAGGAAACCTTACTTTTGTTTAATTAGACCACACCTTATGCATTTATCCACATTGGTATAGCCTTCACCCTTATTAAACCTGACCCTATTTCTATTCCTTTAGCCCATTTTATCCCCATGAACCCTAATTCGAAAAATCAATGTGAATAAAAAATAATATGCATAGGCACACGAGAGGAGTGAAGTAGGTAGCAGAGGCTTGCGATACTAAAAACACAATCAGAGAAAAGGCAATGTAGAAGTGAAAGGTGGAGTGCATGATGATAGGCGCATGATGAAAGGTATAGGCATTACGCACGATGTGAGCATCGACAATGGAATAGCGGCACATTAAAGATTAATGGTTAACGTCATGAAAACCGGGGAGGCAGCGTGCTTAGGTCAAGGCAGGCGGCGACGTTGGTGGTTGACTGAAATGAAGTGAGTGCAATCCTAATTCCTATTTTCGACGATTATGGCCATTTATTCCCTTGAGTAGTTCATTTACGTGAATACTATTAAGTAATAGCTTGCTGTTTGACTTTAAAATGGGTTATACAACTTGTATCTAGATTGTAAACTAAGTGATTATAACCTTTCTTTAATTCATAGTGAGTGAGTGAACTATTTCTCACTTAAAACCAAATTATGTCAACAATTTATTCAAGATGAAATTACACGATATGAGTGAGTATGGCTATATAATCTCAGTTTTACAGTAAATTTATCATGATATTTTGATTTACAATGATCTAATCGACTAATAAGTTGATTGCAAAGATACTTTGTTTGATTATATATTGGGTAATAACGGCTTGGTAGACTTGACTATGGTTAGTAGAAGTTTGAAGGTTGATTGTCTGAATTGAATTGTATATAGCTTGATTTTGATGAATGCATTTGGGTCCTAAACGTTTTTTTGTAAAGAATTTCACTGTTTAAATTATTTTAAAAAGATACTATATTTTGTATACAACAATAGATGGTTGATAAAATCGTATTTTGATTGTTGGTTGGAAAAATACACAAAATTATATTATGATAACTGATTTGAAGAAACTAAAAATAAGAATAAATACTTAAAGCCAATATGATATTTGAAAAGAATTTTATTCTGAAATATATTTGAATTTATTTTTAAAATAAGTTGAAATTGATTTATTAAAAATGATGCACACACAAACATTTATATATATAGTTAAAATCCTTTTATAATTCAAGAAAAATTATTACACTGTTATATATATGGGATTTTAGTAAATATAAATAACAATGTACAATTTTTTCTTAAATTACAAAAGAATTTTAACTGTATATATGAAACGACCCTGACTCGACCTTCGAAAATTGGCACCGTACTTCACTTATACTCGAATGCCGCAGATTCAAACGCCGAATCTGGTTCGTATGAGCTTATAACACATTAAGTACAACAACATAGCGGTAGAAAATGAATAACATTATTGATAAAACAATGAATACAATATATGATACAATATGATACAACAGGATATCAATACAAATCAGAGCCAAAAGATATACAATAGCGGAAGACATCACAAGAAGATGGTCTAGACTTTGCACTCATCGGTAGCGGAAAGATGTCTCCAAAGGGTAATATCTTTAGAACTCAACAACATAGACACTCTAACACATAGCGACTCCATTGCTAATGCTTCAAAGCTAGAAAGACACCAAACCAAAAAGCGAGAACCACTATCAATGCTGAAGTGAAGCAATTCGGTCCAGATGCGATTGCCAATATCGAGAGATTGAATGTTATCGAATCTATACCTACTTCTCGACTATCTGAAAAACCCAACTCTAGACTTCCCGTGTGAAAAATTATGGACACCTAGAGTTTAGGAAGGGAACAATGAACTCCAGATCAGCCATTGGATTGGTGTGAGCAAACGAAAACAGTTTATCTTTATCAAAAGAAAAACAAAGAATTTAAAAGAAATCCGCAATGCTTTTTGGAAAATGAAACTGCCATAAGGCCTCCCATCGCACACACAATGCAAATGCAGAATTGGAGAAGATTTCTCCTTATGATAGTCAAACATGCTTTATACGAAAAACCTTTTGATATTATTATTAGTGCATAGTGCAGAAAAATCTTTCGAAAGTATAATATTAATCTTAGCCAGCATAGACATTTCGCACTTATGCCCACTATAGCTACCATGTTCAATAGCAGGTCACCGCCACATTCCATGGCAGGTTATACAACTAAAACCGTATAGGGCTCATATTGTTTTGTTTGGATTTCCAACAAATGGTCAGGCAAAGGAACTTCCCACATAAATGGAACGCCTCTGGAGGGACGTCCCCGAGAACCTAACCCGATCTCTGCCAACACAAGGCTGGGTTACCTCTGTAACTAGGTATCTACTGACATGAGTATGCCACCCTTCGGTCGTTACCAACCTTTATCTGAGGCGCCTACCAACCAACAACCACAAAGCAATAAGTTTTGCAGCATCCACATAGGTAATCTGGGATCCATACCATGATACCACCTTTTATCCAGAAGGAAATGACATACCCTGAGGGGGCGCTACCCCCAAATAACCTTGCAGCAAAGATTCCTGTTCGACCATTATCGGGTTGTGAGGCTCGATGAAGTCTCATCCACAAAGCTACACTTTTCACAAAGTCATGCTTTGATCAAAAAATGATCAGCAGCACTTCGTATTCCACATTACCAAATTGGGAATGTATCACTAGTAACCATCAATTACATGACCTCTGAGCTCGCACATCTCAGAGAAGGGTTTTAAGCTAAGAGAATAAATTCTCCGCCACCAAACAGAAATGTATTTGATAGAAACCGGTTTTACATCTCAAAGTGTAATGTCGGACACATATCCATACGAGTCTGTTCCGGGTTCGAATAGAACCGAAGGAACTTTGTGACGCCCCACCTCCATACCCACGCTAGCCAAGAACACTACGGTGTAGTGCTGTCAACTAGCGCGGAGAATAAGACTGTTGAGGAGCGACCATCCGTGTGATTGCTTATCACATGGTGGCTATAAATAATCTTCGAAAACAAAAAAAGAAATAAGCATAACACAAATCAGTCACAGACATCCACATCACAAAGGCAGAAGAAGATATGAATATATAACTAACACATGAAAGTGTACATCAGAGTAGTGGTCAAAAAGATCCACAATAATACAAAAGAATAGCAACACGCGCTATACAAAAGAATACAACTATGAGTCTATGTCTCAAGTATATACAACAAAAACTGCTAATCTAAATAGTTAGCCAAAAGTCAGTGTAGCAAATCCCGGGAAGAAGTCAAGCAGAAGCACCTCTAACATCTCGGTCTGACCCGAATATTATTTAAGAAAATAATAAACGGATCAGTCTAGCTATAAATATTAGATGACATGGTATAAAATAAAAGATATGGCATAAACATAAAATATCCATACTGACATACTACTATAAGTATGCAAATGATGATTAACAGAAGATCAATCAATAAGAGATAAATCGATATCACAAGAATCTTCTCAAAGATCCAAAGAGGGCATCATACCCTAAACTTGTTCTCATAACAAGTCAATGACATAAATTCCAGAAATCAACACAAGAAAACCAGAAATCACAGCAAAAGGGAAAAAGGCCTATCACATGACGGTCCGAAGACCATGGGGAGCTACCCCATATGGGTGAGTCGGAATCACCCAGATGAGGTCAAGGCTAACCAAAAAGCAAAAAGGTATGTGTGAGTGGAATCACACAAATGGTGTCTAGCCTAACCTCGCAACAAAAAGGTATGTGTGAGTGGAATCACACAAATGGTGTCTAGACTAACCTTGCGGACAAAGAGATATGTGTGAGTCGGAATCACACCCATGAGGTCTAGTCAAACCTTGCAAGCAAAGAGACAACGCACAATTGCTAGTCTAAATCATAAAATGATCGTCATGATCAATGAGAAGTGTCAATTACACTAAGCTAGTAAATATAAAAGTTTATTTTCGTGTCCCATAACCACTTGCTTAACTTAAATATTTACGAACGAACTGTAAATCTTCACTAGAAAATTGTCACAAGAGGTTCAATCGAACAAGTCCAAGAATTAACCGACGAAGTGAACGCAAGCGTTTCATACCACTTGTTTTACTAAGCCGTTTAATTAGATTTCTCATCCGAGTGAGGTAAAGGTTTGTATATACCAGTAGATTGGAAAACGGTTTAAGAAAAGAGCTTTGTTATTGAAAATAGAGTTGAAATCATTTTGTTGAAAGAGTTTTGATATTTACTACTAGTATTGAAACCTTCATATTTCTAAAGTTGTTATCCCGCCTTCTTAGCAAGGCCGTGATACCATAAAATCGACCGAGAAGCCAAATATAGTTTGTATCGAAGAATGGTCAACTCAGCATCTTAACAAAGCAAGTTCTGTTGACTGTTTTTCAGATAAGATCCCCTACGGGGGGGTCCCGGGGGGTGGAAACCCCCCAAGGTGGGGGTGCGGGGGCAACGCCCCCGCTACGGGGTTCGAACTGCCTGGTCAGGTCGCAGGGGTCCAGGGGGCAGCGCCACCGGCGGGGTGCGGGGCAGCGCCCCATCCAAAATGGTACGACCTAGTGAAGATCTAAGGGAGGATAGGATCGAGCGACCTAACAGAGATGAGCGACTTAAGGGACTCGCGACCTAACAAAAGCACAGGCCAAGCGACCTAACATTTTAAGGCCGAACGACCTAATTAAACTCGCGACCTAACAGGGTACACGACCTAAAGGTATAAAGGTCATGCGACCTAGCGGTATTAAGGTCTGAAGGAAGTGGCTCGACCTAAGGTGGGAGACCTAACACGGTCACGTGACCTAAGTGGTCAGGTGACCTAAGTGATCAGGTGACCTAAAATGGTGAATGGTCGAGCGACCTAACGGTGCCACGACCTAATGGCGAGCGACCTAATGGAGCGACCTAGGTCCAACGACCTAGTGCAGAACAAGCCAAGGCCAAACAACCTAAGGCCTAAAGTGGAGCGACCTAGGGCCGAGCGACCTACGACCTACGACCTAACGACTTAGGCCGAGCGACCTACGACCTAACGACTCAAAGGCCGTGCGACCTAAGGGAGTGGGCGTAAGGCCAAAGGGGAACGACCCAGTATCTCGCGACCTAACGATTCAAAGGCCGAGCGACCTATGACCTAAGCCCTAACGACCCACGACCTAGCAACCTAACTCCGAAGTGACAATACGAGGCAGTGCGACCTAGTAGTAGAAAATTCATCAAATCGCTAAAAATTGGAGTTTTTCGCCAATCCAATCCAAACCAAATGCAAATGTATATGCAAAAGTGATAGGGAATCATTCCCAACAGTCCAATATAGTTATAGGCTAGAATTGTGAGATAAAAATCTCACATTTGCACTAAATTTATGAAGAAAAGCTTGAAAGTAATGGAGAAGTAATCACAAGCTTGAATCCAATAACTTCTTCTTGAATTTGGAATTGAATGTTGGATTTGCAAGAGAATTTGAGCTTGGAATATTAATTTCCCCTTCCACTCACCATTAATGCTAAAGCTTGGTTGTTAGGAAATTTATGAAGAGTGAGGAGAAGGAGAGAAGTGGGTTTGAGTTATAATGGCTAATCTAACCCAAAGTCCAAAGCGGGAAAAGTAAGTGAAATTCCACTAACTCCAAACCTATCAATGTTTATACTTAAAATAATTGTAAACGGCATTTCGAACTCAATGGAAGTGGTCTCGAGTCCTAATTTGACCATTTGCAAAAAGTAGCTTTTTGGACCAATATCCGATTAACGACAAAATATTTAAATTTAAAATCGATAAATATGCGGGTTGTTACAGACTCCCCTCCTTAAAGAAATTGCGTCCTCGCTATATAAGATGGAAATAAAAAGTAACAACCATAAAAGCATATTAGCGCAAAAGAAATTTGAAATAGGAAGTTCACCTCAAAGAGCAGGAGTAAGCAAGTCCGGATGTGTTCGCTCGATGAATTCTCTGGATTCCCAATATCAATCCTTAGGATTTGAGGACCATTGAACCTTCACAAGCGGAACATCTTTATTTCGGAGTCGTTTGACCTCCGAAGCAATAATTCGAATAGGATGCTGCTCGTAAGATAAATTCGGTGAAACTTCAATTTCTTCCACAACACCAGGCTCAAGAATAGAATCGGAATCTCGAAGGCATTTCCGTAATTGAGAAACATGAAACACGTCATGCATAGCAGAAAACTAAGCCGGTAATGCAGGCGATAAGCCAAAGAACCAATACGTTCAGTGATAGAAAATGGCCCAATATATCGGGGTGCTAACTTTTCCAATCGACTGAAACATACAACACCTTTCATAGGTGAAACGCGAATAAAAACTGAATCTCCCACAGAAAATTCTAACTTCCTTCTTCGATTATCGGCATAGGATTTTTGTCTACATTGGGCTTCTTTCATCCTATGTCGAATAAGTTCAATCTTCTCTGTGGAATCACGAATAAAGTCTGGACCTAAAACCAGCTTCTCACCGACCTCAAGCCAACAAGAAGGAGATCGGCATGGCCTTCCATAGAGTGCCTCGAAAGGTGCCATACCAATACTAGATTGGAAGCTATTATTATAGGAAAATTCAACAAGTGAAATATGATCTTCCCAACTTCCACCAAAATCGAGCACACAAGCACGAAGAAGATCTTCAAGAGTTTGATTCACACGCTCTGTTTGTCCATCAGACTGGGGGTGATAAGCAGTGCTAAAGTTAAGCTTCGTTCCTAAAGCTTTTTGAAGACTCTTCCAAAATCCACTAGTAAACAATGGATCTCGATCGCTAACAATAGAAGTTGGAACTCCATGCAATTTAACAATTTCTTTGATAAAGAGTTTGGCCAAAAGAGGAATGGTTCGGTTAGACCGAACGGGAATAAAATGGGCGGATTTAGTAAGTCTATCAACGATCACCCATAAGCTATCATGACCCGAACGAGAATGGGGAAGGCCATCTATAAAATCCATGGAAATTTGGTCCCACTGCCAAATTGGAATTTCTAAAGGTTGCAATAACCCACCAGGCCTTTGATGTTCGGCCTTGACAAGTTGGCAAGTCATGCAACACTTAACAAAGTTAGCAATATCAGATTTCCTCCCAATAATAAAGTCGCTTCATATTAGCGTACATTTTATTACTACCGGGATGAATGGTGAATTTAGAACGATGAAAATCTTCTAAAATATCTTTACAAAGATCACCAATATTTGGTACGATAAGTCTACCAAATTTTCGAATGCCGCCACGAGAATCAATATCAAAGTCTTTCAAACCTTCAATATCAATTTTGTCCTTAACATTTTGGCCAAGAAGAGCCAATTCAGGATCTAACCCTTGAGCTTCAAGAATGTGGTCTAAAAGAGAAGGATGGGCCTCAAGGCTACATAAAACAAGTGATGAGCATAAATTGGATACGCGCTCTCGAATCTCACAAGTGGATAAAATCTCGAGATCGTTCCATTCAGATATCATCAAAGAAACAATTGCTTGTTGTTTACGGCTAAGTGCATCGGCGACACGATTACCCTTACCGGGGGTATAAAGGATATCAAGATCATAAGGTGCAAGGAACTCAAGCCAACGCTGTTGACGTAAATTAAGTTCCTTTTGAGAAAATAAATATTTCAAAGACTTATGATCCATGTAAAGAATAAATTTCTCTCCCAATAGATAATGACGCCAAATTCGAAGGGCGAAAACAATAGCCGCGAGTTCTAAATCATGTGTGGCATATCTAGTCTCGGCCGACTTCAATTGCCTAGAAGCATAAGCAATAACACGTTCTTTTTGCATAAGAACGGCACCCAAACCAACGTGACTAGCATCAGTATAAACAACAAAATCTTGATTCCCTTCGGGAATAACAAGAATAGGAGCATCGGAAAGGAGTTCTTTCAATTTCTGAAAAGAGGCTTCACATTTGTCCAACCAAATGTATTTAACTTCCTTCTTAGTCAAGCCAGTACGAGGCACGACAATCTTAGAAAGTCTTTAATGAAACGACGGTAATAACCCGCCAATCCGAGAAAACTACGAATCTCTGTCACACTCTCCGGTCTCTTCCAATCTTGAATCGCTTCAATCTTTGAAGGATCCACGAAAATTCCGGATTCGGAAATAATATGACCGAGAAACTTCACACGAGATTGCCAAAAGTGGCATTTAGAAAATTTTGCCTTTAATTGATTACTCCTAAGAGTTTCCAATACAATCCGAAGATGCTTTTCATGCTCCTCCTCGGTTTTAGAATACATAAGGATATCATCAATGAAGATGAGAACAAACCGATCGAGGAAATCTTTGAAAACACGATTCATGAGGTCAACGAAATAAGCTGGAGCATTCGTTAACCCAAATGGCATAACAAGCCATTCATAAGATCCATATCGAGTACGGAATGATGTTAAAGGAATGCTATCCTCTGCGATACGAAGCTGATGGAAACCGGTAGCCAAGTCCAATTGTGAAAAGACGTAAGCACCACTAAGCTGATCGAATAGATCATCAATCCGAGGTAAAGGATATTTATTTTTAATAGCAAGATTGTTAAACTTGCAATAATCAACGCAGAGTCTAAGAGTACCATTGGATTTCTTTACGAAAATAGCCGAAGCTCCCCAAGGCGAAGAACTAGAGCGAATAAATTGCTTCGTCTCCAATTCGGATAATTGTTTGTGCATTTCTTCATTTTCCTTATTGGACATACGATAAGGAGGACGAGTAATAGGTTGAGCTTCAGAGGTAAGATTAATTCTGAACTCAATTGCTCGCTTTGGTGGTAAACCTAAAACGGGCTTGAATATGTCGGAAAATTCACGGACAACGTGAATTCGAGAAATGACGTCTTCCTCATCATCATCATCATCGTCTCGAGGATTTAAAGAATATAAAGATGCAGTCAAAGAAGAATCCGAATCTTTAAGAATAATAGAAATCTGATTTACAGATTGCGGATGTCGGAGATAAATAGTTCGCTCAGGACATAGGATATGAGCTTTATAACGGTTAAGCCAGTCCTTACCCAATATCATTCCAAAGCCTAAGTAACGCTAACATGCAAATCGGCTAGGAAAGAAAAATCGCATAAAATAATCTCCACATATTTACAAAGCAAAGTAAGAGTTGCGGACCCACCAACATGATTCGTAATTTTTTAAAGAAGTCATTAATGCAGTAACACTTAAGGAAAAAGTGTCTACCAGTTCCTTTGATATAAAAGAATGGGATGCACTCTATCAAAGAGAACTCTAATAGGTTGATCATGAAATAAAATAATACCATCAAGAATGGAATGAGAAATACCTTGGCCACGAGATGTGTTGCCAGGGGCTTGAGCCACGTTTAACTTTCCCTCCTTCTTGCCTTTACATTTGAGGCATTTATGTATGTAATGATCCGGGCTCTTACAATAGCGACAAGGTTTGGGCTTAGAGCACTTATTCACAAAATGATCCCCAGATCCACAGTTGAAGCATCTTGCATCACAAGGAGAAGAAGACTTTGCCGCAGGGGTTGCAGCTTACCCTTTTTGTTGGGAAAAGGGCCTTTGAATTTACTGGGCCTCTTTTTGTTGTTGAAGTTAGGTTTGGAAGCTACTACTTCAACATCACTTTCTTTATCAGCCTCTTCCAAACGAAGAGCGATATCTATAAGTTGGTCGAAAGGAACTTCTAACTTTATAAGTAATGGCTTCTTGAGATTCTTATTTAAGCCATAAACGAACCTCTGGTTCTTCTTCAGTGGAGTATTTATATATTCGACCCCATATTTGGAAAGGGGTTCGAATGATGCAATGTAGTCCGCCACAGAAGACTGACCTTGAACAAGGTCTATAAATCTCCGAGCCAAAGTTACTTTCTCTGCTTCTGGTACAAATTTTAACTCGAAGCGTGTCCGAAATTTCTCCCAGGTAAGGTCCGCTTCATTGACTTCAGAAATAAGAAGTTCATACCAGTCCAATGCTCTCTCTTGGAGCATACTGGAAGCCACCTGAACATGGTGAAGATCGACGAGATTCATGCGAATGAAGATTCGATCGCAGGTCCTCAACCAAGCCTGGACGTCGATGATAGTTTCAGAACCTTTAAATGGCTTCCCCCCAAGTTGGTGTAATCATTGCACAAACGTGCAAACCCAGATTTAGGGTGAGTAGGTTCCGGATTAGAACCAGCTGCTTGAGCATTCGTGACAAGGTCAAGAAGTTGCTGGGTAGTCATAAAAACTCCATCTTGGGGTAGAGCACTAGATGGTCCAGCTCTGGGACGACCATGTCTAACCATTTCTCTTCCTTAAGAAAGAAAAAAGAGAAAGAAGAAGATTATTCACTAATGAATATCAAGCAATCTTGCTAGATAAAACAAGGAATCATAAAGGATATAGGATGAATCAGTACGACGACTCGAATTAATCCTAAGACATAACTCCTAAGGTGGACTTAGGACGATGATCCATGTTAAGTTATTATAACATTGTTTCGAAGTTTGGCTCTGATACTAAGCTGTGACGCCCCACCTCTATACCCACGCTAGCCAAGAACCGTACGGTGTAGTGCTGTCAACTAGCACGGAGAATAAGGCTGTTGAGGAGCGACCATCCATGTGATTGCTTATCACACGATGGCTATAAATAGTCTTCGGAAACAAACAAAGAAATAAGCATAACACAAATCAGTCACAGACATCCATATCACAAAGGCGGAAGAAGATATGAATATATAACTAACACATGAAAGTGTACATCAGAGTAGTGGTCAAAAAGATCCACAATAATAAAAAAGAATAGCACACGTGCTATACAAAAGAATACAACTATGAGTCTATGTCTCAAGTGTATACAACAAAAACTGCTAATTTAAATGGTAAGCCAAAAGTCAGAGTAGCAAATCCCGTGAAGAAGTCAAGCAGAAGCACCTGTAACATCTCGGTCTGACCCGAGTATTATTAAAAAAAAATAAACGGATCAGTCTAGCTATAAATATCAGATGACATGGTAAAAAATAAAAGATATGGCATAAACATAAAATATCCATACTGACATACTACTATAAGTATGCAAATGATGATCAACAGAAGATCAATCAATAATAGATAAATCGATATCACAAGAATCTTCTTAAAGATCCAAAGAGGGCATCATATCTTAAACTTGTACTCATAACAAGTCAATGACATAAATTCCAGAAATCAACACAAGAAAACCAGAAATCACAGAAAAAGGGAAAGAAGCCTATCACATGACGGTCCGAAGACAATAGGGAGCTACCCCATATGGGTGAGTCGGAATCACCCAGATGAGGTCTAGGCTAACCAAAAAGCAAAAAGGTATGTGTGAGTGGAATCACACAAATGGTGTCTAGCCTAACCTCGCAACAAAAAGGTATGTGTGAGTGGAATCACACAAATGGTGTCTAGACTAACCTTGTGGACAAAGAGATATGTGTGAGTCGGAACCACACCCATGAGGTCTAGTCTAACCTTGCAAACAAAGAGACATCGCACAATTGCTAGTCTAAATCATAAAATGATCGTCATGATCAACGAGAAGTGTCAATTACACTAAGCTAGTAAATATAAAAGTTTATCTTCGTGTCCCATAACCACTTGCTTAACTTAAATATTTACGAACAAACTGTAAATCTTCACCAGAAAATTGTCACAAGAGGTTCAATCGAACAAGTCCAAGAATTAATCGATGAAGTGAACGCAAGCATTTCATACCACTTGTTTTACTAAGCTGTTTAATTAGATTTCTCATCCGAGTGAGGTTAAGGTTTGTATATACTAGTAGATTGGAAAACGGTTTAAGAAAAGAGCTTTGTTATTGAAAATAGAGTTGAAATCATTTTGTTGAAAGAGTTTTGATATTTATTACTAGTATTGAAACCTTCATATTTCTAAAGTTGTTATCCCGCCTTCTTAGCAAGGTCGTGATACCATAAAATCGACCGAGAAGCCAAATATAGTTTGTCTCGAAGAATGGTCAACTCAGCATCTCAACAAAGCAAGTTCTGTTGACTGTTTTTCAGATAAGATCCCCTACGGGAGGGTCCGGGGGGTGGCAACCCTCCAAGGTGGGGGTGCGGGGGCAACGCCCCCGCTACGGAGTTCGAACTGCCCGGTCAGGTCGCGGGGGTCCAAGGGGCAGCGCCCCGTCCAAAATGGTACGACCTAGTGAAGACCTAAGGAAGGGTAGGATCGAGCGACCCAATGGTTGCGACCTAGGGGTGTTCGCGAGTTAGCAGAAGCGAGTGACCTAACAGAGGCGAGCGACTTAAGGGACTCTCGACCTAACAAAAGCACAGGCCAAGCGACCTAACATTTTAAGGCCGAACGACCTAATTAAACTCGCGACCTAACAGGGTACACGACCTAAAGGTATAAAGGTCATGCGACCTAACGGTATTAAGGTCTGAAGGAAGTGGCTCGACCTAAGGTGGGCGACCTAACACGGTCACGCGACCTAAGTGGTCAGGCGACCTAAGTAGCAGGCTACCTAAAATGGTGAATGGTCGAGCGACCTAACGGTGCCACGACCTAATCGCGAGCGACCTAATGGAGCGACCTAGGTCCAACGACCTAGTGTAGAACAAGCCAAGGCCAAACGACCTAAGGCCTAAAGTGGAGCGACCTAGGGCCGAGCGACCTACGACCTAACGACTCAAAGGCCGCAAAGGGAGTGGGCGTAAGGCCAAAGGGGAACGACCCAGTATCTCGCGACCTAACGACTCAAAGGCCGAGCGACCTACGTCCTAAGCCCTAACGACCCACGACCTAGCGACCTACGTCCTAAGCCCTTACGACCCACGACCTAGCGACCTAACGCCGAAGTGATAATACGAGGCAGTGCGACCTAGTAGCAGAAAATTCACCAAATCGCTAAAAATTGGAGTTTTTGGCCAATCCAGTCCAAACCAAATGCAAATGTATATGCAAAAGTGATAGGGAATCATTCCCAACAATCCAATATAGTTATAAGCTAGAATTGTGAGATAAAAATCTCACCCTTGCACCAAATTTATGAAGAAAAGCTTGAAAGCAATGGAGAAGTAATCACAAGCTTGAATCCAATATCTTCTTCTTGAATTTGGAATTGAATGTTGGATTTGCAAGAGAATTTGAGCTTGGAATATTAATTTCCCCTTCCACTCACCATTAATGGTAAAGCTTGGTTGTTAGGAAATTTATGAAGAGTGAGGAGAAGGAGAGAAGTGGGTTTGAGTTATAATGGCTAATCTAACCCAAAGTCCAAAGCGGGAAAAGTAAGTGAAATTCCACTAACTCTAAACCTGTCAATGTTTATACTTAAAAAAATTGCAAACGGCATTTCGAACTCAATGGAAGTGGTTTCGAGTCCTAATTTGACCATTTGCAGAAAATAGCTTTTCGGACCAATATCCAATTAACGACAAAATATTTAAATAAAATATTTAAATATAAAATCGATAAATATGCGGGTTGTTACACACTTCCAAAGAAGCCCTTGCAATTCCGGGCATCCTCAATCCCGATCGGACTCCCCAGCACATATGGAGATCTCTATACCGGAGCAACTCATTGTAGAGTCATTCAACAGGTTATCCTATCGTTCTCGAAGACACCCGGTTTTCACCACCGGTCTTCAAATGCTATCCATTTACGTCGTATCACTATTCGGAATGGGTTATACGACACAAAGTCCTCTCCCGGCTAAACCTAATAGTGAGCGCAATATTTTAAAACGTATGGATATTTGGATCTCAGTTAAGTCACAACTTAAAACCCAAAACTTTTCTTTAAATGGTTTAAACAAATTACCAATTTCAAATTTTTAAACAAAAAGATTTACTTCACAAAGTTCACCCATCTTTCACAAAGATTCATTCACAATATCTAAATAAAAGTTCTGTCTTTGAGATCCTCTTTTGTTTGAAAACAAAGTTCACCAAATATTTCACAAAGATTCCTTTATAGCTTTCGTAATAATTCCATTTCAAATCTTTTATACAAAAGATACACCTTTAAGATCCTCTTAAATTTTAAAACTAGGTTCAACAATTTTTTCACAAAGATTAATTCATGGCTTTCAAAATCATTTCAATTCCTTTTCCCACTTGAAATCTTTCAACACAAATTGGAAATCCTTTCTTTATATGAAAGCTATTATTATTTGAAAACAAATAGTTTTCGTTTCGGAAAAATCCGATTACATTTACACAAGTTAAAGTTCTTCAAGTATAAAACTTGGGTTAAATTCAAATTCTCAAAACAATACTTTTAAAATGGTTTAAACTCATATAAACACATTTATAAATTGTATAACATTTTTAAACCATATTTTCCAAACATGGAATTCAATTTCAAATTTTGAATTCAAACTCAAACCAAATTTTTTAAAATTCAAAACTAAATCAACTTATTCAAAATAACTTTTATCTTTAAAACTCCTTTTCAAAAGCTTTTCATATTTAACCCAATTCCATTTCCAAAACTATTTGGATTAAAAATTCAATTTTCAAACCATTTCAAAATCTGTGACTTAACCAATTTCCTCGTGCAATCCATATTGATGTGCGTAAGGTGTAGTCCAGGGGTTTCACACAGTAGTGCAACAACATCAATCATCACAGATTCATGCACATTGATATCGATAAGCGGTATAATCCTATGATGCTTATCTTCATTCACAGATTCACAGATAAATAATATGCATTCATCAAAGATAAATAAGTTACATTCATCACAGCTTTAGTTAAAACAATTCATATCACACAACATCACATAGCAGAGAAAACAATTCAGAGCATTCAATAGAATACAGTCGTCCAAAAGGAAGATAAATCAATCACCTGATTAATTGAAACCAGATTAATCACTAATCCAGGATAATTAATCATTAATTAGTTACAATTTAATTAATTATCCTTAATTAAGTGATTACCCTTGATCATTTTATTAATCAATCATAAATCATCAAATTATTACCCTTAATTACTTTTATTAAGTAACTAATTTTAAGTAGTTAATTACCCCTTAATTACTTTTTTATTAATTAATTGCTTTAATTAACCCTTAATTGTTAATTAAATTAACTCCTATTAATAAATTAATCAACCTTAATTAATAAATAATTCAACCTTTAATCATAAAAAAATTAGCCTTTAATTATTTAATTATCTCTAAGTTAACTACCTTTTATTAATTAATTAATTAATTAATTAATCAATTAACCCTTAATTACTTACCATTTAATTAACTATTCATTATTAATAAATTAATCTTAATTAATCTCATTAATCAACTAACTCAAAATTAATTACGTATTAATAGTTACCAAAATTAATTAACCTTTGATTAATTAATCACTTTAATTACATTCAATAATTATTAGCAAATCACCTTAATTAATTAATTAATTAATTAATTTAATTAACCCTTAATTAATCTTAAATTAATTAAATAAATTGATCACCCTTTAATTTCATTAAAGTAATTAATTTTTAAGTAATCACATTAAGTAATTAAACTTTAATTACTTACATTACTAAATCAATCTTTGATTAATTTACATTAATTAATCTCTAAATATATTCATTAAAATAATTGATTTTAAAACGTTTAATCTTCTTAATTAATTCCTTAACTATCTTATTAAATGTATTGAAAATAATATATTGAAATAAATTTTAAACTCAAAGAATAATTTTACTTTCAAACCTTTAATACATTTCAACTTAAATAACATTGATTACTTTTAAAAGTAGTGGTAAATAAATTGTTTTAAGCTTGATTAAACTTTAAACTTTAAAACTTGTTTCTTTAACTAGCTTTGAAAACTTACTTTTTAAAAATTGATTAATATTCTAATTTGGAAACTTGTTCACTAAAATTTATATGTATATATCCATAACCAAATCATGCTTCAGTTTTAAAACCTAGTATCAATATAAATTTTAAAAAAAATTGGTTGAATTCTTAAACCTGAAAAAAGTTTTGGTTTAAACTTTGGAAACCTGTTATCACTAAATCTACTAGAGCAAATTCGTAAATTCCCCAAGCCCAACATCAAGATCCCCATGCACAAACTGGAGATAACCCATACCTTGTTTTCTTCGAGACGAACAGCAAAGGGTTCGAGCACAAACCCGAGTTCCCCTTTCATCTTCCCCAACTAAAACGATCACCTGATATATACATGCACCAGCGCACATGTACCATCCATTTCCAACACTCCGGCCATCGGCGAAACATTCAACACATTGCTGATCTTCATCTAAATCGATACAACCACCCACAGTTATCGATTTAACCTGAAATCGAAGTCGAGACATCGAGCACACCCAATACCCAAAACTCAATCGCTAAAAACCATCACGTACTGCCAACATAGTTCGTCGGCGACCTCATAATCATTACCAGAGCTCCACCGATAACCCACGGTCCTTTTCCCTCAGGTCCAATGCAAATCGATTCATCAGAGACGATGAAATTCGACTCGCTGACATCCTTAACCAAAACAACTGCTAAACCCTAAATCGTCATCGCTTGGCAACCACGGCGACTTGTAAATTCATTCAATATTTTTCCTAAAATTGCCCACCTACAATCATGCTTCGGCCTCCACCCCGAAGTCCCTAATCTATTTGATCGCCAAAATTTGATGCAAATACAATTTCTGTTCAACCCTAAATATAACTTGATTGATCCATTTAAAAATTCTATAATGATATTAAAAATCATGATTTTGAAATGTGCATCCATTCCTATAATCAAACTTAAAAGTCAAAACATTTGATTCAAAACATTTTAAAAATTAATTCTAGTCAAAACATTTGATTTTGAAATGAATATTTAATTTAAACACTTGAAATTAATTTTTAAAATGATATCACCTATATAAAAACATTTTTCATTCAGAGTTTATAGCCTAAAATCATTTGGGTGGAGTGATTTGAAATCTTTTAACAGGTTTTTAAAACCTGTAAGCAGTGAATTGAGGTGACAATTTTTTGTAGACATGCACACATAATTTTGCACACATATACATATAAGCATGCTGACATAATGATCAACTAAACATTCACTTCCCACAATATACTTCAAGCGTCAACTAAGATATCAAAATATATAGATGGGTTCAAATGAGTTTGCTCACCTGAGATTGAAGAACAGTGAAGCTTTTCATTTGAAAAACTGGAAACTTAATCAAGTCTGTTTTGCTTTGATACTTTCAGATTTTTATTTGATTTGAGAACATGATTGTTGAATTTAATCTGGATGAATTGCCCAGATGAAACTTTGCTTTTGAACTGGAATATTTTGATCTTTCCAGGCTTGAAATGTTTGCGAAAACTGCTGTTTGATCTTTGATGATAGGTTTGATTCTTTATTACTGAGGAAATCTTGATGTTGAGTTGCTCTGATCTTTATATTACTTCATCTTGATTGCTTTAATTCAATTGCTCTCAGTTTTGTAGCTTACTCTAGGCTTGACTTGATAATCCTGATCTTCAACTTGATTTTGTTTCTGATTTCATTTGTTTTCAGATTTGGTTTCAGGTTGAAAATGGTTTTGGTTTGCTTTGTTTTTTATTTCCAAGTTTCGAACTTGTTTTGCAGTTTTGAAAGAGCTTGAGAAATCTGATCTAACTCTCTTATGCATGTTTATAAAATTTAATTAAAATAAAAATTTATCCTTCGCCACTTGTATCATTATGTTAACACTTGTAAATACAAATGACAATTAAGCAACACATGTTTCCTTAAATTATAAAATGTTTACATTTGTCAAAATTAGTATTTTTATGTTAAAGACCTTAACCAAATTTCTATTTATCAATTTTGCTTTAAATCTCTACTTCAAATTTAATTTATGAAACATGTTTTTATGTTTTGTACATTAATTATGTATTATGAGATAGATTTATATATATATATATATACACAAATTATATTTATCTTTAATGAAATGATCCTTTAAAATCTTGTTTAGTTTCAAAAGATATGTATATTTAATTTTTTTTATTTATTCTTTTCTACATTTATATTTATACATTTTATTTTGTACTTATATAATTTTAAGACAAATGATTTGAAATCAAATTATTCATTACTAACAATTAACTATATATATTAGTTCCTTGAAACATAAAGTTTAACTAATCCAATATTTATTTATAAGATATTCATTTTTGAATTTTTTATATCAAATTCCAAATTAAAATCCATTTATATAAATAAAGATATATCTTATTTAATTTTGGAAAATCCAAATACCATTTTATTTTCTAAGATATTTAAATTTGAATTCAAAATTTTCAAATTCTATTTTAAATCTATTTTATATACATATTCATTCTCGATTATTCAAATTAATTCTCTGTTAATTCATAATTTAACCCAAATTTTATATTAATTTCCAAATTAATTAGGCTTAAAAATCAGGAATGCCAGATTCCCCCTAGGAAATTTCGCCCTTAAAATTTGAAAGGCAGGGAGACAACAAAAGAATAAAGAAAGATAGAGAGATGAATTACCAGATCAAGCTGAATATCTATTCTGCATTTGGCTTACCAAATCAGAATATCATCAATAATTATGAGAATGCACTCATCCCATATCTCGTAAGATACTCGGGCCATGCACTCTACGAAATACGTAGGGCACTGGTTAGTTCGAAGGATAACTAACCACTCGTAGAATATATCTAGACCTAAACAATAGACAATGGATACTCAATCCAGAAGTATACATCAATTTGTCCCTCTTCGGACTTTGATCCACGCAAGGGATTACAATAGAATTTCAAATTTGGTTTTAATCAAAATCGATGCAACCTAATTCAGCTTTCTATTCTTGTTTACTAATTTATCTTAATTTAAAATTCCAAATTCATTAAAGTTTAAAATGAAAAGCTGATAACGAGAATACGAGATAGGAACTTATCTACTTGATTCGTAGTGCCACCACCATACTTAAGCTTCTCCCTCGAGCTACAACGAAGCCATCAAAGAACTGAAACTGGATAAAAGGAGATCGTTAGAGAAAAGTTACTTCCATTGTTGCAGGGTATTGACCATTTGTAGTCGTACTCCCCTGTCCCCTATCTCGACCTCTTCTTGCACTCATACTCACTATCAATGGATAGAAAGAGAATTTAAAGAGGCATACAGACGGATATCTTAGGGATATACTCATTCTATGGTATTTATAAACCTATCTCTAATGAGCTACTAATATGTTATACTCCAGAGCTAAAGTTCAACCTTCAGCTCTGATACCAAATGAAATGACCCTGACTCGACCTTCGAAAATCTACACCCGTACTTCACTTATACTCGAATGCCATAGATCCAAACGCCGAATCTGATTCGCCGGAGCTTATAACACATTAAGTACTACAACACAGCGGAAGAAAATGAATAATATTATTGATACAACAATGAATACATTATCTGATACAATATGATAGAACAGGATATCAATACAAATCAGAGCCAAAAGATATACAACAGTGGAAGACAACACAAGAAGATGGTCTATACTTTGAAATCATCGATAGCGGAAAGATATCTCCAAAGGATAATATCTTCAGAACTCAACAAGATAGACACTCAAACACATAGCGACTCCATTGCTTAAGCTCCAAAACTAGAAAGACTCCAAACCAAAAAGTAAGAACCACCATCAATGCTGAAGTGAAGCGACTTGATCCAGATGCGATTGCCAATATCGAGAGATTGAATGCTATCAAATCTATACCTACTATTCGACTATCTGAAAAACCCAACTCTAGACTGCACGTGTGGAAAATTGTGGGCAACCTGAGTTTAGGAAGGGAACAATAAACTCCAGATCAGTTATGGGATGGTGTGAGAAAACGAAAATGGTTTATCTTTATCAAAAGAAAAACAAAGAATTTAAATGAAATCCGCAATGCTTTTTGGAAAATTAAACTGCCATAAGGCTTCCCACGGCACACACAATGCAAATGCAGAATTGGAGGAGATTCTCCTTATGATAGTCAAACATGCTTGATATGCAAAAACCTTTTGATATTATTATTAGTGCATAGTGCAGAAAAATCTTTCGAAGGTATAATATTAATCTTAACCAGCATAGACATTTCGCATTTATGCCTACTATAGCTACATGTTCAACAGCAGGTCACCACCACTTTCCATGGCAGGTTATACAACTAAAACCGTACAGGGCTCGATTATTTTGTTTGGATTTCCAACAAATGGTCAGGCAAAGAAACTTCCTACACAAAATGGAACGCCTCTGGAGGGACGTCCCCGAGAACCTAACCCGATCTCTACCAACACAAGGCCGGGTTACCTCTGTAACTAGCTTACTACTAACATGAGTATGCCACCCCCGGTCGTTACCAACCTTTTTTCGAGGCGCCTACCAACCAACAACCGCAAAGCAATAAGTTTTCCGGCATCCACATAGGTAAATATATGGGCTCCATACCATGATACCACCTTTTATCCAGAAGGAAATGACATACCCTCAGGGGGCTCTACCCCCAAATAACCATGCTGCAACAATTCTGTTTCGACCATTACCGTGTTGTGAGGCTCGACGAAGTCTCATCCACAAAGCTACACTTTTCACAAAGTCATGCTTTGATCAACAAATGATCAGCAGCACTTCGTATGCCACATTACCAAATTAGAAATGTATCACTAGTAATCATCAACTACATAGCCTCGGAGCTCATATGTCTCAGAGAAGGGTGTCAAGATGACAGAATAAATTCTCCGCCACCTAACAGAATTGTATTTGATAGAAACCAGTTTACATCTCAAAGTGTAATGTCAGACCCACATCCGTACAAATCTGTTCCAGGTTCGAACAGAATTGAAGGCACTTCCAAAGAAGCCCTTGTAATTCTGGGCATCCTCAATCCCGATCAGACTCCCCATCACATATGGAGATCTCTATACCGGAGCAACTCAGTGCAGAGTCATTTGACATGTTATCCTATCGTTCTCGAAGATACCCGGTCTTCACCACCGGTCTTCAAATTCTATCCATTTACGTCGTATCACTATTCAGAATGGGTTATATGACACAAAGTCCTCTCCCGGCTAAACCGAATAGTGAGCGCAATATTTTAAAACGTACGGATATTAGGATCTCAGTTAAGTCACAACTTAAAAACCAAAACTTTTCTTTCAAATGGTTTAAACAAATTACCAATTTCCAATTTTTAAACAAAAGATTCACTTCACAAAGTTCACCCATCTTTCATAAAGATTCATTCACAATATTTAAACAAAAGTTCTATCTTTGAGGTCTTCTTTTGTTTGAAAACAAAGTTCACCAAATATTTCACGAAGATTCCTTTATAGCATTTGAAACAATTCTATTTCAAATCTTTTTTGTAAAAGATACACCTTTGAGATCCTCTCAAATTTTAAAACAAGGTTCAACAATGTTTTCACAAAGATTAATTCATAGCTTTCAAAACCATTTCAATTCCATTTCCCACTTGAAATCTTTTAACACAAATTGGAAATCCTTTATTTATATGAAAGCTATTATTATTTGAAAACAAATAGTTTTCGTTCCGGAAAAATCCGATTAAATTTACACAAGTTAAAGTTCTTCAAGTATAAAACTTGGGTTAAATTCAAATTCTCGAAACAATACTTTTAAAATGGTTTAAACTCATATAAACACATTTATAACTTTTATAACATTTTTAAGCTATATTTTTTTAAACATAGAATTCAATTTCAAATTTTGAATTCAAATTCAAACCAAATTATTTAAAATTCAAAACTAAAACAAGGTATTCGAAATTACTTTTACCTTTAAAACTCCTTTTCAAAAGCTTTTCATATTTAATCCAATTCCATTTCCAAAACTATTTCGATTAAAAATTCATTTTTAAAACTATTTCAAAATCTATGACTTAACCAATTTCCTCGTGCAATCCATATTTGTGTATCTAAGGTGTGGTTCAAGGGTTTCACACAATACTGCAACAACATCAATCATCACAGATTCATGCACAACAATATCGATAAGCGGTATAATCCTATAACGCTTATCTTCATTCACAGATAAATAATATGCATTCGTCACAGATGAATAAGTTACATTCATCACATCTTGAATTAAAACAATTCATATCACACAGCATCACATAGCAGAGAAAATAATTCACAGCATTCAATAGAATACAATCATCTATAAGGAAGATAAATTAATCACCTGATTAATTGAAACCAGATTAATTGAAACCAGATTAATCATTAATCCAAGTTAATTAATCATTAATTAATTAGTGTTTAATTAATTATCCTGAATTAAGTGATTACCCTTAATCACTTGATTAATCAATCATAAATCATCAAATTATTACCCTTAATTACTTTTATTAAGTAATTAATTTTAAGTAATTAATTAACCCTTAATTACTTTTTTTATTAATTAATTACTTTAATTAACCCTTAATTATTAATTAAATTAACTCTGATTAATAAACTATTCAACCTTTAATCATAAAAAAATTAACCTTTAATTATTTAATTATTCCTTAGTTAACTACCCTTAATAAATTAATTAATAAATTAATTAACCCTTAGTTACTTACCAATTAATTAGCTATTCTTTATTAATAAATTAATCCTAATTAATCTCATTAATTAATTATCAAAATTAATTAACCTTTGATTAATTAATCTCTTTAATTACATTCAATAACTATTAACAAATCACCTTAATTAATTAATTTATAAATTTAATTAACCCTTAGTTAATCTTAAATTAATTACATAAATTAATCATTCTTTAACTATATTGAAGTTATTAATTTTTAAGTAATCACGTTATGTGACGACCCGACTTTCCACTTCTGGAAAATCGCATCATCTTTAAGAAAGAAAGGTATAGAAAAGAGAAAAGAAAGAAGAGAAAGAAGAAACAACACAAGAATCTCAATAGCGGAACGAATAAATTATATTAATAACATAAGTATTACATAGTATACATCAAATATCAGAGTTACAAAGACATTACAACACATACTAGACAGTTATAAACACATGTCTAGTTATTACAACTTAATACATAACAGGAACACTCAGAGATACCAACACAGCGGAAAACTATATAACTATACGCGGAAGCCTCCTGCTCCATATGCTCCTCCACAAAACGTCAAAGCTAATCCTGAATCCTGACCTGAATTCCCTTGGCTACTCGTAAAAATTTGAGTACCCAAGAGTTATAGAAAAACAGAAATAACTCCGGGTCAGACATGGGTCTGGTATGAGTAACAGGTTAAAGTTGCTTAACTTTGAAAAACCTTTGAAAACAAAAGGTATCACGTAAGACTTCCCACACATAAACATGGAAAAGTTTTTACCTTATGCTAACCAAAACATTTGATAGGAAATCCGATGATATTATAATAGTGTCTAGGGTTTTCAAGTAAATAAGAAATAGCCTAAATTGTTACATTTATTAAATTCCAGCTACATAGGTATACAATCAAAACCGTTGGCACTTATTGGATTTTGGATTCCATCAATGGCTGGGCTACTGGGGTACCGCCCGTCACAGTACGTGGCCTAGATCACCGTACCGAGGATTACTCCCAATCCCCTGCAACACAAAGCCGGACCCGTTCCTTACTGAACAGTTCCAAACAAGACAACACCACAGTTGTGATCAGCAACCGCACCACTAAGCCGAAAAATAAAGGGACCTCTAGAAAGGGATAAATCTTGCTCTCAAGTGGGGGCTACCCACGAAGCTTTGCTGCACCTCCCCTGTTTTAGCCATTCCTGGTTGATAAGGCTTGAGGCTATGATTACCTTTATAGGACATATCACTTAGAATGCTCATCGTCCACCTGATGATGTTCTGAAAGCATTCAATCCATACAAGTTCGTTCCGGGTTCGAACGAAACCGAAGGCATTATCTTGTTACACTCGTTTTGGAATCACCCTCAGAGTTAACGACAACAACCCTTGCACTCTGAATCTTCATCTCGAATCTATAAGTACTATTCCGTCAAACTCATTACGGAATCACCCACAGAGTTATACTGACATATAGCCCTTATACCTCGAGTCTTCACTCGCTCCACTTGGATTAACGACCTAACGTTATTTTGGAATCGATGTGGTTTTGGGATTCCAAATATGGAAACCCGATCCTGGTCTCATCGAAATCCAAAGCGTGTCTTTTAAGGTCCAAGTTGTTTTAAAGTTTAAAATAATTCAATTCATTATCTACATATACACAGATAGATAATTCATCACAATAGATAATCAACCTTATCATTATCAATAGATAATTCGTATCATAATCAGATAATCCATATTATCATCCAAAAGCAACCAATTCATCCATATCATATACACTACTCATCTCATAATTGAGATTACAAACCATACCAGGCAACCAATACCTTTCATCAAACATAAGCAATGATCTAATGATCTCACCATTTATAATTAATTTAAAATGAATTAAATTAATTACTTAATCTCTAATTAATTTAAAATAAATTAAATTAATTACTTCATCATAAATCCTGCTTATCTTAATCTTCAATTGATTACAAATCAATTAAATAATCATCATCTTAATATTCCTTTCACTTAATCATTATTGATTAACTATCTCTAATTACAATAAGTAATTAGCATTTAATATTAATCATACCTTAATTAATCAATTCCAAATTACATCATTAATTAATTAATGATTTCTGATTACAATTAATCAATCTCTAAATATAAATTAATTACATAAGTAATTAATCTTCAATTTAAACAACATATATATTAATCACCTTTGATTAATAACCATTCAGTAATTAGCTACCTTAATTTCTCATCCCATAAATTAATTATTCTTAATTAATTATTCCCATTTATCACTTGATTAATTTCAAAGTAATTTAAATCCAAATTACTTCTATAATAAATATTTTTAATTACATCCTGTAATTATTAATTAATTACTTCCTTAAGTAATTACAAATTCATAAATTACATAAGTAATTATCAATAATCCACAAATGTTTAAATTAATTAATCTTTAATTAATCTAAACTAATCACCTTAATCAAATTAATTACACCAAGTAATTAATTCTTTAATTACTTTCATTAAGTAATTAAACTAATGATTATTATTAAATTAATTAATCTAATTAATTATTAAAATTAATCACATTAACTAATTGTTAAATAATCTTAAGTTAATGACCTTCATTAACATTTCTTAATTACTTCATTGAGAATTAACTTATATTATCCCTTATTAATTATCAATTAATTAATCTCTAATTATCAATTAATTAAGTGTTAATTGAAATCTTAATTATCTCTAATTATTTGATTAAGTAAAACTTAATCATTAATTAAAATTTAATTAATCGTCCTAATTATAGATTAATTAACCTTGATTAATCAAATCTCAAATCTTAATTAATTAACTTCAGAAATTATTAATTACTTAATTAAACATCCACATTATTAATTAATTAAATAATTAATATTCCATTTAAATTAATTTAACAATTTAAATGAAACTAATTTTCTTAAGTTCAAAATTAAGAAACATTCTTCTTTATACAAAGTATTTTAAACACTTTGTTTCAAACAAAATTAAATTTAAAATTTATTTTTAAATTTCAAACTGAAACACAATTCAAATTTTCATTTCAGATTCAAACTTAAAAATTTAAAACATTACTTACTTTTCCATCTCCATTTTTAAATTCAAATCATATAACCATTCCTAAAATAGTTAAAACAAATTTAAATTTAAAAACTTATTTAAATTTTAAAAACTGACATTTAAGTAAAATCTCAGGTTTTAAAACTAAATTTAAACTTAGTCTAAACTTTATTTCATACATTAAAACTTATAGTTTTAAAATTCAAAACAATGTTCTTTATACTGTAAAAGTTTAAAAATCTAGTTTAAACTTTGCAGATTTAAATTCCACTCAGATTCATTTATTCAAAAATTCAATTCTCCAGATTTAAACTTGTTTAAATTTTCAGTTACATTTTTAAAATTTGCCTTTCAATTTAAAACAGAAAAACAGAAAATAGTTTTCTGTTATAGTTTAACATCTTAAATTTGAATTCAAAAATGATTTCAAATCTCAGATTTAAATTATTGATTTCAAATTTAAGTTTCAGGTTTAAATATTTTCAGATTGAATTTCATTTTTAAGTTCTAAACTCTACTTTTAAAATTTCAAAACAGAAAGACAGTTTCAGTTTTAAGTTTAAAACCAAACTTGGTTTTAAAACATTTTAAATTTAATTCAAAGATCTAAAATTTAAAACTTACTGAATACAAATTCAATTTCAGATTCAAACATAGTTCCAGAGTATGTTTTGCATTTCTTTTACATCAATTTGATAAATGTGGAAACATATCACTGTATAAATACTAAAACCTGAAATGCTTACTTTTAAAAAAAAACTCAATTATTACTAAAACCCAGAATTCAAACTTTGAATTCATATTTAAATTCAGTTTAAATTCTATGCTTAGTTCAGGTTTTAAATTTATATTTTAAAAGACTTGCTTTTAAAAATTTAAAACTGGAAATAAGGCTCTGTTTAAAACCTGAAACATTACAACCCGAGCTACCCCCCAATCTACTTCGAGTCAATAGCTTCCCAGCTTCGAGTCACTTCCCAATTTTTCCCGAGACCAACCCGAAGTAAAAACTCTGCAACCAAAACATCGCCACCAGAAAAATCCACATCCCCGCTCTGTGCACATGCACCCACGATGCAACCCTTACCGACCACCTCTGATGATCTCTACACATCACCAATCAACTACGGCTCCATTCACGATCATGACAACACCACCCAAAACTTCAAACTCGAAATTAAGATCACAACCCAAAATTTACAAACCTGGGAACAAGACAGAACCCACAACCCCAACCTATCATCACCCTTCCCCAACACCACCGACCGCCGTTGCCACTCAAACTTCGGTGAAGGCTTTCCCAAACCACCAGCTACCATCATGCCAAAAATGGTTGAACTTGGTCAAGTATTTAAACAGAGAAGATTACTTCATGAAAATACAGTAATACTAGGGTTTAAAACAGAAATTCCCAAATCACCATCTCAAAATTGAATTGCAATACAAATCAAAAAAATTCCTATAATCTATGATGACTATACAATCTCCAGAAACAGATTCAAGCAAATCAAATGCAAGAATCAAATGTACTTAACAAAAATGAAAAATACAGTAAGTTCATCACTGCACTTGATCCACAACACTATAAATTATATTATTTGATTTAAAATTCATGAATTCACTTGTTGTTTCAATTTATAAATCTGAAACATGAATTCCTATAATTTGAATTTTCACTTAATATATATTTTTACTCTGTTATATTACTTCCAGGTAAAACAGAATTTTATTTTAACTTATGTAATTTTTAATGCTTACTTTATTTAGAAATAAGCAAGTTTCATTCAAAGATTAAAACATAACAGCAAACAAATCAAAATAAAAGGGATTTCTATCAGCTAGAACATATATTGTAATAGCCAGAACATAAGTGGAACAGAATACACCTCATATAAACATATACACAGCAAATTCGAATGTTAAGTCATTTCTAAATAAAAGCATGAACAACTTTTACCTACTTAATTTTTTAAAGGTTAAGTTACTCACTTGTTTGAATGATGCAGACCCTAGATTTTTAAAATGTTGATGCAGATGCCAATTTCCAGTTTAAAGATTCATGAATGCAGGCCTCTTCCCATTCCAGATTCAATCGCATGTTTCAGATGAAATGCAGGTTGCAGATGCAAATACAACTTGCATTTGTTTCTAGCTTTTACATGCAGGCCCTTTGCTTTCATGGTTGCAAATTTTAAAGAAAGATGAAATGCAGGCTTGCATATTTGTTTACAGGGACTGATATGCAATTTGAAAGTGAGGAGTTTGATTTTTAAAATCTGAAATGTTACAGATTTTACTTTCATTTTATTGAAGGAGGAAAATGTTTCTTTGTTAAGAATTGAAAAAAAATGAGAAAGAGGAGAAGAAATGAGAAAATGCAATGTTTTATAGCTAATTTATGATTTATTTTAAATTAAAGAAAAAAAAATTACTACATGACACTTGTCTAATATGTTAACACATGTTTAACTATGCTTTGATAAACTTACACATGTCTTTGTAAATGTTTTAAATGATTTGTTGTTTAAATTAAGATTAATGAATGTTTAAACTTAGTTAATTAGTTCTTTAGACTTAGTTATGCATTTAAATAATTTCTAAAGAATAAAGCAAAACAATATAAAATTAAATCATTTATCAGAGATACCTTTAAATAATTAAAATAGATTTATAAAAGAGGTTATAAACGAATACATGTTTCATAAATAAATTGTATTTTAAATTTAAAATTAAATTTACAAATCTCATTTATAAATTAATATTTTAAAAAGAAAAACATAAACATTTTATAACTTATTTTAAATATACAACTTAAATTAAAACGAATTTTAAACCAATTAAAACATTTTCCTTATATTTAAAAAACATGTAGTATTTTATTAATGATTTTTGAAAAGCTTAAATTAAAAATAAATCACAATTTCTATTTTCAAAACATTAAAATTATGCTATACTAATTTATTAACTTATCTATTTAAAATATATATATATATATACACATATACATTATTAAATAGAAAACAATTTATCAGTTTATTAAAAATAAATTCACAAATTAAATATTTAAATAAAGAAAATTATTAAATCAAATCAAATTTATTAACAAAAATCATCAATTCAATTTAAATTTAAACACAGATTATTAAATTTAAATTGTCCAAAATTCCGGAATATTACAATCCTTCCCCCTTAAAAGAATTTCGTCCCCGAAATTTAAAACAAAGGTAATCTAATAATCTATTTACAGATTTTATTTTAAAACACAGCATATGATAATCATATGCTGACAGCCAAAGCAACCAATTCACACAATCAGAACAAATCTAATTATCCAAAAGAATTTTGGATAAAACCTTCACGAGTTTCCCCAGTATATATGTATATCGGGATATTCGCTCTATAGAATACAATCAATCAATACTACCAAGCTATAGAGCTGCCAACAACAATTCTATACAGAATGTCAGACTAGAGTCTGACTCAACAACCAAACCATCCTAAAATATTGGTTTTACAACCAGAAATATCAAAAAAGTACTCCCTCGGAGATACGTCAAAACACTCTGAATCCAGTTATCCAAACTGGAAATTCAACTCTAGAAAACCAGACACTGAGCATACCAAAACACAGAAGAAACCAAAACACTACGGAGCTAGCTTCCCATACTTATAGCTCCTTGGATCAGAGAAAAACTTATCCCAAATCAAATCTCCGACTCTAATACATAAAAACTCTTCGGGCGATCCTGGGCTACCAACATCCATCCTGATCAGCTCAACTCTTGCTGATTCCATTAAAAACAGACTGAATCAAAACAAACCAATGATCTCCTCAAGATCACTCAAAAACCAAGAACACAACCCTGCTTCTCTACAACAAAAGACAGAACAAACTTCTTCTTATCCGGAAAAAAGAAACAGAAACACTCCAAACTGCTTCCGCTGCACAACTCTGATCCGAAACAGAAGAAAATGCTGACGAAGAGCACAGACTGGACAACCCAATACAGAAATATGGTTCCATGTATCCATAAAGAAAACTCAGATGTTCCTCCGAAACCTGAGCTACTTCTCCAACTTCTACCTCGAGGAACCATCCATCTTCTAACTGAACCACCTGTTCCATTTCTGGAAAGAAAACTCGATCTCCAGATGCAGATAAACTCTGACTTCTTGGAAGAAAATCCAGACAATCTCCAATAATCCAAAAGAACACACTATCGCAAGTCACTTTTGCGATCAACTCAGCCTATATCCAAAGAAAAGTGCTCTCTCTACCAAACAGAATAGCTTATGCTGGCCTAGCCAATTCACCAGAGAAAAGATCCACTCAACTGCTGCTTCTGAACTCCACTTCAGAAAAACTACTCAGCCAGAAGACTTATTACCAACTCAGAACATTCTGCTAAACTCAGCCACATCTCCGAGCAGACTCACCTCTTACTCTTGTTCCAAAGAAACATCTTCGGAAATATCCATAGTCACTGCATCTCATCACGCAGCTACTACTTCCTGAGATATCAAAATATCATCACTCACTGGCTTCTACCCAACCGACAGATCCAAACTCAATTCTGCACTTCAAAGATGAACTCCGAACCTTTACAGGTTACCTTCAGAGATCGATGAAGTCCTTCACCACTACAGAACTCACTCGAGATGGTATTAGGTCTACAGTCTCGACAAATACACTTCCAACCTCATCCATCAAACTCCAACCAATGGTAGTCGTGTTACACACACTTCTACCTTATCTACCTTTATAACTTATATTGGAAAAACCTGAACAGGTAACCCAACAAATAGGTAGAAATATATATATATATATATATATCTATGTATGTATGTAAGTATATCAAAAATACAAATACGCTCTCTCAAGAAAGACACCACTACAGAGACTAGGTATTCACTCAACCTATTGCTCTGATACCAAATGTGACGTCCTAGGCTTTTCAACCTTCAGCAACGGCTCACGACCGGTAGGCTTTTCAACCATCCCAGTCCCGCTGTGGCTCACATTGGTACCTCGGGTTTGCTTTTACGGCCAGCCTCTCGACTCGCAACCAACCCCGCAAGACCTTATACTATCCCCAGGGGCATGTAGGGGTAAGAGTCTCCCGTTCTCCACCTAACGCAAAGCGAGAACCCCCTATCACGCTGTACTGTAGCAAACCCGATCCTGGTCTCATCGAAATCCAAAGCGTGTCTTTTAAGGTCCAAGTTGTTTTAAAGTTTAAAATAATTCAATTCATTATCTACATATGCACAGATAGATAATTCATCACAATAGATAATCAACCTTATCATTATCAATAGATAATTCATATCATAATCAGATAATCCATATTATCATCCAAAAGCAACCAATTCATCCATATCACATACACTACTCATCTCATAATTGAGATAACAAACCATACCAGGCAACCAATACCTTTCATCAAACATAAGCAATGATCTAATGATCTCACCATTTATAATTAATTTAAAATGAATTAAATTAATTACTTAATCTCTAATTAATTTAAAATAAATTAAATTAATTACTTCATCATAAATCCTGCTTATCTTAATCTTCAATTGATTACAAATCAATTAAATAATCATCATCTTAATATTCCTTTCACTTGATCATTATTGATTAACTATCTCTAATTACAATAAGTAATTAGCATTTAATATTAATCATACCTTAATTAATCAATTCCAAATTACATTATTAATTAATTAATGATTTCTGATTACAATTAATCAATCTCTAAATATAAATTAATTATATAAGTAATTAATCTTCAATTTAAACAACATATATATTAATCACCTTTGATTAATAACCATTCAGTAATTAACTACCTTAATTTCTCATCCCATAAATTAATTATTCTTAATTAATTATTCCCATTTATCACTTGATTAATTTCAAAGTAATTTAAATCCAAATTACCTCTATAATAAATATTTTTAATTACATCTTGTAATTATTAATTAATTACTTCCTTAAGTAATTACCAATTCATAAATTACATAAGTAATTATCAATAATCCACAAATGTTTAAATTAATTAATCTTTAATTAATCTAAACTAATCACCTTAATCAAATTAATTACACCAAGTAATTAATTATTTAATTACTTTCATTAAGTAATTAAACTAATGATTATTATTAAATTAATTAATCTAATTAATTATTAAAATTAATCACATTAACTAATTGTTAAATAATCTTAAGTTAATGACCTTCATTAACATTTCTTAATTACTTCATTAAGAATTAACTTATATTATCCCTTATTAATTATCAATTAATTAATCTCTAATTATCAATTAATTAAGTGTTAATTGAAATCTTAATTATCTCTAATTATTTGATTAAGTAAAACTTAATCATTAATTAAAATTTAATTAATCATCATAATTATAGATTAATTAACCTTGATTAATCAAATCTCAAATCTTAATTAATTAACTTCAGAAATTATTAATTACTTAATTAAACATCCACATTATTAATTAATTAAATAATTAATATTCCATTTAAATTAATTTAACAATTTAAATGAAACTAATTTTCTTAAGTTCATAATTAAGAAACATTCTTCTTTATACAAAGTATTCTAAACACTTTTTTTCAAACAAACTTAAATTTAAAATTTATTTTTAAATTTCAAACTGAAACACAATTCAAATTTTCATTTCAGATTCAAACTTAAAAATTTAAAACATTACTTACTTTTCCATCTCCATTTTTAAATTCAAATCATATAACCTTTCCTAAAATAGTTAAAACAAATTTAAATTTAAAAACTTATTTAAATTTTAAAAACTGACATTTAAGTAAAATCTCAGGTTTTAAAACTAAATTTAAACTTAGTCTAAACTTTATTTCATACATTAAAACTTATAGTTTTAAAATTCAAAACAATGTTCTTTATACTGTAAAAGTTTAAAATTTTAATTTAAACTTTGCAGATTTAAATTCAACTCAGATTCATTTATTCAAAAATTCAATTCTCCAGATTTAAACTTGTTTAAATTTTCAGTTACATTTTTAAAATTTGCCTTTCAATTTAAAACAGAAAAACAGAAAATAGTTTTCTGTTATAGCTTAACATCTTAAATTTGAATTCAAAAATGATTTCATATCTCAGATTTAAATTATTGATTTAAAATTTAAGTTTCAGGTTTAAATATTTTCAGATTGAATTTCATTTTTAAGTTCTAAACTCTACTTTTAAATTTTCAAAACAGAAAGACAGTTTCAGTTTTAAGTTTAAAACCAAACTTGGTTTTAAAACATTTCAAATTTAATTCAAAGATCTAAAATTTAAAACTTACTGAATACAAATTCAATTTCAGATTCAAACATAGTTCCAGAGTATGTTTTGCATTTCTTTTACATCAATTCGATAAACATGGAAACATATCACTGTATAAATACTAAAACCTGAAATGCTTACTTTTAAAAAAAAAACTCAATTATTACAAAAACCCAGAATTCAAACTTTGAATTCATATTTAAATTCAGTTTAAGTTCTATACTTAGTTCAGGTTTTAAATTTATATTTTAAAAGACTTGCTTTTAAAAAATTTAAAACTGGAAATAAGGCTTTGTTTAAAACCTGAAACATTACAACCCGAGCTACCCCCTAATCTACTTTGAGTCAATAGCTTCCCAGCTTCGAGTCACTTCCCAATTTTTCCCGAGACCAACCCGAAGTAAAAACTCTGCAACCAAAACATCGCCACCAGAAAAATCCACATCCCTGCTCTGTGCACATGCACCCACGACGCAACCCTTACCGACCACCTCTGATGATCTCTACACATCACCAATCAACTACGGCTCCATTCACGATCATCACAACACCACCCAAAACTTCAAACTCGAAATTAAGATCACAACCCAAAATTTACAAACCTGGGAACAAGACAGAACCCACAACCCCAACCTGTCATCACCCTTCCCCAACGCCACCGACCGCCGTTGCCACTCAAACTTCGGTGAAGGCTTTCCCAAACCACCAGCTACCATCACGCCAAAAATGGTTGAACTCGGTCAAGTATTTAAACAGAGAAGATTACTTCATGAAAATACAGTAATACTAGGGTTTAAAACAGAAATTCCCAAATCACCATCTCAAAATTGAATTGCAATACAATTCAAAAAATTTCCTATAATCTATGATGACTATACAATCTCCAGAAACAGATTCAAGCAAATCAAATGCAAGAATCAAATGTACTTAACAAAAATGAAAAATACAGTAAGTTCATCGCTGCACTTGATCCACAACACTATAAATTATATTATTTGATTTAAAATTCATGAATTCACTTGTTGTTTCAATTTATAAATCTGAAACATGAATTCCTATAATTTGAATTTTCACTTAATATAGATTTTTATTCTGTTATATTACTTCCATGTAAAACAGAATTTTATTTTAACTTATGTAATTTTTAATGCTTACTTTATTTAGAAATAAGCAAGTTTCATTCAAAGATTAAAACATAACAGCAAACAAATCAAAATAAAAAGGATTTCTATCAGCTAGAACATATATTGTAATAGCCAGAACATAAGTGGAACAGAATACACCTCATATAAACATATACACAGCAAATTCAAATGTTAAGTCATTTCTAAATAAAAGCATGAACAACTTTTACCTACTTAATTTTTTAAAGGTTAAGTTACTCACTTGTTTGAATGATGTAGACCCTAGATTTTTAAAATGTTGATGCAGATGCCAATTTCCAGTTTAAAGATTCATGAATGCAGGCCTCTTCCCATTCCAGATTCAATCGCATGTTTCAGATGAAATGCAGGCTGCAGATGCAAATACAAGTTGCATTTGTTTCTAGCTTTTACATGCAGGCCCTTTGCTTTTATGGTTGCAAATTTTAAAGAAAGATGAAATGCAGGCTTGCATATTTGTTTACAGGGATTGATATGCAATTTGAAAGTGAGGAGTTTGATTTTTAAAATCTGAAATGTTACAGATTTTACTTTCATTTTATTGAAGGAGGAAAATGTTTCTTTGTTAAGAATTGAAAAAAAATGAGAAAGAGGAGAAGAAATGAGAAAATGCAATGTTTTATAGCTAATTTATGATTTATTTTAAATTAAAGAAAAAAAATTACTACATGACACTTGTCTAATATGTTAACACATGTTTAACTATGCTTTGATAAACTTACACATGTCTTTGTAAATGTTTTAAATGATTTGTTGTTTAAATTAAGATTAATGAATGTTTAAACTTAGTTAATTAGTTCTTACACTTAGTTATGCATTTAAATAATTTCTAAAGAATAAAGCAAAACAATATAAAATTAAATCATTTATCAAATATACCTTTAAATAATTAAAATAGATTTATAAAAGGGGTTTTAAACGAATACATGTTTCATAAATAAATTGTATTTTAAATTTCAAATTAAATTTACAAATCTCATTTATAAATTAATATTTTAAAAAGAAAAACATATACATTTTATAACTTATTTTAAATGTACAACTTAAATTAAAATGAATTTTAAACCAATTAAAACATTTTCCTTATATTTAAAAAACATGTAGTATTTTATTAATGATTTTTGAAAAGCTTAAATTAAAAATAAATCACAATTTCTATTTTCAAAACATTAAAATTATGCTATACTAATTTATTAACTTATCTATTTAAAATATATATATATACACATATACATTATTAAATAGAAAACAATTTATCAGTTTATTAAAAATAAATTCACAAATTAAATATTTAAATAAAGAAAATTATTAAATCAAATCAAATTTATTAACAAAAATCATGAATTCAATTTAAATTTAAACACAGATTATTAAATTTAAATTGTCCAAAATTCCAGGATATTACAATCCTTCCCCCTTAAAAGAATTTCGTCCCCGAAATTTAAAACAAAGGTAATTTAATAATCTATTTACAGATTTTATTTTAAAACACGGCATATGATAATCATATGCTGACAGCCAAAGCAAACAATTCACACAATCAGAACAAATCTAATTATCCAAAAGAATTTTGGATAAAACCTTCACGAGTTTCCCCAGTATATATGTATATCGGGATACTCGCTCTATAGAATACAATCAATCAATACTACCAAGCTATAGAGTTGCCAACAACAATTCTATACAGAATGTCAGACTAGAGTCTGACTCAACAACCAAACCATCCTAAACTACTGGTTTTACAACCAGAAATATCAAAAAAGTACTCCCTCGGAGATACGTCAAAACACTCTGAATCCCAGTTATCCAAACTAGAAATTGAACTCTAGAAAACCAGACACTGAGCATACCAAAACACAGAAGAAACCAAAACACTACGGAGCTAGCTTCCCAAGCTTATAGCTCCTTGGATCAGAGAAAAACTTATCCCAAATCAAATCTCCGACTCTAATACATAAAAACTCTTCGGGCGATCCTGGGCTACCAACATCCATCCTGATCAGCTCAACTCTTGCTGATTCCATTAAAAACAGACTGAATCAAAACAAACCAATGATCTCCTCAAGATCACTCAAAAACCAAGAACACAACCCTGCTTCTCTACAACAAAAGACAGAACAAACTTCTTCTTATCCGGAAAAAAGAAACAAAAACACTCCAAACTGCTTCCGCTGCACAACTCTGATCCGAAACAGAAGAAAATGCCGACGAAGAGCACAGAATGGACAACCCAATACAGAAATATGGTTCCATATATCCATAAAGAAAACTCAGATGTTCCTCCGAAACCTGAGCTACTTCTCCAACTTCTACCTCAAGGATCCATCCATCTTCTAACTGAACCACCTGTTCCATTTCTGGAAAGAAAACTCGATCTCCAGATGCAGACAAACTCTGACTTCTTGGAAGAAAATCCAGACAATCTCCAATAATCCAAAAGAACACACTATCGCAAGTCACTTTTGCGATCAACTCAGCCTATATCCAAAGAAAAGTGCTCTCTCTACCAAACAGAATAGCTTATGCTGGCCTAGCCAATTCACCAGAGAAAAGATCCACTCAACTGCTGCTTCTGAACTCCACTTCAGAAAAACTACTCAGCCAGAAGACTTATTACCAACTCAGAACATTCTGCTAAACTCAGCCACATCTCCGAGCAGACTCACCTCTTACTCTTGTTCCAAAGAAACATCTTCGGAAATATCCATAGTCACTGCATCTCATCACGCAGCTACTACTTCCTGAGATATCAAAATATCATCACTCACTGGCTTCTACCCAACCGACAGATCCAAACTCAATTCTGCACTTCAAAGATGAACTCCGAACCTTTACAGGTTACCTTCAGAGATCGATGAAGTCCTTCACCACTACAGAACTCACTCGAGATGGTATTAGGTCTACAGTCTCGACAAATACACTTCCAACTTCATCCATCAAACTCCAACCAATGGTAGTCGTGTTACACACACTTCTACCTTATCTACCTTTATAACTTATATTGGAAAAACCTGAACAGGTAACCCAACAAATAGGTAGAAATAATTATATATATATATATATATATATGTATGTATGTATGTATGTATGTATGTAAGTATATCAAAAATACAAATACGCTCTCTCAAGATAGACACCACTACAGAGACTAGGTATTCACTCAACCTATTGCTCTGATACCAAATGTGACGTCCTAGGCTTTTCAACCATCAGCAACGGCTCACGACCGGTAGGCTTTTCAACCATCCCAGTCCCGCTGTGGCTCACATTGGTACCTCGGGTTTGCTTTTACGGCCAGCCTCTCGACTCGCAACCAACCCCGCAAGACCTTGTACTATCCCCGGGGGCATGTAGGGGTAAGAGTCTCCCGTTCGCCACCTAACGCAAAGCGAGAACCCCCTATCACGCTGTACTGTAGCAAACCCGATCCCGGTCTCATCGAAATCCAAAGCGTGTCTTTTAAGGTCCAAGTTGTTTTAAAGTTTAAAACAATTCAATTCATTATCTACATATACACAGATAGATAATTCATCACAATAGATAATCAACCTTATCATTATCAATAGATAATTCATATCATAATCAGATAATCCATATTATCATCCAAAAGCAACCAATTCATCCATATCACATACACTACTCATCTCATAATTGAGATTACAAACCATACCAGGCAACCAATACCTTTCATCAAACATAAGCAATGATCTAATGATCTCACCATTTATAATTAATTTAAAATGAATTAAATTAATTACTTAATCTCTAATTAATTTAAAATAAATTAAATTAATTACTTCATCATAAATCATGCTTATCTTAATCTTCAATTGATTACAAATCAATTAAATAATCATCATCTTAATATTCCTTTCACTTAATCATTATTGATTAACTATCTCTAATTACAATAAGTAATTAGCATTTAATATTAATCATACCTTAATTAATCAATTCCAAATTACATCATTAATTAATTAATGATTTCTGATTACAATTAATCAATCTCTAAATATAAATTAATTACATAAGTAATTAATCTTCAATTTAAACAACATATATATTAATCACCTTTGATTAATAACCATTCAGTAATTAACTACCTTAATTTCTCATCCCATAAATTAATTATTCTTAATTAATTATTCCCATTTATCACTTGATTAATTTCAAAGTAATTTAAATCCAAATTACTTCTATAATAAATATTTTTAATTACATCCTGTAATTATTAATTAATTACTTCCTTAAGTAATTACAAATTCATAATTACATAAGTAATTATCAATAATCCACAGATGTTTAAATTAATTAATCTTTAATTAATCTAAACTAATCACCTTAATCAAATTAATTACACCAAGTAATTAATTCTTTAATTACTTTCATTAAGTAATTAAACTAATGATTATTATTAAATTAATTAATCTAATTAATTATTAAAATTAATCACATTAACTAATTGTTAAATAATCTTAAGTTAATGACCTTCATTAACATTTCTTAATTACTTCATTAAGAATTAACTTATATTATCCCTTATTAATTATCAACTAATTAATCTCTAATTATCAATTAATTAAGTGTTAATTGAAATCTTAATTATCTCTGATTATTTGATTAAGTAAAACTTAATCATTAATTAAAATTTAATTAATCATCCTAATTATAGATTAATTAACCTTGATTAATCAAATCTCAAATCTTAATTAATTAACTTCAGAAATTATTAATTTCTTAATTAAACATCCACATTATTAATTAATTAAATAATTAATATTCCATTTAAATTAATTTAACAATTTAAATGAAACTAATTTTCTTAAGTTCAAAATTAAGAAACATTCTTCTTTATACAAATTATTTTAAACACTTTGTTTCAAACAAAGTTAAATTTAAAATTTATTTTTAAATTTCAAACTGAAACACAATTCAAATTTTCATTTCAGATTCAAACTTAAAAATTTAAAACATTACTTACTTTTCCATCTCCATTTTTAAATTCAAATTATATAACCTTTCCTAAAATAGTTAAAACAAATTTAAATTTAAAAACTTATTTAAATTTTAAAAACTGACATTTAAGTAAAATCTCAGGTTTTAAAACTAAATTTAAACTTAGTCTAAACTTTATTTCATACATTAAAACTTATAGTTTTAAAATTCAAAACAATGTTCTTTATACTGTAAAAGTTTAAAAATCTAATTTAAACTTTGCAGATTTAAATTCAACTCAGATTCATTTATTCAAAAATTCAATTCTCCAGATTTAAACTTGTTTAAATTTTCAGTTACATTTTTAAAATTTGCCTTTCAATTTAAAACAGAAAACAGTTTTCTGTTATAGTTTAACATCTTAAATTTGAATTCAAAAATGATTTCAAATCTCAGATTTAAATTATTGATTTCAAATTTAAGTTTCAGGTTTAAATATTTTCAGATTGAATTTCATTTTTAAGTTTTAAACTCTACTTTTAAATTTTCAAAACAGAAAGACAGTTTCTGTTTTAAGTTTAAAACCAAACTTGGTTTTAAAACATTTCAAATTTAATTCAAAGATCTAAAATTTAAAACTTACTGAATACAAATTCAATTTCAGATTCAAACATAGTTCCAAAGTATGTTTTGCATTTCTTTTACATCAATTTGATGAACCTGGAAACATATCAATGTATAAATACTAAAACCTGAAATACTTAATTTTTAAAAAAAAATAAAACTCAATTATTACAAAAACCCAGAATTCAAACTTTGAATTCATATTTAAATTCAGTTTAAATTCTATGCTTAGTTCAGGTTTTAAATTTATATTTTAAAAGACTTGCTTTTAAAAAATTTAAAACTGGAAATAAGGCTCTTTTTAAAACCTGAAACATTACAACCCGAGCTACCCCCTAATCTACTACAAGTCAACAGCTTCCCAGCTTCGAGTCACTTCCCAATTTTTCCCGAGACCAACCCGAAGTTAAAACTCTGCAACCAAAACATCGCCACCAGAAAAATCCACATCCCTGCTCTGTGCACATGCACCCATGACGCAACCCTTACCGACCACCTCTGATGATCTCTACACATCACCAATCAACTACGGCTCCATTCACGATCATCACAACACCACCCAAAACTTCAAACTCGAAATTAAGATCACAACCCAAAATTTACAAACCTGGGAACAAGACAGAACCCACAACCCCAACCTGTCATCACCCTTCCCCAGCGCCACCGACCGCCGTTGCCACTCAAACTTCGGTGAAGGCTTTCCCAAACCACCAGCTACCATCACGCCAAAAATGGTTGAACTCGGTCAAGTATTTAAACAGAGAAGATTACTTCATGAAAACACAGTAATACTAGGGTTTAAAACAGAAATTCCCAAATCACCATCTCAAAATTGAACTGCAATACAATTCAAAAAATTTCCTATAATCTATGATGACTATACAATCTCCAGAAACAGATTCAAGCAAATCAAATGCACGAATCAAATGTACTTAACAAAAATGAAAAATACAGTAAGTTCATCACTGCACTTGATCCACAACACTATAAATTATATTATTTGATTTAAAATTCATGAATTCACTTGTTGTTTCAATTTATAAATCTGAAATATGTATTCCTGAAATCAAATTTATTAACAAAAATTACTACATGACACTTGTCTAATATGTTAACACATGTTTAACTATGCTTTAATAAACTTACACATGTCTTTGTAAATGTTTTAAATGATTTGTTGTTTAAATTAAGATTAATGAATGTTTAAACTTAGTTAATTAGTTCTTAGACTTAGTTATGCATTTAAATAATTTCTAAAGAATAAAGCAAAACAATATAAAATTAAATCATTTATCAAAGATACCTTTAAATAATTAAAATAGATTTATAAAAGAGGTTATCACTTAAATGAATACATGTTTCATAAATAAATTGTATTTTAAATTTCAAATTAAATTTACAAATCTCATTTATAAATTAATATTTTAAAAAGAAAAACACAAACATTTTATAACTTATTTTAAATATACAACTTAAATTAAAATGAATTTTAAACCAATCAAAACATTTTCCTTATAGTTAAAAATCATGTAGTATTTTATTAAATATTTTTGAAAAGCTTAAATTAAAAATAAATCACAATTTCTATTTTCAAAACATTAAAATTATGCTATACTAATTTATTAACTTATCTATTTAAAATATATATATAAATACATATACATTATTAAATAGAAAACAATTTATCGGTTTATTAAAAATAAATTCACAAATTAAATATTTAAATAAAGAAAATTATTAAATCAAATTAAATTTATTAACAAAAATCATGAATTTAATTTAAATTTAAACACAGATTATTAAATTTAAATTGTCCAAAATTCCGGGATATTACACGTTAAGTAATTAAACTTTAAGTACTTACATTACTAAATCAATCTTTGATTAATTTGCATTAATTAGTATCTAAATATATTCGTCAAAATAATTGATCTTTAAAACGTTTAATCTTCTTAATTAATTCCTTAATTATCTTATTAAATTTATTAAAAATAATATATTTAAATAATTTTTAAATTCAAAGAATAATTTTACTTTCAAACCTTTAATACATTTCAACTTAAATAACATTGATTACTTTTAAAAGTAGTGGTAAATAAATTGTTTTAAGCATGATTAAACTTTAAACTTTAAAACTTGTTTCTTTAACTAGCTTTGAAAACTTATTTTTTAAAAATTGGTTAATATTCTAATTTGGAAACTTGTTTACTAAAATTTACATGTATATATCCATAACCAAACATGCTTTTGTTTTAGAACCTGGAATCAATATAAATTTAAAAAAATCTGGTTGAATTCTAAAACCTGAAACAAGTTTTGGTTTAAAATTTGGAAACCTGTTATCACTAAATCTACCTGAGCAAATTCGTAAATTCCCCGAGCCCAACAACTAGATCCCTATGCAAAAACTGGAGATAACCCACACCTTGTTTTCTTTGAGACTCGAGCACAAACCTGAGTTCCCTCTTCATCTTCCCTAACTAAAATGATCACCTGATATATACATGCACTAGTGCACATGTACCATCCATTTCCAACAATCCGGCCATCGACGAGACATTCAACACATCGTTGATCTTCCCCTAAATCGATACGACCACCCAGAGTTAACGATTTCGCTGGAAATCGAAGTCGAGACATCGAGCACACCCGATACCCAAAACTCGATCGCCAAAAACCATCAAGTACTGCCACCACAGTTCGGCAGCGACCTCGTAATCATTAATAGAGCTCCACCGATAACCACGCTCCATTTCCCTCTGGTCCAGTGCAACTCGATTCATCAGAGATGATGAAATTCGACTCGTTGACATCCTTTACCAAAACAACTACTAAACCCTAAATCATCATCGCTTGGCAACCACGGCGACTTGTAAATTCATTCAATACTTTTCCTGAAATTGCCCACCTACAATCATGCTTCAGCCTCCAATCCAAAGTCCCCAATCTATTTGATCACCAGAATTTGATGCAAATATAATTTCTGTTCAACCCTAAATATAACTTGATTTATCCATTTAAAAATTCTGTAATGATCATTAAAAATCATGATTTTGAAATGTGCATCCATTCCTATAATCAAACTTAAAAATCAAAACATTTGATTCTAGGCTTATCTTAAATCCTCACTGTATATATATCATTTTCAAAATGAATATATAATTTAAACACTTGAAACTAATTTTTAAAATGATATCACCTATATACAAACATTTTTCACTCAGAGTTTATAGCCTAAAATCATTTGGTTGGAGTGATTTGAAATCTTTTAACATGTTTTTAAAACCTGTAAGCAATGAACAGAGGTGGCAATCTTATGCAGACATGCACACACAATTTTGCACACATATACATATAAGCATGCTGACATAATTATCAACTAAACAATCACTTTCCACAATATACTTCAAGCATCAACTCAGATATCAAAACATATAGATGGGTTCAAATGAGTTTGCTCACCTGAAATTAAAGAACAGAGAAGCTTTTCATTTGAAAAACTGGGAACTTGATCAAGTCTATTTTGCTTTGATACTTCCAGATTTTTTTAGATTTGAGAACTTGATTGCTGAATTTAATCTAGATGAATTGCCCGGATGAAACTTTGCTTTTGAACTAGAATATTTTGTTTTTTCCAGGCTTAAAATGTTTGAAAAAACTGTTATTTGATCTTTGATTACAGGTTTGATTCTTTATTACTGAGGAAATCTTGATGTTGAGTTGCTCTGATCTTTATATTACTTCATCTTGATTGCTTTAATTCAATTGCTCTCAGTTTTGTAGCTTATTCCAGGTTTGACTTGATAATCCTGATCTTCAACTTGATTTTGTTTCTAATTTCATTTGTTTTCAGATTTCGTTTCAGGTTGAAAATGGTTTTGGTTTGCTTTGTGTAACGACCCGCAAATCTGTACCCCTTGATTTAACACTATTCTACAACAATCAACTCAAGTTGCACAGAAATACGAACCATTTGGGTTTAAGAAGAAGAGGTAGAAGAAGAGGAAACAAAATCAATATCAGAATCTAACCATCGCAGCGGAATAAAATATAATAGAAAATAAATACTCTTTACACAAACATCAAATATCTCTGTTTACATATTACATCAACCAGAGTACATCAATCACATCTCAACATCAATATCATACAAATGGATACACAATAACTCAACACAGCGGAATAATGTATATAAATAAGTACGAGAGTACGTGTCGTCATCCAGCTCGTCTCCTGAGTTCCACAGCATCACATCCTGTATTCTATAATACTCGGTCTCACCCGAGCATTACAGTTAAATAACACCCGAGTCAGTCTGGAATACCAGCGTGAGAAAATCACACCCAATAGATTATTAAAGTTTCAAAATCCTTTGAAAAACAAAAGCATCTCGTAAGACCACACCACAAATTAACATGTCAGGTTTTTACCTTACGATAGCTAAAACAATTTTTATAGAAATCCTCTGATATTATAATAGGGTCTATATACAAATACTTATAAAATAGCCGAAATTGTTACATCTATTAAATTCCAGCTACTATCCACAAAAGTGGGTAATACAAACAAAACTCGTACAAGGCTCGTAGGGAGAATGGATTTCCAACCAATGACTAGGCACTGGGGTACCACCTGCCACAGTACGGGGCCTAGATCACCGTACCGAGGAGTACGCCCGCTCCCCTACAACACAAGGCCGGAACCATCCCTTACTGGACAGTATCGAGTGAGATCACCCCGCGGTTGGGATCAGCAACCGCCCACTAAGCCGAAAATAAAAAGGGACATCTAGACTGGAATGACCTCACCCTACTTGGGTGCTACCCACTTAGCCTTGCTGCATAACCCCTGATTTTCAGTCATTCCCATTTGATGAGGCTTGAGGCTAAGCGTTACCTTTTTAGAACATATCCCTTAGAATGCCCATCATTCACCTGACGATGTATCGCAAGCATTCATCCATACAAGTCCGTCCCGAGTTCGAACGGAACCGAAGGCACTATTCCTACTACATCCATTTTGGAAATATCCTCAGGATTAGTAGCGACTAGCCCTTGCACTTCACTGCTCCATCTTCGAATCCAAAATCGTTTTCACGAAACGTACAAACCGGATCGAAGTGGTTTTCGAGAAATAAATCTCGATCCCGGTCTCTTCGAAACGATCAACGCATTTGTCCAATATTGATAGTCGGTTATTTAACTATCAATTTATATTCACAAACATCCATCAAACAATAAATAATTTCCCAAATTATTTATTTATCTCAAAATATCTTCAAAATATATATTTCTATTTTCAATCCTTTGAAAACAGTTTCAAAACCATCTTCCTTTTCAGAATAAACTTTCCCAAATATTTTTTGTCTCCTCTGAAATCACCAAGCACAAAACTAGATTTTAAAATAATTTAAAACACTTTACTTTGAAATATACTTTAAAACATTTATTTTAAAACTACTTGAATGATTTGTTAAAAATACATACTATATGAATATTTGAAAATAAGGTTACTAAATAAAATATAAAACTAGATTTTCACTTTAAAAATAAAATACTAAGTCACTCTTTGAATAATTATTGCTATAATAGATTACTTTAGAATTTAAATATTTAGAAATAGTAATCTTTTCAAAACATACTCCTTAAAACAACTTTAAACTTTTAATTTATATTTAAAAATTTACTTTGAAAATGTACTTGGTTATTCAGAGAGAAATTTCCAATCTCAATCACTTAAATCAATTTTCCGAATTGATTCCCAATTTATTCCATTTGAAATAAATTTCCATACTTATCAGCTTATTAATTATGGACCTTATATTTATTATTATTATTATTATTATTCCGTTTGATTTTATACCATTTAACTGAAATATACCAAATTTCTTCTTTATTCTTTTTAATAAATTGAATCTTAAATATTAAATAATGTTTTGTTCTTTTAAACTAATCACGCTAAAATTTAAAATTTCATTGATCTTCTGATTATTCAAATATCCCTTACTAAACTTAAGATTTATTTATTAAAATTTTTAAGGGCACTTTATTTCTTTTCCAATTGATTCTTAAGTATATTCAAATTTTCTATAATTACTTTACTTACAAATTCTTTTCTTTTATTTTCTTTTCAAAGTCCAATCTATATATTTTTGATAATTCATTCACTCAAATATATCCAATCAACCATAACATTCAATATTCCAATACAACTTCTCATAGAATATCAATATTCACAGCAGAGAATATTAAATAAATTTAAATAAATGTTGAGGGATCCAGTTGGATCCCTCCAACCTGTTTTCCCTGCACCCACAGACATTAGCACAACATATAATATTTAAATTCCAAGATATCATACTATATCACATCGATCAATTCCACCATTAAGACAAGTATTTAAGTTTAATCATGTAAATTTAAATTTTAAACTGAGTGAGATTAACTCACCTTTGGTCCTTAAATTTGCAAACCCACTTCATTCTCGCTTTGATTTCACGATTATTGACCTTGAATAAACATTGGATTCATTTTGTTAATATTCGAATAAATCGAACCAATAATTTCCATTTGTTAACTTTAATTTAATTAACAAATAATTTTATTCAAACTAATTTTCGTTTAATAATTTAGTTTAGAAACTAAAATAAATTAAATATGTTAATAGATCAAACTAATCACCTTACTAATTTACTTTTAACATAGACCAGTAAATTTAATTTTTTTTTAAACCCCAATTTTATATAGATTTTACAACATCCTAAAATTCCTACATTACAAACCTGTCTATATATAAATTCTTCAGCATTTAAATTTCAATTTTCAAAACCTTATCCATTTTTTTCCTGTTTTACTATTTACACGTAAAATCTACATATATATAAAACTTTGGTTTTGCTGTAAACATTTTATTTTCTGCATCTGCATTTTATAACTTCATTATCACTAGATTTAAAACAAAACGAAGCAACAAAAAATATACCTCACAGTCCGGACGACACGATCCCCAAATCGCGTTGAGCACGAGTTCTTACCGAATCGCGCAATCCAAAATTCGAGCACGCCACGCCTCCACTGCACGTCGCCGTAGGTGTAGTTAACGCCTCGAACTCGTGAACCCCCCACCTAGCCTTCCCTAACGAGTGCGGCCCAAACCATATGAATTGCCCTTTCAGATCACCGAAACCCTCGAATCGCGCCTACCCTAAACTCGAGTCGCCTAGCATGAAACCCTTATTCACCCATCACCCATCGCGACGTCGAGCTCGTTATTGAAGTCGCCATTGATTGACTCGTCTAGAGTTCGATTAAATTGCGAACAATTGAAGGAAGGCGCCATTCGATTCACCTGATTTTGAAAAGAAATGGGCTCCGGCCGATAATAATTCTTTTTGTTCTTTGATTTGTTGTTTTTTTTTATTTGAAGGAAGGGAATACGGTTCTTATAAATTTGAGATATTCTAAGCTGAAAAAAAATGGTTTTGAGATTTGAAAGGAAGGAGTATGGCGTGCGCAAGAAGCTTGACTATAGTGAATTATAAATGAGAACAAAAAGTTCTGATGTGTACAGAATTTTAGCTGACGTAAAAATGTTGAGCAAAATATATTTTAAATTAATTTTTCGATATAAAATTCAGCGCGTTTACACGTCGTACGCTCACTCAACAACTCCAAACACTACGAGATTTGAAACCCGATAATAATACAATATTACGGATCCAATGGGACTGTTTTCGTCGAATTCCGTGACTGTGCCTCGGAAGGCTATTTGTAAATTCAATTTAAACGATATAAAATTTTAAAACTGAACAAACCACTGTTAATATCAATTTTACAACCTTTATTATCTTCGGTGTTATCAATATATATCTTACCAGCATTTAACTAATATTTTTAATAGGCTTAGAATTCCAGATTCAGTATTTTACCCAACTTCAAATTATTTAATTCAACAATTTAATTGTCAAATAAATTATGACATTCATAATTTAAGTTAATAATTAACCTTTAAATATTTAAAATCAATTAAATATTCTGGTTACAAATGCTTAAAAATTCCGGGTCGTCACATTCCTCCCCCCTTAAAAGAATTTCGTCCCCGAAATTACAAGTTAGGAAGAATGGTCCAATACCCATTTACTTTTCCCAAAACTAATCAGTTTTTAACAATTCAACATCCTACCAACTATCTTTATAATAGAAGGCCCATTACAATTCTTACTAACTTCCCAAACCTTACCCTTAATTCCCTAATAACTTTACTTATATAATCATTCAAATTATAATTCAAAACTAAATTTTGAATTATCAAAATTTTATCAAAAATTTTCTAACTCTCTAAATTTCCGAAAAATTTCGCCAGCGTCTCCTTTGCGCGGCTGACTCGGTACAACTACAAAATGGCTCTACGGCCTCCCAAATCCAAAACGAAAACAAAAGGCCAAGTGGCTCAATCCAAATCCAAATCAAATTTCATACCAAATTTAAATACATACCTTTTTGTCGAGCATTTCAAATTTTTATCTTTTGAAATCAATCCAATTCTCTTTTTCCTTCAGATTACCTGCATATCCTGCTTAGCACTAACATCCAATCACAACTTCCAAAACATTTTATCGACTTTCTTACCAAATGTCAATGTTCATCCAAATATCAACTTAGAATACATTTGCAATATTCAATTTTCAATTAAGAATTGACCATTCCTTACCTAATTTTAGTATAAGCATTTGTATGTTTCTTATATTTATTTTCATCTTACCCCTTTAGTTTATATCCATTCCTATTCAAATTGATTTATCTCCATTCCATATGAATTCAATTTATTCTTCAACTTTGAATATTTTAAATTTTATTTTTCATTTATACTAACTCATATCATTATTTTAATTAGTTTCATTCACTAACCTTTTTCAATTTCCAATTTTAAACTGTTTTGTCGTCAACAAAATTTTCCTAAAAAATTTCAAAATTTTCGAAAATTTTTGACAGAGTCTCTTTTGTACGGAGGAGCTTTTGCAATTTGACAAAAGATATAAATATATATACATTGACCCACATGGTCGGAAAAATCAAAAACAGTTCATATTTTCTATTTTAATTGTGTAGGTGTACCTTATTTAGCATTTTTAAGCAAGCGGCTTATTATTTTTAGCAAATAGCACAACCAAATCCAGCCACACGGCTTCCAAGTACCTGTACTTACTCAATTTAAATATGTAAGTGCCATATATATGAAATTTAACTACATTTCACTTGTTTAAAATAGTTAAAACATATGAATTCTAAAAGAAACTCATACCAAACATTTTTCCGTAAGCAATTTATATAGTTTCCATGCTAATTCAACTGTTCCAATTAATTTATAACCATTCTCACTCAATTTGAATGGTTTAACACTCAATCACCAACATTTAATTTATTCTTAAGCAAACTCAATTCATATTAAATTCAATTGCTCTCAAGATCAATTTATTTCACTCCTATTAATTCATAGAATTTTAATCACCTCCATTTACATCTAATGATATTTATTCTATGCAAACTTGACAAAATCTATGTGAAATAACAAATATTTATGTTTTATAACCAATGTAAATGGATTTCAACTCGATTTATACTTAATTCTATTGCATTTTCAAATTTATTCACAATCTATATATTCTCATTTCCCTTGCATTTTAAATTTGAATCCATTCACCTGCATTTCATTTTATTAACCAAAACAGTTCATTTAAAACAATTAACAATTTAGATCCGTTTTAATTACCAATTAAATTCCTTTTTTTTTTAAAAAAAATTCATTCACAACCACTTATTTAGTTCGACACATTTCATCTCAATTTTATTCACAATCCATTCATATACATTCAATTCCACATTTGTTTATCCCAAATTATATTATCAAGCTCGAAGACAATCCAAGCTATTTCATTCAATAACCATTTCTCAACTTATTTAAACCACATTTCTTTTGATATTTATTTATTTCATCATTTATTTATTCAATATAATTAGTTTATCCACATTCACTTAAACCATTCTAATAAACTCAAAACATTCTATTTTTCTTATTGTCTCAAGTTATTTCAATCCCTTAATAATTTGAATGGTTTACAATTATTTGTTTAAGCATATTCACTCCATTAAATATTATTAGCATCACACCGAATTTTATTTCAATTAAAAAAATTTCTTACTTGATTTAAATCCAATCCACTATTATTAAACTTAATTTTAAGTTGAATGTAATTCAACTCATTTCCATTTTGCAAATAAATTTCTCTTTTCAATTTGATTTGATTCTATCTCAATCCAATCTCATTTCAAACTACAAATTTATTTGATTAGTTATTATAAAAATTAACTTTCCAGATTTAACTCATTCAATTTATTACAATGCCATTTCCAATTTATTCCCACTTATTCGGATTTTTATTTGCAATTCATACCATTACTATTCTAATCCATTTCATTTTTATTCTATACTTTTCAAATTATATTTATTTTGTTAACACTTCAAGTCTAATTTTAATTAATAACTCAAGTTCTGATTCTATTATTCACCTTAAATTTACCATCCAATTTATTAACTCACAATTCAGCTTCATTCTCAATTACTTTCACTTCATCAGCAATTTGAATAAATTTTAATTTATAACTTGAGTTTATTTCCAACTTCATCATAAACTCACAATTGAATTTCATTAACTAAGTTATTATCTAATTAGTTCTTCCCTTATTTATAATCCAACACTTGAATTTTTATTCCAAATATCACTTCATTTTATTTTTCTTAAGTTCAGTATACTTTATAATTCAAGTTTGGATTTCTTTTCATTTTCCAATTCATCAAAATATTAAATTTGGGCTTTGTATTCCATTTTAAATTTTATAAGTCACAACTTATTGTTTTATACAATTCCATTCATCATAAGCTTGAATATATTCATCTTTATTTTTAACTCAAGCCTTATGCTTATTTACAACCCAAACATATTTTATTTTAAGGATTTTTTTTATTTCTTTTACACATTATTCTTTTATTTCAATTCCAATCCTTATTCCACTTATTTTCCATTTATTCAGGTAAGAATCTAATTCCATCAAATAATTCAATTTAATTCTTATTCCAATTCAATCCTATCTTAACTCAATTTTATTTAATTCAATTCGAATGCAACTAAATTCAAATACAACTGGATATTATTTTTAGCCTATTCAATCATTTCAATCCAGTTAAATTTTATTCTCCAATCCAAGTTAATTTCATTTTAACCTTTCACTTTAAAATTTACATTCCATTATTCAAAGCTTATATTTCTTCCCGATTTAAAAATCATTTCCATTTATAAACTTACAACCTATCTTATCAGGATTTTTAAATCCCCGGCTTTGGTTTCAAATCATTTTGAAATCTCCAACATCTCAAAATCACACTTCTCAAAAATTAAACCAATCCTGGTTTTATTTCCAACAAATTTTCCTTTGAAATTTTCAAAAACAACTCTCTTTTCTGAACAAATCAAAATTTTGGCAGCAATTCGTCACTTAGAAATTCGAAAATGAATACTGATGATGCAGCCGTCATCATCAGAATTATTTTCCAAAAATCCAAGTGATTTCAAAGCTATATTACTTTTAAAATACATTTATAACAATTTCCTTTCAGAAATATTTCCAAAACAAAAATGCTATCATTTATCTTCAAAACACTTCCAAAATCTCCGGGATTTAAATTTCCCAATCCTGCTTAATTCAATTTTACTACAATTCATTTGCATAGCTTATGCTCATACAAATTCTTATTTGATTATATTTCAATTTATAAATTCCATTTATAATTCATATTTATGAATTTTATATTTTATAATGTATTTATTTCCTTAGCTTTGGTTATATTTTCTATTTCTAGTTAAATTTTTACTTACCAATGATAGTAATTTAATATTATTCTTCCTAACATCCACACAACCATATATTAGCTAAAATAATTTACAAGAACTTTTCTCTATATCAAAATATATTTTGGGTAAAATCATTTCATTTACCCACATTTAAAAACAATACCGTGTCGATTGTTCTATTCAAGTGTTTAGAAACCCCTTCAATACAGTTGCGTAGACCGTGTCGACGAAGGTTCATATGCCACTCAATAAATCAATCAACACAATATTAAAACAATTTATATTCACTAACAAATACGCACTCATATCTATAAATACACTCAAACTCATTCTAGAGTACTACGGACTCTAATTTAAATGAGTAATTCCCACCAGAGCCAAGGTTATCACCAACCTACGCTCTGATACCAAGTGTAACGGCCCGCAAATCCGTACCCCTTGATTTAACACTATTCTACAATAATCAACTCAAGTTGCACAGAAATACGAACCATTTGGGTTTAAGAAGAAGAGGTAGAAGAAGAGGAAACAAAATCAACATCAAAATCTAACCATCGCAGCGGAATAAAATATAATAGAAAATGAATACTCTTTACACAAACATCAAATATCTCTGTTTACATATTACATCAACCAAAGTACATCAATCACATCTCAACATCAATATCATACAAATGGATACACAATAACTCAACACAGCGGAATATATTGTATATAAATAAGTACGAGAGTACGTGTCGTCATCCAGCTCGTCTCTTGAGTTCCACAGCATCACATCCTGTATTCTATAATACTCGGTCTGACCCGAGCATTACAGTTAAATAACACCCGAGTCAGTCTGGAATACCAGCCTGAGAAAATCACACCCAATAGATTATTAAAGTTTCAAAATCCTTTGGAAAACAAAAGCATCTCGTAAGACCACGCCACAAATAAACATGTCGGGTTTTTACCTTACGATAGCTAAAACAATTTTTATAGAAATCCTCTGATATTATAATAGGGTCTATATACAAATACTTATAAAATAGCCGAAATTGTTACATCTATTAAATTCCAGCTACTAGCCACAAAAGTGGGTAATACAAACAAAATTCATACAAGGTTCGTAGGGAGAATGGATTTCCAACCAATGACTAGGCAATGGGGTACCACCTGCCACAGTACGGGGCCTAGATCACCGTACCGAGGAGTACGCCCGCTCCCCTGCAACACAAGGCCGGAACCATCCCTTAGTGGACAGTCCCGAGTGAGATCACCCCGCGGTTGGGATCAGCAACCACGCACTAAGCCGAAAATAAAAACGGACATCTAGACTGGAATGACCTCACCCTGCTTGGGTGCTACCCACCTAGCCTTGCTGCATAACCCCTGATTTTCAGTCATTCCCATTTGATGAGGCTTGAGGCTAAGCGTTACCTTTTTAGAACATATCCCTTAGAATGCCCATCGTTCACCTGACGATGTTTCGCAAGCATTCATCCATACAAGTCCGTCCCGGGTTCAAACGGAACCGAAGGCACTATTCCTACTACATCCATTTTGGAAATATCCTCAGGATTAGTCGCGATTAGCCCTTGCACTTCACTGCTCCATCTTCGAATCCAAAATCGTTTTCACGAAACATACAAACCGGATCGAAGTGATTTTCGAGAAATAAATCTCGATCCCGGTCTCTTCAAAATGATCAACGCATTTGTCCAATATTGATAGTCGGTTATTTAACTATCAAATTATATTCACAAACATCCATCAAACAATAAATAATTTCTCAAATTATTTATTTATCTCAAAATATCTTCACAAGATATATTCTCTATTTTCAATCCTTTGAAAACAGTTTCAAAACCATCTTTCTTTTCAGAATAAACTTTCCCAAATATTTTTTGTCTCCTTTGAAATCACCAAGCACAAAACTAGATTTTAAAATAATTTAAAACACTTTACTTTGAAATATACTTTAAAACATTTATTTTAAAACTACTTGAATGATTTGTTAAAAATACATACTATATGAATATTTGAAAATAAGGTTACTAAATAAAATATAAAACTAGATTTTCACTTTAAAAATAAAATACTAAGTCACTCTTTGAATAATTATTGCTATAATAGATTACTTTAGAATTTAAATATTTAGAAATAGTAAACTTTTCAAAACGTACTTCTTAAAACAACTTTAAACTTTTAATTTATATTTAAAAATTTACTTTGAAAACGTACTTGGTTATTCAGAGAGAAATTTCCAATCTCAATCACTTAAATCAATTTTCCGAATTGATTCCCAATTTATTCCATTTGAAATAAATTTCCCTACTTATCAGCTTATTAATTATGGACCTTATATTTATTATTATTATTATTATTCTATTTGATTTTATGCCACTTAACTGAAATACACCAAATTTCTTCTTTATTCTTTTTAATAAATTGAATCTTAAATATTAAATAATGTTTTGTTCTTTTAAACTAATCACGCTAAAATTTAAAATTTCATTGATCTTTTGATTATTCAAATATCCCTTACTAAACTTAAGATTTATTTATTAAAAATTTTAAGGGCACTTTATTTCTTTTCCAATTGATTCTTAAGTATATTCAAATTTCCTATAATTATTTTACTTACAAATTCTTTTCTTTTATTTTCTTTTCAAAATCCAATCTATATAATTTTGATAATTCATTCACTCAAATATATCCAATCAACCATAACATTCAATATTCCAATACAACTTCTCATAGAATATCAATATTCACAGCAGAGAATATTAAATAAATTTAAATAAATGTTGAGGGATCCAGTTGGATCCCTCCAACCTGTTTACCCTGCACCCACAGACATTAGCACAACATATAATATTTAAATTCCAAGATATCATACTATATCACATCAATCAATTCCATCATTCAGACAATTATTTAAGTTTAATCATGTAAATTTAAATTTTAAACCGAGTGAGATTAACTCACCTTTGGTCCTTAAATTTGCAAACCCACTTCATTCTCGCTTTGATTTCACGATTGTTGACCTTGAATAAACATTGGATTCATTTTGTTAATATTCGAATAATCGAACCAATAATTTCCATTTGTTAACTTTAATTTAATTAACAAATAATTTTATTCAAACTAATTTTCGTTTAATAATTTAGTTTAGAAACTAAAATAAATTAAATATGTTAATAGATCAAACTAATCACCTTACTAATTTACTTTTAACATAGACCAGTATTTTTTTTTAAACCCCAATTTTATATAGATTTTACAACATCCTGAAATTCCTACATTTCAAACCTGTCTATATATAAATTGTTCAGCATTTAAATTTCAATTTTCAAAACCTTATCCATTTTTTTCCTATTTTACTATTTACACGTAAAATCTACATATATATAAAACTTTGGTTTTGCTGTAAACATTTTATTTTCTGCATCTGCATTTTATAACTTCATTATCACTAGATTTAAAACAAAACGAAGCAACAAAAAATATACCTCACAGTCCGGACGACACGATCCCCAAATCGCGTTGAGCACGAGTTCTTACCGAATCGCGCAATCCAAAATTCGAGCACGCCACGCCTCCACTGCATGTCGCCGTAGGTGTAGTTAACGCCTCGAACTCGCGAACTCCCCACTTAGCCTTCCCTAACGAGCGCGGCCCAAACCACGTGAATTGCCCTTTCAGATCACCGAAACCCTCGAATCGCGCCTACCCTAAACTCGAGTCGCCTAGCACGAAACCCTTATTCACCCATCACCCATGGCGACGTCGAGCTTGTTATTGAAGTCGCCATTGATTGACTCGTCTAGAGTTCGATTAAATTGCGAACAATTGAAGGAAGGCGCCATTCGATTCACCTGATTTTGAAAAGAAATGGGCTCTGGCCGATAATAAATCTTTTTGTTCTTTGATTTGTTTTTTTTATTTGAAGGAAGGGAATATGGTTCTTATAAATTTGAGATATTCTCAGCTGAAAAAAATGGTTTTGAGATTTGAAAGGAAGGAGTAAGGCGTGCGCAAGTAGCTTGACTACAGTGAATTAAAAATGAGAACAAAAAGTTCTGATGTGTATAGAAATTTAGCTGACGTAAAAATGTTGAGCAAAATATATTTTAAATTAAAATTTCGATATAAAATTCAGCGCATTTACACGTCGTACGCTCACTCAACAACTCCAAACACTACGAGATTTGAAAACCGATAATAATACAATATTACGGATCCAATGGTACTGTTTTCGTCGAATTCCGAGACTGTGCCTCGGAAGGCTATTTGCAAATTAAATTTAAACGATATAAAATTTTAAAACTAACAAACCACTGTTAATATCAATTTTACAACCTTTATTATCTTCGGTGTTATAAATATATATTTTACCAGCCTTTAACTTATATTTTTAATAGGCTTAGAATTCCAGATTTAGTATTTTACCCAACTTCAAATTATTTAATTCAACAATTTAATTGTCAAATAAATTATGACATTCATAATTTAAGTTAATAATTAACCTTTAAATATTTAAAATCAATTAAATATTCCGGTTACAAATGCTTAAAAATTCCGGGTCGTCACACTTTGTTTTTTATTTCCAGCTTTCGAATTTGTTTTTCAGTTTTGAAAGAGCTTGAGAAATCTGATCTAACTCTTTCTTATGCATGTTTATAAAATTTAATTAAAATAAAAAAAATTCCTTTGCCACTTGTATGATTATGTTAACACTTGTAAATACAAATGACAAATAAGCAACACATGTTTCCTTAAATTATAAAATGTTTACATTTGTCAAAATTAGTATTTTTATGTTAAAGACCTTAACCAAATTTTTGTTTATCAATTTTTTTTTTAAATCCCTACTTCAAATTTAATTTATGAAACATGTTTTTATGTTTTATACATTAATTATGTATTATGAAATAGATTTATATATATATATACATACAAATTATATTTATCTTTAAAGAAATGATCCTTTAATAAATCTTGTTTAGTTCCAAAAGATATGTACACTAAACTTTTTTCATTTATTCTTATCTACATTTATATTTATACATTTTATTTTGTAGTTATACAATTTTAAAACAAATGATTTGAAATCAAATTATTGTTTACTAACAATTAACTATATATATTAGTTCCTTCAAACATAAAGTTTAATAAATCCAATATTTATTTATAACATATTCGTCTTTGAATTTTTTTATAAAATTCCCAATTAAAATCCTTTATATAAATAAAGATATATATATTTAATTTTGTAAAATCCAAATACCATTTTATTTTCTAAGGTATTTAAATTTGAATATAAAATTTTCAAATTCTGTTTTAAATCTATTTTATATACATATTCATTCCCAAATATTCAAATTAATTCTTTATTAATTCATAATTTAACTAAAATTTTATATTAATTTTCAAATTAATTAGGCTTAAAAATCAAGAATGTTACAATATATATATATATATATATATATATATATATATATATATATATATATATATATATCAATGTGTATGTCTATATCGATTTCGAAAGTAAGTAAAAGTGCAAATATAATGTAAAAAGATTTTTCTTTAGTTTATAAATTTGAAATAAATAATTCTTATAGGATTTTTATACCAAAGAAAATTTATCTGAATTACTCTGAATTGAAAATAATGGAAGTTACGTTAAATTTGAGTTATTATTATTTTAAGTAAAAAGTAAAGAGATTTAAATTGAAGTTGAATTTAGATCCTATATGATGAATACTATAAATATATTTACTAATGATTATTAAATGAGATGAATTTTTAAAGTGATTATATTAATATCAAGTGTTGCTTATGCTATGATTAGGATAATTATAAAAAATGAGTATGTGTATATAATTATATGTGATGACCCGACTTTTACCCCACTGAAAGTCGCATCATCTTAAAGAAAGAAAGGGATAGAAAAGAGAAAGATAGAGAAGAAAGAAAAGAAACAACATCAGAATCTCAACAGCGGAACGAATAAATTATATTAATAACATAAATATTACATAGTTTACAACCATTATCAAAGTTACATAGATTATACATCACGTACTAGACAGTTATAAACACCTGTCTAGTTATACAACTTAATACAATACAAGGAAACTACTCAGAGAAACCAACACAGCGGAACACTATATATAACTATAACGCAGAAGCCTCCTGCTCCATTGCTTCTCCAGAATTTGTCAAAGCTAACCTCAATCCCTTGGCTACTCGTAAAAATTTGAGTACCCAAGAGTTTAAGAAACCAGAAGATAAACTCTGGGTCAGACATGGGTCTGGTGTGAGTAACAGGTTAAGGTTGCTCAACTTTGAAAAACCTTTGAAAAGAAAGGTATCACGTAAGACTTCCCACACATAAACATGGAAAAGTTTTTACCTTATGCTAACCAAAACATTTGATAGGAAATCCAGTGATATTATAATAGGTTTAGGGTTTTTAAGTAAATATGAAATAGCCGAAATTATTACATGATTAAATTCCAGCTACTAGCCACGAAAGTGCGTAACACAATCAAAACCATTGGCACTTATTGGATTTTGGATTCCATACAATGGTAGGGCTACTGGCGTACCGCCCGTCACAGTACGGGGCCTAGATCACTATACCGAGGATTATTCCCAATCCCCTGCAACACAAGGTCGGAACCATCCCTTAATGGATAGTCTCGAAAAAGACAACACCGCAGTTGGCGTACGTTCCAACTGCCCTCACAGCTGAATAAAAAGGGACTTCTAGACAGGGGGAAATCTCGTCCTACTTGGGCGTGACCCACTTAGCCTTGTTGCACCTTCCCTATTTTAGCCATTCCTGGTTGATGAGGCTGGAGGCTATGATTACCTTTAGAGGACACATCACTTAGAATGCTCATCGTCCACCTGACGATGTTCTGAAAGCATTCAATCCATACAAGTTCATTCCGGGTTCGAACGAAACCAAAGGCATTATCTCATTACACTCATTTTTGGAATCACCCTCAGAGTTAACGACGATAACCCTTGCACTCTGAATCTTCATCTCGGATCTGAAAGTACTACCCCGTTAAACTCGTATTGGAATCACCCTAAGAGTTTTAATGACGAATAGTCCTTACACCACGAGTCTTCACTCTTCACTTGAGATTCACGACCTATCGTAAATTTGGATCAATGTGGTTTTCGGATATCCAAATCTGAAAACCCAATCCTGGTCCCATCGAAATCCAAGGCGCATCTTTTAAGGCCAAATTGTTTTAAAGTTTAAAACAATTCAATTTCATTATCTATATACACACAGATAGATAATTCACATACCACAATAGATAATCATCATTATCATCACAACAGATAATCCATATTATCATCACAAATAGATAATTCATATTATCATCCCAATGCAACCAAAGCATCCATATCACACGGCATTACTTATCTCATATCTGAGATCTCAAACCATTCAAGGCAACGAATATCATCCATTCACGTAATGACCGTGATTTTATTACCGTCGTAATAAATATTTTTGAATATAAATTTTTAAATTAAAATTAAAAAAAATGTTGAAAAGTCAGTAGTCTAAATAGCTGCAGCATGTTGAGATAAAAGCCTTTGGCCTTCATGTGAAAATTTAGTCAGTTGGGATATTTTCCTTTAGCTGTCACACGCAGTTTTGAAAAACAAGATGAACCACTTTTTGCATTTTTATCTATCATCATTTTTTCTACTAACCATGTACTTTTCTTTACAATAGCACGTAGTATTAAATGAATGTGTACCCAAAGCCTAGCCAGCACATCTTCACTCTGTTGTCATATACCAAATAGAAGAGAAAAGTAAAGGGCTTCAATTCTTTTATTTTTCTACTTCACTCTTAAGATTACTCTGCAGAACTTCAATGGCAGTCAGTGCATACTTTCTTTTGAATTCTTGGTGTTGACTGGAGTGAAGCAATTTTGGGGTGAGTTTAAATACTCACGTTGCTAATTTATTGAACACGAATATACTCAGATTTTCGTGTGCTTTTTGTGAATACGAGTTCATAGACCAAGTTTTAATAAGTGTTGAAAATCATTTAGGTGTATTTCATATACACGAAAAATATATACCCATACATTTCGTTGTTCTACTGAAAGCATGCGAATAATTGGGTTGGCCAGGTTTACTTTTCTTTTTGTTACGTGTGTTTACTTACAATTCGAAACTCATGAAATTCAAGTGCTGGCAATTTTCTTCACTTGTGGGCAAGTGTAATAATTGTAACGTGCTAGTGTACCAAGATTTTCAATGCATATGTGCGTTCTTATAACATGAAACAACCCAGGTCATCATATAATGTTCAATCATCTTCGCGTGCGTTAGCCATATATTTGTTCTATGTTTTGCTATTCAATTTAGACTAAGTTATGTACATATCTTCGTGCACATAATTATAAGTCTCAGGGTAGCTTACTTCATCTGTTAACTTGCGTTAATATTGGGATGCGCACTTGTATATGTGCCAGATAGCTCATTTTATATTTTTAGTACATATCAGTGTGTCCACAAAAATCTGGTTTAAGTATATTGATTTGTTAAATTAAACGTTGGGAAATACACGTGTATTGCTATATAGGAAACAGGCCAAAGTCACCACATATTGTTCAAACTACATGGTGCGCATTAGTTCATATGTTTTGGCTCTTGCATGCATGGGTTGGGTACACGTGTATCACACAGAGTATTGCTTTTGTGAAAATTGAATTTGTTTCTATTGTTTTGTTTGATGAGAATTGAATTTGCACACAACTTTCTATCCGTGTACATAGAGTACTGCAATTTCGTGAACCGGTGTTTACAAATTCAATTACAGGCTACATTAATATTTTCCCACTTTTATTATATTCGTGAATTCGGTCTAATTTACTTTGAATCGATGTTATGTTTAAAAACGTATCGTATAGCCGTTATTTTATAACGAAATTTTTACGTTGGTTTTTATTTTTGAAAGGTGTTGTTTTGGCGACATTTTCGATGAATGAAAATTTACTATTATTTTAATGTCAGTAACCGTTAATTTAAAGTGACTTTTTAAGCGGTTATCCCGCAACGCTGATTTGGTATCCGTTTTTACGGTGTTTTGAGAAGTGCAATTTCATTATCGAAATTGCTACAGATGTTGTTGTTTTAATCACGTGTTTTAAAAATTATTTTAAAATAAAATTGTTTCTAAAATTTTTATAGTTTGCGCTTTCAAAAGAATGAGGAAGTGATTTAAACGATTCAGCAAAATTGAGGACTATGAACCCTTACTTTTACTGATTCGGTTAATTCCGGACTTGTCTGATTGAGAACATAAAATGTTATTTATATAAAATACAAAATTTTGCACTTTCAAGGAAACGATTAAGTGATTTAAATGATTTAGCAAAAGCGCGGAGTATGGAACCATACTTTTACTATTTTGGTTAAATCCTGACTCGTTAATTGAAGTATTTTCTGTTTGATGATTTTGATGATTTGTTGGGCTTTCGAGCCACTCTGTTGGACCTTCGGGTCATCTGATGGACCTTCAGGTCAATTACCAGTACTAGACCTTCGGGTCACTCTGCGTACCTTCGGGTCAACTGATGGGCGCCAAATTTTATAGTACTTGGTAGGCTTCAGCCATCTGAGATGCACGTGCAGCGTAGCTAAAAACTTGCCATCTGCTGGGATCGATCCAATTTTATGTTGATTTTTCTAGTTATCTTATTTTGATTTCTAGTATTTGAGACTGTTGATTTTCTAGTTATCTATTTTGATTTCTAGATTTTGCGTATTGCTGTTTTGAATTCAATGGTGAATTTGAAAAATGATTTTGATGGAGTTTAAATTGAGAATTTTTATTTAAACTATGCTGATTATTTGTGCTGTATAGTCTCATTCGAGACTATAATTATTTGTTTAAGAGTTGTTTATCATACACTTATTTTTAAGAATAAATTAGACTGATCCGTTAATTATTTAATTTTAAATAATACTCGGGTCAGACCGAGTTATTTCAGGGTAATCTCTATCTCTGATTCAGCAGCAGCTTTAGCTTTTGAGATTTCACATCATCTTTTGTCTAGCCTTCGAGGAGTTCTTTTGGTTTATTGACTCACATTGTATGTATGTTGATGTTTATGTATATGTACAATTGGTTCAAGTGAACTATCGATTGTTATAGCATGTATTCCAGACATGTCTTCCGCTATATATCTGATATTTCTGTCCTGATGTGATTATACTACTAGTGTTGTTGTTATTATGAGTTGTTCTGGATTTTTCTTTAGCCACTATAGTTTCGTTTTAGATTTGGATTGAATTTATATCTTTGGGAGAAATTTTCACAACTCCTATCGATGTAATCAATACTCGTCTAAGGCATAACTTACGGATGGTCGCTTCTAACAAGCCTTATTCTTCGCAATAGTAGAATTTATTCCTTATAATAACCTTTGTTATTGTGAGCATAGAGGTGGGGCATCACAATTCATATATAAGCAACGATTAATAATCACACCAAATATAATTAATTTAAAATGAATTAAATTAATTACTTTATTTCTAATTAATTTAAAAGGAATTAAATTAATTACTTCATCAATATGAATCTTTCTTACATAACCATTAATTAATTTGCAAAATAATTAATTAATTATCCTCTAATTAATCACCATAATTATTCACCCTTGATTAATTATTCCTTAATTACATTCAAGTAATTATCCATTAATTAATTTTAAAAATTAGTTATAGTTAACCAAATACAGTAATTAACCTTTAATTACTTGGCAAATTAATTAACTATAATTAATTACATTAATTATTAATTAGTTATATTAATTAATTACTCTTTAATCACTTATCATTGATTGACTAATTATAATTAATCAACCCTTGATTACATCATTAATTGCATTAACTAATGATCCCTTAATTACTTCTTAATTAATTATTAACCATAATTATTAATCAGTCTTGATTTATCACAAATAGTAATTAACTACTCTTAATTACTTTATTAAATTAATTAATTACTCCTTAATTAATAATTAATCTTTAATTATTTATATCTATTAATCACCCTTGATTAACTCATTTAGTAATTAATTACCCATAATTAATTAATTTACATAGTTATCTTTAAATAACATAAATTAATTGCACTAAGTAATTAATTATAAATTACTTTTACTAAGTAATTATCCTTCATATTAATTTCACAAGGTAACTAACGCAAAACTACTTTCAAATCTTCAATTTGTTACATCCTGTAATTATCCTCACTAATTACTTCACTAAGTAATCATACTTTATAAATCTCACTTAGTAATTAAACTTAATCCCATCATCAAGTGATTATTTAAATTAATTAAACCAATTAATTAACTTAAACTAATCCTATTAATTAATTAATTACACTGAGTAATTAATTACTCTAATTACTTCCATAAAGTAATTACACTTAAACAATTTCATAATTAATTATCCATAATTAATTAATATAATTAATTATTTAAAATTAATCACATAAATTAATTATTTAATAATCCTTAGTTAATGATCTACATTAACTATTAACAAATCTTTAATTACTTCTCCTAAGTAATTAAACTTTGATTAATCATTATTAATTACAAATTAATAAATCTTTAATAACCAATTAATTAGTCTTTAATTACTTAATTAATTAAGCGATTAACTGTAACTTAATTAAATTTAATTACTTGATTAATTATATTCCTAATCGTTAATTAATAATCTATAATTATCTAATTAATGATCCCTAATTTCCTTAATTAATAAATTTAAACTTTTAATTACTAAATCAATTAAGCCTAACTTATTGGTTAATTAATTTAATTACCCTTATATTTCCTTATTAATAAAGTGAATCATCAATTATTAAAACTTAATTATCCTTAAGATAATAACGTCTTTCTTATTAATGGCTTACTTATCATTTTCAAATAAATTTGAAAACATTTTACTTTAAATTCTCTTTAAAATTTCATTTCAATATTAAGATTCAAAATGATTAACAATTTAAACTTTTACCAACTTTATATCAATTTATAAACCTTTAAAACAAATGTAAAGAAACATTTATCTTGTATAAAGTAACTTATATAAAGAAAAGTTTGAAACTAACTTACTTGATTATATTTATAACCAAGATTCAAAATAAATTAATCTTTAACTTAAAATTTAAGTCAAACTAATTTATATAACTTTCTATTCAAATATTAAAGAATTCTTTTATGAAAGAATACAAATAAGGTTTTAACATTTTCTTGGAAAACAATTTATTTACAACATACTTTTATATTTTAAACTTGTTTCAAAACATTTTAAATTTTGATAAAATTTTATTTATCCTAAAGCTAGGATATAAATTAAATTTGAATTCAGATTAAAGAGTTGATTTAAAACTTTGTCTAAATCTTGTTTCCAAAATTCAAACTCATTTAGTTTCAAAAACAGATAGGTTTTTGATTTTTAAATTCATTTAAACTTAAAGTACTGATAGGTTTTTTTTACAAAAACCTATAACAACAATATACCCGAGCCCTCACAACAAATACCTTGAGACAAACACCCCAACGCTTCGAGCAAAACACGAATCAACTCGAATAAACACTCGAGTACCCATCTTCCCCAAACCAACAGCAGAACACATCATCACCTCCATGCACATGCACCAACACCGCCGCCCTTTTCGACACCTCGCGATGGCTTACGCATGTCGGCGATCATCCTCCCACTCAATTCCGACCATCAAACCATTAGAAGTAGCTTGAAATCAAAATTGAGCTTTAAAGCTCAAACTGAACCAACGTCAAAAGCCTGGAATCACTTCAATCTCATGACTCCGATCACCAGAGTGCCTACACCTCCAACCACGACTTCCTCCACACTCCATCTATCACCTCCCTGAATCTGGGAAAGCTCAGTCATTTCTAGAAGTCGCGTCGATCAAATTTTTGATCAACAGAAAAACTAGGGTACAAACTTCTTTGCTTAACCACCATCGCCACAGTGCATTGATCAATTTCCAAATATTTTTCCCTGATTCTCCTCTCACCACTTCATCAGCAAAGAAGACACTGACCTCCCCGACCACCTAGATCGACAGTATCTTCCCAAAACATCATTTATGGTCAAACCAGAAATGCTCATTCATTTTCAAACTAAAAATTTTGATTTTAGTTTTAAAAATCAAGTTTTAGTTAACTAACCTATTTATAATCCTGGATCAATGAATCTGGATAATTAAGTTTTAACTTACATAAAGTTTGTTCTGTTATTTTTTATTTCCAGAGGTAATACAGATTTTTTTTATATTAAGTAAAATTTTAAACTTTAACTTATGTTACACAACCACATTTTGTTTGAATCTTAAACCATAACATAGATTAGAACAAATGAAATGGATTTTTAGCAATTCTTGAACCTGGAAACTTAAGAACAGAAAAACAAAGATACACAGCAGCATGTACAATGATATATTCATATATATACCCAGCAATGCACTTGTAAATAGGCATACAGACATACATAATTCCATAGTAAATCAAGCAACTAGATTCATAATTAGTTCTTAAAAGAGTGATGTTACTCACTTGGCAAGCATGATGAACAGAGCAACCTTGTTTTTGAAAATCTTGAAACAGGAATGTGCTTTGATTTCAAAACTTTAAGTTGCTGTGGTTTGCTTATGATTTTTAAACTGCAGTTGCATGTTTGCTTTTAAAACTTCAAGTTGAAGATGAATGTAGGCCTAGTTGTTGTTTCAAAACAGAACTGAAGGAAACTACAGGCTTTTGAGTTGCATAATGATGATCAGATTTTATTTCCAGATTTTAAGAAATGAGTTCAAGCTTATATTTTGATTTGCATTTCTGGTTTTGAAGATGATTGCAGATAGTTGTGGTTTGATTTGGTTAGAGGAAATACTAGTTTCAGATTTGATTTTGAGGGGATTTACAGGTTTTGTTTTTGAAAAAAAATTTCTGGTTTTCTGGAAGATTGATCAAAGATTTTAGATTTTTGGTTTGAATGTCGATTTCAGATTTTTCAGTTGAAGTTTTCTTAAGTTTTGAAAAAGAATAGAAAAAAAGAATAAAGGTGAGAAGAAATGTGTTTATATAAGTAAAATTTTGATTTAGCTAAAATAAAAGAAAATGAAAATTTAATAAGACACTTGTTTTTAATTTTAACATTTGTCACATTGTTTAACCTATGACTTAACACATGTCATTAGATGTCTTAAGGAATTTAAACATGCCTTTTAAGCATTTTATTTTAATTTAAATTGTTTATAAAAGCTTTTAACTTAATTTATTACTTCTTATGTACATGTATATATAAATTCCTTTTTTTTAAAGAAAAATGAAACAAAACAAATTATAAATAAAAGCTTATTCAAATATTTTTAAGCATCTATTCTTTTGAATTTCAAAACGTTAAATTCAAATTCAAATTAAATTATAAAAATTTAAAAAACAAGTTATATATATATATATGCATATATAATGTTAACGTAAAAATCAGACGCTAACACCCCGGTGTAGATTGAAGTTGAGCGAAAGCACCACCCGTGAACACGGGAACTAAAAAACAAGTAGAGAAATCACAGAGAAAGCAGAAAAGACAACAGTTTTTATAGTGGTTCGGCTTAGGGTAAGCCTACGTCCACTTTAATTCTCTTTATTACTGAATCGATTACAACTTTACAACAATCTTCAATTACAATTCCGATGAGACAAACAACTAGAACTTTGATGCAGAAGAATTCTTTAAATCCATGTAGATTGCGTTAGATTTCCTCTCGAAGTTAGTTGTGATGCCTTTCGTACTTGAAGTGTTGAGTAAGTCGAGAATTCAGCAGAGTATCGGTGCTTAAAGAGGTCGGCCAAAGTCCCTTTTATGTTCGAGGTAGGTTGGTATTTATAGGAAAATCCCCCCCTTTAGGTCGTAAGTCGTGACCGGTCCAAGGTAAGTTGTGGCCGACTCATCTGGCCCCTCCATGGTTTCACAAAAGTTCACTTGCATAAGTCCTAAGTCGCCCACGAGTCAACATCTAAGTCGCAAATGAGTCAACTGGTCCTCTTCATGCGGCATTGAAACCTTACCCAGTAGCTTTAGGTCGTGGACGACTCAAGCTAGGTCGTGAGTCGTGTACGAGTTAGCTGATAAGCTTGTTCCCTTCAGATAATAACCCAAATCCTGAATCGTGTACGAGTTAAGAGGCCACTGTGCCAAGTAGCTGCATTGAACTTGTCTTCCTTTGCTTGGGTCGTGAACGACTTAACATAGGTCATAGGTCGGTTGCGACTTAAGTCGGTATCCCTCTTAGGCCTTAGGTCGGTATCCTTGTTAGGTCGGCAACCTTCTCAAGCCTGTTAGGTCGGTATCCTTGTTAGGTCGGCAACCTTCTCAGGCCTGTTAGGTTGGTATCCTTGTTAGGTCGGAAACCTTCTCAAGCCTGTTAGGTCGGTATCCTTGTTAGGTCGGCAACCTTCTCAAGCCTGTCAGGTCGGTATCCTTTTTTAAGTCTTAAGTCGGTAGTTTTTTAGGTCGCTGAGTCATGGCCGAGGTGGAGTTAACATTTGCCCCTCGAAGTATACGCATAATGGTTAGGTCGTGTGCTTCGATATCCTTTGACCCGTCCACTCTCTAAGTCGGTAGGTCGTACGCGACCTAGCAGTTAGGTCATACGTGCCGCTTCAGATCCCTCCACTGCAAGGTATAAGTCACATCTTCTTCTTCCTTCTCATTACCTACTCTCTTGATTCTGCCATTAAAAACTTTCTCAAGCTCCAAAAGGCGATTTCATTCCAAACAATCACCGACAATCTTTGTTATTCATCATGTAAGTAAACCTGCTCTTCTCTTAATCCCTTATTGTCATCGATTCACGAATTCCATTCAAACCAAACCCACCCCTTGCGCATTGCTTTACTGCGAATTTCATTGCACCTGTAGTTTATGAGCCCGGGTCAGCTTGGTTTTGGCTTTAAATGATCGACGAGATGATGAAGATGGTTTACTACTTCTGGCTAGTTGATTTTGATTTGTGTTAGGATTGCAAGGTGTTGAACTTGTAGTGGTTTCGAACCGGTTTACTGGATGATCCGATATCATGAATGAAACAACATGAATGCACTGAGGGTTTTTCGTGGATGGAGCGACTAACGGGTTAACGGGTTGAGTGGAGTGAGATTTTAATTTGGATGCGACCCAGTGAATTTGGGTGGCTTAACTTCTGGCCGACCTAATCCTCTGCCGACCTGACCCTTAAACCGTGGCTGAGCTAGCACATTTGCCGACCGATTCCTCTTCCGATCTAACCCTTAAACCGTGGCCGAGTTAACCCTTAAACCGTGGCCGAGTTAACCCTTAAACCATGGCCGAGTTAACCCTTAGGGAATTTCACACCACTTTTGAGCCAGAGCCTTCCTCCTTACTATTGTACTGAACTGCTTAAATCCCGGATTGCTTTAACTTTGTTGCTTTATTTCACAGACCGCATTAACTTATAGGCTAACAACTTGCTGAAAACAACAATCATAAAAAACCAAGGCGAATATACTGCCATTGACTGCCCACATCAAATGACAGATTAGTCGACATAAAATAATCAACTTAAATACACTATATGAAATGCTGTGAACCAATCAACTAAAGTGAAGTATTAATGCAAAGCATCGCTAACTTGAACTGATTTGTTTGCATAAATATTACACTCGCATATTAAAACAACGAACCCTGGACTTTATAACTGACAAATACTTGCTAGTTTTTACTCCAGTTACATTTGCTTATTGCTTGATTGATTTTACACAACACTCCACACACTTTAGGAAACGTGCATCTTCATGTTTGAATATCCATTTGTTTGTGTAGAATGACTTCCCATCAAGAAGAAGAAGGGGTAGCTCAAGCTAAAGAGACCTTTCCGATGGCTATTCCCGTAGAGAACCCTCCAGAGAGAACTTCGACTATCCTAGCTCCGACAGCGTTTATTCAGCTACGTACTCAATTTGGTTTTGCTGAAAATGATGCCATACTTCCCGGGCCAAATGATACTGCCGACAGTCCTCCCCACAGTTTCGTCGCAGTCAATCGTCAAATGTGCCTAAGTGGGGCGATTCCTCCTTTTAACGACTTCCTCTGAATCCTTCTCCTTCGGTTGACAATCTCTCCATTCCAACTTCATCCTAATGGCTACGCCATTTTGATGGGGTTGTGTGTTTTGTTTAGGAGAACTCTTGATCGCTTGCCGAGTTTTGAAGAAATTCGCTACTTATGCTCGTTTGCAAAGAGTAAAGACCATCCTTCCCTTATTATTGTGAGAAGTGCTAGAAACCGCAAGCTTATTTCTGATCTTAAAGAAAGTGTTCATGGATTTTTGATCCAGTTTTTCTTTGCTCGCTGCCCCCCAGAGTTTTATGCCATCTGAAGAGTAGGAAGTAAGATTACCTATTTCTATTTTCTCCATTTCCAAACTTTTTCGAGGTCCGAACCACCAACTGCTAATTTCATTCTTTGCTCTTTTCAGCACTTCCTCTCCTTTCTAAAGATCCAAGCCATAAGCAAGTTTTTGAAAGATTAATTGCTGTGGCCGCAGAAAAGCGAAGTATAAAATTTTTGTTGAGGGATGAATTTTTGCATCAGTATGGACTTTTGCACGCTTCTTACTCTACACACCCCCATGAGGTTTCGTATTCTCTGCCTAAAGCATTAGATGCCCCAGTTTCCGCTGACGAACCTTTACCAAAAGAAACTGCCTCCGAAGCTTCTCTAGTGAAGTGCTCTACCACTGTCGATGCTGCGGGGTCGTCTGGTAAATCCGCACTTGCCCCAGTCATTGAGGAAGAAGAGCCTCAGGGATCTCCCCAACGTTCACAGAAGTCCGGCGAAGAAGCCGGGAAAACAAGCCCTGTCAGGCAGAGCGGGGACGACACTTTCGAAGGGTTGAGCAATCTCTTTGTCACATCACAAGAGCTTTTTAAAGACGACCCTGCGACTACTAGAGTTTCTTCTTCAGTAGTGGAAGCGACTTCTTCTTTGCAACAAGCTCCGTCGACCCAAGAGTTGACGTTGATTACTACCCCTGTGATTACTCCGCAATCAAAGAGTGGTTCGTAGTTTGATGCGCGTAGTTTGCACATCACACACACTTAGAATCTTTTGGCACTTTCATGCATCTAACTCTTTATACTTTGAAGATTCTAAAGTTACACTTCTTTTTTCTGAAGACTTTTAAGACTTGTCTTTTTTATTTCAGATTCTCCGATGGGACGCAGCAGCTCTTACTATGACGACTTTCAGCGCTACGGGAGGCGTGGTCAATATGATTATAGGCGCTACCTGCCCAATCACAGAGAAACCGACGAAGAGAGAGCCACTCGGAAGGCTCAGGAGAGGAGGGCTCAAGAAGAGCGTTATGAGAGGAAAGAAAAGGAGGAGCGCCATGATTCTTCCCAGAGAGGTGACGATTCTCACAAGAGAAAGTTGCATGATGATCGGGGAAAAAGCCACATAGTTGAGGACCCAAGCAAGCATGCCCGGCACGGTGAAAAGCATGCTTCTACGACTCCTGAAAAGGTCACTGCCCCCGTCTCACTTGACATTCCTTCTGGCTCTCCTGCTCTCGGGAAGACAGACATTCAGACAATAATCAGCAGGCCTAAATTCCAAGTTGGATCAGGCCCGGCTATTCTGCAAAGCCGGTTCCCGCACTGGTGCCTGAAGGGAGTGCGGTTCAATCTTGACTTGGTCCCTATTGACAAGCCTGCCATGCTGCGAAATCTCGATGCCGTCAGGCTTGATATTGAAAGGATGTCGAACTGGCAAAAGCTTGTTGACGAGCTTCAAAGGGTCAACCGTGCGAATATAGAGGCCATGCTTACTATGGAGAATGATAAAGCTGAATGGCAAAAGGTTCTTGAGCAGCATGATACTGAGATAAGGAGCATTACTACTTATAATGAAGAGCTTGAAGCGAAGGTCGAGAAGCTTAAAGAAGAACTCGCCACTTCCTCTACTTTCTACACTCAAAAAGAAGAAGTGCTTCAGAAACAAGTGAGAGATGCTCATGCCGGCCAAAGAGACGCCAAAGACAGGCTCGAAGTGCAAAAAAGAATCAGTGAGGGCTATATTGCTGATATTGCAGAGCTTCGGAAGAAAACCAGCTCTCAAGAGGCAGAGATTCAAATGCTAAAGCTTCAACTCTCCAAAGCTGAAAGAGAGCGTGATGAGGCCGTTGCCGGTAAAATTGCAGCTGAAGAATCTCATGAGGCAACGAAGACCAGCATCAGCTCGACACTATTTGACTTCTACCTGCACAGCGTCTTGGGGCGCGGTAGTCTCGCCTTTCTAGGCCCCAAGTATGAAATTACTCTGGCTGAAGTGTGGGAGGCCGCACTTGACATGCTTGGCGGTAAAGGTGCTGGCTATGCCGAATCAGCTCTTGAGGAGCATTATTTGGATGACGACACTCACGCCGCTCTCGCCAAGAGAAAAGAACAACTTGCAAAATTAAGAGCCGAGATGGCCGAAGGGGAACGTTTAGGAAAAACTACTTCGACTATTCCAGTCCAGCCTTCTCCTTCTGCCGAAATCGACATCGTCGGCTCCAGCTCTCATTCTCCATCCCTGGTCAAAGTTACAACCGAGATTACAAGTACACAGGGTGGAGATGAAGGCGAAGAGAGCGCCGAAGCACAGGCTTATGAGGTTGATATCAGGAAGCCGACTTCTCCAGGTAACTCTACTGTTAATCTTGCCCAAGTAGACTGCTCATTTTCTTCTTATGAGTTCGATGAGCTTCTCGACTATTTCATGAACCTCAATGAGCCTTTATCTCCTCTCTTTATTGACTTTAACTTTTTTTCTTCTGTAGAGAAAGCATCGAGCATTTTTCAAACTTCCCCTCCTCCAATTATTCCTCCTTCGGTTCTCCAGGTCACTCCTCCATCCGCCTCTCAACCCGGGTCGCAAGAGAAGCAAATAGAAGCTCTTCATGGCTTAGATGATCCTATTGCTTCTCAAGAACATGAGGGAGAAGGGCTTGGAGAAGGCAATGAGTCTCCGGAGCGAAACACTTCTGATAACATAAAATTATCTGCTCTTGTTACTCCGGGAAGTGAGTCTTCTTCAAGGAGAAGGAGGAAGCGTGCCACTTCCAAGAAGAGAAGGAAAGGCATTCTTGTTTCTGAAGAGGAAACGAAAGTTGATCCGGCAGTAACCCTTTCTCCTTCATCCCCGACTCTCCCAAGCCATCCTGAAAAGCTGCCAATTAGGTCAGGTGAAGGCTCTAAGGGTGGTGGCAAGAAGAAGTAAGGGGTCCTGCTTTGATTTATCTTTACTTTTTGCTTTTTGCATGTACTGACCGGAGATTGTGCGGGTACCGGCCTCCACTTTTCTTTTTCTTTTTATTTTGAAACCTGTACCTGTATAAAATTTTGACAGTGTTGAATAAAATGATTCTTTTTGTTTTTACAAACTTCTGTCTATATTTGAGAATGCATTTACTATTCATTTTTGTACAAGTTTCTTTATATGATATTGCAGTGAGCTTGTGGTATGTTGTTCGAGCGTAATTTTTACCAATGCAGTTATACCATGTTGCCCCTATGCCATAAGCTCGTTGCAATATTTTATACTCTGAGGGGATTTGTACTCCTATTTTCTGGAGAATAACTATTCCATACTTGGAGGAATACTATTCTGCTCGAAATAGAGTACAGCTCACTCCATATGAGTTTCTACGCTTCATCCTTTGAAGACATCACTTTTTCTTTTGTGCTTTCACACATTTTACCGAGTGAATTCTTCTACGTGGTAAAGCGGGCCTCTGAAGGGCACTTTAACTTCTTTTTGAGGAAGAGTATTTTCGAGAATAGAAGAATCAGTCTTCCTTTGAAAGTTAAAGTGTGCCTTTGAAGAGGGCTTCTTCTCTCTCTTTTTTTTTTATATCGCGCCTCGGTGGAGGGCTTTCTGATCTTTGCTTTGCATTTCTGACGAAATGCTTCTTTGAAAAGTTGTACCTCTGAGGAGGGCTTTTTCACGTTTCAACACTTGGAAGTTTTATTTCAATCTCGGTGAAACGTGTGCCTCCGAAGAGTTGTGCCTCCGAGGAGGGCCTTCCACGTTTCAACACCTGGAAGTTTTATTTCAATCTCGGTGAAACGTGTGCCTCCGAAGAGGTCTTTCTATTTGATTGTACCTCTGGGAAGAGGTCTTTTTGTTTCTGCCTCTGGGAAGAGGTCTTTTTGTTTGGTTGTGCCTCTGGGAAGAGGTCTTTTTTTTTTGTTTCTGCCCCTTGGGAGAGGCTTTTATTTTTCCCTGTTCGCTGGGAAGCGGGCCTCCGAAGAGGGCTTTTCACATTTCATCTCACGGGAGTGTATCGACCGATCACGGTGAAATGTATGCCTCTGAGTAGGGTTTTTGCCTGGAAGTTTGGAGTTTCTTTCTCTCGGTTGGACGGATTCACGGGAGTGTATCGACCGATCAGTCCGCAACTTTGTATCGAGAAAGATCTCTCTTTTTCTGGTTTAACCCGCTCGAGGTCTTTTAGCATTTCAACTGTGGTGAAATGGGCCTCCGAAGAGGGCTTTTCACGTTTCAACACTTGGAAGTTTTATTTCAATCTCGGTGAAACGTGTGCCCCTGAGTAGGGCTTTTGCCTGGAAGTTTGAAGTTTCTTTCTCTCGGTTGGACGGATTCACGGGAGTGTATCGACCGATCAGTCCGCAACTTTGTATCGAGAAAGATCTCTCTTTTTCTGGCTAGGCCCGCTCGAGGTCTTTATCCTCCGAAGAGTTGTGCCTCCGAAGAGGGCTTGTTCCTCCGAAGAGGTCTTTTGCTGATTGATGCTTGCTCGCCCATGTCTCTTTGCCATCTATTCATGTCGGCGATCCCCGTCATCTTTTGCAAGTGTCATCCTTTTTTAGTTGCCAATAATTTTCCTTATCCAAAGAAACATACTTCATAGTTAAGCGAATTGGTGGTGGTAGACACAGGCTATTTAACTGGTTGTTCGTTTGTTCAAACATTTGCAGTTAGTTAGACATGGCCCACTTTCATCCACATCGCTAAGTTTTGTTCGAAGCACTTCTTTTGTAGGATTTGAGTATGGAAATTTTGAATGGTCTAGCGTTTGCTTGTTGGGTAATGTCAGAGATCGCTCGGTCTTGTGACGGGTAAGCTTTGTTTTTATGGCCTGCATTATTAAATCGACATTTTAGTAACACAGTTAACGTATTTTATATGTCGAAATAAAAAAAGCAGTTTATAATAGTAGAGGACACAAGATTTATAGTGGTTCGGCCAAAAACTGGGCCTACATCCACTTTATAGCTTTTCATTATTCACTTGCTTTACAATTACTTTCAATACAAGAATCATATATTCATAATTCTTTTACAACATTTCAGCAAAGCCTTCAAGTAAAATAGGGACGCAAACGATTGCCGTTCCAAGCTCTTGGGATTGGTTCTCCTTCGACGGTTGTGAGTTTGAATGTGCCATCAAGGAGTTTCGCGCCTATAACATATGGCCCTTCCCAGTTTGGCCCAAACACACCTATGGCTGTCATAATTCTCTTCAGGACTAAGTCCCCAACTTCAAAGCTGCGCTGACGAACTTTGGAATTGAAGTGCCTGGCTATTTTTTGCTGGTGAGCTGCAATTCTAAGTCTAGCCTCTTCTCCTCTTTCATCGAGGAGGTCAAGTGCTTCCAATTGCAATTTTTCATTCTCATTTTGATCAAAATGGATCTTTCTGTGTGAGGGGACTTCAGTTTCCACTGGAATCATCGCTTCTGATCCGTATGCCAATGAAAATGGAGTATACCCAGTCGCAGTTTTGTGGGTGGTTCTGTATGCCCATAGTTCAAGCAGTAACTTATCGACCCAACCACCTTTTGCTTTTTCCAGCTGCTTTTTGATGGTCGATTTGATGATTTTATTCACTGCTTCCACTTGCCCGTTTGCCTGCGGATGAGCCACTGCTGAGAAGCTTTTTCGGATCTTGAATCGTTTGCAGAAATCTTGGAACTCCTCACTTTCAAACTGAGTACCATTGTCTGTGATTATCTTCTGGGGCACACCATACCTGCAAATGATATTTTTAGTCACAAAACCTATCATTTTCTTAGAGGTAATAGTAGCCAATAGTTCGGCTTCAGACCATTTAGTGAAGTAATCAACAGCAACGATAGCATATTTAATCCCCGATTTGGCAGTCGGCAAAGGCCCAATGAGATATATTCCCCAGATAGCAAACGGCCATGGACTGACCATTTGTGTTAGCTCAGTGGAAGGTGCTCTAGGAATTTTAGCGAATCTTTGGCATTTATCACACTTTCGGGAATAGTTAGTAGCATCCTGATTAATTTCTGGCCAAAAGTATCCATAACGGAGGATTTTCTTGGCTAAAGTTTGACCACCTGTATGATCCCCACATTCCCCTCCGTGTACTTCAGTTAGAATTGTCTTAGCTTCTTCCTTTGTCACACATCGGAGTAATGGCATTGAAAATCCTCGTCTGTACAAACGACCATCTTGAACTATATATCTGGAGGCTTTCCTCATCAGCTTCTGTCGTTCTTTTGAACTTTCTGGCAAAGAACCATTGAGTAGATATTCAAGTATCGGAGTCATCCATGACTCTTGTTCTTGGGATACATTCATAATCCAATCAACATCCATTTCATCTGTGCTTGGAGCTGACAAGACTTCAACGGGAACTAATCCCAATAGTTGAGCTTCACCAGTACTCGAATACTTTGCAAGAGAGTCCGCTTTCATGTTTTCTTCTCGGGGTATATGGTTGATTGAATAACGGTCAAAATCTTGAAGGAGCTCCCAGGCTTTTGATAAATAGACGGGTAGATTCCCTCCTTTAGCTTGAAATTCCTTCCTGACTTGGCAAACAATAAGTTGAGAATCACAGAAGATCTGTAATGCCTTGATGTTTAGTTCTTTAGCGATTCTTAAACCAGCGATGAGAGCTTCATATTCAGCTTCATTGTTCGTCGAAGGGAATTCTAGTCTCAACGCATAACATAGCGATCGCCCTTCTGGGGTTTCAAGGACAACCCCTGTTCCGGAACAGTAATCATTCCTCGCGCCATCGACATACAATTTCCATTGGATGGGATGCTATCAGTGACTTCTTCCTCACTATCACCCTTATCCGTACACTCTGCGATGAAATCTGCCAAAGCTTGTCCATTGATTGCTTTTCGGGGATGGTAAGTGATGTCATATTGGCTGAGTTCAATATTCCATTTCAAAAGACGGCCCGAAGTCTCAGGACGGAATAGGACTTGCTTTAGAGGTTGATCAGTGAGGACTTTGATGGGATGAGCTTGGAAATACGGCCTCAATTTTCTTGATGCGATCAACAAACAATAGGCGAGCTTTTCCAATCTTGAATAGTTCATCTCTGCCCCAATGAATCTTTTGCTGATATAATAGACTGTGCGTTGAATCCTTGCGTCTTCCCGTACCAACACTGCACTGAGAGCATGAGACGACATTGCCAAATATACGAAGAGATCTTCACCACTGTCAGGCTTTGAAAGTATCGGAGGCACTTCCATATGACGAACCAACTCATCAAATGCTTTCTGACATCCAAGAGTCCACTCAAAGTTTTTCCTTCCTTTCTTTAGAGCATCAAAGAATGGAATGCATTTGTTAGTAGCTTTGGAAATGAACCGACTCAAAGCAGCAACCTTTCCATTGAGACTTTGCAATTCCTTCTTTGTTCTAGGAGCCTTGACCTCTCTCAGGGCAGTAATCTGAGCTGGATTGGCTTCAATGCCCCTAGCGCTCACAATGAAACCCAAAAACTTTCCGGACTCCACTCCAAATGAACATTTCAGGGGATTAAGCTTCATTCTGTACTTGCGGAGTACTACAAACATTTCCGCCAAGTGATCCGTATGGTCCACCGCTTTCTTAGACTTTACTAGCATATCATCAACATAAACTTCCATTGTCTTGCCAATTTGTGGTTTGAACATGGCATTAACAAGTCTTTGGTAAGTTGCCCCTGCATTCTTGAGTCCGAAAGGCATGACCTTGTAGCAGTAGAGTCCAACATCTGTGATGAAGCTCGTATCCTCTTGATCTGGCTCATGCATCATAATCTGGTTATATCCGGAGTATGCATCCATAAAAGATAACAATTCGTGTCCTGCCGTCCCATCCACCAACTGATCGATCCTGGGCAGCGGGAAACAGTCTTTGGGGCAGGCTTTGTTCAAATCTGAAAAATCAATGCATACTCTCCACTTTCCGTTAGCCTTTTTCACCAGCACTGGATTCGATACCCAATTTGGATAAGTAGATTCTCTGATGAAACCGTTCTCCATGAGCCGATCCACTTCTTCTTTTAACGCTGCCGTTCTCTCAGGACCCTGAGTTCTTCTCTTCTGTTTCACAGGTGTAAACTTTGGATCAATGTTCAGAGTGTGTACTGCAATCTCTGGGGATATTCCACACATGTCAGCATGAGTCCAAGCGAATACATCCAAATTAGCCTTCAAAAATGAAATCCGAACATTCCGAACTGTTGTGTTGAGTTGTGAACCCACATTAAGCACTTTGTTTGGGTCCTTTGGGTCAACGGGCACCGACACTGTTACCTCTACCGGTACTACCCCCTGCATTGGCTTTCCTAGGATCCATCTCTCTTCGTGCACCACTACATTCGCCAGTGCAGGGTCCACCCTGTAATTGCTACAAGGTTGGTTCTTTGATGCGGACCAGGGCCGCCACACCTTTTCCCATTTCCCTTTTCCTTGATTCTCGCAACTCTGCGAAGTAACATTCTCGCCCCGCATCTTGGTCTCCCTTAATCACACCAACTCCGTTATCTGTGGGGAATTTTAGAGTCAGACACCATGGGGCAAGAACAGCTTTGAACGCAGCAAGAGTTGGTCGGCCTAAAAAGGCATTGTAGGCAGAGAATTCTTCAACAATTATAAAGGTTTGCTTTCGAGCTACCTTCCTCAGTCCCCTTCCGAGTTCTACAAACAAATCAATGGTCCCAATTGGCTGTTTGGGTTCTCCGGCAAACCCAGCAATCTTAAGTGACGAAGCTTGAACGTCAGCCATTGGAATTTTCATTTGATCGAAGGTCTTCTTGAAGAGGATGTTGAATGAAGCTCCACAATCAACTAGAACTCTTCTCACAGTTGCCGGCCCAATACCAGAGGATATGACCGAAGGATCTATGGTCGAAGCCTCGATTCCCAAAGAATCCCTGGCACTGAACACAATATCATCTGTGGAAGTCTTTTGTTGCTTTAAAGGCGCATCATTTTCTAAAACAAAAACATTCTCTTCAGCTGGTGCATGCCTTAAGGCCCTGGCATACCTTTCCATCTCGCCCCAACTTTTGCCTGCTGGGTGAGGTCCTCCAGTTATTATATTGATAACAGGTCTTTCCGATTCATGCTCTACGGGCTTCTCACTTGAGGCAGGACGATGAGCGGGAACTTGTTGTCTTTGAGTTGACGAAGCTGGGGCATTTCTGTTCCTCTTCACATACTGCTGGAGCTTGTTCTCTTTCAAAAGTTGTTTAATTACCTCTTTCAATTGACGGCATTCGTTGGTGTCATGGCCGGGCTGGTTGTGGAACCGGCAGAACCTTCCACTTTTTTCCATCTTAATCGCAACTCTCATTTTAGGTGGTGTCGGATAATTGACATCATCTTTGGTTGCAAAGAAGATGTTTTCAGGGGTATCGGTCAAGGGTGTGAAATTGAAAGAACGGCCTTTCTTAGTGTCTCCCTGTTTCTTTCCACCATCATTTCCCCTTTTCTGAGTGTTAGGTTCTTTCTTATTCGAAGCAGCACCATTGTTCCCGGCTTCCGCTGATACCACCTTAGCCAGTGTTTGGAGGCTCTCCAAGCGCATGAATTCATCCGCTTTCTTGTAGAATTTGTCAAGTGAGTTTGGTTCTTTCATTTTCAACCATTTTCCAAATTCACTCGATTTGTCAATCGCCCTCATCAAGTATGTCAGGACCATTCGTGTCTCAGCATTATCTACCTCAGCCAATGCTATGTTAAAGCGATTCAAAAATGATCTGATGGATTCTCCCGGATTTTGCTCTAGACTTGACAGTGACATTATATCCTTTGCTTTAGAAGCATACAATCGAAATTGCTCCTTGAATTTCCTGGTCAAGTCGGAGAATTGATCAATGGACCTGACTGGCAGCTTTGTAAACCACAATAGAGCTACACCTTCGAGATATACCGTGAAATATCGACATTTAATTTCATCTGACGCCCTGGCACTAGTCATATGCCAGTCGTACTTATACAGAAACTCGTTTGGATCACTCGTCCCCTTGTAAGCCGGAATAGTAGGGGGAACGAATTTCCTCGGGAACTCTGCCTTCAAGATCTTTTCAGTAAATGGAGTTTTGCTTGGAGCAAATCCCCACTCTTTCTCATCTTCATCTCTTCGCATACTTTCCTTCATGATTTGACGAACCATACCCGAAAAATACTCTTCATCATTTACAGGCTCTGGAGGGCACACATCAGCCACTCTCTCTGAATTCTGCCTTGACAGTCGTTCACGGAGGGTCGGCTACGGTCCTAATCCTCCAGCTTGAGGAGGGCTCCTTTCTACAGGGTCTGCGGCTCTTTGAGAAATGTTCCCTTCAACATCCTGAACCCCCACAGTAGGGTTCCCATCATTATTAACCGGTTGACGATTTTCCCCTAGTAGATCATTCAACTTACTCAAGATCAGGGCATTCTGGGCTTCTAATTGCGCATTCTGAGCATTCAATTGCTGATTCAATCCCAAAACTACGGCGTCCAATTCTGCTCGTGTAACTCCAATAGTTGGAGCTGCTTGACTTGAAGGAGGAGAGGTAGCAGTATTCTCTTGAACATTATCGGATCTTACAGAACTTCGTTTTCTCCCAGGAGCCATTATTTCCAATAAACTTTTGGTTTTAAAAGAAATCCTTTCAACAATCCTTCGCAGAGAAATAGTGGAAGTTTTCCCTAAGTTCAGCTCTCAGTGAAAGCACCAAAAATGTTAACGTAAAAATCAGACGCTAACACTCCGGTGTAGATTGAAGTTGAGCGAAAGCACCACCCGTGAACACGGGAACTAAAAAACAAGTAGAGAAATCACAGAGAAAGAAGAAAAGACAACAGTTTTTATAGTGGTTCGGCTTAGGGTAAGCCTACGTCCACTTTAATTCTCTTTATTACTAAATCGATTACAACTTTACAACAATCTTCAATTACAATTCCGATGAGACAAACAACTAAAACTTTGATGCAGAAGAATTCTTTAAATCCATGTAGATTGCGTTAGATTTCCTCTCGAAGTTAGTTGTGATGCCTTTCGTACTTGAAGTGTCGAGTAAGTCGAGAATTCAGCAGAGTATCGGTGCTTAAAGAGGTCGACCAAAGTCCCTTTTATGTTCGAGGTAGGTTGGTATTTATAGGAAAATCTCCCCCTTTAGGTCGTAAGTCGTGACCGGTCCAAGGTAAGTCGTGGCCGACTCATCTGGCCCCTCCATGGTTTCACAAAAGTTCACTTGCATAAGTCCTAAGTCGCCCACGAGTCAACATCTAAGTCGCAAATGAGTCAACTGGTCCTCTTCATGCAGCATTGAACCCTTACCCAGTAGCTTTAGGTCATGGACGACTCAAGCTAGGTCGTGAGTCGTGTACGAGTTAGCTGATAAGCTTGTTCCCTTCAGATAATAACCCAAGTCCTGAATCGTGTACGAGTTAAGAGGCCACTGTGCCAAGTAGCTGCATTGAACTTGTCTTCCTTTGCTTGGGTCGCGAACGACTTAACATAGGTCATAGGTCGGTTGCGACTTAAGTCGATACCCCTCTTAGGCCTTAGGTCGGTATCCTTGTTAGGTCGGCAACCTTCTCAAGCCTGTTAGGTCGGTATCCTTGTTAGGTCGGCAACCTTCTCAAGCCTGTTAGGTCGGCAACCTTCTCAAGCCTGTTAGGTCGGTATCCTTTTTTAAGTCTTAAGTCGGTAGTTTTTTAGGTCGCTGAGTCATGGCCGAGGCGGAGTTAACATATAACTACTATTAAAACATTGAAAATAACAAATCCTATTTCTATAAAATCAATTTATGTTTATAAAAACTAAGTATTATAATTATTATTTGAAAATAACAATTTTAACAATTTTAAATAATTTATAAAAGAGAATATAAATTACTTCTATTACTCAATAAATTAAGATCATATGTAATATGTATTTTAAACTCTTATATATATAATTTCATGCAATGTTTTAAAAGAAAATAAAACAAAGCTTTTATGTTAATCTAATTTAAATTCATATTTAAGCTAATTAAATATAATTTTAAACAAATAACATTTACCTTAAGTATTTACAAACCATATAGTTATTTATTAAATTTCTTTGAAAAGCTAAATGTTAAATTTAAATCAAAATTCCAATTTACCAAAAATAAATTAGAATTAGAAAATTTCTTTATTTACTAAATTCCAAAGCTTATCTATTTACAATATATACAATTATATATATATATATATATTATAAATAGAAAGCAATTTATTAGCTTTAAAAAGATAAAATCTACCAATTTAAATATTTATTAAAAGAAGATTATTAAATCAATTCAAAATTTATTAACAAAAATTATCAAATCAATTTAATTTTTAACACAGATTATTAAATTTATATTGCCAAAAATTCTGGGATATCACATTCCTCCCCCCTTAAAAGAATTTCATCCCCGAAATTTTGAAGCAAAGGTAATTTAATAATCTATCATAAGATTTTATTTTAAACACAAGCATATAGTATCAATCATATGCTGACAACCATAGCTACCAATTCACTCAAACAAACAAATCTAACTATCCAGACAAAATTCTGGATAGAATTTCCTAGAGTTTTCCAAGTATACATACCGGGATACTCCCTCTATAGAATCCAAACAATCTATACTACTAAGCTATAGAGCTCATATTCAACTAGATCTATAAAACTAAATAGGATATCAAACTATAGACAAGTCTGACTCAACAATCACATCCTCTTGAATTGATGGTTCCACAACCAGAGATATATCATACACGTACTCCCTCAAATATACGTGAAACACATCGAATCCCAGTTATCCAAATTGGCAATTCAACCTTCAAAATCAAACACTAATCCTCGAAAGAGCATAGAAGAGATCCAAAACAGCTCAGAGCTGACTTACCCGGTCTTACCCAACTTATAGCTCCTTAGATCGGAGAAAACTTGCCCAGAATCAAATCTCCGACTCCGGAGTCCAAATTCCTTCGTCTCTTATCCACAAAACTTGTAACGTTGCGATTTTTCGATGCTCGAAAATCGACATCAATACGTCCACTGTATCAACTGCCGCATAATCGAATGCCGAAAAATCATACCGTTATGGTTAAAGAAGAAGAAAAGGTAGAAGAAGAGAGAAAAAGATAGAACAGAACAGAAAGAAACAACAGAACAATATCAGAATCTCACAATCGCAGTGGAACAACATATAATAGATAAATGAATAATCTTTAAACAAAGAACTATACCAGTTATTACATTACATCACATTACATCACATTACATCACATTACATTACAACATCAGAGTGTACAACAACAAACAGCGGAAAAGAAATACTATATACTAGTTGATACGCCATGCCATCCAACTTGCCTCCAGCAACTCCTGAATTTCAGAATATCCTAATAACCTGACTCTAGACTGCCCATGTGGAAATTGGTGGGCACCCAGAGTTTAGGAAGGAAAACAATAAACTCTGAGTTAGTCATGTGACTGGTGTGAGAACTAAAACAGTTTATTTTTAAAACGAAGTACAGGATAATTTTAAAATAGATTCGCAATGCTTTTTAGAAAATGAGACTACCATAGGCCTCCCGCACACACACAATGCAAATGCAGAAGCGGAGGAGATTTCTCCTTATGATAGTCAAAGATGTTTGATACGCATTAAAAAGAAACATTTGATATTATTACTAGTGCATAGTGTAGGAAAAATCATTTCGAAAGTAAAGATATAAATCTTAGCCAGCATAGGCATTTCGCACTTATGCCTACTATAGCTACCATCCAAACAGTGGGGCGCCACCATAAGTGAATGATAGGTTCTATAACCGAAACCGTACAAGATCGTATTATTTCTTTGGATTTCCAACAAATGGTCAGGCAAAGGAACTTTCCATTGCCACATGGGTACGCCTTTGGAAAGACGACCTGAGAACCTAACCGGATCTCTGCCAACACAAGACGGGATTACCTTTCAAACTAGGTAACTCCTGACACGAATAAGTCATTCCCCGATCGTAACCGATCTACATCTGAGGATCCTCGATTCCAACAACCACAAAGTAATAAATTTGCAGCAACAACATATGTTAAGTATCTGGGCTCCATACCATGATACAACCTCCATCCAGAAGGAATGACATACACTAAAGGGCGCTACCCCCGATAACCTTGCCGCATCCTTCCTGTTTTGACCATTTCCGGGGTGTGAGGTCCGACGAAGTCTCGTCCACAAAGCCACGCTTTATACAAAAGCTGTGCTTTGATCATCAAATGCTCAACAGCACTTAGCATATCACACTACCAAATTGGGAGTATATCATTAATAACCTTCAGCTACATAACCTCTGAGCTCGTACGTTTCAGAGAATGGTGTTAAGCTAAGAGAATAAATTCTCCGCCACCAACAGAAATATATTTGAAAGAAATCTGCTTTATATCTCAATTTGTAATGTCAGACATACAATCCATACAAGTCTGTTCCGGGCCCGAACAGAACCGAAGGCACTTCCAAAGAAGCCCTTGCAATCCGAATATTCAATAATCACGTCCGGACTTCCCGTCACTAAGGGTGATAAAACCTCTATATCGGAGATCAGTCGATGTAGAGTCATTCGACGGTAATCCTTCCGTTTTCACAAATATCCGGTCTTCAACACCGGTCATCAAATGCAATCCCTAACGACGTACCATATATTCGGAATGGGTTATACGACCCCAAGGTCCTTTCCCGACTAACCCAAATAGTGAGCACTTATTTTGAAATAAGTGTGGCATTCAAATTCAAGCAAATCACAACAAATACCTATTTAAAGGTAAATATTGATAGTCGGTTATTTAACTATCAATAGGCATGCTCAACATCACCAGATTCCAAATAATTTCCCAAATTATTTATTTTCCAAAAATATCTTTACAAGATATATAATTTCCACACTTCAACCATTTGAAAACAATTTTCAAATCACTTTTCACCTTTACCACTTTTGAAAACAAATTTCAAATCATTTCCCTATATGGAAACACTTCCAAATATTTATCCATTTTAAATTTAAAATGGTTCATTTAAATCAATCAAATAAATCCTTACCGATTTATTTTAAACTTACATTCCAAATCCGTAAATTTATTTCCACGCTCCAAAAATAAACCAATGTTTATTTCTAAACAAATTCCCCTTTCTTTTATAAATTCCATAGTGAATTTACAATTCCAAAATATCTATGAATATACGATTTCCAAATCGATTTCTAATATTCATTTTCAATTTATTTTTAAAAGATAAAAATCTCAAAACATTCACTTCATATTGGAAAAAGCATTCCATACTTATTTAATAATACGTAATTCACAAATCCATTTATTTTTAACACTTGGAAAATATTCAATATGCTTAAATCGAAATTAAGTATATATTTCATTTTTTAAGGAAAACATTCTTTCAAAAACATTTATTTGGGCCAAAATGAATGTTGCGTAAAACATCGTTACGACAACCCAAAATCACTAGTATAGGGATTCGAAATTAAGATAGATATATAAATCCCAATACTATATCAAACATTTCCTTCCGGAAATCATTTACTATAACAACAGTGTTATAGTCCACCATTTCCTTCTATTTCTCGAAAACGTCAATTTCAACAATAAATGTTGAAATCTATGTATTCGATACTTAACGCATTTTAAAACATCTTTAAATCGTTTTAATTCTATTTAAAACATCACTTCCCAAAACACTTTAATATATTATTCACTGTTTAAAATCGTGAATCTATCTCCTTTAAAATCTAAAATAATTGACTTATCAAAATAAGTCGGCTTCGGATTCATAAAACAATGTCTATAAATTCCCATTTATATTTTTATAAAGACTTCAATTTACAAAATTTAAAAATCTTACTACTTATATAATTCCATTTATAACTTCATTTTCAGCATTAACAGAACTCCTTTTATAGTTCCATTATTTCGATTTATAAAATATATATTTTATAAATCTCATCTATAAACCATTTATACTTATTCGAAAATCTCATTTAAATAGCCAAAATCCGATTTATAAGTTAATTATTTATAAATATTTTATTTTACAAAAATCTATTCATTTCATAACTTCACAATTTATAAATCTATAAATTTTATTCACTTGTGAAATCCATTTATACTTCATTTTAACACTTAATAAAACTCGTTTCACAATTCCTATATTTTTAATTTATAAATATTAATCTTAGAAATCTTTTATATAAACTATTTATAATAATTCAAAAATCTCAATTTAAATAAACCAATCCTTTTAATAATTTACAAATAGTTATTTAAAACTTATATAACTCCAAAATCATACTTATGTACTATTTTTCAAAAATATAACTTTTATAACAATAAAATTATAATGTTTATTTATTTTAACAATTCAAAATTTAATAAAACGTATACTTTCAAAAATCACTTTAAAATTCTTTTTAAAATCAAAATCATTATTTTAAAACTTCAAAAATGGATCCGATGATGCAACAACACCAAATAGTCAATCACGACAACAAAGACATCATGTATTAGTATATGATAATCAAAAATATCACAATATCTGTAAATAAATCAATACAGTCGAGGAATCCAGTTGGATCCCTCCAACCTGTTTCCCTGCATCCAAAGATGTTAGCACAATACCAATTTCGTTCCAATACGGAATATCACGGTATATAGGATTTATAAAATATTATCCGCTATTATGCGGCGCAATAGAGTCTCATCCGCTATATAATGCGGGAAAATCAACTCCAAGTACATATATAATACCAATTCCAATCAAGATGGAATTATCGCGGTATATGTTTTTAATAAATAACATCCGCTTAATATACGGCGTATAATGTCTATTTTAACAATCAACATATAATAATTTATCATCCAGGCATACAATCATCAATTTTAAATCTAACTATTTAAAATTTAAATTGAAACAATTCGATCGAGTGAGAAGTTCTCACCTTGGTTTCAATACAGTTTCAGCGTTTTATTTCGAATAAAATTAAACACGCGTTTAATTTTACCCGAAATTCAAACTAGCTTCAAACGACTCCAATCCAGATCCATTGCATAATACTCGAGAAAACGAAGCCAACGCAATTCGTTTCGTCCAAAACGGACCTCGTATGAAAAGGTTACGCTAGTTTAAAGTTTGAACGAATTATAATATAAATTATTTACAATTTTCTTTATTTTTTTACAACCTACTTTTAATCCAGGCCGTCCATCTCCTTTACTTTAGATCTGGCCGCCCCCCCCTTCTCTTCTCCCTCACGTTCCTTTCCCAGGCAACGCACGCAAGCATCAACCCATTAGCCACCTTCTAAGGTTTAATTTCGCTCGAGCTTTATCCACTTTGAAGATGATCAGAGAACACCACCTCGAAGCCCTATGCCAACACCACCCTCGGCCGTGATATGGTGGAGCTCGGCCCTGTCTTTGGCCTCGAGAAACGTGCACGACCTGATGTGAACGCGGCCCTCCTGACGACACCGTGGTGCTCCAAATTCGATCTCCACCGTTGATCTTCAAGATCTCGATACCCTCTACAAGTTTGCAGTTGACAACTTTGGCTAAATATTTACGGATAGGAAGGAAAAGAGGGAAGAAAATCGAGCATTTCTGGCCATTCAAATGCAAGTGGCGTAGGGAGTTAGAAATTAGGGTTTTGGCTTTTCGTTTTGCAAATTTGTGAATGTTGTGGCCTTATATAGAAAATTCTACGAAACACTATTCACCCGAAATTTTCCGAACTCAAAACGAAGCGTGCCTGTTGGCGTTTCTAAGGTTTACCCCGCGTTCCGAACACAATGGAACGTGTTTCGGAGGCCAATTCAATCATTTGTGCGAGTTAAGGCAATAAACAATCGATTTTAAATTAAATCGATTTAAACCAATTTCTATGCGTTTTGGCTTGCCTCGGACAAACCGTAAATCCGATTGACACGAAATTTGAAACCATACAATAATATCACATTACGGATCCGATGAAACTAGTTTCGTCGAAATCCGAGACTGTTTGAAAAATGGCTATTTTAACTCGTCAATTAAATATTAAAATATTCAATTTTCACAAATTAACTTTAAATTAAATTTTAAAAGTTCTATAACATCATTCTAACTCCAATATGATATAATAAAATTTTACAAATCGTTTTCAATCATATTTAACCCAATTTCAAAATTATTTCTGTAATTTCAACTATTAAATTATCGATTTAATTATTCAATTAAATCCAGTTATTCGAAATAAAATTTATTCGACTGTTTAATTTTACTTATTAATATTTAAATTCAATTAAATATACAAATTTTAGTTGACAGAAATTCTAGGTCGTTACAAAACTCTTCTAACGATCCTAGGCTGCCTTCATCTATCCCGATCAGCTGAACCTTCGCTGATGTCTCTAGAAACAAACTGGACCAAAACAACCCAACAGAATGATCTCCTCAAGATCAGTCCAAAACCATGAACACAAACTCTACTCCACAAACATCAGAAGACTAACTTACTTCTCCTGTCCGGAAAAGACAAAGCAAAAGCCCTCCTAAACTGCTTTCGCTGCACAACTCTGATCTGGAGTAGATGAAAATGCTGATGAAGAACACGAGCACAAACTGGACAACACATCTCAGAAATATGGTTCAATAGATCCATAAAAGAAAACTCAAGTGTCCCACCTAATCCTAAGCTGCTTCACCAAACCCTTGCTCTAGAAGCCAACCTTCTACTAAACTGAACCACCGGTAGTACTTCCGAAATCCAGTCGATAAGAAAACTCATCCTCCAGATGCGGACAAACCTCTGATAACTCAAGAGAACACTCAAACTATCGCAAGTCACTTTTGCGATCAATCCAGACTAATTCAAAAGAAAACTGCTCTCTCTTTACTAATCAGAACAGCTTACACTTATCTAACCACTCCATCGAAGAAATGGATCCACTCTAATGTTTTGAATTTCACCTTCAGAGAAACTGCTTAGCCAAAGGATCTCCTTGCCAGGATAGAACTCTCCGAGCTGCACTGCTGGCATAGATGCCAATGACTTCCTAATCCAAAGCTCTTCGAGAAACTTGGACCTCAAAGCCAAACACAAACACCCTACTAAACACAGCCACAGCATCGAAGCAGACATACTTCCTTAACTGCTCCAAAAGAAATATCTTCGGAGACAATCCATAGTCACTGTGTCTCATCATGCAGCTACTACTCTTTGAGGTTGTCAAGATACCATCACTCGCTTTTGCCTAACCGACAGATCCAAACTTTACTCATCCAACTTCAAAGATGGACTCTGAATCTTTAAAAGGTTTCCTTCAGAGATCGATGAAATCCTTACATCCAGCTGTAAAGCTCACTTGAGACGGTATTAGATCTACAATATCGATAGATACACTTCCAACCTCAAACATTCAAACTCCAACCAATGGTAGTAGTCGTGTTACACACACCACTACCTTATCTATCTTTAGAACCTATATTGGAAAACCCGAACAGGTAACCCAACAAATAGGTAGAAATATATATATATATATATATATATATATATATATATATATATATATATATATATTGTAACGACCCAGAATTTTAATTTATTAAAATTTGAATATTTAATTAATTTTAAATATTAATAAGTGAATTTATAAGTCGAATAAATTTTATTTCGAATAATTGGATTTAATTGGATAATTAAATCAATAATTTAATATGTTAAATTATGGAAATAATTGAAAATTGGGTTAAATATGATTGAAAATGAGTTGTAAAATTTTATTTTATCATATTGGAGTCAGAACGATATTTTAGAACTTTTAAAATCGAATTAAAAGTTGATTTGTGAAAATTGAATATTTTAATATTTAATCGACTAGTGAAAATAGCCAATTTTTGAACAGTCTCGGAATTGGACGAAACTAGTTTCATTGGATCCGTAATAGTTAGTTATTACCGGATTTCAATTTTCGTAGCAATCAGAGTTGTCGTTTGATCGTGGAAGCTCGAAACGCATCGAATTGTTTTTAATATTTATTTGGCGAGTTAAAATAGCCATTTTTCAAACAGTCTCGGATTTCGACGAAACCAGTTTCATCAGATCCGTAATTTGATATTATTGTATGGTTTCAAATTTCGTGTCAATTGGATTTACCGTTTGTCCGGTACAAATTAAAACGCCTAGAAAATCGTTTAATCGGTTTTAATTTTAAATTGAACGTTTATTGTCATAACTCGCACAGATGTCCGAATTAGCTTCCGAAACCTTTTCCATTGTGTCCGGAACGAGGGGTAAACCCTAGAAATGCTGGTTACGGCGCGTAAATCGGAGTTCGGAATTTCCGGAATGAATAGTGTTCAACGATTTCCTATAAATAGCCCATTATTCTCAAAAAAATAAAAAAAATTTATAAACCCTAACCCTAATTCAGGCCGCCGCCTCCTATATCAATGTATGGCCGAAATCATCCCTCCTTCCTCCTCCTTTTTCTCGAAATCCATTCACTTTTAACAGAAATTATCAACTACAAAAAGGTAGAGCACATCGAGTACTCCACATCCAACGGCTATGATCAGAATCGGAGCCACGGATTGTCGATAAATTAAGGTAGAAGGGCCGAAACTCGCGCACGTTTTCCAACGTCCATGAGGGGCCGAGCTTGCTGGGGTTTTGGCCGAGTATGGCTCTTGCGAAGGGGGTCGGGATGGTGAGGGTTTGATGAACTTTCGGTGTTCGTGGAGGCTTGGAAATTAAACCCTAGTTTATGTTCATGGGTTGTGTTGCGTGCGTGTATTTCCTGAAGGGAGTGAACGTGAGAGGAAGAAGAAAGGGGTAGGGGGTGTGCGGCCCAGATGCAGTGTTGCAAGATCCTACGGCCAGTAACGAATAGGTTATAAAATTATATATATAATGTTGTAAATTATTATAAAAATTCGAGTAAACTTGTAAAAATCATAACTTTTTCATACGAGGTCGAAAACGCGCGAAACCAGTTGCGTTGGAATCGTATGGACGAGTACTACGCGATGAGTTGGATTGGAGTCGTTTGGAGTTAGTGCGAATTTTGGGTAAAATTAAACGTCCGTTTAATTTTATTCGAAATAAATCGCTAAAACGAAATTGAAATCAAGGTAAGAACTTCTCACTCAATCGAATCAGTTTCGATTTTATTTTAAATAGTTAGATTTAAAATATTTGAATGCATGTTTGAATGATGATTGTTATCTATTGATTGTTAAAATAGACATTATGCGCCGTTAGTAAGCGGATGTTATTTAGTAAAAACATATACCGCGAATATTTCATAAACAGTGAAATTGGTATTATATATAATAGCAATATATATATATATTGGCATATGTATATATTGGAGTTATTGATTTCCTGCATTTTTAGCGGATGAGACCCTATTTCGCCGTCTATTAAGCGGATAATATTTTTAAATCCCGTACACCGCGATAATTCCGTACTGGAGCGGAATTGGTATTGTGCTAATGTTTTTGGATGCAGGAAAACAGGTTGGAGGGATCCAACTGGATTCCTCAACAGTTTTTATTTGATTTCAGATATTTTGATATTTGATGGATTATCATATCGATATATGATATCGTTGTTGTCGTGATTGACTATTTGGTATGTAGCATCATTGGACCAAACTTTGGAATTTAAAAATGATTTTAAAGTGATTTTTGAAAGTATATGTTTATAAAATATTTTTGGAATTGATCCATTTTAAATAAATAAACGATATAATTTTCATGTTATAAAAAATTATGATTTTTTTTTAGAAATACAGTTAAAGTTTGATTTTTGAGAAAATATGGATTAATGATTTTATGAAATAGTTTAAATTGGATCTCTGAATTTATTATAAAAAGTTTAAAAATAGGATTTATAAAATTTGATTATTTTATAAATCAAGAGAATGGTGAAATTATAAAGGAGATTAAAGATGTTTTAAAATAATAGTATAAATTGATTTTATAAAGGATTTATAAATTGATATTTATAAATTTAAAACATTGGAATTATAAAACGAGTTTTTATAAGTGTTTGAATGAAGTGAAAATGGATTGCAGGAGTGAATGGAATTTATAAAATTATAAATTGTGAAGTTATAAATGAAATTTATAAACAGTAAGATTTATAAATTTTGTGAAGTTATTTGAAGAATAAGTTTTGGATAAATAAATGAATCTTGTAAGTTATAAGATTTATAATTTAGAAAGTCTTAAAAGAACGATTTTGTAAAATAATCGTTTTATAAGCATTTAACTTATAATATGGACTTTTGGTTCATAATTGAGATATAAAGTGAATAGGTTAATAAAGAAAATTTATAAAGAAAGTTGTTATAAAATAAATAGAAATGGAGTTTATAAACGTTGTTTTATAAATTCGTAAACAACTTATTTTTATAAGTAAATTGTTGAAACCTATTAATGGAGTTATATTCACGTTTTTGAATAGTGAATAATATGTTAAAGAAATTGTTTAGAATGTGATATTCTAAATAGAATTAAAACGATCTAACGATGTTTTAAAATGTGTTGAGATTCGAAACCATAGATTTCAACATTTATTGTTGAAATAGACGTTTTCGAGAAATAGAAGGAAATGGTGGACTATAACACTGTTGTTATAGTAAATGATTTCCGAAAGGAAATGTTTTGTATGGTATTGGGATTTATATATCTATTTTAATTTCGAATCCCTATACTAGTGATTTTGGGTTGTCGTAACGATGTTTTACGCAACATTCGTTTTGGCCCAAATAAACATGTTAAGAGAATGATTTCCTTAAAGAATTAAATATATACTTAATCTCGCTTTAAGTATATTGAATATTTTCCAAGTGTTGAAAATAAATAAAATTTGTGAATTACTTATAAATAAATAAGTATGGAAATGTTTTCCAATATAAAGTGAATATTTTGAGAATTTATCTTTTTGAAGATAAATTGAAATGAATAATTGAAATCGTATATGCATGGATATTGTGAAATATAAATTCACTATGGAATTTATGAATGAAAAGGAGAATTTGTTTAAAAATAAATATTGTTTTATTTTTTGAAGTATTGAAAATAATATATCTTGTAAGGATATTTTGGAAAATAAATAATTTGGAAATTTTTTTGGAATCTGGGGATGTTGTGCATATCCATTGATAGTTCAATAACCGACTATCAATATTTCCCTTTGAATAGGTACTTGATGTGATTTGTTTGAATTTGAATGCCACACTTATTTTTGAATAAGCGCTCACTATTCGGGTTAACCGGGAAAGGACCATGGGGTCGTATAACCCATTCCGAATATGTGATACGTCGTTATGAATTGCATTTGAAGACCGGTGTTGAAGACCAGATCTTTTTGAAAGAGAAAGGACAACTCGTCGATTGTCTTTGCATCGAGTAGCTACGGTATAGAGACTCCCTATGTGATGGAAAGTCCGGACGTGATTAGAGATTATCCGTATTGCAAGGACTTCTTTGTAAGTGCCTTCGGTTTTGTTCGAGCCCGGAACAGACTTGTATTGATTGTATGTCTGACATTACAGATTGAGATATAAAGCAGATTTCTTTCAAATATATTTCTGTTGGTGGCGGAGAATTTATTCTTTTAGCTTAACACCCTTCTCTGAGACGTACGAGCTCAGAGGTTATGTAGTTGAATGTTATCAGCGATATATTCCCAATTTGGTAATGTGACATGCTGAGTGTTGCTGTGAAATGATCATTGTGTTGATTATTTGTGATAGGATCGTTTATTTGATCGTCTATCCTCGTGATCATTTCTATGATCATTTGTTGACCCAAAGCATGGCTTTTGTATAAAGTATGTTTTTGTGGACGAGACTTCGTCGAGCCTCACACCCCGTGAATGGTCAAAACAGGAAAGATGCAGCAAGGTTATGAGGGGTAGCGCCCTTTAGGATATGTGCATTTCCTTCTGGAAAAGGGTGGTATCATGGTATGGAGCCCAGATACTTACTCATGTTGAAAACACTTTATGATTGTGTGAATTGATTGCGAGCGCTCGGTGAAAGGTCCCAAAGGACCGGGGGATGGCATATTCGGTCAGTTGTTACTCAGTTAGGGGTAACCCGGCCTTGTGTTGGTAGAGATCCGGTTTGGTTCTTGGGGATGTCCATCCAGAGGCATTCTCATGTGGCAATGGGAAGTTCCTTGGCCTGATCATTCGTTGGAAATCCAAAGAAACAATACGATCTTGTACGGTTTTAGTTGTAGAACCTGCTTCCTAAGGAAGTAGCTATAGTAGGCATAATATAATGGTACCTATGCTGGCTAAGATTTATATCCTACTTTCGAAATGATTTTTTCCTACACTATGCACTAATAATAATATCGAATGTTTCTTTTTAATGCGTATCAAGCATCTTTGACTAACATAAGAAGAAATCTCCTCCAAGTCTGCGTTTGCATTGTGTGTGTGGCGGGAGGTCTTATGGTAGTCTCATTTTTAAAAGCATCGCGAATTGACTTTAAAAATATTCCTCTATTTTGATTTTAAAGATAAATAAACTGTTTTGAGTTCCCACACCAGTCACATGACTGACTCGGAGTTTATTGTTTTCCTTTCTAAACTCTGGGTGCCCACCAATTTCCACACGGGCAGTCGAGAGTTAAGGTTTATCAGGATATTCTGGATATTCTGGAGTTGCTAGAGGCAAGCTGGATGGCATGGCGTATTACTAGTATATAGTATTTCTTTTCCGCTGTTTGTTGTTGTTGTACACTCTGATGATATGATGTAATGTAATGAAATGTATAAAATGTAATAACTGATATAGTTCTTTGTTTAAAGATTATTCATTTATTATTATATGTTGTTCCGCTGCGATTGTGAGATTCTGTTATTGTTCTGTTGTTTTCTATTCCGTTCTATTTTCTAGTTTCTTTTCTCTCTATTTCCATCTTTTCTCTCTTCTTCTCTCTCTTTCTCTTTCTTTTTCTATTTCTTAAACATTGAGAATTCATATTTCTGTTCATCTTGAGTTAATCTATGGAGATTAGTGTATATTCAAGGAGTACGGATTTGCGGGTCCTCACAGGTGGTATCAGAGCATATGGTTAAGCGACAACCATGGTTCTGTTGGGTATTACTCATTAGAGATAGAGTCAGCAGTGCTCTAGAATGAGTTTGAGTGTAATAATAGCTATGAGAGCGTGTTTGTTAGTGAATATATAAAATTGTTTTATATTGTGATGATTGCTTTGTTGAGTGGTATATAGATTCTGTTTAATACGAGTAATTAACGTTGTTGATAGGGATCTCTAAACACTTGAATAGAACAATTCGACACAGTATTGTTTTAAATTGGGTAAATGAAATAATTTTACCTTGAGTATATTTTTTTATATAAAGAAATAATTTTTCAGAATTATTTAAGTGTATATAAGTTGATTGTTAGGTTGTTTGAATAATCTAAATAAAAGAAGAATTGTATAAGCAAAAGAATTATAAGAATTGAATTATAATTAAAGTGATTTACAATTGTGAAATAAACTTGTATATATGAGAAGTGAAACTATATGAATATGAGTTGTAAATAAAAAATTGAATTTAAGGGTAAATGGAAATTTACTTTAGAATTGGAATATGAATTTATTTATAAATTGGAATTTAAGTTGATATGAAATAATGAATATAAGTGTTAATTCATTAAATCTAATGTTATTGGAATTTGAATAATTGAAAGAAAATCAATTTAACTAAACCAGTTAGAAGCAAAGGAATTTGGTTGCAATTAATATATATTGATTGTTATATGGTTGTTAGTTGATTGATTGTATATAATTCATTAAGTGTTAATGAAATTGGAAGCTAAAGTAATTGGAATTCAATTGGATGTTAAGTGAATCTTAAATAGAATTGAATTTGAATTGGAAGTGAACCAACTTGAATATGGATTAGTGAATATAAACTAATTGAAAATGAATGTTAGTAAAAACATCCACTGTTAATGAATCAAATGTGATTTAAATTGAAAACCTATTTCATTGAATATTAATGAGAATATGAATGAATATTTATTGGTTATGGATTATAGTTGGTTGATGTTTGCATTTGTTGCTTTTACTGCATTTGCTATGTTGGCATATATAGTTGTTATGTTGCTATATGTTGTATATTGATACTATTGTCTATATGCATATTCTCATGTTGTTTGTTGAGTGATTAGTAGGTGCGGATCGCGTTTGCTTCGCATTTGGAGCTCGCTTTCGCGCTATATTAGCCGTATATGCTCGCTAATAAAATATAAGGTACATATCTCGGATTAAATATCGTACTTTTACACTTTTTCCCTGCGGGATGCCTCATTACTTGATGAGATGTATATTTGTGATATATATACTGTCATTTTTTTTCGGATCGAGCCGCGCAAAGGAGACTATGGCGAATTTTTCCGAAAATTTAAGGCGTTAGAATAATTTGAGAAAATTGGAAAATTCTTTGAAAACTTTAACTTTGATTTTGAATTGAAAGTTAAACGATAGTAGTTGTTTTTGAAAAGATAACTAAGTATGATTTAAAAACTTAGTAAAGTTATTATAAGAAGTTTAAATTTGTTTTGGAAAATTAATAAATTCTATAACTTTTCTTACTTGATAATTTCGAGGACGAAATTCTTTTAAGGGGGGGAAGATTGTAATGACCCAGAATTTTAATTTATTAAAATTTGAATATTTAATTAATTTTAAATATTAATAAGTGAATTTATAAGTCGAATAAATTTTATTTCGAATAATTGGATAATTAAATCAATAATTTAATATGTTAAATTATGGAAATAATTGAAAATTGGGTTAAATATGATTGAAAATGAGTTGTAGAATTTTATTTTATCATATTGGAGTTAGAACGATATTTTAGAACTTTTAAAATCGAATTAAAAGTTAATTTGTGAAAATTGAATATTTTAATATTTAATCGACTAGTGAAAATAGCCAATTTTTGAACAGTCTCAGAATTGGACGAAACCAGTTTCATTGGATCCGTAATAGTTAGTTATTACCGGATTTCAATTTTCGCAGCAATCGGAGTTGTCGTTTGATCGTGGCAGCTCGAAACGCATCGAATTGTTTTTAATATTTATTTGACGAGTTAAAATAGCCATTTTTCAAATAGTCTCGGATTTCGACGAAACCAGTTTCATCGGATCCGTAATTTGATATTATTGTATGGTTTCAAATTTTGTGTCAATTGGATTTACCGTTTGTCCGGTACAAATTAAAACGCCTAGAAAATCGTTTAATCGGTTTAATTTTAAATTGAACGTTTATTTCCATAACTCGCACAGATGTCCGAATTAGCTTCCGAAACCTGTTCCATTGTGTCCGGAACGTGGGGTAAACCCTAGAAATGCTGGTTACGGCGTGTAAATCGGAGTTCGGAATTTCCGGAATGAATAGTGTTCAACGATTTCCTATAAATAGCCCATTATTCTCAAAAAAATAAAAAAAAAATTATAAACCCTAACCCTAATTCAGGCCACCGCCTCCTATATCAATGTATGGCCGAAATCATCCCTCCTTCCTCCTCCTTTTTCTCGAAATCCATTCACTTTTAACAGAAATTATCAACTACAAAAAGGTAGAGCACATCGAGTACTCCACATCCAACGGCTATGATCAGAATCGGAGCCACAGATTGTCGACAAATTGAGGTAGAAGGGCCGAAACTCGCGCACGTTTTCCAACGTCCATGAGGGGCCGAGCTTGCTGGGGTTTTGGCCGAGTATGGCTCTTGCGAAGGGGGTCGGGATGGTGAGGGTTTGATGAACTTTCGGTGTTCGTGGAGGCTTGGAAATTAAACCCTAGTTTATGTTCATGGGTTGTGTTGCGTGCGTGTATTTCCTGAAGGGAGTGAACGTGAGAGGAAGAAGAAAGGGGTAGGGGGTGCGGCCCAGATGCAGTGTTGCAAGATCCTACGGCCAGTAACGAATAGGTTATAAAATTATATATATAATGTTGTAAATTATTATAAAAATTCGAGTAAACTTGTAAAAATCATAACTCTTTCATACGAGGTCGAAAACGTGCGAAACCAGTTGCGTTGGAATCGTATGGACGAGTAATACGCGATGGAGTTGGATTGGAGTCGTTTGGAGATAGTGAGAATTTCGGGTAAAATTAAACGTCCGTTTAATTTTATTCGAAATAAATCGCTAAAACGAAATTGAAATCAAGGTGAGAACTTCTCACTCAATCGAATCAGTTTCGATTTTATTTTAAATAGTTAGATTTAAAATATTTGAATGCATGTTTGAATGATGATTGTTATCTATTGATTGTTAAAATAGACATTATGCGCCGTTAGTAAGCGGATGTTATTTAGTAAAAACATATACCGCGAATATTTCATAAACAGTGAAATTGGTATTATATATAATAGCAATATATATATATTGGCATATGTATATATTGGAGTTATTGATTTCCCGCATTTTTTAGCGGATGAGACCCTATTTCGCCGTCTATTAAGCGGATAATATTTTTAAATCCCGTACACCGCGATAATTCCGTACTGGAGCGGAATTGGTATTGTGCTAATGTTTTTGGATGCAGGAAAACAGGTTGGAGGGATCCAACAGGATTCCTCAACAGTTTTTATTTGATTTCAGATATTTTGATATTTGATGGATTATCATATCGATATATGATATCGTTGTTGTCGTGATTGACTATTTGGTATGTAGCATCATTGGACCAAACTTTGGAATTTAAAAATGATTTTAAAGTGATTTTTGAAAGTATATGTTTATAAAATATTTTTGGAATTGATCCATTTTAAATAAATAAACGATATAATTTTCATGTTATAAAAAATTATGATTTTTTTTAGAAATACACTTAAAGTTTGATTTTTGAGAAAATATGGATTAATGATTTTATAAAATAGTTTAAATTGGATCTCTGAATTTATTATAAAAAGTTTAAAAATAGGATTTATAAAATTTGATTATTTTATAAATCAAGAGAATGGTGAAATTATAAAGGAGATTAAAGATGTTTTAAAATAATAGTATAAATTGATTTTATAAAGGATTTATAAATTGATATTTATAAATTTAAAACATTTGAATTATAAAACGAGTTTTTATAAGTGTTTGAATGAAGTGAAATGGATTGCAGGAGTGAATGGAATTTATAAAATTATAAATGGTGAAGTTATAAATGAAATTTATAAATAGTAAGATTTATAAATTTTGTGAAGTTATTTGAAGAATAAGTTTTGGATAAATAAATGAATCTTGTAAGTTATAAGATTTATAATTTAGAAAGTCTTAAAAGAACGATTTTGTAAAATAATCGTTTTATAAGCATTTAACTTATAATATGGACTTTTGGTTCATAATTGAGATATAAAGTGAATAGGTTAATAAAGAAAATTTATAAAGAAAGTTGTTATAAAATAAATAGAAATGGAGTTTATAAACGTTGTTTTATAAATTCGTAAACAACTTATTTTTATAAGTAAATTGTTGAAACCTATTAATGGAGTTATATTCACGTTTTTGAATAGTGAATAATATGTTAAAGAAATTGTTTAGAAGGTGATATTCTAAATAGAATTAAAACGATCTAACGATGTTTTAAAATGTGTTGAGATTCGAAACCATAGATTTCAACATTTGTTGTTGAAATAGACGTTTTCGAGAAATAGAAGGAAATGGTGGACTATAACACTGTTGTTATAGTAAATGATTTCCGAAAGGAAATGTTTTGTATGGTATTGGGATTTATATATCTATTTTAATTTCGAATCCCTATACTAGTGATTTTGGGTTGTCGTAACGATATTTTACGCAACATTCGTTTTGGCCCAAATAAACATGTTAAGAGAATGATTTCCTTAAAGAATGAAATATATACTTAATCTCGCTTTAAGTATATTGAATATTTTCCAAGTGTTGAAAATAAATAAAATTTGTGAATTACTTATAAATAAATAAGTATGGAAATGTTTTCCAATATAAAGTGAATATTTTGAGAATTTAACTTTTTGAAGATAAATTGAAATGAATAATTGAAATCGTATATGCATGGATATTGTGAAATATAAATTCACTATGGAATTTATGAATGAAAAGGAGAATTTGTTTAAAAATAAATATTGTTTTATTTTTTGAAGTATTGAAAATAATATATCTTGTAAGGATATTTTGGAAAATAAATAATTTGGAAATTTTTTTGGAATCTGGTGATGTTGTGCATATCCATTGATAGTTCAATAACCGACTATCAATATTTCCCTTTGAATGGGTACTTGATGTGATTTTTTTGAATTTGAATTCCACACTTATTTTTGAATAAGCGCTCACTATTCGGGTTAACCGGGAAAGGACCATGGGGTCGTATAACCCATTCCGAATATGTGATACGTCGTTATGAATTGCATTTGAAGACCGGTGTTGAAGACCGGATCTTTTTGAAAGCGAAAGGACAACTCGTCGATTGTCTTTGCACCGAGTAGCTACGGTATAGAGACTCCCTATGTGATGGGAAGTCCGGACGTGATTAGAGATTATCCGGATTGCAAGGACTTCTTTGTAAGTGCCTTCGGTTTTGTTCGAGCCCGGAACAGACTTGTATTGATTGTATGTCTGACATTACAGATTGAGATATAAAGCAGATTTCTTTCAAATATATTTCTGTTGGTGGCGGAGAATTTATTCTTTTAGCTTAACACCCTTCTCTGAGACGTACGAGCTCAGAGGTTATGTAGTTGAATGTTATCAGCGATATATTCCCAATTTGGTAATGTGACATGCTGAGTGTTGCTGTGAAATGATCATTGTGTTGATTATTTGTGATAGGATCGTTTATTTGATCGTCTATCCTCGTGATCATTTCTACGATCATTTGTTGACCCAAAGCATGGCTTTTGTATAAAGTATGTTTTTGTGGACGAGACTTCGTCGAGCCTCACACCCCGTGAATGGTCAAAACAGGAAAGATGCAGCAAGGTTATGAGGGGTAGCGCCCTTTAGGATATGTGCATTTCCTTCTGGAAAAGGGTGGTATCATGGTATGGAGCCCAGATACTTACTCATGTTGAAAACACTTTATGATTGTGTGAATTGATTGCGAGCGCTCGGTGAAAGGTCCCAAAGGACCGGGGGATGGCATATTCGGTCAGTTGTTACTCAGTTAGGGGTAACCCGGCCTTGTGTTGGTAGAGATCCGGTTTGGTTCTCGGGGATGTCCATCCAGAGGCATTCTCATGTGGCAATGGGAAGTTCCTTGGCCTGATCATTCGTTGGAAATCCAAAGAAACAATACGATCTTGTACGGTTTTAGTTGTAGAACCTGCTTCCTCAGGAAGTAGCTATAGTAGGCATAATATAATGGTACCTATGCTGGCTAAGATTTATATCCTACTTTCGAAATGATTTTTTCCTACACTATGCACTAATAATAATATCAAATGTTTCTTTTTAATGCGTATCAAGCATCTTTGACTAACATAAGAAGAAATCTCCTCCAAGTCTGCGTTTGCATTGTGTGTGTGGTGGGAGGTCTTATGGTAGTCTCATTTTTAAAAGCATCGCGAATTGACTTTAAAAATATTCCTCTATTTTGATTTTAAAGATAAATAAACTGTTTTGAGTTCCCACACCAGTCACATGACTGGCTCGGAGTTTATTGTTTTCCTTCCTAAACTCTGGGTGCCCACCAATTTCCACACGGGCAGTCGAGAGTTAAGGTTTATCAGGATATTCTGGATATTCTGGAGTTGCTGGAGGCAAGCTGGATGGCATGGCGTATTACTAGTATATAATATTTCTTTTCCGCTGTTTGTTGTTGTTGTACACTCTGATGATATGATGTAATGTAATGAAATGTATAAAATGTAATAACTGATATAGTTCTTTGTTTAAAGATTATTCATTTATTATTATATGTTGTTCCGCTGCGATTGTGAGATTCTGTTATTGTTCTGTTGTTTTCTATTCCGTTCTATTTTCTAGTTTCTTTTCTCTCTATTTCCATCTTTTCTCTCTTCTTCTCTCTCTTTCTCTTTCTTTTTCTATTTCTTAAACATTGAGAATTCGTATTTCTGTTCATCTTGAGTTAATCTATGGAGATTAGTGTATATTCAAGGAGTACGGATTTGCGGGTCCTCACACATATATATATCAAAATTATAATTACGCTCTCTCAAGAAAGAAATCACTCCAAAACCAAGGTATTCACTCAACCTAATGCTCCGATACTATATGTGATGACCCGACTTTTACACCACTGAAAGTCGCATTATCTTGAAGAAAGAAAGGGATAGAAAAGAGAAAGATAAAAAAGAAAGAAAAGAAACAACATCAGAATCTCAACAGCGGAACGAATAAATTATATTAATAATCATAATTACATAGTTTACAACCATTATCAGAGTAACACAGATTATACATCACGTACTAGACAGTTATAAACACCTGTCTAGTTATACAACTTAATACAATACATGGAAACTACTCAGAGAAACCAACACAGTGGAACACTACATATAAATATAACGCAGAAGCCTCCTGCTCCATTGCTCCTCCAGAATTTGTCAAAGCTAACCTGAATCCCTTAGCTACTCGTAAAAATTTGAGAACCCAAGAGTTTAAGAAATCAGAAGATAAACTCCAGGTCAGACATGGGTCTGGTGTGAGTAACAGGTTAAGGTTGCTTAACTTTGAAAAACCTTTGAAAAGAAAGGCATCGCGTAAGACTTCCTACACATAAACATGGAAAAGTTTTTACCTTACGCTAACCAAAACATTTGATAGGAAATCCAGTGATATCATAATAGGTCTAGGGTTTTCAAGTAAATATGAAATATCTGAAATTGTTACATGATTAAATTACAGCTACTAGCCATGAAAGTGGATAATACAATCAAAATCGTTGGCACTTATTGGATTTTGGATTCCAATCAATGGCAGGGCTACTGGGGTATCGCCGGTCACAGTACGGGGACTAGATCACCGTACCGAGGATTACTCCCAATCCCCTGCAACACAAGGTCGGAACCATCCCTTACTGGATAGTCCCGAACAAGACAACCCCGCAGTTGGCGTACGTTCCAACTGCCCACACAGCCAAATAAAAAGGGACTTCTAGACAGGGGAAAATCTCGTCCTACTTGGGCATGACCCACTTAGCCTTGCTGCACCTCCCTCGTTTTAGCCATTTCTGATTGATGGGGATTAAGGCTACGTTACCTTTGGAGGACACATCTCTTGGAATGCTCATCGTCCACCTGACGATGTTCTGAAAGCATTCAATCCATACAAGTTCATTCTGGGTTCGAACGAAACCGAAGGCATTATTTCGTCACACTCATTTTTGGAATCACCCTCAGAGTTAACGACGATAAGCCTTGCACTCTGAATCTTCATCTTGAATCTGAAAGTACTACCCCATTAAACTCATAATGGGATCACCCTCAGAGTTTTAACGACAAATAGTCCTTACACCATGAGTCTTCACTCTTCACTTGAGATTCACGACCTATCGTAAATTTGGATCGATGTGGTTTTCGGATATCCAAATCTATAAACCCGATCTCAGTCTCATCGAAATCCAAAGCATATTTTTAAGGCCAAGTTGTTTTAAAGTTTAAAACAATTCAATTTCATTATCTATATACAGACAGATAGATAATTCACATACCATAACAGATAATCATCATTATCATCACAACAGATAATCCATATTATCATCAAAAATAGATAATACATATTATCATCCCAATGCAACCAAAGCATCCATATCACACAGCATTACTTATCTCATATTTGAGATCTCAAACCATTCAAGGCAACCAATATCATCCATTCATATATAAACAATGATTAATAATCACACCAAATATAATTAATTTAAAATGAATTAAATTAATTACATCATTTCTAATTAATTTAAAGGGAATTAAATTAATTACTTCATCAATATAAATCTTCCTTACACAACCATTAATTAATTACAAATTAATTAATTAATTATCCTCTAGTTAATCACCTTAATTAATCACCCTTGATTAATTATTCCTTAATTACATTCAAGTAATTATCCTTTAATTAATTTTACAAATTAATTATACTTAACCAAATATAGTAATTAACCTTTAATTACTTCGCAAATTAATTAACAATAATTAATTGCATTAATTCTTAATTAATTACATTAATTAATTACTCTTTAATCGCTTATCATTGGTTAATTAATTATAATTAATCAACCATTGATTACATCATTAATTACATTAATTAATGATCCCTTAATTACTTCTTAATTAATTATTAACTATAATTATTAATCACTCTTGATTTATCACAAATAGTAATTAAATACTCTTAAATAATTTATTAAATAAATTAATTACTCCATTATTAATAATTAATCTTTAATTATTTATATTTATTAATCACCCTTGATTAATCTCATTCTGTAATTAATTACTCATAATTAGTTACATTACTTAATTATCTTTAAATTACATAAATTAATTACACTAAGTAATTAATTATAAATTACTTTTACTACGTAATTATCCTTCATATTAATTTCACAAGGTAATTAACGCAAAACTACTTTCAAATCTTCAATTAAATACATCCTGTAATTATCCTCACTAATTACTTCACTAAGTAATTATACTTTATAAATCTCACTTAGTAATTAAACTTAATCCCATCATCAAGTGATTACTTAAATTAATTAAACCAATTAATTAATTTAAACTAATCCTATTAATTAATTAATTACACTGAGTAATTAATTACTCTAATTACTTCCATTAAGTAATTACACTTAAACAATTTCACAATTAATTATCCATAATTAATTAATATAATTAATTGTTTAAAATTAATCACATAAATTAATTATTTAATAATCCTTAGTTAATTATCTACATTAACCATTAACAAATCTTTAATTACTTCTCCTAAGTAATTAAACTTTGATTAATCATTATTAATTACAAATTAATAAACATTTAATAACTAATTAATTAGTCTTTAATTAATTAATTAATTAATTAAGTGATTAACTGTAACTTAATTAACTTTAATTACTTGGTTAATTATATTCCTAATCATTAATTAATAATCTATAATTATCTAATTAATGATCCCTAATTTCCTTACTTAATAAATTTAAACTTTTAATTACTTAATCAATTAAGCCTAACTTGTTGGTTAATTAATTTAATTACCCTTATATTTCCTTATTAATAAAAGGAATCATCAATTATTAAAACTTAATTATCCTTTAGATAATAACGTCTTTCTTATTAATGGATTGATTATCATTTTCAAATAAATTTGAAAACATTTTACTTTAAATTCTCTTTAAAATTTCATTTCAATATTAAGATTAAAAATGATAAACAATTTAAACTTTTACCAACTTTATATCAATTTATATATAAAACAAATGTAAAGGAACATTTATCTTGTATAAAGTAACTTATATAAAGATAAGTTTCGAACTAACTTACTTGACTATATTTATAACCAAGATTCAAAATAAATTAATCTTTAACTTAAAATTTAAGTCAAACTAATTTATATAACTTTCTATTCAAACGTTAAAGAATTCTTTTATAAAAGAATAGAAATAAGGTTTTAACATTTTCTTAGAAAACAATTTATTTACAACATACTTTTATATTTTAAACTTGTTTCAAAACATTTTAAATTTTGATAAAATTTTATTTATCCTAAAGCTAGGATATAAATTAAATTTGAATCCAGATTAAAGCTTTGCTTTAAAACTTTGTCTAAATCTTGTTTCCAAAATTTAAACTCATTTAGATTCAAAAACAGACGGGTTTTTCATTTTTAAATTCATTTAAAGTTAAAGTGCTGACAGGTTTTTTTTTTACAAATCCTGTAACAACAATATACCCGAGCCCTCACAACAAATACCTCGAGACAAACACCCCAACGCTTTGAGCAAAACACGTATCAACTCGAATAAACACTCGAGTACCCATCTTCCCCAAACCAACAGCAGATACACATCATCACCTCCGTGCACATGCACCAACACCGCCTCCTTTTTCGACCCCTCGCGATGGCTTACGCATGTCGACGATCATCCTCCCACTCAATTCCGACCATCAAACCATTAACAGTAGCACGAAATCAAAATCGAGCTTTAAAGCTCAAACTGGAACCAACGTCAAAAACCTGGAATCACCTCAATCTCATGACTCCGACCACCAGAGTGCCTACACCTTCGGCCACGACTTCTTCCATACACCATCTATCATCTCCCTGAATCTGGGAAAGCTCAGTCATCTCTAGAAGTCGCGTTGATCAAATTTATGATCAACAGAAAAACTAGGGTTACAAACTTCATTGCTTAACCACCATCGCCATAGTGCATTGATCAATTTCCAAATATTTTTCCCTGATTCTCCTATCACCACTTCATCAGCAAAGAAGACGCTGACCTCCCCGACCACCTAGATCGACAGTATCTTCCCAAAACATCATTCCTGGTCAAACCAGAAATGCTCATTCATTTTCAAACTAAAAATTTTGATTTTAGTTTTTAAAATCAAGTTTTAGTTTAAGTAACCTATTTAAAATCCTGCATCAATGAATCTGGATAATTAAATTTTCACTTACATAAAGTTCGTTCTGTTATTTTTAATTTCCAGAGACAATATAGATTTTTTTTATATTAAATAAAATTTTAAACTTTAACTTATGTTACACAACCACATTTTGTTTGAATCTTAAACCTTAACATAGATTAGATCAAATGAAATGGATTTTTAGCAATTCTTGAACCTGGAAACTTAAGAACAGAAAAACAAAGATACACAGCAGCATGCACAACGATATATTCATATATATACCCAGCAATGCACTTGTAAATAGGCATACAAACATACATAATTCCATAGTAAATCAAGCAACTAGATTCGTAATTAGTTTTTAAAAGAGTGATGTTACTCACTTGGCAAGCATGATGAACAGAGCAACCTTGTTTTTGTAAATCTTGAAACTGGAATGTGCTTTGATTTCAAAACTTTAAGTTGCTGTGGTTTGCTTATGATTTTAAAATTGCAGTTGCGTGTTTGCCTTTAAAAACTTCAAGTTGAAGATGAATGTAGGCCTAGTTGTTGTTTCAAAACAGAAGTGAAGGAAACTACAGGCTTTTGAGTTGCAGAATGGTGATCAGATTTTATTTCCAGATTTTAAGAAATGAGTTCAGGCTTATATTTTGATTTGCATTTATGGTTTTGAAGATGATTTCAAATAGTTGTGGTTTGATTTGGTTAGAGGAAATACTGGTTTTAGATTTTGATTTTGAGGGGATTTACAGGTTTTGTTTTTGAGCAAAATTTTTTGGTTTTATGGAAGATTGATCAAAGATTTTAGATTTTTGGTTTGAACGTTGATTTCAGATTTTTCAGATGAAGTTTTCTTAAGTTTTGAAAAACAATAGAAAAAAAAAATAAAGGTGAGAAAAAATGTGTTTATATAAGTAAATTTTTGATTTAGTTAAAATAAAAGAAAATGAAAATTTAATAGGACACTTGTTTTTAATTTTAACATTTGTCACATTATTTAATCTATGACTTAACACATGTCATTAGATGTCTTAAGGAATTTATACATGTCTTTTAAGTATTTTATTTTAATTTAAATTGTTTATAAAAGCTTTTAACTTAATTTATTACTTCTTATGTATATGTATATATAAATTCCTTTTTTTAAAGAAAAATGAAAAAAACAAATTATACATAAAAGCTTATTCAAATATTTTTAAGTATCTATTCTTTTGAATTTCAAAACATTATTCAAATTCAAATTAAATTATAAAAATCCAATTTAAAAATCAAGTCATATATATGCTATATAACTACCATTAAATTTTGAAAATAACAAATCCTATTTCTATAAAATCTATTTATGTTTATAAAATCTAAGTATTATAATTGTTATTTGAAAATAACAAATTTAACAATTTCAAATAATTTATAAAAGAGAATATAAATTACTTCTATTACTCAATAAATTAAGATCATATGTAAATTGTATTTTAAACTCTTATATATATAATTTCACGCAATATTTTAAAAGAAAATAAAAGAAAGCTTTTATGTTAATCTAATTTAAATTCGTATTTAAGCTAATTAAATATAATTTTAAACAAATAACATTTACCTTAAGTTTTTACAAACCATATAGTTATTTATTAAATTGCTTTGAAAAGCTAAATATTAAATTTAAATCAAAATTCCAATTTACCAAAAATAAATTAGAATTAGAAAATTGCTTTATTTACTAAATTCCAAAGCTTATCTATTTACAATATATATAATTACATATATATATATATATATATTATAAATAGAAAGCAATTTATTAGCTTTAAAAAGATAAAATCTACCAATTTAAATATTTATTAAAAGAAGATTATTAAATCAATTCAAAATCTATTAACAAAAATTATCAAATCAATTTAATTTTTAACACAGATTATTAAATTTATATTGCCAAAAATTTTGGGATATCACATTATATATACACAATTTTGATTTGAATTGGACATTTGATAATAGTGATATTTTATTTGTTGAGAAAAATCAAACACAGTTCTGCTAAAAGTCTATCACAACCAATCGCCCTATTAGTATATGAAAAAATATTTTGAAGTATTAAAATTGGGTTTTCACAATTAGTATTATGAATGCGACGACCCGCAAATATGTACCCTTTGAATTGACAATAAACTACACATGTCCGATCCACAAAGCACAGACTGACGAAAAGTCCAGGGAAAGAAAGGAAGAGAGAAGAAGAGAAGAGAAGAAAGAGAGAAGAGAGAACCAAATAAAATCTTACATCGCATCGGAAAACATATAATATCATATCAATGATCCTTACAAAACAGAAACTGTATATACATACATCAATCAGACTACAACAATCAATCAATAGTTATCAGCCTGGATAGTTATATGACCAGTCCTTACAATTGCCGATAATATACAACAAAAACAACAATGCACAAAGCGGATGATGAAAACATATACGTGTGTACGAAAATGAAGATCTCTAGATCTCCTAATGAATGTTGAATCATATGTTTTGATTCATGACAAAGTAGTGAATAAGACTATATGGACAAGCGAAAAAAGAGAAAGAGTTATACTGTTAAAACTACAAAGGAGACAAGGCTACAAAAACTAAGTATAGTATGTTAATTTATCGAAATTTTTAGTCTTAGAATTGTTAAAATTTATCCTCAAGTATTTCACTCAAAATAAAGTTGTTTTAAGCTATAAACATTTTAAATATATAAGAACTATGTACTGACTGTCAGGTCAGTCTACTGACAATATATGGCCAGTCGACTGAATCTTCCCACATGCACAGAAAGTCTCTGTTTTGCACCAACTTTGAATATTCAGTCGACTGGTAGTTTTTGGGTTAGTCGTTTGAATTCTTTCAACAACTATTTTTCTAAACGGACACTTCCAATTTCCAAGAGATACGATCTAAATTAAAGAGGTATGGATGCTTCCTTTGATTAGAACTCTTCATGAATGGTTGCAACTATTTATCTACTATATAAATACTTGAGATTCACTTCTCAAATCACCAAATTTCTTTTTATTTTCTGATCATGCTCTCTACAATCTCTGCATTATGAAAAGCAACACTACTTTCATAAACTGCTTGAATCTCTGAATCAATTAACTTATTCTTCGATTCAAAGCAATATTCTCCTTCCTAAATCTTTACGCACACATATATACTTGAGGTAAAGATTATAGAAAGGTTGTACTATCATGAAAAATTAGTGATAACAGGAACACAAAGTGTCAAGCAATTTTATTGAAACTGTTGAAGTCCTGTTCGGTTATTCAGGCGGTTAAAGTCCTCTTTCGGTTGTTAGAGGCGGAAAAATCCCGATCGATTGCTCAGGTATTGTATACCTATTCCTCCGGGTTAAGTGAGGGGTTATTGAGTGAATTCCAGAAGGAAGTCTGAGACTGGACGTAGAACGGGAAGTTCGAACCAGTATAAAAACTCCTAGGGTGCTTATTCTTATTTACTTTACTATTATGATCTATTTCCGCATTTAGATTATAATACATTCCATATTACACGATCCTAAGCGATAACTAGCAACTTAGTAGTCACTTTCATTTGGTATCGGAGCGAGGACATCCTATAACCATAACACAGTTATTTGATAATCTTTTGCTAATATGGAAAATAACACCAATTGTCAGTAACACAAGTTTTATTGTAGGTCAATCTACTGCACGACCTCCACTGTTCAATGACATGAATTATAATTACTGGTCAACTAGAATGAGAATATATATGCAATCTAATGGTTTTGAAACATGGAAAATTACTCAAAACAAATATACTATTCCAACAAAAGACTTTTCAACTTGGACTTCTGCACAAAAAACAGATGCTACTACAAATGCTAAAGCTATGAATATGTTATTCTATGCATTAGATAGAAATGAGTTTAATAGAGTCAGTATGTATACAAATGCTTATGAGATAAGGAGAACTCTAAAAGTAACTCATGAAGGGACTAACAAAGTTAAACAAAGCCAAATTTCTATGTTGAAAAATCATTTTCAAAATTTCAAAATGAAATCAAATGAAAATATAAATGACATGTACTCTAGATATCAAGATATATATCATTCACAATTGTCACTAGGAGAAATTTTTTCTCATTTTGATATAGTATCAAAAATCATAAACTCTTTAATGGATGAATGGGAAAGAAAGGTTCTAGCTATTGAAGAAGCAAACGATCTTTCTACAATGAAACCAGAAGAGTTAATAGGAAATCTAATGTCATATGAAGTAAATTTGTAGGCAAAGAAAGTCCAAGTACAGGATAAGAAGAATCTTGCATTTCAAGAAGAACAAGATGACTCCGACTCAGATGAAGAAGATATGGCATTTATTGCTAAGAATTTAAAAAAAATTTGAAATTCAGAAAGAATAACAAGATCAAGAGTTAAAAAAATAACAATAATAGCAATAAACCATCATCTTCTGTAATGGAATGTTATGAATGTCATAAAAAGGTTCATATGAAGATAGATTGTCCAGAGAAACAGAAAAATAAATTAAAAAGAACAATTTCAAGAAGAAATCTTTTTCTATAACATGGGATGATTCAGATTCTTCATCATCAGAAAGCGACAGTGACAATGAACAGAGCAAGCAAATGTATGCTTCATGGCTACAAATGATGATCTAAGTGAACTAAATCTTGAAGATTTAGTTGAACTTAATTCAGAGCTAGTAGATTTTGCAAAACAAATTAAAAAGCAAAATAAGGAGTTACAAGGAAAACATAATAGATCTGAATTAGAAATTAGTATGCTTAGAGATGAAAAGAAAGTTATCGAAGAAGAACTTGAAAAATCTAAAGAATCTAATTCTAATTTAGCATCTCAACTTTCTATGATAACTTGGAAACTAGAAATTCAAAAGAATAAAAACGATGTTTTATCAGTTGAAGTTAATAATTTAAAATCTAACACTAAAGTATTAGAGTTAGAAAAATCTAATCTTGAAACAAAGCTAGAAGATATTAATAAAAATATTTCAAATTTTAATAAAGGAAGAGAAATCTTTCTAAAATAATAGAAAGTTCTCAGTCTACTTCAAATAAAATGGGACTAGGATTTAAGAAAATTGAAAATCCTAATAAATATGGAAAGTTCAAAAATAAGTTTAAAAATAAAATTAGTAAAGATTTAGAGAAAACAGTTTATAAAGATCTTAAAACTATTATAATATGGATTCCTAAAACAAAAAAATAACTTGATTAGGAATAAACATATCAAAACTTTTATGGAAACTGTTCATAGAAATATGAATTATATTTATAAAGGGAATTCTGAACCTTCTTGGGTTTGTTTTCCTAAGACCTAACTCTTAGGACCCTAAAAAGAAAAAGTGGGTACCATCTTAATCTTTATTTTCTGCAGGTACCACTTAAAAAGAGAGGAAAATGGATCCTAGACCGTGCTTTCTTGAAACACATAACTGGTGATAAAAACATGTTAACAAACATAGTCTACTCAAATGGAGGATCGATCACTTTTGGAGATAATTCAAAACGGTTATGTCATCGACAAAGGCGATGTGAGCAATAATGGTATCTCTAACTCTCCTCTCATTATTGATGTTTTATTACTTAAAAACTAAAAACATAATTTATTGAGTATAAATATTATGTGATTAAGGTTTAATATATATTTTTCAGAAAATAAATGTAATATTTCTGATTTAATTTTTGAAGGTATAAGAGATAGAAATATTTATATTTTAAATATGAATATAAGTTATAACACAAATATATGTTTAGTCTACAGAGAATGATTCTTGGCTATGGCACAAAATATTTTTTCATATAAATATTAATACTATTAATAAATTAGCTAAAAATAAACTTGTTAAAGGACTACCTGATATGAAATTCAAAATTGTTAATATCTGTGATGCATGTTAGTTAGGAAAATTAACAAAATCTTCTTTTAAATCTAAGAAAATCATATCTACAACATAACCACTTGAAGTATTACATATGGACCTTTTCGGACCTACTCATGTTCAATCTATCACACACAATAGATATGTGTTTGTTATTGTAGATGATTTTTCAAGATATACGTGGACTATTTTTATGAAACATAAAAGTGATACTTTTGAAAATTTTAAAATTTTTGTAAAGATAATTCAAAATATAAAGAATTTTAAACTTAAAAATATTAGAAGTGATCATGGAGGTGAATTTGAAAATGAAGCTTTCGAGCATTTTTGTAACAAGAAAGGAATTAATCATAACTTCTCCTTTCCTAGAACACCACAACAAAATGGAGTTGTAGAAAGGAAAAATAGAACATTATAAAAATATGCACGAACTTTATTAAATGGAAGCACTTTACCTAAGCATTTCTGGACAGAAGCTGTTGCAACTGCTTGCAATGTTTTGAATCGTGTTTCTATTCGATCATTAACAAACATACTCCATATGAACTTTTAAATGGAAGAAAACCAAATGTATCATATTTTAAAGTTTTTGGTTCAAAATGTTTTATACTTAACACTAAAGATCAGCTTGGCAAATTCGATCCAAAATTCAATAAAAGAATATTTATAGGATATTCGGAAGAAGCAAAGCTTATCGAGTTTTTAATACAAGAACTAAAGTAATCAAAGAAACTCTTTATGTTTCGTTGGATGAAAATGTCAAAACTTCTTCTAAAATTACAAATTTATAAAGTAATACACATATAATTCTGACAAATAATTTAGAAGATGATGATATTATTCTTCAAAATAATAATTCTAATGTTACTATAGAAAACGAAAATACTGTTAATAATAATAATATAATAAGATCTCCTCCAAGAATTCTTAGAGATCACCCCGTTCCAAATATAATTAGAGAAGTAAATTCAAATGTAAGAACAAGGCATTAATTAGATCAAATGGGCCATGTAGCTTTTCTCTCTAATATAGAACCTAGAAATATTAAGGAAGCCTCAACTGATGACCATTGGATTATAGCTATGTAAGAAGAGCTAAATCAATTTGAAAGAAACAAAGTTTGGCAATTAGTTCCTAGATCAAGTGATCAATCAGTCATTGTACAAAACGGATTTTCAAAAACAAAGCTGATGAACAAGGAAATATTACTAGAAATAAAGCTAGATTAGTAGCACAAGGTTACAATCAAGAAGAGGGAATAGACTATGAAGAAACGTTTGCTCCAGTTGCAAGACTAGAAGCTATACGTATTTTGTTGGCTTTTGCATGTTTTTATAATTTTAAATTATGTCAAATGGATGTTAAAAATGCTTTTCTAAATGGATATATAAAAGAAAATGTTTATGTTGAACAACCTCCTCTTTTTACTCATGAAAAATTTCCGGATCATGTTTATAAATTTAAGAATGCTTTATATGGTTTAAAACAGCCACCTCGTGCTTGGTATGACTAATTAAAACCTACCTACTAGAATCTGGTTTCGAGATCGGAAAAGTTGATCATACATTATTTATTAGGAAAACTAAACATGATATTTTAAATATACAAATATATGTTGATGATATTATTTTTGGTTCACCAAATGAAAAAATATGTCAGGAATTTTCGACTATCATGATAAATGAGTTTGAAATGTCACATATGGGAGAACTATCATATTTTCTTGGATTGCAAATCAAGCAATTATAAAACGACATTTTTATAAATCAAGAAAAGTATTGTGATAATCTAATTAAACAAATCGTTATGGAAAACACTTCTGCCAAACCAACTCCTATGAGTACATCAATACATCTCGATAAAGATGAAAATGGTAAAAGTATTGGCCAAAAACTATATCGTAGTATGATTGGATCATTACTTTACTTAACTGCTAGTCGACCTAACATTATGATGACTGTTTGTTTATGTGCTCGATTTCAAGCAAATCCTAAAGAATCCCATATGCGAGCAGTTAAACATATAATTCGTTATCATAGAAAAACCAAAGATTTAGGATTATTTTATCCAAAAGAATGTCCTTTTGAATTAGTATCATATAGTCATGCTGATTTTGGAGGTAGTCGGTCAGATAGAAAAGTACAAGTGGAACTTGTCATTTCATTGGACGATCTTTAGTATCTTGGTTTAGCAAGAAACAAAATTGTGTTTCACTATCGACATGTGAAGAAGAATATATATATATATATATATATATATATATATATATATATATATATCTACAGCTTTAGCATGTTCTCAAGTAATCTACATGCAACAAACATTACAAGATTTTGATATAAAATTAAATAAACCTATAATATATTGTGATAACACTAGTGTAATAAATTTATCTAAAAATCCTGTCAATCACTCACGAACTAAACATATTGACATTCGTCATCATTTTCTTCGTGATAATATTTAAAAGGACATAATAAACTTAGAATTTGTGAATTCTGAAAATCAATTAGCTGATATTTTCACTAAACATCTCAATGAAAATTGTTTTTCAAATCTAAGAAGATAATTAGGTATAATTTCTTTAAAGGAATTATAAAAATTGCTAAAATTAATTTAAAAAAAAATATTCTAGAACTCGAACTCTACACCTCGGGTTTGATAAGCCTATGTCCTTCCACTTGACCATTCAACTTTTCACATCTACTCCTTATACAATTTTCTCCATATATTTTAATTAATTTTTTATGAAAAATTTTCAGTCACAAATTCTTGTTTAATTTTCATCCTCATCTTTTTCAGTTTGTACGTAAAACCACTATCTTCTAACTGCATATTTTCCTATATATATCTCAGACTTATGTTTTTTTCATTCAACATCAAAGAAACTTTATCTCAAAAAAATTTCATAAATTTCTAGTCTTCTTTTAATCAAAATGTGTTCACAAGATTCACCAAATGGTTCAGCTTGTTATACTATCGATTTTTCAACACCATCATATGGATCGTCAAGCCTATATAAACCTACTCATGAAACTATAAGACCGTCAAATTATCACATGGGTTATACTCCCGAGAAAAAGAAAGCAAGATGTTTCCTTTTCTTTGGTTCTCCTCAAACCAAAAAAATTAGCGATTTGCATCATTACCAGAGGTAATCTATAATGCTTCAGCGCGAGATGTACTATGAACAGAAAATGAATTCAAGACGTCTGAGTTTTCTGGAGCAGATGGGATGGAAATTCTACGGTTCATCTTCCTCTGCGGTTCATTAACCTGCACCATCATCATCTTGGAATCCATAGGATAGGTCGCCACAAGCTCCACCTATCTCTCTGAATTCATGGGACCGTGGAAACCGTTGGTCACCATTGCAACCATGTGAAGAGAAGATGAAGTATGAACCGACCAAATCCAAGTCTCCATCAGCTCCTTCTTCCAAATAATTATTTTTTCTATTTTTTTAATTATTTTTGTTAATCCTACTTTGTATGTATTTTGTTAATGTATGGAATATATTATCTATTTGGATGCTAAAATACTACAAATGCTGCAAAGACATATTCAGTCGACTGAAACTTACGACCAGTCAACTGAAACTGAATATAGTCTGTTTTCAGACCGTATTCAATCGACTAAAAAAAATAATCAGTCAACTGAATGATAAAACCGAGAGAATTCTTTGCATACTCAGTCGACCGAATGATATGGCCAGTCGACTGAATCTGAAACAGAAATTTTTGGGATATTGGTTCAGTCGACTGTCCATTTTCGTCCAATCGACTGAATTGAAAAATGAGCTTGCTTTTCACCTTTTTACCTACCTTTTAACACTCCAACCCTTTATCTCCTCTTTCACTTTTCACATCTACCTTCTCTTTTCAGAATTCTAAAAACCCCAGCTCCCTATTATCTTAAAATTCCTCAACTACATTACTATTTTCAAAATGGCTCCTTGTCAATCCAAGATATCTAGACATGCCTCTTCTTCTTCTTCTGAGCCGATTGATTCTCAAATTGCTCAATGGCTCTATGATGCTACTGCAGTCCAAAGGTGGAATAAGATGAAAGAAGCTCGATTCTTTGAAGGCTCTTTTGTAGTGTTTCTTTATTTTGCGCCACATAGGATTCAAGATTTAGCAAGGAGAAGTCATCTAGAGTCACTCCTAGATCACAATCAGAATAATATCAAGATAAATCACACCTTGGTAAAACTTTTCTATGCTAATTTGAATTTAGGCCATCAAAATCCACGTAATCGTGACAATTGTGTTTGGAGTTTGGTACGCGGTCGATAAGTTTTTCTTTGTTTAGATAGAATTGGTCATATTCTTCATACTTCAACAAATAATATTGATTTACAAGAATTAATTGTACCCATAGGCGAGCGAGATGAAGTAAGTCATCGATTCTTAAAAGATGACATAACCAAACTTAATTCTATCGCATTACGACCTACGGCTAGAATTATGCATCGAGCTTTAATGTACATGGTTCTTCCCCGTACTGGCTCTTATGAGCTTGTATATCCAAATAACTTTAAGGCATTATATGTTATTTGGGGAGAAGTTAAAATAAATTGGCCGAAGCTTATGCGAGACGAATTCTTAACATATAACCAAGGTCGTATGAATATTATTTATTATGGAGAATATACTATGCGGCTACTTATGGACCTCCAGGTTCCGATTTCGAAATCCGATACTTCTATTCCAAAATCACTAAATTGCCGCACAATAAGCCTTATGAAATTGCCACCAAGACCTCTTACTATCATGACTTTTCAAGAATGGAAATCTCGACCTCATCAACAAACTTCTGCTCCATAACAACAAAAATCAAGAGATGACATTCGAACACCAATTCCATCCCAAAGCACTCAGGAATCGATTGATTTAACTGCAAGAAATTAAGTCATTTTGGACTCTCGTATCAAAAATCTCGATAAGAAAATTGACAAATTTTTTGACAAACTCAAGAGTTTCTTCAGGATTTTATGGGATGTGATATCTTGTTCCTCTTACACCACTGCAAAAAATTCGCAACGTGATCCAAGCAAACGCCCAGCTCCTCGCTTCACTTGGTCAACATCAGAAGAACAAACAAGTTCCAACACAAGCGATAATAGGGGTGGCTTAAATTTGTGTGACTAACCATTTTTTGCCGGGATTTAATATGTTGCCATATTCAGAGGGAGATGTATACAACCCCCATTATATATTTCTCATAATATAGTATCATATATAACAGGTTGTCGTCAATCAAAAAGGTGGAGAATGTTGAATCATATGTTTTGATTCATGACAAAGCAATGAATAAGACTACATGGATAAGCGACAAAAAGAGAAATAATTATGCTGTTAAAACTACAAAGGAGACATGGCTATAAAAACTGAGTATAATATGTTAATTTTTCGAAGTTTTTAGTCTTAGAATCGATAAAATCTATCCTCAAGTAGTTCACTCAAAACAAAGTTGTTTTAAGCTTTAAACGTTTTAAATATATAAGAGTGTGCACTGACTATTAGGTCAGTTGACTGAACATATATGGCCAATCGACTGAATCTACCTAGGTGCATAGAAAGTCTTTGTTTTGCATCAACTTTGAACATTCAGTCGACTGGTTGTTTTCGATCATTCGACTGAATTCTTTCAACAGCTATTTTTCTGACTAGACACTTCCATTTACCTAGAGATACAATCTAAATTGAAGAGGCATGGACGCTTCCTTTGATCAGAACTCTTCGTGAATGTTGCAACTATTTATCTACTATATAAACGCTTGAGATTCACTTCTCAAATCATCGTATTTCTTTTTATTTTCTGATCTTACTCTCTACTATCTTTGCATTCTGAAAAGCAGTCACAACTTTCATATATTGCTTGAATCTCTAAATCAATTAACTTATTCTTCGATTCAAAGCAACATTCTCCTTTATAAATCCTTATACACGCATATATACTTAAGGAAATGTTTATAGGAAGGTTGTACTATCAAAGACAAATCAGTGTTAATAAGAACATAAAGTGTCAAGCAATTTTATTGAAACTGTTGAAGTCCTGTTCGGTTGTTCAGGCAGGTAAAGTCCTCTTTCAGTTGTTAGAGGTGGAAAAATCCTGATTGGTTGCTTAGGTGTTGTATACCTATTCCTCCGGGTTAAGTGAGAGGTAATTGAGTGAAATTCCAGAAGGAAGTCTGGGACTGGACGTAGAACAGGAAGTTCGAACCAGTATAAAAACTCCTGATGTGCTTATTCTTATTTACTTTACTGTTATTATCTATTTCCGCATCTAGATTATAATACATTCCCTTTTACACGATCCTAAGTAATAACTAGCGACTCAGTAGTCACTTTCACTGAAGCTCTAAAAGCAGCAAAACTGAACCTGTAAATATACTCAGTCTGACCTGAGTATTGAAAGGGAAGAACACCCGAATCAGTCTGGTAAACCAGCATGAGAAACACACTCAACTGAATTTGTAAAATTACTAAACTTTTCTTTTATCAACACAAAATTATCTCATAAGACACGCCTACATATCAACACAGACATGTTTTTACCTTACGATAACTAAAACATATCATATCCAATTCTTTTATATTATACTAGTATCTAGTACACAAATAAAACTAAAATAACTAAAATTGTTACTATTATTAAATTCCAGCATACTAGACTCTACAAATAAAATGGTAGGTACATAGTGGAGTTCTGATTTCCATATAAATAACCAGGTGAAGGGACTACCTTTTAATGGGTATACCTCTAGATGGATGTCCCGAGGCACCATCACAAAGTTCCTCTACCAGCACAAGACCGACCTACCTCTATAACAAGGTAGTACCGAATATGCCATCTTCCGGTTGTTACCGACCTTTTCCAAGGGCCCTCATAGCATAAAAACCACAATAATCAGATACACGACGTCATAGCGTTTAAAGATATATCCAGAAGAGGATAGTCATATCCTACTTAGGAGCGACCCACTTAGCCCTAATGCATCTAACCTTGTTTTGGTCATTTTCAGTTGATGAAGCTTAAGGTAACATCACATATGTGATATCGCATCTCTTTGAATGCCACATGGCCATTTCCGTTGACTACTAATTGCCGTCCATAAAAATACAACCTCTAAGCTCATACGTCTTAAGGAGGGTGTTAAGCTAAGAGTAGCTTCCTTTTCCACCACCACTGATCTATGTTTGTAAAATCCAATGTAAGTAATCTTTAAAAATGCAATGTTAGACAAACATCCATAGCAGTTGTCCAGAAATAGGGCAAACCGAAGGTACTTTCCTACTATATCCTATCGGGAAATCCCTAGGATTTGTGGCGAATAGTCCTTACATTGGATATTTCATAACATGAGACTACTGCTACTAGATGTATATTGGGATTTTAACCCCAAATGATCAACAAGCAGTCCTCCACTATGAAAATATTGAATATGAATATCATCACAACCTATTTATACTCAACACTCTGAAAATATTACGTATACTTAAATCACGATTAAGTATATATTTTATTCTTTAAGGAAAACATTCTTTTAAACATACTTATTTGGGTCAAAACGAATGTTGCGTAAACAATTGTTACGACAACCCAAAGTCACTAGTATAGGGATTCGATAATTAGATAGGTAGATAAATCTCATATACTATACAAAATATCTTCTTTTGAAAATAATTTATTATAACAACAGTGTTATAGTCCATCATTTCCTTACTTCTCGAAATGCCTATTTCAACGATGAATGTAATCCAAGGTTTCGATACTTAACACATTTTAGAACATCTTTAAATCATTTAACTCTACTTAAAAGATAACTTTCCAAAATGTTATTTTAATTTAAAAGATTATTCACTGTCCAAATTATGATTACAACTCATTTACCAAATTCAATACTTCTACACATTTATAAAAGGGTAATCCAACGTCCAAAATAGTGAATATAATCCCTTTACTAAATTCATTACTAATTCACATTTAACTAAAGGATTATCCACTATCCAAAATTGAGGATGAAATTCCTTTAATAAACTTCTACATTTAACTTATCAAATACAATTAATTTCGGATTCATGAAACAATGTTTATAAATTCACATTTCTATTTTACAAAAACTTCCATTTATAAATCTTTTACCATCAAATTCCATTTATCTCATTTACATGCCATAATCCAATTATAAGTTAATTCACTTATAATTCTCTTATGCACAAAATTCATTCATTTTATAACTTCATTAATTCATAAATCTTATTTACTTATAAATCCACTTATAACCTCATTTTAACACTTATAAAACTTCTTTATTTTCCATTACTTTTGATTTATAAAAATTCAATTTATAAATCTTATATGTGATACATTTATAATAATTCAAAATCTCAATTTAACTATTTTACAAAATAATCAACTTCATATTTCAAAAATCACATTTTGATTATATTTACCAAAAATCATAATTTTTATAATATAAAAATTGTAACATTTATTTATTTAAAATAAATTCATTTACTTAACAATTCAAAATTTAATAAAACATCTAATTTCAAAATCAATTTAAAATATTTTTTAATTTAATATCATCACTTTAATATTTTTAATTATCAAAAATAGGCCCAATGCTACAACAACACTAAATACATCAATCACGGCATCCAAAATAACATATATCACATGATAACAGCATATATCATAATATCTACAAAATAAAACCAATATTGGTGAGGAATCCAGTTAGATCCCTCCAACTTATCACCTACAACAAATATACATATTAAAAAATATGTACAATATCCGATTCAAGGCAACTGCGAGTACAAAAGGTCATCCGCTCATGCACGGGAACGTATAGGGTCTCATCTGCTCCAATAGGCATGAATATATCCGAATACCAATCAGTACATAGATAATATATCATATATCGTCCAAACAATCATCAACCATCATAAATAAATTTTATTCTCACTTATATAAAAAAATCAGCGAGTCAAAAAGAGTGAGTTGTACTCACATTGATTTCAATAGCAGTTGCATTATTTTATTCCAAATAAAATTAAACGAGTGTTTAATTTACCCAAAATTTACACTAGCTCTAATAAACTCCAAACCAGCTCTAAAATGTAGTGCTCGTCAATACAGACCCAACACAACTTGTTTCATATAAAACGGACCTCGTACGACAAAGTTATGATGTTTTAAAGTTTATATAAACTTATAAAATAAAATTTACAATTTTTTTTAAATTTTAAAATTTACCACAAACAAATCGTAGCCATTCATTTGAAACAAAACAAGATCCATTCATGCCATCATCTTTCTTCCCCCTTGTGTTTTCATGCGAATGAAACCCATCGACCATGTTTTTTGATAGGCGCGACCACTTTCGGTCGATCGGAAGTCGATCAACGCCCCCCTATCCCGTGGCCCTAGCCCTCACGCAGACCCGACCTAGGTCCAGTCCCTATAGAACCACTGACGACGAGAAAAACGCATTCAATGTTGCGACGTTCACAGCCAGATCCATGACAACCCACTATGAAATATATGATCACAACTGTTGGATTTGTAGATCGCAACGTGCTCTGTAATATTGTAGTTGAAGATTTCTTGAATTGGTTGATGGATTGAAAGATAATTAAGGAGGAACGAAACGAAATTCTTGCCATAAACATTAATGGCGGCTAAGGTTTGATAATTAGGGTTTGAGTGAAAATTGTGAAATATTGTGGACTTTTATAGTAAATATTACGACACTATTCACCCAAAAAAAATTCGAACTTCAAACGAAGCGTGCCACCTAGCGTTTATAAAGTTTTACCCTTGTTTAGAACACAATGGAATATATATCAGGAGCCAATTCAGTCGTATTTGAAAGATAGGTTTTCGAATCAACTTATTTAAATTTAAAATTTACTTAAACAAATTTCTACGCGTTTCAGCTTACCACGACTAAACCGTAAATCTGATCGACATGAAATTTAAAATCCTATAATAATATAAAATTATGGATCCAATGAAACCAGTTTCATCGAAATCCGAGACTGTGTGAAAAATGAGTATTTTTACACCTTATTTAAATATTACAATATTTAATTTCTATAAATTAACTTTTAATCCAATTTCAAAAGTTCACTAACATCATTCTAATTTAAATAGAATTTAATTCATCTTTATAAATTATTTTCATTCGCATTAAATTAAAATTGTAATTATTTCAGCATTTTCAAATATTAAATTACAATTTAATTATCCAATTAAATCACTATATTTGAAGTATAAGTTATTCAATTTATAAACTTTACTTTTTTATATTTGAAATTAATTAGATATAAGAATTTCAAATGTCTAAAATTTTGAGTCGTTACAATGAATTTGAATTTTTGAAATAATGAAATATTAATTAATTTGACAAAATAAAGTGATTTGTGTAAAATAAACCAAAGGTATTTTGATAGTATTTCTACTAAGAATTTCCCAATTTGATAAAAAAATTATGATTTTATGTATTTCCTCATTAGAAAATAGCTTTTGTGATTTTACCTTTCCAAAAGAAATTTCTACTTGATTTATAAATCATTTGTATATTATTTATATATCGCTCAAAGTAATGCCTTATAATTTAGAGCATGAATCGTTGGTTTTGGAATATCGATTCCTTCCTTGGGTGTTGATTGTAGATGACTTGTTACGGCTGGCATATACCATATAAGGTTATTTATGCTGTACTAGATTTGTTGAATCTGTACTGTACTTTGATATCAAGTTTTAATGAATCATTAAATATTATGAACTGGTTTCGGTAAATGAAAATGTAGCATTTTAAATAAATGAAAGAGAATATATTGTTTTACACAATATTATGTTAATGTGTTTTGGATATACTAGATTTTACAAACTGATTTGAGAAACATATTTGTAAAGATTGATTTTGTACAAATTGGGAAATATTTTGATAAATTATTTGCATTTAAGCTAGTATTTTGACATCATTTACAAAGTTGAACTCTGGTATATGATTTCGAAATATATGAGACGTCTATGAATAAAGTGATTTTATGGGAGTTATTAGGAAATTCACTTTTAAGTGATTTTGGGGAAAATAATTTGAAATAAAAGGAATTTGGAAATCTATTTTGAAACTTTTTTAACTACAGAGCTTATTGAAATTGTTTATGGGTGTTGACTATAGCGAAAAATTTGTATTTACACCCGAGTAGAGTTATATAGTGTATGTGATATATTTTAACCTGACATACAATATGTTATATTTTAAGCATGGTTACACTGATAACTAAATTTCTTGCTTAATACAGGATTTGTTATTTGTTTAATGACCTCAGGTTAGACTGAGGTTGCTTTATAGGTCAATATTATGACTATATGTTTTTGTAGGCTATGAAACGGAATTGGAGCAAATGATGATGGCGCATAATTACTCTAACTATACTTATGTTAAAATGTCATTCATTGTTAGATATAATGTACTTGTATGATGGATAGTATATAATGAGATGAAGCATCAGATTTTTGGATACGATATAAAATTCATCTCGCTTTGATTGTTGGTTGAGAATTTTTTTATTTATGTCTCTTATACTGTATTATTCAATTCAGTTAACTTGCAACATGTTACTTTATGTCGAGATGAATATGTATTATTTTAGATGTATATAGGTATTGAAACATATCCGTATTGACCAAATGTAGTGTATACAAGCGATCGCTCCTTCCATGCCCATTGATCCAAGCAATCAAACGTTAAACTTCCTTTGATATTTTGAGTAATGGAGCTAGGGCATTACAAATATGAACGCGTTGAGTTGTACTTTTGCGAATCTCCGTAACATGTTAAGGACGACTGAAATTACATCCATAAAGGAATCGTGTCTTTTATTCATAATCAAGGGGACATATTATTTGAATAGTTCAAAGAAGAGAAAATGTAGGTCAAAGGGTCATAAGGGTAAAGCTAAGGCAAAAGAAGAGAATAGTGAAAGTCACTATTTCTCTAAATGGGATACTAGAAGAGGAACTGTCCAGATCATTTGAAGATGCTTAAGGGGTAGGATTTTGATTCCACTCCTAAAGAAACTTCCTTATAACAAAATGTTTATCTATTAGTGCTTCAACTTAGGCTTTAGATATCAAATTTAGAACTCATTTCTATAATTTATTGTAGGGGCTTAGGAGTGAAAGGCCCATAGTAAGAGGAAACATGGAATTTCAAGTTATAAATGGAGCCACTGTAGTTGTCGTAGAAGTTGGAGGTTACGATGTGAAGCTTTCTAGTGGACATGAATTAGTTTCATATAATTATAGTTTTTGGTCAAACTTATTAGTGGAATAATTTCCTCTGACGCCCCACCTCTATACCCACGCTAGCCAAGGACACTACGGTGTAGTGCTGTCAACTAGCACGGAGAATAAGGCTGTTGAGGAGCGACCATCAATAGTTAGGCCTTATACTAGTATTGGTTATCTCAATGGGAGTGGTATATAAATATATTTTCTTTCATTTTTCATCTCTGATTTATTTTCTCCCATCGACATACCCCAATTCCAGTATAAAACGAACTACGATGGTTCGTAATAGTTTAGAACAGTAAATATAAAATATCACACAGATAATATAATGCGGAACACAAATCAAACAGAAAGTCTCATATATACAATAACTGATGTCAGTTACAATACATTTGATACAATACATATGACACGGTACATATGATACAACTACAACATGGAACGGCAGAAATTCAAGCAACAAAATACACAGATAACTCGAGACATGAATTAGATGTGAGCAAACTCACCTTTTCTTTGAAGGCGAAGACGGCTCGACCAAATTGAAGTAGTCGCGAGCAACTTGAAGGAGCCATTGAAGTTGACGCCTTCGAGTTCCAGAAGCGAACCCCCGAAGAAACCCCAATTCTCGATCGAAGACTAATCGAACGAAGACGAGCAGGGAGATGCCGCCATTATTTGCTCCTCTCGATTATTTTAGGATAGGGTTTAAAAATGGAAATGGGTAAGGGGAGAGAACGGGTTTATTGCTTAAACAATTGTCTCGGCCCAAAATAAAAGAAAGGTGGACCACTATTTAAAAATCAAAGCCCCTCAAACTTTATAACAATTTGTAATTTAAATTTTAATTTAAATTTTAAAAACTTCAAAATGGCAATTGACGAAAAATATAAATCGTTTTAACGTCGATTATGAATTGACGCGAATATCGGGTTGTTACAGACTCCCCTCCTTAAAGAAATTGCATCCTCGCAATCTTACGGAATAAATGGGCAAAAGGTAACAACCCCATAACACAACGACACAAGATGGAGAATTTTGAAATAGGAAGTTCACCCTGTAGAGCAGGAAAAAGTAAGGCTGAACGTGTTTGCTCGATGGATTCTCCGGATTCCTAAGTGAAATCCTTAGGATTTGAGAGTCACAGAACTTCACAAGAGAAACATCTTTATTTCGAAGGCGCTCAACCCCCGAAGCAATGATGTGAATAGAATGTTGCTCAAAGTCAAAACTGGTGAAGCTTCAATTTCTTCAACAATACCGGGCTCAAGAATAAAAATCGGAATCCCTAAGGCATTTCCGTAGAAGGAAGACGCGTGAAGACGTCATAAATAACAGAAAATTGAGCCGGTAATAAGAGGTGATAAGTCATGGAACCAATACGTTCAGTAATAGGAAATGGCCCAATATATCGAGGCACTAACTTTTCCGATCGACTGAAACGTACAACACCTATCATAGGTGAAACACGAATAATTTGGAACAACAGCGTAGTACAAAAACGGTACGTCCAATGAACCGATCAACATAAAAGAACATCAGACGTAAGTCCATAAAAGGAATGAGACGAAGCTCAACAAAACGAAGTACATCGAAAACGTCCGATGAACTTGGTAAAAAGATGATTCCATTCGGACATCATCAAAGAAACAACCACATGTTGCCAACGAATAAGTGTATCGGCAACACGATTTCCCATCCGGGAGTGGTAAATAATATCAAGATCATGAGATATATAAGAAACTCGGTCAAAATGGTTGACGCAAATCATGTTCCTTATGAGAAAATAAATATTCCCAAGATTCATGATCAGGGTAGAGAACAAATTTCTCACCCAAAATAATGATGCCAAATCTTGAAGAACGAAATCAATAGCCAAGAGCACTAAATCATGAGTGACATATCTAGTCTCAATAGGCATTAATGATTTAGAAACACAAGAGACAGCACGTTCTCTTTTGCAAGAGAATGGCATGCAAACTAACACGATTAGCATTGGTACAAATGATAGAGTCTTGGTTCCCACGGGAATCACCATAATAGAAGTGTTGGAAAAGAGTTTTTTTAAATAATATTCTTTCCCGAAAAGCTAAAACTTTCGAAATTTACAATTTACTTTATGTAATTATCTTTTTAGAAAAATTTACATTTTAAAATTCAATTTATTGTGTCTGATTGTCTCATCAAAGCGTCTAGGAGATTCCTATCGATAACGTTGATCAAGCGCATCGACCAGAATTCTTAAAGAACTCAATGGGCAATACAATCACAAAATATTCTCTTAATTTTATAAAAGGAATTTACAAATTTTCACCCTCAAACGGACAAGTCCGGAATTAAACGAATTAGTAAAAGATGAAAGTGCGGTGTGTATACAATTATATGTGCTAATATAATATACACGGATCGTATAATATGGATTACAATACAAATGCGGAAATAGATGATAATAGCATTGTAAATAGAAAATAGAAAAATCACACCAGAGATTTTTATACTGGTTCGGAGCACCGTCCTACGTCCAGTCCCAGACTTCTATCTGGATTTTCACTATTAACTACCTCGCTTCACCCGGAGGAACAGGTTTACAATACCCGAACAACCGAACGGGATTTCACGCCTCTAATACACTGAGGACTTCAACACTTGCCTCTTACAACACAGAGGACTTCAACAAAAGAACAAATACAATTGTTGTTGATAACTTGTGTTCTTGAAAACACGGATTTGTCACTAGCAGTACACCCTTCCTATAATCTTATCCTCAAAGTATGCGATATGATGTTTTGAAAAGATTAAGGAAAGTATATTATTGAATCAAAGGATATGAAATAGTTTCAAAGATTCAATAAATAATTTAGAGCTTTTATAATACAGTATTGAGATCAGAGATTAGATTAAAAGAATATATGAAATCGTTGTAAAAACTTGTGTTTGAATCAATGATTTAGATGAGTATATATAGAGAAAAATAGTTGTAACTCTTTGTGAACAGTTGCCATTAAGAGTTATGATCATTGATGAAAGATAGGAGATGCAACCTTTGGAGAAGAGAAGTGTCTTTTGGAAAAGTTGCTTTCTGTTTAAAAACGGTCGACAGGTCAAAAATGGACCGGTAGACAGGAATTCAAATATATATATACGTTATGTGCATGTGTGCACGTTCACTGTGCAATTTACACAGGAACGGTCGACCGCACATATATTGACCGGTCGACCGGTGCCTGTTAAATTGCACATTGAATTGTGCAACTGCATGCAACTTATAAATTATTCGTATATATATTGATTCCCTTGATATGCATGATTATTTGAGGATAGATTTTAACAAATTTATTACTATTACAACAACAAATAATCAACCTATAATCTAGAGTACCATATATAGCTCTATTGACCTTGTTTTTGTCGATCGCCTTGTTTGTCAGAAATCAATCGCCTTATTTGTCAGAAATCAAAACTTTTCATAAAGCTTGTGACTCAACATTCTCCCCCTTTTTGATTGATGACAATATATATATCTGCAAATCTGAATCTCCCCCTGAGTATGTGATTTCTTTCCTGCAAGCAATTGTTAGCCCTTTCTCCCCCTTTGTCATCGACAAAAAGGAGTAACAGATCACTAGAATATGATATGCGTAGAATGAATATGATAAGCATAGAAAAATAAATCATTAACACATCAAAGACATAACAGAGTTTACTACAGAACATAATGTTAATTGAAAAGCATAAATAACGACACTATTTAGTACAAGTGTCGAAAAATGTTTTTAAAGAGCTAAAACATAATAGAATCTAGGATGAAGCAGATCGAATCTCCTCTTCATCATTGTCATCGTCGTCATCATCATCATCTTCATCTTCTTCCTCTTCCTCCTCATCATTGTTCCCTCTAGACGATTCGCCCTCGTCAGATGATGTCCATGTGAAAACCGGAGCAGCAGGACGTTTTCCTGGATCTTGTGCTTGAACAGAGGTGGATGAGGAACATGATATAGCGTCCCATAGCATACCGAAGAACGACTTGACCTTATTGAAGCGCTTATCAATTTTAGAGTCCATACGCTTGAGACGAGATTCAAGCAGAAATTGATTACGCGCAATGGTTTCAAGAGATTCTTTTGTTGATGACTCTGATCTTAAAAGTTTCACCTCATCGGGACGAGATCGAGAGGAAGTTGCTCTTTGTTTTCTCGGTCCTCGTTGTTGCCATTCTTCAAAAGGCATAATCTCAAGATAAGGTGGAGGAAGCTTCATTCTTTTGATGGTTATGGAATCAATGCATTTTGGTGTTGAAGTTGCAGAATCAGGAAGATTGACCCCACAAGCTAACAAAAGTCTCATGATATATTCATTATAGAAGAAATGAGGCCGGGTTGAATTATTTACCTTGAGAATTTCATCAAAAAGCATGTGAACCCAATTGATTTGGATTTCACCATAGATAGCATAGAGTGCCTTGAAGTTTTCTTTGTACACTGCATCATAATTTCCAAGTCTAGGAAAAAGAGAATGCATCAAGACCCGATGAAGTAACCTTGCTGTCGGTCGAAGTCCTATAGACTTAGTGCCATCACTATTGTCTTCTATAAACTGATGACTTGTACTATTTCGGGTGAAAACTTCGCAGAAGGTAGATGAAAATTCTTCGCCTCGATTTGGTATGCCAAGTATAGAGGCAATTCTAGCATGAGTAAGAAAAATTTGTTTTCCACAGACCATAGACCAGATGACGCCGTTTGGATTATCAGGTTGATATTCATCAAGATTCATGTTGGCGTAAAATAATTTAATCATTAAATGATTTATCTCCACACTATTTGCCGAAAAATCTATCAATGGAGTAATGTTGGCATTATCGGCTAACCTTCGAACTCCGTAAGCCGTGAAATCATCAAATTTGATGAAAGATCCCGGATGAAACTTGTAATTTGTCATTTGATTCCATCGTGTTATAGCAATTGGAGTTTGAAGCCATTTTTTGACGGAGATGGTATGAGATGAAGTTTCAGAGATTGCTCCTTTCTTTGATTTCTTTTGAGGAGGAGCCATTGTTGGAGGATTTGTGATTTGGGAATTGAAGAATGGGAACTAGGGTTTGTGATTTGGGGATAGAGAATAGTTTGAGTAGAGAGTGAATGAGGGTAGAGGGTAAAGTAACGTATAGGGTTATATATAAAAAACTGAAAAATGCGTAACCGGTCGACCTATAAATTTTGGCCGGTCGACCGTTTTCAACCAGAGAGTAAACGGTCAACCGGCAATAAAATGGGCGGTCGACCGGTCCTGGTCTGTGTGCATATAGGATTCTTTTTCAAGTTTTTTTTTTATTATATATCAACCTATATATATATATATATATATATATATTATATTTTATACATAATACAAAATATAACCATCATTATACAAGAGATAGATAAATATATAACAACTATATATAAATCTAATGAGAAAGTTCGTCATTAGAATTATCGTTGTTTCCTTCAATACGATTCGACCATGGACTCCATTGTTTCTGAGCTCCTTCATTCTTTTCATAGTTCCGATCCCATGAGTTAGGACTTTTAGATGTTGATGGCCTAGATGGCATTGGTTCATGTACGTCATGTTTGTTGGAACCGCAGAAAAATGTTGCCAACTTTTCTAAAACAGACAATCGTGCCGATGTCCGTTGTTGCTCGTGATAAAGTTGACTTTGCCCGTAATGGAGTTGTCTCTGAAGGTCTATCTGATGTTTTTGGTAGTGGTGTATCTCATCAATTTGAGCTTTGGTTCGAGGAGAATAGAATAGTGTCCTTTTAACTCGTTTTGAATTTGGAGTTTTATCAGACATATAAGAGCATTGATGATGACAGCTCGATTTTTGTTTTGGAGTAGTAGGAGAATAATATTCGTCCGACTCAGAGCTTGTAATAGAAATGTGAGATTCTTGCGCACATTTGTCACAAATATGAGCCATAGTGTAAGTTGAATATAGTATTATGGTTAGATAAGAAGTAAAGATGAATAAAAAAAATTTTGCAAGCTTATATATATAAGTTTCTTATATATACTTTTATGGATGAGAGTTAATGATAACTTTTAACCACGAAAATATAAGCAGAAATTTTATTGTAAATCTAAAAATAGCTTTGTTTTTAAAACTGAATTTATAAAATGAGTAAATAGATTTTAACCATTAAATAAAGCAATGGCTAATATTTAATATAAAAAATAGGTTAAGTAAAAGATACGGTTACTAGGAGAAAAGACATTAGTTTAGTTTAAACAAAAAATTATAATTAAAGAGAATAACCAAAAGAGAAGGTGTACATTAGTAATTGCTTAGTCAAGATTTTTTCTTGAAATTAATCCAAGCTCTCTTCGTAATCTAATAAAATTAGATTCGAGCAGCGGCTTAGTAAAAATGTCTGCTAATTGATTTTCAGTATGGACATATTCAAGACATATATTTCTTTTTTCAATATTATCTCGAAGAAAATGATGACGGATATCAATGTGTTTAGTTCGAGAGTGATTCACTGGATTTTTAGAAAGATTTATAGCACTTGTGTTATCACAGTATATAATAGAATTTGATAAATGAATATCAAAATCTTGAAGTGTTTGTTGCATATATAGTACTTGAGTACAAGCGAGAGCCGCTGATATATATTCAGCTTCACATGTTGATAGTGAAACACAATTCTGTTTCTTACTAAACCAAGAGACAAGTGATTTTCCAATAAAATGGCATGTACCACTTGTACTTTTTCTATCTGTTCGTGAGCCACCGAAATCAGCATCACTATATGATACTAATTCAAATGGACATTCTTTTGGATAGAAAAGACCAAAATCTTTGGTATTATTAAGATAACGAATTATACGTTTCACTGCTCGTAAATGTGATTCCTTTGGATCGGCTTGAAAACGAGCACATAAACAAACACTCATTAATATATCTGGACGACTAGCTGTAAGATGAAGAAGAGAACCAATCATGCTTCGATATAATTTCTGGTCAACATTCTTACCACTTTCATCTTTTTCAAGATGTGTAGTTGTACTCATAGGAGTTGGTTTACCAGATGTATTTTGTAATCCGAAGCGTTTGATAAGATTTTCACAGTATTTTTCTTGATTGATAAAAATACCGTTTGAAAGTTGTTTGATTTGAAGTCCAAGAAAATAAGATAGTTCTCCCATATGAGACATTTCGAATTCTTTGGTCATAATACTTGCAAATTCCTTGCAGAGTTTATCGTTTGTTGAACCAAAGATGATATCGTCTACATATATTTGGATAACCAGAATATCTTTTCGAGAATGTTTAATAAACAAAGTTTGATCGACTTTGCCTATTTCAAATCCTGAATTAATAAGATAGCTACGTAATCGTTCATACCAAGCACGAGGTGCTTGTTTTAAACCATACAGAGCTTTTTTAAGTTTGAACACATGGTCAGGATATTTTTCATGTACGAATAAAGGAGGTTGTTCGACATAGACATTCTCTTTGATAAATCCATTGAGAAAAGCACTTTTGACATCCATCTGATAAAGTTTGAAATTATGATGACAAGCAAAAGATAATAGAATTCTAATAGCTTCTAGTCGAGCAACTGGTGCAAAAGTTTCTTCATAATCGATACCTTCTTCCTGATTGTATCCTTGTGCTACTAATCTTGCTTTATTTTTGGTGATATTTCCTTGTTCGTCAGCCTTATTTTTATAGACCCATTTAGTACCAATTACTGACTGATCAGTTGGTCTCGGAACAAGTTCCCAAACGTCATTGCGCTCAAACTGATTTAGTTCTTCCTGCATGGCAATGATCCAGTAATCATCTGTAGCAGCTTCTTTTGGATTCTTGGGTTCGATATTTGAGAGAAAAGCGACATGACCCATTTGATTGAGTTGACTCCTTGTTCTGACATGTGATGTTATTTCACCTATTATATTTTGGGCCGGATGGTCTCTTAATATTCTTGGTGGTGATTGTAATTCACATATTTGAGGAGTATTCTCAATAATTACTTCTGAGTCAGAATCAGTATTTGAGATGATTGGATTATCAATGACTATTGATTCGTCATCATCTGATATTGTGTGAGGATGCTGATAAATTTCATCAAAAGAGACATGAAGTGATTCTTCAATAGTTTTGGTTCGTTTATTAAATATCCGATAGGCCTTACTTCGTTCCGAATAACCGACAAATATTCCTTCATCGGCTTTTGGATCGAATTTTCCAAGCTGGTCTTTCGTATTTAAAATAAAGCACTTGGAACCAAAAACTTTGAAGTATGAGATTTTGGGCCTTCTTTTGTTAAACAATTCATAAGGAGTATTCTTGGTAAGAGGTCTTATGGACACACGATTTAAAACATAACAGGCAGTTGCAACAGCTTCTGCCCAGAAATGTTTTGGTAAGGTGGTTCCATTCAATAATGTTCTTGCACATTCTTGTAAAGTTCGGTTCTTTCGTTCTACTACTCCGTTCTGTTGTGGAGTTCTGGGAAACGAAAAATTATGATATATACCTTTCTTTGTACAAAAATGTTCAAATTCATTATTTTCAAACTCTCCGCCATGATCACTTCTTATATTTTTAACTTTAATCCCTTTTGATTTTTGAATTCTTTTGACGAAAGATTTGAAATGATCGAAAGTATCACTTTTATTTTTTAAGAAAATTGTCCATGTATAACGAGAGAAATCATCAACAATTACAAGCACATATTGACTGTGATTTATTGATTGAACTCTAGTAGGTCCAAATAAATCCATGTGCAGTAACTCAAGTGGTTGTAATGTTGATATGACTTTCTTGGATTTAAACGATGATTTGGTCAATTTTCCTAATTGACATGCATCACAAATGTTGTTAACTTTAAAACTCATTTTGGGTAGTCCTCTAACTAGATTGTTTTTGGCTAGCTTGTCAAGAGTTCTGAAGTTTATATGACAGAAACATTTATGCCATAGCCATGGATCATTGTCATTAGCCACAAGACACATATCTGAATTATGATTAATATTCATATTTAGAATATATATATTTCTGTCTCTATAACCTTCAAAAACCAAATTATGGTCTTTATCTAAAATACTACACTTATTATTTGAAAAGGAAATTATAAAACCCTTGTCACATAATTGACTAATACTAAGTAAATTGTGTTTTAAATTTCTAACTAGCATGACATTAGTAATAAGAGGTAAGTTAGATGTACCGCAATTGCTCACATCGCCTTTGCCGATGATATAACCTTTTGAATTGTCTCCAAAAGTGACTGAGCCACCATCTGAGTATTTAATATTTGTTAATAAGCTCTTGTCTCCCGTCATATGCTTTGAGCAACCACTGTCCAATATCCACTTTCCTCTTTTCTTCAGTGGGACCTGCAAAAAATAGAATTAAGTTCATGGTACCCACTTTTTATAGGGTCCTAAGAGTTAGGTCTTAGGAGTCCAAACCCATTTGGGTCCAGTATCCCCTTTATATATATATAATTGTTATTAAAATGTACATTATTCATGAATTGCTGAATGTATTTGTTCCTAATCAAATTATTATTTGTTTTAGGAACCCATATTTTGATAGTCTTGACATTTCTCTTTTGAAATTTCACAACTGGTTTTGGTTTGAAATATAATAAACTAAGATTTTTCTTAGCTTCAGTTTTTTGTACTTTCTTCTTCCTTTTATTTCTAAGATGTTTCTTAGTTTCATGTTTGTTATATCCCAAACCTTGTTTATCTGAAATAGATTGTGAACTTTCAATGATTTTAGTCAAATTTTCTCGACCTTTGTTAAAGTTAGAAACATTTTGAGTAATGTCATCAAACTTTGTTTGTAAACTAGCTTTTTCTAGGTCTAGAATTTTGACTTTTGCTTTAAGTTCATGATTTTCAGTAGTGAGAGCATTATTTTTCTCTTTTTGAGCTTCTATTTCTTGACTCAAAAGAGATATTTGAGAGTCAACATTAGATAATGATTCTTGAATATTTTCAAGTTCTTCTTCTAATATTTTCTTCTCATCTTTTAACATATCTCGTTCAAACTCTGCTCTACTTAAATCTGCTTTGACTACTTTTAATTGACGTTTTAAGTCTTTATATTTGACTATCAATTCAGCATTAATATCAAGTAATTCATCAAATGTAGGAATTTGTACCTCATCTTCTGTTGCCATAAAGCAAACATTAGCTTGTTCATTCTCCGAATCACTTTCACTTTCTGATGAAGATGACTCTGAATCATCCCATGTTACTGAGAAGGCTCGTTTCTTTGATTTGTCCTTCTTATATTTGAATTTGTCATTTTCTGACTTTTTCTTTTGTTCTGGACAATCCTTCTGCATGTGTCCCTTTTTATGGCAGTTGAAACATTCTATAGCAGATGAAGATGGTTTATTTGATCCAGGTTTCCTTTTATTGTAGCGACTGGCTTTTCGATATTTTAGGAATTTTTTGAAACCTTTAGCAATGAACGCCAAATCTTCATCTTCAGAATCTGATTCATTTTCATCTTTCTCAACATGAAATGCTACATTTTTCTTTTCTTCTTTCTGTTCTTTTCTAGCCTGCAAATTTGCTTCATAGGACATTAAATTTCCTATCAATTCATCTGGCTTCATGACGGAAAGGTCATTAGCTTCTTCAATTGCTAATACTTTTCCTTCCCATTCATTAGTCAGAGAATGTAGGACTGTTGAAACAACATCAAAATCAGAATACTTTTGTCCTAACCCAATAAGTGCATGGTGAATAGTTTGAAACCGTGAATACATGTCATTGATTGTTTCATTTGGTTTCATTTTGAAATTTTGAAACTGACTTTTCAGCATGGCTATTTTGGCTTGTTTAACCTTGTTAGTACCTTCATGAGTGATTTTTAGCGTTTGCCAAATTTGATATGCAGTAGTGCAGATACTAACACGGTTATATTCATTTTGGTCTAATGCACAGAACAACATATTTATTGCTCTTGCATTTACGGCTGCTGCCGTTTTCTCAGCCACAGTCCATTCTGAATAATCAGTTGTTGGATTTACTATTTCTCTTTGAGTAGCATTCCAAGCATCATAGCTACTTGATTGCATAAAGAATGACATACGTGTTGCCCAATAACTGTAGTTAAGACCATTGAAAAATGGAGGTCTTTGTGTCGATTGCCCTTCTGTGTAAGTGGTGTTTTGAGTGCTAGTACTTGCGTTATTTGCCATATTACAAGAATATATCAAATAACTGTGTTACGGTTATATGATGACCGTGCTCTGATACCAATTGAAAGTGCGGTGTGTATACAATTATATGTGCTAATATAATATACACGGATCGTATAATATGGATTACAATACAAATGCGGAAATAGATGATAATAGCATTGTAAATAGAAAATAGAAAAATCACACCAGAGATTTTTATACTGGTTCGGAGCACCCTCCTACGTCCAGTCCCAGACTTCTATCTGGATTTTCACTATTAACTACCTCGCTTCACCCGGAGGAACAGGTTTACAATACCCGAACAACCGAACGGGATTTCACGCCTCTAATACACTGAGGACTTCAACACTTGCCTCTTACAACACAGAGGACTTCAACAAAAGAACAAATACAATTGTTGTTGATAACTTGTGTTCTTGAAAACACGGATTTGTCACTAGCAGTACACCCTTCCTATAATCTTATCCTCAAAGTATGCGATATGATGTTTTGAAAAGATTAAGGAAAGTATATTATTGAATCAAAGGATATGAAATAGTTTCAAAGATTCAATAAATAATTTAGAGCTTTTATAATACAGTATTGAGATCAGAGATTAGATTAAAAGAATATATGAAATCGTTGTAAAAACTTGTGTTTGAATCAATGATTTAGATGAGTATATATAGAGAAAAATAGTTGTAACTCTTTGTGAACAGTTGCCATTAAGAGTTATGATCATTGATGAAAGATAGGAGATGCAACCTTTGGAGAAGAGAAGTGTCTTTTGGAAAAGTTGCTTTCTGTTTAAAAACGGTCGACAGGTCAAAAATGGACCGGTAGACAGGAATTCAAATATATATATACGTTATGTGCATGTGTGCACGTTCACTGTGCAATTTACACAGGAACGGTCGACCGCACATATATTGACCGGTCGATCGGTGCCTGTTAAATTGCACATTGAATTGTGCAACTGCATGCAACTTATAAATTATTCGTATATATATTGATTCCCTTGATATGCATGATTATTTGAGGATAGATTTTAACAAATTTATTACTATTACAACAACAAATAATCAACCTATAATCTAGAGTACCATATATAGCTCTATTGACCTTGTTTTTGTCGATCGCCTTGTTTGTCAGAAATCAATCGCCTTATTTGTCAGAAATCAAAACTTTTCATAAAGCTTGTGACTCAACAAAAGAAAGGGGTCATAGTCCTCGATTTTGCTGAAACGTTTAAATCGCTTCCTCATTCTTTTGAAAGCGTAAACTAAAAAAATTTTGAAAATGATTTTTATTTTGAAACAATTTTTTAAAACACGTGATTAAAACAGCGATATCAGTAGCAACTTCGATAAGTGGATTTTCATTCATCAAAAGTGTCACAAGAATCTTCTCAAAGATAGAAAGGGATATCATACCCTAAACTTGTACTCATAACAAGTCAATGACACACGAATTCACCAATGCACAAGAATTGATAAAACTTATCAATAGAAATCACGAAAATTGGTGAAGCACAAATTCTAGAAATCTACACAAGAAATCCAGAAATCACAAGATAAGAGTATGAAAACTCGAACGGAGTATGTAAACTCGAACAGAGTATGAAAACTCAAATGGAGTATGAAAACTCGAACAGAGTATGAAAACTCGAACGGAGTATGAAAACTCGAAGTAGAGTATGAAAACTCAAACGGAGTATGAAAACTCGAACGGAGTATGAAAACTCGAACGGAGTACGAAAACTCGAACGGAGTACGAAAACTCGAACGGAGTACGAAAACTCGAACGGAGTACGAAAACTCGAACGGAGTATGAAAACTCGAAGGAGAGTATGAAAACTCACCTACACGCGAGCATGAAAATTCATCAACACATGTAACGCATAACGAGAACGGGAGCACGAAAACTCACCTACACGCGAGCATGAAAACTCATCAGCACATGTAACGCATAACGAGAACGGGAGCACGAAAACTCACCTACATGCGAGCATGAAAACTCACCAACACGTGCAATGCAAAGCGAGAACGGGAGCACGGAATCTCACCTACACGTGAGCATGAAAATCACCAACACGTGCAACGCAAAGCGAGAACGGGAGCACGGAATCTCACCTACACGCGAGCATGAAAAATCATCAACACGTGCAACGCAAAGCGAGAACGGGAGCACGGAATCTCACCTACACATGAGCATGAAAATCACCAACACGTGCAACGCATAACGAGACGCTATCTCATGGTTGCAAGCCATTAATTTTGACACACGAATGGTCCGAAGACCGTGGGGCGCTACCCCACATGTGTGAGTCGAAATCACACAGATTGAGGTCTAGACTAACCAAAATTCAAAAAGGTATGTGTGAGTGGAATCACACAAGTGGTGTCTAGTCTAACCTCGCAAACAAAAGGAAAGTATGTGTGAATGAAACACACAAATGGTGTCTAGACAATCCTCAAAGCCCAAGAGATATGTGTGAGACGAAATCACACCGATGAGGCCTAGTCTAACCGTAAAAATGATCGTCATGATCAACGAGAAGTGTCAATTACACTAAGTTAGTAAATGTAAAAGTTTAGCTTCATGTCCCATAACCACTTGCTTAACTTAAATATTTACGAGCAAACTGTAAATCTTCACTAGAAAATTGTCACATGAGGTTCAATCGAACAAGTCCAAGAATTAACCGACGAAGTGAACGCAAGCGTTTCATACCACTTGTTTTACTAAGCCGTTTAATTAGATTTCTCATCCGAGTGAGGTAAAGGCTTGTATATACTAGAAGATTGAAAAAGGGTTTAGGAAAAGAGTTTGATATTGAAAATAGAGTTAAAAACATTTTGATAAAAGAGTTTTGATATTTACTACTAGTATAGAAAACCTTTATATTTTTAAAGTGACAAATTAAAAAAATGATTGTAGAAACAATCAATCACAAGAATTTCACATACGAAGACGTGAATAGAATCCAAAGAAATTGATACCGAATTCATCGAAAGGTATGTTCACAAAAATCCCGAAGAAAAGGTCATCAAAGTTGCTAATAAATGATAGCAACAAATCGGGAAATAATCAAGAATCGATTAAATTCGAAAACCAAATCAATTCACTAAGATTCACATTCGAAGACGTGAATAAAATCCAAAGAATTCGATTCTAAATCCATCAAAGTAGGAATACCCAAAAATTCCTGAAATAGAAGTTATCAAAGTCGACAAAGGTGATAACAACTAATCGGAAAAGAAGAATCGATCAACAATTGGAAAAACGAAGCAAAACGAGCATAAATGCATGAATGACTTTAACAAAAGTAAAAGTCAAGTCAACGTCGATATCGGCAAGGCAAAGTCCAAGATAATTTCTTTTATACCAAAGAAATTTTAAAACTATCAGAGAGAGGCACATGAAAACCAAAAACCATGGATAAGCAGACAGAGTCGACAATTGAAATGCAATTTGTCTCAAAGATTGATACCCAAAAACCCAATTGTATGGAGACTGCATTAAGTACACGAATCAGAGACAAGAATGCATATATACAGCAGTTCGAATAAACAATGCGAGTTCAAATTGAAGTGGTACAAGTTGCAGCAATATGCAACTTGGTAAAGCATATACACAATGATACTTAGCAGAGCAAACTCAAATGAGCATGTGCAACGGAGAATAGCAGCAATGCTCATGAATAAGAGTTAGGAATTCATACCTAACAAATCAAAAATGATTTTAGATAAAAATGTGAGATAAAACATCGACAAATAGTTGTAACACATGTACTATCTAAGTTATGTTTTATATTTGTTCTAAACCCCAGGCTCTGATACCAAGCTGTGACGCCCCACCTCTATACCCACGCTAGCCAAGGACACTACGGTGTAGTGCTGTCAACTAGCACGGAGAATAAGGCTGTTGAGGAGCGACCATCAATAGTTAGGCCTTATACTAGTATTGGTTATCTCAATGGGAGTGGTATATAAATATATTTTCTTTCATTTTTCATCTCTGATTTATTTTCTCCCATCGACATACCCCAATTCCAGTATAAAACGAACTACGATGGTTCGTAATAGTTTAGAACAGTAAATATAAAATATCACACAGATAATATAATGCGGAACACAAATCAAACAGAAAGTCTCATATATACAATAACTGATGTCAGTTACAATACATTTGATACAATACATATGACACGGTACATATGATACAACTACAACATGGAACGGCAGAAATTCAAGCAACAAAATACACAGATAACTCGAGACATGAATTAGATGTGAGCAAACTCACCTTTGCTTTGAAGGCGAAGGCGGCTCGACCAAATTGAAGTAGTCGCGAGCAACTTGAAGGAGCCATTGAAGTTGACGCCTTCGAGTTCCAGAAGCGAACCCCCGAAGAAACCCCAATTCTCGATCGAAGACTAATCGAACGAAGACGAGCAGGGAGATGCCGCCATTATTTGCTCCTCTCGATTATTTTAGGTTAGGGTTTAAAAATGGAAATGGGTAAGGGGAGAGAACGGGTTTATTGCTTAAACAATTGTCTCGGCCCAAAATAAAAGAAAGGTGGACCACTATTTAAAAATCAAAGCCCCTCAAACTTTATAACAATTTGTAATTTAAATTTTAATTTAAATTTTAAAAACTTCAAAATGGCAATTGACGAAAAATATAAATCGTTTTAACGTCGATTATGAATTGACGCGAATATCGGGTTGTTACATTTCCTATTCTCATTTGATGGAAAATAATGGTTATAAATTTATTTGTAATGGAAAATGTTATGAATATTTGTTACGACAATAAAACCATGCTTTAGTACTATTAAAGATGGCATTACGTACTCAATTATAATTATGTATTGGCTCCAAAATTATAATGCATCTTATAAATATGATAGCTACTATGGTATTATAGGCTAGACCATATAAGTCAAAAACGATTGAACAAGTTAAGAAACCAAGGATTTTTAAGGTCTTTTGATTCTAAATCATTTGATTGTTATAAATTGCGACTTAGGTAAAATGACGTAGCAACTCTTTTGATTTTGAATCATTTGATTATTATAAGTCATACCTTAAAGTTAAAATAATCAAGTACCCAATCAGTGGGAGCAAAAAAAGAGTTATTAAACTCTTACGACTTATACGTACAGATTTATATGGTCCTACATCTATAACAACCAAAGGTAGATCATTATGCTTCATTACATTCACTGACGTTTTTCTAATTATGGATCTATGTATCTTATGAAACACAAATTAGAGGTTTATGATAAGTTCATAGATTAAAAAACGAAGTTGAAAACCAAACATGCAAGAAAATCAAAATACTTCATAATTAATTAAGGAAATAACCTAGTTGGAAGTGAGCTCTAAGGGTTCTTAAAAGAGAATAATACTCTCTCAAGTTGCTCCTCCCTATACAACTCACTAAATAGTGTTTTGGAAAGGAGAAATCAAATACTTGTAGAGATGGTTCGACCGATGACGAGAGATGCTAAGTTTCCTCTTTCCTATTATGGATTTGCAATCGAGACCATAACATATTTGTTGAATTATATACAATCTAAATCTATTCCTAAGACAACATACGAGTTATAGACTAGTGGGTAACCTTACCTAGTGTATGGTCTTGTTCATGTTATGATAAGAACGTAAACTCTAGTCTTGAGGCAAGACAATCTTTATGTATATTTATAGCATATCCTATAAACTCTTATGGATACATATTTAATCATACCGATGAACAAAATATGTTTTCTTGAAAACATGACACCTTTTGAAAAAAAGGAATTTTTATCTTGGGAAATTAGTGGTAGCAAGATAGACTTTGATGAGATCCAAGAAACCCGTATAGAAACTTAATGTTTCAATAGTAATTCAACACCGTAGAAGACACACAGTCAATTAGAAGGTTTAGTAGGGAATCTCGCATGCCAGAGTCATATTATGGTTTCCTCATCGACGACGAGTAAGAGGATTGCATCATCCATGATAATGATCCCCTCACATATCGGAAAGCCTAGGATATTAATGATTTTCCTTATGGCTTGATGCGATGAAATACAAATGGACTCTATGTAAAAAAATAAAGTATGGACTTTAGAAAATGTACCTAAAGGAGTAAACCCATCGGCTGTAGATGGATCGTTAAGAAAAAGATCGATGCAGATGGAAAGTTGGAGACTTATAAGGAAAGGTTGATGACGAAAGGTTCACATCAAATTTAAGGTGCTGATTATGATGAACATTTCCTTCAGTTACCGTATTATATCAACTCAGTTTCTACTTTCAACCACTTATCATTATGACTAAAAAATATGGCAGATGGTTGTTAAAACAACATTTATAAATGGTAGTTTAGAAGATATTATTTGTGTACCGTATCCATATGGTTTCGAAGTCAATGGGAGAGGTGACAAGGCACGCAGCTCTTAATATCAATTTATGTTATTAAGCAAGCATCAAGGAGTTGGAATAACTATTTAAAAAGTAATCAAATAGTTTTGTTTTATCCAAAATATAGAGCAAGTCTATCTGTATATAAAAGAACAAAAATTATGCTGTAACATTTCTTGTTCTATACGTTGACAATATACCGCTGACTGCTCGGCGTATCAATTTATAATGATAGATCTAAAGGATATCGGGATTGTCCCAATCGATGTACATAAGTTTATGTAACGTACAGTTAGTATGAAAAATTCCAAGCATGGAAATATTTTGGTGCATCATGGAGTTGTTGTTCCTAAGAAAGATTCCTCATTTACGGATAAGGAGATCGAGCGTATGGATAGACTTCCTTATTCTTCGGCAATATGATCCATTGTGCATGTTGTATGATGTACTAGGACAGAAGTCTTTTTTGCACTAGGTGTAATTAGTCCATATAAATTAAATTAGGGAAAAAACTATTGAATATTAGTTAAAGTCATTCTAAATAATTTAATAAATATGGATTTATTTCTAATATATGGAAAATAAGGTCCTTATGAAGGGATACACGGGCTCAAGCTATTAGAGTGATTTCGATGGAAGTAATTCAGTTTTGGGATTTGTATTTACCTATAATGGAGGGATTGTATGTTAGAAAATTTCAATGAAACAAAATATGGTAGATTCAATAGTGAATGCTGAATACTTCACCCTAAATGACGTCATAGAAGTAGTAGTGTGAATGTGCGAATTCATTGAAGAGCTAGCAGTGATCCAATGATTGAAGGTACGATATTGTTGTATTGTGGTGATAACGTAGCATAAGATTACCAAGGAACCACGAGTACACAAGAGGTGGAGAAACATTCTCCATAAGTTCGACATGATAATACGGTTTATCAGTAATGGAGAGATAGTGATCGAATGGGTATAATCTAAATAAAACATCATAGATCCCTTCGCTAAGAACCTTTCTAAATCTAATTTAGGTAGAACTGATCAAAGGTATGGATATGAAGCTCCATAATTAGCCCCAAGTGTAAATGGGAGATTGATAGAGTTAAAGATATTCCAAACTAGCAATTATCTAATTTGTTTTATACGAGAATCTAATTTGAACTCAAGTATCTTTTAGGTTTGGTTTTTTTTATATTTGTTGTTATGTTGTTGTAATGACCCATAATTCCGCACATTTCAAGCAGACAATAAACCATACACATCCAACTCGAATTGAACACAAAGGCGAGTAGTTAGGGGAAAGAAAGAAGAAAATAATGAAGGGAGAAGAGAGAAAGAAAACCAAACAACATAGAATCTCACAACACAACGGAACAACATATAATATAATATCAATGATCTTCACAAAAGAGAAACTGTAATATACATACATGAAATCAGAGTACAACAACAAATCACTAATCATCATGTTGGACAGTTATAACAACCTGTCCTCATAAATGCTGATAATTTAAATAACTAATGCAGTGGAAAATAAGCATATACATGAATATGACTTTAAGATCTCTAGCTCGTCTTCGGAAGCTCCAAAGCATCCAAATCGAATCTGCAATTATATTCACTATGACCCGAGCATTAGATGGGCATAACTCTCGGATCAGTTTAGTAAACTAAAGTGAGAAAACACACCTCAATTAGATTTTTAACATTACAAAAACCTTTCAAAATAGCGATATTTCGTAAGATCACACCGCATATAAACATAGACGGGTTTTTCTTATAATAATCAAAACATTTCATATCAAATCTTCTAATACCATAATAGTGTCTAGGATACAAATACATACTAATTATAGCTGAAATTGTTACATTATTGAATTATAACATAATAGGTTTACAGCTAAAACCGTAAAGGCTCATAATGGAGAATGGATTTCATATAATGACAGGTAATGGAAAATTTTCGTACAATACATTTATAGAGGAATGTACCGAGGATCAACACTATCATCCTTTGCATCTGGCAAGGTCGGCCTACTCGACGATCCATCGGGTATCGAAAATAGAACCGAATAAAAAATCACCCGGGTAATTCCTGACTTATCCATGGCCACAACATACACAACAAAACCCAAAACATAGGTGGTCCGAACAACGTTCTGGTGGTTGGGAAAATATAAGGTTTCCATAATGTAAACTTATACCGATAGGTTTCCATTCTAATTGAACCTTTCCTTACACACACTATTACTTACTTACCACTTCCCAAGTTACGAAATACTAATGAAACCATATCAATCACTCAATACTTCCAAATACATTAGCCACTTAGTACTTCAAAATATGAAGCTGGCTTCTGTAATACTTTTAAAAGAGAAATAGGCAGATTCTATCATTTACGACCATAATTGATGCAGACCCCGTCATTTAAGACCTATTCCTAAGGTGGTTTCCTAACAATATTGTCAATGGTAAGTGGTTCCTGGCTACAAGAGCTCTAACCGCTATTAAATGCTTCTAATATTTAATGTCCAACCATTACTGCATTTGTCGCTGATAAAATCATAGTCATGTAATAAACAGCACCCAAGCCACTTAATACCTTTTATTAAAAAATAGGAAGACTCTGTCATTTAAGACCTTAACTGTAATGACCCGAAATTTTGGCAATAGCAATTTGATAATCTTCATTTATAGTTATTTAAAATGTGCAATATTGGTTTAATAATTTTTCTTTATAAATATTTGATTTGGAAAAATTAAATCTTTTCAAATGTTAATAATATTTATTTGGTAAAATTTATCTTTCAAAGCCAATAAAAATATATTCTATTTATAATGTGTGTGTGTGTGTATATACATTGTAAATAGGAAGTTTTGGTTAAATATATATATATGAATATATTGTGATTTGGAAGATTATGTTTGAATTTAATATAATACCTTTCAGAAGATATTTAAAAGTTAATCATATATTTTCAAAACAACTAAGGTAAATATTTATTTAATTAAAAAGTATTTTAGCTTAAGTTTGAATAAGATTAACAAAAGGTTAGCTTTACTTTCTTTTAATATTGCCTGATTTAACTATGATTTGTAAATGTATATAAAAGTTTAAAACATAATTTATTTCAAACATTTAAAAACATATAAAACAAAGGAAAATATTTAAATTAAAGATTAATATTCACTTGTACAAGAATAATTTGTAATATATATAAAGACTTAATACATATATATACATATTACATAATTTACAAAACATAATAAATTAAGAAAAATTAATATAAACATAAATATATTAATATAAAAACATGAGTTAACTTATAAAATAAAGATTTAAAACACTTGTAAACATTTATTTCTTGCTTTTGACATTTGTAAGATATGATAACATTTTGCTTATCATTTGAAATAACAAATGGCAGCATTGCTTTTTTCTTTTAAAAAGTTGAAATATATGTAAATATATTCATAAAACTGAATTGAGAAACCAGGCTAACGCATTTTCATATTCTTTTCTCAATCCATTTTTCTTCCTTTCATTTTCTTCCAAAATCAAAAGAAATAAAACCAAAAACTAGAAAATAAAATCAAACAACTCTTTCAAACAACAACATCAGTTTCAAAGCTTCAGCAATGCAAATATTTCAAATATAAATAGCAAGCTAGCAATTCAAATTTCAGTTTCAAGGATCATCTCAAAAACAAAATTCCAGATAAAATAATAAGATCTTGTTCTCTATTTTTAAGGATTAGGCGAGTAAACTTTTCAAAAACAGTTTAATATATGTTTATACTCGTTGCATGTGATGAATTTGTATAGTAAAGTTATAAATAGGATCTGCATGGATGATTTTAACAGGATTTTAGTATATTTGTGAATAAAGTATACTGGACTCTACTGTGATCACAAAACTCAAGAACAAACAAATAAATTTAATTCCTCTTCATATTTTCAGATTTAGTCTTGAATCTTTAAATGAAAAATAATTATAGCAATGTAATATCAAATATAAAATTGGTTTCAAGAATTTATATTAAGTAATTACTTCAAAAATGATAAATTACAATCAAAAATTTCATAATCTGGAAATTATGTTTTGATTATGTAAGCAAATTCGTGTTGTGAAATGATGATTTTTTACATTAATATCATGATTTTTAGCTTTGTAATTGATGAGATATTCTGAGTTGATAAGATTCGACATTTTTGTCGATTGTCGATGAATGGCGACGAGATTTTCGTCGGGGTTTGGTCTGGAGGTGGCCGGTGTGTTGAGGATCACAGGAGAAATGGTAGGGGATTTTTCCGATGGTCGAGGCGGCTCGTCAGAAGTGATTCAGGGTTTATGGGTGGGATTTGGTCGACGTGGCTGCAGAAGTTCCTGGATTGTCGATGATGCTTCATGTTTGATCGCGAGGGGTGGGATCATAGCGTAGTGAATTGATGCTACTCTGGATGAAGCGGTAGGAGCTTCGGTGTCAAGATCCTCGTCGGCAAGGTGTTTTAGTCTTTTGGGTTGGGATCTAGGAAATCGAATTGCTCGATTTCGATTTACGTCACGAATGATGGTGCTGGGTGGTCGTAGCTCACGTGGGGAACGACGTCGACTTGCGAGCGTCGTCGGCGAGGTGGTGGTGACGTCTAGATCAACATGCACGTGTACGTGTGCATGTTTATTTTCGGTTGTTGACTAATCGGGGAAGAACGAGTGATTCTTGGGTTAGGCTCGGAGTATATAGTAGTTTGCCTCGAAGTATTTTGCGTTTTTGGTCGAAGGAAGGAGAGAGCGTGAGTAACTCGGGAATGTGTTCGAGTTTTTGTGTCAATGGCTCGGGTCATTTAATTTTTGTAACCGGTTTTTTATTTTTTGTTAGTAAACTTGTTTCCAGGCTTTTAAAAACTTAAAGGAAAGGTGTACTAGGTTTTAAAAGCAAAGGAACTCAAGTTTCTCAAGTAAATGGAAAAGGTACAAGTTTAAAAACAAACAAATTTTCCAAGTTAAAGTATTTATTAAATTTCCAAAGTAAAATGTTTTAAACAAGCTTTTTTTGATTTAATTTTAAAAATTAAATGTTTAAAATTAGTGTATTTTAAAATAATGATGATGTTAGGTTAATTTATGAAATTGATTCCAAATGTTTTTCAAATGTAATAAGATGATGTTTGAATCAAGATGTGATTTAAGAAAAGTATTTAACCTTATTAAATCAAAGAGTTCTCAAATGTTTTGTATAAATTATTTCAAGCTTTTAATTTAATTTAAATGATAAATAAGTGTTTAATTAAGGTAAATGGTTATCTTAGTTAATTAAAGTCTTATTAATAAAAGTAATTAAAGTGTGATTACTTAATTAACTAAAATGATTGATTAATGTTATTAATTTAAGATAATTAATTATTTAATTAATTAAGGATAGTTAATTATTTAATTAATAAAGGGCTAATTAATCTAAGTAATTAAAGGGTAATTATATAATGGAAGTAATTAAAGGGATTAATTACTCAATGTAATTAATTAAATTAATTAATGCGATTAAATTAAGATAATTAATTAATTTAATTAATTAATGATAATCACTTATGAAATTGATTAAGTATAATTACTTAATGTAATTAATAAAGTGTAATTACTTAGTATGAGTAATTAATGGATAATTACTGAATGAAATTAATAAAAGGGAACTTACTTAGTAAAAGTAATTAAGGAGAATTACTTAATGGAGGTAATTAAGGATTAATTATTCAATGTAATTGACTAAAGGATTAATTAAGGTAATTAATTAAAGGGTTAGTTAATTAATGGATATGATTAATTAAGATATAATTAATCAATTTAAGTAATTATAGACTAATTAATTAATGATATTAATTAAGGATCAATGTAATTAATTATAAATTAATTAATGAGAGTAATTAAAGGTTAATTAATGTGAATGGTTAAAGGATAATTAATATGTGTAATTAATTAAAGGCTAACTATTTAATGTAATTACAGAATAATTAGGTGACGATAATTAATTAATATGGATAATTAAGGGACGATTAATTAATTGGTTTGTTATTAATTAATGTTAAGCAAGAAGGATTTAAAAGTGATTGAAGTAATTAATTTAATTTATTTAAATTAATTAGAAATGGTGTGACTAATTAATCTTGCTTATGGATGATTGAATGATATTGAATGCCTTGGATTATTTGATATCTCTGATATGTGATATGTGCTACTCTATGATATGAGATGCTTTGGTTGAATTATGATAATATGGATTACCTATCTGTGATAATGTGAATTATTTATCTATGTGAGCATGTTAGTCTAAAAAATAAATTAAATTGCTAACTTAAACAACTTGGACATTAAAATGGCATTTTGAATTTCAATGAGACCGGGATCAGATTTCCAAAATTAGATATCTGAAAACCACATCGATCCAAATTAAATGATAGGTTGTTTAATCTCAAGGGAAGATCAAGATGAAGACTCAAAGTGTAAGGGCTATTTGTCGTTAACTCTGAGGGTGATTCCAAAATGAGTGTAACGGAGATAGTCTTTCAATTTCGAGATGAAGATTCAGAGTGCAAGGGCTATTGTCGTTAACTATGATGGTGATTCCAAAATGAGTGTAGCGAGATAGTGCCTTCGTTTCGTTCGAGTCTGGAATGGACTTGTATGGATGAATGCCTTCAGACCAACATCATTGGAGGAAAATGAGCAATCCAAGATATGTGTTCTAAAAAGGTAATCGTAGCATCAAGCCTCATCAACTGGGAATGGCTAAAACAGGGGAAGTGCAGCAAGGCTAAGTGGTTAGCATCCAAGTAGGATAAGATTTCCCCTACCAAGAGGTCGTTTTTTCGGCTACGTGGGCAGTTGTTTGCGGCAACTGCGGGGTTGTCTTATTCGGGATTATCCAGTAAAGGATAGTTCCGGTCTTGTGTTGCGGAGGATCATGGTATATCCTTGGTACGGTGATCTAGACCACGTAATGTGACGGGCGGCACCCCAGTAGCCGTGCCATTGTATGGAATCCAACCTCCAATAAGTGTCATACGTTTTGATTGTGCCCAACTATGTTGGAACGTGAGATGTAAGCATTCCAGCTATTTCTATATTTTACTTGAAAACCCTAAACAATATTATAATATCACTGGATTTCCTATCAAATGTTTTAGTTATCGTAAGTTAAAACCCGATATGTTTATTTGTGGCGTGGTCTTACGAGATACCTTTGCTTTCAAATAATTTTCAAAGTTAAACAACTTTAACACTTTTACTCACATCAGACCCATGTTTGACCCAGAGTTTATTTTCTATTTTCTTAAACTCTTGGGTGCTCAAATTTTTACGAGTAGCCAAGGGATTCAAGTTAGCTTTGACGAATTCTGGAGAAGACTTGGAGCAAAAGGCTTCAGGCATATATAGATATTGGGGTTCCGCTGTGATTGTGTTTATTTTGTTGTATTTTGAGTTATATGATAGACAGGTCTTCATGACTTCCTAATATGTTGTATAAGCTATATGACTCTGATAGATGATGTATATATGTAATAACTATGTGATTAATATATTTTCTTTCATTCCACTGTGAGATTCTGATATTGTTTAGTTCTTTCTTCCCTATCTTTTCACTTTTCTATCCCTTTCTTTCTTAATGATGATCTGTCTTTTTGTGAAATGAAAGGCGGTCGGTTACATTAACTAAGGCAGAGCCCATCATTTAAGACCTATCCCCAATCATGCTCCTAAATAGCACTACCATTGTTACTAATTTAGCAATGTAAGAAACTGTACCCAAGCCACTTAATACTTCCTAGTGGAAAATAGGCAAATCCCATCATTTTAAACCTACTTCCAGAAGCATACTCCTCATTGTTACTATCCAGCTGTCATTTCTTGGAATTTACAATGGGTTATTTAATACTTCTTTTATAAGAAAGAGGAGGAGTTTATAGTCACTTAAGACCCTAAACCTAAAGCAAACCATTCCTGAGGTATCCAGTGTTCTCTTTAATTATAAATATGACATCTCAATAGATTACTTCTTTTGGCAGGAAAGCAGACCCCTCAGCCACTTGAGGCCTCAACACTAAAGCAAATTTTTTTAGAGACATCCTTATTTATTTATTTAATCTCACTAGATTACTTAATACTTTCATTTAGGAGAGAGCCGAAACCTTCAACCACTTAAGACCTTAAACTAGAAGTGAATCACTATGGAGTTATCTCTCACCGCTCCTAATTTCAGATTTGGACCATTTAATACTTTCCACTTAAGAAAGCAAGCCCAACCACTTATGTCGTCACAGGTCCTAGGTTTAGTGATATCTCATATAAGTAGTAAGAACACCTGACTGCTCGTAGCCTCAAAGTGAAGGGCAATGTTCCGTCGAGCGACTCTATTGACCTCGCATCACTAACCCACTAAGTCCAATTAACCATCCTAAGTCTTTATTTTTACTATCTTAGGTAAACATTGGACTTAACATACTAATTCCCTTTTTTATTTAACGCAGTAAGATATACTTCAAATATTTATCTACCCACAGATCTTTGTTTAATGCTCATAAATGTCAATTTGTCAATAAAATTATAACGGACATTTCCTAAGACATTTATGTATGATTACTAATTTCAAATTAGTAACATTTTATATCTATTCCATTTTTATCAGTCCCATTAATCCGTTTACCCTATCAATTTAGTGCAACTCACATATTTATTACCATTTATTAGAGTTACAATCTTTTAAAATCTTTTCTCATTGGTTAATTTTCCTAAATGCGAATATTATATGTAAGCATCATTATTAGCATTTTTTAATTATTACAAGCGCGGTAATTGCGTACGAATATTTACTCTTATCAAATATGTTCTAGTTATATATCTTCACTAGAATATACTTTTCCAAGTTAGATTATTAGAATCATATTTAAAAATATTATCCGATATAATTTCCATAAATTAGTTCAAAACAAAAGATTTGAATTTAAAATATAAAAGATTACGTCATTTGAAATTCCAAGGAATAACCATTTCTTTCTATTACTGAAATAGATAGTGTAGACAATAATGAATTCATACTTTGAACATTCTTTCTCTGTCTATTTGTATCTATTCCTTTTTACATCAAACGTTGTATCTTTCTAAAAGAAAAGGAAATCAAAATAATTTACAATTAATAAACGGATCTAAATTCCAATAGCTCTAAAAGTAGAAAAGTTTGTATTCTAATAAGCTTAGGGAAATAATCCAAATTAATAACAATACTGTACATCCTATTTTAGATATAAAATAAATTTAATTTGATAAATATCCTAAATTCAAACTTTCAGAACCGATTTCTGGATCAGGTTGTATAGGAATACTAAATCAATTCATAGAAAAGAATATGTAGGCAGTATTTAATATATGCAGGTCGTATTTAATTCATTTCCTACAACTCATTTACAAATATCCAATTAGGCATAAAAATCAAATAAAAACCAACGGGATAATTTTCATATTGTAGTAATCTGTAAAATTTCTCACTCACCTTTTAAAAGCGATCCAAATCCCCAGATTTGAAGTAGAACCTTTGATTCATCTCCAAATCCTTTCTAATCCAAGGGATATGTATAAAAGGGTATGTAAATAAATCAAAACTATAGATCTGAGAAAAGATTTGTGATTGGGAGAAAACATGGATACAAATATATATATATATATATATATATATATATATATTACCTCCAATTGGCATATGGTTGATTCACTTCTCCTTTTCATTAAATTTCCACTCTTCTCAGATTTGAACTAATATAGATACAAATATATTATCTTAATAATTTAGAAAGAAAGTAGAGAAGAAGGAATGGTAGAACTTTGCTACTGCCACTATAAAAATAGGAGAAGGGAAGGAAGGGTTACACCTGAATTTATAGGTGTTAGAATCAATCAAACCTGTTAGATAGAAATATATTAAATCCGGACCATTGCGGTCTCGGTTTAATGGAGCCGCCAGGTCCCCAACGTCGACTGCCCTTGGGTAACCGATCGACTACTAAGGGTCGACCATCCCAAATAACAGACCGGCTTATAGGCTCGGGTAATTAATAAAAAAACATTAATTTCTTCATATTTAATTATTTAAGTTTCAAATTCGTTTTTCATACGTAGCTTCTTCGTTTGGACTCCGATCGCCAAACTCTAAATATAAAAGTTGCTCCAAAATTTTCCATGAACATAACGATGAATGTTTCGTAATCAAATTCCATCATTTGCGCAAATTCCTTTTTCGGAGCCTAATTAATTAACTAACTAACTAATTAAATAACTTCCATAAATTACGATGTGTTACAACCAACACAGAATCTCACAACGTAGCGGAACAACATATAATATAATATCAATGATATTTACAAAAGAGAAACTATAATATATGCACATCAACTCACTAATCATCAGTCTGGACAGTTATAACAACCTGTCCTCACAAATGCTGATAATTTTACAACCAATGTAGCGAAAAAACATATACGTGAATACGACTTGAAGACCTCCAACTCATCTTCGGAAGCTCCAAAGCATCCAAACTGAATCCATAAATACATCTGTTAACCATCAAATCCACTTAAGAGCAAAGGTATGAAAGAAGGTTTATAAAAGTGCCATGCTTTACTAAAATTGAAGATATGGATTTCGCCAAAGTTGAAAAAAGAGTGATTGGAAGGTATCGAGATGGCTTTCGAAGGGGTTGCAATCACTAGGTGCCATTATAGACGATAAACATGACAAAAGATTTCGAAAAGATGGAAAATAAAGCAAGATTATCCTTCCGCCTCACTAAAGCCTTCTGATGCAGAGGGATTTGCATATATAAGTAAAGCAGGAACGGGTTAGAAAAACCTTTGAAAGGTATTAAACAAAAGACCCACACATATGAACCAGTTCCCTCAAAATATAAGGTTTTGTCATTGTCAATTTTCCATTTGAAGGATTGATTCCAGTACATTATTCGAAAGTAAGGACAACCTTTCTAAACGGTTGGAATCTTTTGAAAGCACGATGAAAATCCCACGTGAAAGCCAAGATTCCTTTTGTTAGGAATCAGATATCACTCTCATTCCTTTTGAAGTAATGTGAAAGCTCAACTCACTTCTTACTTGCAACACTATAGCAATGCAAAGCGAAGAGCGCTTCTACCACCCTTTCGACAAAGTCGAAAACAGTCCAGTAAAAATCAATGAAAAAGAGCTACTTAGACCTTAACTGCAGCAGAAGGTTAGCAGAAGGTTGTCAAGGAAATCCTTTCAAATGGGTCGAAAGGTTTGGAATGAGAAGATAGGAAGCGCAATAATGATGAGCAAGCTCGAAAGGATAGCCTTTCGACGGCATCGAAAGTAGGCGTGCCGAAAAATCATTCAACCATGTTGAAAGGATGAATACGAAAGATGGGAGGAAGGCCTTTTGACAGAGTCGAAAGGATGGGCACGAAAGGTTCACGACCTGCACCTATAAATACGACTCGAGGGGTCCGATTTTTGGGGTCTAAAAAGGTAATCGTAGCATCAAGCCTCATCAACCGGGAGTGGCTAAAACTGGGGAGGGGCAGCAAGGCTAAGTGGGTAGCTCCCAAGTAGGATTAGATTTCCCTTGTCTAGAGGTCATTTTTTTGGGCTGTGTGGGCAGTTGTTCGTGGAAACTGTGGGGTTTTCTTATTCGGGATTATCCAGTAAGGGATAATTCCGATCTTGTGTTGTAGGGGATCAGGGTGGATCCTCGATACGGTGATCTAGACCATGTACTATGATGGGTGGTACCCCTGCCATTGTATGAAATCCAATCTCCAATAAGTGTCGTATGTTTTGATTGTGCCCAACTATGTTGGAACGTGAGATGCAAGCATTCCAGCTATTTCTATATTTTACTTGAAAACCCTAGACACTATTATAATATCACTGGATTTCCTATCAAATGTTTTAGTTATCGTAAGGTAAAAAACCCGACATGTTTATTTCGGGCGTGGTCTTACGAGAAACCTTTGCTTTCAAATGAATTTCAAAGTTAAACAACTTTAACCCGTTTACTCACACCAGATCCATGTCTGACCCAGAGATTATTTTCTATTTTCTTAACCTCTTGGTTACTCAAATTTTTATGAGTAGCCAAGGGATTCAGGTTAGCTTTGACGAATTCTGAAGGAGACTTGGAACAGGAGGCTTCAAGCATATATAGATATTGGGGTTCCGCTGTGATTGTGTTCAGTTTGTTGTATTTTGAGTTGTACGATGGACAAGTCTTCACGACTATCTAATTATTGTATAAGCTGTATGACTTATATAAATGATGTATATATGTAATAACTATGTGATTAATATATTTTATTTCGTTCCGCTGTGAGATTATGATATTGTTTAGTTCTTTCTTTCCTATGTTTTCTCTTTTCTAGCCCTTTCTTTCATAATGATGATCTGTCTTTCTGTGGAATGAAAGGCAGTTCGTTACATTAACTAAGGCCGACCCCATCATTTAGGACCTATCCCCAATCATGCTCCCAAATAGCACTACTGTTATTGCGAATTTAGAAATGTAAGAAACTTTACCCAAGCCACTTAATACTTCCTAGTGTAAAATAGGCAGACCCCATCAAATTAAACCTACTTCCAGAAGCATGCTTCTCAATGTTACTATCTAGCTATCATTTCTTGAAAATTTCAGTGGGTTATTTAATACTACTTTTATAGGAAAGAGGAGGACTTTATAGTCATTTAAGACCCCAAACCTGAAGCAAACTCTTCCTGAGATATCCACTCTCACTCTTTAATTATAAATATGACATCTCAATAGATTACTTATTTCCGGTAGGAAAGCAGACCCTTTAGCCACTTAAGACCACAACACTAAAGTAAATCTTTTTTAGAGACATCCTTATTTATTTATTTATTTATTTATTTAATCTCACTAGATTACTTAATACTTTCATTTAGGAGAGATCCGGAACCTTCAATCACTTAAGACCTTAAACTAGAAGCAAACCACTATAGAGATATCTCTTACCGCTCCTAATTCCAAATTTGGACCATTTAATACTTTCCAATTAAGAAAGCAAACCAACATCTTATGTCGTCAGGTGTCCTAGGTTTAGTGATATCTCATATAAGTAGTAAGTACACCTGACTGCCGGTAGCCTCAAAGTGAAGGGCAATGTTCCGTCGAGCGACTCTACTGACCTCGCATCAGTAACCCACTATGTCCAATTAACCATCATACGTCTTTATTTTTACTATCTTAGGTAAATATTGGACTTAACTTACTAATTTACTTTTTTATTTAACGTAATAAGATTTACTTCAAATATTTATCTACCCAAAAATCTCCGTTTAATGCACATAAATGTCGATTTGTCCATAAAATTATAACGGGCATTTCCTAAGACATTTATGTATGATTACTAATTTCAAATTAGTAACATTTTATATCTATTCCAGTTTTATTAGTCCCATTAATCCGTTTACCCTATCAATTTATTGCAACTCACATATTTACCATTTATTAAAGCTACAATCTTTTAAGTTCTTTTCTCATCAATTAATTTTCCTAAATGAGATATTATATATAAGCATCATTATTAGCCTTTTTTTAATTATTATAAACGCGGTAATTGCGTACAAATATTTACTCTTATCAAATATGTTCTAATTATATATCTTCACTAGAATATACTTTTCCATGTTAAATTTTTAGGATCATATTTAAAAGATTATCCGATATAATTTACATAAATTTGTTCAAAACAAAAGATTTGAATTTAAAATATAAAAGATTACATCATTTGAAATTTCGATAAATAGTCATTTCTTATAATTACTGAAATAGATAGTGTAAACAACAATGAATTCGAACTTTGCACATTCTTTCTCTGTCTATTTGTATCTATTCCTTTTTAGATCAAACGTTGTATCTTTCGAAAAGGAAAAAAAATCAAACAAGTTTACAAATAATAAATGGATCTAAATTCCAATAATTCCTAAAGTAGAAAAGTTTGTATTCTAATAAGATTAGGGAAATAATCCAAATTTGTAACAATATTATACAACCTATTTTAGATCTAAAATAAATTTAATTTGATCAATATTCTGAATTCATACTTTCGGAACCAATTTCTGGATCAAGTTATATAGAAATACTAAATCAATTCATAAACAAAAAACATAGGAAGTATTTATTATATTCAGATCGTATTTAATTCATTTCCTACAACTCATATACAATTATCCAATTAGGCAAAAAAATCATATAAACACCAACGGGATAGTTTTCATATTGTAATAATCTATAAAATTTCTTACTCGCCTTTTAAAAGCGATCCAAATCTCCAGATTTGAAGTAGAACCTTTGATTCATCTCCAAATACTTTCTAATCTAAGCGATATGCATAAATAGGAATGTAAATACATCAAAATTATAGATATGAGAAGAGAATTGTGATTGGGAGAAAAAATGGATACAATTATATATATATATATATATATATATATAACCTCAAATTGGCATATGGTTGATTCTCTTCTCCTTTTCATTAGATTTCCACTCTTCTCTGATCTGTATTAATAGAGATACAAATATATTATCTTTATAATTTAGAAAGAAAGTGGAGAAGAAATTGTAGAGCTTTGCTACTACCACTATAAAAATAGGAGAAGAGAATGAAGGGTTACACCTAAAATTATAGGTGTTAGAATCAACCAAAACTGTTAGATAGAAATATATTAAATACAGGCCGTTGCGGTCTTGGTTTATTGGAGCCACCAAGTCCCCAACGTCGGCTGCCCTTGGGTAATCGGTCGACTACTAGGGGTCGAACATCCCAAAATAACAGATCGTCCTATAGGCTCGGGTAATTAATATTAAAAAAGTAATTTCTTCATATTTAATTATTTATGTTTCAAATTCATTTTTCATCGGTAACTTCTTCGTTTGGACTCCAATCGCCAAACTCCAAATATAAAATTTGTTAAGAAATTTTCCACGAACATAACAATGAATGTTTCATAATCAAATTCCATCATTTGCACAAATTCCTTTATCAGAGACTAATTAACTAACTAACTAACTAATTAAATAACTTCCTTGAATTACAGTGTGTTACAACCAACACAGAATCTCACAACGTAGCGAAACAAAATATAATATAATATCAATGATATTTACAAAAGAGAAACTATAATATATACACATCAAATCACTAATCATCAGCTTGGACAGTTATAACAACATGTCCTCGCAAATTCTGATAATTTTACAACCAATGTAGCGAAAAAACATATACATGAATACGACTTGAAGACCTCCAACTCATCTTTGGAAGCTCCAAAGCACTGAATCCATAAATATACCTGTTAACCATAAAATTCACTTAAGAACAAAGGTATGAAAGAAGGTTTATAAAAGTGCCAGGCTCTACTAGAATTGAAGACATGGATTTCGCCAAAGTTGGAAGAAGAGTGTTTGGAAGGCATCGAGATTGCTTTCGAAGGGGTCGCAATCACCAGTTGCCATTATAGATGGTAAAACGGACAAAAGATTTTGAAAAGATGGAAAATAAGGCAAGATTATCCTTCCACCTCACTAAAGCCTTCCGATGCAGATGAATTCGCGTATATAAGTAAAGCAGGAACGGGTTCGAAACACCTTTCAAAGGTATTAAACAAAAGGCCCGCACACATGAACCAGTTCCCTCAAAGTAGAAGGTTTTATCATTTTCAATTTTCCATTTGAAGGATTGATTCCAATACACCTTTCGAAAGTAAGGACAGCCTTTCTAAACGGTTGGAATCTTTTGAAAGCAAGATGAAAATCCTACATGAAAGCGAACAGTCCTTTTGTTAAGACTCAGATATCACTCTCATTCCTTTGAAGTAATGTGAAAGCTCAACTCACTTCTTACTTGCAACAGTATGGCAACGCAAAGCGAAGAGCGCCTCTACCACCCTGTCGACAAAGTCGAAAACATTCCAGCAAAAATCAACGAAAAAGAGGCACTTAGACCTTAACTGCAGCGGAAGGTTAGCGAAAGGTTGTCAAGGAAATCCTTTCAACTGGGTCGAAAGGTTTGGAATGAGAAGATAGGAAGCGCAAGAATGATGAGAAAGCTCGAAAGGATAGCCTTTCGATAGCATCGAAAGCAGGCATGTCGAAAACTGAAAGAAGGCCATTCAACCATGTCGAAAGGATGAATGCGAAAGATAGGAGGAAGGCCTTCTGACTAAGTCGAAAGGATGGGCATGAAAGAGGGCCGACCTGCATCTATAAATACGACCCAAGGGGCCCAATTTTTGGGGTCTAGACTCTGGGATCCAAAAATCATTCTTATATTTCATAGAAAAAATTAATCTTTGTAACCCTAAATCAATAGGGGAAAAAGCTCTCTTACTTGTAACTTAATTTGGATTAATATTAAAAGAGGAAGCGCATGGATTTGATAAAGATTTCGATCATGAGGGAGATCATTTCAATTATTAGCTTGTCTAATGATCAATTGCACATGATTCTAGCTTATCTTCTTAATGCCTTTTTGTCTTGTGCGATGCCATGAGATCAACTTGGATAAAATTCATACGAAACACATTATCATCGTATCCAACGATAATCAATAATAAACAAAGATGATAATGGTGCTTCGATCTTAATAAGTTCATGGAACTTATGTTATCTGGGATGATTTTCTATTGGATATATAAAAATGGTGCTTACATATTATACATTAGATCGACTTCGAAAGACCTTGACCCCTTTCAACTTGGTCAAAAGGGATGTATCGAAATGGATTCGATGTATAAACAAAAATAAATTCCACATGGATGAATTCCTTTGAAAGGTGCACACACTAAAATGTATATAAGGCTTTCAAATTGTTTCTTTCCCAAAGTGTATAAACAACAATGTCAAAAGCGGACACTTTCCCATAAGGGAAAAGCGACCCTTCCGAGCAGTCGAAAGAAGTAAATACCTGAAATAGATGACCTCTTTTGATCCATTTAGAGAAGAGGTTTCGAAAGAGGTGTTTTCCCCCTAATCTTCATTTCAATGAGGTTGATTTTATCTATTAATTGCCATTAATGTAGTCATAAGACCACCCATCAAAATAATTTGTCTAAGTCAACCTAATTGAAAGGGGCTTTTGGAGGGAATGATCCCTCTCAAAAATCTTCTTTGGAAGCATAAACATAATTCCTTGTTAACCACATAGCTTTGGGGATGTTGATAAGTTTTCTTTTTAATATTTTTGATGCTAGAAGGAGAGCTTGAACCTTCTACCTCGTGGCTATCTTATAGACTGATTATGGATTGTTTAATTTGGTGTAGGAAAATGAAATCCAAAAGATTAGCCGAACAGATAAAGTGGCAGTTCACACAACAACTTTAGAAGAAAACATAACTCCAACTTTCAACTTAGAGGGGGTTGTGCTAAGGTAACCATCGACTTTAATTCAAAAAGATGATAATAAAACTAAAATAAAGCACTTAGAACAATAATTGCTGGAGATGCATAAACTTCTCAATGCTGCATTGTCCCAAAAGTCTTCCAAGATAGCTAAACCAACGATCTCCCTAAGAAGAAATGAGGACAAGAGCAAAATCGACCTGACATCTTCAAAAAAGAAGTAACATCCACTAACTAAATTGGATCATCAAGGAAGATTACTAGACAAATCTCTTGAACAATCTGGAAGCTCAACATCGAAAGAGAACAATCCAAATCGGAAAAGTTATCATTACATTGAAGCTTATCTGAAAGACGTGGCAGAAAAAGCACTCAATGATATGTTGAATGCTAAAGGGAAGAGGACTTTGGATGAGAAAGAAAATGATAACGAGCGAGTAGCCCTTTCACGGATGAAATCATGTCAACTATTATCCCATCCTATGTAAAGATCCCAACTCTGAAGTGTCATAGAACTATAGATCTCGACGATCACTTGATGGCTTTCGATAGAAAAATGGATCTTTATAATGCTTCTGGAGCTGTATGATGTAGATCGTTTCTGGTAACTATCCAAGGGGCTGCAACTAAATTGTGTCGATAATGCGATGAAAAGAAAATCTACTCATGGAAGCAATTTTCTTATATTTTCACTGCCTAATTTTGTATATGTAAGGACCTAACCATCAATTATACAGTTCTGGCTAATATTAAATAGAGACAGTGAGAGCTATTGGGAGATTACCTCAAAAGGTTCAACACAGAAGCGTTAAAATCTAAAGACATGAATGACCAAGATAAGATCATTGCAGTAATTCTGGATTAATAGAAAATACAACATTTTGGAAACAATTCTTTATTCATGGGTGCAAGGATCTACAAGACTTCCATTTTTAGGCTGACAAATTCATTTGTATGGATGATTTATATCACCCTAAAAAGAAAACAAATCCTAAAAAGGAAAGTGGGAGGTTTGGATTGGATCGAGGGCATAAGAGAACAAGGTGGGAATAGCCTAATTCTAATTCAATCACTTTAAACAAGACATTGTCTTACGTTTATGTTGTGGCAATAGAGAAGGTCAACTTTCAAACTTCATATAAGGCTAAGAATTATCCAAAATAGAGGAAAGGGGATGAAAATTGCGTTTACCACAAAGAAAACGGCTACAAAACTGATGGATGCAGAATCTTGGTAGGAATCTTTCAGTTTTTAATTCGTAAGGGTCATTTAAAGGAGTTTATCCGGGACAAACAGAAAGCTCCATGGTCTGGGGATGGTCCATAAGTGTTTCCTAGTAATGCTATTGATATTGTGGAGGAAGAAGATCTTTAAGCATGAGTCTGTCGCTTAATAGGATCGATGTAATACATGGAGGTCCACATCCAACTGGGACTAGTAAGGGGGCCAGGAATAGGTACATCAAGGAGGCAAGAGAAGGTGTACTCTTCATTCAAGAAGAGGCCTCGCTTAAAAATCTATGACACTACCCACACAACGATCCTCTAATGATCATAGCTCAAATTGGACTATCTATAGTGTCCAAGTTTCTTGTGGATACTGGTAGCACAGTCAATGTCATTTTTAAGCATGCCTTTGATTAAATAGGCATCCCAGAAGACAAGCTACGACCCAACATTGAATCGATCTTTGGGTCCAACAACAAAGGATCGACCCCAGTGGGACAAGTTAAATTGCTAGTACAGATGGGAGTGCCACCGTGTTGCTGAACTTTCGAAACACTCTTCATCATCACTAAACAACCCATCATATTACAATGCTTTCTTTGGCAGACCTGCACTTGATGGAATATATGATTTTGTCTCATCGAAATATCTAATGGTGAAATTCTTAACCAAAAGAGCTGGGGCACTGTTTAAGAAGAGCAAATTAGCTCCCGCGAAATGTTTTTGCTACAGTTGATCAATAAAAAAGGGAGTCTTTTGCTTACTTTGATTCTTCAACAATTTTTCAGCCTTCAGATGATGGATTTTTACATCCAATATTCAAAGCAAAGATTAGATCTAATAAGGCTAACAAACGTTTGTATGAAAGCTACATTTCTCTTGGAAGCAAGAGGAAGAGGGTCGATGCTAATTTTGTAGAAGAAGGCCCAATAATCACAGAATTGATTGCCGTGGAGAAGTGGAAAGAATAAAACACATAGAAGACCTTAAGGAGGATGCATAGACCTAGATGATTCCACTAAGTTTGTCAAAGTAGGAAAGGAATTGGATAGCAACTTGAAGAAGGACTTGATTCGGTTTCTTAAAACCAATAAAGTCGTATTTGCTTGGTCTCATTCAGATATGGTGGGGATTGATCCATCGATTATGTGTCATGCACTAAACATCAATCCAGAAGCAACCCTATTAGACAGAAAATGAGACAGCCGGATAAAGTTCAGCCTGACGCTCTAAAAGAAGAAGTTAAAAGACTCCTTGAGAATGGATTTATTTAGGAAATCTACAACCAGAAATAGCTAGTAAACCTAGTATTAGTAATGAAGTCAAATGGTAAGTTGAGGACTTGCGTCGATTATACTACCTTAAACAAGGCCTATCCAAAAGACTATTTCCAATTGTCATGGATAGTTCATATAGTTGATGCAACTAGATGGCATGAATTTTTATCCCTCATGGAGGCATACTTAGGATATAATCAGATAACCATGTTCAAGCCAGATGAGGAACATACAAATTTCATTACTGATTGGATAATCTACTGCTACAAAGCATTGTCTTTCGGATTAAAGAATGCAGGCGGAACATATCAAAGGATGGTCAATGGGATGCTTAAAGAATATATTGGTTGAAATATGGAAGTTTATATTAACGATATGAAAGCGAAGTCTTATGAGGCTAAAAGTCACCATGTAGGTCTAGAAGAAATGTTCAAAATATTACGGAGATATCGGATGAAACTAAATCCCCAAAAATGCTCTATTGGAGTCCATTCAGGGAAGTTTTTAGGCAATTTTGTTGCTCAAGGGATTGAAGCTAGCCGAGATCAGATTCAAGCAATAAAGGACATGGCAAAGCCCAAAACTAGAAAAGATGTAATGAGTTTAAAAGGAAGGGTAGCCGCCCTAAGCAGTTCATTTCCAAGTCGATTGATAAGTGTACCCCCTTTTTCGATGTGATGAAGAAGAAGAAAAACTTTAAATGGGGATAAGATTGTAAGGAATCTTTTCAAGAGTTGAAAATCATTTGAAAAAGCCTCGAATATTATCTAGTCCCAAGAATGGTGAAATATTGTACCTATACATGACAGTATTAGAAAATGTGGTGAATTCGGTTCTGGTCAAAAAAGTAAGTCGGACTCAACTTCCTGCTTATTGTGTAAGCAGGCGGTTAAAGGATGCAGAGGCTCGGTATGCGATAATAGAAAAACTGGCATGTTATACTTAGCATGAAAACTTATAGCACACTTTCAAGCACCTCAAATCAAGGTATTGACCAATTTCCCTCTCAAACAAGCTGGAAACTTCGATCAGGCTGGTAAAATTGGGAATTAAGCTTAGTCAATATCATATTGAGTTCCATCTACGGGTAGCTATCAAAGGGTAAGCATTGGTGGACTTTATTAATGAGTGTATGAACTTTATTAAAGAACAATCAGAAAAGGAAAGGGACCAAAAACCTACGTGGCAGTTATTTGTTGATGGTGCGGCGAATGAACAAGGAACAAGTGCGAAGTATGTCATATAATAACACCTGATGGATACTGCCTACACTATGCCATAAAGTTAGGATTTCCCGCAATAAACAATGTAACCGAATATGAATCAATGGTGGTAGGGTTGACTTTGGCATTGGAACTCAAAATCCCATGGATTCAAACCTTTAGTGACGCCCACTTAATGGTAAACCAAATAAAGAAAGTATATCAGACTAAAGATACCAAGCTATCCCTATACGTAAAGAAGATATTAAAGATGCTCGCTTTATTTTAAGACTATTCTATACATCAAGTTCCAAGAGGAGAAAACTCATGGACAGATTAGTTAGCAAAGCTGTAGCTCAAGGGAATCCCTAAAAACTCGGGTTGTGCTAGTAGGGTGCTAAGCAAATCCATGTATTAAAGTGGGAACACCCTAACAAAAAAGGAACTGTTAGTCCTAACAAGGTCTCAAGCCAACATACAAGAGAAGGAAGGAAGGGAAGTTAGTAAAGAAATCCTAAATGAAAGAATCAATTAGCCAAGCGTAGATGACTCGTATAATAACACTTGGATGTCACCAATTATTGAATATCTTTCTAAAGGGATATTGTCATCTGACAAAGGGAAGGCTAGAAAAATCAGGCAACAAGCTCCAACTTTCATGATAGAAGATGGAATCCTTGACAAGAAAGGATACGCACTACCTTACTTAAGACGTGTAAGCCTGGAAGATGGGGTGAAATTATTAGTGGAAGCGCATGAAGGATTCTGTAGAGACCACTCTAACGGGACATAGTTGATGAAAAAGACAATGAGAAATGGTTTTTATTGGCCTCGTATGGTATGTCAAGCCATTGAATATGTAAGGAGATGCGAGAAATGCCATAAATACTCAAAGATTCCCCGATTTCCACCAAGTCAATTAACCCTGATTTCAAGTCCATAGTCCTTTGATATATGGGGAATTGTCTTAATCGAACCAATTCCAATTTCTAAAGGGGGGTTGAATAGTCACATAGACTACTTTACCAAGTGGGTGGAAGCGGAACGAGTTCCTAAAATCACTTCTGGGAAAATGCTCAGATTCGTCATTAAAAACATTATAACCAAATTTATAATTCCCCACTAGATTATATCAGATAACGGAATGCAGTTTGAAAGCAAAGAATTTTCTCGGTTTCTTCATAAGAATGGGATTATCAAAAGCTTTTCCTCTGTGGCAAATCTAAAGGAAAACGAAGCCATTGAAGCTGCAAATAAGACTACAAAGACTATCCTGAAAAAGCGACTGAACAAAGCTAAAGGGAATTGGGTAAAATAATTGCCACTTATACAATGAGCTTGTCAAACATCTACCTGAACCGCGATGGGACATACTCCCTATTCATTAACATATCGGTGTGAGGCGATGTTACCAATTAAAATCGAAATACCCTCACATTGAAGGATTGCATATGCATTTGATTCAAACTAGAGCTAAAGAGAGAATCGATTGATTTAATACATGAGTTGAGAGATGAAGCAACAATTCGAACAATAGAATATCAGAGAAGAATTTTTGAATATTACAATTCAAAAGTGAAAACAAGATCATTTCAGGAAGGAGACCTAGCACTCCGAAGGGTAATGGTAAACACAAGAAATTCTGTGGATGGACCGCTAGGACCAAATTAGGAAGGTCTACTAGTCATATGCAAAGTAATTCCCCAAGAAGCTTACAAGTTATGTTGACCAAACGGTAATGTGGTTCCTAGAATACGGAACGCAGAACATTTGCGACCATATTTTCCTAAAATAAATGAATAAAGCATATATTTCTTCAAAAGAAAAGTCTACATGGTTGAGAGTAGAATTCTCCTTGCACTTGGATATTACCTTTAACAGTCAAAGCCTTTATCCACTTCACACTATGGGCAGGTTAAAGCATCAACAAGCCCTCGGCCGCGCAATGCTATGGCCAAGTCAAGGCGCCTCTTGGAGGGAGGTTAGAGTAAGGCTTTATCTGCGCCATGCTATTATCAGATTAAAGCATCGACAAGCCCTTGGTTGCACCACACTATGGCCAAGTTAAGGTGCCTCCTGGAGGAAGGTTACAGTAAGCCTTTACCCACACCATGTTATGGCCAGGTTAAAGCATCGACAAGCTCTTTGCCGTGCCATGCTATAGACAGGTCAAGGCAACTCCTAGAGAGAGGTTGAGTAAGCCTTTATCCATGCCACACTATGGCCAGCTTAAAGCATCGACAAACCCTTAGCAACGCCACGCGATGGCCAAGTCAAGGAGCCTCCTGGAGGGAGGCTGGGTAAGTCCTTGGGTCCTACTTGAGAATAATCTAACCAAGCGCACCAGACAACAATGGACTAAGATGTCCTGTCCTAAGAAGCGGCATATCAAACAATAGATTAAGACATCCAAGCCCCAGAAGCAGCAAATCAAATGATGGATTAAGATATCCAAGCCCGAGAAGCGGCATATAAACATTCGAGATCGAGAAGTGGCATGTCAAATGACAGATTAATAGGTCTAAGCTCGAGAAGCAGCAAATCAAACAACAACTACATATAAGGCCTAAAGGGTTGGCACATGTCGAAAGAGACAAAAGCCAAAGAGTTGAACAAAACAGAAGGCTTAAATAAGAATCTACAACCACCAACTAATATCAAAGAAGAATTTCTAAACTTCATTTATTAATACCAGAATCTGGTTTTCTAGTCTTTCATTGTTAAATTTTGGACATCATTGTTAATACCCGAATCCGGGTTTCGAGTCTTTACCAATAATATATGGTCTTCATCATAGCTGAATCTAGGTTTCGAGACTGTTATTAACTACCGGACTTCACTTCTTAATGCCCTAATCTGGCCTTGAGATTTCTGTTATGAAGATAATTATTATGAATTTTTGATTATCAACCACTAATACTCGAGTCTAATTTTGAGAGTTTTATTATGAAGACCATTCCTAATTTTAAGTTAGTAAACATGAATTTGGGTTTCAGATTTCTTACTATTAACTTTTGAACTTCACTTTTCGATGCTCGAATCTAGGTTTTAGATTTATAAATTTTCTAATACTTGAATTTGAGTTTCTAGTCTTTACCGTCAATTTTGGATTTCATCCATTATTTCCCAAATCCATGTTTTAAAGAATTTGGTATTGAGATTACAATGGCATCTAAGTCTTCAACCAAAACTTTGAGATTGTCTTCTTAATACCCAAATCAGTGCTATTAGTTTGCTACTCTAAACGACATTAACCAACATCTGAATCTTGGCCCCTGGATCATTCTTATCTCCAAGAGGGTTTTTTAAATACCTTTTACTTATTCTCCAAATATAGATTCATGGATTATAATAATTTTTTCCAGATGGTAGCTCATGACCCTCTATTTCCAAACATATGTTGTCTCCGACAGAAAATTTTTGGACTTCAATTTTTATATGCCTTGATTACTATTAATCTCATGGGGGTTTAAATATTTATTTCATTTTAACTATAAAAGTTGAATGGTGGGACTTACAATATTGCCAGACAAGAGTTCTTAGTTCTCAATCGTTTACAATTATGGATTTCATATCCTTTAATAACTCAATATGATGACGAGTTAATCTTTTCGGTTTAGAAGGTCTATTATATTTACTTTATCTCCCAATCATGAAGCATATATTTAGATGAGTAATGAGCCAACGATAAAAAATGTTACTTGCTTTGAATTTTTTAGAAAAATAAGGTTATGGAGAACAAAGTAGATGTTAAATTTTTGTCCTAAAGAACAAAAGTTTCTTTCATACAGGAGGAAAAATGTTAACCACAAAATCTAATTAAGAATAAACGTATGAAAGAAAGTTTGTAAAAGTGCCAGGCTCTACTAAAATGGAAGACAAAGGTTTCGCCAAATTTCAAAGAAGAGTGTTTCGAAGGCATTGAGGTGGCTTTCGAAGGAGTCGCAAGCACCAGGTGCCATTACTGATGATAAACAGGAAAAAAGCTTCGAAAAGATGGAAGAGAAGGCAAGAATACCTTTCCGCCTCACTGAGGCCTTTCGTCGCTGATGGATTCGCATATATAAGAAAACCAGAAACGAGTTCGAAACACTTTTTGAAGGTACTAAACAAAAGGCCTGCACACATGAACCAGTTCCCTCAAAATAGAAGGTTTTGTTGTTGTCAATTTTCCATCTAAAGGAATAATTCCAATACACCTTTCAAAAGCATGGAAAAATCTTTCAAAATGTTTGAACCTTTCGAAAGCATGACGGAAATCCTACATGAAAGCGAAGAGTCTTTTCATTAAGACTCGATCGTCACTCTTATTCCTTTCGAAGCAATGTGAAAGCTCAACTCACTTCTTACTTACAACAGTATAGCAACGCTAATCGAAGACAGCTTCTACCACCCTTTTGAAGAAGTCAAAAGCAGTCCAGTAAAAAGCAAAGAAAAAGAGGAACTTAGACCTTAACGGCAGCGGAAGGTTAGTGAAAGTTTTTCAAGGAAATCCTTTCGTTTGGGTTGAAAGGTCTGGAATGAGAAGATAGGAAGCATAACAATGAATGGAAAAGCCTGAAAGGATACCCTTTCGACAACATTGAAAGCAAGCGTGCCGAAAACTGAAAGAAGGCCTTACGACCATGTCAAAAGGATGAATGCAGAAGATGGGAGGAAGACCTTTTGACTAAAGGATGGGCACGAAAGAGGGTCAACCTGCATCTATAAGTACGACCTGAGGGGTCTGATTTTTGGAGTCCCGATTCTGGAATCCAAAACTCATTCTCCTATTTCATAGCAAAAATTAATCTTTCTAACCCTAAATCAATTTGGGGAAAAAGCTTTCATGCTTTAACTTAATTTGGATTATTATTAAAAGAGGAAGCGCATGGATTCAATAAAGATTTCAATAAAGAAAGAGATCATTTCGATCATTAGCTTGTCTAATGATCAATTACACATGATGCTAGCTTATTTTCTTAATTCCTTTTTGCCTTGCGTGACACTGTAAGATCAATTTGGATAAAATTCATACGTAACACATTATCATAATTCCCAATGATATTTAATAATAAAAAAAAGATGATAACGGTGTTTCGATCTTAATAAGTTCATAAAACATATGTCATCTACGATGATTTTCTACGGCATATATAAAAATGGTGCTTACATATTATATATTAGATCTACTTCGAAAGAGCATGACCCCTTTCGACTTAGTCAAAAGGGATATATCAAAAGGGATCTAATGTGTAAATAAAAAGAAATTCCACATGGATGAATTCCTTTGGAAGGCACACAAACTAAAATATGTGCAACCCTTTCGAAGGAGATCTCCCACAAAGAGTATAAACAACAATGTTGAAAGCGAAAACTTTCCCATAAATGCAAAGGCCGACGTAGTCGAAAGAAGTAAATACCTGAAAAAAATGACCACTTTCGACCCGTTCAGTGAAGAAGTTGTGAAAGAGGCGTTTCCCCTAACCTTCATTTTAATGAGGTCGATTGGATCAATTAATTACCATTAATGATGTCATAAGACTACCCACCAAAATCAATTTTTCCAAGTCAACCTAATCGAAAGGGAGTTTCAAAGGGAACGATTCCTCTCAAAAATCTTCTTTGGAAGCATAAACATCATCCCTTGTTAACCACATAGTTTCGGGGATGTTGATAGGTTTTCTTATTAACAATACCCAACCTAACCTGACATTAGATGCGAATAATGCCCGCACTAGTCTGGTAAACCAACATGAAAAAATGCATCTCAATTAGATTTTTAATGCTGTAAAAACCTTTGAAAGTAGAGGTATCTTATAAGATCACGCCGCATATAAACATGGACGGGTTTTTACCTTGCGATAACCAAAACATTTCATATCAATTCTTCTAATATTTATCATAATTGAGTCTGGGATACAAATACATATTAATCATAGCCGAAATTGTTACATTATTAAATAACAACGTAATAGGTTTACAACTAAAACCATAAAGGATCATATTGAAGAATGGGTTTTACACAATGACAGGTAAGGGATTACCTTCCGTACAGTACATTTTTTGGGGAATGTACCAAGGATCAGAACTATAATTCTCTGCATCTGGCATGATCGGCCTAATCAAAGACCCATCTGGTGTTGGAAATAGTACCGAATATAACATCACGCTGGTCGTCGACCTATCCGTGGCCACGACATACAATATGTGAAATATAGAGTGTAATCTAGAAAGATGACGACTATGCCTTAGTGGTTATGAACCACATTGCCTTATGGCATACCGTTTTTATTCCATTTTCGAGTATAGGGCTTAATGTAACATTTGCCTTTCACGGAACATTTTCTACTTTGAGTGCCACATTTCCATTTCTAGTAATACGTAATTGATTTCCATAAAATTAAAACCTTTGACCTCGTACATCTTGTACAAGGGACTTAATTATAAAAGGGATTACCTCCTACACCACCAATAAATGTAGTTTGTAAAATTAATGTACGTGTATCTTAGGAATGAAATGTCAGACACTCACCCATATAAGTTGTCCAGGTACAGAACTAGCTGAAGGAACTCCCCAACTATATCCTGTTAGGAATAAACTCTAAGATTAGTAGTGAGCAGTCCGTGTATCAAAGTTTTTCAAACTGTAGCGCTACTGCCACTATATATATAATACGGAATCGCTGGGCTAGTGGCAAGAAGCCGTAGATCATGATGATCTCCGTCTTTAAAAATAATCATCTTCAACAAATCTGCAATTTCGAGAACACACATTGGTCTGAAGTGGTTTTCGGATAAATCTGATCCTAGTCTCTCCGTACCAACAATCAATAAGAGATCCACAAACTCATAAAGAAATCAATTCTCATAGATTTATTATGTTTCCAACTTTCAACTTGCTATCCTTCGGCCAAGAAGGAAGCTTGGTCTATCATACAAGTAGTCACTAGGGCTGTTTGATTAGTCTTTTATTTATTTAAATCACTTTTCAAATATTTATCTCAAAAATATCTTCAAAAAGATATATTTTCAAAACCATTTTGATCTTTCGATATTTGAAAACATTTCCATATACTTATTCCAACGATATAAATATATTCACAAACTATTTCATTCTTAATACTTAGAAAACATCTCCATGTACATAAATCCATATAATGTATATTTACAAATCTTTTAAGGAAAGCTTCATATTTTCTAAAACACGCTTTATTGGGTCAAAACGTACGTTTAGTAAACCATCGTTATGACAAGCCAAAACAATAGCATAAGGATTCGACTATTTATATATTTATATAAATCCTGTATACTATGTAAAAACTCCCTTTTGGAGATCACTTACTATAACAACAGTGCCTTCCTCGCTTCTATCACAATAATAAGTGTTGAATCGATGTCTTTATCCCTTGGTACATTTAAAATCACCTTTTAAACATATTTAAATCCATTGAAAAATATTACTTTCAAGACAGTCCTTTAAAAGATTATTTTAGATTTTAAACATGAATGATTTCATTTTATAAAAACCTGTATTCAAATCTCAACATAAATCATTTCCATATTTACAAACTTATGTTTATGAATGTAACATCCCCAGATTTTAGCTATGTTTAATTTGATAATTAATTTAATTTTTGGAATAAAATTGTGAATTTATTGATGAATTAAGTAGGAAAATTCCAGAACAAATAAAAAATATGCGTTTGTAAATAGAATTTTGATTTGGAATTCAAAAGTAAATATTTTTTAGATAAATTAAAGTTAAAAATCTTTACATTTTAAAGAACTAAAAAAATATATACATTTATAAAATGATATTTGTTTGTTTATTCATTTATAAATATAAGCTGATTGTATATTAATTTTTGAATTTGAAATTAAATTTTTTTAATACTAATAGCAAAATTTGTTTTGTATTTATAATATGATGATTTGAAAATTTTATTTTCAAATTGATTTACAAAAGCTATTTAAAAGTTAAATTCAAGTATATGCATATCATACACTTATTTATTAATGTTTAGTTGAATTTAGATTATATTCTTTAAAGATATACATAAGTATGCAAAAGAAAGTGGATTATTTAAATTTAAAATATGTTATAAAATTTTACTTAAAACATAAATACATGTAAAGGACATGTGTAAATATTTTAAAATATGAATGAACAACTGTAAATTTTAATAACATAAGGGTTTAAAATAAAATTTATAAATTAAATACGAGAAAATAGACACAGGGAAGAAGTTACAAAAAAATTAGTCTCAGGGACAACAAGTTTGATTTTTAGTCTGAAGGACATTTTTAGTGTAAACAGAAAATGATAGTTACAACTATCATTCTGTGATTTACACTAAAAATGTCCTTCAGCCTAAAAAGAAAACTTCTTGTCCTTAAAACTAAATTTTTCTTCAATTTTTTCCTTGAGCCAAAAAATCTCAATTAAATAAAATAAAGAATTTTTACATATAAACACAAATCTTTTACATTCAAACATTTGGAAGATAAATAAAAAACATATTAAAATTATTACTGCATGAAAGATTACACGTGTAATCATTGTAACAAGCAAATAAACAAGTGTAAGATTTTAAAAGCATGAGACTAACAAGTGTCATACTTGTTTTTATTTTTCTTTTATTTTTGAAATTAATGAATAAAAAGGAAAATAAGAATGTAAGTACATCCATTCCCTTCATTCTTCATGTTCCTTTGATACCTTTGAAAAACACAAACCTGAGAATATGCAAACTAGGCTTTAAACTTCTCATCTTCAATTGTTAAAAATCAAAAACCAGCAAAAGAAAATTGAAACAAAATCATAAACCTGGAAACAAGATTCCATTTCAAAAACAAAATACAAGAATAAATCAATATCAAAGCAGAGATCATCCTAAACAACAAACAGTTTTCAAAGATCAAAGCCAAATTAAAGATCAAAATCTATTTCAAGCTTTCAACCTGAAAGCATGCAAGATCCAAACTAAAACCTGATCAAAGAAAGCAATCAACTTGAGATAAAAGCTTCAAACAAATGCAAGGTCAACCCAGATTAATCATACAACAACATCTTCAACAGATTAAAGAAAGTCAAAAATGCAGATCAAAAATCTGGTTCTAGGCTCAAACTTGCTGTTTCTGTTTTCTCGAAGCCAAGTGAGCAAACTTTTTTATCTAAAACTCTAAAGTATATATAAATCTTGATGCATGTATGTATGTATATATAGTAATATATGTGTTTGGATATACATATATACAAGTTCCTGTATAGTTATAGGTTTCCAAATCTAAGTTTAAAATTCAAATTCTCTCTGTACGAACAATATTAGGCTAAGAATCTTGAAGAGAAAATGATGATAGCAACATAATTTCATTATTAAAAATAAACGGTAAGTGGAAAAGCATAGTAGATATTTCAGAAATAATATATTTCAATATAAGCTCTTCAAAATAGAAAAATCAAGAATTTTAATTTTAATCTTCGATCATAGGAAAGAATTCGTGTTTCAAAATTATGATTTTTCATAATCATCTCTGAGTTTTCATGTTTGTATTTGATGGGAAAACTTGAGTTGAACCGAATTGTAAAAATGGTGAAATTCCAAAGATCAACGTCGAACTGGGCGACGTGACCAATGGTGAAGGAAGCTAACATGTCAGAGAGCATAAGAAAAATATTCACTGATTTCTTAAATAATCAAAGAAGACGATCGAAAGGGTTATCGTGTTTTAAGGGTGGTTTTGGTATTCTGGGTTCGTGAGACATTTGCGACGATGATGATAGATCGTAGTTGATCGGACCAAGGGGGGTAGACGTCTTGGTTCGTGGCGCATCTCTGGGTGGAACAACAGGGCCTCTGGTGATTGATTTTGGTGGCTCATGACGTTTTCTGATGATCAAATATGGGATTCAACCATTTCGAATGCTCGATTTTGTTTCTCGATGTTTTTGATTATGTAGGGTGTTTGCGATCGATGAGGATGTGTTCGTCGTCGTGCCGGAGGACTCAGCAATGATCGAAAGTTGATCTGGCGATTATGCACATGCACTCGATACCCATTGTATCAGTATGAAGAGGAGGAAGTAGAAGAAGGTGGGTTTTCTCAGGTTTGATCGCGTGTAGTGGAGTGTTTGACTCGAAGAAATCATGGGCGTGAGTTTACTCGGGTAAAATTCGAAATAGCTTGGGAAAAGGATGTATTTGACTCGGGGTTTATATCAAAGTTTTGAAATAAATAAATTTTTTAAAGTTTCAAAGCAAATAGAAATTGTACAAGTTTTCGGGCAATTATTAAGACAAGTTTCAAAGATCGAGTGTTAAAGTAAATGGTTGAAAATTGTTTTGTTTTAAAAATAATTATGTATAAGGATAATTGGTTAATTAAAATCTTTAAGTGTTTTTAAAAAATGATTTGATTGAGTAAGTAATTAAGATAAGTGGTTTATCTTAAGTTAATTAAGGCCTTGGATAAATAAAGGCTCATTAATTTGTTAATGATTAAAAATCAAGTTAATTATGAAATCAATTTAAAGGATTTAAATTAGTTATTAATGTGAATGGTTAAATGATAATGGCTTAATGAAGTAATTAAATGATAATTGTTCAATGAAATTAATTAAGGGTTTATTTTAATTTATGATGAGTAATTAAAGGGTAATTAATTTATTAAAGATAATTACTTAATTTAAAGTAATTAATTAATGATTAAAGGTTGATTAATCAAGTGATTAGACAATAATTAATTAAAGAAAAATTAATTATGTGATTAATTAATCAATTTAATTAATTTATGGATCATTAACTAATTAAAGGATGATTAATTAACGAAAGTGATTCAGGGATGATTTATTAATTAAGGGTTATTTAATTAATTTAACTACGGATGGTTAATTAAAGGATGATTAAATAATTAAAGGTTAATTATTTAATGTTTAAAGGTCGATTAATTTATTATTAATGGTTAATTAATAAATGATTAAAGAATAATTAATCAAAATGATTTGTAATTAATTAATGTTAATTAACCATAATTAGTGATTTATTCATAAGTAATAAATTTGGTTTAAATTAATCAGATGATTAATTAATCTTACTTATGGATGTTTGGATTCTACTAAATGTTGAATTGTTGGTATCCCTGATGTGTGATGCTTTGTTATATGAATTGTTTTGATTTGAGCTGTGAATGTAATTTATTTATCTGTGATGAATTTATATTATTTATCTGTGAATCTGTGAATGAAGATAAGCATTACAGGATCATACCGCTTATCGATATTTCTATGCTTGGATTGTGATGATTGAATGTTGTTGCACTATTGTGTAAATCCCCTGGACTACACTATACACACACAAATATGGATTTCATGAGGATTCGGTTAAGTCATAGATATTTAGAATTTAAATATTATTTTATTTAAAGACTGAATTTTTAATCCAAATGGCTTGAAATGGAATTGGACTGAGTATGAAAAGCTTTTGAAAAGGAGTTTTGAAGACAAAAATTATTTTAAATAACTTGATCAAGTTTTGAAACTTAAATAATTTGATTTGAATTTGAATTCAAGATTTGAAATTGAATTCTATGTTTAGAAATTATGGTTTAAAAAGGTTATACAAGTTATAAATGTGTTTATATGGGTTTTAAACCATTTTAAAAATATTATTTTGGAAATTCTAATTTAACCCAAGTTTTATACTTGAAGGGCTTTAACTTGTGCAAATGTAATTGGATTTTTCCGAAATGAAAACCTTTGTTTTCAAATAATAATAGCTTTCATATAAGAAAGGATTTCCAATTTGTGTTGAAAAGATTTCAAGTTTGAAATGAAAATTATTTTAAAAGCTATGAATGAATCTTTGTTAAAGATTGGTGAACTTTGTTTTCAAAGTAAAGAGGATTTTAAAAGGGTATTTTTTGTATAAAAGATTTGAAATAGAATTGTTTTGAAAGCTATGAATAAATCTTTGTGAAAGATTGGTGAACCTTGTGAAGTGAATCTTTTTGTTTAAAGATTTGAAAATGGTAATTTGTTTAAATCATTTGAAAGAAAGGTTTTGGGTAATAAGTTGCGACTTAACTTAGATCCCAATATCCATATGCTCTTTAAATTAAGCGCTCATTATTCGGTTTATCCGGGAGAGGACTTTGGGTCATATAACCCATTTCGAATAGTGATATGACGATATGGATAGCATTTGAAGACCGATGGTGAAGACCGGATATTTTTGAATGCGAAAGTATTACCCGTCGAATGTTCTACATCGTCTGGTCCCCGGTATAGAGATTTGATCACCCTTTGTGGTTGGAAGTCCGGACGTGATTAGGGATTTTCCGGATTTGCAAGGGCTTCTTTTGAAGTGCCTTCGGTTCTTTTCAAGCCCAGAACAGACTTGTATGGATGTATGTCTGACGTTACACTTTGAGATTTAAAACTTGTTTCTATCAAATACATTTTTGTTTGGTGGCGGAGAATTTATTATCTTAGTTTTACACCCTTCTCTGAGACGTACGAGCTCAGAGGTTATGTAGTTGATGGTTACTAGCGATACATTCCCAATTTGGTAATGTGGCATACGAAGTGCTGTTGATCGTTTGTTGATCAAAGCATGGCTTTTGTGTAAAGCATAGCTTTGTGGACGTGACCTCGTTACAACTCACAACCCGGTAAGGGTCGAAACAAGAATCATTGCAGCAAGGTTATTTGTAGGTAGCGCCTCTGAGGGTATGTCATTTCCTTCTAGATAAAAGGCGATATCATGGTATGGAGCCCAAAGATTTAACCTATATGGTTGCTACAAACTTATTGTTTTATGGTTGTTGGTGTAGAGGTACCTCGGATAAAGGTTGGTAACGACGGGGAGATGGCATGTTCATGCTAGTAGTTACCTAGTTGCCGAGGTAACCTAGCCTTAGGTTGGCAGAGATCCGGTTCTCGGGGTGGTCCCTCCCGAGGCGTTCCATTTGGTGTGGGAAGTTCCTTTGCATGATAATTTGTTGGAAATCCAAAGAAACAGTACGCGCCCTGTACGATTTTAGTTGTATAACCTGCCATGGAATGTAGCGGTAACCTGCTATTGAACATAGTAGCTATAGTAGGCATAAGTGCGAAATGTCTATTCTGGCTAAGATTAATATTATACTTTCGATAGATTTTCTGCACTATGCAATAATAATAATAATATCAAAAAGGATTTTGCGTATCAAGCATGTTTGACTATCATAAGGAGAAATCTCCTCCAATTCCGTGTTTGCATTGTGTGTGCAGTGGGAGGCCTTATGGTAGTTTCATTTTTCAAAAAGCATTGAGATTTCAAATTTAAATTATTTTGTTGATATGTTTCAAATAAACTGTTTTTGTTTGCTCACACCAGTCCCATGACTGACCAGGATTCTGTAACATTCTCGGATTTTAGCCAAGTTTAATTTGACAATTAATTTAATTTTTGGAATAAAATTGTGAATTTATTGATGAATTAATTAGGAAAATTCTAGAGCAAATAAATAATTTGCGTTTGTAAATAGAATTTTGATTTGGAATTCAAAAGTAAATATTTTTTAGATAAATTGAAGCTAAAGATCTTTACATTTTAAAGAACTAATAAAATATATACCTTTACAAAAAGATATTTGTTTGCTTATTCATTTATAAATATAAATTGATTGTATATTAATTTTTGAATTTGAAATTTTAAAAAAAATTAATACTAATAGGAAAATTTGTTTTGTATTTATAATATAATGATTTGAAAATTTTATTTTGAAGCTGATTTACAAAAGCTATGTATAAAGTTAAATTCAAATATATACATATTATACACTTATTTATTAATGTTTAATTGATTTTAGATTATATGCTTTAAAGATATACATATGTACTTAAAAGGAAGTGGATTATTTAAATTTAAAATATGATATACAATTTTATTTAAAACATAAATACATGTAAAGGACATGTGTAAATATTTTAAAATGTGAATGAACAAATGTATATTTTAATAACATAAGGGTTTAAGATAAAATTTGTAAATTAAATAAAATAGATAATTATTACATATAAACACAAATCTCTTACATTTAAACATAAGGAAGATAAATTAAAAACATATTGAAATTATTAAGGCATGAAAACATACATATGTAATCATTGTAACAAGCAAAAACAAGTGTAAGATTTTAAAAGCGTGAGATTAACAAGTGTCATACTTGTTTTAATTTTTCTTTTATTTTTGAAATTCATGAATAAAAAGGAAAATAAGATATATAAATACATCCATTCCCTTCATTCTTCATTTTCCTTTGATACCTTTCAAAAACACAAACCTGAGAATACACAAACCAGGCTTTAGACTTCTCATCTTCAATTGTTAGAAATCAAAAACCAACAAAATAAAATGAAAAAAAAATCATAAACCTAGAAACAAGATTCCAGTTCGAGAACAAAATACAAGAATAAATCAATATCAAAGCAAAGATCATCCTAAACATCAAACAGTTTTCAGAGATCAAAGCCAAGTAAAGATCAAAATCTATTTCAAGCTTTCAACCTGAAAGCATGCAAGATCCAAACTAAAACCTAATCAAAGCAAGAATCAACTTGAGATAAAATCTTCAAACAAATGCAAGTTCAACCCAGATCAATCATACAACATTTTCAATAGATTAAAGCAAGTCAAAAATGCAGATCAAAAATCTGGTTCTAGGCTCAAACTTGTTGTCTCTGTTTTTTGGAAGCCAGGTGAGCAAACTTTTTAGTTTAAAACATTAAAGTATATATAAATCTTGATGTGTAGATTGAGAGTTTAAGTTGTTGTGAAAATGTTTAATGCGCCTGCATGTTTAATGTATGTATATACAATGATATATGTGTTTGGATATACATATATACAGGTTCATGTATAGTTACAAGTTTCCAAATCTAAGTTTAAAATTCAAATTCTCACTGTATGAACAATATTAGGCTAAGAACCTTGAAGAGAAAATGATGAGAGCAACATAATTTCATTATTAAAAATAAATTGTAAGTAGAAAAGCACAGTCGATATTTCAGAAATAATACATTCCAGTAAAAGCTCTTCAAAACAGAAAAATCAAGAATTTTAATTTTAATCTCTGATTATTGGAAAGTATTCGTGTTTCAAAATTATGATTTTTGGTAATCATCTCAGAGTTTTTAAGTTCCTATGTGATAGGAAAACTTGAGTAGAACGGAATTGAAAAATGGTCAAATTCCGGCGAACAACGTCGAACCGAGCGACGTGATCAATGGTAAAGGAAGCCAATGTGTCGGAGAGCATAGGAAAAATATTCGCTAATTTTTTAAATAATAAAGGAAGACGATCGAAAGGGTTATAGGGTTTTAAGGGTGGTTTTGGTAGCCTGGGTTCATGAGACATTTGCGACGTCGATGATAGATCGTAGTTGATCGGACTAAGGGGGATAGTCGTGGCGTATCTCTGGGTGGAACAGTAGGGCCTCTGTTGATTGATTTTACTGGCGTGTGACGTTTTCTGATGATCAAGTCTAGGATTCAAGCGTCTCAAATGCTCAAATTTGTTTCTTGATGTTTTTTATTTTGATGGGTGTTCGTGACGGATGAGGAGGTGTTCGTCGTCAGGCCAGAGGACTCAGCAATGATCGGAAGTTGGTCTGGCGATTGCACACGTGCACTCGATATCCATTGTATTAGTATGAAGAGGAGGAAGAAGAAGGAGGTGGGTTTCCTTGGGTTTGATCGTGTGTAGTGGAGTGTTTGACTTGAAGAAATCGTGGGCGTGTGTTTACTCGGGTAAAATTCGAAATAGCTCGAGAAAAGGATGTGTTTGACTCGGGGTTGACATCAAAGTTTTGAAATAAAGGAAATTTTTATAGTTTCAAAGCAAATAGAAAATGTACAAGTTTTCAAGCAATTATTAAGCCAAGTTTCAAAGATCGAGTGTTAAAGTAAATGTTTGAAAATTGTTTTGTTTTTAAAATAATTATGTATAGGGATAATTCTTTAACTAAAATCATTAAGTGTTTTCAAAAAATGATTTGATTGAGTAAGTAATTAAGATAAGTGGTTTATTTTAAGTTAATTAAGGCCTTGGATAAATAAAGACTCATTAATTTATTAATGATTAAAAATCAAGTTAATTATGAAATCAATTTAAAGGATTTAAATTAGTTATTAATGTGAATGGTTAAATGATAATTGCTTAATGAAGTAATTAAATGATAATTGTTCAATGAAATTAATTAAGGGTTTATTTTAATGCATGATGAGTAATTAAAGGGTAATTAATTTATTAAAGATAATTACTTAATTTAAAGTAATTAATTAATGATTAAAGGTTGATTAATCAAGTGATTAGACAATAATTAATTAAAGAAAAATTAATTATGTGATTAATTAATCAATTTAATTAATTTATGGATCATTAACTAATTAAAGGATAATTAATTAACGAAAGTGATTAAGGGGTGATTTATTAATTAAGGGTTATTTAATTAATTTAACTAAGGATGGTTAATTAAAGGATAATTAAATAATTAAAGGTTAATTATTTAATGTTTAAAGGTCGATTAATTTATTATTAATGGTTAATTAATAAATGATTAAAGAATAATTAATCAAAATGATTTGTAATTAGTTAATGTTAATTAACCAGAATTAGTGATTTATTCATAAGTAATAAATTTGGTTTAAATTAATCAGATGATTAATTAATCTTACTTATGGATGTTTGGATTCTACTAAATGTTGAATTTTTGATATCCCTGATGTGTGATGCTTTGTTATATGAATTGTTTTGATTTGAGCTGTGAATGTAATTTATTTATCTATGATGAATTTATATTATTTATCTGTGAATTTGTGAATGAAGATAAGCATTATAGGATCATACCGCTTATCGATATTTCTGTGCTTGGATTGTGATGATTGAATGCTGTTGCACTATTGTGTAAAATCCCCTGGACTACACTATACACACACAAATATGGATTTCACGAGGATTCGGTTAAGTCATAGATATTTAGAATTTAAATATTATTTTATTTAAAGATTGAGTTTTTAATCCAAATGGCTTGAAATGGAATTGGACTGAGTATGAAAAGCTTTTGAAAAGGAGTTTTGAAGATAAAAATTATTTTAAATAACTTGATAGAGTTTTGAAACTTAAATAATTTGATTTGAATTTGAATTTGAATTCAAGATTTGAAATTGAATTCTTTGTTTGGAAATTATGGTTTAAAAAGGTTATACAAGTTATAAATGTGTTTATATGGGTTTTAAACCATTTAAAAAATATTATTTTGGAAATTTTAATTTAACCAAAGTTTTATACTTGAAGGGTTTTAACTTGTGCAAATGTAATTGGACTTTTCCGAAATGAAAACCTTTGTTTTCAAATAATAATAGCTTTCATATAAAGAAAGGATTTCCAATTTGTGTTGAAAAGATTTCAAGTTTGAAATGAAAATTGTTTTGAAAGCTATGAATGAATCTTTGTTAAAGATTGGTGAACTTTGTTTTCAAAGTAAAGAGGATTTTAAAAGAGTATCTTCTGTATAAAAGATTTGAAATAGAATTGTTTTGGAAGCTATGAATAAATCTTTGTGAAAGATTGGTGAACCTTGTGAAGTGAATCTTTTTGTTTAAAGGTTTGAAAATGGTAATTTGTTTAAATCATTTGAAAGAAAGGTTTTGGGTAATAAGTTTTGACTTAACTAAGATCCCAATATCCATATGCTTTTTAAATTAAGAGATCTTTATTCAGTTTAGCCGGGAGAGGACTTTGTGTCATATAACCCATTTCGAATAGTGATATGACGATATGGATAGCATTTGAAGACCGATGGCGAAGATCGGATATTTTTGAATGCGAAAAGATTACCTGTCGAATGTTCTACATCGTCTGGTCCCCGGTATAGAGATTTGATCACCCTTTGTGGTTGGAAGTCCGGACGTGATTAGGGATTATCCGAATTTGCAAGGGCTTCTTTTGAAGTGCCTTCGGTTCTGTTCAAGCCCAGAACAGACTTGTATGGATGTATGTCTGACGTTACACTTTGAGATGTAAAACTTGTTTCTATCAAATACTTTTATGTTTGGTGGCGGAGAATTTATTGTCTTAGTTTTACACCCTTCTCTGAGACGTACGAGCTCAGAGGTTATGTACTTGATGGTTACTAGCGATACATTCCCAATTTGGTAATGTGGCATACGAAGTGTTGTTGATCGTTTGTTGATCAAAGCATGGCTTTTGTGTAAAGCACAGCTTTGTGGATCGACCTCGTTACAACTCACAACCCGGTAAGGGTCGAAACAAGAATCATTGCAGCAAGGTTATTTGCGGGTAGCGCCCCTGAGGGTATGTCATTTCATTCTACATAAAAGGTGATATCATGGTATGGAGCCCAGAGATTTAACCTATATGGTTGCTACAAACTTATTGTTTTATGGTTGTTGGTGTAGAGGTACCTCGGATGAAGGTTGGTAACGACCGGGGGATGGCATGTTCGTGCTAGTAGTTACCTAGTTACAGAGGTAACCTAGCCTTAGGTTGGCAGAGATCCGGTTAGGTTCTCGGGGGGGGGGGGGGGTCTCTCCAGAGGCGTTCCATTCGGTGTGGGAAGTTCCTTTGCATGATAATTTGTTGGAAATCCACAGAAACAATACACGCCCTGTACGATTTTAGTTGTATAATCTGCCATGAAATGTAGCGGTAACCTGCTATTGAACATATTAGCTATAGTAGGCATAAGTGTGAAATGTCTGTTCTGGCTAAGATTAATATTATACTTTCGATAGGTTTTCTGCACTATGCAATAATAACATCAAAAAGGATTTTGCGTATCAAGCATGTTTGACTATCATAAGAAGAAATCTCCTCCGATTCCGTGTTTGCATTGTGTGTGCAGTGGGAGGCCTTATGGTAGTTTCATTTTTCAAAAAGCATTGAGATCTCAAATTTAAATTATTTTGTTGATATGTTTCAAATAAACTGTTTTTGTTTGCTCACACTAGTCCAATGACTGACCAGGATTCTGTAACATTCTCGGATTTTAGCCAAGTTTAATTTAATAATTAATTTAATTTTTGGAATAAAATTATGAATTTATTGATGAATTAATTAGGAAAATTCTAGAACAAATAAAAAATTTGCGTTTGTAAATAGAATTTTGATTTGGAATTCAAAAGTAAATATTTTTTAGATAAATTGAAGCTAAAAATCTTTACATTTTAAAGAACTAATAAAATATATACCTTTACAAAAAGATATTTGTTTGCTTATTCATTTATAAATATAAATTGATTGTATATTAATTTTTGAATTTGAAATTTAAAAAAAATTAATACTAATAGGACATTTTGTTTTGTATTTATAATATAATGATTTGAAAATTTTATTTTGAAGTTGATTTACAAAAGCTATTTATAAAGTCAAATTCAAATATATACATATTATACACTTGTTTATTAATGTTTAATTAATTTTAGATTATATTCTTTAAAGATATACATATGTACTTAAAAGGAAGTGGATTATTTAAATTTAAAATATGATATACAATTTTATTTAAAACATAAATACATGTAAAGGACGTATGTAAATATTTTAAAATGTGAATGAACAAATGTAAATTTTAATAACATAAGGGTTTGAGATATAATTTATAAATTAAATAAAATAGATAATTATTACATATAAACACAAATCTCTTACACTTAAACATAAGGAAGATAAATAAAAAACATATTAAAATTATTAAGGCATGAAAGCATACACGTGTAATCATTGTAACAAGCAATAACAAGTGTAAGATTTTAAAAGCATGAGATTAGCAAGTGTCATACTTGTTTTAATTTTTCTTTTATTTTTGAAATTCATGAATAAAAAGGAAAATAAGATATATAAATACATCCATTCCGTTCATTCTTCATTTTCCTTTGATACATTTCAAAAACACAAACCTGAGAATACACAAACCAGGCTTTAATCTTCTCATCTTCAATTGTTAGAAATCAATAACCAACACAATAAAATGAAAAAAAATATTATAAACCTAGAAACAAGATTCCAGTTCGAGAATAAAATACAAGGATAAATCAATATCAAAGCAGAGATCATCCTAAACATCAAACAGTTTTCAGAGATCAAAGCCAAGTAAAGATCAAAATCTATTTCAGGCTTTCAACCTGAAAGCATGCAAGATCCAAACTAAAACCTAATCAAAGCAAGAATCAACTTGAGATAAAAGCTTCAAACAAATGCAAGCTCAACCCAGATCAATCATACAACATTTTCAATAGATTAAAGCAAGTCAAAAATGCAGATCAAAAATCCGGTTCTAGGCTCAAACTTGCTGTCTCTGTTTTTTGGAAGCCAGGTGAGCAAACTTTTTAGTTTAAAACATTAAAGTATAAATAAATCTTGATGTGTAGATTGAGAGTTTAAGTTGTTGTGAAAATGTTTGATGCGCCTGCATGTTTAATGTATGTATATACAATGATATATGTGTTTGGATATACATATATACATGTTCATGTATAGTTACAAGTTTCCAAATCTAAGTTTAAAATTCAAATTCTCTCTGTACGAACAATATTAGGCTAAGAACCTTGAAGAGAAAATGATGAGAGCAACATTATTTCATTATTAAAAATAAATTGTAAGTAGAAAAGCACAGTAGATATTTCACAAATAATATATTCCAGTAAAAGCTCTTCAAAACAGAAAAATCAAGAATTTTAATTTTAATATTTGATTATAGGAAAGGATTCGTGTTTCAAAATTATGATTTTTGGTTATCGTCTCAGAGTTTTTAAGTTCCTATGTGATGGGAAAACTTGAGTTGAACGGAATTGAAAAATGGTCAAATTCCGGCGATCAACGTCGAACTGGGCGATCAATGGTAAAGGAAGCCAATGTGTCGGAGAGCATAGGAAAAATATTCGCTAATTTTTTAAATAATAAAGGAAGACGATTGAAAGGGTTATAGGGTTTTAAGGGTGGTTTTGGTAGCCTGGGTTCGTGAGACATTTGCGACGTCGATGATAGATCGTAGTTGATCGGACTAAGGGGGATAGTCGTCTGGGTTCATGGCGTATCTCTAGGTGGAACAGTAGGTCCTCTGGTGATTGATTTTAGTGGCGTGTGACGTTTTCTGATGATCAAGCCTAGGATTCAAGCGTCTCGAATGCTCAAATTTGTTTCTTGATGTTTTTGATTTTGCTGGGTGTTCGTGATGGATGAGGACGTGTTCGTCGTCAGGCCAGAGGACTCAGCAATGATCGGAAGTTGGTCTGGCGATTTCACATGTGCACTCGATATCCATTGTATTAGTATGAAGAGGAGGAAGAAGAAGGAGGTAGGTTTCCTCGGGTTTGATCGTGTGTAGTGGAGTGTTTGACTCGAAGAAATCGTGGGCGTGAGTTTACTCGGGTAAAATTCGAAATAGCTCGAGAAAAGGATGTGTTTGACTCGGGGTTGACATCAAAGTTTTGAAATAAAGAAAATTTTTAATGTTTCAAAGCAAATAGAAAATGTTAAAGTTTTCAAGCAATTATTAAAACAAGTTTCAAAGATCGAGTGTTAAAGTAAATGGTTGAAAATTGTTTTGTTTTTAAAATAATTATGTATAGAGATAATTCTTTAACTAAAATCATTAAGTGTTTTCAAAAAATAATTTGATTGAGTAAGTTATTAAGATAAGTGGTTTATCTTAAGTTAATTAAGGCCTTGGATAAATAAAGACTCATTAATTTGTTAATGATTAAAAATCAAGTTAATTATGAAATCAATTTAAAGGATTTAAATTAGTTATTAATGTGAATGGTTAAATGATAATTGCTGAATGAAGTAATTAAATGATAATTGTTCAATGAAATTAATTAAGGGTTTATTTTAATTTATGATGAGTAATTAAAGGGTAATTTATTAAAGATAATTACTTAATTTAAAGTAATTAATTAATGATTAAAGGTTGATTAATCAAGTGAATAGACAATAATTAATTAAAGAAAAATTAATTATGTGATTAATTAATCAATTTAATTAATTTATGGATCATTAACTAATTAAAGGATAATTAATTAACGAAAGTGATTAAGGGATGATTTATTAATTAAGGGTTATTTAATTAATTTAACTAAGGATGGTTAATTAAAGGATAATTAAATAATTAAAGGTTAATTATTTAATGATTAAAGGTTGATTAATTTATTATTAATGGTTAATTAATAAATGAGTAAAGAATAATTAATCAAAATGATTTGTAATTGATTACTGTTAATTAACCAGAATTAGTGATTTATTCATAAGTAGTAAATCTGGTTTAAATTAATCAAATGACTAATTAGTCTTACTTAAGGATATTTGGATTCTATTGAATGTAGAATTGTTGATATCACTAATGTGTGACGCTTTGTTACATATGAATTGTTTTGATTTGGGCTGTGAATGTAATTTATTTATCTGTGATGAATTTATATTATTTATCTGCGAATCTGTGAATGAAGATAAGCATTATAGGATCATACCGCTTATTGATATTTCTGTACTTGGATTGTGATGATTGAATGTTGTTGCACTATTGTGTAAAACCCCTGGACTACACTATACACACATAAATATGGATTTCATGAGGATTCGGTTAAGTCACCGATATTTAGAATTTGAATATTATTTTATTTAAAGATTGAATTTTTAATCCAAATGGTTTGAAATGGAATTGGACTGAGTATGAAAAGCTTTTGAAAAGGAGTTTTAAAGATAAAAGTTATTTTGAATAACTTGATAAAGGTTTGGAAACTAAAAATAGTTTGATTTGATTTGAATTCAAGATTTGAAATAGAATTCTATGTTTGGAAATTATGGTTTAAAATGGTTATACAGGTTATAAATGTGTTTATATGGGTTTTAAACCATTTTAAAAATATTATTTTGAAAATTTGAATTTAACCTAAGTTTTAGACTTGAAGGGTTTTAACTTGTGCAAATGTAATCGGATTTTTCCAAAACGAAAACCTTTGTTTTTCAAATAATAATAGCTTTCATATAAAGAAAGGATTTCCAATTTGTATTGAAGGGATTTCAAGTTTTGAAATGAAATTTTTTTGAAAGCTATTAATGAATCTTTACTAAAGATTGGCGAACTTTGTCTTCAAAGTAAAGAGGATCTTAGGGGTGTATCTTTTATATAAAAGATTTGAATTGAAAATAATTTCGAAAGCTATGAATTAATCTTTGTGAAAGATTAGTGAATTTTGTGAAGAAAATCTTTTTGTTTAAAAAATTGGAAAATGGTAATTTTTTTAAACAATTTGAAAGAAAGGCTTTGGGTAATTAGTTGTGACTTAATTGAGATCCCAATATCCGTATGTTTTTAAGTATTGCGCTCATTATTCGGTTTAGCCGGGAGAGGATTTGTGTCATAAAACCCATTCCGAATAATGGTACGACATTATGGGTAGCATTTGAAGACCGGTGGTGAAGACTGGGTATTTTCGAAAGCGAAATGATAACCCGTCGAATGCTTCTACACCGACTGGTCCCCGGTATAGATATTTGATCACCATTTGTGATGGGAAGTCCGGACGTGATTAGGGATTACTGGATTTACAAGAGCTTCTTTTGAAGTGCCTTCGGTTCTGTTCGAGCTACAGACTTGTATGGATGTATGTGTGACGTTACACTTTGAGATGTAAAGCTTGTTTCTATCAAATACATTTCTGTTTGGTGGCGAAGAATTTATTCCCTTAGCTTAACACCCTTCTCTGAGACATACGGGCTCAAATGTTACGTAGTTGATGGTTACTACTGATACATTCCCAATTTGGTAATGTGGCATGCGAAGTGCTGCTGATCATTTTTTGATCAAAACATGGCTTCTGTGTAAAGCGTAGCTTTGTGGACGTGACCTCGTCGGACCTTACAACCCGGTAATGGTCGAAAATGGAATCGTTGCAGCAAGGTTATTTGAAGGTAGCGCCTCCTGAAGGTATGTTATTTCCTTCTGGATAAAAGGTGATATATGGGATGGAGCCCAGACAATTAACCTATGTGGTTGCTGCAAACTTATTGCTTTGTGGTTGTTGGTATAGAGGTACCTCGGATAAAGGTTGGTAACGACCGGGGAAGGCATGCTCGTGTCAGTAGTGACCTAATTACAGAGGTAACCCAGTCTTGTGTTGGAAGAGATTTGGTTAGGTTCTCGGGGGCGTCCCTCCAGAGGCGTTACATTCAGTGTGGGAAGTTCCTTTGCCTGAACATTTGATGGAAATCCATAGAAACAGCACGCGCCCTGTACAGTTTTAGTTGTATAACCTGCAATGGAATGTGGCGGTAACCTGCTATTGAACATGGTAGCTATAGTAGACATAATTGCGAAATGCCTATGCTGGCTAAGATTAATATTGTACTTTCGAAAGGTTTTCTGAACTATCCACTAATAATAATATCAAAAAGGATTTTACGTATCAATCATGTTTGACTATCATAAGGAGAAATCTCCTCCAATTTTGCATTTGTATTGTGTGTGCGGTGGAAGGCCTTACGATAGTTTCATTTTTCAAAAAATCATTATGGATTTCAAATTTAAATTCTTTTGTTGATATGCTTCAAATAAGCTATTTTTTTTTTCTCACACCAGTCCCATGACTGAACTGGAGTTTATTGTTCCCTTCCTAAACTCTGGATGCCCATAATTTTCCACACGGGTAGTCTAGAGTTGGGTTTTTCAGATAATCAAATAGCAGGTGTAGATTGGATAGCCTTCGAAGTCTTTGGTTTGGTAGCATTTGGAAATCTTCTTCAGTCTTTGGTCCTTGAAGTTTTGGTTTGGAAATCGCATAGGGGATTGAGCTTGCTTAATTCAGCTTGATGATGGTTCTAGCTTTTGGATAGGAATCTTTAGAGATTGGGCAACTGATGACGTTATCATTCAACTAGCGATGGTTGCAAAGTCTAGACCAACTTGTTGTGTTGTATTCCGCTGTTGTATATCTCTTGGCTCTGATATTTGATATTCAATTGTATCATTGTTGTATCAAATGTTGTATATCAATGATATTATTCATTTTCTTCCGCTGTGTTGTTATATTTAATGTGTTATAAGCTTTGGCGAATCGGATTTTTACGGTTGAATCTGCAGCATTTGAATACGAGTGAAGTATGAATGTCGATTTTTAAACACGAAAATTTGGACCGTCACATTTGGTATTAGAGCCGAAGGTTGAATAAAAATTTTAGCTCAGGAGTGTAACACATTTGGTAACTCATTAGAGATAGGGTGAAGTATGCCCTAGAATGAGTATATCCCTAAGATATCCATCCGAATACCTCAGTAAATTCTCTTACTATCCACTGATAGTAAGTATGAGTGCAAGAAGAAGACGAGATAGGGGACAGGGAGTACCACTACAAATGGTCAATACCATGTAACCACAACGGAAATAATTTTCCTCATCAATCTCCTTTGATCTGATATCAATTCTTTGATGGTTTCCTGGCAGCTACAAGGAGAAGCTTTGGTATATGGTGGCTCTGCAAATCATTGTAGAAAAGGTACTAATTCCTATTTCGTATTCTTTCTATCAATTTCTATCATTTTTAATTTAATGAATTGAAATTTTAAATTGGAATAAATTGGTTAATTAAATAAAGCCGAATTAAGATTGAATCCATTTATCTATTCTTTGGGGTCAAGATATATTCCATGAACGATTAGTTATCCCTTCGGACTAACCAATGCCTATGCATGTCTCGTATATCAGATGACCCGAATATTTCATGAAATACTATATGAGTTCAGTCTCGTATCTATTGATGGTATTCTGATTTGCTGAGCCAAATGCAGAATGGATATTCAGTTTGATCTGGAGAGATATTTCTCAATCTTTCATCAGCTCTTTGTGGTCTCCCTAGCAAATTTCGAGGATGAAATTTCCTTAAAAGGGGAATCTGTAACATTCACGGATTTTAGCCAAGTTTAATTTGATAATTAATTTTATTTTTGGAATAAAATTATGAATTTATTGATGAATTAATTAGGAAAAATTCCAGAACAAATAAAAAATATGTGTTTGTAAATAGAATTTTGATTTGGAATTCAAAAGTAAATATTTTTAGATAAATTGAAGTTAAAAATCTTTACATTTTAAAGAACTAATGAAATATATACATTATAAAAAGATATTTGTTTGTTTATTCATTTATAAATATAAATTGATTGTATATTAATTTTTGAATTTGAAATTTAAATTTTTTTAATACTAATAGGAAAATTTGTTGTGTATTTATATATGGTGATTTGAAAATTTTATTTTGAAATTGATTTACAAAAGCTATTTACAAAGTTAAATTCAAATATATACATATTATACACTTATTTATTAATGTTTAATTGATTTTAGATTATATTCTTTGAAGATATACATATGTATGTAAAAGGCAGTGGATTATTTAAATTTAAAATATGATAAAGAATTTTATTTAAAACATAAATTCATGTAAAGGACATGTGTAAATATTTTAAAATGTGAATGAACAAATGAAAATTTTAATAACATAAGGGTTTAAGATAAAATTTATAAATTAAATAAAATAAAGATTTTTTACATATAAACACAAATCTCTTACATTTAAACATTGGAAGAGGTATAAAAAAAACATATTAAAATTATTAAGGCATGACGATTGCATGTGCAGTCATTGTAACAAGTAAATAAACAAGTGTAAATTTTAAAAGCATGAGATTAACAAGTGTCATACTTGTTTTTATTTTTCTTTTATTTTTGAAATTAATGAATAAAAAGGAAAATAAGATATATATAAATACATCCATTCCCTTCTTTCTTCATTTTCCTTTGATACCTTTCAAAAACAAAAACCTGAGAATATGCAAACCAGGCTTTAAACTTCTCATCTTCAATTGTTAGAAATCAAAAACCAGCAAAAGGAAATGAAAACAAAATCATAAACCTGGAAACAAGATTCCAGTTCAAAAAATTTATAAGAATAAATCAATATCAAAGCAGAGATCATGCTAAAAAACAAACTGGTTTCAAAGATCAAAGCCAAAGTAAAGATCAAAATCTATTTCAAGCTTTCAACCTACTAGCATGCAAGATCCAAACTAAAACCTGATCAACGCAAGCAATCAACTTGAGATAAAAGCTTCGAACAAATGCAAGCTCAACCCAGATTAATCAAATAACAACATCTTCAACAGACTAAAGCAAGTCAAAAATGTAGATCAAAAATCTGGTTCCAGGCTCAAACTTGCTGTCTCTGTTTTCTGGAATCCAGGTGAGCAAACTTTTATTTAAAAAAGTGTATAGAAATTTTCATGTGTAGATTGAGAGTTTAAGTTGTTGTGAAAATGTTTGATGTGCCTGCATGTTTTATGTATGTAAATATAATGATATATGTGTTTGGATATACGTATATACAGGTTCCTATATAGTTACAGGTTTCCAAATCTAAGTTTAAAATTCAAATTCTCTCTATATGTACAATTTTAGGCTAAGACGTTGAAGAGAAAATGATGATAGCAAAATAATTTCACTATTAAAAATAAATTGTAAGTAGAAAAGCATAGTCGATATTTCAGAAATAATATATTTCAGTAAGAGCTCTTCAAAACGGAAAAATCAAGAATTTTAATTTAATCTTTGATTATAGAAAGGATTCATGTTTCAAAATTATGATTTTTGATAATCATCTCAGAGTTTTTAAGTTTGTATTTGATGGGAAAATTTGAGTTGAACGGAATTATAAAAATGGTCAAATTCCGACGATCAATGTCGAACTGGGCGACGTGATCAATAGTGAAGGAAGCTAATGTGTCGGAGAGCATAGGAAAATATTCGCTAATTTTTTGAATAATCAAAGAAGACGATCGTAAGGGTTATAGGGTTTTAAGGGTAGTTTTGGTGGTCTAGGTTCATGAGAAATTTGCGACGTCGATGATAGATCATAGTTGATCAGACCAAGGGGGATAGTCGTCTGAGTTCATGGCGCATCTCTGGGTGGAACAGCAGGGCCTCTGGTGATTGGTTTTGGTGGCGCATGATGTTTTCTGATGATCAAGTCTGGGATTCGATCGTTTTTAATGCTCGATTTTGTTTCTCAATGTTTTTGATTTTGCTGGGTGTTCGTGATGGATGACGACGTGTTCGTCATCGTGCTGGAGGACTCAGCAATGATGGAAGTAGATCTGGCGATTTTACACATGCACTCGATATCCATTGTATCAGTATGAAGAGGAAGAAGAAGAAGGAGGTGGGTTTCCTCGGGTTTAATCGCGTGTAGTGGAGTGTTTGACTTGAAGAAATCATGGGCGTGAGTTTACTTGGGTAAAATTCGAAATAGCTCGAGAAAAGGATGTGTTTGACTCGGGGTTGATATCAAAGTTTTGAAATAAAGAAAAATTTTAAAGTTTCAAAGCAAATAGAAAATGTACAAGTTTTCAAGCAATTATTGAGATAAGTTTCAAAGATCGAGTGTTAAAGTAAATGTTTGAAAATTATTTTGTTTTTAAAATAATTATGTATGGGGATAATTATTTAATTAACATCTTTAAGTTTTTTCAAAAAATGATTTGATTTAGTAAGTAATTTAGATAATTTGTTTAGCTTAAGTTAATTAAGGCCTTGGTTAAATAAATACTGATTAATTTGTTAATGATTAAAAATCAAGTTAATTATGAAATCAATTTAAAGGATTTAAATTAGTTACTAATGTGAATGATTAAATGATAATTGCTTGATGAAGTAATTAAATGATAATTGTTTAATGAAATTAATTAAGGGTTTATTTTATTTATGATGAGTAATTAAAGGATAATTAATTTCTTAAAGATAATTACTTAATTTAAAGTAATTAATTAATTATTAAAGGTTGATTTATCAAGTGAGTAGACAATAATTAATTAAAAGTTAATTAATTATGTGATTAATTAATTAATTTAATTAATTTAAGGATCATTAATTAATTAAAGGATAATTAATGAAAGTGATTAAGGGATGATTTATTAATTAAGGGTTATTAAATTAATTTAATTAACGATAGTTAATTAAAAGATAATTAAATATTAAAGGTTAGTTATTTAATGACTAAAGGTTTATTAATTTATTATTAATGGTTAATTAATAAATGATTAAAGAATAATTAATCAAAATGATTTGTAATTAATTAATGTTAATTAACCAGAATTAGTGATTTATTCATAAGTTATAAATCTGGTTTAAATTAATCAGATGATTAATTAAACTTACTTATGGATGTTTGGATTCTATTGAATGTTGAATTGTTGACATCACTGATGTGTGATGCTTTGTTACATGAATTGTTTTGATTTGAGCTGTGAATGTAACTTATTTATCTGTGATGAATTTATATTATTTATTTATGAATCTGTGAATGAAGATAAGCATTATAGGATCATACCGCTTATCGATATTTCTGTGCTTGGATTGTGATGATAGAATGCTCTTGCACTATTGTGTAAAAACCCCTGGACTACACTATACACACACAAATATGGATTTCATGAGGATTCAGTTAAGTCGCGGATATTTAGAATTTAAATATTATTTTATTTAAAGATTGAATTTTTAATCCAAATGATTTGAAATGGAATTGGACTGAGTATGAAAAGCTTTTGAAAAGGAGTTTTAAAGATAAAAGTTATTTTTGAATAACTTGATAAAGTTTTGGAAACTAAAAATAGTTTGATTTGATTTGAATTCAAGATTTGAAATAGAATTATATGTTTGGAAATTATGGTTTAAAAAGGTTATATAAGTTATAAATGTGTTTATATGGGTTTTAAACCATTTAAAAATATTATTTGGAAATTTGAATTTAACCCAAGTTTTAGATTTGAAGGGTTTTAACTTGTGCAAATGTAATCGGATTTTTCCGAAATGAAAAACTTAGTTTTTTAAATTATAATAGCTTTCATATAAAGAAAGGATTTCCAATTTGTATTGAAAGGACTTCAAGGTTTGAAAGAAATTATTTTGAAAGCTACTATTGAATCTTTACTAAAGATTGGTGAACTTTGTCTTCAAAGTAAAGAGGATCTTAAGGGTGTATTTTCTGTACAAAACATTTGAATTGTAAATAATTTTGAAAGCTATGAATTAATCTTTGTGAAAGATTGGCGCATTTTGTGAAGAAAATCTTATTGTTTAAAGATTTGAAAAATGGTAATTTTTTAAAACCATTTGAAAGAAACGTTTTGGGTAATAAGTTGTGACTTAACTGAGATCCCAATATCCATATGTTTTTAAATGTTGCGCTCATTATTTAGTTTAGCCAGGAGAGGACTTTGTGTCATAAAACCCATTTCGAATAATGATACGACGTTATGGATAGCATTTGGAGAGAGGTGGTGAAGATCGAGTATTTTCAAAAGCGAATGGATAACCCGTCAAATGTCTCTGCGCCGACTGGTCCCCGGTATAGAGATTTTGATCACCCTTTGTGATGGAAAGTCCTGACGTGATTAGGGATTATCCGGATTTGCAAGGGCTTCTTCTGAAGTGCCTTCAGTTCTGTTCGAGCCTGGAACATACTTGTATGGATGTATGTCTGACGTTACACTTTGAAATGTAAAGCTTGTTTCTATCAAATACATTTCTGTTTGGTGGCATAGAATTTATTCTCTTAGCTTAACACCCTTCTCTGAGACGTATGAGCTCAAAGGTTATGTAGTTGATGGTTACTAGTGATACATTCCCAATTTGGTAATGTGGCATACGAAGTGCTGCTGATATTTGTTGATCAAAGCATGGCTTTTGTGTAAAGCGTAGCCTTGTGGACATGACCTCGTCGGACCTCACAACTCGGTAATGGTCGAAACAGGAATCGTTGCACCAAGGTTATTTGGGGGTAGCGCCCCCTGAAGGTATGTCATTTCCTTCTGGATAAAAGGTGATATCATGGTATGGATCCCAGATATTTAACCTATGCGGTTGCTGCAAACTTATTGCTTTGTAGTTGTTGGTGTAGAGGTACCTCGAATAAAGGTTGGTAACGACCGAGGGATGGAGTGCTCGTGTCAGTAGTTACCTAGTTACAGAGGTAACCCGGCCTTGTGTTGGCAGAGATCCGGTTAGGTTCTCGAGGGCGTCCCTCTAGAGACGTTCCATTCGGTGTGGGAAGTTCCTTTGTCTGACCATTTGTTGGAAATCCAAAGAAACAATACATGCCCTGTACGGTTTTAGTTGTATAACCTTCTATGGAATGTGGCAGCAACCTGCTATTGAATATGGTAGCTATAGTAGGCATAAGTGCGAAATGTCTATGCTGGCTAAGATTAATATTATACTTTCGAAAGGTTTTCTGCTCTATGCACTAATAATTAAATCAAAAATGAGTTTGCGTATCGAGCATGTTTGACTATCATAAGGAGAAATCTCCTCCAATGCTGCATTTGCATTGTGTGTGCGGTAGGAGGCCTTATGGTAGTTTCATTTTTTCAAAAAAGCATTGCGGATTTAAAATTTAAATTCTTTTGTTGTTCTGTTTCAAATAAACTGTATTTGTTTGCTCATACCAGTCCCATGACCGACCTGGAGTTTATCAGTGATATTATTCATTTTCTTCCGCTATGTTGTTATATTTAATGTGTTATAGCTCCGACGAATCGAATTTTTACGGTTAAATCTGCAGCATTTGAATACGAGTGAAGTATCAATGTCGATTTTCGAACACGAAAATCCGGGCCGTCACATTTGGTATCAAAGCTGAAGGTTAAATAAAAAATTAGTTAATCAATATGGTTTGTGACTAATTAATGTTAATTAACCAGGATTAGTGATTTATTCATAAATGATTAATCTGATTTAAGTTAATCGGATAATTAATTGATCTTACTTATGGATGTTTGGATTCTATTGAATTGAATTGTTTGATATCTCTACCGTGTGATGCTTTGTGATATAAATTATTTTGATTTGAGCTATGATGAATGTAATTTATTTATCTGTGATAAAGTTATATTCTTTATCTGTGAATGAAGATAAGCATTATAGATTATACCGCTTATCGATATTGATGTGCTTGAATCTGTGATGATTGATGATGTTGCACTATTGTGTAAAACCCCTCGACTACACCATACACACACAAATATGGATTTTACGGGAAATTGGTTAGGTCACAGATAATTTGAATTTAATGTTATTTTATTCAAATGATGTAATGGTTTTAAAAGATGAATTTTGAATCCAAAGGGTTTTGAAAATGGAATTGGGTTGAATATGAAAAGCTTTTGAAAAAGGAAGTTGAAATTGAAATTTAGTTTGAATATAATATATCTTGTTAAAGTTTTGAAATTGTTCTGGAAATTTGGTTTGAAAGGTTATACGAGTTATATAATGTATATATATGAATTTTAAACCATCTTTGAAGTATATTAAATGTATTATTTTGAGAATTTAAATTCAACTCAAGTTTATACTTGAAAGGCATTAACTTGAGCAAATGTAATCGGATTTTCCCGAAACGAAAACTCTTGGTTTTCAAATAATAGTAATTGCTTTTGTATAAAGAATTTCCATGTTTTGTGTAAGGATTTTAAGTTTTGAAATGGAAATAGTTTGAAAGCTATGAATGAATCTTTGTAAAAGATTTGAACTTTTTTTTCAAATCAAAGAAGGTCTTAAAGGGTATCTTTTGCATAAGACAATTGAAATGGAATTGTGTTTGAAATTTATGAATTAATCTTTGTGAAAGATTGGTAAACTTTGTGAAGTTAATCTTTTTCTTTAAAGATTTGAAAATGGAAGTTTGTATAAACTAGTTGAAGAAAGGTTTGTGCTTTAAGTTGTGACTTAAATAAGATCCCGCTATATCCATATGCTTTTAAATTAAGCGCTCACTATTCGGTTTAGCTGGGAGAGGACTTCGTATCATATAACCCATTTCGAATAATGATACGACGTTATGAATTGCATTTGAAGACTGGTGGTGAAGACCAGATACTTTTGAAAGCGAAAGGATTACCTGTCGAATGTCCCGACACCGGCTGATCCCCGGTATAGAGATTTGATCACCTTTTGTGATGGGAAGTCCAGACGTGATTAGGGATTATCCGGATTGCAATGGCTTCTTTGTAAAGTGCCTTTGGTTCTATTCGAACCCGAGACAGACTTGTATGGATGTGCGTCTGACGTTACACTTTGAGATGTAAAGCTGGTTTCCATCAAATACATTTACGTCTGGTGGCGGAGATTTATTCTTTTAGCTTAACACCCTTCACTGAGACGTACGAGCTCAAAGGTTATATAGTTGATGGTTACAAGTGATACATTCCCAATTTGGTAATATGGCATACGAAGTACTGCTAATCATTTGTTGATCAAAGCAAGGCTTTTGTGTAAAGCATAGCTTTGTGAACGAGACTGCATCACGACCTCACACCCCGAAAATGGTCGAAACAGGAAAGATGCAGCAAGGTTATGAGGGTCGCGCCCTTTAGGGTATGTTCATTCCCTTTTGGAAAAGGGTGGTATCACGGTATGGAGCCCAGATACTTAACTCATGTGGTCACTATAAATTTATTACTTTGTGGTTGCTTTGTGGTTGAGAGCTCTTGGATAAAGGTCGCAAACGATCGGAGGATGGCATGCTCGTGCAGTAGTTACCTAGTTACAGAGGTAACCCGGCTTTGTTTTGGCAGAGATTTGGTTAGGTTCTCGGGGGGTCCCTCTAGAGGCGTACCCATGTGGCAATATGAAGTTCTTTAGCCTAACCATTTGTTATAAATCCAAATAAACAATACGCGCCATGTACGGTTTTAGTTGTATAACCTGCTATTGAACATGGTAGCTATAGTAGGCGTACAATAATGGTTGTATGCTGGCTAAGATTAATATTATACTTTCGAAAGGTTTTTTGCACTATGCAGTAATAATAATATCAAAAGGTTTTCACGTATCAAGCATGTTTGACTATCATAAGGAGAAATCTCCTCCAATTCTTCATTTGCATTGTGAGTGCGGCGGGAGGCCTTATGGTATTTCATTTCCAAAAAGCATTGCGGATTTCTTTTAAATTCTTTTGTTTGCTTTTGTTAAAGATAAACTGTTTTTGTTTGCTCACACTAGTCCCATGAGAGTGACCTGGAGTTTATTATTCCCTTTCTAAACTCTGGTTGCCCACAATTTTCCGCACGGGCAGCCTAGAGTTGGGATTTTTGGATAATCAAATAGTAGGTGTAGATCGATACCTTTGAAGTCTTTGGTCTTTGAAGCCGTTTGGATTTGGCAATAGCATTTGTTTCTCTTCAGCATTAAGGCTGAACTTGCTTAATACAACGTAATGATGGTGGTTCGAGCTTGTGGCTTGGAGTCCTTGGAGCTTTGGCAGTGGTGATGCATTCTATTGGATCTTTCTTTCTATCCCTTGGAAATTCAATTGGAATTATCTTTCTGCTATTATGTATCTCTGATTATGTGATATTCATTATTGTATCGAATGTTGTATATCAATGATATTTTTTTTCTTCCACCGTGTTGTTATACTTAATGTGTTATAAGCTCCGGCAGGAATCAGATTTCAACGGTTGAATCTACGGCATTCGAGTACAAGTGAAGTACGGGTGTCGATTTTCGAACGCTAAAATTCGGGTCATGACATTTTGGGCTTTTATTATTTTACGACTTAATGTGTTAAAAATAAAATTTAGATGGTCATGACATCTGAAAACTCAATTTACAATCAGATACCCGAAAATCATTTCACCTAATGAAACGACCCTGACATATCTTTTTTTATTTTCGATTAAGACCCAATGAAACGACCCTGACTCAACCTTCGAAAATCAACACTGAATACATCACCGTATTCGAATGTCGCGGATCCAAATGTCGAATCTAGTTCGCCTGAGCTTATAACACATTAAATACAACAACACAACGGAAGAAAAAGAATATACATCATTGATATACAACGTTTGATACAACAATGATATAATAAATATCACATAATCAGAGACACACAACAACAGAAAGATTTTCAACAACAACAAAGACTTCAAAGAAAACCAATATCCATATTGCAACTCCATCTCTAATGCTCCAAAACCAAATAGATCAACTCAAATTGCTTCGAAGATTCCGATCCAATAAGCTCGAACCACCATCAAACTTAGTTTTAAACTTTGTTTTATTTTAAATTTTAAACCGTGACAAACATACACACTAACCCGATGTTTTATTCGAGTTATCGCCATGTTTTCACGAGCGCAACTTCGAGTTCAATCTTCACCTTCTTCCTCAAACTCAATGTTAGTAACACAAAATCAAGGTCGTGCCTGCACAGCGATTCCAGCCACCACTGATCGAACCTACCATCATCTACATATCGGCGATGATCTACACGAACCCCACGATCACCCAGATATTCAAGATGTTGACGAAATCGCGATCAAGCTACTTAACCAAACTGACATTAAAATTCGATCACCAAAATCCATTCGCCTCGCCACAGCAGTACGAAATCTGACCTCACCTCAAACTCAACTGCCAAGATCGATGAAACAACGACGAACTCGAAATCGAGTTGAACAGCGAAATACTGGAACCGCATCGATCGAAAATTCTTCTTCGAGTAATTATCCTTTAATCACTTGATTAATTAACTTTAATCATTAATTGAATTACTTAATTAAGTAATCATCTTTGAGTAATTAATTACCCTCAATTACTTACATTAGTTAATTAACTTTTAATTATTTATCATTCTCAAATTAATTATCTTAATTAATTAATCACATAAATTAATTATACTCTAAACAATTAAGGAAATAAATCTTTAATTTATTAAATTAATCCATTAATCACCATAATTTTATAACATTAAGTAATTAACTATTTTTAATTATTCTTATTAATTAATTAATCCTAATTATATTAAAGTAATTAACTTTTAAAATGTTTTATATGATTTATCACGTTAATTAATTATCCTTAATTAATTAATTATTCTTAACTAATTACCATAAGTGATTACCCTAATCACTTATATTAATAAATCACAAATCAATTTTAATCATTCGATTAGTCAACGTTAATCATTAATTGATTACTTATGAATAATTACTTAATTAAAAGTAATTAATTGATAATTAAGGTTGAGTAATTACGTAACTAAAGAACAATTACTCGATGTAATTAATTTGTGATTACGGATAATCACTTATTATAATTAATTTAGGATAATTAATTAAATGATAATTAATTAAGGACTAATTAACTAATGTGATTAATTAAATAATAAAAGGTAAACTAATCATTAAATAAAGGTTAATTCTTTTATTATTAAAGGATGATTGATTAAAAGGGTTGTACTTAATTAATATTGATTAACCAGGATTAGTAGTTTATTCATAAGTAACTAATCTGATTTAAACTGATCAGATAATTAATTGACCTTACTTATGGATGTTTGAATTGTATGGAATGCTTTGAATTATTTGATATCCCTAATGCGTGATGCTCTGTTTTGATTTGAGCAGTGATGAACGTAATTTATTTATCTATGATGAATGTAATTTACTTATATGTGATGAATTTATATTGTTTATCTGTGAATCTGTGAACGAAGATAAGCGTTATAGGATTATACCGCTTATCGATATTGCTGTGTTTTGATTGTGATGATTAATGATATTGCACTATTGTGTAAAACCCCTAGACTATACACACACAAAATGGATTGCACGAGGAAATTGGTTAAGTCACGGATATTTGAATTTAATGAAACGGTTTTAAAGTTGAATTTTGAATCCAAATGGATTTGGAAATGGAATTGGATTGAATATGAAAAGCTTTTGAATGGAAGTTTGAAATTGAAAATATTATTTGAAATTGTTCTAGAGATTTTGGTTTGAAAGGTCTATACAAGTTATATAATATATATATATATATATATATATATATATATATATATATATGAATTTTTAAACCATCTTTTAAAGTATTTTAAAAGTATTACTTTGGGAATTTAAATTTAACCCAGGTTATAATTTAAAGATATAACTTGTGCATATTTGTTCAGACTTTTCCGAAACGAAAAGGATCGTTTTACAAATAATAATAGCCTTCAAATAAAGGAATGATTTCCAGTTTTTATTGATGGGGTTTTCAAATTTGAAATAGAATTGTTTTGAAAGCTATCTTTATGAAAGATCGCTGAACTTTGTTTTAAAATTGAAAAGGATCATAAAGGTGTATCTTTTGTATAAAAGATTTGAAATGGAAATTGTTATGAAAAGCTATAAACGAATCTTAGTAAAAGATTGGTGAACTTTGCGAAATGAATCTTTTTGTTTAAAGATTTGAAATGGTAATCTTTTTGAACTATTTGAAGAAAGATTTTGGGCTTTAAGTTGTGACTTAACTAAGATCCCAATATCCATATGTTTTAAAAATTTACGCTCATTATTCGGTTTATCCAAGAGAGGACATTATGTCATATAACCCATTCCGAATAGTGATACGACGATATGGATAGCATTTGAAGACCGGTGGTGAAGACCAGGTATTTTCAAGAACGAAAGGATTACCCGTCGAATGTCTCTGCACTGGGTCGCGCCGGTACAGAGATCTCCATATGTGACGGGAAGTCCGATTGGGATTAGGGATACCTGGATTGCAAGGGCTTCTTTGGAAGTGCCTTCAGTTCTGTTCGAACCTGGAACAGAGTTGTATGGATGTGTGTCTAACATTACACTTTGAGATGTAAAGCTGGTTTCTATCAACTACATAACCTCTGAGCTCGTACGTCTCAGAGAAGGGTGTTAACCTAAGAGAATAAATTCTCCACCATTGAAAAGGTTGAATTTATTCATAAGAAGTTGAAAACGGCTTAAAGTCATCAGAAGAGTTGTTACGACCGCCGGAGCTTATAACACATAATTCACCATAGCAGGTTACTAGCACATTCCATGGCAGATTATACAACTAAAACCGTACAGAGTAGTTATAGTAGGCATACAAATGGTCAGGCTAAGGAACTTTCTATTGCCACATTTCGGGTATCTGATTGTAAATTTAGTTTTTAGTCGTCAGAAGAGTTATTACGAGTTAATGTGTTAAAAACTCAAAGTCGTCAAAAGAGTCATTAGAGATAGGGTGTCAAGTAAATTTTACGACACAGACATCAATCAAAAATCATTTCACCTAAATGATTATGGGCTTTAACCTCTAAATGAAAGATGTTTGTATGAATGAAAATATACCCACATGTATACACATATATCTCTATTTAGTATCTATATGTTCAAATCAAGTTCAAATTTTGGTTTCTCTTTATATAATCAATACCAAGCTATGATCTTTAAAGAAGAAATAATTTTAAGACTATAACATCAGTTATAACAATAGTTTCTAGAATTTATGTTAGGTAACTATTTTCGAAAATGATAAAATACAGTGATAACTTTTATAAGTCAGAAAATTGATCATTCTAATTTCATGTTTTAATTTTTGAAACAGATTTGAACTTTGAAACGGTGATTTTTAAAAGAAATTTCATGATTTTTAAATATGTGGATGTTGAGATATCTTGAGTTGATCGTTGTCTATATTTTTATCAAATCTCGACGAACGATGGAAGGGTGGTCATCATGCTCATCACTGGTGGAGGCTTGGGTGTTGTAGATTGAGGGAAAAATAGTGGAAGCTTTTTTAGATGAGATGCATGATGGGTTGACACCGAACTAGGGTTCGATTCACAGTTTGGGTTGTTGTCGTTCTCAAGAAAATCTCGTCGACGATGAAGCATTATGGTTGATCAGACCTGGGGGAATGAATTTGTTGTTGTGTGCGAAACTTTAGCCAAGCTCGTGTAGATTCTGGTGAATTTGGGTGGTGTGGCGAAGAGGTTTTCATCGGAAAGTTTTAGTTCTGGTCAAGTCGATATGCTAAATCTCGTTTCGGTGCTGAAACCGTTGATCTGGGTGTTTGTGGTGGATGGAATCGTGTTCGTCGTCGTGCCAAAGGTCTCAGCAGTGGTCGAAAGATGATCTGGCATTCGTACACGTGCATCGGTGCACTTGAATATCTGGTTGTTTGCGAGATTGGGGAAGATGAAGCTGGCTCGAGTTTGCATGCGGGGAATCTAGGGTTTGGCTCGAAGTAAAATTGAAATAGAAATGGTTCGGGGAAAATACCATTGTGCTCGGGTTTTTGGTGATCTGGCTCAGGTTATTAGTTGATTAGTTTGATTTGTTTTGATAACTAACCTGGTTTATTAAAAGTAAAGAAAAAGGTATGAACAATTATATTAACTTGAAGTCCTAAGTTAAATTTTAGATTTATGATAATTTAATTCAAAGTTTATTAAATAAGATTTTCGATGATAATTAAGAAGTTATTTAAGATAAATAACTTATCTTTTAATTAATTAAGGTTTAGGTGACTAAGATTTATTAATTAATAAAAGTAATTATAGAGTAATTAATTAATTGATTGATTGATAATATAAGATTAATTAATGAAGGTAATTAATTAATGTGAGTAATCAAAGGAATAATTAATTTAAAAAATTAAGAAAAGTAATTAGAGGATAATCAAAAAATTAAAGGATAATTATTTAATAGTTAAGAATAATTGATAAATTTCCTAATTGATGATTAAAGGATAATTAATTACTTGATTAAAAGTAATTAATCAATGGTTTGATTAATCAAATGATTAAAGAATAATTACTTAACGTAATTAATTCATGATTTATTAATATAAGTGATTAGGGATAATCACTTATTGTAATTAATTAAGGATAATTAATTAAAGAATAATTAAATAATTAAACAGTAATTATTTAATTTATTAAAGGTTAATTTATTTATTAATTAAGGTTAATCAATTTATAATTAAAAATTAGCTAATTTATTAAAGGTTAATTAATAAATGATTAAAGGTCGTTTAATTAAGATGGTTTGTAATTAATTAATATTAATTAACCAGGATTAGTAGTTTATTCAT